>CP136054.1:385241479-386491479 GCA_032464435.1 Aegilops umbellulata | reverse complement strand
TATTCACCACTCTTGCTATAAGTTGCATTTGATGCTATATAGGTCCGTCGGATCTTACATCAAGATCCGTGCAAAACTTTCTTTTCAGATTTTATTTTCTCTCTCTTAAATCTCAGTCTAGTGAGACATAGCCACGCCATGAAACAGGGGCTTGGGCGCCATTAATGGAGACATTGGGAGGGAGGTGCGCGGCGGATAGAGGTCAAAGGGATCTCCTCCCGATGAGCACGTGCAGGGGTCTGATCGCACGCCTCCTGTACTCAAATAGCTACTCCGCACGACACCTCCTAGCCAATAAAAAAAGGGACGCATGGCGACACGTAATTAGTAAGTAGAACGCCCACGGTTTCAATAATACTTGTGTTTTCGATTTGTAACATGACAGTGCTACCTGTTGAGCACTGCGTTGGATTTCCTTGAAGAGGAAAGGATGATGCAGCAAAGTAGCATAAGTATTTCCCTCAGTTTTTGAGAACCAAGGTATCAATCCAGTAGGAGGCTACGCGTGAGTCCCTCGTACCTGCACAAAGCGAATAACTCCTCGCAACCAATGCGATAAGGGGTTGTCAATCCCTTCACGGTCACTTACGAGAGTGAGATCTTATAGAGATGATAGGTAATATTTTTGGTATTTTTGTGATAAAGATGCAAAGTAAAATAAAAGCAAAGTAAAAAAGCAAAGGCAATAATAAAGTGATGGAAGATTAATATGATGAAGATAGACCCGGGGGCCATAGATTTCACTAGTGGCTTCTCTCAAGAGCATAAGTATTTTACGGTGGGTGAACGAATTACTATTGATCAATTGACATAATTGAGCATAGTTATGAGAATATCTAGGTATGATCATGTATATAGGCATCACGTCCGAGACAAGTAGACCGACTCCTGCCTGCATCTACTACTATTACTCCACTCATCGACCGCTATCCAGCATGCATCTAGAGTATTAAGTTCAAGAAAACAGAGTAACGCCTTAAGTAAGATGACATGATGTAGAGGGATAAATTCATGCAATATGGTAAAAACCCCATCTTGTTATCCTCGATGGCAACAATACAATACGTGCCTTGCTGCCCCTACTGTCACTGGGAAAGGACACCGCAAGATTGAACCCAAAGCTAAGCACTTCTCCCATTGCAAGAAAAACCAATCTAGCAGGCCAAACCAAACTGATAATTTGAAGAGACTTGCAAAGATAACCAATCATACATAAAAGAATTCAGAGAAGATTCAAATATTGTTCATAGATAATCTTGATCATAAACCCACAATTCATCGGTCTCAACAAACACACCGCAAAAAGAAGATTACATCGAATAGATCTCCACGAGAGAGGGGGAGAACATTGTATTGAGATCCAAAAAGAGAGAAGAAGCCATCTAGCTACTAACTATGGACCCGAAGGTCTGAGGTAAACTACTCACACTTCATCGGAGGGGCTATGATGATGTAGAAGCCCTCCGTGGTGGATGCCCCCTCCGGCGGAGCTCCAGAACAGGCCCCAAGATGGGATCTCGTGGGTACAGAAGGTTGCGGTGGTGGAATTAGGTTTTTGGCTCCGTATCTAACTGTTTGGGGGTACGTAGGTATATATAGGAGGAAGGAGTACGTCGGTGGAGCAATAGGGGGCCCACGAGGGTGGAGGGCGCGCCCTGGGGGTGGGCGCGCCCCCCTGCCTCGTGCCTCCCGCCTTTCTTTCTTGACGTAGGGTCCAAGTCTCCTAGATCATATTCGGTGAGAAAATCACGTTCCTGAAGGTTTCTTTCCGTTTGGACTCCGTTTGATATTCCGTTTCTTCAAAACTCTGAAATAGGCAAAAAAAACAGCAATTCTGGGCTGGGCCTCCGGTTAATAGGTTAGTCCCAAAAATAATATAAAAGTGAATAATAAAGCCCAGTATTGTCCAAAACAGTAGATAACATAGCATGAAGCAATCAAAAATTATAGATACATTGGAGACGTATCAGGCATCCCCAAGCTTAATTCCTGCTCGTCCTCGAGTAGGTTAATGATAAAAACATATTTTTTGATGCGGAGTGCTACTTGGCATAATTTCAATGTAATTCTTCTTAATTGTGGTATGAATATTCAGATCCGAAAGATTCAAGACAAAAGTTTAATATTGACATAAAAGTAATAATACTTCAAGCATACTAACAAAGCAATCATGTCTTCTCAAAATAACATGGCCAAAGAAAGTTATCCCTACAAAATCATATAGTCTGGCTATGCCCTATCTTCACCACACAAAGTATTTAAATCATGCACAACCCCGATGACAAGCCAATCAATTGTTCCATACTTTTTACATTCTCAAAACTTTTTCAATCTTCACGCAATACATGAGCATGAGCCATGGATATAGCACTATATGTGGAATAGAATGGTGGTTGTGGAGAAGACAAAAAGGGAGAAGATAGTCTCACATCAACTAGGCGTATCAACGGGCTATGGAGATGCCCATCAATAGATATCAATGTGAGTGAGTAGGGATTGCCATGCAACGGATGCACTATAGCTAAGAGTATATGAAAGCTCAACAAAAGAAACTAAGTGGGTGTGCATCCAACTCGCTTGCTCACGAAGACCTAGGGCATTTTGAGGAAGCCCATCATTGGAATATACAAGCCAAGTTCTATAATGAAAAATTCCCACTAGTATATGAAAGTGACAAAATGAGAGACTCTCTATCATGAAGATCATGGTGCTACTTTGAAGCACAATTATGGTAAAAGGATAGTAACATTGTCCCTTCTCTCTTTTTCTCTTAGTTTTTTTGTTGGGCCTTTTATCTTTTTTATGGCCTCTTTTTTTTATTTTTTATTTCGGCCGGAGTCTCATCCCGACTTGTGGGGGAATCATAGTCTCCATCATCCTTTTCCTCACTTGGGACAATGCTCTAAAAATGATGATCATCACACTTTTATTTTCTTACATCTCAGCAATTACAACTCGATACTTATAACAAGATGTGACTCTATATGAATTCCTCCGGCGGTGTACCGGGATATGCAATGAATCAAGAGTGACATGTATGAAAGAATTATGAACCGTGGCTTTGCCACAAATACGATGTCAACTACATGATCATGCTAGCAATATGACAATGATGGAGCGTGTCATAATAAACGGAAGGGTGGAAAGTTGCATGGCAATATATCTTAGAATGGTTATGGAAATGCCATGATAGGTAGGTATGGTGGCTGTTTTGAGGAAGGTATATGGTGGGTGTATGATACCGGTGAAAAGTGCGCGGTATTAGAGAGGCTAGCAATGGTGGAAGGAGGAAAAGTGCATATAATCCATGGCTCAACATTAGTCATGAAGAACTCATATACTTATTGCAAAAATCTACAAGTTATCAAAGCAAAGTATTATGTGCATGCTCCTACGGGGATAGATTGGTAGGAAAAGACCATCGCTCGTACCCGACCGCCACTCATAAGGAAGACAATCAATAAATAAATCATGCTCCGACTTCATCACATAACGGTTCACCATACGTGCATGCTATGGGAATCACAAACTTTAACACAAGTATTTATCAAATTCACAACTACTCAACTAGCATATCACCATCTTCATATCTCAAAACAATTATCAAGCATCAAACTTTTCTGAGTATTCAACGCACTCAAAAGAAAGTTTTACAAATCTTGAATACCAAGCATATTGATATTTTTAAGCAAATTACCATGCTATTTAAGACTCTCCAAATAATCTAAGTGAAGCATGAGAGATGAATAGTTTCTATAAAACAAATCCACCACCGTGCTCTAAAAGATATAAGTGAAGCACTAGAACAAAACTATATAGCTCAAAATATATAAGTGAAGCACATAGAGTATTCTAACAAATTCCAAATCATGTATGACTATCTCAAAAGGTGTGTACAGCAAGGATGATTGTGTTAAACTAAAAATCAAAGACTCAAATCATACAAGATGCTCCAAGCAAAACACATATCATGTGGTGAATAAAAATATAGCTCCAAGTAAAGTTACCGATGGAAGTAGACGAAAGAGGGGATGCCTTCCGGGGCATCCCCAAGCTTTGACTTTTTGGTGTCCTTAGATTATCTTGGGGGTGCCATAGGAATCCCCATGCTTAGGCTCTTGCCACTCCTTGTTCCATAATCCACCAAAACATTTCACCCAAAACTTGAAAACTTCACAACACAAAACTCAACAGAAATCTCGTGAACTCCGTTAGCAAAAGAAAACAAAAGGCCACTTCAAGGTACTGTAATGAACTCATTATTTATTTATATTGGTGTTAAACCTACTGTATTCCAACTTCTCTATGGTTTATAAACTATTTTACTATCCATAGACTCATCAAAATAAGCAAACAACACACGAAAAACAGAATCTGTCAAAAACAGAACAGTCTGTAGTAATCTGTAACTAATGCAAACTTCTGGAACTCCAAAAACTCTACCAAAATAGGACGACCTAGAAAATTTGTTTATTGATCAGCAGCAATTTGAATCAGTATTTTATTACGTTCTGGTGATTTTTAACAATTGTTTTCGTGAACAGAAAGTTTCTGGAAATAACAGCAAAATCAAATAACTATCATCCAAGAAGATCCTATAGGTTTAACTTGGCACAAACACTAATTAAAACATAAAAACACATCTAAACAGGGGCTAGATCAAATATTTATTCCTAAATAGAAGCAAAAGAAAAAAACAAAAAATAAAATTAGGTTGCCTCCCAACAAGCACTATCGTTTAACGCCCCTAGCTAGGCATAAAAGCAAGGATAGATCTAGGTATTGCCATCTTTGGTAGGAAATCCATAAGTGGCTCTCATGATAGATTCATATGGTAATTTTATTTTCTTCCTAGGGAAGTGTTCCATGCCTTTCTTTAATGGAAATTGGAATCTAATATTCCCTTCCTTCATATCAATAATTGCACCAACCGTTCTAAGGAAAGGTCTACCAAGAATAATAGGGCATGAAGGATTGCAATCTATATCAAGAACGATAAAATCTACGGGCACATAATTTCTATTTGCAACAATAAAAACATCATTAATTCTTCCCATAGGTTTCTTAATAGTGGAATCCGCAAGGTGCAAGTTTAGAGAGCAATCATCAAAATCACGGAAATCTAGCAAATCGCACAAAGTTTTGGGAATAGTGGAAACACTAGCACCCAAATCACACAAAGCATAAAACCCATGATCTTTAATTTTAATTTTAAAAGTAGGTTCCCACTCATCATAAAGTTTTCTAGGGATAGAAACTTCCAACTCAAGTTTTTCTTCATAAGATTGCATCAAGGCATTAACGATATGTTTAGTAAAGGCTTTATTTTGACTATAAGCATGAGGAGAATTTAGCACGGATTGCAACAAGGAAATACAATCAATCAAAGAGCAATTTCCATAATTAAATTCCTTGAAATCCAAAATGGTGGGTTTAGCAACATCTAGGGTTTTGATTTCTTAAATCACACTTTTATCAATTTTAGCATCAAGATCTAAAAACTCCGAATTCTTGGAACGCCTTCTAGGTAAAGGTGGATCATATTCAATCCCATCATTATTAAGATTCATATTGTAAAACAAAAATTTAATAGGGGACACATCAATAACTTTTAGATCTTCATCTTTATTTTCATGGAAATTGGAAGAACACGCTTTAATAAAGGCATTTTTCGTAGCACGCATCCTAGCTATTCTTTCCTTGCACTCATCAATGGAAATTCTCATGGCTTTGAGAGACTCATTGATATCATGGTTAGGAGGAATAGATCTAAGCTTTAAAGAATCAACATCAAGAGAAATTCTATCAATGTTCCTAACCAAATCATCAACTTTAAGCAATTTCTCTTCAAGCAAAGCATTGAAATTCTTTTGCGAATTCATAAATTCTTTAACACTAGTCTCAAATTCAGAAGGTATCTTATTAAAATTTCCATAGGAGTTGTTGTAGGAATTACCATAATTATTAGAGGGATTACTAGGATAAGGCCTAGGATTAATGTTTCCTCTATACGCGTTGTTACCAAAATTATTCCTACCAACAAAATTCACATCCATAGATTCATTATTATTCTCAATCAAAGTAGACAAAGTCATATCATTAGAATCAGAAGAAACACTCTTAGTAGCAAATAATTTCATAAGTTCATCCATCTTTCCACTCAAAACATTAATTTCTTCTATCGCATACACTTTTTTATTAGTAGATCTTTCAGTGTGCCATTGAGAATAATTAACCATAATATTATCTAGGAGTTTAGTTTCTTCTCCTAAAGTGATTTCCATAGAAGTGCCTCCCATGGCCGAATCCAAAAGATTTCTAGAAGCAAAATTTAATCCGGCATAAAAGTTTTGTATAATCATCCACAAATTCAAACCATGAGTAGGGCAATTACGTATCATTAATTTCATTCTCTCCCAAGCTTGTGCAACATGTTCATGATAAAGTTGCTTAAAATTCATAATATCATTTCTAAGAGAGATGATCTTTGCAGGAGGAAAATACCTAGAGATAAAAGCATCTTTGCACTTGTTCCAAGAATCAATACTATTTTTAGGCAAAGACGAAAACCAAGATTTAGCATGATCTCTAAGCGAAAAAGGAAATAGCTTTAACTTAACAATATCATTATCAACATCTTTCTTCTTTTGCATATCACACAAATGAATGAAGCTATTTAGATGAGTAGCGGCATCTTCACTAGGAAGGCCGGCGAATTGATCTTTCATAACAAGATTCAACAAAGCAGTATTGATTTCACAAGATTCAGTATTGGTAAGAGGAGCAATCGGAGTGCTAAGGAAATCATTATTGTTGGTATAGGTAAAGTCACATAATTTGGTATTATCTTGAGCCATCGTGACAAACAAGCAATCCAACACACAAGCAAACAAAAGGCAAGCGAAAAAGAAGGCGAACGGAAAAGAGAGGGCGAATAAAACGGCAAGGGTGAAGTGGGGGAGAGGAAAACGAGAGGCAAATGGCAAATAATGTAATGCGGGAGATAAGGGATTGTGATGGGTACTTAGTATGTTGACTTTTGCTAGACTCCCCGGCAACGGCGCCAGAAATTCTTATTGCTACCTCTTGAGTACTGTGTTGGATTTCCTTGAAGAGGAAAGGATGATGCAGCAAAGTAGCGTAAGTATTTCCCTCAGTTTTTGAGAACCAAGGTATCAATCCAGTAGGAGGCTACGCGCGAGTCTCTCGTACCTGCACAAAGCAAATAACTCCTCGCAACCAACGCGATAAGGGGTTGTCAATCCCTTCACGGTCACTTACGAGAGTGAGATCCGATAGAGATGATAGATAATATTTTTGGTATTTTGTGATAAAGATGCATAGTAAAATAAAAGCAATGTAAAAAAGCAAAGGCAATAATAAAGTGATGGAAGATTAATATGATGAAGATAGACCCGGGGTCATAGATTTCACTAGTGGCTTCTCTCAAGAGCTTAAGTATTTTACGGTGGGTGAACAAATTACTATTGAGCAATTGACAGAATTGAGCATAGTTATGAGAATATCTAGGTATGATCATGTATATAGGCATCACGTCCAAGACAAGTAGACCGACTCCTGCCTGCATCTACTACTATTACTCCACTCATCGACCGCTATCCAGCATGCATCTAGAGTATTAAGTTCAAGAAAACAGAGTAACGCCTTAAGCAAGATGACATGATGTAGAGGGATAGATTCATGCAATATGATAAAAACCCCATCTTGTTATCCTCGATGGCAACAATACAATACGTGCCTTGCTGCCCCTACTGTCACTAGGAAAGGACACCGCAAGATTGAACCCAAAGCTAAGCACTTCTCCCATTGCAAGAAAAACCAATCTAGTAGACCAAACCAAACTGATAATTCGAAGAGACTTGCAAAGATAACCAATCATACATAAAAGAATTCAGAGAAGATTCAAATATTGTTCATAGATATTCTTGATCATAAACCCACAATTCATCGGTCTCAACAAACACACCGCAAAAACAAGATTACATCAAATAGATCTCCACGAGAGAGGGGGAGAACATTGTATTGAGATCCAAAAAGAGAGAATAAGCCATCTAGCTACTAACTATGGACCCGAAGGTCTGAGGTAAACTGCTCATACTTCATTGGAGGGGCTATGATGATGTAGAAGCCCTCCGTGGTGGATGCCCCCTCCGGCGAAGCTCCAGAACAGGCCCCAAGATGGGATCTCGTGGGTACAGAAGGTTGCGGCGGTGGAATTAGGTTTTTGGCTTCGTATCTGATCGTTTGGGGGTACATACATATATATAGGAGGAAGGAGTACGTTGGTGGAGCAACAGGGGGCCCACGAGGGTGGAGGGCGCGCCCTGGGGGGTGGGCGCGTCCCCCTACCTCGTGCCTCCCTCCTTTATTTCTTGACGTAGGGTCCTAGTCTCCTGGATCATATTCAGTGAGAAAATCATGTTCCCGAAGGTTTCATTCCGTTTGGACTCCGTTTGATATTTCGTTTCTTCGAAACTCTAAAATAGGCAAAAAAACAGCAATTCTGGGCTGGGCCTCCGGTTAATAGGTTAGTCCCAAAATAATATAAAAGTGAATAATAAAGCCCAATAGTGTCCAAAACAGTAGATAATATAGCATGAAGCAATCAAAAATTATAGATACGTTGGAGACGTATCAGACAACACTTGTTCCAAAATGACTTTGTTGATTGTTAATGTGTGCGCCTTCAAAATCGAACAGAAAAATTACCACAACATGTTGGTACCATGTCATGACACCATGCCAAGTTTCATGATTTTCAGGCGTGTTTTGGATTTACAGGAATTCAAAAAGCAAGTTTCTCAATATTTCCAGTCGAGCCACGACGCCCAAATGTTTGAATTTCATTCCCATTTCTTGCATGGTACTTAGAAATTCACCCAAGGACACATATGTAATTTTTCAACCAACTTTGGTGCACTGGAGCATGTGCTTGTAGTTCAAATTTGAGTTATGCACATTAAATGCCCAGAAATTCAATTAATGTATAAAAAAGGTTAAACGTACCCGGAATAATTCCAAAATTTAGCACGATACTTCTATTTGGTCTAATATACCTGTGTAAAAAATTAAGGCGGAAGAAGGCAGTGTATATCGTTTCGCACACGGAGGTGACACACTCCCTCTCAGAACCACGATCCTTCTTGAGAGAAGCTCCGGTTTGCAAGAAGCTTGTACCAAAGCTTGCCCCAATTCGGCCAAAAAAATTACCACAGCATGTTGGTGCCATGTCATGACATCATGCCAAGTTTCATGATTTTCAACCGTGTTTTGGATTTACATGGATTAAAAACCAAGTTTCTCAATCTTTCCGGCCGAGCCACGAAGCCCAGATGTTTGAATTTCATTCCCATTTCTTGCATGGGACCTAGAAATTCACCCAAGGACACACATGTGAATTTTCAAACAACATTGGTGCACTGGAGCATGTGATTGTAGTTCAAATTTGAAGTATGCACATTAAATGACCAGAAATTCAATTAATGTATAAGAAAGTCCAAATGAACCCGGAATAATTCCAAAATTTAGCACGATACTCATATAGTTCTATGTTGCCTCTGTAAAAAATCAAGGGGGGAGGCAGCATATATTGTTTCGCACACAAAGGTGATATGTCCCCCCTCGGGAACCATGAGTCTTCTCGAAAGAAAGCTCCGGTTTGCAAGAAGCTTATACCCAACAGCTTGTCCAAATGTGGCCAACTTTTTTACCGCAACATGTTGGTGCCATGAAATGACACCATGCCGAGTTTCATGATTTTCAAGCTAGTTTTGAATTTCCAGGAATTTAAAAACCAAGTTTCTCAATGTTCTCGGCCGAGCCATGATGCCGAGATGTTTGAATCTCATTCCCATTTCTTGCATGGAACCTATAAATTCACCCAAAGACACACATGTGATTTTTCAACAAACTTTGGTGCATTGGAGCATGTGCTTGTAGTTCAAATTTGAATTATGCACATTAAATGCCTAGAAACTCAATTAATGCATAAAAATGCCAAACGAACCCGAAACAATTCCAAATTTAAACACGACACTCATGTAGTTGCATGTTCACTGTACATAAATGTTCTAGCATACACTTCACCATCCTTCCCTCCGTAACACCATTTTGTCTTTCAAAACATAATGAAAATTCAGGTATACCACAAACAGTTTACTGGAAAGAATCATGTGGGATGCGATATAAAATATCTTGGTGCACCGTCCTGTCTGGCTTACGCAGGAAGCTTCGTCATCTATAGTCCACCGCCCCGCTTGAACCACACTTGCGCGCCAGTTTCTCGCGGCACCGAGCGAAATTTTTCTGCCATCGTGGAAATATCTATCTCCCCGCCCTTCCTCCCACCAAAAGCCACATTTCCACCGTTCCTCCTTGCTTTCCAAGTTCAAACCTTCACTGCTGCTTACTGGCAACTCAACCTCCTCGTCGGTGACCCTTCTTCTTGCAGCGCCGCTTGCTCACCGGCTACCCTTCTTCTTGCATCGTCTTTTCCTCACCGGCGACCCTTCTTCTTGCAGCGTCGCCTCCTCGCCGGCGACCCTTCTTCTTGCAGCACCGCCTCCTCGCCGGCGACCCTTCTTCTTGCTGTGCAGCCTCCTCGCCGCTGACCCTTCTTCTTGCTGCGCGGCCTCGTCGATATGGTCAGGTAATCCACACCCCACCCACACCATCCTCCTCCTTCCCCGTCCCACATGCCCCGGCCAATGGTGCGACACCTTTCGCCGAAATCACTGCCCCTCCTTCAATCAAGCGCCGTCCACGGCCATTTTGCACGCATGCACGAGGTCGCTATGGCTGCCATGCATGCCGACCACCAGATCTTGGAGGAGCACCTCGTCTTCGAGGCCACCATCGACACCGCCATGCGGTTGTCTACTTTAAAACAGAGTTTGTGCTATTTTCTCGAGGCCACCGCTAGTGCGTTCTAATGATTTGTCCTCCGTAATGTTAATATGGAATCTGATGTTCAATTAATAGTTTGGTCCTCTGAAATGTAATGTTCAGTTAACAGTTTGGTCCTCTAAAATATAATGTTCACTTAACAGTTTGGTCCAACAATTGCTACATATCGTAGTACTGTTCTCAAGCACTCTTTGTTTTGTTAACTGTTTTATCTTCTAGTACATATTTTATTCTGCAATGTCGTGCTTAGTTAACTGTTTTGGTTCATTTGGTTTGCTGTCCATTTAACTGTTTGGTTCAATTCCGCAATTTGATTTTCATTTGTTGTGGGTACAATTTTGTATTGTTATGCATGTGAAATAAATCAAATTTGGCCATACTCAATACATATTCTACTGATAGTATGTCAACTCTTAGTTAACCTGATCAAGATCTTGCTTATGTGTGTTGCAGGGAAACAATGGGAGACACTGCAGTTTACCATCGAGGTATGCTCATGCATTGTCCTTTCTCTAGTAGCACATTATTATGCAGTTACAGGGATCATTCTAATATTTAGGTTTCTTAAATTTTGGTCTTGCACATGTAGGTCCTGCTGTCAGAGGCTTAGACCCACTGTTCGACCCGTTTTGCATATGGGGAAATGAGATGTCCATGAATATCAGTCAAGTCAAGAAACTCGGAAAGATTGTTAGGATGAAGAAACTTTCGACGAATAACAACAAGATCTTTGTTTGCACAATGAAGAAGACATCAGACAACTATAGGATGGTACTAACTCTTTTACCTTGTTTTTACCCCTTGCGCCATTTCAAAATTTATAACAGCGATTTATGCATATCAAACCACCAGCATGGTCAAGAGGCGAGGAAGGTATTCATTCAACACCCACGGTACAATATTGAAGTCTTCCTGAAGAGGACGAAGGTTGGGCGGGCAATTATCCATAGCCACTGACCTAAAGTTGCAAGGACATTCAACATCACCAAAGGCTCAATATTTTCCTTCTGCTTCTAGAGTTTCCTAGATGAGATTCATCTGTCTATTTACCGTGTATGATGCTACTTTCCAAAGGTTTTCGATGTTGCATGTGAAACTTGGTGTTGTTGTGTAATGGCGTAACTGAGTGCCGAAGCTATCTGATGTAATTCGATTATGAAATCCTTATACGGATATGAAATATCTGGTATGTTTTATAAGAAATATCAATTTGATTACTACATGGATTATCAATAATAGGCTAATTGCCCTGCTTATTGGGGTTTTCTATTGCAGACGGTTACTCAGACAGCACCGTGGGCGATGAACTCAAACAACCCACACAGTTCCTAGAAAGTAGGCGTGTTCGATCAATTAACAATCACACATGGCTTCCGGCAGAGAACTGTTTGCATTAGGCCACCTTGCACAAACATTTCCACACCAAAAACTGTGTGTGATATACATACGAAAGGAACTGTTTTTCTGGGATTCACCGTGTGGGATGTACATATGAATGAAAACGATTGGGTTTCGATGCCTCACCATATCGCACACGAGCTCATTTTGTGTGCCAGGAGGGCCTATCCGTGACGGTTTCTGGGTTGTGTGGGAAGGACCCCCTATCGCCCACACTCACTTGGCGACGGTTCCAAGCGCCGTCGGAAAGGGGTTAAAAACCGTTTGTATAGCAGGTCTCTGCACCAGTGTATGGACACCAATACAAAGTGGCATTGTACCTTTTTGTCAAATTTGAGACCAGTTTTGATGTAATCTAAATCTTCTTACAAACGGGAGATTATTAATAATTGCGAACCAATATCGCAAACGAATTATTTATTCAAACCGTGAGTGTTAGACTAACAATGGATACGTGCCATGCTTCAGTTAAGAAATAAAGCGGTAGAATTAATCATCCAAATAGAAAAACAATGGATGTGTCGCCACGTGACCCATGTGTCGTGCAAGCAGGCGTGACTTGATGGGACGCATGCGAGCAGTCCACCGTGCAGGCAGACCGGGAGGCGTGCGTGCAGGTGTTTGAATTGACGGGAAGCATGCTCGATGCACAGTGTCATCGGGAGGCGTGTGAGTAGCTGTGTGAAACGACGGTAGGCATGCCAGCAGTCCGGTGCGCAGGCTTACCGAGAGGCGAGCCAGCGGTTTGACCGCCACCCGCTTCTCTCCCACTACTCCATATTAATGGCGCGCCCGAGCTGCCGCACCCCCCATCCTCACCACATACACAATCCTGTCTCTCCGCTTGCATCCTCGATGCCGCTCTCAGACCTCAAAGCCGTCAGTGTATGAGGATGTTGCCGAAGCGCCCCATCGGAGGGAGTGGCGACGCCGGGGCTGCTGAAGCATCGGAGCACGGGTGGAGTTGGAGACAGAGGTTGTCGTCACCGCCGGTGAGGTGTCGCTGCACCCTGACGTCATCGACGATGTCGTGCTTCCACAACCGGAGGTGGAGGTCCACACTTACTCCGGTGACGTCTGAGGCGACGACTACGACAACGAAGGACAACAGGTTAGTCATATATACCATTTATGTGTCAAATAGATCCTAGGGTTTCTCTGGTTACTCCTGCCTCCCCCTTTTTGGAATAGAAATCTTATTGTTATGTTCTCCCAATCCATGAAATCTGAGTAAGTTTCGTTAGATCAGAGTAGTTTATTGATTGTTTGAATGGTACAAGTGATAAGTGATTAGTTGTTTCATCTATGCAAATGATTTCTGCTAGTAATCTGACTAGGGTTAGTGTTCGTGCTAATAATTCCTACCCAGGACTTGACAATTGATTTTGAATGGCCTACATATATGTGTGTGCCATTATTTTCTTCAAGATTGGTCTGTACATAGACGATTGTGCTTAAATATCAAACCATAATCTCTGGATATGTATAAAAATAGCCATAAATTCCTAATCCTACTTCACGGCATGTAAACATTGATTTGATGCCAAATTTTGGCAACTGACAAATGTTCACTAGAGATTAGTTTGTAAACATTAATTTGACGCCACATTTTTTTACTATTTGTATAGGTGCTCTCTGACAATGTGGACAGCGTGGATGAAAATGGCCAGAGGAGGTACAAGAGGCAAATCCTGAGGAAGCTTTATGCAGGAATGCGTAACAGGCGTATTAGGACCTGGAACGGCGGCTATCGATGCCCATTTTGCAACCAAAAGCTTCATGACGCATATGAAAGTGTTCTGGCGCATGCAAAAGGATGAGTCGTTGGCTCCTTCAAGCAAAAGTATTCTCTCAGGGTGGCGCACGCCGAGTACCTGGAGAAGCTTTGGGATCATGCCAGCAGATGAGATGAGATTTGGGATCGTACTATGTACGATTGAGTATGCTTAATGATGGTTGAACTATGCTTGTGTACGCTTATTATCTATGTCTTAGTATGTTTAATCTATATTTACTTTGTCTAAATGTGGGATATGGATGCAATGTTGACCTGCACTAACATTTAGATTTAACTAACAAAATGTTAGTGCAGGTCAACATTTGTTAGTTAAATATTTGGTCAAAATTTGGTACAAATTACAAAGGGAGCCAATAAACCAGGACGGAGGTAGTACGTCAATCACACACGGTTCCCAAAATTGGAACCGTGTGCAATGACTTTCATTTTTCCTGTTACGTCAATCACACACGGTTGCCTCTAGCAAACTATTGCCTCCGAAACTCTTTGTGCGACAGAAAACCCTCACCACCCAATTCATAAAAGAAAAAAGAAAACCCTCACCATCCCCACGTCACAAAAATCCTCACCCCGCCCGCCACCCCCTCCGGTCCTCATTCACACCTGCACAAGCTCATCTGTGTCTATGCATGGCACCGCCTATCGCTGCGGCAACCACTTAGCTCGACGTCTGTCGCCGCCAGGCTACTAGCAAACCCCACCGCATTTCGCCACCTGCGCTTGTCGCCGCCTATCGCCATCGACTTTCTCAACGCTGCTCGTGGTCGACCCAGCTCCGCCTGGTTGGGGAATCCGCCGTATTGAGGGTTTTTTCTCATGGACAACAAGGTAACTAATTTAATGACATATTCTCTCAACTCTTATCCGAGTTCATCTGCCTCCTTTAATCACCTGGCCGAAATCGCTGTGAATTCATTTTTATTCGAGCTGATTTGAGGGTTTTCTTTCATTCATTGAGTGTATAGTGCACGGACACATCAGGACTTTGTGGCCTCTGCCAGACATCCATGGAGTTCCATCACACCGTACCAGATGACTTGAGGATGCCGCGGTATGTTCAATCTGACCCTAAATCGGTTGGCATGGCCTACTTTCCTGAACGTATACTAAGAATTGCTACATTTGGATAAAAGGTGCCACATGCACCATATACGTCAAAGGGGATATTTTTCCTCTTCTTTCTATATTAGGCAAATTAATGATGTATTGTTCTTTTGATTACTCTCATATTTCCATGACATCATGTTTACCCTATCTGTTTAATTATAGATTTTTGTCCTTCGATTTCAACCGTTGTACAGTTCTTTCAATTTGGGCCCATAATTGCATGTTGCCATATTTTCTTTATCAATCCTACGAATTTATCGTCGGGGAAGTTAGCATATATCAAAAATATTGCATGTTGATATCATCCGTCCAGACTTTGTTCGAAGTAAGTGTTCTTTTCAAGTATCTGCATGTTGACTTACCCAACAATATCAAATAAATTGTGTAGTATTTAAGCAACCAATTGTTATTCCATTTTCTTACTCTATTCCTACCTACTAACTTCTAGTTACCAATACACTTTTCTATTGCCCTGTTTTAACTAAATATTCCTTGTACTCCCACTTCTATCAGAAAGCGCCGCTGACAAGGTGACTCCAGAGCTGGAGAACGGGGCTGCCAACAAGCTGAGGCGGGTCGAGCAAGAACCGCAAGTGACTCTAGCAGGCCTAGACTTCATCAGTAGCCTCCCCGATGATATGTTGATAGTCATCATCTCCCTCCTCCCAATCAAATATGGAGCACGGACAACCGTCCTTTCCCGGCGGTGGCGCCCCCTATGGAACTCCACCCCTCTCTACTTCATCGACACCTACGAGCTCTGCCATGGCTATCACAAAAGCTTGGATGCGTTCTCCAAGATCCTCGGCAGTCACCCTGGCCCAACCAAAGGCCTTAGCATCGGCAAGTTCCATTCCAACGGCAAGGACCGAGCCAAGCTTGACGGCTGGTTCTGATCCCCCGCCCTAGATTAGCTTGAGGAGCTCACTTTTGATGATGGGCATATGTGCTCGCTGCCAACATCCGCGCTCCGCCTCATGCCCACGCTGCATGTCGACAAGTTCAGGAACTGCCATTCCCCCCTAATGACGTGCCCGCTCTTATTCTACCACGACGGAAGCACCTCGAGCTCGTCGTCGTCTGCCTCCCAAACGGTGACATGGAGCACTTGCTCCGTGGTTGTACTGCACTCGAGTAACTTTGTCTCTAGGCGATCAATGGGTTGAGTAGCTTCCACATCACCAACATGACTCTCCGGACTATTTATGTGTATTGCTGGTGCGGCAAGAAGACATACAAGATTTGTACCACGGTATTGTCATTGAGGACACACCTTCACTTGAGAGATTACTTGTAGTTGATCAAGAAGGTCCAACAAGAACCAATGTCATTTATGCGCCGTAATTGACAGTGTTGGGCTACTTGTGTGATAAATACTCCGAACTTGTTACTGGATCCACACCCGTTCAGGTACAACAGCCGCCTTCTACCTCTCCTTCTAGAAATTAACATTACTTCTAATTTTGAAGACGTATGTTCGTCTGTCATCGAGAAAATGATTCTGAAAAGCTTGACCCCGAAACTGCACACAGTGAAGGTCTTGTCACTAGAATATATCGACCCCAACCTAGAGCAAGTTGTCAGTTTCCTGAGATACTTTCCGTGCCAGGAGAAGCTATATATCGAGGTGATGTTCCTTTCCAGTTAAATGTTAACCATAAGGGAGTTCAATTTGTGACACCTTTTTCCAAGTTTACAATGACGATGTGCTACGATTTCTGAAGGATTTTTTGGAGGATTTCAGTACATACATGTTCCCCCCATATTGGTTGCTTGATCCATATGGTTATAATCATAAGCCTTTCTCCTTTGGATTCATCTGTACTAGTTTTCTTAGGGAACTTTTCATCCATCCCAACCTCTTGTGAAGAAGGCTACATTTTTCTAGATTGTAATCAAATGCCCATGTTAATCATGTCGGATCGAAGATGGCATATTAGTGCATTTTACAAATCCTGCAAACCAAATAGGCATGTAGTAGTGTTCAAAACTGCATGTAGGCACTAACATGTTTTCTTGTTTTGCAAATAAGATTAGGCCCGGTGGTGGATAATGTGATACAATATAACAATCACATCGAATTCCTAGATCTCCATCTCTCAGAAATTACTTTGAACTCCTACCGAGGGACCTTACCAGAGATTATATTCGCCAGGTTCTTTGTTGTCAGAGCAAGGGTGCTGAAGGTAATGAGGTTTGCCCTACATTTATTTCGCAAAAATGAATGGTTTGTTGATCAGCGTCGGCGGCTGCGGCAGAATGGAATAGGCTCCTAAAATGCTGAATTTCATTTTGGAACTTCAGATGACAGAGTAATCGGAAGTCATCGTGTCAACCCCATACATGACTTCTCAGTGGCTGACCCCTTTGCAAAAATTATGAGGTTTTGAAACCAGACTTATAAGTAGTAATATTAGTTTGAACCTCTCTGATATCCATGTTCAGTGGATCAGCGCGAGCGTTTGCTGCTGATGAGCTGAATTTCATTTCTAATATCAGTTTGAACCTTGTAATCTTAGAATTTGAGCCATATAACTCTGGAATTTGAACCTTGTAATATTTCGAGCTTTTGTGGTACAATCGTTGAAATGGCATTGTATGAGACTCGTATATTGGTAGCACTATTTTGACCCTAATATGCAATGCACTTAGATTTTATTAACCATTCTCGAATTTATTTACCTTGTCGATCTCATAGCACACGATCTGTATATCTACCTTGACTGCGATCTTTGACATTATTGCACATAGTTGGTTTCTTCAATAGTGCGCCCTGTAGAGCGCAGAATTAATTATCACACTCGAGTGTCCATCATCACCCTTCTGTGTAACTTGGACCTCATCACCCATAGGTGAACTTATGACCGAAGTCATTCTACTCACTTTGTTTTCACAAAGCTTTTTGCCAATAAACGCTCGTGATTTGTCCCTCTTCTAGCCGTCGTGTGGCCAAACTAGCCGGGTGGGAAGCTTGCGCGGTAGCACGGGAACAGGCTCACCGACGATACATTTGGCACCTCTTCGAGCCTACGCGTGGTCAAACGAAACACGTGCGGTGCGGTGTTGTCAAGCGTGCACTAGAATCCTCCGCTATGAACGCAATGATGAGACGTGACGATTACAGGCCGGCCAGCCCCCATTTATTACATCGGTCGTTTAGCCCTTCTGTCTCTTCAACCTTTCGATCACGCCCCACCATTGCAATAAGCATACCCACCACGACAAATTCTTAGAGGGTAACCTGCGCGGCTCCAATGGTGCTCCGAGCGGCTGCCGACGACGAGTTGCAGTTCACCATGCATGATGTGGTGGACACCAACAGAAGGTTCACGAAGCTCTCGGTGGTGTACACCAACAACCCAGTCTGGGTGGAGCACTCCATCCACATCATGGAGTTGTTGCTTGCTAAGGAGAAGTACAAGGTGGCCGGGTTCGACATCGAGTACACCCGCGCTCGTGCCGGGTCTCATCCCAAGGTCGCCATCGCCCAGATGTGCGTGCGTGATCAGGTCCTCGTCTACCACTACTACCTGGCCACAAGGCCTTGCGAGCATTTCGCTAGGTTTATCAACAGCCCCCACTACATGTTCGCTACGGTGGATATCACCAACGATGTACAGGTGCTCAAGAATTCGGGCATCGCCTGCCAGAATCTTGACGATATCTATGGCTAATACAAGATTTGGGGCAGCAACGAGCATGAGAAGGATTCACTGGTTCACGTCGCCGAGGCCATCATCGATCCCTACTACAAGGACAAGCGTGCCTGGCACTCGACTTAGATGGAGAAACTTTATAAAGCTCATGTCGTGTACGCGGCCAAGGAGGCATACACAAGCTACGAGATGTACAGGCGGATCGTTGGCATGAGGAAGTGCCTCCTTCCCCAAAACGGCCAGGGATCCAGCCGGAAGTAGAGCAATGGCCAGCATCGTCGCAAGAAGAAGTAGATGATTAGATGCTCGTTTCTCCTAGTATAGTATGCATGTAATTGCTTACTTTGGTGTGTGGAAATATCATGTGTGTAGTCACTTGTGTAATTCTATGCTTAATTTCGTTTTGCAATGCTATCTTATTAAGTATGTTGATGCTCTGTAGACAGAGCGTAGATGTTGTGCGGACAGAGAAAATCACATCACACACGGACTAAATAATGGAAAACCCATCGGTGATGACAGCAATCGTTTGCTCACAACACACACGGTTTGTTAACAGGAATCATCTGTGTTGTTATCGGTCTTCCCACACATTTCTGATTACAGACCTGTCTACCGTGTATCACACACATCTTGTTAAGTTGAACCATTTCTGTTCTCTTCCCTAATCAAAAATAGTTCATTCAAGTGAACCGTATGCCGTATATCACACACACCATGATCTGGCTGACCGTTTCTGTTGCTTTCCCTAATAGCAAACAGTTCATCGAAGCGAACTGTATGTTGTATATCGCACACACATTGATATGGCTTCCCATTTCTGATGTTCTGTCTACTTGTAAACAGTTTGTATGGATCAACCGTATGCCCAGCATCGCACACGCAGCTAAAATCTGAACCGTGCTTGATCTACTCGCCATCGCAAACGTTTTGCATCTTTTTTTATGGGTTTTTTACATCACCGTTTGCGACTAATGCATCCCACACAGTTTCGTGAAAGGGTCTCTGATCGTAGTGTCGCGTTAGCAGCATCCTGCAGTAGTGACTGCATCATCCTCTCCTCTTCGGGGAAATCCCAATGCAACTTATAAATAGCAGGAAGAATTTCTGGTGTCGTTGCTGGGGAGACATCACGAACATCTATCAAGTACCTACGCATAAACTTTCATCTCCTTGCATTTACTTTATTTGCCATTTGCCTCCCATTTTCATCTCCCCCACATCTAAAACTATTTTACAAAAAACACAAAAATATTTTGCATTTGCCTTTTTCTTGTTTATTTGTTTTCTTGCTTGTTTTCTTGTTTGCCTAGTCATGGTGTCTCATGAAAATACAAAATTGTGTGATTTTTCCAATACTAATAATAATAATTTTATTAGTACTCTGATTGCTCATCTCGCCGCTAGTGCGGAGTCTTGTGATATTAATGCCGCTTTTCTAAATCTTGTTATGAAAGAACAATTTTTTGGTAGTCCTAATGAAGATGATGCATGATACGTCTCCAACATATCTACAATTTTTTATTGTTCCATGCTATTATAGTACCAATCTTGGATGTTTTATATGCAATTATATCTCATTTTTTGGGACTAGCCTATTAACTTAGTGCCTAGTGCCAGTTGTTGTTTTTTGCCTGTTTTTGGTTTTCCCGAATATCACTACCAAACGAAGTCCAAGTGCCACGAAATTTTTTGGAGCTTTTTTCTAGACATAAGAGACCCTGGAAGCTTAGGGAGAGTGCGAGAACATGAAGGAGTGGCCCACGAGGCACCAGGGCATGCCCACTGGTGGCTTATGGGGCCCACGTTCACCCTTTTGACCTAATTTCGCTTCTACAAATTCTCTAAAATCAGGAAACCAACAGAGAGCTACCAGAAACCCTTTTTCCGCCGCCGCAAGTTCCTGTTCTCGAGAGATCCCATCTGGGGCCTTTCTAGCACTCCGCGAACAAGGGGTTGTCAACCCCTTGGCGGTTAATTACAAGATTAAATTGTATGGTGATAGATAAATATATCGCACAAAATATAAAATAAAATAAAGTAAAGTAAAAATTGCAGCAACTATTTTTAGGATTTTTATATGATAAAAGATAGACCCTGAGGCCATAGCTTTCACTAGAGGCTTCTCTCAAGAAAATAGCATATGGTGGGTAGATAAATTATTGTTGGGTAATTGATAGAAAAGCAAATAATTATGACGATATCCAAGGCAATGATCATGTATATAGGCATCATGTCCAAGATAAGTAGACTGAAACGATTCTGCATCTACTACTATTACTCCACACATCGACCGCTATCTAACATGCATCTATTATATTAAGTTCACAAGAAACGGAGTAATGCCTTAAGCAAGATGACATGATGTAGACAAGATAAACTCACATATGAATAAACCCCATATTTCTACCCTTAATAGCAATTATACATACGTGTCATGTACCTTTCTGTCACTGGGATTGAGCATCGCAAGATTGAACCCATCACAAAACACCTCTTCCCATTGCAAGATAAATCAATCTAGTTGGCCAAACTAGATCAGTAGATCAAAGAAGAAATATGAAGCTAAAACAATCATGCATAAAACAGTTCATAGAAAACTCAAATAATATTCACGGATAGATCTGATTATAAACTCACAATTCATCGGATCCGAACAAGCACACCTCAAAACGAATTACATCGGATAGAACTCCAGGAACATCAAGGAGAACATTGTATTGAAGAACATCGAGAGAGAAGAAGCCATCTAGCTACTAACTATGGACCCGTAGGTCTGTGGTAAACTACTTCGTTGTTGTGGCTGATAAGTCTCGAACGTATCTATAATTTTTGCTTGTTCCATGCTGTTATATTATCATTCTTGGATGTTTTAGAATAATTTTGTAGCAACTTTATATCATTTTTTGGGACTAACCTATTGACATAGTGCCCAGTACTAGTTGCTGTCCTTTTGCTTGTTTTTTACTTTACAGAATATCAGTAGCAAACGGAGTCCAAATGCAGCAAAACTTTTTGGAGATTTTTTCTGGACCAGAAGACACCTATGTAACGCCCTCGATGCGGCTATATCTCCCACGTGTCGAGGCACGACTTAGAGGCATAACCGCATTGAAAGCAATGTCGCAAGTGAGGTAATCTTCACACAATCCATGTAATAAATAAGGGGAAAGATACATAGTTGGCTTACAATCGCCACTTCACACAAGTACATAAATAACATCCATCATACAGATTACACTCAAGATCCGACTACGGTACCAAAATGAAAGAAGACTACCCCAAATGCTAAACAGATCCCCGGATCACCCCAACTGGGCTCCACTACTGATCATCTGGAAAAGAAACATAGTAACGGCCACGTTCCTCGTCGAACTCCCAAGTGAGCTCGGACGCGTCGTCTGCACTAGCATCGTCGGAACCTGCAACTGTAGTGATAATATCTGTGAGTCACGGGGACTCAGCAATCTCACACCCGCGAGATCAAGACTATTTAAGCTTATAGGTAGGAAAAAGATAGTGAGGTGGAGCTGCAGCAAGCGACTAGCATATGGTGGCTACAGCGCACAAGAGAGCGAGAAGAGAAGGCAAAGCACCGTCGTGAAGCTAGAAGTGATCAAGAAGTGATCCTGAAACGACCTACGTCAGACATTACTCCAACACCGTGTTCACTTGCCGGACCCCGCCGAGAAGCGACCATCACGGTTACACACGCGGTTGATGTGTTTTAGTTAACGTCAACTTTGGGTTTTCTACAACCGGACATCAACAAATTCCCATCTGCCTCATAACCGCGGGCATAGCTTTCGAAAGATAATACCCTGCAGGGGTGTCCCAACTTAGCCCATGATAAGCTCTCACGGTCAACGAAGGATATTCCTTCTACCGGGAAGACCCGATCAATCTCGGAATCCCGGACTACAAGACATTTCGACAGCAACAAAACAAGTCCAGCAAAACCGCCCGATTGTGCCGACAAATCCTGATAGGAGCTGCACATATCTCGGTCTCAGGGCACATCCGGATGAGCAGTCCGTACAACTAAAACCATCCCTCGAGTTGCCCCGAGGTGGCGCTGCAAAGGGCTCTAGTTTGGACCAGCAATCGAAGGAGAACTGGCCCGGGGGTTTAAAATAAAGATGACCCTTGAGTCTGCAGAACCCAAGGGAAAAAGGCTAGGTGGCGAATGGTAAAACCAATGTTGGGCCTTGCTGGAAGAGTCTTATTCAAAGCAATCTGTCAAGGGGGTCCCATAAATCACCCAACCGTGTAAGGGACGCAAACTCCGGGAACATAACACCGGTACGACGGAAACTAGGGTGGCAAGAGTGGAACAAAACACCAGGCATAAGGCCGAGCCTTCCACCCTTTACCAAGTATATAGATGCATTAATTAAATAAGGGGTATTGTGATATCCCAACAATTAAACATGTTCCAACAAGGAACAACAAGATCATGTTCCAACAAGGAACAAACTTCATCTTCACCTGCAACTAGCAACGCTATAAGAGGGGCTGAGCAAAGCAGTAACATAGCCAAGCAACGGTTTGCTAGGACATGGATGGTTAGGGGCTGACAAGGCAATATAGGAGGCATGATATAGCAAGTGGTAGGTATCGCAGCATGGGCATAGCAAAAGAGCGAGCAATCTAGCAAGCAAAGATAGAAGTGATTTCGAGGGTATGGTCATCTTGCCTGCAAGAGTTTCAGAGTTGTCGAAAGCTTGGTCCTCGTAAGCGTTCTCAACGGAATCCTCGGTCACGTACTCGTATCCCGGCTCTACCCAAGACAAGAGAACAAGCAAAGGAACCAATATCAACCATGATGCAATGCGCAAGCAACATGATGCAAAACATGGCATGATATGCGAGAGATGATATGCAATGCGTATGCATGCTTCGGAAGGACAAGGATGAACAAGGCATAATCTTGGCAAACCAAGCATGCCACTGGATATATGAGGTGATTTCGGTTGAGATCGATATAAAGAACACCGGAATCGGATGCACGGTTTGCAAATGGCAAGCAATACAAGAATGACACGAATCTGCCATTTAACAGCATGATGCTACTTAGAAAGCAACAATTAATTAGGCTACTGCACCCAAATATGGCAACAAAGCATATGACAGTAAACAACTCAAGATGCTTGACAAAAGATGAACACTGAGCTACGGCTAAATCACATCATAACAGGTCCAAACAAGCATGGCAAAAGTGCAAAAGATAACAGGTTCACAGACTTAGTGAAAATATCAACAAAGCAGAAACTAACATCAGGATGGCATATTCAGAGCAATGAAACAACATGCTACAGGATCATAACATAGAAAAATAAGGCATGGCATGAATCTATACATAGCACTTGACAAAAGTCTCTTACTGACCATAAGCCAAAAAGGATCATAAAATATGATTACACCCATGTCAAATAAGCAAGTTTCATTACAGGTTACAGACTTAGCAGAAAACTGGACATGTCAAAAACAGATAACGACTAGGCATGTTCGTGAGCTCGATGCACTCACTACAGAGCATTGCATGATAAACTAAGCATACATACATCAAGAATACATGGCATAGGAACTAGAAATGTCAATAACAACATCATATCATGTAAGGATCAACTACACCAAGCTTGGCAAAATCGAATAACATGTAAACAATCTGCCAGCAACATTTTGAAGCAAAAGTAGAGCTCGATTGACGCAAGCTATGGCACACCACAATTGCAAACAAAGGCATGGATGGATTGAGAAAATGCACAAGTTCAAAATACTCTTAATGATCATGCTCAAATTATGCATGGATCTCTCGGAAACAACATGAACACATGGCATAAAAATAACAGCAGTCAGGGACTTGGCGAAATTACTAAGTCTCTGAAATCAGCAACATCAAGTGACCTAGTTTGCATGCTTGTGCTAGTCACCACATAGATCATAAAAATACATGGCAAAATTCCCTGGATAGGTAACATGGCATATTACAAAACTCATGTAGGACACAACTTCATAGGAGGTACACATTAATCATGGCAAAAATGACAAAAGTGCATGTTCAGATAAGATCCAGCCACTAACATCAACTAGCCCTCTTCTAACAGCATTTCGTGCATCAAGATGACCTCAAATGAAAATGATACAATGGAACAAAATGATGTACTCTTCGAGGCGAACAATTTTACATATTATACGTGCGAAACGGGGGCTACATATGCAAAGTTATGGCATGATGAAGATGCGATGATGATGATGAAAAACTGGGACTTAGAAGAAAAACAGGATCGAGGGAAAGTCAACCCTTTCGACACGCGGCTCGAGGCGGGGCGGATCTGGCGCCGGAGGCTCGCCGGAGTTGCGCCGGGACGCGCGGGATCGCCGGATCCGGGGCACACCGGCCCGGATCCACGCGGAGGAGGCGGCGGCGCGGCGCACCGGCGACGCGGGGCTTGGGCGGCGCGGCGGGAAGCGACGGCGACGGCGACTCGGCGGCGGCGGGCGCGGAACCGAGCGGGGCGGCGCGGCGACCGGCGGGAAGCGACGCGAGCGCGCGCGTGGAGGAGCGGAGGCGGCGGCTGGGCTCGGGGCGGAGCGGGGAGGAGGCGGCCCGGTCGGGCGCGGGGAGGGCCCGGCGCGGGCCTGCGCGGGCCTGCGGCGCGGGGTGGCGGCGCCTGCCACGTGGCAGCCCCGGGTTGGCCCGGGCGGCGGCGGCGACTTTGTCCGGCGGCGGTGGACACGTCCGCCCGCGCGGAGCGACGAAATTAGGGTTTGGGGGTGTTTTTACCCGCAAATGGAGGAGGGGGAGGCCTTTTTATAGATAGGAGGAGTTAGGAGGCTACAAATGGAGAGCGGTTTTCGGCCACGCGATCGTGATCGAACGGCGGAGGACATGGGAGTGTCTTAGATGGGTTGTTGGGCTGTTTTGAAGGGGTGTTGGGCTGCAACACACACGAGGCCTTCCCGGTTACCCGGTTAACCGTTGGAGTACCAAACGAGCTCCGATTGACCCGAAACTTGACAGGCAGTCTACCGGTGCTATACCGAGGCCACATGTCAAACCTCGGTCCATTCCGAGAATGTTTAATACCCGCTCACGAAGAAATGTAAACGGGGATGCCGGGAGACATAGGAGCGCCGGATTGCAAAACGGACAACGGGAAAGATGCTCGGATTTATGAGACGAACACGTATGCGAATGCGATGCACATGGTGACATGATATGAAATGCATGACATGACCAAAATGCAAAACGAGGGGAAACCCAACACGGATGAAATATCATAACACATAGCCGGAAATGGCAAGAGTTGGATTACAAATATGGCAAGTTACATCTGGGGCGTTACAACACACCACCACTACGAGAGGATCTCGTCCCGAGATCTAGGACTGAAAGAACTCCGGATACTCGGAACGTATGTGGTCTTCACGCTCCCAGGGGGCTTCTCGGTCTAAATGATGTGACCATTTCACTTTGAGGAATTTAATTGACTTGTTGCGAGTCTTGCGCTCAGTTGTCTCAAGAATAGCAACTGGGTGCTCATGATAGGACAAATCTTCTTGAAGATCAATCTCTTCGAAGTTGATGGTGCGCTCAGGCGTCTTGAAGCACTTGCGAAGCTGTGACACGTGGAAGACATCGTGCACATTTGCAAAGTTGGAGGGAAGCTCGAGTTGATAGGCGAGATCGCCTCGTTTCCCGATGATCTTGAAGGGACCGACGTATCGCGGGGCAAGTGTCCCCTTGATACCGAAGCGACGAGTTCCTTTCATTGGAGAGACGCGGAGGTAAACATGGTCTCCGATCTCGAATGCCGCATCACGGTGTTTGCTGTCGTAATAGCTCTTCTGGCGCGATTGCGCGGCTTTGAGGTTCTCACGAATCACCTTGCACATAGCCTCAGCCTCTGAGATCAAATCATTGCCGAGCAATTGGCGTTCACCGGTTTCAGACCAGTTGAGAGGAGTACGGCACTTTCTGCCATAGAGAATCTCGAATGGGGCTTTGCCCGAACTGGCTTGAAAACTGTTGTTGTAGGAAAATTCAGCATAAGGAAGACAATCCTCCCACTTCATGCCGAAAGAGATAACACAGGCTCTGAGCATATCTTCAAGAATTTGGTTGACACACTCGACTTGTCCACTAGTCTGAGGATGGAAAGCTGTGCTGAAGCGAATGTTGGTGCCCATGGCCTTCTGAAAAGAATCCCAAAACTTGGAGGTAAAAATGCTGCCATGGTCTGAAGAGATAAATTGTGGAATGCCGTGCAAAGAGACAATTCTGGAGGTGTAGAGCTCTGCCAGCTGCGCTGCTGTGATAGACTCTTTGATAGGAAGAAAATGAGCCACTTTGGTGAGCTTGTCGATGACGACGAAAATAGCATCATTTCCACGCTTGGACTTAGGAAAACCAGTCACGAAGTCCATTTCGATATGATCGAACTTCCATTCTGGAATAGCAGGAGGTTGGAGAAGACCAGCTGGTCGTTGGTGTTCTGCTTTCACCCTTCTACAGACATCACACTCATTCACGAATTGAGCAATCTCACACTTCATTCGAGTCCACCAATATGAATGCTTGAGGTCATGGTACATCTTCGTACTACCAGGATGAATTGACAGAAGAGAATTGTGCGCTTCATTCATAATGACTTTACGAAGATCACCCTTTGGAACCACGATCCGGTCCTCGAAGAAAAGAGTATCTCTGTCATCAACTCTATAGCACTTGTATTTGGGGATGCTCTTTTCAATACCACGTTTCACCTTCTTCACCATGGTATCCAACAAATTCGCCTCACGAATTTGATCTTCCAAAGTAGGAGAGACAAAGAGGTTGGCAAGAACACCTTGAGGAACAACTTGAAGATTCAACTTGCGGAAAGCCTCACAGAGATCCGGTTAGAAGGGCTTGAGGATTAAGCTGTTGCAGTAAGCCTTTCTGCTCAAAGCGTCTGCAATCACATTAGCCTTGCCTGGAGTGTACTCAATACTCGGATTATACTCTTGAATCATTTCGACCCATCGAGTTTGCCTGAGGTTGAGGTGAGGCTGAGTGAAGATGTACTTGAGACTCTTGTGATCGGTGAAAATGTCCACTTTCCTTCCCAACAGGAGATGTCTCCATGTTATTAGTGCGTGGACAACTGCCGCCAACTCAAGATCGTGAGTGGGGTAGTTCCTTTCGTTGGGCTTCAACTGGCGAGAGGTATAGGCAACAACCTTCTTCTCTTGCATTAACACGGCACCGAGGCCCTGGAGAGAAGCATCACAGAATACTTCATAAGGCTTGGATTCATCAGGAGGAGTCAGAACTGGAGCAGTGACGAGTTTCTCTTTGAGAGTGTTGAAAGCAACGTCACACTCAGGAGACCAGACATATTTCACATGCTTCTGGAGGAGGTTGGAAAGAGGCTTTGCAATCTTTGAGAAATTCTCAACGAATCTTCTGCAATAGCTTGCAAGTCCAAGAAAGCTACGAAGCTGCTTGACATTCTAAGGGGGTTGCCAATTCAAAACTGCAGACACCCTCTCTGGATTAATAGCAATGCCCTTGGCAGAGATGATATGGCCAAGATAAAGAACTTCATCAAGCCAGAATTCACATTTGGAGAACTTCGCATATAATTGATACTCTCTGAGCTTTTCGAACACCAATCGCAAATGTTTGGCATGATCCTTCTTATTCTTGGAGAAGACCAAAATATCATCGAGATAGACCAAGACAAATTCGTTGATGTAGGGGTTGAAGATGAAATTCATCAAGCGAGTGAAATACGGAGGAGCATTGACAAGGCCGAAAGACATGACAGTATATTCATAAGAACCAAAGCTTGTTCTGAATGTTGTCTTGGGAATATCTTCTTCACGAATGCGAATCTGATGATAACCCATATGAAGGTCAAGCTTGGAGAACACCTTAGCACCTTTAAGTTGCTCAAATAGCTCATTGATGTTGGGAAGTGGGTACTTGTTCTTGATAGTCTTCTTGTTCAATGGACGGTAATCGACACAAAGTCGGTTCGTGCCATCCTTCTTCTTGACAAAAAGAACACCACAACCCCAAGGAGAAGAACTCGGTCTGATCAGACCCAGACGTTCTTGTTTATCGAGTTGAATCTTCAATTCCTTGAGCTCATCTGGTCCAAGCTTGTAAGGACGCTTGCAAATGGGTTCCGTGCCAGGCTCAAGATCAATAACGAATTCAACTGGCCGGCGGGGAGGCATACCCGGAAGCTCTTCTGGAAAAACATCTTGGTACTCACAAACGACTGGAATCTGAGAGATAGCCTCCAATTCATCATTCTCATTGAGAGAAAACAACCGAATGGTATCATCACGAGAAGCATAGATGATCACATCGTTAGAAGAGTGAGTCAATTTGATTTCCCTGGCAGCACACTCGAGCTGAGCCTTGTGCTTAGAAAGCCAGTCCATCCCGAGAATAAGATCAATATCAGAATCACCAAGCACTATTGGAGAAGACAGAAATTTATAGTCGCCCATCTTGATGGAAACATCCGGAACCGAAACTCGAGAAGTCAATTGCTTACCCGGGGACACAATAGACAAAGGTCTCGGCAAAACTTGAGTAACCAAATCATGCTTAGATACAAAAGGTCTTGAGATGAAACAATGTGATGCACCAGTATCAAACAAGACTTTTGCAGGAATATCATTAACAGGAAGATTACCCATGATCACTTCAGAAGAATCCTCTGCTTGAGCTGCGTTCATCATGTTCACCTTGGCGTGCTTAGGATTATGCTTGACCACTGCATTGCTGGAAGATTTCACAGGAGGAGGAGGCGGAAGGCGCCTCTGGTTGAAGCACTTGTTCGCATAGTGACCCTTCTGCTGACATTTGTTACAAGTCACCTCTGAGAGCGGACGATGGTAAGGAGCACTTGGCCTTGGAGCTTGATTCTGAGACTTGTTCTGATATCCAGGGTTGAGTGGGTGGGAAGATCCACGGCCACTTGAATTCTTCTGCTGATAAGGCTGACGGAACGGAGGAGGAGGAGGCAACCAGAACTTCTGTTGCTTAGCTGCCACAAGTGAAGAAGAAGAAGACTGGACTGCGTCTCTGACTCTCTTCTTAGATGCCTCACACTTGAGCTGAGCAGCTTCTTGTTTCAGTGCCATTTTGTAGAATTCATCATACTTTAATGGCTCGAAAAGCACGAGAGCAAGTTGCAGATCTTCTCTGAGACCACGCCTGAATTGGTAGATCATACTCTTCTCATCAGGAATGTCTTGCCTCGCAAAACGAGAGAGCTTCTGGAACTGAGTGTTGTATTGATAGACAGACATGGTGCCTTGCTTGAGATTGCGGAATTCCTCACGCTTAAGCTCAACAACACTTTCTGGAATGTGGTGCGCTTTGAAGTCACGACGGAAATCATCCCAAGTGATCACACGACCTCCTATGGAATCTTTGTATTGCTGGAACCACTCAGCAGCTTGATCTTTGAGTTGAAAAGAGGCAAACTTGACAAAGTCCTCAGGTCTGACATTGCTGCACTCGAAATGCTTGCTGATGTCCACGAGCCAATCGTCGGCGTCTGTGGCCTCGACACAGTAGCTGAAGGTCTTTGGCTGATTAGCAAGGAACTGGTTCAGTGAAGCGAAATGCGGCTGATTGTTGCCTTGGCCTTGATTCTCTTGATTAGCTTGCCCTTGGTTGCGATCTTGCAAGAGCTGAATCAGAATCTGAGCATTGGCATTTGTGGCAGTCATCAAGGCTTGCCAAGCTTCCGGAGGTGGAGGCGGTGGCGGAGGGTTAGCCTGATTCCCTTCATTGCGTTCCGGATTCTGACGCGTTGGTGGAGCCATCCTGAAGAGGGTGACATCCATTAGCATCTTGACAGAGATATATTGAAGCTGAATCAAAGGAACGAAATTGCAACATATAGTCTTCACAATTAACATTCGAACAGGAATGAACGAATGAATTCCAATGTAAAACATCACACTTCCATAAGCTGAGAAGCCACTTAGAACATGGTAAGGAATAAAATCAACAAGGTACGGATGTGAACAAATACTTGGCAAGGATTACCCAATCACAAACCAAATATCTGCGGAAGAAATACTAGAGCTACAAGAATTCCCACTTATAAACTCCCGAAACTTTCTGGTTATGCAATCAGGTGCTGGGGATACAGGGGAAGCATAATATCTCACCCAAACTAGCAAATCCTACAACCAGCTGTATCCATCCTTCAACACATAACCAAGAAACCTTCGGAAATCGTCTACCTCAACCTTCGAAAAGCATCCGTTATACAAGTCATGGCAATACTCCCGCACTCGCCACAGTACTGGGCTATCAGGGTTATCTCACAAACAACTGTACAAAAGAGATTTTCGATGTCGGCGTACTAAACTCAGGTATTCCAGAACCGCAACAATAAAATTATGACGACAACACCTCGGAGCTCAACTCCCCGGGACACTGCCACAACCCCTAAATGTCAGGAGGCAACCAAGACAATGTTGTCATCATAAAACCATCGGAACGATTGTAATATACCCGCGTGATCCTAAAAAAAATTTAGTGAAATTTGAGAAGAGAAGAGTCAAAACTCTACGTCAGGATGCCTTACCAGAAGGTCGAAGGGACTGGGGAGTAAAAAGAATTCCTAAACTCTCCGATATAAAATTCCTAAATGACTCAAAACATTTTTCTAGACACAACTCGGCCACTAAAGACGATCAAACAGTGGGGGCTCCTAAGGTCGGGGAAAGGCTCTGATTACCAACTTGTAACGCCCTCGATGCGGCTATATCTCCCACGTGTCGAGGCACGACTTAGAGGCATAACCGCATTGAAAGCAATGTCGCAAGTGAGGTAATCTTCACACAATCCATGTAATAAATAAGGGGAAAGATACATAGTTGGCTTACAATCGCCACTTCACACAAGTACATAAATAACATCCATCATACAGATTACACTCAAGATCCGACTACGGTACCAAAATGAAAGAAGACTACCCCAAATGCTAAACAGATCCCCGGATCACCCCAACTGGGCTCCACTACTGATCATCTGGAAAAGAAACATAGTAACGGCCACGTTCCTCGTCGAACTCCCAAGTGAGCTCGGACGCATCGTCTGCACTGGCATCGTCGGAACCTGCAACTGTAGTGATAATATCTGTGAGTCACGAGGACTCAGCAATCTCACACCCGCGAGATCAAGACTATTTAAGCTTATAGGTAGGAAAAAGATAGTGAGGTGGAGCTGCAGCAAGCGACTAGCATATGGTGGCTACAGCGCACAAGAGAGCGAGAAGAGAAGGCAAAGCACGGCCGTGAAGCTAGAAGTGATCAAGAAGTGATCCTGAAACGACCTACGTCAGACATTACTCCAACACCGTGTTCACTTCCCGGACCCCGCCGAGAAGAGACCATCACGGTTACACACGCGGTTGATGTGTTTTAGTTAATGTCAACTTTGGGTTTTCTACAACCGGACATCAACAAATTCCCATCTGCCTCATAACCGCGGGCACGGCTTTCGAAAGATAATACCCTGCAGGGGTGTCCCAACTTAGCCCATGATAAGCTCTCACGATCAACGAAGGATATTCCTTCTACCGAGAAGACCCTATCAATCTCGGAATCCCGGACTACAAGACATTTCGATAGCAACAAAACAAGTCCAGCAAAGCTGCCCGATTGTGCCGACAAATCCTGATAGGAGCTGCACATATCTCGGTCTCAGGGCACATCCGGATGAGCAGTCCGTACAACTAAAACCAGCCCTCGAGTTGCCCCGAGGTGGCGCTGCAAAGGGCTCTAGTTTGGACCAGCAATCGAAGGAGAACTGGCCCGGGGGTTTAAAATAAAGATGACCCTTGAGTCTGCAGAACCCAAGGGAAAAAGGCTAGGTGGCGAATGGTAAAACCAATGTTGGGCCTTGCTGGAAGAGTCTTATTCAAAGCAATCTGTCAAGGGGACCCATAAATCACCCAACCGTGTAAGGGACGCAAACTCCGGGAACATAACACCGGTACGACGGAAACTAGGGTGGCAAGAGTGGAACAAAACACCAGGCATAAGGCCGAGCCTTCCACCCTTTACCAAGTATATAGATGCATTAATTAAATAAGGGGTATTGTGATATCCCAACAATTAAACATGTTCCAACAAGGAACAACAAGATCATGTTCCAACAAGGAACAAACTTCATCTTCACCTGCAACTAGCAACGCTATAAGAGGGGCTGAGCAAAGCAGTAACATAGCCAAGCAACGGTTTGCTAGGACATGGATGGTTAGGGGCTGACAAGGCAATATAGGAGGCATGATATAGCAAGTGGTAGGTATCGCAGCATGGGCATAGCAAAAGAGCGAGCAATCTAGCAAGCAAAGATAGAAGTGATTTCGAGGGTATGGTCATCTTGCCTGCAAGAGTTTCAGAGTTGTCGAAAGCTTGGTCCTCGTAAGCGTTCTCAACGGAATCCTCGGTCACGTACTCGTCTCCCGGCTCTACCCAAGACAAGAGAACAAGCAAAGGAACCAATATCAACCACGATGCAATGCGCAAGCAACATGATGCAAAACATGGCATGATATGCGAGAGATGATGTGCAATGCGTATGCATACTTCGGAAGGACAAGGATGAACAAGGCATAATCTTGGCAAACCAAGCATGCCACTGGATAGATGAGGTGATTTCGGTTGAGATCGATATAAAGAACACCGGAATCGGATGCACGGTTTGCAAATGGCAAGCAATACAAGAATGACACGAATCTGCCATTAACAGCATGATGCTACTTAGCAAGCAACAATTAATTAGGCTACTGCACCCAAACATGGCAACAAAGCATATGACAGTAAACTACTCAAGATGCTTGACAAAAGATGAACACTGAGCTACGGCTAAATCACATAATAACAGGTCCAAACAAGCATGGCAAAACTGCAAAAGATAACAGGTTCACAGACTTAGTGAAAATATCAACAAAGCAGAAACTAACATCAGGATGGCATGTTCAGAGCAATAAAAAAACATGCTAAACGATCAGAAAATAGAAAAATAAGGCATGTCATGAATCTACACATAGCACTTGACAAAACTCTCTTACTGACCATAAGCCAAAAAGGAACATAAAATACGATTACACCCATGTCCAATAAGCAAGTTTCGTTACAGGTTACAGACTTAGCAGAAAACTGGACATGTCAAAAACAGATAACGACTAGGCATGTTCGTGAGCTCGATGCACTCACTACAGAGCATTGCATGATAAACTAAGCATACATAAATCAAGAATACATGGCATAGGAACTAGACATGTCAATAACAACATCATAGAATGTAAGGATCAACTACACCAAGCTTGGCAAAATCGAATAACATGTAAACAATCTGCCAGCAACATTTTGAAGCAAAAGTAGAGCTCGATTGACGCAAGCTATGGAACTCCACAATTGCAAACAAAGGCATTGATGGATTGATAAAATACACAAGTTCAAAATACTCTTACTGATCATGCTCAAATTATGCATGGATCTCTCGGAAACAACATGAACACATGGCATAGAAATAACAACAGTCAGGGACTTAGCGAAATTACGAAGTCTCTGAAATCAGCAACATCAAGTGACCTAGTTTGCATGCTTGTGCTAGTCACCACATAGATCATAAAAATACATGGCAAAATTCTCTGGATAGCTAACATGGCATATTACAAAACTCATGTAGGACACAACTTCATAGGAGGTACACATTAATCATGGCAAAAATGACAAAAGTGCATGTTCAGATAAGATCCAGCCACTAACATCAACTAGCCCTCTTCTAACAGCATTTCGTGCACCAAGATGACCTCAAATGAAAATGATGCAATGGAACAAAATGATGTACTCTTCGAGGCGAACAATTTTACGTATTATACGTGCGAAACAGGGGCTACGTATGCAAAGTTACGGCATGATGAAGATGCGATGATGATGATGAAAAACTGGGACTTAGAAGAAAAACAGGATCGAGGGAAAGTCAACCCTTTCGACACGCGGCTCGAGGCGGGGCGGATCTGGCGCCGGCGGCTCGCCAGAGTTGCGCCGGGACGCGCGGGATCGCCGGGTCCGGGGCACACCGGCCCGGATCCGCGCGGAGGAGGCGGCGGCGCGGCGCACCGGCGACGCGGGGCTTGGGCGGCGCGGCGGGAGGCGACGGCGACTCGGCGGCGGTGGGCGTGGAACCGAGCGAGGCGGCGCGGCGACCGGCGGGAAGCGACGCGAGCGCGCGTGGAGGAGCGGAGGCGGCGGCTGGGCTCGGGGCGGAGCGGGGAGGCGGCGGCCCGGTCGGGCGCGGGGAGGGCCCGGCGCGGGCCTGCGCGGGCCGGCGGCGCGGGGTGCCGCCGCCTGCCACGTGGCAGCCCCGGGTTGGCCCGTGCGGCGGCGGCGACTTCGTCCGGCGGCGGTGGACACGTCCGCCCGCGCGGAGCGACGAAATTAGGGTTTGGGGGTGTTTTTGCCCGCAAATGGAGGAGGGGGAGGCCTTTTTATAGATAGGAGGAGTTAGGAGGCTCCAAATGAAGAGCGGTTTTCGGCCACGCGATCGTGATCGAACGGAGGAGGACATGGGAGTGTCTTAAATGGGTTGTTGGGCTTTTTTGAAGGGGTGTTGGTCTGCAACACACACGAGGCCTTCCCGGTTACCCGGTTAACCGTTGGAGTACCAAACGAGCTCCGATTGACCCGAAACTTGACAGGCAGTATACCGGTGCTATACCGAGGCCACATGTCAAACCTCGGTCCATTCCGAGAATGTTTAATACCCACTCACGAAGAAATGTAAACGGGGACGCCGGGAGACATAGGAGCGCCGGATTGCAAAACGGACAACGGGAAAGATGCTCGGATTTATGAGACGAACACGTATGCGAATGCGATGCACATGATGACATGATATGAAATGCATGACATGACCAAAATGCAAAACGAGGGGAAACCCAACACGGATGAAATATCATAACACATAGCCGGAAATGGCAAGAGTTGGATTACAAATATGGCAAGTTACATCTGGGGCGTTACAACCTAGTGGGCCAAAGAAGTACCGGGAGGAGGCCCGAGTTGAGCACAAGACACCTGGGCATGCCAGGAGGCCCAGGCGTGCCCAGGTGGGTTGTGCCCACCTTGGAGCCCCCCTGCACCGCCTCTTCGCCCTATAAATTCCCAGATATTCCAGAAACCCTAGGAGAGTCGACAAAAAAACAATTCCAGTCACCTCAAGTTCCACAACCACGAGATCCAATCTAGACACCATCCCGGATGGGTTCATCATCCTCATTGGTGCCTCTCCGATGATGCGTGAGTAGTTCACCATAGACCAATGGGTCCGTAGGCAGTAGCTAGATGGCTTCCTCTCTCTTTTCGATTCTCAATGCAATGGTCTCTTGGAGATCTATTTGATGTAATGACTTTTGCAGTGTGTTTGTTGGGATCCGACGAAGTTTGAGTTTATGATCATATCTATATCCATGAAAGTTATTTGAGTTTTCTTTGATCTCTTATATGCATGATTACTTATAGCCTCGTATTTCTTCTTTGAATCTTTGGTTTAGTTAGGCCAACTAGATCGATTTTTCTTGCCATGGGAGGAGGTACTTTGTGATGGGTTGGATCTTACGGTGTTCTTTCCCAGTGACAGAAGGGGTAGCAAGACACGTATGTATTGTTGCTATTAAGGATAAAAAGATGGGGTCTATTCCTACATGAATAGATCTTGTCTACATCATGTCACCGCTCTTATTGCATTACTCCGCCATGAACTTAATACACTAGATGCATGCTGGATAGCGCTCGATGTGTGGAGTAATAGTAGTAGATGCAGAATCATTTCGGTCTACTAATCTTGGACGTGATGCCTATATAATGATCATTGCCTAGATACCGTCATAATTATTTGGACTTTTATCAATTGCCCAACAGTAATTTGTTTACCCATTGTATGCTATTTTCTCGAGAGAAGCCACTAGTGAAATCTTCGCCCCCCGGGTCTATTCTTTATCATATTTTCTTTGAGATCTATTTTTGTTCACTTTTATTTTCAGATCTGTTATTTCAAAATCCCAAAAAATCTTGCTGCACTTTTTCTTTCTTTATTTTATTTTGTGTTATTGCAGATCTATCTATCCAAAATCATACAAACCAATCTCGGAATCGCGCCGCCCGCCCAGGATCCGACGAGCTGAGCCACTGCGACGTCGCCGCCACCTCGGATTGACTGCCTCGAGCCGCCGCCCACCCTAGACGCTCGCCCCGGATTCATCGAACCGCACCGGTCGCCACCGCCCCGGTGAGCCCCTTTCCTTCCCCTTTAGCTCGGCCGCAGAAATTCCATTGATGCAAGCTTCGATGCGGTTTTTTAGACGGATTTGAGCCCATGCGAGCAATTTTTACTCGAGGATTCGTCCTCGTCCAATGATTCGGACATGGAATCGGTGCTCGAGCGCCATCGTCAATAGATGTTCTCGGCGGTCCTAGCTGTGAAGGAGGTGGAGGACCACAAAAGATGGCGAGGTTCGACCGTCGGCCGTCTTTGCATCCCTCGCAACCGCCCTCAGGAATACGATGTTGATGCAAGACTACTTCATGGACAATCCAACCTATCTGTCGCACCTCTGCCGGAGAAGGTATTGAATGCGCCGATCACTCTTCATAAAAATTGTGCGAGCTTGCGAGGCCAATTGCCGGTGTTTTACTCAAAGGAAAAACACCGCGGGCTTGTTGGGTTTTAGCACCTACCAAAAATCTCCGCGGCTATGCGTGTGATTGCATATGGTATTCCGGCTGACTATGCCGACTAGTATCTTCGCCATAATTGAGTCAGTGCGTAGGTTTGCCAAAGTGATGATCCGCGTATTTGGCCATGTCTATCTTCGTGCACCCAACGAGGAAGACACAATAAAGTTGATGGCAGCAAATGAAAAGGGAGGTTGGCCTGACATGCTAGGAAGCGTTGATTGCGTGCATTTGACTTAGAAAAACTTTTTGAAGGCATGGCATGGGCAATTTTGCGGCAAGTTTCGTAAGGCACCAATTGTGCTAGAGGCCGTAGAATCCGTGGATTTATGGATTTGGCATTGTTTTTTTGGTATGCCGGGTACACTCAATAATATCAATGTGTTGCAACGGTATCGTTTGTTTGCTAGACTTGCTAGTGGTGATGCTCCTGCTTGCAACTTCACCGTGAATGGGCATGAGTACACAAAGGGGTTCTATCTTGCATATGGTATTTACCCCTCTTGGTGTACATTAGTGAAGAGCATCAAAAATCCCAAAACTATAAAGCATATTGAATTGGCAAAGGTGCAAGAGGCTGCCCGAAAAGATAAAGAAAGAGCCTTCGGGGTTTTGCATACTAGATTTGCCATTGTTCATGGTCCTGCTTATTTTTGGGATAAGAAAACCCTAAGAAACATCATGACATGTTGTGTGATTCTTCACAACATGATCATCGAAGATATGGACTTTAACTTGGAGTTCTTCTATGACAATGTTGGTAGTCGTGTGAAGCCAGCAAGAGACCCTGACCGAATACAAGCATTCCTTCAGACATACCGGCAGATTGAAGATGCAGACACCCACCATCAGCTCTAGGAGGATATCATTGATCAACATTGGAAGAGGGATGGCCTAAGGCATTGAGCACATTTGGCAAAGGCACCGACCAATTTTACATTCATTTCATTTAATTCATTTGTAATCTAGACCATTGTTGTATTCGCAACAATTGTTGTATTGAATTATTAGTTTTATTTGGTGACTTGAATAATCATTGTAATTTGGATTCATAATATTCACATTTTATGTTATTTGAATTCATATTGTTGTCATGTGTTAAATTCAGAAAACCACGCGTTTTGCGGGTTCGCGCGGGCTTTGTGCTACTTCTGATTTGTGTTGGGATTTCCCCGAAGAGGAGGGGATGATGCAGTACAGTAGAGATAAGTATTTCTCTCAGTTATGAAACCAATGGTATCAATCCAGTAGAAAAACCAAGCAACACTATGTAAACAACACTTGCACACAAACAACAAATACTTGCAACCCAACGCGTAGAGAGGTTGTCAATCCCTCAACGGTTACGAGCAAGATTAAATTGTATAGTTTTTGATAGATATATCTGACAAAAATAAAAATATATTAAAATTGCAGCAAGGTATTTTTAGATCTAATATATGATAAAAGATAGATAGTTGGCTCATCTCCTCGCGCTCAGAAAAAATCAAAACAAATACTAGAAAATTCAGAAAAAATCCATTTTTTTCTTTGTGTGGTAGATAATTTGATGCGTGAGGTCCGCTCCAAATTTCAACTCATTTGGACATCTGATAAGCTTTCGGCAAAAAAGGCAAATCGGGACAGAACAGTGCATGAACAGTAAACTTTTTTACAAACCCCGATTTTTTCTTTTTTGCTGAGAGCTGCTCAGAAGTCCAAGTGAGTTGAAATTTGGAGTGGACCTCTCGCATCAAATTATCTACCACAAAAAAATGGATTTTTCTTTTGAAATTTTCTAGTATTTGTTTTGATTTTTTTCCGAGCACGGGTGCAGATGAGCCCGGGAGCAGAAACTCCGCGTCCGACCCGGGGGCCATACTTTTCACTAGAGGCTTCTCTCGACAAAATAGCATACGGTGGGTACACAAATTATTGTTGAGCAATTGATAGAAAAGCAAATAACTATGACGATATCCAAAGCAATGATCAAACATATAGGCATCACGTTCAAGACTAGTAGACCAAAACGATTCTGCATCTACTAGTATTACTCCACACATCGACCTGCTATCCAGCATTCATCTAGTGTATTAAGTTCATGGAAAAATGGAGTAATGCATTAAGCAATATGACATGATGTAGACAAGATAAACTCACATATGAATAAAACCCATCTTTTTACCCTTAATAGCAACGATACATACGTGTCATGTCGCTTTCTGTCACTTGAATTGAGCACCGCAAGACCAAACCCATTACAAAGCACCACTTCCCATGGCAAGATAAATCAATCTAGTTGGCCAAACAAAACCAATAAATCAGAGAAGAAATACGAAGCTATATTAATCATGCATAAAAGAGTTAAGAGAAAACTCAAATAATATTCATGGATAGATCTGATCATAAACTCACAATTCATTGGATCTGAACAAACACACCGCAAAAAGTCATTACATCAAATAGATCTCCAAGAACAACAGGGAGAACATTGTATTGAGAAATATCGAGAGAGAAGAGGCCATCTAGCTACTAACTATGGACCCGTAGGTCTGTGGTAAACTACTCACATATCATCAGAGGGGCAGCAAGGTTGATGAAGAACCCCTCCATGATCGATTCCCCCTCCGGCGGAGTGCCAAAAAGGGACACCACATGGGATCTCTCTAGAACACGGGCTTGCGGCGGCGGAGAAAGTATTTTGTGGACTCCTTTGTAGGCTTCCTGATCTTTGAGTATTTATAGAGGCGGATTAGGTCAAACGGAGCTACGTGGGCCCCACCACCCATCAGGGTGCGCCTACCCCCTGGGCGCGCCCTGGTGGGTGGTGGGCCCATGCTCGCACGTCTGGTCTTCTCCCGAAGCATCTAGTGTCTCTTATGTCCAGAAAAAAATCTTCAAAATTTTTTGTGGCATTTGGACTTCGTTTAGTATTGATATTATGCGAAACAAAAAAAGCAAAAAACAACAACCGTCACTGTGCACTAAGTTAATCGATTAGTCCCAAAAAATAATATAAAGTTGCTTGTAAATATATATAAAACATCCAAGATTGATAATATAATAGCATGAAACAATAAAAAATTATTGATACATTGGAGACGTACCACTGCGGCCGAACAGAACCCGAATAGCGGAACCGTAAATTCGGCCGCAGCCCGCGCGAGCCCGCAAAACGCGTTTTTCGCGAATTGTAAACACGTGATACGGGTCGAGGATTTAAGGGGTCTGCTAGAGATGCTCTTACTAGTCTAAGTTACTACCTCTATAGTGGAGAGTAACATATGTGTGGTGTCATGCAACATTTCATTTATTAGGTGTAGACTCATCTTGTCTTCGTATGTGTGATGTTACTCATAGTGTGAGTAACATATTATGTTACCACATGCCTCTCTTTTCTCATTAATTACTTTTCACATCATCTATTTTGTCTAGATATGTGTGATGTTACTACCTATGTTGCTCCCACTATGGGTAATCTTATTCTTTGGTATGAGGGCCCAAGGAAGTCCTTTATCTTCATCATCCCGAGACCGGTCTGCCGTCTGCCCATGGCATTAATTTTCTCTAGTTTTTCATTGAAAATGTCTATTTGACTATCAAGAAGATGCATCATGCATTTATTTCTGTAAAATGGACCCAAATCTATTATAAAGATTTGACTATCAAGAAGTATAGAGGATAATAAAAATTACACCAAGGTTGCAGCTCCCATGCCATAGCTGACCTGACATTGTCGATGCCAGCTAGGGACTCTTCGTGCATGTGCCCCTAAGGATCAACGCTTCGGAACCGCAGTCATCGTTGAACCCTTCAATCGATCTGAAGAACTTGATATCAAATCTCCTCGTCCCGTACGCACGGTAAGAAACCCTAACCTCGTCGAGACGAAAGAATCTACTTGGAGCTCCATCTAATCCATCACGACAAACGAACTCGAGGCGGATTGAAGCCTGAAAGACCGATTCAAAAAATAAAGTGTCACCATCCATCTGAATGATGCCCCTGCGAGGATTAAAATGCTAACCTATCTGTTAGTCGGAGCCGAGGCATTAGAATTCTCCTCCTGGCCACCATCCACCGAAGTGGCAGAAAGAGAGGTGGCAAATCCATAGACTCGCTCGCAAAGGTCGAGGGGAGGAAGCTCTGCCCTAGTCCCATACAATTTAATCCTCAGAGCTTTAGGGCTCCTTTGATTTAAAGGAATTCCATAGGATTTTTGAAGGGCTAGAATCCTTAGGATTTTTTTTCCTACATTGCTAGTTTGATTTCCTATAGGATTCAATGTGTACTATGATTTCATTGAAAATTTAGCATCCACTTCAACCTCTTTTTTTATTTCCTTTATTTTTTTTCTGTGGCATCAAACACTATATGATAATCCTATATGGGATTTAAGTGGGCATTGTCACTCCAATCCTTTATTTTTTTTTCTATTTCTGTGTTTTTAGAATCATACGAAACAAAGGGGGCTTAACGTCTTATCCAGATCAGCCATAGTCTCTGGTCGGCTCTCTGTGCTCGAATATGATGATCGTAAAAATGAACCAATCATCAAGAGCCGAGGAATAAAGCCCTCACCCTTCGTCAGTCGCCATCATCATCTCAATCCGCATGGCCATTTCTTGGACGGATGTAATGATCGGGTCGCGTGGATGCACCTCCATCCAACCGTGTGACGCGCACGTGGACCTAACTTATCTCCGGCCGACCAATACACAAAACAAAATGACACCCGGGATATATATATATATATATATATATAAAACAATATTCAATCGCTTGAGCTCGCAATCTTCGTCCGTGGACTGAAAACTGGCAAGGGAATATTAGGTGCTCGCTCGCAGCTTTGATGCTTGGATGGCACGTCCTTTTCACGAGCCCGGCCCTAACGACCAGCTGATGTGTGCATAGTTTAAAGTTAAAACCCCGAGCAAACCTCCAAAATTGCTGGCATGCCAAGGCGGCTGGACCGGACAAGCACATACAGACGCCGCGAATTTTAAATCCGGTGGTAGCGTGGGCGACAGCGAGTTTGGTTCCGCGAGGTGAACCACGTTGGTTTGGATTTGGATTTTGATAAACCCGCCGAAATCAACATTACTGGTGTTGTTGATTCTGTACTAGTACTAGCATTTGGTTCGTTGCGATGGAGGGCTAGACTGATGTACTGGCATGGTAATCAAGACAAGAAGCGTGGACGCGGAAGGAACGGATGGCCACATCAAGCTCCAAGAAGACGGAAAGCAGCAAAAGATGGCACCTCCGGTATTCATCATTCTCGAAAAAGGGAAAGGAAGGGAGCACCGTACGCTGTGTGTGTGATCGGCACGTCAAGTAGGACAAAGCGTAATCAGCACAATCCCACCACTGTCACATTCATGCGGTGATGATGGTCCTCCGTTTCCCCCCTTTGAGATGCGGTGATGATGGTCTTAATTAACTCGCCTTTGGGATAAAGATGGTGCTACCAGTCTCAACCTATCTCACCAACCAGCTAGCCAGCCAACCAACACGGCAAGGACCGGGCGCGTCCTGCTCCCACAGTGCAAACAGTACCGTGAGCCACCGCCCGGCCGGGCCGACGGACGGAGCAACGAAAACCACGCGGGGCGTCACGTCGCCCTCGCCGCTGGCGCCGACGCTCCCCGCGCCCAAAGGGGAGCGAGGGACGCGTAAATGAATGCGCGCGCGCGGTCGCGGTCGCGGCCTGGGGCGGAGCGTACGCGCAGCAGGCTCAAGAGAGAGACGGTCAGCAGCGCGCGCGCGCGCTCGTGCGCTGGGCAGGGCAGGTCGCAACGGCTAGTTGGCTTCGTTGATTTTCAAAGGAAAGCCAACCTGCCGCGCTCGGGCTCGGCTTTGGCTACTAGCGGCTCGTTGTACTACCCTGATGACTGACACCACCGGCAGCGGCAGCGGCAGGACTAGTGGGCGCTTTTGGGCTGGGGCCTCTTCTGACGGAAATTTGTTGATGCGGGGTAGTTTGATTTCGTGCGCCTCTGCGCTGCGTGTCTGTGTGGTGGTAATTGCTGCCTGGCTGGGCTGGGCTACTGTTTGCGCTGGTGGTTTCTGCCTGCCTGCTGGCGCTATCCTATCTGTCAGTCAGAGTCCAGCTCCAACGGCTACTCCGATCCGCGGGCAACTGTTTCCTCTAGGACGAAGTGACTCCTGACGTGGACTGGTGTTAACTCACTTCTTTTGTTAAAAGGAAGGACTGCTGTGTGCTCATCGCCGAGGTATACATTGGGCTACGCGTAAGTTTTGAACAACGCTGCCCGTGCAAAAGCAAAGGCCAGCGTCGTGCCTTCCAAAAGTTCACCTCTAGTCTAGGACAACGCTGCCACCCGCCATGCCCTCAACGAAGCTCTGCACTCAATGTTAATCCTCCGTGCCGTTGTGGCGCAAGCAGTAGAACGGAAGGCTCCATTCGAAGACATTTACTTACTCCGGATTACTACTTGGCCCGTCATTAGGCTACTAAACGCTCTGTCCGTGTAACAGGCGCGTAAAGTTAAGGGGGCGGTGAAATGAATAGCGATAATGGTTGCGGTCCTGTGCATGCCGATGCTGCGCGTCCAAGCAAAGCAAAGCAAAGAAAGAAGCATCCAACCAAGGAGAAGGAGGAGCATCTCATCTCGTGTGGCTTCCGTTTGTCAAATCTCAATGACTTTTAGACCCCACACCCACTGTTCCGCTCCGTTCTACTCTACTGTATCATGTCCCCGTGGTATGTATGTACTACATACTTTTGGCGGATGCGTGGCTTCTCTTCAATCAAACTAAATAAGATAGACTAGCATGAGCTCCGTAGTACGAATTTGAGCAAACTGGCTTCAGGACATTTTGTCACGAGATACATACATCTGACGACTGACGTACGTGTGTGTGTATTCTTCCAAGCGAAGGATCGGGAGAGAAAGATAGCGCAAGTGTGGAAAGGAGCTGAGAAGGATGAAGGCGATTTGCAGGGACGGCAAGCTCGTGTGGCTTGCGGCATGGGGACACGTGCGAGCTAATTGGGATGGGAACGGCAGGTTCTGGTGTGGCGTGGGCCAGCCCAACCCGTGGTCGGTTGTAAAGGTGGTGTAGGGCGATAGATACTGATAGGTACCCCGTGTGGTCCGGCCCAAATCAACACCCCATCTGTCTGCTCCAGCTCAACTTTCTGGAGTGAGTAAATTCCTCCATTTGGCTGGGAAAAAAGAGAGTAAATTCCTCCATCTGGCTCAAAAAAGAGAGTAAATTCCTCCATCCCCTAAAAAAGAGAGTGAATTCTTCCATAAACCAAGGTAAAAGGACGCAGAATTTCCTCCAAAAAGGGGTGGAAGGATGCATAAGAATCGAATTGGTGGGTGCGAAATCCGCCTCCACTGGCGCATGTTTCTCGGAGACGACGGAGAGACGGCGTAGCGCGTCACGCTTTGTGGACTTGTATACATACTCCCGCACACAAAAAAGGACTTGTATACATACTGCTGCTACTGCTCGTACTTTATAGAGTAACTCCACTGCCTGTCTGAAATCGGATACTGAACCAGTACTCGGCTGCATTTTCCGTGTTGCCCCTGTTGCCTGTGCCTTCTTTGCCGCGCCAACGAAGCTTCCCAATCAGGCTCGAATTTCATCGACACCGTTCAATTGGAAACGACCTGATCTTCCGTTTCGCCGGTGCCACCTTTTGTTTTTCCAATCAGAAACAGACCCACCTTTCAATTTGCCGACGCTCATGTTCCACAAAGTACAGCAGGGCACACATCACCCACATCTCTTTCACACGCTACAAGTTTTGCAAGGAGTCACGCACCTGCAGCGCCCCCGAAAGGCCGAAACACACACATTTCTTTCACCGGGCACACCGTAGCGTCGATCCTTACGGGTTATGGGGCTTTGATCGCATGCACAAATCACAAATGAACTCTCGAGCAAAGCCAAAAGGCAAAGAGCAAAGATGGGCGGGCATCATATGAGAGAATGAAGCTGTGAACTATAGCATACGCTTCCCGTTGTTTTCTTACAGCATCAAAGACTTTCTCAGAGCGATAAAAGCGACGAAGAATATTGGGGAGACGAGAAAAAGCATGTACGGGATGATCTCCCGGATCCCCACCTCGGGCTCGTCCGGGTTCGCGTAGTAGTTCCTCTGCCCGCCAAACTGGTCGAAGTACCCCTCGTAGCCCGTGTTGCGCGGCACCGGCACGCCGTCGACCTTCAGGAAGTCCGCCGCCTTCGCATAACGGGAGAGACCAAGGAAATCAGGCGCTCAGTTGTTCCAAGCCTTGTTTGAAAGGGCGAGAGAGACGTTTACCTGAAAGCTGAACATGAACATCTTTGCCTTCTTGCTGACGCGGTCGTTTGGGTGGTATTTGAGCTTGCTATACATGCCCATGGCTTCCTTGGACCTGCCCAAGCAAGATAGATAGATATTCCATGAAAAGTACATCCAGCAATGAGACAATCTTAGATAGGAAACCGCACACAGAGACAAGTTTCAAAACTAGAGAAATATGAAGACTGTGACAGACTGACAGTACTGATGCATGTTTCAGTTCATGTGCAGCTTAACTCAAAAATTCACTGCATGCATGTGAAAAATCTGCACACCAGAACATGGCCATGAACATGGATTTACACACAGAGTAATCATACTAGTAAACAATAGAAAACACCAGTTCCAAAACAGGAGAGCCAAATATATAGTAGGTTTGTTCAGGGGATTGGAATGTTGCGTCGCATTTGCACCTTAACAGGGAAAACATGCATGATTGATGAATTGAACGGCCATGCGGGAAAGGACAAAGGGAGCAAAGGGTACCTGCAGAGTGAATCTAGACAGATAGACCACTGGAGAGCAGCCAATCCATGAAGTTCGGTCTGCATGTAACTTACTTTGAGTAAAAGATACGACAAGGACACCACAATGAAGCAGGAATACAGGCATATTACAAGGAGCATCTGTGTGACAAAATACAGAGGTTTCATTTTTTTTTTTGACGAAAAGAGGTTTCGTATCTGAACTGAAGAATAGTATACACCGGCATCATGCTGCTTACTTTTAAGTATCTACAGCAAATGCACTTGCATTCCTTCAGATGCTACTCCCTCCGTTCCTTTGTACTAAAGTTAGTATAAAGTTGAGTCATCTATTTAAAAACGGAGGGAGTATGTCCTAACAAAATAGTCAAAACTCAAAACTAATATCCGTAGTAGTTCTAGTGCAAAAATCAGGACTATATATGTATATCCTAAGATGTAAATTAAATTGGAGATAGACCCAGCGCAAAGATATTAGTCGGATGGATCTGCCTAGCACGAAAGGGCAATTTGCTGTAGAGGACAGGACTTTCTGCAAGTTGTCCATGCTAGGTGCAGCAAGCTTTGTCACAAGGGTGCGATTTTATTGTCTAACGTACTCGAGCATAAAATGGAAGGGCTATGATGTGCTATTGCTGTGATTCGAAACTAAAACAGCAACAATAATGGCTTTCTCACAATTAAAAAGAGTGCAGAAGAGAGGTCCACTTACCACAAGCTAACATTTAACTAATGATAATATTTACCTTAAAGTCCGCAGCCTGCATCACTTTTTCATAATAAGGCAAAGCTTGCTTTAGCCTTCCAGCATTCATAAGTTCGTCACCTTCCTTCAATGCCTTAAACATGCAAAATATAATAATCATTATCGTAAACCGAAGTATGAAAACATCAAAAGCCCATGACATTAAAGAAGTAATAGGTATATCCATATTGATTAACATGGGGTTCAAAAGGAGAATGTGGCAACTAATTTCAAAATCTGAATATGATCTTAGAAAAGCAAAGCCGTTACTTCAAAATTTCCATATAAACAATAATTTGCTTCTTATTATTCTCTTGCTCATGAGCAAAACATATTCATTAACAACCAATATCCATATGGTTCATCTCAAAGCAGAACAAAATCACTAACGCATATACTACACTGATTAGCTTGCCGAATCATCAACAATTTTCCAATGAGAAACTAGCAGTTATTCATGCTCTACAAAAAATCATTTGGAACCAATTATTCAATAACCTCCACTTGAACTTCCTTATTAGCTATTGTTCTTATTCATCAGTAGACGGATTCTAATATTACCAAACAACATCTAAATATTTCCTACTATACATCATTGGCACGACATTCACTAGCCAAAAAAATGGCTGTATGAATTTCATTGGTGCAGAGCCCGGAGTAAGAATCTTCTATTATCTACAAAAAAGGCTGCTAGCAAGAAATACTTAGTTTGTTGATCAGAAATTAATTCATGAAAAAATAAATATGTATAGGTTTACAGCAAGAAATACTTAGTTTGTTGATCAGAAATTAATTCATGAAAAAAATAAAATATGTATAGGTTTTCTATTCAACCACAAATAGATACATGATATCCTGCAAGTACACAGATACAAAGTGCCGATCAAAAAAATTAAAGGCTCCTCGCGCGACACAGGAAGACCCACACACAAAGTGTCCACAGGTACTTAATAAACAAACCACTGCCGATTAATTTACAAGGAATGATGTTTCAGTCATGTACCTTGGTGCACTCTGCCTTTGTTTTTGCATCGAGTGTTTTGTTTTTCCCACCAATATATGCAGCTAGTAGTTCTCTGGTACGTTTATCTTTAGCTGCCTTCTCTTCAGCACTTTGAGTCTCTCCACCAAGGCTTATATTTCTTCCACCACCATACTAATGAGGAAGTATAAGGGAAATATCAAAACTGGGAAAAGGTAGAACTACTACGGGCCTATATTATCTTACTGAATTATATCAAATAAACCGCCAATGATTTTACAACGGAAACTATTTTCAAACATGTAGTGTATCGGTAGAACAAGCCAAGGAAATGCGCAAAACAGCACGATCACTACAGAATCAGTTTCAGCTGTATTTTAGAGGCTTTTCCTAGTATATCAATCAAACAAGAAGGAAGCAATGTACTCCCTCTGTCCCATAATATAAGAGCGTATTGTTATCTTGTATTTCAGACAAGGTGATATCTAAAGAATTGTTAAAAGTCCAAACCAGCCCAAATATATGTGATGTGCATAATTCCTACTCCTTCGGTGTGGTCCTTGGACAATGGCCTAGAGCCATAGTGCATGACTCCATATTATCCGTAACAAGGCATGTGAAATGTCCAGAACCAGAATCAAACATTGTGCACCAATATGACTGTTAAAATTATATTTTGTGATGCATGGTTATACCGTAAAAAATAATATTATGCTGAATAATTTCACATTTCGTCATAGTGAATACTTCCAATGGATTAACACTAAAGGCGATAGTAAGATCGTTTACAGTAAGCAGTAATACAGAACATTACCAATTTACCATGACTTCAACAAGTTTTTGTTCAAAGAGATATATGTGTCCCCAGAAAATCCTTAGGTTCAGACGCCAAAGTCAAGTCAGAACAAATGGTTCTCACTTTCTCCGAGCAAAGTTACAAGAATATTCAGGGAATAATTGGCACATAGATATTGTGCATATCACAGTATTATATCATTCCACTCTAATCAAATCACTGCTCAGTGTAACAGCTAAAAGGGGGGATAACCCGGTTCAAAGATAATAATAATTGCAGCATCCTTGAAAACTAGAGGGATAGGAAATTGTTTGATCTTACCGCCTTCGAAATATTTTGTGGCCGTGGAAACATTCCCCACGTTGTAACCCTGGGTTTGTAGGACTCTGAGTTTTCATCATCTTCAGGTTCAATAACAGTTGAAAGTGGAGTTTCCTCAACCTTGCTATCTTCATTTTGTTTGCCGTCTTTTGAACGTGAAGTTTCCTCTGACTCGCTATCATCTACAGGTTGATTCTCAGTTGAACGACGAGACTTCCCAAATTTACTAGGGTCGCCAACTACTATCTCCACCTCAGGAAAATCTTCATTTGAAAAAGGATCAATTCCTTGAGACAGCCCTGGTGGTGGACCTTGATAACGTTTCTTCTCGAAGAAACCGAGGCCCAAAAAGTCCGTCTCATCGTACGCATACCCCCCCTTTTTCTTTGCCACTTTGCCAAATGCACCCTCTTTACTAGTAAACGTGCTTTGGCCTGCAAATAAAACAAATCATGGTAGCTGTTGAAATAGAATAAAAAAAGAATCAACTATTTGTGCAAATTCGAAGAGCAGTTGACTGTTCATGTGGGGGATTTGATATTGAAGTGATCAGTACTGGATTTTCTTTTCTTTTTTGGCCAGTACCGAAACAAATTAAACAGCATCATGGTTTACTGTTCCAGAATTCAGATGATATGCCAATATACTTTGAACTCCCTCGTACAAACAGAACTGGAACTACAGAAAGATAGAGAAACTTTGCAAGCACCTCAGCGCAATGGCAAAGGCCTACACTCCGACCAACATTTTAATAATCATGCTTTAAAACACCCTTAATCCCCATCTCCGAACACATTTTCATCAGTAACACATAGCGAACGATCATAAGAACAGAACGAGGCTTTGACGCCTCGATTTAGCGACTAACACGTCTCTATTCAAAACACGCGCCCATTTCCTTTTGATTTCAACAGTTTCTACTATATCCTGATAGCAAACAACTTCTGCACCCCGCAGAGCGCGTCCTGCGACGACGCGAACCAACCAAGTTAGCGAGAGGCTTGGCGCCTCTACTCACCGAAAGTCGGCGACGGATTGAGAAGCGAGGAGCCGCCGTCCAGTCCTCCCCCGTTGCCGTTCCTGTATTCCAGCGCCCGCTCGAAGGCCTCCTTGCTGCCGCTGGACTCTTTCGCTGAAGGCTCCGGCGGAGGGGGAGGCGACGGCGGCGGTGGCGGTGGCGGTGGCTTGGGCGTCGGATTAGCCCTCTCCTTCTTGTAGGCGGCCGCGCGGGCGAAGGCGAGCTTGACGGGGTCGGTTGGCTCAGCATCCTCGGGCGGAGGCGGAGAGAGCGGCGACGACGAGGAGGAGGACGCGGCGAGGGGGTGCAGGAGGCGAGGTGGCTTCGGGGAGAGCGTCAGGGAGGACTGGACGGTGGCGGCTAGGAGGGGTTGGCGGGTGGGGGTGGGACGGAAGGGGAGGCGGCGCTGGGAGGTGGAGGGGACAAGGGAGGATGCCGCGCCTGCTGCTGCCGCTGCGGCGGCCATTGCTTTGCGGCCCCGGCGGATCAGAGGTGCTTGGTGCCGGAAGCCGACAAGCCAAGCAAGCGTCTGTTACTTATCCGTTGTCCGGCGTGGCGTGGCGTGGCGCGGCGAGTGAGCCGACGTCGCCGTGGATTCTGCCGTTCATTTGCATAATTTGTCTTCAAGCAAGAGCTGACAAAGGTTAATCACTTGATAAACTTTTGTGCTCCCTACGTTCTTATAATATAAAATTATGATAGTGTCAAAAATGATCTTACGAAGGGAGTAATTAACAGCCCTAAGCTCAACACAACGGAATCCGATGAAGAAAAATGTAGATTGAAAGGATCATATATCACTAGTAGAAAACATGGCTTTGGTTCGGGTCTGGTCAGCCCATTAGTCCCGGTTCAGTCACGAACCGAGACCCATGAGGGCATACATCCCGGTTCGTGCGGCCAAGGGGCCGGCCGGGCCTCGTGGGGCATTGCTCCCGGTTCGTCTGGACCCATTTGTCCCGGTTCCAGGCACAAACCGGGATCAATGGTCCTCGCTCCTGGCCCACAGCCATTGGTCCTGGTTCGTGGCTAGAACCGAGACATAAGGGGGGCTTTAGTCCCGGTTCCAGCCACGAACCGGGACCAATGAGGTGCCTATATATACCCCATCGCCAGCGAGCAGAGCACTCCACACTGCTTTGTTTTTTCTGGCCGGCGAGGGGAGAGATTTGTGATGCTCTAGCTCACCTCCTATGCACATGAGGTGTTCGATGAAATGCCCGAGCCACACTAGTTAAGTTTTCTCCTCTCGAAGCTCGACCTCCAAGCTCAATTTTCCTCGAGATTTGTCTAGCTTTAGCGGTCTGTCACGTCATGTCCCCGTCTTCACCGCCGTCGATCGCCCGCGCCGATCTCGTCGCCGGCACCACCGTGGTGAACCTCTTGTTCTTATCTTCTTTCTGAAAGAATTTTTTTTACTTTAGATAGATACTTGTCTAATTTTCTTACTTTTATTATTGCTTGTTATTATATAGTGCGATGGTTTTAGTATCCGCCCCCGTCGGCCCTCGTCCTGTCTATGATTCGGGTGTGGTATATATTATCTTTTATAACTATTTGGTTCATTTATTGTTTATGACAATTATGCCGACCAACGTGACATAGATTTATTTATCTAGGAGGTATGAGAACCGGAAATTCCAACCAACCCTATTGTCGAGAGGTTAAATTTAGTTGAAAAAAAACAATTACTTGAAGGAAAAAATAAAAAAATTGAGGAGGAGAAGATGATATTGGAGTTACATGTTGCGGATGTCGTCGATGATCACAAGATCAAGATGGACGCAATGCGTTTGAAGATTAGAAAGATCAGAAAATATGCCACTCATACCGAGACTTGGTATCATTATGTCGTTGAATCAATTGTTACCTTGGTTGCGATTATGATCGCATTTGTTGTTGCATTGAAATATTTTACATAGTTTCAATATATGGTTTAATTAGATGCTCTAGAGAGCTATATGTTGTTCAATGAGAACTATGTATGTACTTTGGTTTTAATGTGATGATGAACTTCTATTAATTTGGTCACTTATCTATCCATGATGTTCTGTAATGGTTTTTGACACACTTAATTATATATAATGCACGCGGATGAACCGGCAATGGATGTACGGTGACAGACACACCTCCGAGTACGTTAAGGGCATGCATAATTTTCTCGAAGTGGCTGAGGCAAACAAGCAGAATGGTTTTATGTGTTGTCCATGCCCTATATGTGGGAATACGAAGTCTTACTCTGACCAGAAAATCCTTCACACCCATCTGCTTTATAAGGGTTTCATGCCACACTATAATGTTTGGACCAAGCACGGAGAAATAGGAGTTATCATGGAAGACAACGAAGAAGAAGAGGACGATGACAACTATGTGCCCCCTGAATACTGTGATGCTGCAACGAAGGAAACTGAAGATCAAGAGGAACCAGACGATGTGCCCGATGATGATCTCCGCCGGGTCATTGTTGATGCAAGGAGACAGTGCCAGAGTCAAAAGGAGAAGTTGAAGTTTGACCGCATGTTACATGATCATAAAAAAGGGTTGTACCCCAATTGCGAAGATGGCAACACAAAGCTCGACACCGTACTGGAATTGCTGCAGTGGAAGGCAGAGAATGCTGTGCCTAACAAAGGATTTGAGAAGCTACTGAAAATATTGAAGAAGAAGCTTCCAAAGGATAACGAATTGCCCGACAGTATGTACGCAGCAAAGAAGGTCGTATGCCCTCTAGGATTGGAGGTGCAGAAGATACATGCATGCCCTAATGACGGCATCCTCTACCGCGGTGAGTACGAGGATTTGAACGCATGCCCGGTATGCGTTGCATTGCGGTATAAGATCAGACAAGATGACCCTGGTGATGTTGACGGCGAGCCCCCTAGGAAGAGGGTTCCTGCGAAGGTGATGTGGTATGCTCCTATAATACCACGGTTGAAACATCTGTTCAGAAACAAAGAGCATGCCAAGTTGATGCGATGGCACAGAGAGGACCGTAAGAAAGACGGGAAGTTGAGAGCACCCGCTGACAGGTCGCAGTGGAGAAAAATCGAGAGAACGTACTGGGCTGAGTTTGCAGGTGACCCAAGGAACGTATGGTTTGGTTTAAGCACGGATGGAATTAATCCTTTCGGGGAGCAGAGCAGCAATCACAACACCTGGCCCGTGACTCTATGTATGTATAACCTTCCTCCTTGGATGTGCATGAAGCGGAAGTTCATTATGATGCCAGTTCTCATCCAAGGCCCTAAGCAACCCGGCAACGACATTGATGTGTACCTAAGGCCATTAGTTGAAGAACTTTAACAACTGTGGAATGGAAACAGTGTACGTGTGTGGGATGAGCACAAACAGGAGGAATTTAACCTGCATGTGTTGTTGTTTGCAACCATCAATGATTGGCCTGCTCTCAATAACCTTTCAGGACAGACAAACAAGGGATACCACGCATGCATGCACTGTTTAGCTGACACCGAAAGTATATACCTGGACAAATGTAGGAAGAATGTGTACCTGGGGCATCATCGATTTCTTCCGACCAACCATCAATGTTGAAAGAAAGGCAAGCATTTCAAAGGCGAGGCAGATCACCGGAAGAATCCCGCCATGCGTACTGGTGATCACGTACTTGCTATGGTCAATGATTTACACGTAAACCTTGGAAAGGGTCCCGGCGGACTATCTGTTCCGAATGACGCTGAGGGACGCGCACCCATATGGAAAAAGAAATCTATATTTTGGGACCCCACTGGAAAGACCTAGAGGTCCGCTCTTCAATCGACGTGATGCACGTGACGAGGAACCTTTGCGTGAACCTGCTAGGCTTCTTGGGCGTGTATGGGAAGACAAAAGATACACCGGAGGCACGGGAGGACCTGCAACGTTTGCACGAAAAAGACGGCATGCCTCCAAAGCAGTATGAAGGTCCTGCCAGCTACGCTCTTACCAAAGAAGAGAAGGAATTCTTCTTTGAATGCCTGCTCAGTATGAAGGTCCCGTATGGCTCCTAGTCAAACATAAAGGGAATAATAAATATGGCCGAGAAAAAGTTTCAGAACCTAAAGTCTCATGACTGCCACGTGATTATGACGCAACTGCTTTCGGTTGCATTGAGGGGGCTTCTACCGGAAAACGTTCGACTAGCCATTGTGAAGCTATGTGCATTCCTCAATGCAATCTCTCAGAAGGTGATCGATCCAGAAATCCTACCAAGGCTAAGGAGTGATGTGGCGCAATGTCTTGTCAGTTTCGAGCTGGTGTTCCCACCATCCTTCTTCAATATCATGACACACGTCCTAGTTTATCTAGTCGACGAGATTGTCATTCTGGGCCCCGTATTTCTACACAATATGTTCCCCTTTGAGAGGTTCATGGGAGTCCTAAAGAAATATGTCCGTAACCGCGCTAGGCCAGAAGGAAGCATCTCCATGGGCCATCAAACAGAGGATGTCATTGGGTTTTGTGTTGACTTCATTCCTGGCCTTAAGAAGATCGGTCTCCCTCAATCGCAGTATGAGGGGAGACTGACTGGAAAAGGCACGCTTGGAGGAGACTCAATAATATGTAGGGATGGGCATTCTTGGTCTCAAGCACACTACACAGTTCTACAGAATTCTACCTTGGTGACTCCGTATGTCGATGAACACAAGAACAGTCTGCGCTACAAACACCCAGAGTAGTGTGACGACTGGATTACATGTGAACACATCAGGACTTTCGGCAGTTGGTTGGAAACACATCTCAGAGGTGACAACACTGTTTCTGATGAGATGTACTCGTTATCCAGGGGACCATCTTCGACTGTATTGACTTACAAATGATGCGAGATAAATGGGAATACATTTTACACGATCGCCAAGATCGAAAGAGCACTAACCAAAACAGTGGTGTCCGCTTTGATGCAGCAACCGATAGGGGAAAGGACACATATTATGGTTACATAGTGGACATATGGGAACTTGACTACGGACATGATTTTAAGGTCCCTTTGTTTAAGTGCAAATGGGTTAATCTGTCAGGAGGCGGGTACAGGTAGACCCACAGTACGGAATGACAACAGTGGATCTGAACAATCTTGGGTACACAGACGAACCACTCGTCCTAGCCAATGATGTGACGCAGGTTTTCTATGTGAAGGACATGTCTATGAAGCCGAGAAAAAGAAAAAGATAAGGAAGTGAATACATCATATGATGAGCCAAAGCGCCATATAGTTCTTTCAGGAAAAAGAGACATCGTGGGATTGGAGGGCAAGACAGACATGTCTAAAGATTATGAAAAGTTTCATGAAATTCCTCCCTTCAAAGTCAAGGCTGACCCAAGCAGCCTGTTAAGCAATGAAGAATATCCATGGTTACGACGCAATAAGCAAAGGACACAAGCGAAGAAAAAGTGAAGACTTTCTCTCCACAAATATTATGGTGATGCCTTGATCTAGAATGTCACTGCAGTTACATGTGAAGAAATGAAATGCCTGATGTAACAGACGAGTTTCCGTATGAAACCCTGATACCTCGATACAGATTGTCTATTTTGTACACGAAATGCATCCAGTTTTTGCCGTAACCCTCTCAACTTTTAGCACATGCTATGTGGGTGAAATGATGATACCATGCCAACTTTCAACCTTTTCAGAGTTCATTTGTAGTGATTTTCATTTTCAGGGTCATATAGCTCAAAAGAATCAGTAAATGCATGAAAAATAATAAATGAAGTCGGAAAGGGTTGAAAAATGATGATGTGGCTTTGAATGGTGCATTTTGAACACACAAAAAGTCTAGAGTTCAAATAAGTTCAAAAAAATGAAATCCCTTTGTAACAGATGAGTTTCCGTATGAAACCCTGATACTTCTAAAGAGATTGTCCATTTTGTACACGAAGTGCATCCAGTTTTTGCCGTAACCCTCTAAATTTTTTAGCACATGCTATGTGGGTGAAATGATGATACCATGCCAACTTTCAACCTTTTCAGAGTTCATTTGTAGTGATTTTCATTTTCAGGGTCATATAGCTCAAAAAAATCAGTAAATGCATGAAAATTAACAAATGAAGTCATAAATGATTGCAAATTGATGATGTGGCTTTGAATGGTGCATTTTGAACACACAAAAAGTCTGGAGTTCAAATAAGTTCAAAAAAATGAAACCCCTTTGTAACACATGAGTTTCCGTATGAAACCCTGATACTTCGAAAGAGATTGTCCATTTTGTACACGAAGTGCATCCAGTTTTTGCCGTAACCCTCTCAAATTTTTAGCACATGCTATGTGGGTGAAATGATGACACCATGCCAACTTTCAACCTTTTCAGAGTTCATTTGTAGTGATTTTCATTTTCAGGGTCATATAGCTCAAAACAATCAGTAAATGCATGAAAAATAACAAATGAAGTCAGAAAGGATTGAAAATTGATGATGTGGCTTTGAATGATGCATTATGAACACACAAAAAGTCTGGAGTTCAAATAAGTTCAAAAGATGAAATCACTTTGTAACAGACGAGTTTCCGTATGAAACCCTGATACTTTGAAAGAGATTGTCCATTTTGTACACGAAATGCATCCAGTTTTTGTCGTAACACTCTCAACTTTTTAGCACCTGCTATGTGGGTGAAATGATGATACCATGCCAATTTTCAACCTCTTCATAGTTCATATGAAGTGCTTTTCAATTTCATGGTCATTTAGCTCAAAAAATGAACTAATATAAAAAAGAATGAACTGAAAAACTTTTATGAAACTATAATGAAAAAAATAAACTAAAAGAATGAACTAGAAAACTTTAATGAAACTCTAATAGAAAAAAGAATGAACTAGAAAACTTTAATGAAACTCTAATAGCTAAAGGAATCAACTAAAAAGCTTTTATAAACCTCTAGTATTATTGAAACTAAAATTATATAAAATTTATGCAACTAAAATTATCAAAGTATTTTCTGTTCAAAACATTAAAAGCAAAAAATAATTTTAATAAAATAAATAAATAAAGTAAAAAATAAACTAAAATAAATAAGTAGAAACAAAATAAAATAAATAAGTAGAAACAAAATAAAATAAAATAAATAAGTAGAAATAAAATAAAATAAAATAAAATTTAATAAAATAAATAAGTAGAAACAAAATAAACTTTAATAAAGTGAAATAAATAAACTTTAATAAAATAAATAAAAATAGCAACAGTAAGTATTTTGTTGTAAGTAGAAACAAAATAAATAAATAAAGCAACAAAGAAAAAAAAATATAAAAAAGTGCCACCTACTGGGCCACCACGGCCTGAATACAACTAGAAACCCAAACATGGGCCAGGATTCAGGCCTGCAGCAGGCCGAATAGGCCCACAGGCACATAGTGACAAATTAGGCCCGAAAGCCTGAAGTTGAGAGGAGCTCGAGAGGGTGGGCACAGCAGGGCTTATAAACCACTCCCGAGCTCTCTCAACTAGCGAGGTGGGACTAAACTTTTGGCTGCGACGCGGGCAGCACAAGGCCTTTGGTCCCGGTTGGTGGCACCAACCGGGACTGAAAGGGGGGCATTGGTACCGGTTGGAGCCACCAACCGGGACCAAAGGCCTCTGCTTCCGGCCCTTTGGGCTGCTGAAAAGAGACCTTTGGTCCCGGTTGGTGGCACCAACCGGGACTAAAGGGGGGTATTGGTCCCGGTTGGTGCCACGAACCGGGACTAAAGCCTTTGCTATATAAGTAACACTTAGGAATTTTTCAGATTTCCATCGTTAGTTCGTGCCCGATGACGCCGAGGTCATCGACGCCGCCAGGCTGCACCGCCCCCGTCCGCCATCTCCGTCGTCGTCGTCGCCCCGGCCTCGCAGCACCCTGCCTCGACCTCACCGCGCCCTGCCCCGACCTCGCCGTCGCGCGCACCGAGCCCTGCCCTGATCTCACCGCCGCTCCCCTGCACTGTGAGCCTCACCGCGCCGTTCCCCCTCCTCTCCTCCTTCCCCCCGTGCCCCAACGCCATCGCCCGCCCTGACGCCGCCGATGGCCCTGTTCATATATAGATTTTTTTGTTCATAATGTAGTAGTAGATGATGTGGATGATGATGATGATGATGTATGTATGCTCATATGCAAAGAATATGCAAAAGTTGTTTTTTTTTCTGTTCATAGATTTTTTGGGTGATATTATTGTAGAATATGCAAAGAATATGTCATTTTTCATAGAATTTTTATGATTTTTTGTTGTAATTTTGTTCATAGAATTTTTATTTTGTACATAGAATTTTTATGGTTTTTTCTGTTGTAATTTTGTTCATAAAGTTTTAGGATGAAAAAAAGAAGAAGAAGAAAAAAAGGGAGGAGGAGAAGTTTAGTTTAGTTTTAGGATTATTTTAGTTTATGTTTAGTTTAGGAAGGAGAAGAAGAAGGAGAAGAAGAGGAGAGGAAGAAGAGGAGAAATAAATAAGAAGAGGAAAAAAGAAGAGAAAAAAAGAGGAGAAGAAGAAAAAAAAGAATAATAACTCTATTCCTTTCTTCTTCTCATATTTTTTTCTTCTTTTCTTTTCTTCTTTTTTTTTTCTTCGATATTCTCCTCTATTCCTTTCTTTTTCTCTTTTTTTCCTTCTTCCTCTTCTTATTTTTTATCGGGTATGTCGTTGTCGATATACCCCCTCCCTGATAACTTCGACATGAGGGGGGGGTCGATATACCCCCTCCCCCATAACTTCGACATGAGAGGGGGGTCGAGGGTCGCCGAGGGTTTGAGGGGCGAGGGTCGGGAACTAGGGTAGAGGGTCGAGGGTCACCGAGGACTCGAGGGTCACTGAGGGTTCGAGGGTCGAGGGTTCGAGAGTCGTGGAGGGGCCAAGGGTTCGAGGGTCGAGGGTCGTCGAGGGGTCGAGGGTCGAGGATCGCCGAGGGGTCGAGAGATTTCCTAGTGTCAGAGTATTGAAGAAATCCATGGCTTCATCATTAGCCGGAAGTAAGCAGGGCATGATGGTACGAAGTTCTGCAAAGTTGTTCTGGAACGGAGTCCTGGATAAGATAATTCGGCTTTTTGTACGAATTTCAGCAAAGGCCTTCCAAATAGCGATATTTGGAAGGCTCTTGTTGAACTTTGTACCAAAAAGAGAATTATCCTATTTGGGACTCCGTTCCAGAACAACTTTGCAGAACTTCATACCATCATGCGCCTGTTACTTTTGCCTAATGATGAAGACATGGTTTTGTTGTCTCCTTTGACACTAGACAAACGTGACATGAGGGGGTCGAGGGTCGGGAACTAGTGTCGAGGGTTCGAGGGTCATCGAGGGTTCGAGGGTCGAGGGTCGAGGGTCATCGAGGGGTCGACGGTCGAGGATCGCCGAGGGGCTGAGAGGTTGCCTAGTGTCAAAGCATTGAAGAAATCCATGGCTTCATCATTAGCCGGAAGTAACTGGGGCATGATGGTACGAAGTTCTGCAAAGTTATTATGGAACGGAGTCCCGGATAGGATGATTCGCCTTTTGGTACGAATTTCAGCAAAGGCCTTCCAAAGAGCGATATTGGAAGGCTCTTGCTGAACTTTGTACCAAAAAGCGAATTATCCTATCTAGGACTCAGTTCCAGAACAACTTTGCAGAACTTCGTACCATCATGCGCCTGTTACTTTCGCCTAATGATGAAGGCATGGTTTTGTTGAATCCTTTGACACTAGACAAACATCACATGAGGGGGTCGAGGGTCGGGAACTAGGGTAGAGGGTCATCGAGGGGCTGAGGGTCGTCCAGGACGTGAACAATCATGAGGGAGGCGGTCCGGCCCAAACCCTATAAGCGCTGCCGAGGACACCCCAAACCCTAGAAGCGTTCCCAAGGCCACCCCAAACTGTAGAAGCGTTGCCGAGGCCACTAATATGATTCCTTGTTGTCATTAGCTAGCTAGGTCTACGTTTGCCACTAATATATCCATCTGTCATGTTTGTATATTAATTGCCATGTTGTAATATTTGCAGAAACTTGATGACCCACAAGTATAGGGGATCTATCGTAGTCCTTTCGATAAGTAAGAGTGTCGAACCCAACGAGGAGCAGAAGGAAATGATAAGCGGTTTTCAGCAAGGTATTCTCTGCAAGTAATGAAATAAGTGGTAACAGATAGTTTTGTGACAAGATAAATTGTAACGAGAAACAAGTAACAAAAGTAAATAAAGTGCAGCAAGGTGGCCCAATCCTTTTTGTAGCAAAGCCGGAACAAACTCTTATATAAGGAAAAGCGCTCCTGAGGACACATGGGAATATCGTCAAGCTAGTTTTCATCACGTTCATATGATTCGCGTTCGGTACTTTGATAATTTGATATGTGGGTGGACCGGTGCTTGGGTGTTGTTCTTACTTGAACAAGCATCCCACTTATGATTAACCTCTATTGCAAGCATCCACAACTACAACAAAAGTATTAAGCTAAACCTAACCATAGCATGAAACATACGGATCCAAATCAGCCCTTTACGAAGCAACGCATAAACTAGGGTTTAAGCTTCTGTCACTCTAGCAACCCATCATCTACTTATTACTTCCCAATGCCTTCCTCTAGGCCCAAATAATGGTGAAGTGTTATGTAGTCGACGTTCACATAACACCACTAGAGGCTAGACAACATACATCTCATCAAAAATCAAACGAATACCAAATTCACATGACTACTAATAGCAAGACTTCTCCCTTGTCCTCAGGAACAAACGTAACTACTCACAAAGCATATTCATGTTCATAATCAGAGGGGTAATAATATGCATAAAGGATCTGAACATATGATATTCCACCAAATAAACCAACTAGCATCAACTACAAGGAGTAATCAACACTACTAGCAACCTACTAGCACCAATCCCAGACTTGGAGACAAGAATTGGATACAAGAGATGAACTAGGGTTTGGAGATGAGATGGTGCTGGTGAAGATGTTGATGGAGATTGCCCTCTCCCGATGAGAGGAGTGTTGGTGATGACGATGGCGATGATTTCCCCCTCCCAGAGGGAAGTATCCCCGGCAGAACAGCTCTGCCGTAGCCCTAGATTGGTTCCGCCAAGGTTCCGCCTCGTGGCGACGGAGTTTTGTCCCGAAAGGTTGCTTCTGGTTTTTTTCTCGACGAATGACTTAATATAGGAGAAGATGGGCATTGGAGAGCCACCAGGGGGCCCACGAGGTAGGGGGGCACGCCCTAGGGGTGGCGCCCTAGGGGGGCGCCCCCACCCTCGTGAGCAGGGTGTGGGCCCCTGGCCTTCATCTTTGGTGACGATTTTTCTTTATTTATTTTAAGATATTCCGTGGAGTTTCAGGACTTTTGGAGTTGCGCAGAATAGGTCTCTAATATTTGCTCCTTTTCCAGCCCAGAATTCCAGCTGCCGGCATTCTCCCTCTTCATGTAAACCTTGTAAAATAAGAGAGAATAGCCATAAGTATTGTGACATAACGTGAAATAACAGCCCATAATGCGATAAATATCGATATAAAAGCATGATGCAAAATGGACGTATCAACTCCCCCAAGCTTAGACCTTGCTTGTCCTCAAGCGAAAAGCCGATAACAATAAATATGTCCCCATGTTGAGAGGTAGAGGCGTCGATAAAAATAAAATATGGACATGAAGGCGTCATGATTATTCTCATAACAGCAACATATATAGATATTGTCATATGATTACTTATGTTCAAGTGATGATCTATTTACAATGCAAAAGTATGGATCAGAAACCTTATTGAGAACCAACAAACTATAACCTCAGTCATTGAAGCAATTGCAATTTATCATAACATCAGAAAGAGTCTATGTCAGAGCTAAAAAGCAAGTCCACATACTCAACTATCATCTAGTCCTTCATAATTGCTAGCACTCACGCAATACTTGTGGTTATGGAGTTTTAATCGGACACAGAGAAAGATAGGGGCTTATAGTTTTGCCCCACAACCTTTTACCTCAAGGGTAATGTCAACAATAATAACTCATGCTCCCCTACATCCAATTAGATATATATATATATATCATGTTCTTTCCAACATGCTGTGCTCGCCAAAGGATAAAATGAAAAGGAAAGGTGAAGATCACCATGACTCTTGCATAAGGTAGAAGAAAATAATAAAAGATAGGCCCTTCGCAGAGGGAAGCAGAGGTTGCCATGCGCTTTTATGGTTGGATGCACAAAATCTCAATGCAAAAGAACGTCACTTTATATTGCCCCTTGTGATATGAACCTTTATTATGCAGTCCGTCGCTTTTATTAATTCCACATTACAAGATCGTATAAAGCTTATTTCTCCCACACCAATCAATCATACATATTTAGAGCAATTTTTATTGCTTTGCACCGATGACAACTTACTTGAAGGATCTTACTCAATCCATAGGTAGATATGGTGGACTCTCATGGCAAAACTGGTTTAAGGGTATTTGGAAGCACAAGTAGTATCTCTACTTGCTGCTGAGGATTTGGCTAGCATGATGGGGAAAGGCAAGCTCAACATGTTAGAGGATCCATGACAACATACTTTATCTCAGATATAAGAAAACATAACTCATCACGTTGTCTTCCTTGTCCAACATCAACTCTTTAGCATGTTATATTTTAATGAGTGCTCCCAATCATAAAAGATGTCAATGATAATATATCTATATGTGAAACATCTCTTTCCTTATTACTTCCTATTAATTGCAACGATGACCAAAGCTATGTTTGCCAACTCCCAACAACTTTAAATCATCATACTCTTTCTATGTGAATCCATTACTCTTAATAAGATCAATATGAACTTTTGTTCTTTTTATTCCTTTTCTCCTTTTCTTTTATTCACTCAAGATCATGGCAAAATAATCAAGCCCTTGACTCAACACTAATATTTATTATATATAGCGCATGGACTCGATTACATAGAGAGATCACAAAGCAAAACTCAAAACTAGATCATGCCATCAACTTTATTCTACTAGATCAAGATACTACTAAAAGGATCGAACTAAGAAAAACGGTAAAGATAGGAGTTGTGATGGTGATATGATACCGGGGCACCTCCCCCAAGCTTGGCAGTTGCCAAGGGGAGTGCCCATACCCATGTGATTATATCTCCTTCTTTGTTGTTGGTGTGATATTCTTGGTAATGATTCCTCTCAGGACACGGTTCTCCTCCTCGAGCTTATTGACTTGCTGCTTGAGGTCCATTATTTCCTTACGAAGCTTCCCTGTAACGGCTAAAGCCCCTTGCACCCAAGGGTGTTGCATAGCTGCGGGAGAACAAGTGACACTCCTCTTCATATTTTCATAAGAAAGAAATCTAACATTGGAAGGGATAACCGAGTTTGGAATAGCTGAGCTCTGTAGTTCCCCCATCATGAACCCAACTCGGAGGCGAGAGGTGATTTCTCGATCCTCCATGGCATCTACCCTCATCAAGTCAACCTCCATCTCTTCCTCTGTTGATGGCCCAAAGTGGTCAGCATAGCTGTTTGCCCTTGGTTCCGGTGCCGGATTAGATACCCGGCTCTCCTCGACTAACTCTTGAGAAGACATCTTGCTCTAATCTACAGCAGCAATAGCTCGAAACAAAAACAGAGGAGATTTGCATGAGACAGGAGTCAAAACCTTCGGGAGAATATATAATGAATTTTTACCGACCAAAATACGTATCGTGCAAGAAAACGGAGTCCGGAAGGCACACGAGGTGCTCACGAGGTAGGGGGGCGCGCCCAGGGGGTAGGGCGCGCCCACCACCCTCGTGGGGCCCTCGTGTCCTTCCCGGACTGCTACTGATTTTTCTATTTTTCTAAATATTCCAAAACAGAGAAATATTGCCTTAAAAATTGTTTTGGAGTCGGTTTACTTACTGCACCACATACCTATTACTTTTCGGAGTCTGAAACGCTCTGGAAAGTGTCTCTTATGTATTCCTCCGGAGTTACGGTTTCAATAATATTGGTTTCAACATTTACGGGATTACCTGAGATATAATGTTTAATTCTTTGACCGTTTACCACCTTCGGATTTGTGCCTTCGAAGTTGTTGATTTTTATGGCACCGGAACGATAGACCTCCTCGATAATGTAGGGGCCTTCCCATTTAGAGAGAAGTTTTCCTGCAAAAAATCTTAAATGAGAGTTGTATAGCAATACATAATCACCTACGTTAAACTCACGCTTTTGTATCCTTGTGTCATGCCATCTTTTAACTTTTTCTTTAAATAACTTGGCATTTTCATAAGCTTGGGTTCTCCATTCATCAAGTGAGCTAATATCAAATAACCTCTTCTCACTGGCAAGTTTGAAATCATAGTTGACCTCTTTAATAGCCCAATATGCCTTATGTTCTAGTTCGAGAGGTAAGTGACATGCTTTTCCATAAACCATTTTATACGGAGACATACCCATAGGATTTTTATATGCAGTTCTATATGCCCATAATGCATCATCAAGTTTCTTGGACCAATTCTTTCTCGACCTATTGACAGTCTTTTGCAAAATTAATTTGAGCTCTCTGTTACTCAACTCTACTTCACCACTAGACTGTGGGTGATAAGGAGATGTAATTCTATGATTAACATCATATTTAGCAAGCATTTTACGGAAAGCACCATGAATAAAGTGTGAACCACCGTCAGTCATTAAATATCTAGGGACTCCAAACCTCGGAAAAATAACTTCCTTAAGCATTTTAATAGAAGTGTTATGATCAGCACTACTAGTTGGAATAACTTCTACCCACTTAGTAACGTAATCAACAGCAACTAAAATATGTGTATATCCATTAGAGGCAGGAAAAGGTCCCATATAATCGAAGCCCCAAACATCAAATGGTTCAATAACAAGTGAATAATTCATAGGCATTTCTTGACGTCTGCTAATATTACCAATTCTTTGACATTCATCACAAGACAAGACAAACTTACGGGCATCCTTGAAGAGAGAAGGCCAATAAAAACTTGATTGCAATACCTTATGTGCAGTTCTGTCTCCAGCGTGGTGTCCTCCATAAGCTTCAGAGTGGCACTTGCATAGGATATGTTCCTGTTCATGCTTAGGTACACAACGTCTAATAACACCATCAACTCCGTCTTTATAAAGATGTGGGTCATCCCAAAAGTAATGTCTCAAATCATAGAAGAACTTTTTCTTTAGTTGGTATGTGAAGCTAGGTGGTATAAATTTAGCAACTATGTAGTTAGTATAATCAGCATACCAAGGAGTACCACGAGAGGTACTTATAACATTTAATTGTTCATCAGGAAAGCTATCATCAATAGGTAGTGGGTCATCAAGAACATTCTCTAACCTAGATAAGTTGTCTGCAACGGGGTTCTCAACTCATTTTCTATCAACAATATGCAAACCAAATTCTTGTAGCAAGAGAACCCATCTAATAAGTCTAGGTTTAGCATCTTTCTTTTCCATAAGATATTTAATAGCAGCATTATCGGTGTGAATAGTTACTTTAGAATCAACAATATAGGGTCTGAACTTATCACAAGAAAATACAACTGCTAAGAGTTCCTTTTTGGTAGTAGCATAATTTCTTTGAGCTTTTTCTAGAGTCTTACTAGCATAATGGATAACATTTAATTTCTTATCAACTCTTTGCCCTAGAATAGCTCCTACAGCATAATCACTAGCATCACACATAATTTCAAAGGATAAGTTCCAATCAGGTGGCTGAACAACAGGTGCAGAGACTAATGCTTTCTTAAGTATTTCAAATGCTTCTACACAATCATCATCAAAGACAAATGGTATATCTTTTTGCAATAAATTAGTCAGAGGCCGAGAAATTTTTGAGAAGTCCTTAATGAACCTCCTATAAAATCCAGCATGACCAAGGAAACTTCTTATACCTTTGATGTCCTTGGGACATGGCATCTTTTCAATAGCATCAACCTTGGCTTTATCAACTTCAATACCTCTTTCAGAAACTTTATGCCCCAAGACAATACCCTCATTTACCATAAAGTGGCACTTTTCCCAATTCAAGACAAGATTAGTTTCTTCACATCTCTGCAAAACTCGATCAAGATTGCTCAAGCAATCATCAAAAGAGGAACCATAGACGGAAAAGTCGTCCATGAAAACCTCACAAATCTTTTCACAGAAGTCAGAGAATATAGCCATCATGCATCTTTGAAAGGTAGCAGGTGCATTACATAAACCAAAAGGCATACGTCTATAAGCAAAATTACCAAAAGGGCATGTAAAAGTAGTCTTTGATTGATCTTTAGCCGACATAGGTATTTGAGAGAAACCAGAATAACCATCTAGAAAGCAATAATGTGTATGTTTGCATAATATTTCTAGAATTTGATCAATAAAAGGTAAGGGGTAATGATCTTTCTTAGTAGCCTTATTTAATTTGCGGAAATCAATTACCATCCTATAACCTGTAATAATTCTTTGCGGGATCAATTCATCTTTATCATTAGGGACAACAGTAATACCTCCCTTCTTAGGGACACAATGGACAGGACTTAACCACTGTCTATCAGCAACGGGATAAATTATACCTGCCTCTAGAAGCTTGAGTATTTCTTTTCTTACCACTTCTTTCATTTTAGGATTAAGCCATCTTTGAGGATCACGAACTGGTTTGGCATCTGCTTCCAAATTTATTTTATGTTGACATAGAGTGGGACTAATGCCCTTAAGATCATCAAGAGTATATCCAATAGCGGCACGATGCTTCTTCAGAGTTTCCAATAATCTTTCTTCTTCATGCTCTGAAAGGTTAGCACTAATAATAACAAGATATATCTTCTTTTCATCAAGATAAGCATATTTAAGATTATCAGGCAACAGTTTAAGCTCAAACACGGGATCACCCTTAGGTGGAGGAGGATCCCCTAGGATTTCAACAGGCAAATTGTGTTTCAGAATAGGTTCCTGTTTAAAGAATACTTCATCTATTTCCCTTCTTTCATGCATGAACATATCATTTTCATGGTCTAGCAAATATTGTTCTAAAGGATCACTAGGAGGTACGACAATAGAAGCAAGACCAATAATTTCATCCTTACTAGGCAATTCTTCCTCACGATGTTGTTTACTAAATTTAGAGAAATTAAAATCATGAATCATATCATCCAAGCCAATAGTAACAACATTCTTTTCGCAATCTATCCTAGCATTAACAGTGTTCAGGAAGGGTCTACCAAATATAATGGGATAAAATCTATCTTGTGGGGAACCAAGAACAAGAAAATCAGCAAGATATTTAGTTTTCCCACACAAGACTTCAACATCTCTAACAATTCCCACTGGTGATATAGTATCCCTATTGGCAAGTTTAATTGTGACATCAATTTCTTCTAACTCAATAGGTGCAATGTCATGCATAATTTCTTTGTATAAATCAATGGGTATTGCACTAGCACTAGCACCCATGTCACATAAGCCATGATAACAATGATCTCCTATTTTAACAGAAATAACAGGCATGCCTACCACATGTCTATGTTTATCTTTAGCACAAGGTTTAGCAATTCTAGCAGTTTCACCGCAGAACTGAATAACATGCCCATCAATATTATCAGACAAGAAATCTTTAACAATAGCAATATTAGGTTCTACTTTAACTTGTTCAGGAGGTATATAAGTTCTAATATTACTTTTACGAACAATAGTTGAAGCTTTAGCATGATCCTTTATTCTAACAGGGAAAGGTGGTTTATCAACATAAGAAGTAGGAACAATAGGATCATTATAAGTGACAGTCTTTTCTTCAACTTTAATAGGTGCAGCTACTTTTAATTCTATGGGAGGGTGATATTTAAACCACTTCTCCTTGGGGAGATCAACATAAGTAGCAAAAGATTCACAGAAACAAGCTACTATCTCAGAGTCAAGTCCATATTTAGTGCTAAACTTATGGAAAATATTGATATCCATAAAAGATTTAACACAATCAAACTTAGGTGCATACCTAACTCCTTACCTTCGTCGAGATCCCAATCTTCAGAGTTGCGTTTAATTCTATCCAATAAATCCCATCTAAATTCAATAGTCTTCATCATAAAAGAGCCAGCACAAGAAGTATCGAGCATGGTGCGATTATTTTCAGAAAGTCGAGCATAATTTTTTTGAATAATTGTCACTCTTGAGAGCTCATGATTGGGGCATGAATATAACATTGATTTAAGCCTCCCCCAAGATTGAGCGATGCTTTCTCCTTCGCGAGGCCAAAAATTATATATATAATTGCGATCACGATGAACAAGATGCATAGGGTAATACTTTTGATGAAATTCCAATTTCAATCTTTTATAGTTCCATGATCTCGTATCATCACATAGCCTATACCATGTCAATGCGTCTCCCTTCAAAGATAAAGGGAAGACCTTCTTCTTAGCAACATCATCGGATATGCCTGCAAGCTTAAATAATCCACAAACTTCATCCACATATATTAAGTGCTCATCAGGATGCTTTGTTCCATCTCCTATAAAAGGATTAGCTAGCAGTTTTTCCATCATTCTCGAAGAAAATTCAAAAGGAGTTTCATTTTCAATAGGTTCAGTAGGTTGAGGAGCAACTCTTTGCTCTACTGGACAGGGTGAAGATACCCCGAACAAGCCCCTCAGAAGATTACTTTCCATAGTAACCAGTGACAGTAGATTTCAGCACACTATATAAATTTTTCCTTACCAAATTCCACCTACCAAAGGCGCTACACTCCCCAGCAACGACGCCAGAAAAGAGTCTTGATGACCCACAAGTATAGGGGATCTATCGAAGTCCTTTAGATAAGTAAGAGTGTCGAACCCAACGAGGAGCAGAAGGAAATGATAAGCGGTTTTCAGCAAGGTATTCTCTACAAGTACTGAAATAAGTGGTAACAGATAGTTTTGTGACAAGATAAATTGTAACGAGCAACAAGTAACAAAAGTAAATAAAGTGCAGCAAGGTGGACCAATCCTTTTTGTAGCAAAGGACAAGCCGGAACAAACTCTTATATAAGGAAAAGCGCTCCCAAGGACACATGGGAATATCATCAAGCTAGTTTTCATCACGTTCATATGATTCGCGTTCGGTACTTTGATAATTTGATATGTGCGTGGACCGGTGCTTGGGTGCTGTTCTTACTTGAACAAGCATCCCACTTATGATTAACCTCTATTGCAAGCATCCGCAACTACAACAAAAGTATTAAGGTAAACCTAACCTTAGCATGAAACATATGGATCCAAATCAGCCCCTTACGAAGCAACGCATAAACTAGGGTTTAAGCTTCTGTCACTCTAGCAACCCATCATCTACTTATTACTTCCCAATGCCTTCCTCTAAGTCCAAATAATGGTGAAGTGTTATGTAGTCGACGTTCACATAACACCACTAGAGGCTAGACAACATACATCTCATCAAAAATCGAACGAATACCAAATTCACATGACTACTAATAGCAAGACTTCTCCCTTGTCCTTAGGAACAAACGTAACTACTCACAAAGCATATTCATGTTCATAATCAGAGGGGTAATAATATGCATAAAGGATCTGAACATATGATCTTCCACCAAATAAACCAACTAGCATCAACTACAAGGAGTAATCAACACTACTAGCAACCTACTAGCACCAATCCCAGACTTGGAGACAAGAATTGGATACAAGAGATGAACTAGGGTTTGGAGATGAGATGGTGCTGGTGAATATGTTGATGGAGATTGCCCTCTCCTGATGAGAGGAGCATTGGTGATGACGATGGCGATAACTTCCCCCTCCCGGAGGGAAGTATCCCCGGCAGAACAGCTCTGCCGGAGCCCTAGATTGGTTCCGCCAAGGTTCCGCCTCGTGGCGGCGGAGTTTCGTCCCAAAAGGTTGCTTCTGGTTTTTTTCTTGACGAAAGACTTCATATAGGAGAAGATGGGCGTCGGAGAGCCACCAGGGGGCCCACGAGGTAGGGGGCGCGCCCCCACCCTCGTGAGAAGGGTGTGGGCCCCCTGGCCTTCATCTTTGGCGACGATTTTTCTTTATTTATTTTAAGATATTCCGTGGAGTTTCAGGACTTTTGGAGTTACGCAGAATAGGTCTCTAATATTTGCTCCTTTTCCAGCCCAGAATTCCAGCTGCCGGCATTCTCCCTCTTCATGTAAACCTTGCAAAATAAGAGAGAATAGCCATAAGATTGTGACATAACGTGAAATAACAACCCATAATGCGATAAATATCGATATAAAAGCATGATGCAAAATGGACGTATCAAAACTATATATGGAGCACCGAGACTTGGAAGCAGAACAGGTGTCGGGGGACATAATCCTCAACGGAGGTGATGTCTTGTTGTATTTCAAGGACACCGATGGTCTAGAAGGAGAGGGTGAAGCAGGCTATAGTGATCGAACAATGGAGGAGGCAGGACATGATTGTGATGGCTCCGGTGACCGAATGCCGGTGGAAGAAGGAGACCGTGATGACGACTACGGTCACCGAATGGAGTCCGGCCAGGTATATATATTAATTAAGCATGTGCTGACTAGCTAATTAATGCATTAATTGTTTTGGTATGTACACATATTAACTCTCTTCTTTCTTCTTTTCTAGCCCTCCGAATCGAGCAAAACTTTAGTAACGAGACGAGGCCCGAAGAAAAAGTTGCGTCGGGATGAAAGGTTCACGATCACAGCAATCACGCGCGATGTCCAACCGATTGAACCCATCCGGACCAAGGAAGCATTTTCTGCGCAATGCGGGGTTCTTGTTAGGGACATGATCCTGATCAGCATCCACCAATGGTATAAGCCTAAGAACGAAGACCCTGAGGTGTCTTATGTGAACGATAGGCAGAAAGATGACCTTTGGACCGTGCTGAAGGCAAATTTCACCCTACCACTAGAGGAGGATCCGGAGAAGCCAGCTATAGAGTCATTGGTCAAGGCTCATGCTCTTAAGAAGTGGCAGATCTATTCAGGAGGTGGAAGAATGAGTTGAAAACATCGTTTGTCGACAAAGACAAGACTCCAAATTTCACCGGCCGATTTGAGAAGATAAGAGAACACTGGGATGCATTTGTGGCCCACAAGACATCGGACAAGAGTAATAAGATGTCAGTGACAAATAAGAAAAATGATGCAAAGAAGGAGCTTCACCATCGCACGGGGTCAGGTGGCTACCTCAAAGCCCGACCGTTGTGGGACAAGGCTGAGAAGGACCTGCTTGATAAAGGGGTCAAACCAGAGACATTGAACTGGCCATATCGTTCAAGGACTTGGTTCTTCGGGGTTGGGGGAACCTTGGACCCTGAAACAGGGAAGTACTGTTGGGCGAACCAGCAAATGGAAATACCCGTCAAGAACCTTCAAAAGTATATCGCCGCAGCGCAGCAAGGGACGTTCATTCTCGACAGAGAGAACGGCGAGCTCACACTGGCCCTCGGGAATCCAAAGCACCGTGGACGGACACGAGGCACGCCAGGCTCTGTTTCGTGGAAGGTTGGGTTTCCCGAGGCAGGCGGTTACAAAACCCGGGAGAGGAGGAGGAAAGTGGAGCGGATCGAACTGTAGAAGCTGCATGCAAGGGTACAAGTGCTAGAGGAAAAGGACAACCGGCAACATGTCAGAGCTACCCCAGAAGCTACCCCGCCATCTGAGCGAAGAAGCAGCATGGCTTCCACCAAGGTCCTTCAACACCCTAACTTAATGGCTCCTGCTAGCTACCCCGTGGATGCTATCACGGAGTCTCAAGATTGCCACCTTACGACGCAATGGCAGAACTTCAAAGTCAAGGCGGTTGTCGGCTCTGTTGCACCTCCTGAACCCTGCACAACTTTTCACTGCCGTCCGATTCCTGAAGGATATGCTACTGTGATGGTGGATGAAATAACAGAGGGATTTGAGGAGCTCGAGCTTGACCACTCTACTGGTGAAGGGGAGACTCGGCTGGGTTGTCCTCTGAAGACTCCATGTATATGGCGTAAGGAGCTCATCAACCTTCCGAACTAGACGCCTCCGCCTCCGCCTCCTCCTCCTCCTCCCGCGAGTCAGGGCACTCCGCCTCCTCCTCCGGCGAGTGATCAGGGCACTCCGCCTCCTTCTCCGGCGTGGGGTGACACTCCGCCTCCTTCTCCGCCTGCGCCAGCGCGTCCGAGCAGCCCGCCTCCTCCTCCGCCTCGTCAACAAAAGCGGAAGATAGCCGCCGCCGCTCCGGCTGCTCCGGCGTGTTGTAGCACTGCGCCTCCTTCTTCTCCGCCTCGTAAGCAATGAAATAAGATAGCCGCAGCCGCTCCGTCTGCTCTGGCGTCTAGCAGTACAGCCAGAGGCGGGAGGCAATACAGATTCGGTCCATCTCTCAAGCCTCTAGAGAGGTTACCATACGAGATGACCAAGGAGGAAAACACGAAGATCTGTGAAGCCCAAGTGAAGGACTTCTTTGAAACGCAAAGAGCTAAGAAACATCCACCTCTAGAGGAGAAGATAGATCTAGTGAAAGCAAAGCGCACTATTGATGCCCTGAAGAAACCACCACCGTCTTTGCCGAAAACCAACTATGAGCGCATTATTGAAGGTCATATCTCAAAGCGGAGTGGTCGGGAAGTACTTGCAGTGATCGAAGGTTAGCAGAACGAAGAAGTGGGAAAAAATTCCCTAGCTCGGCGAACAAGCAAACCAATCGTGCCCCCCCTGCTCAAGGTGTCTAGCAATATCGTCGCTTATCATCCAGGGATCTTGCCCTGTACCAATCCTACAGATTACATGCACGACGACGATGCACATTTTGATATAATGGAGGTGGACGAATTCAGATACCAGTACGGGAAGCCTCTCGTCAAAGATGGAAGTCCTCCTCTAACAACGATGATGCGAAGATTCCACGATTGGTACATGAAAACCTGCAGAGAGTCTGGGAAGGATACTTTGACGCTGAGAGTTAAAGAGGAGCACGACCTCGTTGGAATTGATCTGTTGTCTATTCTATTTGAGGAGTTCTTCCAATTTTTCAATCAAAAGGCCCTCGATAAATTAACGGTCACTTGCTACTGTCTGTAAGTACTACTTCTGTCATTAAGTCTCTATATATAGCTCAGCTCTTTCATTGCATGTATATATAATTATCCTCACTATATTATGCGATTGAAGATCGTTGAATGTAGAAAGCGCAAATCTATGATACATTAACACAAATCTTATAGATGAATTTACGGTTACATTTCATGACAAAGAAACCGAGGCCAACTTGCTACGATCGTTGGTAATAAATCAAAACAAAGATAAAATACACTTTCCTTACAACTTCAAGTGAGTGTTACTGTCTTGTGCATATTTGGTTTCCCTTATTACTCGAGGTTATAGTAATGTAATTGATGAGTTATGCATGCGTGCGCAGGTTCCACTATATTCTCCTAGAGATTAAGCTTGAGCAGGGACTAGTAACCGTCTTAGACTCGAGACAAAAAGATCCTGAGGACTATGCGGACATGATTAAAATGCTTAAGAAGTAAGTTTAATCGATCATTATCACACCATATCGGCAACTTTATTCATTTCTGATATCAAGTAATTGTTTTCTTTGTCTTGCAGGGTCTGGAAAGACTTCACCGCACAAGCTCCGGGACTGCCGGGGGAGCTGCGATTTACATACCCAGAAGTAAGTACTACTAGCTAGCTAGTTCCGCGCATCTCCCGTTGATTCTAGCTACTTCCATCGATACCATTTATAATGCTTCATTATCAGTTTGATTGACCTCTATTTCTCGTAAAATGCTTGTGGCAGGAACCCAGGAATGATTATTGTGGATACTACGTTTGCGAGTTCATCTACAACGCGACTTGCAAAAATAAGCAGGGCTACTCTAAAAGTCAATTTGAAGTGCATAAGCAATAGTGTTCACAATTTAATTTTATTACACCATCATTTGTGTTGAGTTTCATTCATATATATGTATTGACCCCTGATATTATAATTTCCAACGTATCTATAATTTTTGATTGTTCCATGCTATTATATTATCCATCTAGGATATTTTATATGCATTTATATGCTATTTTATATGATTTTTGGGACTAACCTATTAACCTAGAGCCCAGTGCCAGTTTCTGTTTTTTCCTTGTTTTTGAGTATCGCAGAAAAGGAAAACCAAACGGAGTCCAATTGACCTGAAATTTCTCGAAGATTATTTTTGGACCAGAAGAAGCCCACGGAGTATCGGAGATGGGCCACAAGAGTCCCGAGGCACCCACGAGGGTGGGGGCGCGCCCTACCCCCTGGGCGCGCCCCCAACCTCATGGCCGCCTCGAAGACCCCCCTGACTTGTTCCCCACGCCAACACCTCTTATATATACCCAAACTTCCAGAACATAACCTAGATCGGGAGTTCCGCCGCCGCAAGCCTCTGTAGCCACCAAAAACCAATCGGGACCCTGTTCCGGCACCCTGCCGGAGGGGGGATCCCTCATCGGTGGCCATCTTCATCATCCCGGCGCTCTCCATGACGAGGAGGGAGTAGTTCACCCTCGGGGCCGAGGGTATGTACCAGTAGCTATGCGTTTGATCTCTCTCTCTCTCTCTCTCTCTCTCTCTCTTGTTCTTGATTTGGCACGATCTTGATGTATCGTGAGCTTTGCTATTATAGTTGGATCTTATGATGTTTCTCCCCCTCTATCTCTTGTGATGAATTGAGTTTTCCCTTTGAAGTTATCTTATTGGATGAGGTCTTTAAGGATATGTTTTCGTCTTGACTCTCCGGTAGAAACTTTGGGGCACTCTTTGAAGTTCTTTGTGTTGGTTGAATAGATGGATTTGAGATTGTGTACCTAGGTGACATTAGGGTTTTGGTTGATTTGTGTCTTAAGGTGTTATTCTAGTACGAACTCTAGGATAGATCAAACGGAAAGAATAGCTTCGTGTTATTTTACTACAGACTCTTGAATAGATCGATCAGAAATGATAACTTTGAGGTGGTTTCATACCCTACAATAATCTATTCGTTTGTTCTCTGCTATTAGTGACTTCGGAGTGACTCTTTGTTGTTGTTGCATGTTGAGGGATAGTTATATGATCCAATTATGTTATTATTGTTGAGAGAACCTGCATTAGTGAAAGTATGAACCCTAGGCCTTGTTTCCTAGCATTGCAATACCGTTTACGCTCACTTTCATCATTAGTTACCTTGTTGTTTTTATATTTTCAGATTACAAAAACCTATATCTACCATCGATGTTGCACTTGTATCACCATCTCTTCGCCGAACTAGTGCACCTATACAATTTACCATTGTATTGGGTGTGTAGGGGACACAAGAGACTCTTTGTTTTTTGGTTGCAGGGTTGTTTGAGAGAGACCATCTTCATCCTACGCCTCCCACGGATTGATAAACCTTAGGTCATCCACTTGAGGGAAATTTGCTATTGTCCTACAAACCTCTGCACTTGGAGGCCCAACAACGTCTACAAGAAGAAGGTTATGTAGTAGACATCAAGCAGTTTCTGGCGCCGTTGCCGGGGAGGTGAGTGCTTGAAGGTATATCTTTAGATCTTGCAATCGAATCTTTTAGTTTCTTGTTTTATCACTAGTTTAGTCTATAAAGGAAAACTACAAAAAATGGAATTAAGGGTGCCTCATATGCTTCATCTTTTTAATGTCTTTCGTGAAAATGATGGGAATGAAAATTGTGCTCAAGTACTAGAAGAAGAATTACATAGAATGCTTGGCATAAAATATGTGAATGATGAGCATGATTGCAATGTTGTTAGTATGAATTCTTTGAATACCCATGATGCTAATGATATGCAAAGCCACAAGATTCGGGATGCTATGTTTGATGAAGATGATATTTTGTCCCCCAAGTTTTGATGAGCAAATTTATTATGATGAAATCATGCCTCCTATTTATGATGATTATATTGATGAAGTGGGTTTGGAAGAGTGTCAACTTTAGGAAGTAATGATCCCACTATTTTGGAGGGTGCTGGATCTTATAATATTTATGAAAGTGGATTTGGAGAGGTCATGACTTTATTTAGTGATGAATCCACTATTTCGGAAGAAGTTTCAATTGGTTATGAGAATAAAGATGCTATTTATGATTATTATTGTGATGGTATGTATTCTATAAAGAATAATGATAACCATGGAAGTTGTCATGATTATTTTAATTTTCAATTGGATTATTCCTCACATGATAGTTATTTTGTTGAATTTGCTCCCACTACTATTCATGAGAAGAAATTTGCTTATGTGGAGAGTAGTAAATTTTCTATGCTTGTAGATCATGAAAAGAATGCTTTATGTGATGGTTATATTGTTGAATTCATTCATGATGCTACTGAAATTTTTTATGAGGGAGGAGCATATGCTTGTAGGAATTGCAATGATATCAATTTTCCTTTCTATGTGCTTAAAATCTTGAAGTTATGCTTGTTTTGCCTTCCTATGCTAGTTGATTATTGTTCCCATAAGTTGTTTGCTCACAAAATCCATATGCATAGGAAGTGGGTTAGACTTAAATGTGCTAGTCATATTCTTCATGATGCTCTCTTTATGTTTCAATTCTTATCTTTTATGTGAGCATCATTGAAATCATCATGCCTAGCTAGGGGCGTTAAACGTTAGCGCTTGTTGGGAGGCAACCAAATTTTATTTTTGTTCTTTGCTTTTGCTCCTGTTTAGTAATAAATAATTCATCTAGCCTCTGTTGAGATGTGGTTTTATGTTTTAATTAGTGTTTGTGCCAAGTAGAACCTTTGGGAAAACTTGGGTGAAATCTATGCGATCTTGCTGTAGAAAACAGAAACTTTGCGCTCACGAGACCAGCTGCCATTGTTTACTGGAGAGTGGTTTTAGGTTGATTCTTTTTGAATATGATTAATATACAAATTCCTCAGGTCCAGCAATTTATTTCAGAATTTTTAGAGTTCCATAAGTATTCGAATGATACATATTGCTACAGACTGTTCTGTTTTTGACAGATTCTGTTTTCATTGTGTTGTTTGCTTATTTCGATGAATCTATCAGTAGTATCGGAGGGTATGAACCATACAGAAGTTGTGAAGTTTTCAAGTTTTGGGTAAATATTCGATGGACTATGGAATAAGGAGTGACAAGAGCCTAAGATTTGGGATGCCCAAGGCACCCCAAGGTAATATTCAAGGACAACCAAGAGCCTAAGCTTGGGGATGCCCCGGATGGCATCCCCTCTTTCGTCTTCGTTCGTCGGTAACTTTACTTGGAGCTATATTTTGATTCACCACATGGTATGTGTTTTGCTTGGAGCATCATTCTATTTTATTTTGTTTTGCTTGCTGTTTGAATAAAATACCAAGATCTGAAATTCTTAAATGTTAGAGAGTCTTCATATAGCCACATAATTATTCAACTACTCATTGATCTTCACTTATATCTTTCGGAGTAGTTTGTCATTTGCTCTAGTGCTTCACTTATATCTTCTTAGAGCACGGTGGTGGTTTTATTTTATAGAAATTATTGATCTCTCATGCTTCACTTATATTATTTTGAGAGTCCTAAAGATCATGGTAATTTGCTTTGGTTATGAAATTAGTCCTAATATGATAGGCATCCAAGATGGGTATAATAAAAACTTTCATATAGAGTGCATTTGAATACTAAGATAACTATGATACTAGATAGATGTTTTGAGATATAAAGGTGGTAATGTAAGAGTCATGCTAGTTGGGTAATTGTGAAATTGAGAAATACTTGTGTTAAAGTTGGCAAGTCCCGTAGCATGCACGTATGGTAAACGTTGTGTGATAAATTTGAAGCATGGGGTGTTCTTTGAGTGCTTTCCTTATGAGTGGCGGTCGGGGACGAGCGATGGTCTTTTCCTACGAATCTATCCCTCTAGGGGCATGCGTAGTAGTACTTTGCTTCGAGGGCTAATAAACTTTTGCAATAAGTATATGAGTTCTTTATGACTAATGTGAGTCCATGGATTATACACTCTTACCTTTCCGCAATTTGCTAGCCTCTACGGTACCGTGCATTGCCCTTTCTCACCTCGAGAGTTGGTGCAAACTTCGCCGGTGCATCCAAACCCCGTGATACGATACACTCTATCACACATAAGCCTCCTTATATCTTCCTCAAAACAGCCACCATACTTACCTATTATAGCATTTCCATAGCCATTCCGAGATATATTGCCATGCAACTTTCCACCGTTCCATTTATTATGACACGCTCCATCGTTGTCATATTGCTTTGCATGATCATGTAGTTGACATCGTATTTGTGGCTAAGCCACTTTTATAATTCTTTCATACATGTCACTCTTGATTCATTGCACATCCCGGTACACCACCGGAGGCATTCACATAAGAGTCATATTTTGTTCTAAGTATCGAGTTGTAATTCTTGAGTTGTAAGTAAATAAAAGTGTGATGATTTTCATTATTAGAGCATTGTCCCATGTGAGGAAAGGATGATGGAGACTATGATTCCCCCACAAGTCGGGATGAGACTCCGGACGAAAAATAAAAAATAAAAAATAAAAGATGCCAAAGAAGCCCAAATAAAAAAGAGGCCATAAAAAAGAGAAGGCCCAAATAAAAAAAATAAAAAATGAGAGAAAAAGAGAGAAGGGACAATGTTACTATTCTTTTTCCACACTTGTGCTTCAAAGTAGCACCATGATCTTCATGATAGAGAGTTTCTTATTTTGTCACTTTCATATACTAGTGGGAATTTTTCATTATAGAACTTGGCTTGTATATTCCAATGATGGGCTTCCTCAAAATGCCCTAGGTCTTCGTGAGCAAGCAAGTTGGACGCACACCCACTCAATTTCTTTTGATGAGCTTTCATACATTTATAGCTCTAGTGCATCCGTTGCATGGCAATCCCTACTCCTCGCATTGACATCAATTGATGGGCATATCCATAGCCCATTGATTAGCCGTGTCAATGTGAGACTTTCTCCTTTTTTGTCTTCTGACATAATCCCCATCATCATATGCTATTCCACCTGTAGTGCTATATCCATGGCTTGTGCTCATGTATTACGTGAGGGTTGAAAAGGCTGAAGCGTGTTAAAAAGTATGAACAGTCTTGATAACCCACAAGTATAGGGGATCGCAACAGTTTTCGAGGGTAGAGTATTCAACCCAAATTTATTGATTCGACACAAGGGGAGCCAAAGAATATTCTCAAGTATTAGCAGTTGAGTTGTCAATTCAACCACACCTGTAAAACTTAATATCTGTGGCAAAGTATTTAGTAGCAAAGCAATATGGAAGTAACGGTCATAGTGGCAAAAGTAACAGTAGCAGTTTTGCAGTAATTGTAACAGTGGCAACGGTAAAGTAACTAAGCAAAGATCAATATGTGAAAAGCTCGTAGGCATTGGATCAGTGATGGAGAATTATGTCGGATGCGATTCCTCATGCAACAGTTATAACATAGGGTGACACAGAACTAGCTCAAGTTCATCAATCTAATGTAGGCATGTATTCCGAATATAGTCATACGTGCTTATGGAAAAGAACTTGCATGCCATCTTTTGTACTACCCTCCCATGGCAGCGGGGTCCTATTGGAAACCAAGGGATATTAAGGCCTCCTTTTAATAGAGTACCAGACCAAAGCATTAACACTTAGTGAATACATGAACTCCTCAAACTACGGTCATCACCGGGAGTGGTCCCGGTTATTGTCATTTTGGGGTTAGCGGATCATAACACATAGTAAGTGACCATTGACTTGCAAGATAGGATCAAGAACTCACATATATTCATGAAAACATAATAGGTTCAGATATGAAATCATGGCACTCGGGCCCTAGTGACAAGCATTAAGCATAGCAAAGTCATAGCAACATCAATCTCAAAACATAATGGATACTAGGGATCAAACCCTAACAAAACTAACTCTATTACATGGTAAATCACATCCAACCCATCACCGTCCAGCAAGCCTATGATGGAATTACTCACGCACGGCGGTGAGCATCATGAAATTGGTGATGGAGGAAGGTTGATGATGACGACGACGATGGATTCCCCTCTCCGGAGCCCCGAACGGACTCCAAATCAGCCCTCCCGAGAGAGATTAGGGATTGGCGGCGGCACCGTATCGTAAAACGCGATGAATCCTTCTCCCTGGGTTTTTCCCTCCCGAACGTAAATTTATAGAATTGGAGTTGAAGTCGGTGGAGCTATAGGGGGGCCACGAGGCAGGGGGGCGCGCGCCCACCCTTGTGGACAGGGTGTGTGCCCCTGGTGTTGATTCTTTTGCCAGTATTTTTATATATTCCAAAAATATTCTCCGTGAAGTTTCAGGTCATTTCGAGAACTTTTATTTCTGCACAAAAATAACACCATGGCAATTCTGTTGAAAACAACGTCAGTCCGGGTTAGTTCGATTCAAATCATGCAAGTTAGAGTCCAAAACAAGGGAAAAAGTGTTTGGAAAAGTAGATACGATTGAGACGTATCAACTCCCCCAAGCTTAAACCTTTGCTTGTCCTCAAGCAATTCAGTTGACAAACTGAAAGTGATAAGGCAAAACTTTTACAAACTCTGTTTGCTCTTGTTGTTGCAAATATGTAAAGCCACCATTCAAGTTTTCAGCAAAGATTATGAACTAACCATATTCACAATAACACTCAGGTCTCATGTTTACTCATATCAATGGCATAATCAACTAGCGAGCAATAATAATAAATCTCGATGACAACACTTTCACAAAACAATCATAATATGATATAACAAGATGGTATCTCGCTAGCCCTTTCTGAGACCGCAAAACAAAATGCAGAGCACCTCTAAGGATTAAGGACTGACTAAACATTGTAATTCATGGTAAAAGAGATCCAGTCATAGTCATACTCAGTATAAACTAATAGTAATGCATGCAAATGACAGCAGTGCTCTCCAACCCGTGCTTTTTAATAAGAGGATGATGATGAAGGAAATATGCCCTAGAGGCAATAATAAAGTTATTATTTATTTCCTTACATCATTATAAATTTTTATTATTCATGCTAGAATTGTATTAACCGGAAACATAATACATGTGTGAATACATAGACAAACTGAGTGTCACTAGTATGCCTCTACTTGACTAGCTCATTGATCAAAGATGGTTAAGTTTCCTAGCCATCGACATGGGTTGTAATTTGATTAACGGGATCACATCATTAGGAAAATGATGTGATTGACTTGACCCACTCCATGAGCTTAGCACTCGATCGTTTAGTATGTTGCTATTGCTTTCTTCATGACTTATACATGTTCCTATGACTATGATATTATGCAACTCCCGTTTACCGGAGGAACACTTTGTGTGCTACCAAACGTCACAACGTAACTGGGTGGTTATAAATGTGCTCTACAGGTGTCTCCAAAGGTACTTGTTGGGTTGGCGTATTTCGAGATTAGGATTTGTCACTCCGATTGTCGGAGAGGTATCTCTGAGCCCTCTTGGTAATGCACATCACTTAAGCCTTGCAAGCATTGCAACTAATGAGTTAGTTGCTGGATGATGTATTATGGAACGAGTAAAGAGACTTGTCGATAACGAGTTTGAACTAGGTATTGAGATACCAACGATCGAATCTCGGGCAAGTAACATACCGATGACAAAGGGAACAACGTATGTTGTTATGCGGTCTGACCGATAAAGATCTTCGTAGAATGTGGGAGCCAATATGAGCATCCAGGTTCCGCTATTGTTTATTGACCGGAGACGTGTCTTGGTCATGTCCACATAGTTCTCGAACCCGTAGGGTCCGCACGCTTAACGTTTCGATGATAGTTATATTATGAGTTTATATGTTTTGATGTACCGAAGGTTTTTCGGAGTCCTGATGTGATCACGGACATGACGAGGAGTCTCGAAATGGTCGAGACATGAAGATTGATATATTGGAAGCCTATGTTTGGATATCGGAAGTGTTCCAGGTGAAATCGGGATTTTACCGGAGTACTGGAGGGGTTACCGGAACCCCCCGGGGGTTAATGGGCCTTAGTGGGCCTTTGCGGAGAAGAGGAGAGGCGGCCAGGGCTGGGCCTCGCGCCCCTCCCCCTAGTCCGAATAGGACAAGGAGAGGGGGGCGGCGCCCCCCCTTCCTTCCTCTCTCCCTCCTCTTTCCCCCCAAGTCCTAATCCAACTAGGAAAGGGGGGGGGAGTCCTACTCCTGGTGGGAGTAGGACTCCTCCTGGCGCGCCCCTCTAGGCCGGCCGCACCTCCCCCCTTGCTCCGTTATATACGGGGGCAGGGGGCACCCTAGACACAACAATTGATCGTTTGATCTTTTAGCCGTGTGCGGTGCCCCCTCCACCATAGTCCACCTCGATAATACTGTAGCGGTGCTTAGGCGAAGCCCTGCATCAGTAGAACATCATCATCGTCACCATGCCGTCATGCTGACGAAACTTTGCCTCAACACTCGGCTGGATCGGAGTTCGAGGGACGCCATCGGGCTGAACGTGTGCTGAACTCGGAGGTGCCGTGCGTTCGGTACTTGATCGGTCGGATCGTGAAGACGTACGACTACATCAACCGTGTTGTGCTAACACTTTCGCTTTCGGTCTACGAGGTTACGTGGACACACTCTCCCCTCTCGTTGCTATGCATCACCATGATCTTGCGTGTGCGTAGGAACTTTTTTGAAATTACTACGTTCCCCAACAGTGGCATCCGAGCCAGGTTTTATGCGTAGATGTCATATGCACAAGTAAAACACAAGTGAGTTGTGGGCGATATAAGTCATACTGCTTACCAACATGTCATACTTTGGTTCGGCGGTATTGTTGGATGAAGCAGCCCAGACCGACATTACGCGTACGCTTACGCGAGGCTGGTTCTACCGACGTGCTTTGCACACAGGTGGCTGGCGGGTGTCAGTTTCTCCAACTTTAATTGAACCGAGTGTGGCTACGCCCGGTCCTTGCGAAGGTTAAAACAACATCAACTTGACAAACTATCGTTGTGGTTTTGATGCGTAGGTAAGAATGGTTCTTGCTAAGCCCGTAGCAGCGACGTAAAACTTGCAACAACAAAGTAGAGGACGTCTAACTTGTTTTTGCAGGGCATGTTGTGATGTGATATGGTCAAGACATGATGCTAAATTTTATTGTATGAGATGATCATGTTTTTTAACCGAGTTATCGGCAACCGGCAGGAGCCATATGGTTGTCGCTTTATTGTATGCAATGCAATCGCCCTATAATGCTTTACTTTATCACTAAGTGGTAGCGATAGTCGTAGAAGCATAAGATTGGCGAGACGACAACGATGCTACGATGGAGATCAAGGTGTCGCACCGGTGACGATGGTGATCATGACGGTGCTTCGGAGATGGAGATCACAAGCACAAGATGATGATGGCCATATCATTTCACTTATATTGATTGCATGTGATGTTTATCTTTTATGCATCTTATCTTGCTTTGATTGACGATAGCATTATAAGATGATCTCTCACTCAATTTCAAGATAAAAGTGTTCTCCCTGAGTATGCACCGTTGCCAAAGTTTGTCGTGCTCAGACACCACGTGATGATCGGGTGAGATAAGCTCTACGTCCATCTACAATGGGTGCAAGCCAGTTTTGCACACGCAGAATACTCAGATTAAACTTGACGAGCCTAGCATATGCAGATATGGCCTCGGAACACTGAGACTGAAAGGTCGAGCATGAATCATATAGTAGACATGATCAACATAGTGATGTTCACCATTGAAAACTACTCCATTTCACGTGATGATCGGTTATCGTTTAGTTGATTTGGATCACGTGATCACTTAGAAGATTAGAGGGATGTCTATCTAAGTAGGAGTTCTTAAGTAATATGGTTAATTCAACTTAAACTTATCATGAACTTAGTACCTGATAGTATCTTGCTTGTCTATTTTGATTGTAGATAGATGGCCCGTGCTGTTGTTCCATTGAATTTTAATGCGTTCCTTGAGAAAGCAAAGTTGAAAGATGATGGTAGCAATTACACGGACTGGGTCCGTAAATTGAGGATTATCCTCATTGCTGCACAGAAGAATTACGTCCTGGAAGCACCACTGGGTGCCAGGCCTGCTGTTGATGCAACTGACAACGTTAAGAACGTCTGGCAAAGCAAAGCTGATGACTACCCGATAGTTCAATGTGCCATGCTTTACGGCTTAGAACCGGGACTTCAACGACGTTTTGAACGTCATGGAGCATATGAGATGTTCCAGGAGTTCAAGTTAATATGTCAAGCAAATGCCCGGATTGAGAGATATGAAGTCTCCAATAAGTTCTACAGCTGCAAGATGGAGGAGAATAGTTCTGCCAGTGAGCATATACTCAAAATGTCTGGGTATAATAATCACTTGATTCAACTGGGAGTTAATCTTCCGGATGATAGCGTCATTGATAGAATTCTCCAACCACTGCCACCAAGCTACAAGAGCTTCGTGATGAACTATAACATGCAAGGGATGGATAAGACGATTCCCGAGCTCTTCGCAATGCTAAAGGATGCGGAGGTAGAAATCAAAAAGGAGCATCAAGTGTTGATGGTCAATAAGACCACTAGTTTCAAGAAAAAGGGCAAAGGGAAGAAGAAGGGAAACTTCAAGAAGAATAGCAAGCAAGTTGCTGCTCAGGAGAAGAAACCCAAGTCTAGACCTAAGCTTGAAACTAAGTGCTTCTACTACAAGCAGACTGGTCACTGGAAGCGGAACTGCCCCAAGTATTTGGCGGATAAGAAGGATGGCAAGGTGAACAAAGGTATATGTGATATACATGTTATTGATGTGTACCTTACTAGAGCTCGCAGTAGCACCTGGGTATTTGATATTGGTTCTGTTGCTAATATTTGCAACTCGAAACAGGGACTACGGATTAAGCGAACACTGGCCAAGGACGAGGTGACGATGCACGTGGGAAATGGTTCCAAAGTCGATGTGATCGCGGTCGGCATGCTACCTCTACATCTACCTTCGGGATTAGTTTTAGACCTAAATAATTGTTATTTGGTGCCAGTATTGAGCATGAACATTATATCTGGATCTTGTTTGATGCGAGACGGTTATTCATTTAAATCAGAGAATAATGGTTGTTCTATTTATATGAGTAATATCTTTTATGGTCATGCACCCTTGAAGAGTGGTCTATTTTTGATGAATCTCAATAGTAGTGATACACATATTCATAATGTTGAAGCCAAAAGATGTAGAGTTGATAATGATAGTGCAACTTATTTGTGGCACTGCCGTTTAGGTCACATCGGTGTAAAGCGCATGAAGAAACTCCATACTGATGGACTTTTGGAACCACTTGATTATGAATCACTTGGTACTTGCGAACCGTGCCTTATGGGCAAGATGACTAAAACGCCGTTCTCCGGTACTATGGAGAGAGCGACAGATTTATTGGAAATCATACATACAGATGTATGTGGTCCGATGAATGTTGAGGCTCGTGGCGGATATCGTTATTTTCTCACCTTCACAGATGATTTAAGCAGATATGGGTATATCTACTTAATGAAACATAAGTCTGAAACATTTGAAAAGTTTAAAGAATTTCACAGTGAAGGTGAAAATCATCGTAACAAGAAAATAAAGTTTCTATGATCTGATCGTGGAGGAGAATATTTGAGTTACGAGTTTGGTCTACATTTGAAACAATGCGGAATAGTTTCGCAACTCACGCCACCCGGAACACCACAGCGTAATGGTGTGTCCGAACGTCGTAATCGTACTTTATTGGATATGGTGCGATCTATGATGTCTCTTACTGATTTACCTCTATCATTTCGGGGTTATGCTTTAGAGACAGCCGCATTCATGTTAAACAGGGCACCATCAAAATCCGTTGAGACGATGCCTTATGAACTGTGGTTTGGCAAGAAACCAAAGTTGTCGTTTCTTAAAGTTTGGGGCTGCGATGCTTATGTGAAAAAGCTTCAACCTGATAAGCTCGAACCCAAATCGGAAAAATGTGTCTTCATAGGATACCCAAAGGAGATTGTTGGGTACACCTTCTATCACAGATCCGAAGGCAAGCATTTGTTGCTAAGAATGGATCCTTTCTAGAGAAGGAGTTTCTCTCAAAAGAAGTGAGTGGGAGGAAAGTAGAACTTGATGAGGTAACTATACCTGCTCCCTTATTGGAAAGTAGTTCATCACAGAAACCGGTTCCTGTGACGTCTATACCAACTAGTGAGGAAGTTAATGATGATGATCATGAAACTTCAGATCAAGTTATTACTGAACCTCATAGATCAACCAGAGTAAGATCCGCACCAGAGTGGTACGGTAATCCTGTTCTGGAAGTCATGTTACTAGACCATGGTGAACCTACGAACTATGAAGAAGCGATGGTGAGCCCAGATTCCGCAAAATGGCTTGAGGCCATGAAATCTGAGATGGGATCCATGTATGAGAACAAAGTGTGGACTTTGGTTGACTTGCCTGATGATCGACAAGCAATTGAGAATAAATGGATCTTCAAGAAGAAGACCGACACTGACGGTAATGTTATTGTCTACAAAGCTCGACTTGTTGCGAAAGGTTTTCGATAAGTTCAAGGGATTGACTATGATGAGACCTTCTCACCCGTAGCGATGCTTAAGTCTGTCTGAATCATGTTAGCAATTGCCGCATTTTATGATTATGAAATATGGCAGATGGATGTCAAAACTGCATTCCTGAATGGATTTCTGGAAGAAGAGTTGTATATGATGCAACCGGAAGGTTTTATCGATCCAAAGGGAGCTAACAAAGTGTGCAAACTCCAGCGATCCATTTATGGACTGGTGCAAGCCTCTCGGAGTTGGAATAAACGCTTTGATAGTGTGATCAAAGCATTTGGTTTTGTACAGACTTTTGGAGAAGCATGTATTTACAAGAAAGTGAGTGGGAGCTCGGTAGCATTTCTGATATTATATGTGGATGACATATTGCTGATTGGAAATGATATAGAATTTCTGGATAGCATAAAGGGATACTTGAATAAGAGTTTTTCAATGAAAGACCTCGGTGAAGCTGCTTATATATTGGGCATCAAGATCTATAGAGATAGATCAAGACGCTTAATTGAACTTTCACAAAGCACATACCTTGACAAAGTTTTGAAGAAGTTCAAAATGGATCAAGCAAAGAAAGGGTTCTTGCGTGTGATACAAGGTGTGAAGTTGAGTAAGATGCCCGACCACTGCAGAAGATAGAGAGAAGATGAAAGATGTTCCCTATGCTTCAGCCATAGGCTCTATCAAGTATGTAATGCTGTGTACCAGACCTGATGTGTGCCTTGCTATAAGTTTAGTAGGGAGATACCAAAGTAATCCAGGAGTGGATCACTGGAGGCGGTCAAGAACATCCCAAAGTACCTAAAAAGGACTAAGGATATGTTTCTCCTTTATGGAGGTGACAAAGAGCTCATCGTAAACGGTTACGTTGATGCAAGCTTTGACACTGATCCGGACGATTCTAAATCGCAAACCGGATATGTGTTTACATTGAACGGTGGAGCTGTCAGTTGGTGCAGTTCTAAACAAAGCATTGTGGCGGGATCTATGTGTGAAGCGGAGTACATAGCTGCTTCGGAAGCAGCAAATGAAGGAGTCTGGATGAAGGAGTTCATATCCGATCTAGGTGTCATACCGAGTGCATCGGGTCCAATGAAAATCTTTTGTGACAATACTGGTGCAATTGCCTTGGCAAAGGAATCCAGATTTCACAAGAGAACCAAGCACATCAAGAGAAGCTCCAATTCCATCCGGGATCTAGTCCAAGTAGGAGACATAGAAATTTGCAAGATACATACGGATCTGAATGTTGCAGACCCATTGACTAAGCCTCTTCCACAAGCAAAACATGATCAGCACCAAGGCTCCATGGGTGTTAGAATCATTACTGTGTAATCTAGATTATTGACTCTAGTGCAAGTGGGAGATTGAAGGAAATATGCCCTAGACACAATAATAAAGTTATTATTTATTTCCTTACATCATGATAAATGTTTATTATTCACGCTAGAATTGTATTAACCGGAAACATAATACATGTGTGAATACATATACAAACTAAGTGTCACTAGTATGCCTCTACTTGACTAGCTCGTTGATCAAAGATGGTTAAGTTTCCTAGCCATTGACATGGGTTGTCATTTGATTAACGGGATCACATCATTAGGAGAATGATGTGATTGTCGGTGTACTAAAGTAGGGGTACCTTAGTACCCCGAACTTGTGCACGGGCAGTCGTAGCACCCCGCGGCAAGGCTTGCCAGGTGATCGCCAAAACTCTCCATGGTCCCTTTTTGGGCCATCCAAGAACAAAGTATTTGAGCCAAGGCCCCGGCAGGAGGAGCTTGCCGGGAAGGCCACCCGAAGAGAGCAAGGCCCCGGCAAGAGGAGCTTGCCGGGACGACCGCTCGAAGCACAAGGCCCCGGCAAGAGGAGCTTGCCGGGAAGGCCGACCAGGCCACGACAAGAGACTTGCTGCGACACGCCACGCGTCCCGGCAAGGACCGGTGAGCAACAAGCTCCTGGGCGCGACAAGGCATCAACCGCGGCAAGGCGCTTGCCGCGGCAAGTCACCACCCCGCGCCTGCGTTCCAGCTCATCCACCAACGTGTCGCTCTGGGGCCATTCCAGGCGTACGTGGCGAAAGGCTGCGCAGCCAAGGGCATGCGGTGGCGAAGCAACGCTGACAGGATAGCCGTCGTGGCAAATGGTGGAGCCCCTGACGGTCCCTTTTCTGCATTGTTTGGGCGACCTAGACGGGCATTTAATGCCCTTGTCCCCTGCCGTTAGAGTTAGGTATGATAGCACTGTGCAAACAGCTGTACCCAACACAACGTTTTCCAGTTTTACCCCCGCCTACGTTGCCACCTGTGGGTAACCCCTTGCGCATATAAAAGGAGGCCCCATGCGCAACGTAAAAGGGGGGAGGAGGGAGGAGGTCACTCACACTCGGTCTGATTAGTTTCCTGAGTGTACTGTAGCGCTCGGCGCTCCCGAACAAGAACACAATACAAACCACAAAGCAGCAGTAGGGTTTTACGCATCCGTGCGGCCCGAAGCTGGGTAAACCCCTTGTGTGCATCGTCTCGATCCGCTCTTCGCGCGACCTCCGCCCCCCGCCGAACCAGAAAGGGGCTCGGTCCTCATAGGTGTTCGTGGAGGCAGATTTCCCCCGACATCTTTGGCGCGCCAGGTAGGGGGGCGTCGAGGTTGTGTGAACCTGATCTGGCGTCTGCACAGGCTAGATCTCCATCATCTTCATCGACATGCCACCGAAGAAGAAGGCTCCGGAGGTGGCTGGTCCGTCCGCGTTGAACCCACCGCCCTTGGAGCAAATGGGTGGTGAGGACGGCGCCGACGGCGGAATGGACGTCGTCGAGCCAGCTCATGGTGCCACGGCGTCCGAACATACGCCGACACCTCTTGGCGCAGGTAAGCCCTGGTATGACCAGGCAACCTTTCGCTCTATTCCATGGAGCGGGGGAAGTTAGCCCCACGGATCTCGCATACGGGCCACCTCGAGTGTTCGCTCACGCTGAGCTCTAGCAAGAGCAGCTGCGACGAGATGACGCGCTGCTCCTCGAGGAGGACCGTCTTCAGGCCGCTGTGCGAGCTGCTCGCTACCAGCAAGCTTTGCGCTGCTTTTATAGCCGCAAAGTTAGTGCTAGAAGTTTCGAGGAAGTGGGAAGGCCCTTACCGGGTGAAACAAGTCGCTAGGCCTGGCGTTGTCCGCCTTGAGACCGAAGATACCACTCCGGTGAGCAACTCCTGGAACGTTGGGCATCTTCGTAAGTTTCGCCCGTAAGGCGCGGTTGTCGGACCCCGTCCGGCAACCACCCTTTTGTACAAGTCTTGCCGCTGTTGCATGTGATCCTTTGTACAGAGCCAGGCGCAGACCCTGTGCACAGATTAAGTTCATGTGTTCTGCGCATCTTGTCGATCTCATGCTTTTTATTCTTTGCATGCATTATCTGACACTCTGTGCAGCACTGACCCCCGGTAAGCGATGACGGGCCATGGGGCTCCGAACCTTTATTTTCTCTTCTTCCTTTTCTTCTCAAGAAAAGGAAGGTTCCCTCGCCCACAAGTTTGCCAGGGAGGGAAGGGGGAAGATAATGGTGAGGACCAGGCGACGTTCGATGAAGTTTCGCCTTGCCAGAAAGCCACCTTGCCGGGCAGCGAGCCACGGAAAAGCTAAGTTGCCAAAGTTTGAGCAATCAAGTTTTTAAATTCTAAGGTTATCTTCCTCGATCGACCGTACTTTGTATGGAAAACCTGTGCGCGGAGGAACCAGCTCGTGGCTAGTCGCGTCCTTACTTCGTTTCGAGTCCGCTCAACGATTTAAGTATGCTGCGACCAGACTCGCGCCCTTACTTTGTTTCGAGCTTGCTTAGCGACTTGAGTGTGCTGCAACTGCAGTTGCGCCCTTATTTCGCTTCGAGCCTGCTCAACAACTTAAGTGAACCGCGGCTAGTCACGACAAGGTTTCTTACCGGCAACGGCACCGCCAGCGGGCTGCTGATGTCCCGCACTCAGCAAGTGTGCCTACGCCGGCGAGTTCCCTAAAAGCGTAGGGCAATAACATACAAAGGAGGGAATCAAATAGAGGAAGTAACAGTGCATTCACTACCTAAGATGAAGTTATATTACAAGATAGCTTGTCGTAGCCCTAATGAATTGTTTTCATAACTCGGCCAGCGGCGACAAGAAAAGAAAAGGGCGGGCGGCCTAATCCACACAGTCGCCCTCGATCCTCTTGATCCCGACCACCCTTTCCACAACGGGCGCGACGAGGGCCCTGATCTCCTCCAGGTCAGCGTCTCGCGGCAGGGATCTGAGGACGTTGGTGAGCTTGAGGCCTGGGTTGCGGAAGACGATCTTCACCAACACCTTCTCAAGGGCTCCAGCGCAGGCATCGCGCGTCTCGTCGGCCAGCCGCTCTGGGATCGCATCCCAGAGTTCCTGAAGGGCCGTCGCCATGCCTTTGATGAATGAAGTGAGCTTGGCGCTGGGTGGGAGGTTCGCGCCGGAGGGATACTCGTGACCCTCCATCCCCAGCAGCGACAGCTCCTTGTCGATGGAGGCGGCGATGTCCACCAGACCCTCCGTCCACTGCTCCACCGTCGCCCTGAAGTTGTTCTGGGTAACTGCGGCGCTCTTCAACAGCGCCTCGTTGTCCGTGATCTCCTTCCGCAAGGCCGTCTCTCGCTCCTTGGCGCTGTCCAGCGTCTTGGACAAGGTGGCCAGCTTCATCTCGAGATCAACATTGGAGTCCTTGGCAGCGTCAAGCTCCTTGATCTTATCGGCGAAGCGTCCTTGCAGCTCGCCGAGGGTATAAGCACCCTTCTCGCCCTCTTGTTTGAGCGCGGCGAGCTCCTCGCCGCTCGCCTTAAGATCAGTGTCGAGCTGCGCCACCCTCGTCTCCAGCTCCTTCTTGGCGGCCTCGGCGGCCGCGGCAGCATCTTGCGCTTCCTTGAGGGCTCCACCAAGCGCTTGCTCGCGCACGGCGACCTCCTCCTCGTGGCTGGCGAGGCTGGCGTTCTGCTGCACCAGCTCGCCCTCCCGCGCGGACAGCCCCTCGGCGGCAAGCCTCTGCTGCTCTTCGGATTCGGCCTTCTCGAGGATGAAGGCCGTCTGCGCCTCGTCGAGTTGCCTCCGCCCCTCCGCCAAGGATCAGAGGGCCTCCTGGTTGAGCTCCCGGAGCTCCTCGGCGCGCTTCTCCATGTCCACTCCCGCCTTCGCGACAAGCACTTCCCAGCGTTCCACCTTGGCTTGTCGGGCGCGGTAGAGTGACACCAGCTTCCGGAGCAGCCGCTCCTCCTCAGGCTCGCCGCCGCTGCTGCTTGGCGCATCAACCAGCGTCAGCCCGGCGGAGGCGAGCACCTCTCCATCCAAGGTCTCCCCCTCGACCGGCGCCCTGGAAGTAGACTCCCAGGGGAGCTTGATGAAGATATCATCGCCGGCCTTCAGGTAGACGCCTGGCTGGGGTTCCTCGGGGTCCGACGCTGCGGCGGAAGCAGGATCGGCGGTCGGCGCAGCGCCTGGCGCTCCTGCGGCCCCAGGGCCATCAGTACGATCGCCGCCCCCTCGCCAGCGGCTGCTGCGGCAGCCTTGGCGGCCTCTTCGCCGGCCAGATCTTCAGCACCGTCCGCCTCTCCGGTGGCGGCCACGTCGTCGGTATGGCCGCGCACATCCTCCTCAACGACGACCTCGGTCTCCATCGGGTCCGTGGCGGGCGGGTCTGAAGGCCGAAAGAGGGAGAGAAGTCAAGCAACTATCCAAAGAAGGAGATCCAAAAAAAAGAGAGAAGAACCCCAGGGGAGTTTCGAGGCAAGAAGGTTACCTGCGCCAGGGTCTGCGGTCACGGTCTCCGTCGCCAAGGGGTCGCCGGTGCTGTCCCTTGCCGGAGACTGCTCCCTTGCCGGAGACTGCTCCCTTGCCGGGGATTCCTCCCTTGCCGGGGAACTCCCCCTTGGCGGTGTAGTTGTAGCAGGTGGCGCATCGGGGGCGGTCTCCGGACGCTCCTGGTGGGGCTGCTCTGCTCCTACGCAAATCAACAGTCAGATATCAAAAAACGAAGAGTACCCAGGCGTGCCCAACGGCAGGAAGCAAATCATATGCTTACGCTGGGGGCTGCTCTGAGGATTATTTGGTGGGTCCGACAAGGTCATCTCAGGCGCACCCCCTGCCGTCACGGTGGGCTCATCGTCAAGGATGACCACCGGGACCTTGGCTCTCTTTGCCGCCCTCTGAGCCAGAATCCTGAAAAGGAGTAAATTCAGAGGAAAGCAAATGAAATGCGAAACACAACTGCAAGAATTGAAGAAATACAAGTACAACGAGGATCTTACTCCTCTCCCTCTTCCTCGTCGGAGCTAAGCGCGGAGAAGTCGAAGACTGGCCCACTTCTGGCGCGAGGAGGCGGAGGAGTAGGCTCCCTCGGCCGCTTGGCGGAGGCAGTGGTGGCGCTCGCCTGAGACGGCCTTGCCCCGGCTGCCGCCGTGGCGCGAGGGGCGGCAGGATCAGAAGCGGCGACCTGTGAAGACCCCGCTCCTGCTGCCACAGCGGAGCATGTCACGCGGAGCTGCGGCTGTTGGCTCGTCTGCCGCCCCACCACGTCTCCAGCCTTGCGGAGACGCCTCCGTGGTTGAGCCGGGGGCTCCGCTTGCGACGAGCTTCCCAAAGGTTGGGAGGAAGAGGCGTCCGTCTCCGGCAAGCCGCTCGTGTCCTCGGTGGGCTTGTCCGCCTCGACGCCGTGCCCGGCAGGCTCTTCCTCGCCGACAAACTCCGCTCGATCGGCAAGGCTTGCCGCCTCCGCTGCGTCCGCCTCCTCCACTGTGAATCCAAATTCGCCCGCGGCCGCGGCTGCCGCCGCCTCTTCCATCCTGGAGGCGATGCGCGCCAACTCCTCGTCGGTGGTGTCCCGAGTGAGGCCCTTCTGCTTGGCGGGGTCGACTGGCACCTCCACCAAGTCGTCGAAGAACGCCCACACGACGTCGCCAGCAGGCTCCTGCCAAGTGGAGTCGATCCCGTGCGAGTCGCACAGCGGCATCATCGCAAGGACGCGGCTGAGCGACGAATTGTTGCACAACGGGACGATGCCTTGCGGCAGCCTGAACCATTCGGGGTGATCGGGGTCGTGCTTGAACAGCTCCCTGAGCTTCTCGTCAAGTTCCAAGACAGTGAAATTGAAGTTGAGGCCAGGGCGCAGCCTCATGATGTCCGCCGCATTCTGGAACTCCCAGGCGGGTCTCCCTTTGTCCTGCAGGGGAGCGATGCGGCGGCGGAGGAAATCTGCGCCAACGGTGCCAACTGTGAGCCCGACAAGCCTGAGCCGCAGGATCCGGGTAACGGCAATCTGCAGCTTGTCGTCGTCCGGAGCCACGTCGCTCCAATCCCTGCCGCGAACCATAGGAGTTCGGCGCACGACAGTGAATGGCTGCGGGTTCTCCTCGACGATCAGGCACCAGTCTGCTCTCCACTCCTCCCATTTGCTGCGGAGCTCTCCCTCCAGATAAGCATCCTTCTTGCCGGGCTTCGAGATCCATGCGATTCCTCCGGAGAGAGGCTCTCCTCTCTCTACTCGAGGCGTTAAGAAGTGGCGGAAGAGGGCTACGTTTGGATAGACTCCGACAAAGTTTTCGCAAAGATGTGCGAAAATTGCCATGGTCAGGACAGCATTGGGGGTGAAATCAAGGAGATGGAACCCGTAGGTGTTCATGATGTCGCAGAAAAATTCAGAGAAGGGCGGGCAGAGCCCGTAATAGAAGAACAGAGGAAAGAAGGGATACCCAGTCGGATACTTCTTCTGGGTTGCGGCGGGAAGAACCCTCGTGCACGGATGCGCTCGCGTCCCCGTCGACCAGAAGAGGTAGAATTCCTCCCTCAGGTCCAACGCGTCGAGCTGAGGGGGGAAGGTTGCCCGCTCCTTTCGCAGCGCCTCAAGCCGCTGCGCCTCGGCCGACTTTGCAGCCTTCCCTTTCCCCTTGTCGCCCTTCGGGGCCATGGCGAAAGCAGGGAGGGAGGTCGACAGCGTTGATAGCACTGGTGGCGACGGAAGGGGCGGAACGCTGCTCCCCTTGGGAAGTGGCGGAGATTTTCGAGGAATCGCAACTGGCGGGTGGGCGGACTGCCCCTGTTTCCCCTTCTTATAAGGGGGAGGGGGGCATTTCGCCTTTCCGAATAAACAAATCACCTGCGACGTGACGCCTGCCTGCGGGGCTCAGCCCCGCGCACGCCGCCCACGTCACGCACACCTCTCCCCATGATGCCGCGTTCGACACGTGCCGTTCGGGGAGGACGTGGTGGATGCAGAAGAAGATGCAGCGTGACCCAGGCCGCGCGTGCCCGTGCACTGTTTTGGGCCTGGCCCAACAGCGCTCGGCACCGTGTATGGCCCAGGCCCGGGGGCTCCTGTCGGTGTACTAAAGTAGGGGTACCTTAGTACCCCGAACTTGTGCACGGGCAGTCGTAGCACCCCGCGGCAAGGCTTGCCAGGTGATCGCCAAAACTCTCCATGGTCCCTTTTTGGGCCATCCAAGAACAAAGTATTTGAGCCAAGGCCCCGGCAGGAGGAGCTTGCCGGGAAGGCCACCCGAAGAGAGCAAGGCCCCGGCAAGAGGAGCTTGCTGGGACGGCCGCTCGAAGCACAAGGCCCCGGCAAGAGGAGCTTGCCGGGAAGGCCGACCAGGGCACGACAAGAGACTTGCTGCGACGCGCCACGCGTCCCGGCAAGGACCGGTGAGCAACAAGCTCCCGGGCGCGACAAGGCATCAACCGCGGCAAGGCGCTTGCCGCGGCAAGTCACCACCCCGCGCCTGCGTTCCAGCTCATCCACCAACGTGTCGCTCTGGGGCCATTCCAGGCGTACGTGGCGAAAGGCTGCGCAGCCAGGGGCATGCAGTGGCGAAGCAACACTGACAGGATAGCCTGTTGGGGAACGTTGCAGAAAATTAAAATTTTTCCTACGGTTTCACCAAGATCCATCTATGAGTTCATCTAGCAACGAGTATTCAGATTAGATAGCATCTACATACCACTTTGTAGATCGCAACGGAAGCGTTCGAGTGAACGTGGATGAGGTAGTCGTACTTGCCGTGATCCAATTCACCGATGATCTAGTACCGAACGGACGGCACCTCCGCGTTCAACACACGTACGGGACGGGAGACGTCTCCTCCTTCTTGATCCAGCAAGGGGGAAGGAGAGGTTGAGGAAGATCCAGCACGACGGTGTGGTGGTGGATGCAGCAGAACTCCGGCAGGGCTTCGCTAAGCAACTACGGGAGGAGGAGGAGGTGTTGCAGGGAGGAGGGAGGAGCCAGGGCAATTGGTGCGCTGCCCCCCTCCCCTTCCCCCTTTATATAGGTGCATTAGAGGGGGGGAGGGCGCAGCCTTGCCCCTTCCTCCAAGGAAGGGGTGCGGCCAAGAGGGGGGGAGGAGTCCATCCTCCCCAAGGCACCTCGGAGGTGCCTTCCCCCCTTTGGACTCTCCCTCCTCCAAGTTTCCTTGGCGCATCGGCCCTTGGGGCTGGTTCCCCTTGGCCCAAGTGGGCCAAGGCGCACCCCCTAAGGCCCATGTGGCCCCCCAAGGCAGGTGGCCCCACCTGGTGGACCCCGGGACCCCTCCGGTGGTCCCGGTACAATACCGATAACACCGAAACTTGTCCCGATGGCCAAAATAGCACTCCCTATATATAATTCTTTACCTCCGGACCATTCCGGAACTCCTCGTGACGTCCGGGATCTCATCCGGGACTCCGAACAACATTCGGGTTACTGCACATACATATCTTCACAACCCTAGCGTCACCGAACCTTAAGTGTGTAGACCCTACGGGTTCGGGAGACATGCAGACATGACCGAGACGGCTCTCGGGCAATAACCAACAGCGGGATCTGGATACCCATGTTGGCTCCCACATGCTCCACGATGATCTCATCGGATGAACCACGATGTCAAGGATTCAATTAATCCCGTACACGATTCCCTTTGTCAATCGGTATTTTACTTGCCCGAGATTCGATCGTCGGTATACCAATACCTCGTTCAATCTCGTTACCGGCAAGTCACTTTTCTCGTTACCGTAATGCATGATCCCGTGATCAAGCACTTTGATCACATTGAGCTCATTGTGATGATGCATTACCGAGAGGGCCCGGAGATACCTCTCCGTCAAGCGGAGTGACAAATCCCAGTCTCGATCCATGTCAACCCAACAGACACTTTCAGAGATACCCGTAGTATACCTTTATAGTCACCCAGTTACGTTGTGACGTTTGGCATACCCAAAGCACTCCTACGGTATCCGGGAGTTACACGATCTCATGGTCTAAGGAAAGGATACTTGACATTGGAAAACTCTAGCAAACGAACTATGCGATCTTATGCTATGTTTAGAATTGGGTCTTGTCCATCACATCATTCTCCTAATGATGTGATCCCGTTATCGATGACATCTAATGTCCATAGTCAGGAAACCATGACTATCTGTCGATCAACAAGCTAGTCAACTAGAGCCTCACTAGGGACATGTTTGTTGTCTGTTATTCACACATGTATTACGATTTCCGGATAACACAATTATAGCACGAATAAAGACAATTATCATGAATAAGGAAATATAATAATAATGCTTTTATTATTGCCTCTAGGGCATATTTCCAACAGTCTCCCACTTGCACTAGAGTCAATAATCTAGTTACATTGTGATGAATCGAACACCCATAGAGTTCTGGTGCTGATCATGTTTTGTCTTAGGGAGAGGTTTAGTCAACGGATCTGCGACATTCAGATCCGTGTGCACTTTACAAATTTCTATGTCTCCATCTTGAACATTTTCACGAATGGAGTTGAAGCGACGCTTGATGTGCCTGGTCTTCTTGTGAAACCTGGGCTCCTTTGCAAGTGCAATAGCTCCAGTGTTGTCACAGAAGAGCTTGATTGGCCCCGACGCATTGGGTATGACTCCGAGGTCGGTGATGAACTCCTTCACCCAAATTGCTTCGTGTGCTGCCTCCGAGGCTGCCATGTACTCCGCTTCACATGTAGATCCCGCCACGACGCTTTGCTTGCAACTGCACCAGCTTACTGCCCCACCATTCAAAATATACACGTATCCGGTTTGTGACTTAGAGTCATCCAGATCTGTGTCGAAGCTAGCGTCGACGTAACCTTTTACGACGAGCTCTTCGTCACCTCCATAAACGAGAAACATTTCCTTTGTCCTTTTCAGGTACTTCAGGATATTCTTGACCGCTGTCCAGTGTTCCTTGCCGGGATTACTTTGGTACCTTCCTACCAAACTTACGGCAAGGTTTACATCAGGTCTGGTACACAGCATGGCATACATAATAGAACCTATGGCTGAGGCATAGGGGATGACACTCATCTCTTCTATTTCTTCTGCCGTGGTCGGACATTGAGATGAGCTCAATTTCACACCTTGTAATACAGGTAAGAACCCTTTCTTAGATTGATCCATATTGAACTTCTTCAATATTTTATCAAGGTATGTGCTTTGTGAAAGACCTATGAGGCGTCTCGATCTATCTCTATAGATCTTGATGCCTAATATATAAGCAGCTTCTCCAAGGTCCTTCATTGAAAAACTTTTATTCAAATAGGCCTTAATGCTGTCCAAGAGTTCTATATCATTTCCCATCAAAAGTATGTCATCTACATATAATATGAGAAATGCTACAGAGCTCCCACTCACTTTCTTGTAAACACAGGCTTCTCCATAAGTCTGTGTAAACCCAAACGCTTTGATCATCTCATCAAAGCGAATGTTCCAACTCCGAGATGCTTGCACCAGCCCATAAATCGAGCGTTGGAGCTTGCACACCTTGTCAGCATTCTTAGGATCGACAAAACCTTCCGGCTGCATCATATACAATTCTTCCTTAAGGTAACCATTAAGGAATGCCGTTTTGACGTCCATTTGCCATATCTCATAATCATAGTATGCGGCAATTGCTAACATGATTCGGACGGACTTTAGCTTCGCTACCGGTGAGAAAGTCTCATCGTAGTCAACCCCTTGAACTTGTCGATAACCCTTAGCGACAAGCCGAGCTTTATAGATGGTCACATTACCATCCGCGTCTGTCTTCTTCTTAAAGATCCATTTATTTTCTATGGCTCGCCGTTCAACGGGCAAGTCAGTCAAAGTCCATACTTCGTTTTCATACATGGATCCTATCTCGGATTTCATGGCTTCCAGCCATTTGTCGGAATCCGGGCCCGCCATTGCTTCCTCATAGTTCGAAGGTTCACCGTTGTCTAACAACATGATTTCCAAGACAGGGTTGCCGTACCACTCTGGTGCGGAACGTGTCCTTGTGGACCTTCGAATTTCAGTAGGAGCTTGATCAGAAGTATCTTGATCATAATCATTAATTTCCTCTCTAGTCGGTGCAGGCACCTCAGGAACGATTTCTTGAGTTTCGCCATTTTCCGGTTCAAGAGGTAATACTTCATCAAGTTCTACTTTCCTCCCACTTATTTCTTTCGAGAGAAACTCTTTCTCTAGAAAGGATCCATTCTTGGCAACAAAGATCTTGCCTTCGGATCTGAGGTAGAAGGTATACCCAACAGTTTCTTTAGGGTATCCTATGAAGACGCATTTTTCCGATTTGGGTTCGAGCTTTTCAGGTTGAAGTTTCTTGACATAAGCATCGCATCCCCAAACTTTTAGAAACGACAGCTTAGGTTTCTTCCCAAACCATAATTCATACGGTGTCGTCTCAACGGATTTCGACGGAGCCCTATTTAAAGTGAATGCGGCAGTCTCTAAAGCATAGCCCCAAAAAGATAGCGGTAAGTCGGTAAGAGACATCATAGATCGCACCATATCTAATAGAGTGCGATTACGACGTTCGGACACACCATTACGCTGAGGTGTTCCAGGCGGCGTGAGTTGTGAAACTATTCCACATTTTCTTAAGTGTGTGCCAAATTCGTGACTCAAGTATTCTCCTCCACGATCTGATCGTAGAAACTTGATCTTTCTATCACGTTGATTTTCAACCTCACTCTGAAATTCCTTGAACTTTTCAAAGGTCTCAGACTTGTGTTTCATTAAGTAGATATACCCATATCTACTCAAGTCATCAGTGAGGGTGAGAACATAACGATAGCCACCGCGAGCCTCAACACTCATTGGACCGCACACATCGGTATGTATGATTTCCAATAAGTTGGTTGCTCGCTCCATTGTTCCTGAGAACGGAGTCTTGGTCATTTTACCCATGAGGCATGGTTCGCACGTGTTAAATGATTCATAATCAAGAGACTCTAAAAGTCCATCTGCATGGAGCTTCTTCATGCGTTTGACACCTATGTGACCAAGGCGGCAGTGCCACAAATATGTGAGACTATTGTTATCAACTTTCACTCTTTTGGTATTCACACTATGAATATGTGTATCATCACGTACGAGATTCATTAAGAATAAACCATTAACCATCGGAGCATGACCATAAAACATATCTCTCATATAAATAGAACAACCATTATTCTCGGATTTAAATGAGTAGCCATCTCGAATTAAGCGAGATCCAGATACAATGTTCATGCTCAAACTTGGCACTAAATAACAATTATTGAGGTTTAAAACTAATCCCGTAGGTAAATGTAGAGGCAGCGTGCCGACGACGATCACATCGACCTTGGAACCATTCCCGACGCGCATCGTCACCTCGTCCTTCGCCAGTCTCCGTTTATTCCGCAGCTCCTTTGGTTTTGCCGGCCTTCTTGTCCGCTAAGTATTTGGGGCAGTTCCGCTTCCAGTGACCACTTCCCTTGCAATAAAAGCACTCAGTCTCGGGCTTGGGTCCATTCTTTGGCTTCTTCCCGGCAACTTGCTTACCGGGCGCGGCAACTTCCTTGCCGTCCTTCTTGAAGTTCTTTTTACCCTTGCCCTTCTTGAACTTAGTGGTTTTATTCACCATCAACACTTGATGCTCCTTCTTGATTTCTACCTCTGCTGATTTCAGCATAGCATATACCTCAGGAATGGTCTTTACCATCCCCTGCATATTGTAGTTCATCACAAAGCTCTTGTAGCTAGGTGGAAGCGACTGGAGGATTCTGTCAATGACCGCTTCATCCGGGAGATTAACTTCCAGTTGAGTCAAGCGGTTGTGCAACCCAGACATTTTGAGTATGTGCTCACTGACAGAGCCATTTTCCTCCATCTTACAGCTAAAGAATTTATCGGAGACTTCATATCTCTCGACCCGGGCATGAGCTTGGAAAACCATTTTCAGCTCTTCGAACATCTCATATGCTCCATGTCTCTCAAAACGCTTTTGAAGCCCCGGCTCTAAGCTGTAAAGCATGCCGCACTGAACGAGGGAGTAATCATCGCAGCGTGACTGCCAAGCGTTCATAACGTCTTGTTCTGCAGGGAGAATAGGTGCGTCACCCAGCGGTGCTCTTAGGACATAATCTTTCTTGGCAGCTATGAGGATAATCCTCAGGTTTCGGACCCAGTCCGTATAGTTGCTACCATCGTCTTTCAGCTTGGTTTTCTCTAGGAACACATTGAAATTGAGGACTACGTTGGCCATTTGATCTACAAGACATATTGTAAATATTTAGACTAAGTTCATGATAATAAAGTTCATTTAATCAAATTATTTAATGAACTCCCACTTAGATAGACATCCCTCTTCTAGTCATCTAAGTATTACATGATCCGAGTCAACTAGGCCGTGTCCGATCATCACGTGAGACGGACTAGCCAACATCGGTGAACATCTTCATGTTGATCGTATCTTCTATACGACTCATGCTCGACCTTTCGGTCTTCTGTGTTCCGAGGCCATGTCTGTACATGCTAGGCTCGTCAAGTCAACCTAAGTGTTTTGCGTGTGTAAATCTGTCTTACACATGTTGTATGCGAACGTAAGGACCTATCACACCCGATCATCACGTGGTGCTTCGGAACGACGAACCTTAGCAACGGTGCACAGTTAGGGAGAACACTTTCTTGAAATTATTATGAGGGATCATCTTATTTACTACCGTCGTTCTAAGTAAACAAGATGTAAAACATGATAAACATCACATGCAATCAAATAATAAACGTGACATGATATGGCCAATATCACATAGCTCCTTCGATCTCCATCTTGGGGCTCCATGATCATCTTTGTCACCGGCTTGACACCATGATATCCATCATCATGATCTCCATCATCGTGTCTCCATGAGGTTGCTCGCCAACTATTACTTCTACTACTATGGCTAACGCGTTTAGCAATAAAGTAAAGTAATTTACATGGCGTTTCCATTGACACGCAGGTCATAAAAGAATAAAGACAACTCCTATGGCTCCTGCCGGTTGTCATACTCATCGACATGCAAGTCGTGATTCCTATTACAATAGCATGAACATCTCATACATCACATATAGATCATTCATCATTCATCACAACTTTGGCCATATCATATCACAAAGCACTTGCTGCAAAAACAAGTTAGACGTCCTCTAATTGTTGTTGCAAGTTTTACGTGGCTGAATTAGGGTTCTAGCAAGAACGTTTTCTTACCTACGTTCAAACCACAACGTGATTTGTCAATCTCTATTTACCCTTCATAAGGACCCTGTTCATCGAATCCGATCCAACTAAAGTAGAAGAGACAGACACCCGCCAGCCACCTTATGCAACTAGTGCATGTTAGTCGGTGGAACCGGTCTCACGTAAGCGTACGTGTAAGGTTGGTACGGGCCGCTTCATCCCACAATACCGCTGAATCAAGATTGACTAGTAACGGCAAGAAGAATTGACAACATCTACGCCCACAACAAATTGTGTTCTACTCGCACAAGAAGAACTACGCATAGACCTAGCTCATGATGCCACTGTTGGGGAACGTTGCAGAAAATTAAAATTTTTCCTACGGTTTCACCAAGATCCATCTATGAGTTCATCTAGCAACGAGTATTCAGATTAGATAGCATCTACATACCACTTTGTAGATCGCAACGGAAGCGTTCGAGTGAACGTGGATGAGGTAGTCGTACTTGCCGTGATCCAATTCACCGATGATCTAGTACCGAACGGACGGCACCTCCGCGTTCAACACACGTACGGGACGGGAGACGTCTCCTCCTTCTTGATCCAGCAAGGGGGAAGGAGAGGTTGAGGAAGATCCAGCACAACGGTGTGGTGGTGGATGCAGCAGAACTCCGGCAGGGCTTCGCTAAGCAACTACGGGAGGAGGAGGAGGTGTTGCAGGGAGGAGGGAGGAGCCAGGGCAATTGGTGCGCTGCCCCCCTCCCCTGCCCCCCTTTATATAGGTGCATTAGAGGGGGGAGGGCGCAGCCTTGCCCCTTCCTCCAAGGAAGGGGTGCGGCCAAGAGGGGGGAGGAGTCCATCCTCCCCAAGGCACCTCGGAGGTGCCTTCCCCCCTTTGGACTCTCCCTCCTCCAAGTTTCCTTGGCGCATCGGCCCTTGGGGCTGGTTCCCCTTGGCCCAAGTGGGCCAAGGCGCACCCCCTAAGGCCCATGTGGCCCCCCAAGGCAGGTGGCCCCACCTGGTGGACCCCGGGACCCCTCCGGTGGTCCCGGTACAATACCGATAACATCGAAACTTGTCCCGATGGCCAAAATAGCACTTCCTATATATAATTCTTTACCTCCGGACCATTCCGGAACTCCTCGTGACGTCTGGGATCTCATCCGGGACTCCGAACAACATTCGGGTTACTGCACATACATATCTTCACAACCCTAGCGTCACCGAACCTTAAGTGTGTAGACCCTACGGGTTCGGGAGACATGCAGACATGACCGAGACGGCTCTCGGGAAATAACCAACAGCGGGATCTGGATACCCATGTTGGCTCCCACATGCTCCACGATGATCTCATCGGATGAACCACGATGTCAAGGATTCAATTAATCCCGTACACGATTCCCTTTGTCAATCGGTATTTTACTTGCCCGAGATTCGATCGTCGGTATACCAATACCTCGTTCAATCTCGTTACCGGCAAGTCACTTTTCTCATTACCGTAATGCATGATCCCGTGATCAAACACTTTGATCACATTGAGCTCATTGTGATGATGAATTACCGAGAGGGCCCGGTGATACCTCTCCGTCAAGCGGAGTGACAAATCCCAGTCTCGATCCATGTCAACCCAACAGACACTTTCAGAGATACCCGTAGTATACCTTTATAGTCACCCAGTTACGTTGTGACGTTTGGCATACCCAAAGCACTCCTACGGTATCCGGGAGTTACACGATCTCATGGTCTAAGGAAAGGATACTTGACATTGGAAAACTCTAGCAAACGAACTATGCGATCTTATGCTATGTTTAGAATTGGGTCTTGTCCATCACATCATTCTCCTAATGATGTGATCCCGTTATCGATGACATCTAATGTCCATAGTCAGGAAACCATGACTATCTGTCGATCAACAAGCTAGTCAACTAGAGCCTCACTAGGGACATGTTTGTTGTCTGTTATTCACACATGTATTACGATTTCCGGATAACACAATTATAGCACGAATAAAGACAATTATCATGAATAAGGAAATATAATAATAATGCTTTTATTATTGCCTCTAGGGCATATTTCCAACATAGCCGTCGTGGCAAATGGTGGCGCCCCTGACGGTCCCTTTTCTGCACTGTTTGGGCGACCTAGACGGGCATTTAATGCCCTTGTCCCCTGCCGTCAGAGTTAGGTATGATAGCACTGTGCAAACAGCTCTACCCAACACAGCGTTTTCCAGTTTTACCCCCGCCTACGTTGCCACCTGTGGGTAACCCCTTGCGCATATAAAAGGAGGCCCCATGCGCAACGTAGAAGGGGGGAGGAGGGAGGAGGCCACTCACACTCGGTCTGATTAGTTGCCTGAGTGTACTGTAGCACTCAGCGCTCCCGAACAAGAACACAATACAAACCACAAAGCAGCAGTAGGGTTTTACGCATCCGTGCGGCCCGAAGCTGGGTAAACCCCTTGTGTGCATCGTCTTGATCCGCTCTCCGCGCGACCTCCGCCCCCCGCCGAACCAGAAAGGGGCTCGGTCCCCATAGGTGTTCGTCGAGGCAGATTTCCCCCAACAGTGATTGACTTGACACACTCCGTTAGCTTAGCACTCGATCGTTTAGTATGTTGCTATTGCTTTCTTCATGATTTATACATGTTCCTATGACTATGAGATTATGCAACTCCCGTTTACCGGAGGAACACTTTTTGTGTTGGGGATCGTTGCAGAAATTAAAAAATTTCTACGCATCACCAAGATCAATCTATGGAGTAACTAGCAACAAGAGAGAGAGGAGTGCATCTACATACCCTTGTAGATCGCGAGCGGAAGCTTTCAAGAGAACGGGGTTGATGGAGTCGTACTCGTCGTGATCCATATCACCGATGATCCTAGTGCCGAACGGACGGCACCTCCGGGTTCAACATACGTACGGGGCGGAGACGTCTCCGCGCCTTGATCCAGCAAGGAGGAGGGAGAGGTTGAGGAAGAGAGCTCCAGCAGGAGCACAACGGCATGGTGGTGGTGGAGCTGCAGTACTCCGGCAGGGCTTCGCCAAGCTCTTGACGGAGGAGGAGAGGTGTTGGGGAGGGGAGGGGCTGTGCCTTGGATGTCGTGTGCAGCCCTCCCCTCACCCCTCTATTTATAGGGGAAGGGGGAAGGGGGCCGGCCCCCTCTAGATGAGATCTAGAGGGGGGCGGCGGCCAAGGGGAGGGGGGCTTGCCCCCCAAGCAAGGGGACGCCCCCTAGGGTTTCCCCCAACCCTAGGCGCATGGGCCCTAGGGGGGTGTGGTGCCCCAGCCCACTTGGGGCTGGTTCCCTTCCTCCTACAGCCCATAAGGCCCTCCGAGAGAGGTGGCCCCTCCCGATGGACCCCCAGAACCCCTCCGGTGGCCCCGGTACAATACCGATATGCCCCCGAACTTTTCTGGTGACCGTATGACAACTTCCCATATATAAATCTTCACCTCCGGACTATTCCGGAACTCCTCGTGACGTCCAGGATCTCATCCAGGACTCTGAACAACATTCGATAATCACATACAAGTCTTCCTAATAACCATAGCGTCATCGAACCTTAAGTGTGTAGACCCTACGGGTTCAGGAATCATGCAGACATGACCGAGACAACTCTCCGCCCAATAACCAACAGCGGGATCTGGATACCCATGTTGGCTCCCACATGTTCCACGATGATCTCATCGGATGAACCACAATGTCGAGGATTCAAGTAATATCGTATACAATTCCCTTTGTCAATCGGTACGTTACTTGCCCGAGATTCGATCGTCGGTATCTCAATACCTCGTTCAATCTCGTTACTGACAAGTCACTTTACTCGTACCATAATGCATGATCCCGTGATCAACCACTTGGTCACATTGAGCTCATTATGATGATGCATTACCGAGTGGGCCTAGAGATACCTCTCCGTCATACGGAGTGACAAATCCCAGTCTCGATTTGTGCCCACCCAACAGACACTTTCGGAGATACCTGTAGTGCACCTTTATAGCCACCCAGTTACGTTGTGACGTTTGGCACACCCAAAGCACTCCTACGGTATCCGGGAGTTGCACAATCTCATGGTCTAAGGAAATGATACTTGACATTAGAAAAGCTCTAGCAGACGAACTTCACAATCTTGTGCTATGCTTAGGATTGGGTCCCGTTATCAATGACATCCAATGTCCATAGTCAGGAAACCATGACCATCTGTTGATCAACGAGCTAGTCAACTAGAGGCTCTCTAGGGACATGTTGTGGTCTATGTATTCACACATGTATTACGATTTCCAAATAACACAATTATAGCATGAACAATAGGCATATATCATGAACAAGGAAATATAATAATAACCATTTTATTATTGCCTCTAGGGCATACTTCCAACAGTCTCCCACTTGCACTAGAGTCAATAATCTAGTTACATTGTGATGAATCAAACACCCATAGAGTTCTGGTGTTGATCATGTTTTGCCCGTGGAAGAGGTTTAGTCAACGGATCTTCTACATTCAAATCTGTATGCACTTTACAAATATCTATGTCTCCATCTTGAACATTTTCACGAATGGAGTTGAAGCGACGCTTGATGTGTCTGGCCTTCTTGTGAAACCTGGGCTCCTTGGCAAGGGCAATAGCTCCAGTGTTATCACATAAGAGAGTCATCGGGCCCGACGCATTTGGAACAACTCCTAGGTCGGTAATGAACACCTTCATCCAAATTGCTTCATGCGCTGCCTCCGAGGCTGCCATGTACTCCGCTTCACATGTAGATCCCGCCACGACGCTTTGCTTGCAACTGCACTAGCTTACTGCCCCACCATTCAAAATATACACGTATCCGGTTTGTGACTTGGAGTCATCCAGATCTGTGTCGAAACTAGCATCGACGTAACCCTTTACGACGAGCTCTTCGTCACCTCCATAAACGAGAAACATATCCTTAGTCCTTTTCAGGTACTTCAGGATATTCTTGACCGCTGTCCAGTGTTCCATGCCGGGATTACTTTGGTACCTTCCTACCAAACTTACGGCAAGGTTTACATCAGGTCTGGTACACAGCATGGCATACATAATAGACCCTATGGCTGAGGCATAGGGGATGACACTCATCTTTTCTCTATCTTCTGCCGTGGTCGGGCATTGAGCCGAGCTCAATTTCACACCTTGCAATACAGGCAAGAACCCCTTCTTGGACTGATCCATATTGAACTTCTTCAATATCTTATCAAGGTATGTGCTTTGTGAAAGACCTATGAGGCGTCTCGATCTATCTCTATAGATCTTGATGCCTAATATGTAAGCTGCTTCTCCAAGGTCCTTCATTGGAAAACACTTATTCGAGTAGGCCTTTATGCTCTCCAAGAGTTCTATATCATTTCCCATCAATAGTATGTCATCCACATATAATATGAGAAATGCTACAGAGCTCCCACTCACTTTCTTGTAAACGCAGGCTTCTCCATAAGTCTGTATAAACCCAAACGCTTTGATCATTTCATCAAAGCGAATGTTCCAACTCCGAGATGCTTGCACCAGCCCATAGATTGAGCGCTGGAGCTTGCATACCTTGTTAGCATTCTTAGGATCGACAAAACCTTTCGGCTGCATCATATACAATTCTTCCTTAAGAAAGCCGTTAAGGAATGCCGTTTTTGACGTCCATTTGCCATATCTCGTAATCGTAGAATGCGACAATTGCTAACATGATTCAGACGGACTTCAGCTTCGCTACGGGTGAGAAGGTCTCATCGTAGTCAACCCCTTGAACTTGTCGATAACCTTTAGCGACAAGTCGAGCTTTATAGATGGTAACATTACCATCCGCATCCGTCTTCTTCTTAAAGATCCATTTATTTTCTATCGCTCGCCGATCATCGGGCAAGTCTGTCAAAGTCCATACTTTGTTTTCATACATGGATCCTATCTCGGATTGCATGTCTTCAAGCCATTTGTTGGAATCTGGGCCCGCCATCGCTTCTTCATAGTTCGAAGGTTCACCGTTGTCTAACAACATGATTTCCAGGACAGGGTTTCCATACCATTCCAGTGTGGAACGTATCCTCGTGGACCTACGAACTTCAGTAGCAGCTTGATCCGAAGTACCTTGATCATCATCATTAACTTCCTCTCTAGTCGGTGCAGGCACCACAGGAACATCTTCCTAAGCTGCGCTACTTTTCGCTTCAATAGGCAGTACTTCATCAAGCTCTACTTTCCTCCCACTTACTTCTTTCGAGAGAAACTCTTTCTCCAGAAAGGATCCGTTCTTGGCAACAAAGATCTTGCCTTCGGATATGAGGTAGAAGGTATACCCAATGGTTTCCTTAGGGTATCCTATGAAGACGCATTTTTCCGACTTGGGTTCGAGCTTTTCAGGTTGAAGTTTCTTGACATAAGCATCGCATCCCCAAACTTTTAGAAACGACAGCTTAGGTTTCTTCCCAAACCATAATTCATACGGTGTCGTCTCAACGGATTTCTACGGAGCACTATTTAAAGTGAATGCTGCAGTCTCTAAAGCATAGCCCCAAAATGAGAGCGGTAGATCGGTAAGAGACATCATAGATCGCACCATATCCAATAGAGTGCGATTACGACGTCCGGAGACACCATTTCGCTGAGGTGTTCCAGGAGGCATGAGTTGTGAAACGATTCCACATTGTCTTAAGTGTGTGCCAAATTCGTGACTCAAATATTCCCCTCCACGATCTGATCGTAAGAACTTTATTTTCTTGTCACGTTGATTTTCAACCTCACTATGAAATTCCTTGAACTTTTCAAAGGTCTCAGACTTGTGTTTCATTAAGTAGACATACCCGTATCTACTGAAGTCATCAGTAAGGGTGAGAACATAATGATAGCCATCGCGAGCCTCAACGCTCATTGGACCGCACACATTAGTATGTATGATTTCCAATAAGTTGGTTGCTCGCTCCATTATTCCGGAGAATGGAGTCTTGGTCATTTTACCCATGAGGCATGGTTCGCACGTGTCAAATGATTCGTAATCAAGAGACTCCAAAAGTCCATCTGCATGAAGCTTCTTCATGCGTTTGACACCAATGTGACCAAGGCAGCAGTGCCACAAGTATGTGGGACTATCATTATCAACCTTACATCTTTTGGTATTCACACTATGAATATGTGTAACATTACGTTCGAGACTCGTCAAGAATAAACCATTCACCAGCGGGGCATGACCATAAAACATATCTCTCATATAAATAGAACAACCATTATTCTCGGATTTAAATGAGTAGCCATCTCGTATTAAACGAGATCCTGATACAATGTTCATGCTCAAAGCTGGCACTAAATAACAATTATTGGGGTTTAAAACTAATCCCGTAGGTAAATGTAGAGGTAGCGTGCCGACGACGATCACATCGACCTTGGAACCATTCCCGACGCGCATCGTCACCTCGTCCTTCGCCAGTCTCCGCTTATTCTGCATCTCCTGTTTTGAGTTACAAATATGAGCAACCGCACCGGTATCAAATACCCAGGAGCTACTACGAGTACTGGTAAGGTACACATCAATAACATGTATATCACATATACCTTTGGTGTTGCCGGCCTTCTTTTCCGCTAAGTACTTGGGGCAGTTCCGCTTCCAGTGACCACTTCCCTTGCAATAAAAACACTCAGTCTCAGGCTTGGGTCCATTCTTTGGCTTCTTCCCGGCAGCTTGCTTGCCGGGCGCGGCAACTCCCTTGCCGTCTTTCTTGAAACCCTTTTTACCCTTGCCTTTCTTGAACTTAGTGGTTTTATTCACCATCAACACTTGATGTTCCTTTTTGATTTCCACCTCCGCTGATTTCAACATCGAATATACCTTAGGAATGGTTTTCTCCATCCCCTGCATATTGAAGTTCATCACAAAGCTCTTGTAGCTCGGTGGAAGCGAATGAAGGATTCTGTCAACGACCGCGTCATCCGGGAGATTAACTCCCAGCTGAGTCAAGCGGTTGTGCAACCCAGACATTTTGAGTATGTGCTCGCTGACGGAACTATTCTCCTCCATCTTACAACTGTAGAACTTGTCAGAGACTTCATATCTCTCGACCCGGGCATGAGCTTGGAAGACCATTTTCAGCTCTTGGAACATCTCATATGCTCCGTGCTGCTCGAAACGCTTTTGGAGCCCCGGCTCTAAGCTGTAAAGCATGCCGCACTGAACCAGGGAGTAATCATCAACACGGGACTGCCAAGCGTTCATAACGTCTTGGTTTGCTGGGGGTGGTGCTTCACCTAGCGGTGCTTCAAGGACATATGTTTTCTTGGCAGCTATGAGGATGATCCTCAAGTTCCGGACCCAGTCCGTATAGTTGCTACCATCGTCTTTCAGCTTGGTTTTCTCTTAGAATGCGTTGAAGTTGAGGACAACATTAGCGTGGGCCATTTGATCTACAAGACATATTGCAAAGATTTTAGACTAAGTTCATGATAATTAAGTTCATCTAATCAAATTATTTAATGAACTCCCACTCAGACAGACATCCCTCTACTTATCTAAGTGATACATGATCCAAGTCAACTAGGCCGTGTCTGATCATCACGTGAGCCGTACTAGTCATCATCGGTGAACATCTTCATGTTGATCGTATCTTCTATACGACTCATGTTTGACCTTTCAGTCTTCCGTGTTCCGAGGCCATGTCTGTACATGCTAGGCTCGTCAAGTCAACCTAAGTGTGTTGCATGTGTAAATCTGGCTTACACCCATTGTATTCGAACATTAGAATCTATCACACCCGATCATCACGTGGTGCTTCAAAACAACGAACCTTCACAACGGTGCACAGTTAGGGGGAACACTTTCTTGAAATTATTTCGAGGGATCATCTTATTTAAGCTACCGTCGTTCTAAGCAAATAAGATGTAAAAACATGATAAACATCACATGCAATCAAATAGTGACATGATATGGCCAATATCATTTGCTCCTTTTGATCTCCATCTTCGGGGCGCCATGATCATCATAGTCACCGGCATGACACCATGATCTCCATCATCATGATCTCCATCATCGTGTCTTCATGAAGTTGTCACGTCAACTATTACTTCTACTACTATGGCTAACGGTTTAGCAATAAAGTAAAGTAATTACATGACGTTTATGCTGACACGCAGGTCATAAATAAATTAAGACAACTCCTATGGCTCCTGCCGGTTGTCATACTAATCGACATGCAAGTCGTGATTCCTATTACAAGAACATGATCAATCTCATACATCACATATATCATTCATCACATCCTTTTGGCCATATCACATCACATGGCATATGCTGCAAAAACAAGTTAGATGTCCTCTAATTGTTATTGCAAATTTTTACGTGGCTGCTATAGGTTTCTTAGCAACAACGTTTCTTACCGACGCCAAAACCACAACGTGATATGCCAATTTCTATTTACCCTTCATAAGGACCCTTTTCATCGAATCCGATCCGACTAAAGTGGGAGAGACAGACACCCACTAGCCACCTTATGCAACTAGTGCCTGTCAGTCGGTGGAACCTGTCTCACGTAAGTGTACGTGTAAGGTCGGTCCGAGCCGCTTCATCCCACGATGCCACCAAATCAAGATAAGACTAGTAACGGCAAGTAAATTGACAAAATCGACGCCCACAACAACTTGTGTTCTACTCATGCATAGAAACTATGCATAGACCTAGCTCATGATGCCACTGTTGGGGATCATTGCAGAAATTAAAAAAATTCTACGCATCACCAAGATCAATCTATGGAGTAACTAGCAACGAGAGAGAGAGAGGAGTGCATCTACATACCCTTGTAGATCGCGAGCGGAAGCGTTCAAGAGAACGGGGTTGATGGAGTCGTACTCGTCGAGATCCAAATCACCAATGGTCCTAGTGCCGAACGGACGGCACCTCCACGTTCAACACACGTACGGAGCGGAGACGTCTCCCGCGCCTTGATCCAGCAAGGAGGAGGGAGAGGTTGAGGAAGAGAGCTCCAGCAGCAGTACTCCGGCACGGCTTCGCCAAGCTCTTGACGGAGGAGGAGAGGTGTAGGGGAGGGGAGGGGCTGCGCCTTGGATGTCGTGTGCAGCCCTCCCCTCGTCCCTCTATTTATAGGGGAAGGGGGAAGGGGGCCGGCCCCCTCTAGATGAGATCTAGAGGGGGGGCAAGGGGAGGGGGGCTTGCCCCCCAAGCAAGGGGGCGCCCCCCTAGGGTTTCCCCCAACCCTAGGCGCATGGGCCCTAGGGGGGTGTGGCGCCCCAGCCCACTTGGGGCTGGTTCCCTTCCTCCTACAGCCCATAAGGCCCTCCGAGAGAGGTGGCCCCTCCCGGTGGACCCCCAGAACCCCTCCGGTGGCCCCGGTACAATACCAATATGCCCCCGAACCTTTCTGGTGACCGTATAACAACTTCCCATATATAAATCTTCACCTCCGGACTATTCCGGAACTCCTCGTGATGTCCAGGATCTCATCCGGGACTCCGAACAACATTCGGTAATCACATACAAGTCTTCCTAATAACCCTAGCGTCATCGAACCGTAAGTGTGTAGACCCTACGGGTTCGGGAATCATGCAGACATGACCGAGACAACTCTCCGGCCAATAACCAACAGCGGGATCTAGATACCCATGTTGGCTCCCACATGTTCCACGATGATCTCATCAGATGAACCACGATGTCGAGGATTCAAGTAATCCAGTATAGAATTCCCTTTGTCAATCGGTACGTTACTTGCCCGAGATTCGATCGTCGGTATCTCAATACCTCGTTCAATCTCGTTACTGACAAGTCACTTTACTCGTACCGTAATGCATGATCCCATGATCAACCACTTGGTCACATTGAGCTCATCATGATGATGCATTACCGAGTGGGCCCAGAGATACCTCTCCGTCATACGGAGTGACAAATCCCGTGCCCACCCAACAGACACTTTCGGAGATACCTGTAGTGCACCTTTATAGCCACCCAGTTACGTTGTGACATTTGGCACACCCAAAGCACTCCTACGGTATCTGGGTGTTGCACAATCTCATGGTCTAAGGAAATGATACTTGACATTAGAAAAGCTCTAGCAGACGAACTACACGATCTTGTGCTATGCTTAGGATTGGGTCTTGTCCATCACATCATTCTCCTAATGATGTGACCCCGTTATCAATGACATCCAATGTCCATAGTCAGGAAACCATGACCATCTATTGATCAACAAGCTAGTCAACTAGAGGCTCACTTGGGACATGTTGTGGTCTATGTATTCACACATGTATTACAATTTCCAGATAACACAATTATAGCATGAACAATAGACAATTATCATGAACAAGGAAATATAATAATAACCATTTTATTATTGCCTCTAGGGCATACTTCCAACATTGTGTGCTACCAAACGTCACAACGTAACTGGGTGATTATAAAGGTGTTCTACAGGTGTCTCCAAAGGTACTTGTTGGGTTGGCGTATTTCGAGATTTGGATTTGTCACTCCGATTGTCGGATAGGTATCTCTGGGCCCTCTCGGTAATGCACATCACTTAAGCCTTGCAAGCATTGCAACTAATGAGTTAGTTTGGAGATGATGTATTACGGAACGAGTAAAGAGACTTGCCGGTAACGAGATTGAACTTGGTATTGAGATACCGACGATCGAATCTCGGGCAAGTAACATACCAATGACAAAGGGAACAACGTATGTTGTTATGCGGCCTGACCGATAAAGATCTTCGTAGAATATGTGGGAGCCAATATGAGCATCCAGGTTCCGCTATTGGTTATTGACCGGAGACATGTCTCGGTCATGTCTACATAGTTCTCGAACTCGTAGGGTCCGCACGCTTAACGTTTCGATCATAGTTATATTATGAGTTTATATGTTTTGATCTACCGAAGGTTGTTTGTAGTCTCGGATGTGATCACGGACATGACGAGGAGTCTCGAAATGGTCGAGACATGAAGATTGATATATTGGAAGCCTATGTTTGGATATCGGAAGTGTTCCAGGTGAAATCGGGATTTTACCGGAGTACCGGAGGGGTTACCGGAACCCCCCGGGGGTTAATGGGCCTTAGTGGGCCTTTGCGGAGAAGAGGAGAGGCGGCCAAGGCTGGGCCACGCGCCCCTCCCCCTAGTCCGAATAGGACAAGGAGAGGGGGGCGGCGCCCCCCCTTCCTTCCTCTCTCCCTCCTCTTTCCCCCCAAGTCCTAATCCGACTAGGAAAGGGGGGGAGTCCTACTCCCGGTGGGAGTAGGTCTCCACCTGGGGCGCCCCTCTAGGCCGACCGCACCTCCCCCCTTGCTCCTTTATATACGGGGGCAGGGGGCACCCTAGACACAACAATTGATCATTTAATCTTTTAGCCATGTGCGGTGCCCCCCTCCACCATAGTCCACCTCGATAATACTGTAGCGGTGCTTAGGCGAAGCCCTGCGTCAGTAGAACATCATCATCGTCACCACGCCGTCATGCTGATGAAACTCTCCCTCAACACTCGGCTGGATCGGAGTTCGAGGGACGTCATCGGGCTGAACGTGTGCTAAACTCGGAGGTGCCGTGCGTTCGGTACTTGATCGGTCGGATCGTGAAGACGTATGACTACATCAACCACATTGTGCTAACGCTTCCGCTTTCGGTCTACGAGGGTACGTGGACACACTCTCCCCTCTCGTTGCTATGCATCACCATGATCTTGCGTGTGCGTAGGAATTCTTTTGAAATCACTACGTTCCCCAACAGATGACTCAACATAAAATTAAATAGATAGGCCCTTCGCAGAGGGAAGCAGGGATTTGTAGAGGTGCCAGAGCTCGATTTTTGAAATAGAGATGAATAATATTTTGAGCGGCATACTTTCATTGTCAACATAACAACCGAGAGATCTCGATATCTTCCATGCTACACACATTACAGGCGGTTCCCAAACAGAATGGTAAAGTTTATACCCCCCCACCACCAACAAGCATCAATCCATGGCTTGCCCGAAACAACGGGTGCCTCCAACTAACAAAAGTCCTGGGGGAGTTTTGTTTGCAATTATTTTTATTTTAGCATGGGACTGGGCATCCTGGTGACCAACCATTTTCTCGTGAATGAGGAGCAGAGTCCACTGAGGGAGTCCTGGATTAGGGGGTATCCGGACAGCCGGACTATATCCTTTGGCCGGACTGTGGGACTATGAAGATACAAGATTGAAGACTTCGTCTCATGTCTGGATGGGACTCTCCTTGGCGTGGAAGGAAAGCTTGGCAATACGGATATGTAGATTTCCTTCCTTGTAACTGACTCTGTGTAACCCTAGCCCCCTCCGGTGTCTATATAAACTGGAGGGTTTAGTCCGTAGGACAACAACAATCATACCATAGGATAGCTTCTAGGGTTTAGCCTCTACGATCTCGTGGTAGATCAACTCTTGTAATACTCATATCATCAAGATCAATCAAGCAGGAAGTAGGGTATTACCTCCATCGAGAGGGCCCGAACCTGGGTAAACGTCGTGTCCCCTACCTCCTGTTACCATCCACCTTAGACGCACAGTTCAGGACCCCCTACCCGAGATCCACCGGTTTTGACACCGACATTGATGCTTTCATTGAGAGTTCCACTGTGCCGTCACCGTAAGTCTTGATGGCTCCTTTGATCATTGCTAACGATGCGGTCCAGGGTGAGGTCTTCCTCCCTGGGCAGATCTTTATATTCGGCGGCTTCGCACTGTGGGCCAACTCGCTTGGCCATCTGGAGCAGATCGAGAGCTACGCCCCTGGCCACCAGGTCAGGTTCGAAAACTTGAACTACATAGCCGACATCCGCGGAGACTTGATCTTCGATGGATTCGAGCCCTTGCCAGGTGCGCCGCACAATCACGACGAGCATGATATAGCTCTGCCGTCGGACGGTGTTCAGGAGATCACACCGGCAACTACTCCGGCCTTTAATTTGGAGCAAATTGCACCATCCGAGGACGAGTGGATAGACCCCGCCTTGGAGGCTGCACTCTCAGTGGCAATAGAGCCGAATACTGACTTTACCCCTCGTGAGAGCCGTGCTGCCGAACAATTGGATTCTTCCCCGGCCACGGGCTCCGAACCGCCTGCGTCCATGCCTATCGAATCCGATTGGGCACCGGTCATGGAGTTTACCTCCATGGATATCTTTCAGCACTCACCTTTCGGCGACATGCTAAATTCATTAAAGTCTCTCTCCTTGTTAGGAGAAACTTGGCCGAACTATGTCCGGCTAGGATGGGATGCGGACGACGAAGAAATTCGTTCCCCACCCACCACCCACTTAATAGCCACTGTCAAAGATTTAACCGACATGCTCGACTTCGACTCCGAAGACATCGATGGTATGGACGACGATGCAGGAGACGAACAAGAACCACTGCCCATAGGGCACTGGACCGCCACCTCATCATATGATATATACATGGTGGATACACCCAAAGAAGGTAATGGAGATAAGACAACGGAGGATGACCCCTCCAAGAAGCAACCCAAGCGCCTACGTCAGCGGCGCCGCTCCAAGTCTCGCCATAGCAAAAGTAGTGATACCGGCACGAGAGATAATAACACTCCAGACAGTGCCGAAGACGACAATCCCCTCCAGCAAGATTTAGAGTGGAAGGATGAACAAGCCAGCCCTCCTGAGCGGGCAGCAGACGGAGAAGCGGAGGACGACAATTACATGCCTCTCTCCGAAGACGAGGCGAGCCTCGGCGACAAAGAATTTATCGTGCCTGAGGATCCCGTCGAGCAGGAGCACTTTAAGCGCCGGCTTATAGCCACAACAAATAGCCTGAAGAAAAAGCAACAACAGCTTCGAGCTGATCAAGATTTGCTAGCAGACAGATGGACTGAAGTCCTTGCGGCCGAGGAATATGAACTCGAACGCCCTTCCAAGGGTTACTCAAAATGCAGGTTGCTACCCCGACTCGAGGAGGAAGCATTGAAACCTACATCACCAGCGTACGATGCAGCTGATCGGCCACCTCGTGGCCGAGACAAAGAGGCAGTTCAGCCTGAAGCTCAGCCTGCACCCCCCCGCCACTCAAATAAAAATACCAAGGCACGGGGCAATACGCGGGACATGCGTGACGTATTGGAAAATAGGGCAAAACACGCAAGATCGATCTACAGATCACGGGGGCGCGCACCTACGCCGGACGATGACAGTCACGCCGGATACAGTAAAAGTAAATCCGGCCGGGCCGAACACAGCAGACAAGACTCATACGAACTGCATCGTGATATAACCCAGCACAGAGGTGCCGCACACCCCCTTTGCTTCACTGACGAAGTAATGGATCATGAATTCCCAGAGGGTTTTAAACCTGTAAACATCGAATCAGATGATGGTACAACGAATCCCGCGGTATGGATCGAGGATTTCCTCCTCCACATCCACATGGCCCGCGGTGATGATCTACATGCCATCAAGTACCTCCCACTAAAACTCAAAGGACCAGCTCGACATTGGGTCAATAACTTGCCAGCAGACTCCGTTGGCTGTTGGGAGGATCTGGAAGATGCATTCCTTGACAACTTCTAGGGCACTTATGTGCGACCACCGGATGCCGATGACTTGAGCCATATAACTCAGCAGCCGGGGGAATCGGCCAGGCAATTCTGGACACGGTTCCTAACCAAGAAAAACCAAATTGTCGACTATCCGGATGCAGAGGCCTTAGCGGCATTTAAGCATAACATCCGTGACGAGTGGCTCGCCCGACACCTCGTCCAGGAGAAGCCGAAGTCTATGGCAGCCCTCACGACACTCATGACTCGCTTTTGCACGGGAGAGGATAGCTGGCTGGCTCGCAGCAACATCATATCAAGGAACCTTGGCACCTCAGATACCAAGGATAGTAACGGCAGACCACGTCATAGCAGACACAAGCGCCGCAACAACGGCGATAACACCGAGGATACGACAGTCAATGCCGGATTCAGTGGATCTAAATACGGTCAGCGGAAAAAGCCATTCAAAAGAAGTACTCCGGGCCCGTCCAGTTTGGACCGCATACTCGATCGCTCGTGTCAAATACACGTCACCCCTGATAAGCCAGCCAATCACACCAACAGAGAATGCTGGGTGTTCAAGCAGGCTGGCAAGTTAAATGCCGAAAACAAGGACAAGGGGCTGCATAGTGACGACGAGGAGGAGCCCCGACCGCCGAACACGGGAGGACATAAGAGGTTCCCCCCACAAGTGCGGACGGTGAACATGATATACGCAACCCACATCCCCAAGAGGGAACGGAAGCGTGCACTAAGGGACGTCTATCGATGGAGCCCGCCGCCCCAAAGTTCAACCCATGGTCCTCTTGTCCGATCACCTTCGATCGCAGGGACCACCCCACTAGTATCCATCATGGCGGATCTGCCGCATTGGTCTTAGACCCCATCATTGACAGATTTCACCTCACTCGAGTCCTTATGGATGGCGGCAGCAACCTGAACCTGCTCTATCAGGATACAGTGCACAAAATGGGTATAGACCCCTCGAGGATCAAACCCACAAAAACAACCTTTAAAGGCGTCATCCCAGGGGTAGAGGCCCATTGCACGGGCTCAATCACACTGGAAGTGGTCTTCGGATCTCCGGACAACTTCCGAAGCGAGGAGTTAATCTTCGATATTGTCTCGTTCCGCAGCGGCTATCACGCACTGCTCGGGCGAACCGCATTTGCAAGATTCAATGCGGTACCACACTACGCATACCTCAAGCTCAAGATGCCAGGACCTAAGGGGGTCATAACAGTCAATGGAAACACAGAGTGCTCGCTCCATACGGAGGAGCACGCTGCGGCCCTCGCAGCAGAAGCACAATGCAGCCTCTTAAGGCAATCCACCAATTCGGCGATAAAGCCCCCGGACACCGTCAAGCGAGTCCGGAGTAACCTGCAATAGGATCGCCTGGCACGTTCAGAGCTCGCCTAGCAATTCGGCCCCCGCCCCAGTCCCAGTCAAATGGCGAAATCCATGCCACGCCTACATAATTACGCTTTGAAAATACCATGGGCATAGGCGGGGGCACGGCCATGGCACGTCCCACAGTGCGGCTCAACTGCCGTAGGGGCTGAATACCTTTATCATTTTCTCTCTTTCAGGACCTTACTCTCTGGAAGCCCTATCCGGCAGTGCGATTGCCGGACACATAATACAACAACCAAGGAGGCAGGAAGCTACGTCGTACAACGGAATCCCCAGGTGGTCTCTGATAACGAGCGAAATACATGCTTTAAATACCAATCCGCAGCTTGCCCTTGGATAGGACATGTCAAATAATCCTATTTTTTGCTTATTGCACTACTTGTATCAGTACGTTTCGACGCATTCTTTAAATAACAATGCACATCATTAGTCTATTATTGCATTATCTATTCTTTTTATATATGTTTATTTAATACAATCAGCACCCGTACATTCTCGTACGGCCGGTACGCCAGGGGCTTTTGTATACCCCATAATACGGCATGAGAAGTCCGAACACTTTCGACAGTGCGGCACCCCGAACTTATAGCCTTATATGCATCAGCTCCGAATCATGTCTTGGGTCAATAGTTGGGTTTGCCCGGCTCCCATGTTTTGGTACCTTACGTTCCACTATATCATTTAAGGGAGCACTGGGAGAACTACTGCGATTGTGTCCCGGTTCTTCCGGACAAGCACCCCAGTAGAGAAAGCCAAAACTGACTGTCATGATGAGGCGAGAGCTGGTCGCTGTTCGAGAGGTCTCAAGTCCTTAAAGACATTTTCCGCTTCGGGCGAGGAATCGGCCTTGTCCGACTTAGGCATATATAGCACCCCAAATTCGGCCTTCCGAATACTAGGGGCTTCACCAAAATTTAAAATTGTAGACTTCTATGGCTAAGTGAGAGTGATAAAGCATTATAGTCCGATTGCCTGGTTTGTTGCGCTGAGCACCTCCCTCGAAGGACCCAAAAATGGGAAAAAGAGTGCTCAGATTTATCCCGAACACCCCAGTACTAGTTGCATGGGGGAAGAAGCCGACGATAGGCCAACTCTCAGATTTGATAAACGGCCGCACAAAAGGTAATATTTTAAATTCAAAAAGTGTTGCATAGTGTAAATGAACTAGTTTTCATATTACAGGATCACATGAGCAAGTTCATTCAAAAATTACATCTTTGGTACACTCCTCCGCCACAAGGCGGGCACCCTTCAGGACACCGTCATAATACATTTCGGGGTGGCGATGCTCCTTGCCCTGCGGCGGCCCCTCCTTCACCAGCTTCTCGGCGTCCATCTTCACCCAGTGCACTTTCGCACAGGCAAAAGCCATGCGTGCACCTTCGATGCAGACGGACCGCTTTATGACTTCCAGCCGTGGGCAGGCATCCACAAGCCGCCTCACCAGGCTGAAGTAGCTATTCGGCAGGGGCTCGCCAGGCCACAACCGGACTATGAGACCCTCCATGGCCTGTTCGGCGGCCTTGTGAAGCTCGACCAATTGCTTCAGCTGGTCGCTCAAGGGCATCGGGTGTTCGGTCCCAGTATACTGAGACCAGAACAACTTCTCCGTCGAGCTCCCCTCCTCGGCCCGGTTGAACTCCGCGACATCAGACACACTGCGGGGCAGATCTGCGAATGCTCCTGGAGAGCTCCAAACTCGGGTAAGTAAAAAGAAATTTTCTTTCACGTGCTTGCTTTACATATTGAATGCCTTACCCGCCGCTATCTTCTTAACCGCCTCAATTTCCTGGAGGGACTTTTGGACTTCGGCCTTGGCATATTTCGCACTGTCGAGCGCCTTTGCAAGCTCGGACTCTCGCGTCTTAGAGTCAAGCTCCAAGGCCTCGTGCTTCTTGACGAGAGCCTGGAGCTCTTGATGCACCTCGCCTACTCAGGCCTCTTGTTTTTCTTGCTCGGTGCGCTCCTAGGCCGCTTTGTTTTCAGCCTCGGACAGCGCCTTCTTCAGGGTCGCCACTTCGGTCACGGCCCCTGGCACATTCATGATGATCCTATTATTCTGCAACCAAATATTTTTTTCATATAGACAAGGTACTGCTTACCTTTGTTCTCTTTGAGCTACCTCTTGATAAGGCCGAGCTCCTTGGACCGCTCAAGGTCCTGCTTCAGTGCAGCGACCTCCACAGTACGTGCGGCAACGGCCAGCAGTGAAGCCTGCATATGCAAATAGACATATTCTGATTAGACTCCTGAGTCATTATTTGATCCTCTATTCGGCCTTTCTTCGCGAACGCCAAACAGAGCATCAGGGGCTACTGTCTATGTGGTAATATTTCCCTATAATTTAATTACTTACCTGAAAGCCTGTTAGGAGGCTGGCGCAAGCTTCAGTTAGTCTGCTTTTGGCGGACTGAACCTTCTCGATCACCGCTCTCATGATAGTGCGGTGCTCTTCGTCGATGGAAGCACCTTGAAGCGCTTCCAGCAAGTTGTCCGGTGCCTCTGGATGGACAGAGGTCACCGGCACGGGCGGCTTGCCCCTCTTAGCAGGGGGTCGCCTGCCGGAGTCCGAAACCACAGGAGGTTCCGGCATAGTGTTCGGCTAAGGGGCAAACTTGGAGCCCGTGGGAGTCTTGCTCCCTTTGCGCCCGGGGTCCGGAAGGTCGCCTCGAGGCGCCTCCAGGACTACCCCCCCTCGGCTTGGTGCCTTCTGAGACAACACCTCAATGTTGTCCGTAGGGCGAGGGGAGGAGGCGGTCGGAAGTGAATCGCTATTCATATCCGACGGGTCCAAGGAACCATCCGACGAAGATACGTCGATATGGGCTCGGGACGGACTACATAATCATATTCGGCGTAAGGAGAAGCAGTGCGATAAAAGCATACCATGAATTACTCTAGTATCCGAATACTTACGACTACGCCAGGGGCTTGTCCCTGGGTAACCACTCGTCTTCACTATAAGCGGCGGTCGTGGAACAGTTCGAAAGGAGGGTCCTTCCCTTCTTGGACCCTTCGGCCTCCCCGGTTGGGGCGGCCTTCCTTTTCTTGTCTCCCCCGACTGGGGGGGAGAACTTTCCTCTTCCTCCTCCTCGTCTTCACGGGAGGAGTGCGCCTCAGAGTTATCGGATGATGAGTCCGATATCACCTGACACCGGAGACCCTTTCGGGTCCCCGTGGCCTTCTTCTTGGCCTTCTTCTCCGGCACCCCATAAGGTGACGGAGCCAGCATCTCCATTAGGAGAGCATCTGCTGGATCTTCGGGCAGGGGGGCTGGACAGTCAATCTGCTTCGCTGTCTCGACCCAGTCCTGGAAAACGGCGTGGGGGTTTAGATCCCACGCATGGTCAAATTGGGGAAAATAAACATCTTATAAAAGACTTACCGGATTCGGAGGGCGCTTCGTGCAAAGTCCCCGGTCCTCGGTAAGGGAAGGAGGCACCTCGGCACCCTTGAACAACACCCTCCAGACATCCTTGTGCGTCATGTCAAAGAGCTCTCGCAGCGTCTGGTGCTCGGCCGGGTCGAACTCCCACAAATTGAATGCCCGTCGTTGACACGGGAGGATCCGGCGGAAGAGCATGACCTGGACCATGTTGACAAGCTTGAGTTTCTTGCTTATCCTGTTCCGGATGCATTTCAGGAGTCCGGTCAGCTCCACCAGTGAACCCCAAGACAAGCCCTTCTCTTTCCAGGAGGTGAGCCGCGTGGGGATTCCGGATCGAAATTCGGGGCCGCCGCCCAGGTGGTGTCGCGCGGGTCGGTGATGTAGAACCACCCCGATTGCCACCCCTTTATGGTCTCCACATAGGAGCCCTCGTGCCATGTGACGTTGGGCATTTTGCCCACCATGGCGCCTCCGCATTCCGCTTGCTGGCCACCCACCACCTTCGGTTTAACATTGAAGGTCTTCAGCCACAGGCCGAAGTGGGGCCGGACACGGAGGAAGGCCTCGCAGACGACGATAAACGCCGAGATGTTGAGGATGAAGTTCGGGGCCAGATCATGGAAGTCCAGCCCATAGTAGAATATGAGGCCGCGGACGAACAGGTGGAGGGGAAATCCCAGTCCGCGGACGAAGTGGGTGAGGAAAACTACCCTCTCATGAGATTCCGGGGTAGGGACGATCTACCCCGCGTTGGGAAGCCGATGTGCGATATCCGCGGCCAAGTATCTGACTCCCCGCAGCTTTTTGATGTCCTCCTTCATGACGGAGGATTTCATCCACTTGCGTCCCGCTGCGGACATGCTTGGAACGGTTTGAGGAGAAAGACGCAGACTTGGGTGTTGGAGCTCGAGTGCGCGAGAATGGATGAGCGAGGAGGAAGAAGGCGTGGGTGAAAAAGGTGAACCCTTATCCCTTTATAAGGGCGGACGAAACTATACGCCCCCATCTGCCTAGTAAACTCGCTTATTCCACAAGGGCCGTAATTGATGGCGCTATTGGGTTACCCACATTCATATTGATGAGAATCCCGTAATAAGGGGGACACGATCTTTGCATCGACAAGACATGCCAAATAAATCGCCTCGCAAAACATGCAGTGGCAGGCTGATTGAGGAAAACAGTTCATCATGACTAGATCATGGCAATACGTCACATTATGAAAAACGGTCGGCAGATTAGATGTGTGGAAATATTATTCTCTCTACGGTGGTATGTGGAATTTGTTTTGCATAGCCGGACACTATCCTTGTGTTCAAAATCTTCTATGGAGTATTCGGAGGAGGAACCCGCCTTGCAATGCCGAAGACAAATCTGCGCGCTGGACTCATCGTCATTGAAGCCTGGTTCAGGGGCTACTGAGGGAGTCCTGGATTAGGGGGTATCCGGACAGCCGGACTATATCCTTTGGCTGGACTGTGGGACTATGAAGATACAAGATTGAAGACTTCGTCTCGTGTCCGGATGGGACTCTCCTTGGCGTGGAAGGCAAGCTTGGCAATATGGATATGTAGATCTCCTTCCTTGTAACCGACTCTGTGTAACCCTAGCCCCCTCCGGTGTCTATATAAACCGAAGGGTTCAGTTCGTAGGACAACAACAATCATACCATAGGCTAGCTTCTAGGGTTTAGCCTCTACGATCTCGTGGTAGATCAAATCTTGTAACACTCATATCATCAAGATCAATCAAGCAGGAAGTAGGGTATTACCTCCATCGAGAGGGCCCGAACCTGGGTAAACGTCATGTCCCCTGCCTCATGTTACTATCCGCCTTAGACGCATAGTTCGGGACCCCCTATCGAAGATCTGCCGGTTTTGACACCGACATCCACTCCTCTTGAGAATAACCCGCCTAGCATGGAAGATACAGACGACCCTAGTTGATACATGAGCTATTCGAGCATACAAAACAGAATTTCATTTGAAGGTTTAGAGTTTGGCACATACAAATTTACTTGGAATGGCAGGTAGATACCGCATATAGGAAGGTGTAGTGGACTCATATGGAATAACTTTGGGGTTCATGGAAGTGGATGCACCAGTAGTATTCCCACTTAGTACAAGTGAAGGCTAGAAAAAGACTGGGGAGCGACCAACTAGAGAGCGATAATAGTCATGAACATGCATTAAAATTAATCAACACTGAGTGCAAGCATGAGTAGGATATAATTCACCATGAACATAAATATCATGGAGGCTATGTTGATTTTGTTTCAACTACATGCGTGAACATGTGCCAAGTCAAGCCACTCGAGTCATTCAAAGGAGGATACCACCCTATCATACCACATCATAACCATTTTAATAGCATGTTGGCATGCAAGGTAAACCATTATAAACTCCTAGCTAATTAAGCATGTCATAAGCAACTATAATCTCTAATTGTCATTGCAAACATGTTTCATTCATAATAGGCTGAATCAGGAACGATGAACTAATCATATTTACAAAAACAAGATAGGTCGAGTTCATACCAGCTTCTCTCATCTCAATCAGTCCATCATATATCATCATTATTTCCTTTCACTTGCAGGACCGAACGGTGTGGATAATAATAATAGTGCACGTGCAATTGGACTAAGCTGGAATCTGCAAGCATTTAATACACAGGAGAAGACAAGGTAACATGGGCTCTTTGGTAAATCAACAATAATGCATATAAAAGCCACTTAACATTTTCATTATGGTCTTCTCCTTTCGACCCCCAAAGAAAAGAAAAGAAATAAAACTATTTACATGGGAAAGCTCCCAACAAACAAAAGAAGAACGAGAAATCTTTTTGGGTTTTCTTTTTAATTACTACTACTACAGGCATGGAAAGTAAACTAGCTAAAAGCTACAACTTATTTTTTTGGTTTTTCTTAAGGTTTTTCAAACACACAAGAAGAAAGCTATAAAAGAAAATAAACTAGCATGGATTGTACAATGAAAAAGTATGAGCACCGACAACTAGAATGAGTGTGTGAACATGAATGTGATGTCAGTGGGAAATACGTACTACCCCAAGCTTAGGCTTTTGGCCTAAGTTGGTCTATGGCCACGATTGGCCTCGAGGATATCCGAAGTTGTAACTGGGGTCGTACTGAGATGCATCGGCTATTGCGTGATGGGATGCAGCTTGGAGGCGCTGCCTCCATCCTCCTCTCATACTCGTTCGCCTCCTCACTGGTTATAACATATCTCCCTTTTGCCTGAAAGTCAAAGAAAGCAGGAGCAAGGAGAGCAACATGGATAGTGCAACGTCTGTCAAAGATTAGTCGGTATTGGAGGAACTGTTCATTCCTCTCAACAAAATGATGACGAACCATAGCATTATAATCTAAATAAGCAGGAGGCAATTCCATATCATTTTCATGTATGGGTATCTCAAGATAATTAGCTACACGGGTTGCATAGATTCCACCAAACAAATCTCCACTAATACTGTTATGATGCAACCTTCGTGCAACAATAGCCCCCAAGTTGTATTGTTTATCTCCTAATACAGCACTCTTGAGAACACTAAGATCGGGTACACACATGTGACATTCCTCATCCTTACCGTTAATGCATCTACCTATAAAGAGAGCAAAATAATGTATGGCAGGAAAATGAAGGATCCCTATGGTAGCTTTTGTTATTTCTCTAGATTCCTCCAAAGTGATACTAGCAAGAAAATCTTTAAATTCAGATTTGTGAGGTTCACTAACATTGCCCCACTGCGGGAGTTTACAAGCAGTATTAAAGTCTTCTAAGTCCATGGTATAAGATTTATCATAAAGATCAAATAGAATAGTGTGAGAATTGCGTGAGGATGTAAATTTAAACCTTCTCACAAAGGAATCAGTTAGGTAGTAATACTGGGGGCACTTATCTGACACGATGCCCTCAAGTTCAGCATTACGCACATACGCGTCAAATTCCTCCTTAATGCTTGCTTGTACCATAAAATCTTCTGACGGTCATTCACAAGGCCGCACTTGAGATTCTCTTGGTAGTTCATAGTCTGGCTCATGTATCGCGAGCCTAGGTCCTTGCTTCTTTGAGGAACCACCTTGGTACATTTTCCTAGACATATTTCTTCCTCTGAAAAAATTCTGAAATTTTTAGTGACTCAAAATAAAAGTGAACCAAACTCAACAAGATTGATAGCAACTACTCCCACAAGTGCCTAGAGACTATATCATGCATTAGAACTACTTGGGACCATATAAATTTGACATGCAAGCTCAAGAACAAGGTCACCTAAGCAGCAAAAATTTGCAATAAATCAAGCAGTAGAATAAAAACTAATTGGACCATTGGAGGAGTCACATACCGAAGAACAATCCCCCAAAGCAGTTTTTTGAATGGAGCTTTGAGCAAGGAGATCGAAAATGGCAGCAAGATGAGCTAGAACTTGTGCTTGAGCTGGTTGGTGATTTTTTCTGGAGGAATAAGAAGTGTGTGGGTGATGGAATAAGTGGAGAGGGGCCACGAGGGGCCCACAAGGCAAGGGGGCGCGCCCAGGGGGTAGGGTGCGCACTGCACCCTCGTGGCCAGGTGGTTGCCCCCTCGGGTGTGTTCTCAGTGCCAGGTATTCTTAAATATTCTACAAAAAATCATATTTCATTTTCGGGACATTTGGAGAACTTTTATTTTTGGGGTATTTTTTTATTGCAAGGATAATTCAGAAAATAGACAGAAAATACTATTTTTGCTTTATTTAATCCAAATAACAGAAAGTAAAAGGAGGGTACAGAGAGTTGTGTGCATTCTAGCTTCAGCCATCTCATGCTTATCAAAAGTAATCCACTAAGAAGGTTGATCAAGTCTTGTTAACAAACTCATTCCGAATCGCATGAAACTGGAGAATTTTCGAATAGAACTAGGTTACCTTAATAGGGATATGCACGTCCCCAAAAATAAGAATATCATATTTCTTCTTGACAGTAGGAAGAGGGAATTCAAAACCTCCAATAGTAATCATTGGAATTTTTCCAATAGAATTGATACTGTGGACTTGAGGTTGTTTCCTCGGAAAGTGTACTGTATGCTCATTACCATTAACATGAAAAGTGATATTGCCTCTGTTGCAATCAATAACAGCCCCTGTAGTATTCAAAAAGAGTCTACCAAGGATAATCGACATACTATAATCCTTGGGAATATTGAGAATAACAAAGTCCATTAAAATAGTAACGTTTGCAACCACAACTCGCACGTCCTCACAAATACCGACAGGTATAACAATTGATTTATCGGCCATTTGCAAAGATATTTTAGTAGGTGTCAAGTTATTCAAATCAAGTCTACGATATAAAGAGAGAGGCATAAAACTAACACCGGCTCCAAGATCACATAAAGCATTTTTAACATAGTTTCTTTTAATAGAGCATGGTATAGTTGGTACTCCTGGATCTCCTAGTTTCTTTGGTATTCCACCTTTAAAAGTATAATTAGCAAGCATGGTGGAAAATTCTGCTTCCGGTATCTTTCTTTTATTTGTAACAATATCTTTCATATACTTAGCATAATGATTCATTTTAAGCACATCAGTCAAACGCATACGCAAAAAGATAGGTCTAATCATTTCAGCAAAGCGCTCAAAATCCTCATCATCCTTTTTCTTGGATGGTTTAGGAGGAAAAGGCATGGGTTTCTGAATCCATGGTTCTCTTTCTTTACTGTGCTTCCTAGCAACAAAGTCTCTCTTATCATAACATTAATTCTTTGATTGTGGGTTATCAAGATCAACAGCAGGTTCAGTGTCTACATCATTGTTATTGCTAGGTTGAGCATCAGCATGAACATCATCATTAACATTATCACTTGGTTCATGTTCATCACCAGATTGTGTTTCAGATCAGAAATAGAAATATCATTGGGATTCTCAGGTGTGTCTACAACAGGTTCACTAGAAGCATGCAAAGTCCTATCATTTTTCTTTTTCTTCCTCTTAGAAGGACTAGGTGCATCAATATTATTTATCTAAGAATCTTGCTCAACTCTCTTAGGGTGGCCTTCCGGATACAAGGATTCCTAAGCCATTTTACCCCCTCTAGTCATAACTCTAACAGCATTACCATTCTTCTTATTATTTAATTCATTAAGCAAATCATTTTGGGCTTTAAGCACTTGTTCTACTTGAGTGGTAACCATAGAAGCATGTTTACTAATAAGTTTAAGTTCACCTTTAACGCTAGACATATAATCACTCAAGTGTTCAATCATATAAGCATTTCGTTTAATGTCTACTAGCATAAGCATTGAAGTTTTCTTGTTTAACAATAAAATTATCAAACTCATCTAAGCATTGGCTAGCAAAATTATAATGAGGAATATCACCTTCATCAAATTATAGATAGAATTTACCTTTACTACCTGTGTAGGGTTATCAAGACCATGTATTTCTTCAATAGGTGGTAAATTCTTAACATCTTCAGCTTTAATACCCTTTTTCTTCCATAGATTTCTTTGCCTCTTGGATATCTTCAGGACTGAGAAATAGAATACCCCTTTTCTTTGGAGTTGGCTCAGGAAGTGTCCAATCATTTTCATTACTCAACATATTATTCAATAATAATTCAGCTTGATCAACACTTCTTTCCCTGAAAACACAACCGGCACAACTATCCAGGTGGTCTCTGTAAGCATCGGTTAATCCGTTATAAAAGATATTAAGTATTTCATTTTTCTTGAGAGGATGATCAGGCAAAGCATTAAGTAATCGGAGAAGCCTCCCCAAAGCTTGTGGGAGACTCTCTTCTTCAATTATATATTTCCGTTAAGGAAGCTTGTTTCTTATGAGCGGGGAAACATTTAGCAAAGAAGTAATAAATCATATCCTGGGGACTACACACACAACCAGGATCAAGAGAATTAAACCATGTTTTAGCATCACCCTTTAATGAGAACGGAAATAGTTTAAGGATATAGTAGTAACGAAATTTCTCATCATTAGTGAATAGGGTGGCTATATCATTTAATTTAGTAAGATGTGCCACAACAGTTTTAGATTCATAGCCATAAAAAGGATCGGATTCAACCAAAGTAATTATCTCAGGATCAACAGAGAAATCATAATCCTTATCGGAAATACAAATAGGTGAAGTAGCAAAAGCAGGGTCATATTTCATTCTATCATTGCAAGCAAGAAAATCTCTTGCAGTTTCTTCATCCATAACATAACCCTCAGGCAAGGTTGTCAGAATCGTGATATTAAGGCCTCCTTTTAATGGAGTACCAGACCAAATTGTTAACACTTAGTGAATACATGAACTTCTCAAACTACGGTCATCACCGGGAGAGGTCCCGATTATTGTCACTTCAGGGTTAGCGGATCATAACACATAGTAAGTGACTATTGACTTGCAAGATAGGATCAAGAACTCACATATATTCATGAAAACATAATAGGTTAAGATCTGAAATCATGGTAGTCAGGCCCTAGTGACAAGCATTAAGCATAGCAAAGTCATAGCAACATCAATCTCAAAACATAATGGATACTAGGGATCAAACCCAAACAAAACTAACTCGATTACATGGTAAATCTCATCCAACCCATCACCGTTGTGATGCCCGGATAAGTAAGCTACAGTAATCCTCTGCTAATGATGCCACATCATCACATTACTATTGCTAATCCTCGCTTGGTTCAAATCTTAATTCAAATTCAAGTTCAAACTGAAGTCCAAAAATTCAATTTCTCAAACCTGCCAAAACAATGTTCAAGGTGTGGCAAATATTCCATAACTAATTATGGCGTTGACCCAACAATTTGTAAAGTGTTTTAATGCTCTTTTGTGAATATAACATTGGCTAAAAATTATTATTAAATGCTTTTTAAATTATAAAAATACTAGACTATTTTATTTGAACCTCAAACTAAATACGACAGTGGTATAATTAGTAAAACCAATTTAGGTGTTGTTCCTTTTTTTCTATATATATAAAGCTGTTTGCTATTCAAAAACAAAAGAAAAACTAAAACTGTAATTGATAAAATAAAATAAAGGGGGAAAGGCCCCTCCCTCCCCCTGGGCCACTTGGCCCAGTTGGCTGGCTGAACCGGCAACCCACCTCCACCCCTCCTGCTACCTCGCTCCAGTCAAGGCAGAGGGCGTGGAGGCCATCCACCGGCCGACCAATGCCGTGTAGGCCATCCACGGCCTCCCCCTCACCTATATCCCCCTTCCCCGACGAGAACCCTAGCTACACTCCTCCCCCCTCGGCCACTCCTCTTCCCCTCTCGCCTCCCCTCGTGGATCTGGACGCGCCCGACGCTGCCATCACCATGGGTTCCCTCGTAACCGCGGACATCGTCGTTCCCTTCGGCTAAGCTCGCGCCTAGAGCTTCCACTACCTCGCCTACGTCGTCTCCGAGCAACAGATCGAGACCAGCCCCATTGCTTCGGTCGCATCTCCGTCTTCCTCATCTACGTTCGCCGCGGCCAACTCCGTCGATTCGCCGAACACTGCGCTCCTAAACTGTCAACGAGCCACTCGTGTGCTCCTCGGTGAGCCACCACACCTTCCCCCTCTCTGCTAGGCTCGACCCCGAGCCTCTAGCCGTCTCCTCCGCCGCAACCGTAGCTCCATCGTCGCCCCCACTCGACCGTGCCCGCCCACGCGCTGCTGCATCTCTGCTCGCGCCCCCCACAGCCGCACGGCCCGCGGTCCCGCGCCGCTTCTCCCGCGCCGTCCGCTCGCGCTGCCTGCCGACCTGCGCGCCTCGCCCAGCCCCACCGCTGCTCGGCTCCCGCCTCTGCCGCCCCCGCGCGCGCTCCGCCCGCCTGGCCTCGTCGGCCTCGTTTGCTGCGTCGCTCCCGCCACTGCCTGCAGCCATGCCCCCCGCCTGGCCAAGCGCCCTGCCGTGCGTACCGCCCCCGCCCGTAGCCCCCACTGCCATGCGGCCGCGGCCGCTTTCCCGACCGCTCCAACCGGCGGCTTCCCCGTTGCCGACGAACTCGCCCCGCGCCCGGCGCCGCTCTGGCCAACATCGCCGCCCCCTTGTGCGCCTGACGCGCCCAGGCTCCGGCGCCCATGCCCGCTCGCCGCCGGCCCTGCCCGCTGCTGCTCCGCCACTCGGTCGCCTCGCCGGCGCCGCTCGCAGCCCGGCCGGCCTCGCCTGCCCGCGCCCGGGTCTGCCCCGTCCGGCACCCCACGTGCCGTCGCCCGGGTTCCACCTCGATGGGCAACCCCGCCCGCAGCCCCGCTACACTGCCGCCCGTTTTGGCCCCCTAGGCCACTGACGTTGGGGCCCCACGCCACTGTGTATTAAAAAATATATTAATAAAATATTAATTAATTAGATAAAAGCTTAATTAACTTAATTAATTAATCTTAATTAACACAATGAACTAGATTAGTTAGTTAAATCTGTAATTAATTGGGTGAGTCAATGACAAGGGGGCCCCACCCCCTGTCGACCAGTCAAATGTTGACTGGTCAACTGGGACCCCCTGGCCCATGTGTCAGCCACTGTGTGCACTTTTGTGTACGCTGTGCTGGGTGCATCTAGCGTTTTAATATTTAATTTCGAATTAATAGTAATTTCATAATATTGTTTAAATCTTTAAAAATTTAATATAAAATAATCTGTAGCTCGGATGAAAATAATTTGTACATGAAAGTTGCTCAGAACGACGAGACGACTCCGAATACGCCCTCCGTTCGTCTATCGCACGTCCCTAGCATGGCAAACATTGAACTTTTCCCCCTCCGGTTCATCTGTCTGACAGACGTCCGGAACCGGGAAAACATTGCCGGATGTTATCCTCCTTCGCCAGTGTCGCCTAGCGCTGCGTTAGAACACCTCTAACACCGCTTATTGTCTTGTTATGCTTATGTTTATGTGTATTTACTGTTTCTTCCCCCTCTTCTTCTCCGGTAGACCTCGAGACCGCTGCTGAAGCCCCTGTAATTGACTACGTCGACGATGACCCCTCCTTGCCAGAGCAACCAGGCAAGCCCCCCCTTGATCACCAGATATCGCCTATTCTTCTCTATACTGCTTGCATTAGAGTAGTATAGCATGTTACTGCTTTCGGTTAATCCTATTCTACTGCATAGCCTATCATTGTTGCTACAGTTGTTACCCTTACCTGCTATCCTACTGCTTAGTATAGGATGCTAGTTTTCCATCAGTGGACCTACATTCTTGTCCGTCTGCCATGCTATACTACTGGGCCGTGATCACTTCGAGAGGTGATCACAGGCATATACTATATACTTTACACTGCTACATTACCTGTGATACTGTTCGGAGATGGGGGCTGAAGGGGCAGGTGGTTCCACCCAGGTAGTGGTGGGCCTGGGTTCCCGACGGCCCCCGACTGTTACTTTGTAGCGGAGCGACAGGCAGGTTGACAACACATAGGAGAGAGGTGGGCCTAGCCCTGGTCAGCGTTCACGGATACTTAACACGCTTAACGAGATCTTGGTATTTGATCTGATTCTGGCTACTGGCCTATACGCACTAACCAACTACGCGAGAAAGATATGGGCACTCGACGTCGTGGTATCAGCCGAAGCTTTCGTGACGTCAGCGACTGAGTGGCGCGCGCCGGATTGGACTGGAACGCCTGCTAGGCTAGGTCTGCTTCCGGCCGCGTTCGCAACATGCAGGTGTGCTAAGGGCGATGGGCCTAGACCCCTGTGCGCTTAGGTTTAGACCGGCGTGCTGACCTCTCTGTTGTGCCTAGGTAGGACTGGGACGTGTTGATCTTCCGAGGCCGGGCATGACCCATGAAAGTGTGTCTGGCCAAATGGGATCAAGCGTGTTGGGTTATGTGGTGCACCCCTGCAGGGAAGTTAATCTATTCGAATAGCCGTGATCTTCGGTAATAGGACGACTTGGAGTTGTACCTTGACCTTGTGACAACTAGAACCGGATACTTAATAAAACACACCCTTCCAAGTGCCAGATACAACTTGGTGATCGCTCTCTAACAGGGCTACTTGGAGGGGATCACCGGGTAGGATTATGCTATGCGTTGCTACTTGGAGGACTTCAGTCTACTCTCTTCTACATGCTGCAAGACGGAGGCTGCCTGAAGCATAGTCTTCGACAGGATTAGCTACCCCCTACTTTCTGGCATTCTACAGTTCAGTCCACCTATATGGCCATTTACACATATATACCCATGCATATGTAGTGTTGCCTTGTTCCCCCTTTTCCCCCTTTTCTTTATTTGATTGTTGCGACCAGACGATGGAGTCCAGGAGCCAGACGCCACCATTGACGACGACTCCTACTACACCGGAGGTGCCTCCTACTACGTGCAGCCCGCTGACGACGACCAGGAGTAGTTAGGAGGATCCCAGGCAGGAGGCTTGCACCTCTTTCGATCTGTATCCCAGTTTGTGCTAGCCTTCTTAAGGCAAACTTGTTTAACTTATGTCTGTACTCAGATATTGTTGCTTCCGCTGACTTGTCTATGATCGAGCACTTGTATTTGAGCCCTTGAGGCCCCTGGCTTGTATTATGATGCTTGTATGACTTATTTATGTTTTAGAGTTGTGTTGTGATATCTTCCCGTGAATCCCTGATCTTGATCGTACACATTTGCGTGCATGATTAGTGTACGATTGAATTGGGGGCGTCACAAGTTGGTATCAGAGCCGACTGCCTGTAGGAATCCCCCTTCCAAACTCCTTGGCCGAAGTTGAGTCTAGACTTTACAAAACTTTTACTAACATGGCTGTGCGGCCCATGGGCCCACGTCGCCATTGGGTGGTATTAGGATCTTTTATTCCTCGTCTATACTCTGGGATTCTAATCTCTCTTCTATTCGGGTTAAATGATTTTTTCTAAAATCTAACTTTAGGTTCTCGAAAATACTTTCTCCCGGAGAGCCCCTTTAGTCCAGATGATCGCCGGCTGCACGAGAAGATTTTCGAAGATACTCTCCGATATTCTCTCGAGACTTTGTGTCCGTTGCTTTTGCAATTCCCTACCACCGAAATATCCCTTGGATAAATACTTACACATGTCGTTCTTGCTTTTATTCCCTGTTGATCTTGTTATTATAAGATGCCCTGAAATCCTCTCTATTATTCTGAGAATATTTTGTGCCTACTACCTTGCGGTTCTTTGCCACCAGAATACTCCCTACGGATAATTCCTCACACTTACCGAGTATCGGTTCTTCCCTCGTTGTTCATATGTTTCACAAGATACATTGAGAGATTACCCGATCTTCCGGTAATCCTCTGCCAACTATTGCCCTGCAAATACTTGTCTTCTTGTAGTCTAGACAATTCCATTTGTCTAGCAATAACCATTAAAATCCTTGTGATTGACATTCTGATCCTGTTGATTCAACATGTGTGTGAATGCACGCAATCATCAGTTATTCCCTGAAAATTATCCCTCCGGCTCAGATGTCTTTTTAAACATGAGCTGGTTATTAACCAATCAAATTTGCCATCAATGGTACCCTAAGCCTATTCGACTTATCCATCCTTGATCAGAGTGTTTGCTTCTGATCCCTTGATTTGAAGATCATAATTCCTTTGCATTTGAGCTTTGAATTAGTCAGGTGTTTCTATAATCCGATGCCCTTTCGATCCTTCTTCCGTTGATAGAGTACCGATACTCGCATCAGCTCCGTTGTAGACCACAAGACTCCTTGTTGGATTATTATCTGACAGTGTCCTTCATATTCAATAACTTTGTGAGTCTTTTCTCGGATACATGATGCCTTTGGTAAACTGTATCCTCTACATTCTCAACCTTGCTCTGCTTTCGAGCTGGTGATATTTACTCTTGAATTTTGTGGTATATGTTTCTAAGGTACCCTGATGAGTTGAACCTATGCCTTTTCTAAACCGTGGGAACCCGAAAGTTTTCACGAGTCATACTCTTCTGTTGTTTCGCTAGATAAAATTTCTACACTACAGCTTCATCAAAAGCGAGAAGTAAGATGAAAGGTTATGCATTGAAGAAGTAGGAGTCGACCTTGAACTTTGTGTTCATGCCCATGGACACGATTTAGATCTTATCATCAAAGCTTCTCTTCAAATAAATATTTCCTTGGTATAAGTTTATCTTATATCTGGGATCTGGCATTTTGAATCGTTGTTCCGTTCATGTCCCCCTTTCAAATACCATTTCTCGGACAAGTTGAAGTACTTGTCTTTTGCAGATCATTGCACCTGTCCAACCCTTACTTTGATCTACCGTCGAGCATTACACTCTGGTATCTCAAGAATACCACGGAACTACATAACTTCTTATGAGTTATTCATCAACTATTATTCTCGCCGATTCCATTTTTCCAACGGGTTCTGAGTTGTTAGAACCCCTCAAGGACACCGACAACTGAATCGAGTCCACACTGCGATTCAACAACTCTTAGTAACCTTCATTACTTACGAGTTTGAACTCGATCCCGTCATTCCTAGCCTGCTCGGCTATATCATGATAGTGCTAATTTTAACTGTACTATCTGGTCCTTCTTCCGGGAGCACAATTTGCGATGATAGCTAAGCTTACGTCGATCTTCCTTGTCATACCCTTTCACCTTAAACAACAAGCTTGATTTCGAGTTTGTGTTGTAACCGTGGTTCCAATAACCTTTCGCTCCATCATTCATTTGACTTGATGTCATCGCTGATCAATTACATCTTCAGGAAAACTCTCAACAAATGTGTCGTGATCATCACCAACAATGATATGCCTTCTTCCAAGTCTGAATCAAATTCACGATGGGAAATACCATCCTTGCCCCTTGATGATTGTGTTATCATTGACCACTTTATTGCCTTCCACTCAACACAAACTTGTCAGTGTTTTGTGTTATACCTTGAGATCCTTGCTATCCAACAATTGTTCTTCTTTACCTTGGAGTATTACCATCTTTTATGTCAATAATGTCATGAGAATTTCACCAGCTCTTAGAAATTCTCGATATGATGATACTTCTCACCATCACCATTCTTCCTTGGTCCCCATGTTGTTTTTAACCAGGATACCAATATGCTAACGATGTTGTTTGAGTTCTGTACTTCTAGCAACCCTATTGCTTTGAAGTTAATGACCGATAGTTTGATCTTAGACTGCTGGTTATTGAATCGTCACTCTAACATTGATCTTGCTGCCTAAGGTCATACTTCGGGCACACCTTTCAACTAATGATTGATGGTGTATGTTTTCCTAGAGCATACAACATTATATCATTTGAATTGACTAGTGTCATCTTCTTGTTCACATTGTTGTGGAAAGCCATCTCTTTGAAATTCTCGATGAATTGTCGCTGAGCCCATTAGCCACCTTCTCATCCCCTCCTTGGTTTAATGATGAACTATTATTCCAGGAACCCGCTCCCATAGTTCATTTCCCGAGAATCTTGCAATTTCATTTCGTCTATTTGTGTTGCACCTTTTCTTCTCGGACATCCTGAGTCTGAGGTATCATGACACCAATTAGATCTGAACCTCGGTCAGATATGATGGTGGGAACATATTTTCAAGAGTTATAACATTGGTCGTTATATGACCCGGTAAGGTGGTGTCATGCTGAGTACACCTGGCCGGAGGACCTATTGTTATAGTTTTCTTTTTAACAAGATTAACCATTTTTTCCATGAGGAAATTGAATGCCTTATTTAATAAGTTTATCCTAATGGATCCTTCGTGTATCCGAAGTCCGACCTTTGCTTGAAGACCATGTCAATGCTATCTCGAAGCTTGTCTATGGTACTCTGATTTTCAACAAGACCATTTGAAGCCCAATTCTAAATATTTCTTGCTCAATTATCCAAACACCGTTGTATGGGTAATGTCATGAAATTTCTCTCCCCTACCTAAAGGGTTTTCTACATGATATCGTGCCACGGATACCATGCTCTGCTTGTCCTTGGGAAGGATATATCCCTGAATTATGTAACTAAAACACATTTTCCCTTCCATCGCCTAATTAATCTGATAATCATATGTCCTTTCTATTGTTTGGTTTAACCTTTCTTGAGGTCTATGTAATCTAAGCAGTATTATTCTCCTGCTTATGTAAACACCTCGGTGTACAACTCTGTCAGCAAGACCCTGTTACCATTGTTGATGACATTTCGGTAACCACCGATGGACGAGAACTTTTCCTATTGGTCCGCCTCGTTTCAACGAGCAGGAAAAAGGTTCTCTTCGTCCCTATCCCTTGGTACCGACATTGTTGTCGACATAGCTGGCAGGCTACCCTCTGACATGCCTTGCTATCGTGACTATGCAAGATGTCAGCCCCCTTTCTAATTTTAACCCACATGGTGGGCCCATAACCCACAGTTCCACAGGATCGAAACCTGACTCTCTTGTACACCCTGATGTCAAAGTTATTCCTCGCGCTTGACTTCTTATGTAATTCACGGGCCACCTGCCAAGTGATCTATTCTGGTATCAGACGCAATACTTAATCCCATTGCTCTTGAACCCCTTTCACTCTCTGTTTCTGGCAACGAACGATTGCCTACCCACTTGAAACTTCTTATTGCACCTTCTTGCTTTGCTCATGATGTCTTTCTTAAGTTTCAAATCGAGAGATAGCCTCCAGTTACCTATCTTGTGTTGAGGTCCGTCCTTTCCGAGTGTTTCCCCCTACTACACCCCTTAAATCTCGGGACGAGATTTCTTGTAGTGGAGGAGAATTGTGACACCCGGATAAGTAAGCTACAGTAATCCTCTGCTAATGATGCCACGTCATCACATTACTGTTGCTAATCCTCGCTTGATTCAAATCTTAATTCAAATTCAAGTTCAAACTGAAGTCCAAAAATTCAATTTCTCAAACCTGCCAAAACAATGTTCAAGGTGTGGCAAATATTCCATAACTAATTATGGTGTTGACCCAACAATTTGTAAAGTATTTTAATGCTCTTTTGTGAATATAACATTGGCTAAAAATTATTATTAAATTCTTTTTAAATTATGAAAATACCAGACTATCTTATTTGAACCTCAAACTAAATACGGCAGTGGTATAATTAGTAAAACCAATTTAGGTGTTGTTCCTTTATACATACATACATACATATATATATATATATATATATATATATATATATATATATATATATATATATATATATAAAGCTGTTTGCTATTAAAAATAAAAGGAAAACTAAAACTGTAATTGATAAAATAAAATAAAGGGGAAAGGCCCCTCCCTCCCCCTTGGCCACTTGGCCCAGTTGGCCGGCTGAACCGGCAGCCCACCTCCACCCCTCCTGCTACCTCGCTACAGTGAAGGCAGAGGGCGTGGAGGCCATGCACCGGCCGACCAACACCGTGGAGGCCATCCAAGGCCTCCCCCTCACCTATATCCCCCTTCCCCGACGAGAACCCTAGCTACACGCCTCACCCCTCGACCACTCCTCTTCCCCTCTTGCCTCCCTGGTGGATCTGGACGCGCCCGACGCTGCCATCACCATGGGTTCCCTCGTCACCGCGGACATCGTCGTTCCCTTCGGCTAAGCTCGCGCCAAGAGCTTACACTACCTCGCCTACATCGACTCCGAGCAGCAGATCGAGACCAGCCCCACTGCTTCGGTCGGATCTCCGTCTTCCTCATCTACGTTCGCCGCGGCCAACTCCGTCGATTCACTGAACACTGCGCTCCTAAACTGTCAACGAGCCACTCGTGTGCTCCTCGGTGAGCCACCACACTTTCCCCCCCTCTGCTAGGCTCAGCCCCGAGCCTCTAGCCGTCTCCTCCACCGCGAGCGTAGCTCCATCGTCGCCCCCACTCGACCGTGCTCGCCCACGCGCTGCTGCATCTCTACTCGCGCCCCCACTGCCGCATGGCCCGCGGTCCGCGCCGCTTCTCCCGTGCCGTCCGCTCGCGCTGCCCGCCGGCCTGCGCGCCTCGCCCAGCCCCACCGCTGCTCGGCTCCCGCCTCTGCCGCCATCACGCGCGCACCGCCCGCCTGGCCTCGTCGGCCTCGCCTGCTGCGTAGCTCCCGCCACTGGCTGCAGCCATGCCCCCCCGCCTGGCCAAGCGCCCTGCCGTGCGTATCGCCCATGCCCGCAGCCCCCACTGCCTTGCGGCCGCGGCCGCTTCCCCGACCGCTCCAACCAGCGGCTTCCCCGTTGCCGACGAACTCGCCCCGTGCCCGGCGCCGCTCTGGCCAACGTCGCTGCCCCCTTGTGCGCCTGACGCGCCCAGGCTCCGGCGCCCACGCCCGCTCGCCGCCGGCCCTGCCCGCTCGCCGCCGGCCCTGCCCGCTGCTGCCCCGCCACTCGGTCGCCTCGCCGGCTCCGCTCGCAGCCCGGCTGGCCTCGCCTGGCCGCGCCCGGGTCTACCCCGTCCGGCACCCCACGCGCCGTCGCCCGGGTTCCACCCCGACGGGCAACCCCGCCCGCAGCCCTGCTAGACTGCCGCCCGTTTTGGTCCCCTGGGCCACTGACGTTGGGGCCCCACGCCGCTGTTTCTTAAAAATATAATTAACAAAATATTAATTAATTAATTAGTTAAAAGCTTAATTAATCTTAATTAACACAATGAACTAGATTAGTTAGTTAAATCTATAATTAGTTGGGTGAGTCAATGACAAGGGGGCCCCACCCCCTATTGACTAGTCAAATGTTGACTGGTCAACTGGGACCCCCTGGCCCACCTGTCAGCCACTGTGTGCACTTTTGTGTACACTGTGCTGGGTGCATCTAGCGTTTTAATATTTAATTTCGAATTAATAATAATTTCATAATATTTTCGAAATCTTTAAAATTTTAATATAAAATAATCTGTAGCTCGGATGAAAATAATTTGTACATGAAAGTTGCTCAGAACGACGAGACGAATTCAAATACGCCCTCCATTCGTCTATCGCACGTCCCTAGCATAGCAAACGTTGAACTTTTCCCCCTCCGGTTCATCTGTCTGACAGACATCTGAACCGGGAAAACTTTCCCGGATGTTATCCTCCTTCGCCAGTGTCGCCTAGCGCTACGTTAGAACACCTCTAGCACTGCTTATTGTCTTTTTATGCTTATGTTTACGTGTATTTACTGTTTCTTCCCCCTCTTCTTCGCTGGTAGACCTCGAGACCGCTGCTGATGCCCCTGTAATCGACTATGTCAAGACGACCCCTCCTTGCCAGAGCAACCAAGCAAGCCCCCCCTTGATCACCAGATATCGCCTATTCTTCTCTATACTGCTTGCATTAGAGTAGTATAGCATGTTACTGCTTTCGGTTAATCCTATTCTACTGCATAGCCTGTCATTGTTGCTACAGTTGTTACCCTTACCTGCTATCCTACTGCTTAGTATAGGATGCTAGTTTTCCATCAGTGGCCCTACATTCTTGTCCGTCTGCCATGCTATACTACTGGGCCGTGATCACTTCGGGAGGTGATCACGGGCATATACTATATACTTTACACTGCTACATTACGTGTGATACTGTTCGGAGATGGGGGCTAAAGGGGCAGTTGGTTCCACCCAGGTAGTGGTGGGCCTGGGTTCCCGACGGCCCCCGATTGTTACTTTGTAGCGGAGCGACAGGGCAGGTTGAGACCACATAGGAGAGAGGTGGGCCTAGCCCTGGTCGGCGTTCACGGATACTTAACACGCTTAACACATCTTGGTATTTGATCTGAGTCTGGCTACTGGCCTATAAGCACTAACCAACTACGCGGGAAAGATATGGGCACTCGACGTCATGGTATCAGCCGAAGCCTTTGTTACCTCAGCGACTGAGTGGCGCGCGCCTGATTGGACTGGAACGCCTACTAGGCTAGGTCTTCTTCCGGCCGCGTTCGCAGCGTGCAGGTGTGCTAAGGGCGATGGGCCCAGACCCCTGTGCGCTTAGGTTTAGACCGGCGTGCTAACCTCTCTGTTGTGCCTAGGTAGGGTTGCGACGTGTTGATCTTCCGAGGCCGGGCATGACCTAGGAAAGTGTGTCTGGCCAAATGGGATCAAGCGTGTTGGGTTATGTGGTGCACCCCTGCAGGGAAGTTAATCTATTCGAATAGCCGTGATCTTTGGTAACTTGACCTTATGACAACTAGAACCGGATACTTAATAAAACACACCCTTCCAAGTGCCATATACAACCCGGTGATCGTTGTCTAACAGGGCTACGAGGAGTGGATCGCCGGGTAGGATTATGCTATGCGTTGCTACTTGGAGGACTTCAGTCTACTCTCTTGTACACGCTGCAAGACGGAGGCTGCCTGAAGCATAGTCTTCGACAGGATTAGCTACCCCCCACTTTCTGGCATTCTGCAGTTCAGTCCACCAATATGGCCATTTACACATATATACCCATGCATAGGTAGTGTAGCTCCTTGCTTGCGAGTACTTTGGATGAGTACTCACGGTTGCCTTGTTCCCCCTTTTTCCCCTTTTCTTTACTCGATTGCTGCGACCAGACGATGGAGTCCAGGAGCCAGACGCCACCGTTGACGACGACTCCTACTACACCGGAGGTGCCTCCTACTACGTGCAGCCCGCTGACGATGACCAGGAGTATTTAGGAGGATCCCAGGCAGGAGGCCTGCGCCTCTTTCCATCTGTATCCCAGTTTGTGCTAGGCTTCTTAAGGCAAACTTGTTTAACTTATGTCTGTACTCACATATTGTTGCTTCCGCTGACTCGTCTATGATCGAGCACTTGTATTCGAGCCCTCGAGGCCCCTGGCTTGTATTATGATGCTTGTATGACTTATTTATGTTTTAGAGTTGTGTTGTGATATCTTCCCGTGAGTCCCTGATCTTGAACGTACACATTTGCGTGCATGATTAGTGTATGATTGAATCGGGGGCGGCACAACCGTCCAGCGAGCCTACGATGGAATTACTCACGCACGGTGGTGAGCATCATGGAATTGGTGATGGAGGAAGGTTGATGATGACGACGGCGACAGATTCCCCTCTCCGGAGCCCCGAACGGACTCTAGATCAACCCTACCGAGAGAGATTAGGGCTTGGCGGTGGCTCCGCATCGTAAAACGCGGTGAATCCTTCTCCATGATTTTTTCTCCCCGAACGTGAATATATAGAGTTGGAGTTTAGGTCGGTGGAGCTTCAGGGGGCCCACGCCCCCACCCACGAGGACATGGTGTGGGCCCCTTGGTGTTGATTCTTTTGCCAGTATTATTTATATATTCCAAAAGTATTCTCGGTGAAGTTTCAGGTCATTCCGAGAACTTTTATTTCTGCACAAAAATAACACGATGGCAATTCTGCTGAAAACATCGCCAGTGTGGGTTAGTTCCATTCAAATCATGCAAGTTATAGTCCAAACCAAGGGAAAAAGTTTTTGGAAAAGTACATACGATGGAGACGTATTAGTTGATACGTCCTTTTTCCATCATGCTTTTATATTGATATTTATTACATTATGGGTTGTTATTACACATTATGTCACAATACCTATGCCTATTCTCTCTTATTTTACAAGGTTTACATGAAGAGGGAGAATGCCAGCAGCTGGAATTCTGGGCTGGAAAAGGAGCAAATATTAGAGACCTATTCTGCACAACTCCAAAAGTCCTGAAACTTCAAAGAGGCACGTTTTGGAATATATAAAAAATACTAGCAAAAGAATTAACCAAAGGGGGCCCACACCCTGGCCACGAGGGTGGGGCGCGCCCTACCCCCCTGGGCGTGCCCCGCTGTCTCGTGGGCCCCCTGGCAGGCCTCCAGTGCCCATCTTCTTCTATATGAAGTCTTTCGTATGAGAAAAAAATAATAAGCAAGCTTTCGGGAGTAAGCACCGCCGCCACGAGGCGGAACCTAGCGAAACCAATATAGGGCTCCGGCGGAGCTATTCTGTCGGGGAAACATCCCTCCGGGAAGGGGAAATCGTCACCATCATCATCAACATCGATCCTCTCATTGGGAGGGGGTCAATCTCCATCAACATCTTCACCAGCACCATCTCCTCTCAAACCCTAGTTCATATCTTGTATCCAATCTTTGTCCCAAAACCCCAGATTGGTACTTGGGGGTTGCTAGTAGTGTTGATTACTCCTTGTAGTTGATGCTAGTTGGTTTATTTGGTGGAAGATCATATGTTCAGATCCTTTATGCATATTAATACCCCTCTGATCATGAACATGAATATGATTTGTGAGTAGTTACATTTGTTCCTGATGACATGGGAGAAGTCTTGCTATAAGTAGTCATGTGAATTTGGTATTCGTTCGATATTTTGATGAGATGTATGTTGTCATTCCTCTAGTGGTGTTATGTGAACGTCGACTACATGACACTTCAACATTGTTTGGTCCTAGAGGAAGGCATTGGGAAGTAATAAGTAGATGATGGGTTGCTAGAGTGATAGAAGCTTAAACCCTAGTTTATGCGTTGCTTCGTAAGGGGCTGATTTGGATCAATATGTTCCATGCTATGGTTAGGTTTACCTTAATACTTCTTTTGTAGTTGCGGATGCTTGCAATAGGGGTTAATCATAACTGGGATGCTTGTCCAAGGAAGGGTAGTACCCAAGCACCGGTCCACCCACGTATCAAATTGTCAAAATAACGAACGCGAATCATATGAGCGTGAGGAAAACTAGCTTGACGATAATTCCCATGTGTCCTCGGGAGCGTTTTCCTTCATATAAGAGTTTGTTCAGGCTTGTCCTTTGCTACAAAAAGGATCGGTCCATCTTGCTGCACCTTATTTACTTTCATTACTTGTTACCCGTTACAATTACCTTATCACAAAATTATCTGTTACCGACAATTTCAGTGCTTGCAGAGAATACCTTACTGAAAACCGCTTGTCATTTCCTTCTGCTCCTCATTGGGTTTGACACTCTGACTTATCGAAAGGACTACGATAGATCCCCTATACTTGTGGGTCATCAAGACTCTTTTCTGGCGCCGTTGCCGGGGAGTGAAGTGCCTTTGGTAGGTGGAATTTGGTAAGGAAAAATTTATATAGTGTGCTGAAATTTACTGTCACTTGTTACTATGGAACATAATCCTTTGAGGGGCTTGTTTGGGGTATCTTCACCCAGACCAGTAGAGCAAAGAGTTGCTCCTCAACCTACTGAACCAACTGAACATGTTTCCATTGAAATTCCTTCGGGTATGATAGATAAACTGCTAGCTAATCCTTTTTACAGGAGATGGAACATTGCATCCCGATTTGCACCTAATCTATGTGGATGAAGTTTGTGGATTATTTAAGATTGCAGGTATGCCCTAGAATGTTATCAAGAAGAAATTCTTCCATTTATCTTTGAAGGGAAAGGTATTGACATGGTTTAGGCTATGTGATGATATGGGATCATGGAACTACAATCGATTGAAATTGGAATTTCATCAGAAGTTTTATCCTATGCATTTTGTTCATCGTGATCGTAATTATATATATAATTTTTGGCCTCGCGAAGGAGAATGCATCGCTCAAGCTTGGGGGAGGCTTAAGTAAATGTTATATTCATGCCCCAATCATGAGCTCTCAAGAGAAATTATTATTCAAAATTTTTATGCTCGGCTTTCTCTCAACCATCGCTCCATGCTCGATACTTGTTACTGGTTCTTTTATGATGAAGACTATTGAATTCAAATGGGATTTATTGGAAAGAATTAAATGCAACTCTGAAGATTGGGACCTCGATGAAGGTAAGGAGTCAGGTATAGCCCCCAAGTTTGATTGTGTTAAATCTTTTGTGGATACCGATGTTTTTCATGAATTTAGCACCAAATATGGACTTGACTCTGAGATAGTAGCTTCTTTCTGTGAATCCTTTGCTACTCATGTTGATATCCCTAAGGAAAAGTGGTCTAAATATAATCCCCCCATCGAAGTAAAAGTAGTTGAACCTATTAAAGTTGAAGAAAATACTATCACTTATAATGTTGATCCTATTGTTCCTACCACTTATATTGAGAAACCACCTTTCCCTGTTAGAATAAAGGGTCATGCTAAAGCTTCAACTGTGGTTCGTAAGAGTAATACTAGAACACCTACACCCCCTGAGCAAATTAAAGTTGAACCTAGTATTGCTATGGTTAAAGACCTCTTAGCCGATAATATTGATGGGCATGTTATTTATTTCTGTAATGAAGCTGCTAGAATTGCTAGACCCGATACTAAGGATAAACATAGACCTTTTGTTGGCATGCCTATTATTTCTGTTAAAATAGGAGATCATTGTTATCATGGCTTATGTGATATGGGTGCTAGTGCAAGTGCAATACCTCATTCCTTATACAAAGAAATTATGCATGATATTGTTGGGGAACGTAGTAATTTCAAAAATTTCCTACGCACACGCAAGATCATGGTGATGCATAGAAACGAGAGGGGAGAGTGTTGTCTACGTACCCTCGTAGACCGAAGCGGAAGCGTTGACTCAACGTAGAGGAAGTAGTCGTACGTTCTCCTCGCGATCCGACCGATCCAAGTACCGTTACTCCGGCACCTCCGAGTTCTTGGCACACGTTCAGCTCGATGACGATCCCCGGGCTCCGATCCAGCAAAGTGCCGGGGAAGAGTTCCGTCAGCACGACGGCGTGGTGACGATCTTGATGTGTTACCGGCGCAGGGCTTCGCCTAAGCACTGCAACGATATGACCGAGGTGGAATTTGGTGGAAGGGGGCACCGCACACGGCTAAGGAACGATCCGTAGATCAACTTGTGTGTCATGGGGTGCCCCCTGCCCCCGTATATAAAGGAGCAAGGGAGGGGGTGGCCGGCCTAGGGTTTGGCGCGCCAGGGTGTGGAGTCCTACTAGGTCTCCAAGTCCTAGTAGGAGTCCACCAAGAGGGGAGGAAGGGAGAAGGATTAGGAGGAGTAGGAAAGGTGGCCGGCCCCCTTTTCCCTAGTCCAATTCGGACTAGAGGGGAGGGGGGGCGCAGCAGCCTTTTTCCTCTTCCCACTAAAGCCCATCAAGGCCCATTACTTCTCCCGTAATCCCGTAACTCCCCGGTACCTCCGAAAATACCCGAACCACTCAGAACCCTTCCGATGTCCGAATATAGTCATCCAATATATCGATCTTTACGTCTCGACCATTTCGAGACTCCTCGTCATGTCCCCGATCTCATCCGGGACTCCGAACTCCTTCGGTACATCAAAACTCATAAACTCATAATATAACTGTCATCGAAACCTTAAGCGTGCGGACCCTACGGTTCGAGAACAATGTAGACATGACCGAGACACGTCTCCGGTCAATAACCAATAGCGGGACCTGGATGCCCATATTGGCTCCTACATATTCTACGAAGATCTTTATCGGTCAGACCGCATAACAACATACGTCGTTCCCTTTGTCATCGGTATGTTACTTGCCCGAGATTTGATCGTCGGTATCCAATACCTAGTTCAATCTCGTTACCGGCAAGTCTCTTTACTCGTTCCGTAATACATCATCTCACAACTAACACATTAGTTGCAATGCTTGCAAGGGTTATGTGATGTGCATTACCGAGAGGGCCCAGAGATACCTCTCCGACGATCGGAGTGACAAATCCTAATCTCGAAATACGCCAACCCAACATGTACCTTCGGAGACACCTGTAGAGCACCTTTATAATCACCCAGTTACGTTGTGACGTTTAGTAGCACATAAAGTGTTCCTACGGTAAACGGGAGTTGCATAATCTCATAGTTAAAGGAACATGTATAAGTCATGGATAAAAGCAATAGCAACATACTAAACGATCGGGTGCTAAGCTAATGGAATGGGTCATGTCAATCAGATCATTCAACTAATGATGTGACCTCATTAATCAAATAACAACTCCTTGTTCATGGTTAGGAAACATAACCATCTTTGATTAATGAGCTAGTCAAGTAGAGGCATACTAGTGACACTCTGTTTGTCTATGTATTCACACATGTATTATGTTTCCTGTTAATACAATTCTAGCATGAATAATAAACATTTATCATGAATTAAGGAAATAAATAATAACTTTATTATTGCCTCTAGGGCATATTTCCTTCAGATATTGCACTACTGATATAGAAGAAATTGATGTTACAATTAAGCTTGCCAATAGAGATACTATTTCACCAGTTGGGATTGTTAGAGATGTTGAAGTCTTGTGTGGGAAAGTTAAATATCCTACTGATTTTCTTGTTCTTGGTTCCCCACAAGATTACTTTTGTCCCATTATATTTGGTAGACCCTTCTTGAATACTGTTAATGCTAAGATAGACTGCGACAATGATATTGTTACTGTTGGTTTAGGGGATATGTCTCATGATTTTAATTTTGTTAAGTGTCGTAGACAACCCCATGATAAAGAATTGCCTAGTAAAGATGAAATTATTGGTCTTGCTTCTATTGCCGTGCCTCCTAATGATCCTTTAGAACAATATTTGCTACACCATGAAAATGATATGTTTATGAATGAAAGAAGGGAAATAGATGAAGTATACTTTAAACAGGGACCTATTTTGAAACACAACTTGACTATTGAAATTTTAGGGGATCCTCCTCCACCCAAGGGTGATCCTGTGTTTGAGCTTAAACTATTAACCGATACTCTTAAATATGCTTATCTTGATGAAAAGAAGATATATCCTATTATTATTAGTGCTAACCTTTCAGAGCAGGAAGAAGATAAATTATTGAAAAGTTTTAAGAAGCATCATGCTACTACTGGATATACTCTTGTTGATCTTAAGGGCATTAGTCCCACTCTATGCCAACACAAAAAAAATTGGAGAAAGACGCTAAACCGGTTGTTGATCACCAACGACGGTTAAATACTAAGATGAAAGAAGTGGCAAGAAAAGAAATACTAAAGCTTCTGGAGGTAGGTATAATTTATCTAGTTGCTGATAGTCAGTGGGTAAGTCCTGTCCATTGTTTCCCTAAGAAGGGAGGTATTACTGTTGTTCCTAATGATAAAGATGAATTGATCCCACAAACAATTGTTACAGGTTATAGAATGGTAATTGATTTCCGCAAATTGAATAAAGCTACTAAAAAGGATCATTACCCTTTACCTTTTATCGATCAAATGCTAGAAAGATTATCCAAACATACACATTTTTCCTTTCCAAATGGTTATTCTGGTTTCTCTCAAATACTTGTGTCAAAAGAGGAACAAGAAAAGACCACTTTTACTTGCCCTTTTGGTACCTTTTCTTATAGACGTATGCCTTTTGGTTTATGCAATGTACCTGCTACCTTTCAAAGATGTATGACTGCTATATTTTTTGACTTTTGTGAAAAGATTGTTGAGGTTTTCGTGGATGATTTTTCTGTATATGGAACTTCTTTTGATGATTGCTTCAGCAATCTTAACCGAGTTTTGCAGAGATGTGAAGAAAATAATCTTGTCTTGAATTGGGAGAAGTGCCACTTTATGGTCAATGAAGGTATTGTCTTGGGGCATAAAATTTCTGAAAGAGTTATTAAAGTTGATAAAGCTAAAGTTGATGCTATTGAATAAATCCGTGTCCTAAGGACATCAAAGGTATAATAAGTTTCCTTGGTCATGCCGGTTTTTATAGGAGGTTCATTAAAGACTTCTAAAAAATTTCTAGGCCTCTGACTAATCCCTTACAAAAAGATGTTCCTTTTGTCTTTGATGATGATTGTGTAGAAGCATTTGAAATACTTAAGAAAGCTCTGATTTCTGCACCTATTGTTCAACCACCTGATTGGAATTTACCCTTTGAAATTGTGTGTGATGCTAGTGATTATCCTATAGGTGCTATTCTAGGACAAAGAGTTGATAAGAAATTAAATGTTATCCAATATGCTAGTAAAACTCTAGACAGTGTCCAATGAAATTATGCTACTACAGAAAAAGAATTTTTAGCAGGTGTATTTGCTTGTGATAAGTTCAGACCTTATATTGTTGATTCTAAAGTAACTGTACACACTGATCATGATGCTATTAAATATCTTGTGGAAAATAAAGATGCTAAACCTAGACTTATTAGATGGGTTCTTTTGCTACAAGAATTTGATTTGCATATTATTATAGAAAGGGAGTTGAAAACCCCGTTGCAGACAACTTGTCTAGGTTAGAGAATATTCTTGATGACCCACTACCCATTGATGATAGCTTTCCTGATGAACAATTAGCTGACATAAATGCTTCTCATACTGCTCCATGGTATGCTGATTATGCCAATTATATTTTTGCTAAATTTATACCACCTAGTTTTACATACCAGCAAAAGAAAAAGTTTTTCTATGATTTAAGACATTACTTCTGGGATGACCCACACCTTTATAAAGAAGGAGTAAATGGTGTCATTAGACATTGTGTACCTGAGCATGAACATGAATAGATCCTACGAAGTGTCACTCTGAGGCTTATGGAGGACACCACGCTGGAGACAGAACTACACATAAGGTATTGCAATCCGGTTTTTATTGGCCTACTCTCTTCAAAGATGCTCGTAAGTTTGTCTTGTCTTGTGATGAATGCCAAAGAATTGGTAATATTAGTAGACGTCAATAAGTGCCTATGAACTATTCACTTGTTATTGAACCATTTGATGTTTGGGGCTTTGATTATATGGGACCGTTTCATTCCTCTAATGGGTATACATGTATTTTAGTTGCTGTTGATTATGTTACTAAGTGGGTAGAAGCTATTCCAACAAGTAGTGCTGATCATAACACCTCTATTAAGATGGTTAAAGAAGTTATTTTTCCGAGGTTTGGAGTCCCTAGATATTTAATGACTGATGGTGGTTCACATTTTATTCATGGTGCTTTTCGTAAGATGCTTGCTAAGTATGATGTTAATCATAGAATTGCATCTCCATATCACCCACAATCTAGCGGTCAAGTAGAATTGAGTAATAGAGAGATTAAATTAATTTTGCAAAAGACTGTTAATAGATCTAGAAAGAATTGGTCCAAGAAACTTGATGATGCATTATGGGCCTATAGAACTGCATATAAAAATCCAATGGGTATGTCTCCATATAACATGGTTTATGGAAAAGCATGTCACTTACCTCTCGAACTAGAACACAAAGCATATTGGGCCATTAAAGAGCTCAATTATGATTTCAAACTTGCTGGTGAGAAGAGGCTATTAGACATTAGCTCACTTGATGAATGGAGAACCCAGGCCTTTGAGAATGCTAATCTGTTTAAAGAAAAAGTGAAAAGATGGCTTGACAAAAGAATACAAAAGCGTGAGTTTAATGTAGGTGATTGTGTTTTGCTATACAACTCTCGTTTAAGATTTTTTGCAGCAAAACTTCTCTCTAAATGGGAAGGTCCTTACGTTATCAAGGAGGTCTATCGTTCCGGTGCCATAAAAATCAACAGCTTCGAAGGCACAAATCCGAAGGTGGTGAACGGTCAAAGAATCAAAGAATATATCTCATGTAATCCAATAAATGTTGAAACTAATGTTATTGAAACCGTAAACCCGGAGGAATATATAAGGGACACTTTCCAGAACGTTTTAGACTCCGAAAAGGAATAGGTATGTGGTACGATAAGTAAACCGACTCCAAAACAGTTCTAATGGCAATTTTTCTCTGTTTTGTAATATTTAAGAAAATAGGAAAATAAGAAGTAGTCCGAAAGGGACACGAGGCATCCACGAGGGTGGAGGGCGCGCCCCCTGCCTCGTGGGCACCTCGTGTGCCCTCCGGACTCTGTTTTCTTGCACAATACTTCTATTGGTCGGTAAAAAATCATTATATAATCTCCCAAAGGTCTTGACCACCATACCACACAAATATTCTATGTTTTGTTTCGAGCTATTTCTGCCATAGATTAGAGCAAGATGTCTTCTCAAGATTCAGTCGGGGAGAGCCAGGTGTCTTATCCGACACCAGGGCCAGGAGAAAACAGTGATGCCGACCACTTTGGGCCATCAACAGAGGAAGAGATGGAGGCCGACTTGAAAATGATAGATGCTATGGAGGAGGATCAAGAAGTTACTTCTCGTTTCCGAGACGGATTCACGATGGGGGAACTACAGAGCTCAGCTATTCCAAACTCGGTTATCCCCTCCAATGTTAGATTTCTCTCTTATGAAAATATGAAAAAGAGTGTTACTTGTTCTCCCGCAGCTATGCAACATCCATGGGTGAAAGGAGCTTTAGCCGTCACGGGTAAGCTCCGTAAGGAAATAATGGACCTCAGGCAGCAAGTCAATAGGCTTGAGGAAGAGAATCGTATCCTGAGGGGCATCATCGCCAAGAATATCACATCACCACCTCCGAAGAAAGAGACATAAATACATGGGTATGGGCACTCCCCTTGGCAACTGCCAAGCTTGGGGGAGGTGCCCCCGTATTGTATCACCATCACACTCCTATCTTTACCGTTTTCCTTAGTTCGATCCTTTTGGTAATATCTTGATCTAGTAGAATAAAGTTTTAGTATGATCTAGTTTTGAGTTTTTCTTTATGATCCTTCTATGTAATCGAGTCTGTGAGCTACATATAATAAAGATTAGTTTTGAGTCTAGGGCTTGATTGTCTTGCTATGATCTTGAGGGAATAAGAGAAAGAATAAAAAGAATTAAAAAGATCATATTGATCTTATAGAAAGTAATGACTTCACATATAAAGAGTATGATTAATAAAAGTTGTTGAGAGTTGAAAACATAGTTTTGGTCATCGTTGCAATTAATAGGAAGTAATAAAGAAATAGAGGTTTTCACATATAAATATACTATCTTGGACATCTTTTATGATTGTGAGCACTCATTAAAATATGACATGCTAAAAAGTTGATGTTGGACAAGGAAGACAACGTAATGGGTTCTGTTTTCTTATATCCAAAATAAAGTATATTGTCATGGATCATCCAACATGTTGAGCTTGCCTTTCCCTCTCATGCTAGCCAAATCTTTGCACCAAGTAGATATACTACTTGTGCTTCCGAATATCCTTAAAAACCGGTTTTCCATGAGAGTCCACTATATCTACCTATGGATTGAGTAAGATCCTTCAACTAAGTTGTCATTGCTGCATGCAATAAAAATTGCTCTCTAAATATGTATGATTTATTAGTGTGGAGAAAATAAGCTTTATACGATATTGTGATATGGAAGCAATAAAAGCGACGGACTGCATAATAAAGGTCCATATCACAAGTGGCAATATAAAGTGACATTCTTTTGCATTAAGATTTCATGCATCCAACCATAAAAGCACATGACAACCTCTGCTTCCCTCTGCGAAGGGCCTATATTTTATTCTTGTCTTATACCTTATGTTGGGGATATTGCTATCTGGGGTAAACCGGCCTGCAGGGCCCGGGTTACCTCCGTCAATGGACCCGAGATGTTAAAGCCCAAGGAGAAGTAGAAGGGCCCAAGGCCTATAATCGGTTTAAAGGTTTATGGTGTAAACTGGCCTGGGGTAAACTTGTATTGAAAGTTAGGAATAGAGAGACCGACCCGGGCACGTTTATAAGCCGGAGGTCGGGACTTTGCAGACCGACGGGCGTCACCCGTGTATATAAGGGGACGACCCGACGGCGGTTTGGGGAGAGAGAAGAAGAACTCGAGGTTTAGGCGAAGCTTATTGCTCCCTAAGCCCTCGAAACCCATCAATCCCATCACAACTAGACGTAGGCTTTTACCTTCATCGAAGGGGCCGAACTAGTATAAAAACCGTGTCCTTGTGTCCACTTTTAATCCCTTCAAACTAACCCGTTGCGATGGCTCCACGACTAAGTCCTCTCACTAGGACATCTGCCGTGACAAATCCACGACAGTTGGCGCCCACCGTGGGGCTATCGCGAGATGGTTTCAAGTTTTTGGAGGGCCGCTTTGAAGGACTCGAGGGTTACGCTGTGGGACGGATGACCAAGAGCCGCCGCGGAAAACTCTACATCGACAGCACAGGCTGGGGCCCCGACGCCGGCTCGATCGAGTACGGGTACCGGGTCCCCTTTGGCGGCATCCATGTTTTCATCGGCAAGATCGGAGAACCGGGCCCCGAGTTAGGCGTCTGCGCCGACCTCGTCGAGACAGCTCAGAGCACGAGACCGACCCTGGCTAAACCGACCAGGAAGCACGCCTTCGTGGGAGTCATCCACGGAGGAAGCTACGAAGAAGGATCTGAATCTGGTGACGAAACCGCCATCTACTCCGGCGATGAAACATCGACCGGGGAGACCGAATCTCTTTACCAGCTACAAGATGATCGGATTGGGGGCGGCTCCGATGGCAACAGTATTCCGGACCCCTCTGATCTGCCCTATCGGGTTGGGATCTTCATGGCTGGAACACAGGCGGCGCCACGATCATCAACTGCAGCAGCAGCAATCTCCGGATCGGCAGCAGCAACGGCTGCGCGGGCGGGAGGCCCTACGGGTTCACCAGCCCAAGTTTTGTCAGACCTGTTTGACGCACTGGCAGCGCTCATGGCGGAAGCCAACCCGGTGGATCAGGAGGTTCATAATGCTGAGATTGCCAAAGTGAGAGAGCAGATCACTCAAGCTAAAGCAGAGCTGGCAGCAGAAGAGATCAGGATGACGGCCGAGCGCGCCGCTTTGGATGCACAGGCTTACAGGCTCATGATGGACCAGAATGCGTCTCAGGAAGTCCTGAAGAGGAAATCCCGATCTCGATTGCCTGCAGCCCTCGACGCCCGAAATCTCTTCAACACCACGGGGGTAAACCGTGCGGAGGCGACAGTTGGCGCCCCGGTTCAGCACCGGGTAATAAGCCTGCCTCGTCACAACACTGGTACACCACCGGCCGTGCCAACACCGTCAGGTCATTATTCCAACCCGATGGATAACCTCGTCGCGGCGGCAGCTCGGCTGGAAGCCATTCCGATCGAAGGCGATTCACCGCAGGACGTAGAGACACGCCGGGTCAAGGAGCTCCTTAGGACCGCGTTGGCCCAACAAGAAGCATATTCACAAAGCCGTGATCGGATTCACTCCACCCCTCGCCCCAGCAGGAGCCATAGTAGACGTATGGAGGAGCCGGCTGTTTCAAGCAATGCCAGGCGTGAAGCGCTCCGCGGCAACAACCCGGCAGGCGTCGACAATGCTCAGGAGAGTGTGGATCGCACCCGTGCGCGGGAGGCCGGAATAACAGCGCAGCATCGGGCTCGTCAGCTTACACCTATCTTCCCAGCGGCTACAGTTGAACCGGGGGTGGTCTCCAGTTCTTTGGGAGTACCGTGCCTTGTTCCCGCTTTACGCAACGTACGCCTGCCCAAAGACTTCAAAGGCCCCCGCAAGGTACCAAACTACACGGCAGATCAGCCTCCGGAGACATGGGTGGAGAGCTATGATATGGCTATGGAGATGCTGGATGTGGATGACACGGCGTGTGCCAAGTATTTTACTATGATGTTAGAAGGAACGGCCCGGACTTGGCTAAAGAGCTTACCGCCTAATTCAATTAGTTCATGGGCCCAATTGCGCGCCCGGTTTATCAAGAATTTCAAGGACACGTGCAAACAGCCAATGTCGATAGTTGACCTAGCAGCCTGCGTTCAGCAAGAAGGGGAATCAACTACCCATTGGGTACGGCGGGTATCAGAAGTTTTGCACTCGTCAGATCGCATCAACGCGGACACCGCCGTGGTGCTGTTGGAAAGCAACTGTCGGTTTGGCCCTTTGAAGCTAAAGCTGGGCCGGATGAAGCGTGATTGCACAGATATAGGAACGCTCATGACCGCTTTAGTGAAGTATGCGGATTCTGACAGTACCAAGGATCCTGACTCTGGTGATGACAAAGCAGGGAAGGGAAAGAAGAATAGCAACACCAAAGGCCAGCAACATCGGCCGGCAGGTAATGGAGGCGGAGGAAAGCGTAAACCGGACGGGAGCATGGACTTGGTGGCCAGCACAAGTGCACAGGATAAAGGCCAGTGGCGTAAGGGGAAACAGCCAAGTTTCCGCGCACATCCCGGTCCTAATCCGGAGCGTTTGAACTTTTTCTTAAACCAGCCCTGTCCGAAGCACGGAACAAAGGAGGAACCAGCAGCCCATCTTTGGAAGGATTGTTATATCATGAAGGAATTCAAAAGCTCAAACACTTTCCAATATGATCACAGCTCCGGCGGTGGTTCAGGTTCCGGATCAGGATACGGTGGCGGAAATTCCGGTCCAGGGTTCCAGGGTAATCCGGGCGGACAGGACAGCCGAAATAATCAAAGTAATCAAAGTGGTTACGAACAGCAGCAATCAGGTTATCAGAACAACCCGAAACAGTTGAGTGGTGGACAGTATCATGTCTTTACTACAAGCTTGGATAAACGAGATAGAAAGCTTCAGAGGCGGGCAGTCAGTGCTGTCGAACCGGCCACGCCTCACTATCTGCGTTGGTCGGAACAGCCTATCATATGGAGCCGAGAAGATCATCCTCCCAGGGTTTATAATCCGGGTCAGTTAGCACTGGTGGTAGCGCCTCAGGTGGGAGGTTATAAGCTCACCAAGGTGCTCATGGACGGAGGGAGCAGCATTAACATCTTGTATTATGAGACCTTCCGTCGCATGGGACTGGTGGATAAGGACCTCAAACCGACCCATACCGTGTTCCACGGGGTGGTGCCTGGCAAATCGGCGTATCCGGTCGGTAAGATAGCCCTTGAAGTGGTCTTTGGCGATAGTCACGATTCCAGATCAGAGACGCTGACGTTCGAAGTGGTTAAAATCCAAAGTCCGTACCACGCTTTGTTCGGACGGCCAGCCTATGCGAAATTTATGGCACGGCCCTGCTACGTGTATCTGCAACTTAAGATGCCGGGTTACAAGGGCACTATAACGGTTCATGGCAGCCGTCGAATCGCTTTGGAATGCGAGGAAGGAGATGCGACTTATGCAGAATCGGTTTGTGCTACGGAGGAGCTAAAGCAGTACAAAGACAGTGTTGATCCGGAGGATATGACTTCATTAAAAAAGCCAACTACGGACCATGATCCGGCCTTGAAGTTCAAGTCAGCGGCCGAAACTAAGCTTGTTGACTTCGTGCCTGGCGATTCATCCAAGCAGTTCAGCATCAGTGCAAACTTGGATCCAAAATAGGAAAGCGCGCTCATCGAGTTCATCCGTGAGAATCGGGACATCTTTGCATGGAAGCCGTCTGACATGCCTGGTGTACCGAGGCAACTCGCTGAGCACACCCTTAATGTGGATCCTAAGTATAAGCCGGTAAAGCAGTTCTTACGGCGGTTTAACGAAGAAAGACGTAAAGCGATTGGTGAGGAAGTGGCCAGGCTCCTGGCAGCTGGTTTTATTATTGAGGTTTTTCATCCCGAATGGCTTGCTAATCCGGTGCTGGTTCTTAAGAAAAACGGCACCTGGCGCATGTGTGTGGATTACACAGACTTGAATAAAGCTTGTCCAGCGGATCCTTTTGCTCTCCCCCGGATTGATCAAATCATCGATGCAACAGCAGGTTGCGAGCGTTTGAGTTTTTTGGATGCTTATTCGGGTTATCACCAGATCAAGATGGCAGTTAAGGACCAGGAGAAGACGGCGTTCATTACTCCCTTTGGAGCCTTCTGCTATGTGTCTATGCCCTTCGGGCTTAAGAGTGCGCAGGCTACTTATCAACGGTGTGTGCAAAATTGCCTCCACAAGCAGATTGGTCGTAATGTGCATGCTTATGTGGATGATATTGTGGTCAAGTCACGAAAGAAGGAGACCCTGGTTGACGATTTGAAGGAGACTTTCGATAACTTGAGAGTGTACCAAATGATGCTCAACCCGGCGAAATGTGTTTTTGGTGTGCCTGCAGGCAAGTTGTTGGGGTTTTTAGTATCCCATAGAGGAATTGAGGCTAATCCGGAAAAGATCACAGCCATCACCTCCCTGGCCAAACCGAAATGCGTCAATGATGTTCAGCGCATGGCCGGACGGATTGCAGCGTTAAGCCGGTTCATCAGTCGCCTCGGTGAAAAGGCGATCCCCTTATATCAAATGCTCAAGAAAACGGATCAGTTTGTCTGGAGTGCGGAGGCGGATAAAGCGTTTGAGGACTTGAAGCGGCAGCTAGTCAATCCGCCAGTTTTGGCAGCCCCTGTAGATAAAGAGCCACTCCTGTTATATGTTGCTGCGAATGCCAGAGCGGTTAGTGTGGCGATGGTGGTAGAACGAAAGGAGGCTGGAAAGGAACATCCGGTTCAGCGACCGGTTTACTATATCAGTGAAGTACTTATCGAGTCCAAACAAAGGTATCCGCATTGGCAGAAGCTAGTATATGGTGTTTTTATGGCAAGCCGGAAGCTGAGGCAATATTTTCAAGGACACCCCATCACGGTGGTCAGTTCTGCTCCTTTGGGAGACATCATACAGAACCGGGAGGCGACCGGTCGGATTGCTAAGTGGGCTATCGAGCTTGGGCCGCACGGTTTAAGATACGTGCCCCGGACGGCTATAAAGTCACAAGCACTTGTCGACTTCATAAACGATTGGACAGAGTTACAAGCGCCTGAGGAGAATCCAGATAACACCTACTGGACTATTCATTTTGACGGGTCCAGGCAATTGGAAGGCTCAGGGGCCGGAGTCGTTTTAACTTCCCCACGAGGAGATAAGTTTTGTTATGTCCTCCGTTTAATGTTCCCCTGTACAAATAATGCCGCTGAATATGAGGCTTTGCTTCATGGTCTTCGGATGGCTAAAGAGATGAATCTGAGCAGAGTTAGGTGCTTTGGTGATTCGGATCTGGTGGCTCAGCAGGTGTCTGGCACCTGGGATTCTAAGGACCCGCTCATGGCTGCATACCGACGTGAAGTAGATATGGTGGCTGGGCATTTCAAAGGCTATCAAGTGGACCATGTGGACCGCAGAAAGAATGAGGCAGCGGACGCTTTAAGCCGCTTGGGCTCTCAGCGTAAACCGGTCCCGCCCAATGTTTTCTTGGATGTATTGTATCACCCATCGGTACAGCTGCCCGGTGAGCTGGAGTTGGCTGTTCCTGATCCGGAGGCTCAATTAGTGGCGGCTCTTCACATCACCCCGGATTGGACGCTCCCTTATCTGGCATATATGAACCGGGGTGAGTTGCCAGAAGATGAAAGCTTGGCTCGACAGATAGTACGACGGTCCAAGTCTATGACCATTTTCAAAGGAGAGTTACATCATCGCAGCGTATCAGGAGCGCTGCAACGGTGCATATCCCCTAAGGAGGGGTGCGAGATATTACGAGAAATACATGAAGGGGATTGCGGCCACCACGCCGGTTCAAAATCATTGGTGGCTAAAGCATTCCGCCACGGTTTCTACTGGTTAACTGCTCATGCTGATGCAGAAGACCTGGTCAGGTTATGTGATGGTTGCCAGAAATTTTCCAGACGAGCACACATACCAGCTCAAGAATTGAGGATGATTCCAATCACTTGGCCGTTTGCGACTTGGGGGCTTGATATGGTTGGGCCTTTTAAGCGTTCCAAAGATAAGAAGACCCACCTACTGGTGGCGGTTGACAAATTTACAAAGTGGGTGGAGGCAGAACCTGTCAGTAAGTGTGATGCTGCAACGGCGGTTCGGTTTATAAAGAAGGTGATCTTCCGGTTTGGCTTTCCACACAGTATCATCACAGATAATGGTACCAATCTATCCAAGGGGGCCATGAAAGAGTTCTGTGCACGGGAGCATATACGGCTTGATGTTTCTTCGGTAGCGCACCCACAGTCTAATGGTCAGGCAGAACGAGCGAACCAAGAGATCTTGAGAGGTATCAAACCCCGGCTTCTGGTCCCTTTGCAAAGGACGCCGGGTTGTTGGGTGGAGGAGCTACCGTCTGTATTATGGAGCATCAACACCACGCCTAACAGGTCCACGGGGTTTACGCCGTTCTTTATGGTCTATGGAGCAGAGGCGGTTCTCCCAAGTGATATACGCCATGACTCACCTCGTGTGGCAGCATATGTTGAAGCGGACAACGAGCAGGCACGGCAGAACGCTCTTGACTTGTTGGATGAGGAACGTGACTTAGCAGCTGCCCGTTCAGCGATTTACCAGCAAGATCTTCGCCGTTACCACAGCCGTCGGGTTAGGACAGAACCTTTCAGGAGGGGGATTTGGTGCTTCGACTCATCCAAGACCAGTCTGATCAGCATAAATTATCCCCGCCTTGGGAGGGACCTTTTGTGGTCAGCAAGAATCTGAATAATGGGTCATATTACCTGATTGATATTCGAGAGCGCAAGGATTCACGCACATCAGAGGAGGAGACCAGCAGGCCGTGGAACATAGCTCATCTTCGACCTTATTATACATGAGCCCTGGGCTCTGTTTATGTACATATCATGACCATGTATATATTATGATTAATACAATAAACCGGAGCCTCGAGTAAAGCGGGGTCTCAACTGTTCTTCACATTATGTGTGCTTACCCCTGGAGGTCGCTTCACAGAAGTTCAAATTATAGATTCCGGTTTAAAAGCCGGTTCAAGGGAAGATGTCTCCTACAAGGCTGTGAAGCTCTTAATATCCGGTTCAATATCCCGGTTCAAGCATGAGGCTTCCTGTTCAAACATAGGTCGTATTCGAACCAAAGAGAACATAGCCATTCAGACATGGGGCTTCCTGTTCAAACATAGGTCGTATTCGAACCAAAGAGAACATAGCTATTCAAACATGGGGCTTCCTGTTCAAACATAGGTCGTGTTCGAACCAAAGAGAACATAGCTAAACCCTATAAAGTCAGTTGGGGACCTAGTCGGCCTGAACCGTAGCTACACCTCCGGGGGGCTTGGTCATGTCTTGACGACGGTAATGCCTTCTGGCTGGCACATTTGCCACTGAATCAGTTGGGGACCTAATCGACTTGAACCGTAGATTACGCCTTATGGGAACTCGGTCATGTCTTGATGATGGTAATGCCTTCTGGTCGGCTTTTTAGCCAATGAATCATTTGGGGGCTTGGTCGTGTCCGAACCAACGCAATGCCACTTGATCGGCCCTTGGCCATTGAGTCACTTGGGGGCTTGGTTGACGAACCAATGCAATGCCATTTGACCGGCATATTTGCCACGATTCAGTTAGGAACCTAGTCGACCTAAACCGTAGCTACACCTCTTGGGGGCTCGGTTTTGTCTTGACGATGGTCACGCCTTCTGAACGCTTCATAGTAACCACTATTTGCATGCGTTTTACTATCGCGTTGCCTTTTCATATTTGGTTTTTGTTTTCTGCCTTTATTGTGGTATTTTTTGTTCTTCGGAACGTCAAGTATTTTTTAACCCGAAGGCAAATTGCCCGGTTTGGCAAAGGCGCAGCACGGTTCAGGTGGTCGAAAAATCACATTGTGTACTCAGTAAAGACAGGAAACATAAGTTGAAAAAGTCATTGGAAAGGGCATCAGTACCCGGGCGCGACGGCACATTCAAACGCAGAGGTATTAAACTATCTTATTACAAGGCAGCGTAGTGCCTGAATATATTGTTCGTTGACGGATTAAACGTCACCAATTAAGGTGAACCGGAGCGTTGATTACGCCTGTTCGCCGCCTCGGTTCGAAGGCTGGGGATCATCTTGCACCGCATCCTCTTGGCTACCCATTGGCTGGAAATCAGCAGTGGTCCAGTCGATTCCCATTAGCGCTTGAAAGATAGCTTCTTCGTGAATCAGCAAAGACGGTTCAATGTCAGGGGCATAGGTATGCTTACGGATTGGAGGAATAAGATTTTCTGTTGCAGGGACCGGGGCAGCTACTCGCTTATTCTGGTTATCATACTGGGCTTGGTAATGCGACAGATCTGCTTCCTCAGCCAATTGACAAGCTAGGGGGCGCACCGCCCGGTTTATCGCCCTCAAATCGTCTTCACCAAAGTCTGAACCGTCTTCCTTCAAGCTGGGATATCCTTGGGCCGCTTCGACAGGATCGAAATCTGGTACCCACGCTTTGGCCCGGATCAAGGCAGTGATGGCTCCAGTTCGAGCAGCTGATCTTTTCAACTCTTCAATCCGGGCTGGAAGCATGGACAACCTCTTTAATGTGTCTTGAATCAGAGACGGCGCAGGGTTGTTATGCGATGCAGTGGTGATAGCTCTTTGTGCTCCGATGTACAACTGTTCAATCAGAGTATAAGCAGCTTTGAGTTTCATCCGCACATCAGAACCCAAGTGTCCAATACGTGAGCCTGCAGTGTTTCAAGATGGATTACAAACCGGACATAGGATGTAGTAGACAAGGTACAAATTGGAAGAAGTGCATCGAAAGGTTTACCAAAGACGGCAGAGGTCATGGAGTGTATTTGTCGCTTCACGGTGGATAATTCATCGACCACCGGTTTAAGAGCAGCTTCGGCATTTTCAGCCCTCTTCGTCAAAAGAGCTCTCTCAGTAGCCCAATCAGCTTGTTCTTTTTTGCGGCTTTCTTTCAGCTGTTCCATAACGGTTAAGGCATTGGCCAATGCATCCTTCGCTTTTTCCGTTTCAGCCTGTTGGGTTTTTAAGATTTCCTGAAGGTCCGAGACTTGTTTCGCTTTGGTCTTCAGATCCCCCTGCAGCAGGTCGTCAACAGTGTTCAGAAAATATTGCACGGTTTGGAAGTATCAACCACACAAGCAAGTTATGTGCTCGATACTTGGGGGCTAATGCATACTTGATTTTAACGCAAGTTTTCCATTACAAAAAGTCCCAAGATTAATACAAGTATTTAAACTTGGCACTTGGGGGCTAATGGTTATCTGATGATGTTTTCTGGTTATGACCTATGTTGAAGCCTTGGGTTTTTATTTAAACCGGACCTTAATTGTCAAGGCAGCCTGATCCGGTTTGCCATCTCGGTTTGGAAATATTGATAAGCTAAGTTGCAATGGAATGAAGCACAAGGGAGTTACCTCAAGTTTCTCCTTCATCATCTTGATCATGCCAGCTTCATAATCCCGACTGGTGTACAGTCGGTTCAGGTACCCAGAATAAAGATCCGGGGCGCTTAAAGCGGCGTACGTAGAGGAATCAAGGTCCCATTTGCCCTTTATGGCCGAGATTTCGTCCTTGGCAGTATGCTTGGCTAAAGTAGCAGTGTTCCCCGGTTCAGAGTGACCGGTGCCGGTAATCACAACATCATCATCCTTGGAATCGCTGCTCTGCAGTGGCCCTGTCGGTTTATCAACAGTTCCAGAAGGGGGGATGGATTCCTCAACCCGAACAGGACTGGCAGGCGGATCAGTACGGCTGGCAGGTTCGATAGTCCTTTCTTCAGCACAGGTGTCATCTTGCGGAGATAGACAATTCTGAGTATCTTCACGACCCAGAGCGTCAGCACCAGGAGTTTTCTCCGGTTCAGGAGCGGCAGTTCCTTCAGCCGGGTTATCCAGACGAGCCTTCTTGCTCGGTCTAGGTTTAGCCCTGGAAAAAGCCCAAAGATTGAAAAAACGGTATAAGATGGATTAAGAGACTCATACAGAGATATGTTGTGATCGGTCCAACTTACCCAATAACTGTCTTCAACGGTGGCAGTTGAGTGGCTGAAGATTCACCGGAAGATGAATGGGAAGTGACCTGATAATCGGAGTCAGATGGATTTAGAGGCTGACGAGTTAAACCTGCTTTAGGAGGAAAGCTAGCGCGTAAATCGGAGACCTCTGAGCGGCGTTTCCGAACCGGGCTGTTCGGTAAACCGGCGGAGGTGACTACCTGGCCGCTATGCCGGGTGGTGCGTCGAGCTTCATGTTGCTGGGTCTTCACAAGAAATTTGGGATCCAAGTAAGCAAGAGGGTGAGAAAATTTAATTTTCCGGTTTGCTTGGCGAGGTTTTTTCAAAGGAAAAGGAACGGCATCAGAAGAAAGAATAGTTACCTCTGGGCCTTCGGCATGGCTCGCTTCAGCGTCGTCCTGACAAATATCATCATCAATAAGACGTATAAAAAGCAAACCAACTGAATCGAGGTCTACCCCGAGGTCCGGATTACCCACATCATCCTCCTCTAAATCCGGAGTAGAGGAAGCGGTGTTCCTTTTCCTCTGAGCGGGCTTCTTCACCCTCGTCTTGGGTCGGGTTACCTTTTCAGTCGGCTCTTGAAACTTCTTGCTCCAAAATGGATCATCCCCCTGTGTCAGAAAGGACTGGAGTTAGCAATATGTGCATAAGGAGATCATAAACTCTATAACAGACAGAGGGGAAGTGCTTACAGCAGGTGGCTTGTTTGTGGCACAAAATGGAAGCAGGCCGGTTCGGGCGCAAGCATATTCCGGTTCATTCAGCATCTTTTTCACAGCTTCGGTGACTTCGTCTTCCGTTAGCTGAATGTTGCAGTGCCTCAAAGGATCATCAACCCGGCCCGTGTATTGGCACATTAAACCGGAGCGGATGCTAAGGGGCAGGATGCTCCATGAAATCCAGCAGCGGGCAAGGTCTACCCCTGTCAAACCGTTAGCCATGAAGGCTCTGAGCTTGGACAGCTGAGGGGCATACTTACTCCTCTCTTTGGCGGTTAGCCTTTGGGGGAAGGGGTGGGTATTGCTAAGCCTCTCCGGACGGAAGCCGGGCAGTGGATTTTCTTCAGCAGGGGAAGTATCCTTGCAATAGAACCAAGTATGATTCCATTCTTGCGGATGACTATGCAGCTTGGCATGAGGATAAGTCACTTCTTTCCTCTTTTGAATCGTCACACCACCCAGCTCCATATTAGGGCCGTCGGTGAATTCAGTACGTCGGTTCAAATGAAAGCAGTCCCGGAACAGCTCTACAGTAGGTTCCTCCTGGAAGTACGCCTCGCAAAGCACTTGAAAATGGCAGATATTCGTGACTGAGTTTGGACCAACATCTTGTGGGCGCAACTTAAAGTTAGCAAGGACGTCCCGATAAAATTTTGAACCGGGTGGATTAAAACCCCGGGCCAGGTGATCCGCAAACACCACCACTTCTCCATTCTGTGGGGTAGGAGGACGTTCGTTTCCTGGAACCCTCCAATGGATGGTATTTTTGCTACTCAAAGCGCCAGTCAGAACTAAGTTGTTTAGTTGGGTCTCAGTGATGCGAGAGGGAACCCAGTTGCATTCGTACACCTGTTTTGCCATGAGGAAATCTACAAGACAAAGGTGTTCCGGTTTAAGAAGAAATGTGAATGTAAACCGAAGATGCTCTTCTATAGAGTAAGGTTATCTACGATGATATCATCCAGCGGTTGATCAAGGGGACTAATGGATGTGTGGATCGGTTTGTTCGCTTTGCTAAGAGTTAAACCGACCAGATCTAACAGTTGTGAAAGCAGAAACAGATCCCGTACGGATTCTTTCAAAGCAATGGATCTACAGCTAGGGCGAAAAAGAAATAAAAATATGAGGTTTGGCTCACAGCAGAACAACATGGGTTCGACAAGCAGGGAGATGAGTACAGATTTATAAAGATGAGTACATAGCATCATCATCTGTTGGCAAAAACTCTCAGCAGGTATCAAACTGACGATGTCGTCCTAGCATCAAAGCTGCTATGGGGATGAACAAGGAACAGTGGCAGGATGACGAGCCCTAGAACAGATCTAAAAGCAAGAAGAACATGGGCCTTACTGGGAGCCAAGCGGATGAGAAAGGTCGCCGTGGTGCTCTGATCCGATCAGGTTGATGCAGCGGCCGGAGTGGAGGCAGTAGCTGACGGCGGCGGCGGAGCTCCGAGGTCTGGGTCGCGAGGAAGACGAAGACGGAGACGAAAGGGAGGAAAGGAAGATGGCCTTCAAGTCCTATTTATAAGGCGCGGCGCGCGTGTCAGGCGCGCGAATCCAGGGGCCGGAGATTTCGGGAGCCCAGCCGTCGCCCTGATTGTTGCGGATTAGCAAAAGGAGACGATAACTTTGCACTGACGTCATATCGGTTTACCGTAGCAAGGGGAGACGAAGAAACCAGCGGTTCAACAGTTACTGGAAGACATTTGAAGACAGAAATTTTTGTTAAGGATTGACATGAACCTGTTCAAATCAATCTGGGGCCTAATGTTGGGGATATTGCTATCTGGGGTAAACCGGCCTGCAGGGCCCGGGTTACCTCCGTCAATGGACTCGAGATGTTAAAGCCCAAGGAGAAGTAGAAGGGCCCAAGGCCTATAATCGGTTTAAAGGTTTATGGTGTAAACCGGCCTGGGGTAAACTTGTATTGAAAGTTAGGAATAGAGAGACCGACCCGGGCACGTTTATAAGCCGGAGGTCGGGACTTTGCAGACCGACGGGCGTCACCCGTGTATATAAGGGGACGACCCGACGGCGGTTTGGGGAGAGAGAAGAAGAACTCGAGGTTTAGGCGAAGCTTATTGCTCCCTAAGCCCTCGAAACCCATCAATCCCATCACAACTAGACGTAGGCTTTTACCTTCATCGAAGGGGCCGAACTAGTATAAAAACCGTGTCCTTGTGTCCACTTTTAATCCCTTCAAACTAACCCGTTGCGATGGCTCCACGACTAAGTCCTCTCACTAGGACATCTGCCGTGACAAATCCACGACACCTTATGTAAGAGTCATGGTGATCTTCACCTTTCCTTTTTATATTTTATCCTTTAACAAGCACATTGTGTTGGAAAGATCCTGATATATATATATATATATATCCAATTGGATGTAAGTTATCATAAACTATTATTGTTGACATTACCCTTGAGGTAAAAGGTTGGGAGGCAACACTATAAGCCCCTATCTTTCTCTGTGTCCAATTAAAACTCCATACCCATAAGTATTGCGTGAGTGTTAGCAATTGTGAAATACTAAATGATAGTTGAGTATGTGGACTTGCTGAAAAGCTCTTATACTGACTCTTTCCAATGTTATGATGAATTGCAATTGCTTCAATGACTGAGATTACAGTTTGTTAGTTCTCAATGAAGTTTCTGATTCATACTTGACATTGTGAATAAATTGTTACTTTAGCATAAGAAATCATATGACAATATCCATATATGTTGTTGTTATAAGAATGATCATGATGCCCTCATGTCCTTATTTTATTTTATCGACACCTCTATCTCTAAACATGTGGACATATTTTTCATTATCGGCTTCCGCTTGAGGACAAGCGAGGTCTAAGCTTGGGGGAGTTGATACGTTCATTTTGCATCATGCTTTTATATCGATATTTATTACATTATGGGTTGTTATTACACATTATGTCACAATACTTATGCCTATTCTCTCTTATTTTACAAGGTTTACATGAAGAGGGAGAATGCCGGTAGTTGGAATTCTGGGCTGGAAAAGGAGCAAATATTAGAGACCTATTATGCACAACTCCAAAAGTCATGAAACTTCACGGAGGCACATTTTGGAATATATATAAAAAATACTGGCGAAAGAATTAACCAGAGGGGGGCCACACCCTGGCCACGAGGGTGGGGGGGCCTGTCTCATGGGCCCTAATACGTCTCCAACGTATCTATAATTTTTGATTGGTCCATGCTATATTATCTACTATTTTGGACTATATTGGGCTTTATTTTCCACTTTTATATTATTTTTGCGACTAACCTATTAACCGGAGGCCCAGCCCAGAATTGTTGTTTTTTTTGCCTATTTCAGAGTTTCGGAGAAACAAAATATCAAACGGAGTCCAAACGGAATAAAACCTTCGGGAACGTGATTTTCTCACCGAACGTGATCCAGGAGACTTGGAACCTACTCCAAGGGACAAGAGAGGCGGTCACGACGTTGGGGGCGTCCCCCCTCCTAGGGCGCGCCCTACCTCGTGGGCCCCCTGTTGCTCCACCGACGTACTCCTTCCTCCTATATATACCTACGTACCCCCAAACGATCAGATACGGAGCCAAAAACCTAATTCCACCACCACAACTTTCTATATCCACGAGATCCCATCTTGGGGCCTGTTCCAGAGCTCCGCCAGAGAGGGCCGTCATCACGAAGGGCTTATACATCATCATAGCCCCTCCGATGAAGTTTGATTAGTTTACCTCAGACCTTCGGGTCCATAGTTATTAGCTAGATGGCTTCTTCTCTCTTTTTGGATCTCAATACAATGTTCTCCCCCTCTCTTGTGGAGATCTATTCAATGTAATCTTCTTTTTGCGGTGTGTTTGTTGAGATCGATGAATTGTGGGTTTATGATCAAGTCTATCTATGAATAATATTTGATTCTTCTCTGAATTCTTTTGTATGATTGGTTATCTTTGCAAGTCTCTTAGAATTATCAGTTTGGTTTGGCCTACTAGATTGGTTTTTCTTGCCATGGGAGAAGTGCTTAGCTTTGGGTTCGATCTTGCGATGTCCTTTCCCAGTGAAAGAAGGGGCAGCAAGGCACGTATTGCATCGTTGCCATCGAGGATAACAAGATGGGCTTTTTATCATATTGCATGAAACTATCCCTCTACATCATGTCATCTTGCTTAAGGCGCTACTCTGTTTTTAACTTAATACTCAAGAAGCTTGCTAGATAGCGGTCGATGAGTGGAGTAATAGTAGTAGATGCAGGCAGGAGTCGGTCTACTTGTCTCGGACGTGATGCCTATATACATGATCATACCTAGATATTCTCATAATTATGCTCAATTCTGTCAGTTGCTCAACAGTAATTTGTTCACCCACCGTAGAATACTTATGCTCTTGAGAGAAGCCACTAGTGAAACCTATGGCCCCCGGGTCTATTCTCATCATATCAATCTCCATCACTTTAATCTTGCTTTGCTTTTTTACTTTTCCTTTTACTTTTTACTTTGTATCTCTATACCAAAAATACCAAAAATATTATCTATCATGTCTATCAGATCTCACTCTCGTTAGTGACCGTGAAGGGATTGACAACCCCTAATCGCGTTGGTCGTGAGTAGCTATCGTTTTGTGCAGGTACGAGGGACTTGAGCGTGGCCTCCTACTGGATTGATACCTTGGTTCTCAAAAACTGAGGGAAATACTTACGCTACTTTGCTGCATCATCCTCTCCTCTTCGGGGGAAAACCAACGCAGTGCTCAAGAGGTAGCAAGAAGAATTTCTAGCGCCATTGCCGGGGAGTCTACGCAAAAAGTCAACATACCAAGTACCCATCACAATCCCTATCTCTCGCATTACAATATTTGCCATTTGCCTCTCGTTTTCCTCTCCCCCACTTCACCCTTGTCGTTTTATTCTCCCTCTCTTTCCCAATCTCCTCCTCTCTTTTCGTTTTCCTTTTTCTCGCTTGCCTTTGTTTGCTCGTGTCGCTATGTCTGAAATTGGGGAAGTTATCGCCGATATGGGCGATAACAATATCATAGAAAATTCTAATGCTCCTGCTGAAGAACCCCCTACCTATCATACAAAAAGATTTCGAATCATAGTGGTAATATTATTGGAAAAGGAGTTATTCAAGATTTCTTTACTTGTGCCAGTGCTTTGCCCTCTATGGGCAGTTCTATTCTCCATAGAACTAGTAGTCTTGCGGACGCTATTTCCATGCTTATTGTTGAACTTGAAAGACAATTCATGCATATGCACCCATCTATACAAAGATTTTTCTTAGAATTTTCTAATATCGAGCATTGTTCTGTTAAGCGTGCCACTACTATCTTTTTGGCTCATGAATTCAGATTTATAAAAAAAGAAGCCAAAGAAATATTTGCACACTATAGGGTGGATGCCGGTCGTCCTCCCATACAATCTATCCTCTTTGATCAAGAAGAAATTATGCGCTTTCAATCTCTTGACTATGTTGCTTTCAATGAAAACCTTAGAAAAAAGGTGCCTCTTAATTGATAGAATCTCTGAACTTAATGATGATTTGGCTATTCGAAATAATGAGCTAGGATTCTCTCTTGAGTTTAGGCTCACAAGGTTCTGTCAAAAGAATGCTTATAATGATGAATTGATTGTGCAATATGAAGGGCCGAAAGAGGAACCTATACCTCCTAAAATTGATCTTGGGGACTTTTGTCCTATTAAATTTAGACCTTTTGATTAATTTTGCTTGCCTCAAAGGAAACTTGCTGCCGAACGTAGAGAATATGAAATGAGTTTCACCGATCTATCTTATTACTACGACACTACCTAAATCTATCCTCGCTTTTATGCCTAGCTAGGGGCGTTAAACGATAGTGCTTGTTGGGAGGCAACCCAATTTTATTTTTAGTTTTTTGTGTTTTTCTTCTATTAGGGAATAAATAACCCATCTACCTTCTGTTTGGATGTGTTTTTGTGTCTTAATTAGTGTTTGTGCCAAGCTAGACCTATTGGATCTTCTTGGATGATAGTTATTTGATCTTGCTGTAATTTCCAGAAACTTTGCGCTCAGTGACCGAATTATTAAAAATCACCAGAACGTGATAAAATACTGATTCCAATTGCTTCTGATCAATAAACAAATTTTCTAGGTCTTATAATTTTGGTAGATTTTTTGGAGTTCCAGAAGTTTGCGTTAGTTACAGATTACTACAGACTGTTCTGTTTTTGACAGATTCTGTTTTTCGTGTGTTGTTTGCTTATTTTGATGAATCTATGGCTAGTAAAATAGTTTATAATCCATAGAGAAGTTGGAATACAGTAGTTTTAACACCAATATAAATAAAGAATGAGTTCATTACAGTACCTTGAAGTGGTTTTTTGTTTTCTTTCTCTAACGGAGCTCACGAGATTTCTATTGAGTTTTGTATTGCGAAGTTTTCAAGTTTTGGGTGAAATAATTTGATGGATTATGGAATAAGGAGTGGCAAGAGCCTAAGCTTGGGGATGCCCATGACACCCCCAAGATAATCCAAGGACACCAAAAAGTCGAAGCTTGGGGATGCCCCGGAAGGCATCCCCTCTTTCGTCTACTTCCATCGGTAATTTTACTTGGAGCTATATTTTTATTCACCACATGATATGGTATTTGCTTGGAGCGTCTTGTATTATTTGTGTCTTTGTTTGTTAGTGTGCCACAATCATCCTTGCTGTACACACCTTTTGAGAGATCCATATATGAATTAAAATTTGATAGAATACTCTATGTGCTTCACTTATATCTTTTGAGCGTTGTAGTTTTGCTCTATGTGCTTCACTTATATCTTTTGAGCGTTATAATTTTGCTCTATGTGCTTCACTTAGATCTTTTAGAGCACGGTGGTGGATTTGTTTTAAAGAAACTATTGATCTCTCATGCTTCACTTAGATCATTTTGAGAGTCTTAATAGCATGGTAAATTGCTTAATAATAATATGCTTGGTATTCAAGATATGTGAAACTTTCTTTTGAGTGCATTGAATACTAAGAAAAGATTGAAGCATGATAATTGTTTTGAGATATGAAGATGGTGATATTAGAGTCATGCTAGTTGAGTAGTTGTGAATTTAAAGAATACTTGCGTTGAAGTTTGTGATTCCCGTAGCATGCACGTATGGTGAACCGTTATGTGATGAAGTCGGAGCATGATTTATTTTTTGATTGTCTTCCTTATGAGTGGCGGTCGGGGACGAGCGATGGTCTTTTCCTACCAATCTATCCCCCTAGGAGCATGCGCGTAATACTTTGCTTTGATAACTTCTAAATTTTTGCAATAAGTATATGAGTTCTTTATGACTAATGTTGAGTCCATGGATTATATGCACTTTTTCCTTCCTTCCACCATTGCTAGTCTCTCTAATACCGCGCACTTTTTGCCGGTATCATACACCCACCATATATCTTCCTCAAAACAGCCACCATACCTACCTATCGTGGCATTTCCATAGCCATTCCGAGATATATTGCCATGCAACTTTCCACCGTTCCGTTTATTATGACACGCTCCATCATTGTCATATTGCTAGCATGATCATGTAGTTTACATCGTATTTGTGGCAAAGCCACCATTCATAATTCTGTCATACATGTCACTCTTGATTCATTGCATATCCCGGTACACCGCCGAAGGCATTCATATAGAGTCATATTTGTTCTAAGTATCGAGTTGTAATTGTTGAGTTGTAAGAAAAATAAAAGTGTGATGATCATCATTTTTAGAGCATTGTCCCAAGTGAGGAATGGATGATAGAGACTATGATTCCCCCATAAGTCGGGATGAGACTCCGGACGAAAAAAAAGAAAAGAGGCCATAAAAAAAGGCCCAAATAAAAAAATTAGAGAAAAAGAGAGAAGGGACAATGTTACTATCCTTTTACCACACTTGTGCTTCAAAGTAGCACCATGATCTTCATGATAAGAGAGTCTCCTATGATATCACTTTCATATACTAGTGGAAATTTTCATTATAGAACTTGGCTCGTATATTCCAATGATGGGCTTCCTCAAATTGCCCTAGGTCTTCATGAGCAAGCAAGTTGGATGCACACCCACTTAGTTTCTTTTGTTGAGCTTTCATATACTTATAGCTCTAGTGCATCCGTTGCATGGCAATCCCTACTCACTCACATTGATATCTATTAATGGGCATCTTCATAGCCCGTTGATACGACTAGTTGATGTCAGACTATCTTCCCCTCCTTTTGTCTTCATCACAACCACCACTCTGTTCCACATATAGTGCTATATCCATGGCTCACGCTCATGTATTGCGTGAAGATTGAAAAAGTTTTGAAAATGTTAAAGTATGAAACGATTGCTTGGCTTGTCATCGGGGTTGTGCATGATTTAAATATTTTGTGTGGTGAAGATAGAGCATAGCTAGACTATATGATTTTGTAGGGATAACTTTCTTTGGCCATGTTATTTTGAGAAGACATAATTGCTTTGTTAGTATGCTTGAAGTATTATTATTTTTATGTCAACATAAACTTTTGTCTTGAATCTTTCGAATCTGAATATACATACCACAATTAAGAAGATTTGCATTGAAATTATGCCAAGTAGCACTCCGCATAAAAAATTCTCTTTTTATCATTTACCTACTCGAGGACGAGCAGGAATTAAGCTTGGGGATGCCTGATACGTCTCCAACGTATCTATAATTTTTGATTGCTCCATGCTATATTATCTACTATTTTGGACTATAATGAGCTTTATTTTCCACTTTTATATTATTTTTGGGACTAACCTGTTAACCGGAGGCCCAGCCAGGAATTGCTGTTTTTTTGCCTATTTCAGAGTTTCGAAGAAACAGAATATCAAACGGAGTCCAAACGGAATAAAACCTTCGGGAACGTGATTTTCTCACCGAACGTGATCCAGGAGACTTGGACCCTACTCCAAGGGACAAGAGAGGCGGTCACGACGGTGGGAGGCGCGCCCCCATGCCTCGTGGGCCCCCTGTTGCTCCACCGACGTACTCCTTCCTCCTATATATACCTACATACCCCCAAACGATCAGATACAGAGCCAAAAACCTAATCCCACCGCTGCAACTTTCTATATCCATGAGATCCCATCTTGGGGCCTGTTCCAGAGCTCCGCCAGAGAGGGCCGTCATCACGAAGGGCTTATACATCATCATAGCCCCTCCGATGAAGTTTGAGTAGTTTACCTCAGACCTTCGGGTCCATAGTTATTAGCTAGAAGGCTTCTTCTCTCTTTTTGGATCTCAATACAATGTTCTCCCCCTCTCTTGTGGAGATCTATTCGATGTAATCTTATTTTTGCAGTGTGTTTGTTGAGACCGATGAATTGTGGGTTTATGATCAAGTCTATCTATGAATAATATTTGAATCTTCTCTGAATTCTTTTATGTATGATTGGTTATCTTTGCAAGTCTCTTCGAATTATCAGTTTGGTTTGGCCTACTAGATTGGTTTTTCTTGCCATGGGAGAAGTGCTTAGCTTTGGGTTCGAACTTGCGGTCTCCTTTCCCAGTGAAAGAAGGGGCAGCAAGGCACGTATTGCATCGTTGCCATCGAGGATAACAAGATGGGCTTTTTATCATATTGCATGAAACTATCCCTCTACATCATGTCATCTTGCTTAAGGCGTTACTCTGTTTTTAACTTAATACTCTAGATGCATGCTGGATAGCGGTCGATGAGTGGAGTAACAGTAGTAGATGCAGGCAAGAGTTGGTCTACTTGTCTCGGACGTGATGCCTATATACATGATCATACCAAGATATTCTCATAACTATGCTTAATTCTGTCAATTGCTCCACAGTAATTTGTTCACCCACCGTAGAATACTTATGCTCTTGAGAGAAGCCACTAGTGAAACCTATGGTCCCCCGAGTCTATTCTCATCATATCAATCTCCATCACTTTAATCTTGCTTTGCTTTTTTACTTTGCATTTTACTTTTTACTTTGTATCTCTATACGAAAATACCAAAAATATTACCTATCATCTGTATCAGATCTCACTCTCGTAAGTGACCATGAAGGGATTGACAACCCCTAATCGCGTTGGTTGCAAGTAGCTATCGTTTTGTGCAGGTACGAGGGACTTGAGCGTGGCCTCCTACTAGATTGATACCTTGGTTCTCAAAAACTGAGGGAAATACTTATGCTACTTTGCTGCATCATCCTCTCCTCTTCGGGGGAAAACCAGCGCAGTGCTCAAGAGGTAGCAGGCCCCCTGGCAGGCCTCTGGTGCCCATCTTCTGCTATATGAAGTCTTTCATCCGAGAAAAAATAATAAGCAAGCTTTCGGGAGGAAGCACCGCTGCCACAAGGCGGAACCTAGCGAAACCAATCTAGGGCTCCGGCGGAGCTGTTCTGCCGGGGAAACATCCCTCCGGGAGGGGAAATCGTCACCATCGTCATCACCATCGATCCTCTCATCGGGAGGGGGTCAATCTCCATCAACATCTTCACCACCACCATCTCCTCTCAAACCCTAGTTCATATCTTGTATCCAATCTTTGTCCCAAAACCTCAGATTGGTACCTAGGGGTTGCTAGTTGTGTTGATTACTCCTTGTAGTTGATGCTAGTTGGTTTATTTGGTGGAAGATCATATGTTCAGATCCTTTATGCATATTAATACCCCTCTGATCATGAACATGAATATGATTTGTGAGTAGTTACATTTGTTCCTGAGGACATGGGAGAAGTCTTGCTATAAGTAGTCATGTGAATTTGGTATTTGTTCGATATTTTGATGAGATGTATGGTGTCTTTCCTCTAGTGGTGTTATGTGAACGTCGACTACATGACACTTCACCATTGTTTGGGCCTAGAGGAAGGCATTGGGAAGTAATAAGTAGATGATGGGTTGCTAGAGTGACAGAAGCTTAAACCCTAGTTTATGCGTTGCTTCGTAAGGGGCTGATTTGGATCCATATGTTTCATGCTATGGTTAGGTTTACCTTAATACTTCTTTTGTAGTTGCGGATGCTTGCAATAGGGGTTAATCGTAAGTGGGATGCTTGTCCAAGGAAGGGCAGTACCCAAGCACCGGTCCACCCACGTATCAAATTATCAAAGTAACGAACGCGAATCATATGAGCGTGATGAAAACTAGCTTGACGATAATTCCCATGTGTCCTCAGGAGCGTTTTCCTTCATATAATAGTTTGTTCAGGCTTGTCCTTTGCTACAAAAAGGATTGGGCCATCTTGCTGCACCTTATTTACTTTCATTACTTGTTACCAGTTACGAATTACCTGATCACAAAACTATCTGTTACCGATTATTTCAGTGCTTGCACTACAAAAAAAAGACACATCCGTGACATTTGGGGCCAAACATTTTTTTTTCTGTCATACTTATGACACTTCTATGACAATAATTGTGACAAAACCCGGTATGATCATAGATGTGGTGGGGTCCTACTTCTATGACAAAAAATCATGATAGAAAATGGGCTTTTCGTCCTGGGCGGGCTGGAGATGCAGCTACATGACATTCTTTGGGCCGTGCATGATGGAAAAAACCATGGTAGAAGCGAGGGCGAGGAAAATATCGAGGCGTTCCCGGTTACGGTGGGTGGTCGAGGGCCGAGCGATGGGCGTTTCTCTCATACGTACGCGCGTGTGTGCGGGGCGTTAGGCTCTAACTGAACCCGAGCGAGGCGTTGGGCTCTAACTGAACCCGAGCAATTGTGCAGCAGGCTACGCGTTGCTGAACCCGAGCGATCGATCGATCACTTGCTGTTAACTAAACCCGAGCGATTCCTTCGCTACTGCTGCTAACTGAAGCCGATCAAACACTGCTGCCTCCTTCCCTGGATGAACAATGGGCGTTTGTTGAGGGGGTTTGGATGAACAGGACCCCTTGGTAGTAGAGGCCGTTGCCGCTGGATGAACAGTACCCCTTTCGATCGAGCCGGTGGATGAACAGGACCCCGTGGAGGGCTGGATGAACAGGACCCTATGGAGGGCTGGTTGAACAGTAGCCGGTGGAGGGATGGTTGAACAGTAGCCGGTGGAGGGCTGGATGAACAGTAGCCCATGGAGGGGTGGTTGAACAGGACCCCGTGGAGAGGGCTGGTTAGCCAGTGGAGGAGCGCGCGGTGGAGGCTGGATGAACAGGAGCCCGTGGATGAACAGTCGCAGGTGGAGGCTGGAGGAGCTCGACGGTGGATGAACAGTAACCCGTGGAAGCTGGAGGAGGTCGACGGTGGAGATGAACAGTATCCTGTGGAGTCCCGTTTTGCGGTACGCCACACCCCTCCCGATGAACAGGACCCCCGTTTCGATCGTAGTGCTCCAACACAAGTCCGTTTCCTCCGTTTTGCGGTACGCCAGACCCCTCCCGATCAACAGGACCCCGTTTTGACCGTAGGAGGTCCGTTTCCTTCGTTTTGCGGTACGCCAGACCCCTCCCGATGAACTGGATCCCGTTTCCACCGTGGCCGGTCGAACACAAGGTCATTTCCTTCATTCTGCAGTACTCCAGGCCTTGTTTCCATCTCCTGTTCCGTCCAAGCCAGTTGGCTCCCGATGAACAACACGCGTTCTGTTGCCTCTCAATGAACACGACGCATTCCGTTGCCTCCCCATGAACACGATGACGACGCAGTTTCTCCGTTGCGACCCAGCCACAACCATGTACACGAGCCCTGGCCGTACGTATGCTCGAGTAGGCGTTCGAGACCCCGCCTATATGTATGTACATGGCCGTATTTACTTTCTTGCAACATGGCCGCTCGACGTACATGTACATGCTACGTGCGCGCCTCTACTACCACACGTGTGCGCTTCTACTACCACATGTGCCCTTCCTTACACGGCCATGGTTCATCCCTGCAGCCTGCAGACAGACCGATCGACCAGTATGTACGTACACGTTCGCGACCAGAACGACAACGCTACGTACGCTTTGACCGGGTGGGTCCCGACTGTCAGGCACTTCCTTGCGTGCAAAGATGTAGCTGGTGGGTCCCAACAATCAGGCGGCGAATCGTTTTTTTGCCCGTAATATGGACGCACTTCCTTGCATGCGAAGATGTAGCTGGTGGGTCCCAGTAGTCATGGGGCGAATCATGTTTTTGCCCATAATATGGACGCACTTCCTTGCGTGCGAAGATGTAGCTGGTGGGTCCCAACAGTCAAGGGGGAAACGTTTTTTTCGCGAAATATGGTGGCCCACCCGGTGGGTCCCTGCTATTAGGTGGAGGAATCATTATTTTCCGCGTAATAAGGAGGCACTCCCTTGTTGCGGTCATGGACCTAGGTGTCATCCTCTCCACGTACAGTACTCTTTCGATGGAAGTCGATCGTTGACCACATTGACCATGCCGCGCCGAGAGCACCAAGGCGATGGACGACAGCGAGGCCTAGGAAGGGGACGATGCGGAGCCGGGGAAGACGCAACAGTGGATGCCCACGCGAAGAGGAGTACGAGGGTTCATTGGTTCGGCTGCGGTGTGAGGATGCCATCACCACAGGGTCTGGCCAGCGGTGGGAGTGGTAGGGGAAGGTGAGGCCTCTGCGGCAGCACAACAAGGAGCAGGCGGCATGACCGGCGTTGCTTTGGGCGGCTGGAGCAAGAAGACCATAGGTTGAAGAATCACAACGGCTGTTGGATGGACATTGTACGATCACTACAGCTAGAGTCGTTCATATTGACTAAGTTGACAAAGCCCTCTGCCCGCGCCAACTTAGTAGGCCCACAAGTCAGCCTCCCATATGGTGGGTCCCAGCTAGCATGGGGAGTATTCATTTTTTGGGCGGCTGAAGCTAGAATATCCGAGATTGAAGAAGAAGCACGACATCCGTTGGATGTACATCCAACGGACACTGCTGCTAGAACCGTGTGTTGACTATAAGTTGACAAAGCCATGCATACACGTCAACTTAGTAGGCCCACAAGTGTGTGGCAGAGGACTTATAGCCCATTTGCTATTTGTAAGAATGCAAAGCCCATTTTTGAATTCTAAAGGAATTTACTACAGCCCATTTACAGTTTGTTAAAAGTACAGCCCATTTTCTAGCTAGGACAACGATTAATAATTTCAACCAACCGTTCAAAACAGAATTCAATAAAAATTCCCACATTTTGATAGGATCCGAAATATTTTTGTACTGAAATTTCTAGTCAGATTAAATACAATTTTAATATAAATTTGTCTTACGCAAAAATCCAACGAAACATTGCGCGCGCAACAATTAATGAAATTAAAATTTTCAAAATCCAAAAGTAATATTTTATAAACTAATTACGTGTTTGGTGCATTTTTTTATAATTACTGCCCATTTTTTATAATTACATCCCATTTATTATTTTCTTAAAGCCCATTTTCTTGTTAAGCCTAATGCATCCCTCCTAGGAAAGATTTGCAGCCCAGCGGGGCGGAGAATAACAAGTTGACCCGGATTTTGTACAACTATCGGCCCAGTTGCATTGCTGATGTTGAGAAAAAGGCCTGTGTAGTGCAGTACAACCTTACATGACTACTCAGCCCACATTCAGCGACGCCGGAAAGGCCCAGACAAGGCTTCTGTACAACCTTTTGAAGTCACTGAGCTCAATTAATAACTTAAGAAAAAAGTTAGAGTATAGTGGAACCTAATTAAAAGCAGTCACGAGCGAAGAAATAATTCAACGGGTCCCACTTGTGCGTGTGCGTGTGTGTGTTTATGTGTGTGTGTGAGAGAGAGAGACCCATCGGTTGATGCTCGTAAATACATCTTTCAGCCATATGCATTGATGATGCTCGGTAAAAACTTATATAGTTGACACAATCATATAGAACATCATAGCACACTGAACTTGCATACAAAAATTTCACGCAGGCAGCACAATCAGGGTGGAAGCAGTGGATCGCTACGGGTTGGGCTATGTTGAAACCAACGAACTCGTACATAATGGTCCATCGTCTTACCAATGATGGGGAAATATCTTGAATGTTGGGCAAAGAAAACAGACAGACAACACAATATATAAGTTCTGCTGGAACATTAAGTTGACGTACATGCCTTTCTAAAACAAGTTCAGGTAAAAAAATTGAACAGGTCATCTGACAAGATTCAGTTGTTACCTCAAATTAGAGCACATCCAGGCAGCCAGCCCTGCCTCTTCTCCCAAAGAAGCAGTGGCCTCCGCCGCGCGATGGAGTAGGCCCTGTGCCATCCATCGTTTCGAGCAACATGGGGAAAGTCTGACGTTGACTCCTGTAATGGACGCCGTCGACGGACCCGTGCACCAGCAGCGGCGACAGGACTACGATTGATGGATTGACCACTTCTTCGACATGTACGAACACTTGATACAGGTACATTCCTAACGCGGTCCGCGGCGGCCTTGGTGGTGACGAATAGTACAACCCCGGTTCCTGCACCGGTATCTCAACACCAATCACCTTCAGTATGGTGGACGGCTTCTTCATCCATGCCATAACCGTCAGAGCCCAGCTGTCTGGAGGAACAAACATACTTACGAGCTCACCTCCAAGGTCGTTGATAAGCTCATTCATGGACTCGCTGTTCCAAGCACGTCGAGGCATGCCGTGGAAGGTAAGCTTTGTTAAAAAATCAAGCTCAGAGGGCACCGAGCCCCATCCTGGATGCCACCGATCAAAGCTCACCAGCGCGCCATCGCAGAACAAGCGCCGGGAAGATTCGAACACACGACTGCAGTCGAAAGTTGTCCGAAACCTGACGAAGAAATCAGCCGGTGGCGGACAGACTTCGACGAGCAAGTCACTTATTTGGATGCCGTGCACAATGCCAAGAGCTTTGACAAGGTCGTCCGATGAGATGGGAGGCCGGTCGCTGTTGATGGTTACCATCAACACTTTTTCGGCAAAGTGGTCGTCAAGCGCCACCATGCCACTGTTGAGCGACAGCACACAACCCCCGAAGGCAGGACGGACCTCAGGATCTCCGGCTCGGAGATCCGCGTTGACCAACGACATGATAGTGCGCTTGAGTATAGGGAGTACAGGAGGGGGGTTTGGGGGAATTGGAGTAGGAATCAAGATTCCAGAGGTGGGGGAGGGGCGGTTGATTGGTGATGAAAAGGTAGCATGAATTTTGAACACGCGCCAATATGCTCTCGGTGTGCAAGCGCACGAAAACACCGGTGGCACCCACATGTCAGCCTAAGAGTCCCTATTCTTTCTTTTTTGAGAGCACGACCTTTTTTTGAGGATCTTTTGATGGCCCGGCCTGAGAGTCATAATTGACCTATTTGGCATTGCGTTACTACTCGGCCCATATTCAATGACACCTCACTGGCCCAAACAAGTGTACATCATCGAAAAGACACTGAGCTTAAATTATGACTTGAAAAAGGAGATATACTCTGAACACTGGAGAATGGTGATGCCCTCATTTAGCCCACCAGCAGTTCGAGACAATAAACAGTTCGAAACAATGATATATACAACATTCAAACACTGACTATTGACTACTACTGACATAAACAGCAAGACATGATAGTTCATAAGAAGTCTTGCTACACCACCAAAACGCGCCCATTTGCAGCGCTTAGACTCTCGTGATCCAGACGAGAATGACATTCTAAATAGAGGCAACTATTACATAGTAAGAGTGACATAGACGAGGATGACCAAATGACAAGGAATATGCATAACAAAAGAGAGAACTACCCATCCAGAACAAGCTGCAAAGACAACAAGTCATTCAAAGAGGGATGATCCAACACCATAATAACTTGCAGCCCCGGTTCAGCCACCAGTGATCCGGAGACACCAGTACTCCACCCTTTCGACGCAACATCCCAATTACCTATCAACCTGAAGGCTTGAACCACATCACTGCCTCTCGGACTCGACACATCCAAGGATCAAAGTTAATCCAGATCCCTTTGTCATTCTCACCTTCTTTTGGCTGTAGGCTGTATCGTTGACAATCAGGGGAGTTTGCTCCTGAACTCCTAGGGCTCTCCGTGTAGACACAGTTTTCCATAACAAACATAGCCTCTCTGCCATCAAGGTCCTTGCCAATGGTGATCTTCTGGTTAATCGGATAATTGAGTCCGAGAAACAGAGAGTATGAACCAAGGTTGTTTACCTGCCTCCAACTCAAAAATCATGCAGGTCCCAACAAGCTGGTATCCTGCTCATAGACGTAACCGCTACTGTCCGGATACTCATGTATTTCACGGTGCTTGCATATAGTGGGGTTTTTGCAATATAACTTTTTCGACTCATGTTTCCGAATGATCATCAGTCTTTTGATATTTTGTCGTCCTCTGATCGAGCGAGGAACCAGTTGTGCTTCCCTATTTTTGGCAAAGGTGGTGTGATTACAAAGGGACGTAACTGTAGGGACACTTCATCATATCAAAAAGGACAGGCATTGTTAATGTAAGATCAGCATTGTTCAGAGTATGAGTAGGATAATGCAAGAAACAACATTGATATGCCCCTATTGGAGCTGGGAGGAAAAAATAGGGAAATGTATACTGGGTTCGAAAATATAGAAGTGCCATGCATGGTTATACTCATGTTATCTCACAATCGATTCTTCACAGGAAACTACCATGTCATGCATGTTATGTAATCATGTTTTGTCCTCACAAACAAATTCTTCAAGGAAACTAACAAACTGTCACACCCTGCATTTTGTAACATATCATTTGCATTAATAAAGCATGAAAAATTGGACCAACAAAAACTTTTGCATTATTTGGCTTTTATTTTGAAGTTGGTTTTCTCTGAGTGGTTTTTCAAGTGCTCTTAATAGTCAGCTACTCCACCTTCTATACTTCATCTCCTTGTCCCAAACTTCTGCCCAATGATCATGCCATGCGTATAGAGCAATATAGTATTTTCTTACAAAAATAATTTGGCCAAAAAGTATTCTTAAGAATTAGTTTTCCAAAAACCCCTGGATTGAGGATTTCACTGCAAATACTTAATTAAGGGCAGTAGAAATATTTACAAAGATATATTTGACACCTATTAGATATAGGATACCCAGAAACCACAAAAATATAATTTTGGAAGTTATTTTCCTATTTTATATAAAGGGTTTTTCTTAAGGCCAGAAATGGCCTTAAATAGGTTAAAATTATTTAAAAGCTTTAAAAATATTTGAGAAAAATTAGGGAGACTCAATGGACATATATTGTCCATATATATGAGTTTCAACACATGGTTATGATCAAAATATTGGACAAAACCTTCCAAAACCATTTCTGCCCATTTCAAGGATTTGAGATATTTCTACAGGAAATATTTTCATAAAAATCCAAGGAAAATCCAGCAAGTCACAAATGCATATTGTGATCACCTTGCAAAGCCCCATGTCAACTAGAGTCATTTTGGTTCACCAAAATGCCCCAAAACCCTCTCTGACCAGAATCAAATTTGATCAAGTTTGTACTACCAACTTTCTCTCCTTAACCCCAACTTTTGTGAGCATGTTCACATGACCAAATGAGGCCACTACACCAAGTGGTGCATCAAGGAGAATTGATTTGCTCAACTAGATCTACACAAGTCCATTTCTGCTCATTTCAAGGGTTTACAAAAGTTGCATTGGCAACTTTGCCCAATTAAGCTCCAAATTGGTGGAAGGCCCTAATTATATGTGTCATTTCACCCTGTGGAGTGTCATGGCAATTGGAGATCATTTTGTTGCCCAAACCAACATCAAACACCTTCTGTCATTTTGCAAAAACCACTGCTTGGACCCCTTCCACTATTCTTGGTGAGCTCCACTTTTTACCACAGCTCCCCCTAGACCCCTTTCACCTCCAGTAACAATGGCAAGTCCCCAGCTCAATAATTGAGGGGTGAAACCCCCCTCTTTCTCTCTCTGGACAGCCACTTTCCCCCTCTTCCTCACCTCCCTCCTCACTCCAGTGGCCATCCAGGGCATCCAATGCCCCTCTCCTCTTCTTTACTCCCCCCTAGACCTGCTAGACACTAGTGGACACGCCCTGCCCTTTTAAACAATGCCATGGCAGCCATTTGGGCGCTCTGGAGCGCGCTACAGTGCGTTCCCGCACTGTAGCCGCCCCCTTCCAGCCACATCCGGCCACCTCGGCTCTCCCCCTCGTGTCCCCCGAGGCCACCTCGACGTCCGCAGCATGCCACGCCCCTGGCCCCCGCCTCCTTCTCCCTCCTCTCGCCCCAGCTCGCACGCGCGGCGGCCGCCCGAGCTCACCAGTGAGCATGCTCACACGCGCGGTGCCTCTGGCCCCCTGCTCCCTCTCTCTCTTCTTTCCCTCGCTCTGGACCGAGCCCACAAACGCCCCAGACACGGCGCTCTCCTCCCCCGAGCCCCGCAGCGACGAGCGTGAGCTCGCCGGCGCACGGGTCTGCTGGACCTCCCCGGCGCATGGGCTCGGCGGAGTTCGCGAGGTACAGGCCACCCCCGCTCCTCCTCTGCCCCGATCTGGAACCGCCTCCTCCCACTGATCATTTCCCCCTCCTTCCCTGCCTCTTTTGCAGCCGGAAACGGCCGGAGCCGTCGACTCCCGAAGCTCCTCCGCCGCGGACCTCGTCGCCGGCGAACCAGGCACCCCCGCCGGCCAAGTCCAGCACCCCCGACGTGCGGCAGCCCCCTGAAGCCATCCCCGCACTCGCCGGAGCTCGCCGTGGCCTGCATCGTCGCCGGTGAGCACCGCGACCCCCCTGTCCACGGGTTAGTGATGACAGGCGGGCCCCGCCTGTCATCCTCTCTCTCATTTCCGCGCCCCCGTCCGACCTGCGGGCCCCGCCCGTCAGGTTTGAAAACAGGTAGACGGGCGCGCGCGCGCAGTGCGCTGGCTCGGCTGGGCCGGCCCGCTGGCTGGGCCTGCTGCCCTGCGGCTGCTCTGGCCCAGTGGCACAGTGCCATTTCTCTTTTTCCCTTTTTCTTGCTGTCTTGTAAAAATTCCACAAGGAGAAATAATTGTCCAAATGGAATAATTCCAATTCCTAAATTCCTAGAATATTGCAATCTATTTAATGGTGCAACTTCCATTCAAATCCAACCAACTTTTATGTATTGTTCAAATTTAAATTCAAATTTGAGCATTTAAATTCCCCTCTAAAAATCCATTTCTCCTATTTCCACAACTCGAAATCCAAGACTAAGAATTTTCCCCTTCTTAGATTTCCACCTAGTATTTTACAAAAATGAGTTGACATTTTTCTGAGCACTTTGATTTTTCTATTTTATTATTGCCTTATTTTTCTCGTTATTATTTTGCAGCGATATATTGCGTTGCTGACGAAGGAGTTGGACCAGAAGACTTTGAAGACCCAGAAGACCTTGTTGAGCCAGGCAAGCAGCCCTTTGACCAGGTCTATGAAACCTTTTTATGCATGTCATATAGCACTTTATTAGCGTTGCTTCGGAATCATGATGTGATGGAAACCACTTTGATGGGTTGCCTCTGTTACTTCCTCGTTGATACTTGCATTGTGCATGACCCTACCTCCTTATGAGGGTTATGCTGGATGGAGTAGATAGGATGCTAAAGTAGTGCTACGCAAAAAGGGACGGGAATATGCATGGTGATGGAGACAAAGCATTTTCAAAGGACTTTTCGAAAACCCCATCGGGTGCCACTTATGCCCGAGGGAGATGATGAGATGGGTAGCCACTTGATGACGAAGTGGTGTACCGAGGCAAGTGTGTGTGTGTTGTTTTTGAAAACGGATTAGATTTAAGATTTGTCGACTGTCCCAACCTTACATGTGCAACCACTCTACCCTTATATGGGAAAGGGCATTATTGATTACTTACGTCGATACTAGCTTGGAGCCCGCATTACTAGTGACGGGGGAGAGTTGGTGCTCTCTCTCGGGACGGGGTCGTGCCAGGTAGGGCGGCCATGACTGTTTTCACAGGGCATCGGATACACTGTTGTGTCCCCTCTCGGATGTTACGATCTCGAGCGAGTCTCGTATGATGTACATCGTGAGGATACGGAACAACGAGTGGACTCCTTGTTAGTGTCGTCTAGGGAAAGATAGTGATCGGGTGCTTACCCCGGGTACTTGAGGTACCGCGGGTCATGGATGACACGGAAGCTCCCCGGATCTTGTGGGTAAAGTGTGCAACCTCTGCAGAGTGTAAAACTATTCGAATAGCCGTGTCCACGGTCAAGGACAGTTGGGCGGTGCTGCTTAAACTACGTCCACTTGTTTACAAACCGGTGTGTGTGGGAAGAATTACTTGGGTCAAGTCAAGGACTTGACATGATTGAGTTGGGTTGGTGCCCACTCTAACTATGTTGATATCTGTAACATGTCCTCATGATTACTTGAATTCTGCTGATGCATGTCTTGCAAGTTGTTGAACATGTCATTGCACTCAAAACTAGCTTTCCGCAAAAATTTACCTATGTCATGCATTATTGTACCTTGAACCAAAACATGGGTTGCTTGCGAGTACATTCAAAGTACTCATTGGCTTGCCACTGGTTATTTAATTGACCAGGCATGGAAGAACAGGAGTTCGAGGAAGAATCCTTTGGAGAGGAACATGCGAACTCGGACGCTTCCTAATCAGAATGCCTGTAGGGTTAAGGCAGATGGCATGGGTTCTACTTATCAACGAAGATTTCCGCTGCTTGTGTTTCATTTTATGTTCAGCCCATAAGGCTTTATCTATGTAAGACTTGACCATAATGGTCATAATTTGTGTAAGACGGTATGTATGGATGTAAGACTCTTGTTATTCAGCTTCTGTGTGTTCAGTGATCATTGGTCTCTGGGATCACTGTACACGTGCATTCGGTGATCACGACTTATGAGTCGGGGTCCCCACAAAGCTGGTATCAGAGCCATCCTGGCTGTAGGAAGCCTTAGTTAGCATGGAAGTTAGTTAGCTTGAGACCATCTGAACCTCTCTCCTTTTCTAAGCTTACCCACCCGAGTTATATTTACCTTATTGACCTCTCCCACTCAACCTTTGTAGATGGCTGCCGTACCTGAAGACTTCCTGACCAACGGATTTCCCGTGCTTCTCGAGGATAGCCTCAAGAAGTGCCAGTTCCACCGAACCCCCATTTTCACCTACCATGAGCACTGGATCAATGACACTGAGACGGAGTATCACGTGGAAGTGATCGTGAAGGCCAATGACTCTCCAACAAGCTGGTTCTTTGAGGGACCCCAGATGGCAACACTAGTTATTGCCGTCAAGACGGCAACCCTCAAAGCACTCACCCGCCTTCGAGACCTTCTTCCCGAGATGGCAGACGAGATGGCAACCCGCTTCTTGCCTTATCGGAAGGAAGGTGAGGATGAGAGCAGTGCACCAGCTCCACCACTAGAGGAAGGACTTCCACTCCGATTCCAGACCTACTTCAGCCTTTGTGCCAATAGTTTGGCACAACACTTGGCCTTGGAATCGATGGAACTCCGAAAGGAACTCCATGAGACCAAGGCACTTCTTCGCCAAGCACAAGAGAAGACATATAGGATTAAGAAGGAAGGTGCTCCCCCTAGTCAGCCCGCAATCGCATACCGAGGCGGAAGACCCCCAAAGGATGGAGAACCACCACGGCAGCACCGCATGAGCGCAAAGGAATACCACAAGCTCTTCGCACCTCCGGCAAAGCAACGCCGTGTTGAGCTCCTCCACTCCCCCACCCCTTCAAGTGAAGAGGAAAGCCAGGCCACCGATGATGAGGAGGAACACCCAGAAGAGCCAGACTACGCGACCGAGCATTCCGCCACTTAGGCATCATTCGCAACCCGGATGTGCCCGTAAGTAACCCCTATGGTAGGATAGGTCGTGTGCCCCTATGCGAAGTCAATTCCTTGTACAGGTTCATATGAAACCATGTAGTGTTGCGTTTGCTTTTGGTGTGTTTGATGGATGTCGTGCTTTCCTACGGGAACTTGTAAGCGACTACATCACCCATTTGGATTTTTTAATGAATGTGTTTGGCCTTTTGGCCCTTGCATGAAAACAATTAGTGTCATACCAACCCCCTTACTAGGCATCCCATCTACATTGCTTTCCCCATCTTTCCCAATCATGAGACCTTGATCGCTCCAACAGGATGCCTGTTGTAACCTGTACTGGTACTTCTACCCAGCAGCAAGGAGCCCGAGAAGGAGCCAGTCAGGACCAAACCCAAGGACAAGCTCCGCCACCACCACCACCTCCAAGCATGGATGTGGCTCAGCTTCTCCAAGCTTTCCGAGAGGAACGCCAAGCCAACACTGCAGCCCTCCAGATGATTGCTCAAGCTGTCAACCGCCAGCCGGCGGGAAATGGCAATGGACGTTCCACATTGGTGGAGTTCAAGAAGCATGCACCACCCACCTTCATCGAGACTGCTGAACCCCTGGATGCAGATGACTGGGTCCACACCATTGAGGATCTGCTGGAACTAGTCGGATGCACTGAGGACCGTGAAAGGGTGGCATATGCTGCTCACTGTCTCAGGGGAACTGCCAGAGCTTGGTGGGATGGATTCAAGGCCATGCATTCTGAGCGAAACATCACTTGGAATGACTTCAAGGCAGAATTCCGCAAGGCCCACATTCCTTCCGGAATCATGGCCATCAAGAAGCGTGAGTTCCGAGCCCTGAAGCAAGGTAGTAGCACTGTCAAGGAGTACATGCAGAAGTTCAGTGTTCTCTCAAGGTTTGCCCCTGAAGATGTCAGCACTGATGCTACCAAAAAGGAGCGCTTCATGGAAGGCCTTAACCAGACTCTGCAGTACTCGCTTGTTGTGTGTGACTGCCCTACCTTTCCTGATCTGGTGAACAAGGCACTCATGCTTGAAGACAAGAGACGTGCTTTGGATGATACCCGTAAGCGCAAGATGATCAGCAAGGGTAGCTCCAGCAACCAGAAGCCTCGCCCATGGCAGTCCTCCCCGGTCAAGCCAACCTATCAGCAGCCAAGAGCTCCTGCACCCCGCACCAATTATCCACCTCAGCAGTATGCCAACCCCAGGCCAGCTTACAACAACCCCAATAACAATGCCGGCAGGAGCAGCAACCCCAATCAAGTCACTTGCTTTGGATGTGGTCAGCCAGGGCACTACTCCAAGAATTGCCCCAACAAGAAGCCCAACGCCCCGCGCCCCAATGCGTAGAACCCAGGACAAGGCCGTGGAATGCCGCTAAGGAACCAAGCTCCCCGCAACCCGCCCAACAATGGCAAGGGTCGTGTGAATCATGTCACTGCAGAAGAAGCCCAGGAAGACCTGGACGTCGTGCTAGGTACGTTCCTTGTCAACTCAACACCTGCAACTGTCTTGTTTGATTCTGGAGCCACGCATTCATTTGTCACCCAAAAGTTTGCATTAAAAAGTGGCATGACCCCTACACCCCTGAATAACCCTATGGTGGTACAAACCCCCGGAGCAGAGATGAGAGCCAAGATAGGATGTAAGGGAGTCGGGATTATCATCAATGGGGTAGACTTCCAAGCAGACCTTATCATCTTAAGATCACAAGGATTGGATGTGATCTTAGGAATGGATTGGCTCATCAAGCACCAAGGCTTGTTAGATTGTGCCAACCGGACTGTCACTGTGACCAATGACCAAGGAGTCGAAGTCAAGTTTGCTCCCAACCCCACCTCTGCTCAAGTCAACCAAGTCAACTGTCTGACTGAAGTTGGATTGGAGCAAGTGCCGTTAGTATGCGAATACCCCGATGTCTTTCCTGATGAGCTACCGGGAATGCCTCCTGACCGAGACATCAAGTTCATCATCGAGCTCAAGCCCGGAGCAGGACCCATCTATAAGAAGCCTTATAGAATGGGATCGGAAGAGTTGGCAGAGTTGAAGAAGCAACTGGAAGAGCAGTTGAGGAAAGGATTTATCCGCCCTAGTGCCTCCCCTTGGGGATCGCCAGTTCTGTTTGTGGCAAAGAAGGATGGTACTATCCGCTTATGCATTGACTACCGCTTCCTCAATGAAGTTACAATCAAGAACAAGTATCAACTTCCCAAAATTGAAGATCTGTTTGATCAACTCAATGAGGCCAAGGTGTTCTCCAAGATCGACCCCAAATCTGGGCACTACTAGCTGAAAATCAGACCCCAAGATATTCCGAAGACGACATTTGTAACCAGATATGGCCTGTATGAGTGCACGGTCATGTCCTTTGGATTGACCAATGCCCCAGCTTACTTCATGTATCTCATGAATAAGGTCTTCATGGAATATTTGGAAAAGTTTGTTGTTGTCTTCATTGATGACATTCTTGTCTTCTCGAAGACGGAAGAAGAGCACGAGCAACACTTGAGGATGGTCCTAGACAAGCTTCGAGAGCACCAACTGTATGCCAAGTTCAGCAAGTGTGAATTTTGGCTGCATGAGGTTGGATTCTTGGGTCATGTTTTGACTGAAGAAGGATTGTCGGTCGATCCCGCTAAGATTGAAGCCGTGACGGAATGGCAATCCCCAAGCAATGTGAAAGAAGTCAGAAGCTTCCTCGGACTCGCGGGATATTACCGCAAGTTCGTTGAAGGGTTCTCAAGCATTGCCCGACCCATGACTCAGCTCTTGAAGAAGGACAAGAAGTTTGAGTGGACGCCGAAGTGTGAAGAGAGCTTCCAGGAGCTGAAGAAGAGATTGACCACTGCCCCAGTTCTGGCCACACCAGATATACACAAGGAGTTTGTGATATACTGTGATGCGTCAAAGACCGGACTGGGAGGTGTTCTGATGCAAGAGGGCAGAGTCGTAGCTTACCTTTCAAGGCAACTACGGCCTCATGAAGAGAACTATGCTACTCATGACCTCGAGTTGGCAGCTGTAGTTCATGCCCTGAAGACATGGCGACATTACCTCCTAGGGAAGCGGTGTGAGATATACACAGATCACAAAAGTCTGAAGTATATTTTCACTCAGAAGGAATTGAACATGAGGCAAAGAAGATGGCTAGAATTGATCAAGGATTATTACCTCAGTGTTCAATACCACCCTGGAAAGGCTAATGTGGTAGCAGATGCATTAAGCAGAAAGGCTTGTTCCTTGAATGCTATGCTTAAGAAGAGGCTACCCGCCTTGTATGAAGAACTTGAAAGCTTCGGGTTGGAACTGGTTGCACCAGGATTCCTAGCCAACCTTGAAGTCAAGCCTACCCTGATGGATGATATTAAGGAAGCCCAAAAGGGACACGAGAGTATTGAAGGCATCAAGAGGAAGATCAAGGCAGACAAGGCCCCCGGATTCTCAGAGGATGAGCAAGGAATCGTGTGGTTTGGGAATCGCATTTGCGTACCCAACAAGATTGAGATCAAGAATTTGATCTTGCAAGAAGCTCATGACACCCCGTATTCCATCCACCCCGGAGGAACCAAGATGTATCAAGACCTAAAGGAAAGATTCTGGTGGCATGGCATGAAGAGAGAGATAGCCACTTGCGTCGCTAAGTGTGACATATGCCAAAGGGTCAAAGCTGAACATCAGCGGCCCGCTGGATTGTTACAACCCCTCAAGGTTCCCGAGTGGAAATGGGATAAAGTCGGAATGGATTTCATCACTGGACTACCTAGGTCAAACAAGGGACATGACTCCATCTGGGTCATAGTCGATCATTTGACTAAGGTAGCACACTTCATTCCTGTGAAGACTACCTATGATGGCAACCAGCTAGCAACTTTATACATCAACAGAATCGTAAGTCTTCATGGTGTTCCCAAGGAGATTGTGTCAGATCATGGAACCCAGTTTACTTCAAGGTTCTGGAAGAAGTTCCAAGAGGCCATGGGGACCAGGTTGTCCTTCAACACTGCTTTCCACCCACAGACCGGAGGTCAGACAAAACGGGTGAATCAGATACTCGAAGACATGCTCCGAGCCTGTGTCTTAGCATATGGAGCTAGGTGGGAAGATTGCCTCCCTTTTGCCGAGTTCTCCTACAACAACAGTTATCAGTCTAGCCTCCAGATGGCACCATTTGAGGTGTTGTACGGACGCAAGTGTTGCACGCCCCTCAATTGGTCAGAGACCGGAGAAGGGCTAGTCTTTGGGCCTGATATTCTCCGTGAAGCAGAAGAGCAAGTCCAGCTTGTCAGAGAGCGTTTGAAGACCGCCAAGTCAAGGCAGAAGAGCTATGCTGACACTCGTCGCCGACGAGTAGACTTCCAAGTCGGAGACCATGTATACCTGCGAGTAACTCCTCTTAAGGGAACCAAGCGTTTCCACGTTAAGGGAAAGCTCGCACCAAGATTTATCGGCCCCTTCGAGATCACCGCACGACGAGGAGAGGTGGCTTACCAGTTGGAACTGCCACCTGAACTATCCGATGTGCACAACGTATTCCACGTACTACAACTCCGGAAGTGTCTCCAAGTTCCAGACAAGCCTGATCTTTACAAGGACGTCAATCATCAAGCCATTGACCTCCAGCCTGATTTGACTTACCGTGAGAGGCCCATCTGCATTTTGGATGAGGCTGAGCGATGCACTTGAAGCCGCACGATCAAGTACTTCAAGGTCCAGTGGAGCAACCACACTGAAGCAGAAGCAACCTAGGAGCGTGAAGACTACCTCAGATCCGAGTTGCCATATCTCTTTAAGGCCTAGTTTAGGAATCTCGGGGACGAGATTCTTGTAAGGGGGGTAGGTCTGTCACACCCTGCATTTTGTAACATATCATTTACATTAATAAAGCATGAAAATTTGGACCAACAAAAACTTTTGCATTATTTGGCTTTTATTTTGAAGTTGGTTTTCTCTGAGTGGTTTTTCAAGTGCTCTTAATAGTCAGCTACTCCACCTTCTATACTTCATCTCCTTGTCCCAAACTTCTGCCCAATGATCATGCCATGTGTATAGAGAAATATAGTATTTTCTTAAAAAAATAATTTGGCCAAAAAGTATTCTTAAGAATTAGTTTTCCAAAAACCCCTGGATTGAGGATTTCACTGCAAATACTTAATTAAGGGCAGTAGAAATATTTCCAAAGATATATTTGACACCTATTAGATATAGGATACCCAGAAACCACAAAAATATAATTTTGGAAGTTATTTTCCTATTTTATATAAAGGGTTTTTCTTAAGGCCAGAAATGGCCTTAAATAGGTTAAAATTATTTAAAAGCTTTAAAAATATTTGAGAAAAATTAGGGAGACTCAATGGACATATATTTTCCATATATATGAGTTTCAACACATGGTTATGATCAAAATATTGGACAAAACCTTCCAAAACCATTTCTGCCCATTTCAAGGATTTGAGATATTTCTACAGGAAATATTTTCATAAAAATCCAAGGAAAATCCAGCAAGTCACAAATGCATATTGTGATCACCTTGCAAAGACCCATGTCAACTAGAGTAATTTTGGTTCACCAAAATGCCCCAAAACCCTCTCTGACCAGAATCAAATTTGATCAAGTTTGTACTACCAACTTTCTCTCCTTAACCCCAACTTTTGTGAGCATGTTCACATGACCAAATGAGGCCACTACACCAAGTGGTGCATCAAGGAGAAGTGATTTTCTCAACTAGATCTACACAAGTCCATTTCTGCTCATTTCTAGGGTTTACAAAAGTTGCATTGGCAACTTTGCCCAATTAAGCTCCAAATTGGTGGAAGGCCCTAATTATATGTGTCATTTCACCCTGTGGAGTGTCATGGCAATTGGAGATCATTTTGTTGCCCAAACCAACATCAAACACCTTCTGTCATTTTGCAAAAACCACTGCTTGGACCCCTTCCACTATTCTTGGTGAGCTCCACTTTTTACCACAGCTCCCCCTAGACCCCTTTCACCTCCAGTAACAATGGCAAGTCCCCAGCTCAATAATTGAGGGGTGAAACCCCCCTCTTTCTCTCTCTGGACAGCCACTTTCCCCCTCTTCCTCACCTCCCTCCTCACTCCAGTGGCCATCCAGGGCATCCAATGCCCCTCTCCTCTTCTTTACTCCCCCCTAGACCTGCTAGACACTAGTGGACACGCCCTGCCCTTTTAAACAATGCCATGGCAGCCATTTGGGCGCTCTGGAGCGCGCTACAGTGCGTTCCCGCACTGTAGCCGCCCCCTTCCAGCCACATCCGGCCACCTCGGCTCTCCCCCTTGTGTCCCCCGAGGCCACCTCGACGTCCGCAGCACGCCACGCCCCTGGCCCCCGCCTCCTTCTCCCTCCTCTCGCCCCAGCTCGCACGCGCGGAGGCCGCCCGAGCTCACCAGTGAGCATGCTCACACGTGCGGTGCCTCTGGCCCCCTGCTCCCTCTCTCTCTCTTCTTTCCATCGCTCTGGACCGAGCCCACAAACGCTCCAGACACGGCGCTCTCCTCCCCCGAGCCCCGCAGCGATGAGCGTGAGCTCGCCGGCGCACAGGTATGCTGGACCTCCCCGTCCGCCTATATAAAGGCCTCCCCAAGCCCTTCCACCCTCACCACTCGCTCTCTGCATCGCAAAAACCTTCCCATGCGCCCCCAGCTCCTTCCCAGAACCGCCCGAGCTCGAGATCGAGCTCGAGCTTCGCCGCGTCGGCTCGCCGGAGTTCGCGAGGTACAGGCCACCCCCGCTCCTCCTCTGCCCCGATCTAGAACCACCTCCTCCCACTGATCATTTCCCCCTCCTTCCCTGCCTCTTTTGCAACCGGAAACGGCCGGAGCCGTCGACTCCCGAAGCTCCTCCGCCGCGGACCTCGTCGCCGGCGAACCAGGCACCCCCGCCTGCCAAGTCCACCACCCCCCGGCGTGCGGCAGCCCCCTAAAGCCATCCCCGCACTCGCCGGAGCTCGTCGTGGCCTGCATCGTCGCCGGTGAGCGCCGCGACCCCCCCTGTCCGCGGGTTAGTGATGACAGGCGGGCCCCGCCTGTCATCCTCTCTCTCATTTCCGTGCCCCCGTCCGACCTGCGGGCCCCGCCCATCAGGTTTGAAAACGGGTGGACGGGCGCGCGCGCGCTGTGCGCTGGCTCGGCTGGGCCGGCCCGCTGGCTGGGCCTGCTGCCCTGCGGTTGCTCTGGCCCAGTGGCACAGTGCCATTTCTCTTTTTCCCTTTTTCTTGCTGTCTTGTAAAAATTCCACAGGGAGAAATAATTGTCCAAATGGAATAATTCCAATTCCTAAATTCCTAGAATATTGCAATCTATTTAATGGTGCAACTTCCATTCAAATCCAACCAACTTTTATGTACTGTTCAAATTTAAATTCAAATTTGAGCATTTAAATTCCCCTCTAAAAATCCATTTCTCCTATTTCCACAACTCCAAATCCAAGACTAAGAATTTCCCCTTCTTAGATTTCCACCTAGTATTTTACAAAAATGAGTTGACATTTTTCTGAGCAATTTGATTTTTCTGTTTTATTATTGCCTTATTTTTCTCGTTATTATTTTGCGGCGATAGATTGCGTTGCTGACGAAGGAGTTGGACCAGAAGACTTTGAAGACCTAGAAGACCTTGTTGAGCCAGGCAAGCAGCCCTTTGACCATGTCTATGAAACCTTTTTATGCATGTCATACAGCACTTTATTAGCGTTGCTTCGGAATCATGATGTGATGGAAACCACTTTGATGGGTTGCCTCTGTTACTTCCTCGTTGATACTTGCATTGTGCATGACCCTACCTCCTTATGAGGGTTATGCCGGTGGGAGTAGATAGGATGCTAAAGTAGTGCTACGCAAAAAGGGACGGGAATATGCATGGTGATGGAGACAAAGCATTTTCAAAGGACTTTTCGAAAACCCCATCGGGTGCCACTTATGCCCGAGGGAGATGATGAGATGGGTAGCCACTTGATGACGAAGTGGTGTACCGAGGCAAGTGTGTGTGTTGTTTTCGAAAACGGATTAGATTTAAGATTTGTCGACTGTCCCAACCTTACATGCGCAACCACTCTACCCTTATATGGGAAAGGGCATTATTGATTACTTAGGTCGATACTAGCTTGGAGCCCGCATTACTAGTGACGGGGGAGAGTTGGTGCTCTCTCTCGGGACAGGGTCGTGCCAGGTTGGGCGGCCATGACTGCTTTCACAGGGCACCGGATACACCGTTGTGTCCCCTCTCGGATGTTACGATCTCGAGCGAGTCTCGTATGATGTACATCGTGAGGATACGGAACAACGAGTGGACTCCTTGTTAGTGTCGTCTAGGGAAAGATAGTGATCGGGTGCTTACCCCGGGTACTTGAGGTACCGTGGGTCGTGGATGACACGGAAGCTCCCCGGATCTTGTGGGTAAAGTGTGCAACCTCTGCAGAGTGTAAAACTATTCGAATAGCCGTGTCCACGGTCAAGGACAGTTGGGCGGTGCTGCTTAAACTACGTCCACTAGTTTACAAACCGGTGTGTGTGGGAAGAATTACTTGGGTCAAGTCAAGGACTTGACATGATTGAGTTGGGTTGGTGCCCTCTCTAACTATGTTGATATCTGTAACCTGTCCTCATGATTACTTGAATTCTCCTGATGCATGTCTTGCAAGTTGTTGAACATGTCATTGCACTCAAAACTAGCTTTCCGCAAAAATTTACCTATGTCATGCATTATTGTACCTTGAACCAAAACATGGGTTGCTACCGAGTACATTCAAAGTACTCATTGGCTTGCCACTGGTTATTTAATTGACCAGGCATGGAAGAACAGGAGTTCGAGGAAGAATCCTTTGGAGACGAACATGCGAACTGGGACGCTTCCCAGTCTGAATGCCTGTAGGGTTAAGGCAGATGGCATGGGTTCTACTTATCAACGAAGATTTCCGCTGCTTGTGTTTCATTTGATGATCAGCCCATAAGGCTTTATCTATGTAAGACTTGACCATAATGGTCATAATTTGTGTAAGACGGTATGTATAGATGTAAGACTCTTGTTATTCAGCTTCTCTGTGTTCAGTAAGCATTGATCTCTGGGATCACTGTACACGTGCATTCGGTGATCACGACTTATGAGTCGGGGTCCCCACACAAACCATGCATTGTTATATACTCATGTTCTATGGGCAAAATTTTTGTGAGCATATTATTCTAGCTATTGATTGCTGAAGGGCGAACATAGGTATGTACACATGGTAAGCATTACAGAATTTCACTACTTCAAAATATAGAGTTCTCCATATGCACATTTGCTTCCCTAATGTATGGTTAGATGAAATCAACAATGTGATGCATGTTCCTACATCATGAAAATGAGGAAACTAACATGGCCATTGATACACACTCATATTTAGTAGTATATAGATTACTATAAAATAAGGAGAATATCAATATCTTCCTAACTGTTTGATTATTCAGGGGTGCAAATTGGCTGTAATGACATGGTCACAATCGCATGAATTGACTCATTCCAAATATAGCTGATTTACGTTGTCTCTATTACATTGCCATAGTTCTACTCAAATTCTTCTCAAACAGGGATATGTGAATCATCACAAAAAGTTCAAACAGTGTCATGGCGTCATCATTAACATCAGACGGAAACAACGTACGCGCCCGTCCCAGCAATCCTTGGTGCCATCTGCTTTGTCGATCGCGTAGATGATGCCATTGTGTTCAATAGCATCACAGAAGTGTGTATCAGCTTTGACAATGATCCACTGCGAGCTAAGCTGTCTCTAGCTAAAGAAGGCACCGACGGAAAGATAGGAGAGTCCCTTGTCGAACAACGCAATTAGCTCGAAGTCTGCGTAATTCGCATCTCGTGTGGGCACTTGGCAGATTACAATCTTCTGAATAACAAGGTGTGTCCAACTGATGACGTAATCTAGATGACTTGGACCGCGAAGGTAAAACTCTATATCATCCAACGAAGGAAGGATAATCTCATGGGAGGTCTGGAAGTTCACGGGAACCAACTTTTCCCCATCTTCTTTGACGGCAGCCATCCAATGGGAGTTCATGCTGACCCAGTACATACCTGTAAGAAGTTTTGAGTGATGCTGATCGGATCAAAGTCGAGGGAAATGATGTACGGCGACCCACTACATACATGCAAAGAAGTTTCGGCTAATGGAGGTCGGATTGAAGTCGAGGGGCATCATGTACGCCTCCGTATCATGGTGAGCAAATCTCGCAAGACCAGATAGCAGCAAGCAGGGTGTCTTGAAAAGCTTAGGCCTCGCTTTGATGATGGCCGTGTGCATGCCCCTCGAGCATGCAGCCAGCCGCAGGGCGCTCAACATATCCATACACAAACAACAGAGGTCGAGGACGTAATTGGGGAGATTGCTCCAATCGCGGCTCACATGGATGTTGCGTGGTTCACGTTCGGCCATGGTGGAGTTTGGAAGGTGGGGTTTTAGGGGCCTCAATTTACGGGGGAGAAGGCTCTCGGTGCTGGAGCGGCTAGCGAAGGAATAGTGGTACTGGGGGAGGCGAGCGAGGCGAGGGTATGTGGGGGCGCAATGAGATGATGAAGAGTGACCTCAGGATCTTCGGCGAGACGGAGATGGAGATGGAGCGGTGCTAGGGGAGAGGGAGACAAGGCGAGGCATGCTATACAGCGACGGTGACAGTGACTGCACAGTGCACAAGGTAAGGCTAACTTTGGTAACCCGGACACGCCGCCTGGACTGGTGTCACCCGGGCGCAGGGTCTTGTCACTTCACTATGAGGACCGGATGAATAATAGTATTTTAACCATCAAGTGTACCATAGTTGTACTACTACTAGTAGTAGGAGTAGTAGGAACATGAGTAGTACTCTTGTTCTAGCATGCCTCTCGGTTCACTTCATCCTCCGGGTATCATCCATATTGCGAGCAGAACCCAATTCTGGTGCATGCAGAAGCGCGAAGAAGGACTTCTCTTTTTTGAGGATAACCGCATATTCCGTAACCGTAGTAGGAACATGAGCAGTACTCCCTCCGGTCCTATTTTGTCTGCGCATAGCTTTTTTCAGTATTTCTCTAATTAGTCTGCATATATACCCTTTTGCATGCGCCCATTTCCCTCTATGCCCCACATTCACAACATTAATTAGCGTACGCATGAGCAGCTGCAACCAGACTCCAGCCAATAAACTGCAGCATGCAAGTGGGCCATTCTGTGTGCGTGGGAGAGATAAAAGGCAACCGAAGAGCCCATCCAATCCATTGCATGGAGCACTCAAACCACCACAGCTCTCCTCATGCATGCGCTTAACTTCTCCCATTTACTTCTCCATCGGGAACCGATTTTCCTCGGCTTTTTCACTACTCCTTTATCTTCATTTGCATCTGAACCACACTGCATTCACATTGTTCTAACCTATTCACATCCTCCAGGAGTAATTCTGAAGCCCCTATAAATAATCATCTTCTCCAGTGAGACAAGCCATCTAAACCTAATTCTCCAAACCATAGCCCTCCGGTCCAGCGGTTCCAAATGTCCAAAGAGATCGAGATGCAGATTTTTAGCGTCCAACATGTCCTCGTCGAAGGCTCGTTGAGCATAGTTGCCATAGTCACCGACCACCCAAGGGTTGCTCGGAAGTGGATCAACAATGTATCCAACTCCCTCCATAAGGTGGAGATGAATGTCATCGGTCTCGACGCAGAGTACACAGAGCATGTGATAACCCACAAATATAGGGGATCGCAACAGTTTTGAGGGTAGAGTATTCAACCCAAATTTATTGATTCGACACAAGGGGAGCCAAAGAATATTCTCAAGTATTAGCAGTTGAGTTGTCAATTCAACCACACCTGGATAACTTAGTATCTGCAACAAAGTATTTAGTAGCAAAGTAATATGGAAGTAACGGTAACCAAAGTAACGGTAGCAAAAGTAATATTTTTGGGTTTCGTAGTGATTGTAATAGTAGCAACGGAAAAGTAAATAAGCGAAGAACAATATGTGAAAAGCTCGTAGGCATTAGATCGGTGATGGAGAATTATGCCGGATGTGGTTCATCATGTAACAATCATAACATAGGGTGACACAGAACTAGCTCCAATTCATTAATGTAATGTAGGCATGTATTCCGAATATAGTCATACGTGCTTATGGAAAATAACTTGCATGGCATCTTTTGTCCTACCCTCCCGTGGCAGCGGGGTCCTAGCAAAAACTAAGGGATATTAAGGCCTCCTTTTAATAGAGTACCAGACCAAAGCACTAACACATAGTGAATACATGAACTCCTCAAACTATGGTCATCACCGGGAGTGGTCCCGATTATTGTCACTTCGGGGTTGCCGGATCATAACACATAGTAGGTGACTATAGACTTGCAAGATAGGATCAAGAACTCACATATATTCATGAAAACATAATAGGTTCAGATCTGAAATCATGGCACTCGGGCCCTAGTGACAAGCATTAAGCATAGCAAAGTCATAGCAACATCAATCTCAGAACATAGTGGATACTAGGGATCAAACCCTAACAAAACTAACTCGATTACATGATAAATCTCATCCAACCCATCACCGTCCAGCAAGCCTACGAAGGAATTACTCACGCACGGCGGTGAGCATCATGAAATTGGTGATGGAGGATGGTTGATGATGACGATGGAGACGGATTCCCCACTTCGGAGCCCCGAACGGACTCCAGATCAGCCCTCCCGAGAGGTTTTAGGGCTTGGCGGAGGCTCCATATCGTAAAACACGATGAATCCTTCTCTCTGATTTTTTCTCCCCGAAAGTGAATATATGGAGTTGGAGTTGAGGTCGGTGGAGCGTCATGGGGCCCACGAGGTAGGGGGGCGCCCCTACCCTCGTGGACAGGGTGTGGGCCCCCTGACGTAGATTTTTGTTTCAATATTTTTATATTTTCAAAAAAGATGTTGCGTGGAGTTTCAGGTCATTCTGAGAACTTTTGTTTCTGCACATAAATAACACCATGGAAAGTCTGCTGAAGACAGTGTCAGTCCGGGTTAATTCCATTCAAATCATGCAAGCTAGAGTTCAAAACAAGGGCAAAAGTGTTTGGAAAAGTAGCTACGACAGAGACGTATCAACTCCCCCAAGCTTAAACCTTTGCTTGTCCTCAAGCAATTTAGTTGATAAACTAAAAGTGTTAAAGAAAAACTTTTACAAACTCTGTTTGCTCTTGTTGTTGTAAGTATGTAAAGTCAGCATTCAAGTTTTCACCAAAGATTATAACTAACCATATTCACAATAACATTTAGGTCTCATTTTTACTCATGTCAATGGCATAATCAACTAGCGAGCGATAATAATAAATCTCGGATGACAACACTTTCTCAAAACAATCATGATATGATATAACAAGATGGTATCTCGCTAGCCCTTTCTGAGACTGCAAAACATATATGCAGAGCACCTTTAAAGATCAAGGACTGAAAAGACATTGTAATTCATGGTAAAGGAGATCCAATCATAGTCATACCCAATATAAATTAATAGTAATGGATGCAAATGACAGCTGCGCTCTCTAGCTAGTGCTTTTTAATAAGAGGGTGATGACTCAAAAAGAAAGTAAATAGATCGGCCATTCGCAGAGGGAAGCAGGGATTTGTAGAGGTGTCAGAGCTCGACTTTGAAACCAGAGATAAATAATATTTTGAGCGGCATACTTTCATTGTCAACATAACAACCAAGAGATGGCGATATCTTCCATGCTACACACCTTATAGGCGGTTCCCAAACAGAATGGTAAAGTTTATACTCCCCCTCCACCAACAAGCATCAATCCATGGCTTGCTCGAAACAACGAGTGCCTCCAACTAGCAACATCCCCGGGCGAGTTTTGTTTGCCATTATTTTGATTTAGTTTGCATAAAGCATGGGACTGGGCATCCCGGTGACCAGCCATTTTCTCGTGAGTGAGGAGCGGAGTCCACTCCTCTTGAGAATAAACCGCCTAGCATGGAAGAGACGGACAGCCCTAGTTGATACATGAGCTATTCGAGCATACAAAACAGAATTTCATTTGAAGGTTTAGAGTTTGGCACATACAAATTTACTTGGAATGGCAGGTAGATACCGCATATAGGAAGGTATGGTAGACTCATATAGAATAACTTTGGGGTTTAAGGGATTGGATGCACAAGCAGTATTCCCGCTTAGTACAAGTGAAGGCTAGCAAAAGACTGGGAAGCGACCAACTAGAGAGCGATAACAGTCATGAAGATGCATTAAAATTAATAGACATTGAGTACAAGCATGACTAGGATATAATCCACCATGAACATAAATATCATGAAGGCTATGTTGATTTGTTTCAACTACATGTGTGAACATGTGCCAAGTTGAGTCACTTAAATCATTCAAAGGAGGATACAGCCCCACTATACCACATCACAACCATTTTAATAGCATGTTGGCACGCAAGGTAAACCATTATAACTCATAGCTAATCAAGCATGACATAAGTAACTATAATCTCTAATTGTCATTGCAAACATGTTTATTCATAATAGGCTGAATCAGGAACGATGAACTAATCATATTTACAAAACAAGAGAGGTCGAGTTCATACGAGCTTTTCTCATCTTAGTCAGTCCATCATATATCATCATAATTGCCTTCTGCTTGCACGACCGAACGATGTAACTAATAATAAGAGTGCATGTGCATTGGACTAAGCTGGAATCTGTGAGCATTCAATAAACAGGAGAAGACAAGGCAATATGGGCTCTTGGTTAAATCAACAATAATGCATATAAGAGCCACTTCAACAATTTAATTATGGTCTTATCATATCGAACCCCAAACAAAAGAAAAGAAATAAAACTATTTACACGGGAAAGCTCGCAACAAGAAAAAGAAGAACGGGAAATATTTTTGGGTTTTATTTTTAATTATTACTACTATAGCAAGAAAGGTAAGTAGCTAAAAGCTATTACTAATTTTTTTTTGGTTTTTCTTAAGGTTTATCAAACACACAAGAAGAAAGCAAGAAAAAAGAAAATAAACTAGCAAGGATATTACAATGAAAGAGTATGAGCACCGACATCTAGCAATGAGTGTGTGAACATGAATGTAATGTCGGTGGGGAATACGTACTCCCCCAAGCTTAGGCTTTTGGCCTAAGTTGGTTTATTGACACGGATGGCCTGGCGAATATCCATAGATGTAACCGGGGTCGTACTGAGATGGAGACGACTCTGATTGCCATTGGCTGGAAAGCATCTCCGGATCCTACTGGTAGTTAGACTGTCGTGGAGGCTCAAATTGTGGTTCCAGCTCCGTGGCTGGTGTAGGGTTCCGGTAGGCGTGAATGGCCGCCCACGGAACGAGATACGGACCTGTAGATAAATTAAAAAAAAAGGAAGGAGCAGGCAAGATAATAGTCTCTGGGTGATGTTTACCAAAGAATAGTTTGTATTTAAGCTCCCCTTCCCTATTCTTAACAATAAAGTCATGTGCTGCCATACTCTTATAATCTAAATAAGCATTGGGCAACAATTTTTCTTCTTTTTCATAGTTCCTAATAGGTATGTTATAATGCGCAGCAAGGCATGAAGCGTAAATACCTCCAAAGATGGGACCCTTTGTACGGTTCAAACTTAACCGTTTAGCAATAATTCCGCCCATACTAACAGTGTTGTCGCGGAATAAACCATGGAACAAGATCATAATATCAGGAACACTAAGGTTTCCACACTTTCCGCGACCAATTAAGCAACGACTAGCAAATATGGCAAAGTAGCGTAAAACAGGAAAATGTATGCTAGTGATTCTTGCATCGGAAACCTTCCTAGTTTCCCCCACAGTAATAGTGTCAATAAACCCGTCCACATCTTTACGATGTGGTTCATCTAAGGTACCCTCAAAAGGTATTTTGCAAACCTTGCAAAATTCATCTAGCGGCATCTTCTTAACAACATCATATAAATGAAACTCTACTGAAGGAGATGTTTCCTTAGGATAATAGTAGAAGTTTTGCACAAAATTATTGGTGAGTAAGAGATACCGATTGTGTTGATCACGGAGAAAGTCGGTGAGGCCTGCATTCTCAGCCAATGAATAGAAGTCATCATAAATATCGGCTTCTCTCAAGAAATCATTGGAAGGCCATTCACACGGCCGAATCTCCGTGGTGCGAGGCAAATTATATTTGGGCCTCTGTGCTTCTTCATTCTTCTTTTCCTTCGAGCTTTGGCTCGATGAGCCCCTCAAAAATCTCTTCATTCTTTTCTGAAAAATTCTGAAATTTTTAGTAACTTCAAACAAAAGTGAACCAAGCTCAATAAAATTGATAGCAACTACTCCTACAAGTGCCTAGAGCCTATATCAAGAATTAGAACTACTTAGAACCATATAAATTTGACATGCAAGCTCAAGAACATGGTCACCTAGGCAGCACAAATTTGCAAAGAATAAAGCACTAGAACAAAAACTAATTGGACCAATGGAGTCACATACCAAGGAACAATCCCCCCAAGCAGTTTTGTGAGAGGTGCTTTGAGCAAGGAGATCGAAAATCGCAGCAAAGTGAGCTAGAACTCGTGCTTGAGCTGGATAATGGTGTTGTGGGAGGAAGGAGTGTGTGGGTGCAGGAATAAGTGGAGGCGGGCCATCGTGGGCCCATGAGGTAGGGGCGCGCCCAGGGCGTAGGGCGCGCCCTCCACCCGTGTGGCCAGGTGCCAGCTCCCCCTGTTGTGTTCTCAGTACCAGATATTCTCGAATATTCCAGAAAAATCACATTTCAATTTCAGGGCATTTGGAGAACTTTTATTTTTGGGGTATTTTTATATTGCACGGATAAATCAGAAAACAGGCAGAAAAATACTAATTTTACTTTATTTCAACTAAATAACAGAAAGTAGAAAGAGGGTACAGAAGGTTGTGACTTCTAGTTTCATCCATCTCATGCTCATCAAAAGGAATCCACTAACAAGGTTGATCAAGTCTTGTTAACAAACTCATTCCGAGTAACATGGAATCGGAGAAATTTTGAATAACACTATGTTACCTCAACGGGGATATGCACATCCCTAATAATAAGAATATCATATTTCTTATTGACAGTACGAAGAGGAAATTCAAAACCTCCAAAAATAATCGATGGAATTTTTCCAATAGAATTGATACTGTGGACTTGAGGTTGTTTCCTCGGCCGTATGCTCATTACCATTAACATGAAAAGTGACATTGCCTTTGTTGCAATCAATAACAACCCTTGCAGTATTCAAAAAAGGTCTTCCAAGAATAATAGACATACTATCGTCCTCGGGAATATCAAGAATAACAAAGTCTGTTAAAATAGTAACGTTTGCAACCACAACAGGCACATCCTCACAAATACCGACAAGTATAGCGGTTGATTTATCGGCCATTTACAAAGATATTTCAGTAGGTGTCAACTTATTCAAATCAAGTCTACGATATAAAGAGAGAGGCATAACACTAACACTGGCTCCAAGATCACATAAAGCAGTTTTAACATAGTTTCTTTTAATGGAACATGGTATAGTGGGTACTCCTGGATCTCCAAGTTTCTTTGGTATTCCACCCTTAAAAGTATAATTAGCAAGCATGGTGGAAATTTTATCTTATGGTATCTTTCTTTTATTAGTAACAATATATTTCATGTACTTAGCATAAGGATTCATTTTGACCATATCAGTCAATCACATACGCAAGAAGATAGGTCTAATCATTTCAGCAAAGCGCTCAAAATCCTCATCATCCTTTTTCTTGGATGGTTTGGCAGGAAAAGGCATGGGTTTCTGAACCCATGGTTCTCTTTCTTTACCATGTTTCCTAGCAACAAAGTCTCTGTTATCATACCGTTGATTCTTTGATTGTGGGTTATCAAGATCAACAGCAGGTTCAATTTCTACATCATTATCCTTACTAGGTTGAGCATCATCACTGAACATCATCATTAACGTTATCACTAGGTTCATGTTCATTACCAGATTGTGTTTCAGCATCGGAGATAGAGATATCATTTGGATTCTCAGGTGGTTCGGCATAGGTTCACTAGAAGCATGCAAAGTCCAATCATTTTTCTTTTTCTGGTTTTTAGACGGACTAGGTGCATCAATATTATTTCTCTGAGAATCCTGCTAAATTCTTTTAGGGTGGCCTTCAGAATACAAAGGTTCCTGAGTCATTTTACCCCCTCTAGTCATAACTCTAATAACATTATCATTCTTCTTCTTATTTAATTCATTGAGTAGATCATTTTGAGCTTTAAGTACTTGTTCTACTTGAGTGGTAACCATAAAAGCATGTTTACTAATAAGTTTAAGTTCACCCTTAACTCTAGACATATAATCACTCATGTGTTCAATCATATAAGCATTGCGTTTCAATTGTCTACCAACATAAGCATTGAAGTTTTCTTGTTTAACAATAAAATTATGAAACTCATCTAAGAATTGGCTAGCAGACTTATAACGAGGAATATCACCTTCATCAAATCTATAGAGAGAATTTACCTTTACTACCTGTGTCGGGTTATCAAGACCACGTATTTCTTCAACAGGTGCAAATTAAGACCATGTATTTCTTCAATAGGAGGTAAATTCTTAGCATCTTCAGCTTTAATACCTTTTTCTTTCATAGATTTCTTTGCCTCTTGCATATCTTCAGGACTAACAAATTGAATAACTCTTTTCTTCGGAGTTGGCTTAGGAGTTGGTTTAGGAAGTGTCCAATTATTTCCATTAGTCAACATATTATTCAATAGCAATTCTGCTTGATCAACAGTTCTTTCCCTGAAAACACAACCAGCACAACTATCCAGGTGGTCTCTGGAAGCATCAGTTAGTCCATTATAAAAGATATCAAGTATTTCATTTTTCTTGAGATGATGATCAGGCAAAGCATTAAGTAATTGGAGAAGCCTCCCCCAAGCTTGTGGGAGACTCTCTTCTTCAATTTGCACAAAATTGTATATTTCCCTTAAAGCAGCTTGTTTCTTATGAGCGGGGAAATATTTAGCAGAGAAGTAATAAATCATATCCTGGGGACTACGCACACAACCAGGATCAAGAGAATTAAACCATGTTTTACCATCACCCTTTAATGAGAACGGAAATAATTTAAGGGTATAGTAGTAGCGAGTTTTCTCATCATTAGTGAATAGGGTGGCTATATCATTTAATTTAGTAAGATGTGCCATAAAATTTTTCAGATTCATAGCCATAGAAAGGATCAGATTCAACCAAAGTAATTATCTCAGTATCAACAGAGAAATCATAATCCTTATTAGTAACATAGATAGGTGAAGTAGCAAAAGCAGGGTCATATTTCATTCTAGCATTCAAAGATTTTTCTTTCAGCTTAGCTAATAATTTCTTAAGATCATATCTATCATTGCAAGCAAGAAAGTCTCTACCAGTTTCTTCATCATAACATAACCCTCAGGCACGACAGGCAATTCATGTCTAGGGGAAGAATCTTCATCATCACTTTGATCAATATTATCAGTTTCAATAATTTCATTCTCTCTAGCCCTAGCAAGTTGTTCATCAAGAAATTCACCTAGTGGCACAGTATTATCAAGCATAGAAGTAGTTTCATCATAAGTATCATGCATAGCAGAAGTGGCATCATCAATAACATGCGACATATCAGAATTAATAGAAGAAGCAGGTTTAGGTGTCGCAAGTTTACTCAAAACAGAAGGTGAATCAAGTGCAGAGCTAGATGGCAGTTCCTTACCTCCTCTCGTAGTTGAGGGAAAAATCTTAGTTCTTTCGTCTTTCAAGTTCCTCATAGTGATCAACAGATATAAATCCCAAGTGACTCAAAGAATAGAGCTATGCTCCCTGACAACGGCGCCAGAAAATAGTCTTGATAACCCACAAGTATAGGGGATCACAACAGTTTTCGAGGGTAGAGTATTCAACCCGAATTTATTGATTCGACACAAGGGGAGCCAAAGAGTATTCTCAAGTATTAGCAGTTGAGTTGTCAATTCAACCACACCTGGATAACTTAATATCTGCAGCAAAGTATTTAGTAGCAAATTAGTATGGAAGTAACGGTAACAATAGCAAAAGTAACAGTAGCAGTTTTGTAGTAATTGTAACAGTGGCAACGGTAAAGTAACTAAGCAAAGAACAGTATGTGAAAAGCTCATGGGCATTGGATCAGTGATGGATAATTATGCCGGATGCGATTCCTCATGCAATAGTTATAACATAGGGTGACACAGAACTAGCTCCAATTCATCAATGTAATGTAGGCATGTATTCCAAATATAGTCATACGAAGAACTTGCATGACATCTTTTGTCCAACCCTCCCGTGGCAGCGGGGTCCTATTGGAAACTAAGGGTATTAAGGCCTCCTTTTAATAGAGTACCGGATGAAAGCATTAACACTTAGTGAATACATGAACTCCTCAAACTACGGTCATCACCGGTAAGTATCCCGATTATTGTCACTTCGGGGTTAATGGATCATAACACATAATAGGTGACTATAGACTTGCAAGATAGGATCAAGAACTCACATATATTCATGAAAACATAATAGGTTCAGATCTGAAATCATGGCACTCGGGCCCTAGTGACAAGCATTAAGCATAGCAAAGTCATAGCAACATCAATCTCAGAACATAGTGGATACTAGGGATCAAACCCTAACAAACCTAACTCAATTACATTGTAAATCTCATCCAACCCATCACCGTCCAGCAAGCCTACAATGGAATTACTCACGCACGGCGGTGAGCATCATGAAATTGGTGATTGAGGAAGTTTGATGATGACGATGGCGACGGATTCCCCTCTCTGGAGCCCCGAACGGACTCCAGATCAGCCCTCCCGAGAGAGATTAGGGCTTGGCGGTGGCTCCGTATCGTAAAACGCGATGAATCCTTCTCTCTAATTTTTTTCTCCCCGAACGTGAATATATAGAGTTGGAGTTGAGGCCGGTGGAGCACCAGGGGGACCACGAGGCAGGGGGCGCGCCCAAGTGGTAGGCACACCCCCACCCTCGTGGACAGGGTGTGGGCCCCCTGGCCTTGATTCTTTCGCTAGTATTTTTTATTAATTCCAAAAATATTCTCCGTGAAGTTTCAGGTCAATCCGAGAACTTTTATTTCTGCACAAAAATAGCACCATGGCAATTCTGCTGAAAACAGCGTTAGTCCGGGTTAGTTCCATTCAAATCATGCAAGTTAGAGTCCAAAACAAGGGCAAAAGTGTTTGGAAAAGTAGATACGATGGAGACGTATCAACTCCCCCAAGCTTAAATCTTTGCTTGTCCTCAAGCAATTCAGTTGACAAACTGAAAGTGATAAAGAAAAACTTTTACAAACTCTGTTTGCTCTTGTTGTTGCAAATATGTAAAGCCAACATTCAAGTTTTCAGCAAAGATTATGAACTAACCATATTCACAATAACATTTTGATCTCAAGTTTACTCATATCAATGGCATAATCAACTAGCGAGCAATAATAATAAATCTCGGATGAAAACACTTTCTCAAAACAATGATAATATGATATAACAAGATGGTATCTCGCTAGCCCTTTCTGAGACTGCAAAACATAAATGCACAACACCTTTAAAGATCAAGGACTGACTAAACATTGTAATTCATGGTAAAAGAGATCTAGTCATAGTCATACCCAATATAAATTAATAGTAATGCATGCAAATGACAACGGTGCTCTCCAACTGGTGCTTTTTAATAAGAGGGTGATGACTCAACATAAAGGTAAATAGATAGGCCCTTCGCGGAGGGAAGTAGGGATTTGTAGAGGTGCCAGAGCTTGATTTTGAAATAGAGATGAATAATATTTTGGGTGGCATACTTTCATTGTCAACATAACAACCGAGAGATCTCGATATCTTCCATGCTACAGACATTATAGGCGGTTCCCAAATAGAATGGTAAAGTTTATACTACCCCTCCACCAACAAGCATCAATCCATGGCTTGCCCGAAACAATGGGTGCCTCCAACTAACAATAGTCCTGGGGGAGTTTTGTTTGCAATTATTTCGATTTGAGTTGCTTAGAGTATGGGACTGGGCATGCCGGTGACCAGCCATTTTCTCGTGAGTGAGGAGCAGAGTCCACTCCTATTGATGATAACCCACCAAGCATGGAAGATACAGACATCCCTAATTGATACATGAGCTATTCGAGCATGCAAAACAGATTTTCATTTGAAGGTTTAGAGTTTGGCACATACAAATTTACTTGGAACGGCAGGTAGATACCGCATATAGGAAGGTATGGTAGACTCATATGGAATAACTTTGGGGTTTATGGAAGTGGATGCACAAGCAGTATTCCCGCTTAGTACAAGTGAAGGCTAGAAAAAGACTGGGAAGCGACCAACTAGAGAGCGACAATAGACATGAACATGCATTAAAATTAATAACCATTGAGTGCAAGCATGAGTAGGATATAATCCACCATGAACATAAATATGATGGAGGCTATGTTGATTTTGTTTCAACTACATGTGTGAACATGTGCCAAGTCAAGTCACTCGAATCATACAAAGGATGATACCACCCTATCATACCACATCACAACCATAGCATGTTGGCACGCAAGGTAAACCATTATAAACTCCTAGCAAATTAAGCATGGCATAAGCAACTATAATCTCTAATTGTCATTCCAAACACATTTCATTCATAATAGGATGAATCAGGAACGATGAACTAATCATATTTACAAAACAAGAGAGGTCGAGTTCATACCAGCTTTTCTCATGTCAATCAGTCCATCATATATCGTCATTATTGCCTTTCACTTGCACAACTGAATGGTGTGGATAATAATAATAGTGCACGTGCATTGGACTAAGATGGAATCTGCAAGCATCTGACACATAGGAGAAGACAAGATAATATGGGCTCTTTGTTAAATCTACAATAATGCATATAAGAGCCACTTCAACATATTCATCATGGTCTTCTCCTCTCGACCCTAAAGGAAAGAAACAAAACTATTTACACGGGAAAGCTCCCAACAAGCAAAAGAAGATCGGGAAATCTTTTTGGGTTTCCTTTTAATTATTACTACTACAGGCATTGAAAGTAAACTAGATAAAAGCTACAACTAATTTTTTTTTCTTAAGGTTGTTCAAACACACAAGAAGAAGACTAGAAAAAGGAAATAAACTAGCATGGATATTACAATGAAAAAGTATGAGCACCGACAACTAGCATGAGTGTGCGAACATGAATGTAATGTTGGTGAGAAATACGTAATCCCCCAAGCTTAGGCTTTTGGCCTAAGTTGGTTTATGCCCATGGATCAAAGTTATAGTTGGGGTTGTACTGAGATGCAGCAGCTATTGCCTCATGAGCTGCCACTTGGAGGCGAGCTGCCTCCATCCTCCTCTTATACTCGTTCGCCTCCTCGCTGGTTATAATATATCTCCCTTTTGCCTGAAAGTCAAAGAAAGTAGGAGCCGGGAGAGCAACATGGAAAGTGCGGCGCCTGTCAAACATTAGTCGGTACTGGAGAGGCTGTTCATTCCTCTCAATAAACTGATGGCGAACCATAGCATTATAATCTAGATAAGTGGGAGGCAATTCCATATCATTTTCATGTATGGATATGTCGAGGGGAATCGGCTTCCTCGAACACCTATGGGGACCGAGCCCCTTACTGGTTCGGCGGGGGGCGGAGGTCGCACAAAGAGCAGATCGAGGCGGTGCACATAGGGGGATTTTACCCAGCTTCGGGCCGCAAAGATGCGTAAAACCCTACTGCTGCTTGGTGGATTGTATTGTGTTCTTGCTCGGGAGCGCGCGATGCTACAGTACACGCGGGCCGCCGGCGAGGTCGAGCGTAAAGATTGGTCTCCCCCCTCTACGTGTGCATGGGGCCTCCTTTTATATGCTCAAGGGGTTACCCACAGGTGGCAGCGTAGGTGAGGGCAAAAATGGTAGAATGCTGTAGTGGGTACAGTTGCCTGCACAGTGGCTGTACAGTGCTATCATACCTAACTCTAACGGCGGGGGACAAGGGCATTAAATTCCCGTCCACGTCGCCCAGATGGAGCAGGGGAGTGGACCGTCAGGAGCGCCACCGTTTGCCACGATGGCTACTCAGTCAGCTTCGCTTCGCCACCGCATGCTCCTCGCTGCCCAGCCTCCGCCACTTGTGCCTGGGATGCCCCCAGAGCGACACGTTGGTGGGTGAGCTGGAGCGCAGGCACGAGGTGGTAACTTGCCGCGGCAAGCGCCTTGCCGCGGTGGATGTCTTGTCGCGCCCGGGAGCTTGTTGCTCACCGGGCCTTGCCGGGGCGCGGGGCGCGCCGTGGCAGGGTCCTTGTCGTGCCGTGGATGGCCTTCCCGGCAAGCTCCTCTTGCCGGGATCTTGTGCTTCGAGCGGCAGTCCCGGCAAACTCCTCTTGCCAGGGCCTCGCTCTCTTCGGGTGGCCTTCCCGGCAAGCTCCTCTTGCCGGGGCCTTGGCTCAAATACTTTGTTCTTGAATGGCCCAAGAGGGGACCATTGAGGGTCTTGGCGATCGCCTGGCAGGCCTTGCCGCGGGGTGCTACGACTGCCCGTGCACAAGTTCTGGGTACTAAGGTACCCCTACTTTAGTACACCGACAGGAGCCCCCGGGCCTGGGCCATACACGGTGCCGAGCGCTGTTGGGCCAGGCCCAAAACAGTGCACGGGCACGCGCGGCCTGGGTCACGATACATCTTTTTCTGCGCCCACCACGTCCCCCCCGAACGGCACGCGTCGAATGCGGCATCGTGGGGGAGAGGCATGCGTGACGTGGGTGGCGTGCGCGGGGCCGAGCCCTGCAGGCATGCGTCACGTCGCAATAAATGGGGACGGTTCGTGCCATCTTCATAAGTAGAGGGAGGTGTGCAGGCGTGGCTCCTTCGCTGGATGGGGCCGAGGCACGGTTTCCGAGGCGCCCGTTCCCCACGATCATGGGGTGGGGGAGAGGCCGCCTCACCCGTCGCCTCGGCCCTGCACGTCAGCCACGCGGCCTCCATGCACCTGGGGTTGCGGACGGTGGAGGCGAAAAACCGGGCCGTCGTGGGTCAAGGCAGCAGGCCGGCCCCAGTCGCCTGGCCTTCCTGCGTCTTGATTGGCTGAGCGGGGCGGTCGAGCCCCCATCCTGCTCCTTTATAAAGAGCAAGAGGGGGCGACGGGAACCCACACTCCTCCATCTCTTCTCCTCTTCATCTTCTGACCCCCTCTCTCCATTCGCCATGGAGAAATGGAATCCGGGTCCTTCATCGGTGGCGGCGAGGGTTGCCGCCAGGCAGCGCGCCCCTCCTCCCCTTGCACCCGCGGTGGCGGAGCCAGCCGTAAGGGGAAGGGGGAGGGGGCGAGGTCATGGACGAGGGCGTGGACGAGGCCGCGGCGCTCAGGGAAGAGGCGGGCGGGGCGACGCGCCGGCCTCGCCTCCGCCAGCGGCTCCTCTTCCCACGGCGGTCCACCTCGGGGATGATCCTTGCGAGTTCTTCGTCAGGCTGCGCCGGGCGCCTCGCCTCCGCCTCCGCCTCCCGGCTCCCTTCGCAAGCGTGATGGAGATGGAGCAACCCGAGACGCTAAGGCTGCGCATGAAGGCTGCGGGATCAGCGGCACGCGGGTCCACGTCGAGTTCCCAGCCCCCGGCGTGGTGTATCTTGGCCGAGGGTGGAAGACATTCGCCCGTATCCACACCTTGACGGAGGGGTTCACCCTCCATTTCAAGTTGATGGAGGGCGATCTCCTCTCCGTCAAGGCCTTCGGGGACTTCGGGACCCGGGCCAGGTGCTGCGTGGATAGCTCCTCCGACAGCGAAAGCTCCTCCTCGAGCGAGAGCGATGAGGAGGGGAGCGACAGCGACGACGAGGGCAGCGGTCGTCAGGATGACGGGTCCGACTAGGCGCCGGTCGCAGCTCCGTGTGGCACCGGCGACCCCATCATCCGGGTCGCCGGCTCCCTGAGATACTCGGGGTCGTCTTCCCGGGCGGCTGGAGTGGCGAGGCTGCCGAAGAGGAGGAGGACTGGCGGCAAGGCCGTCAACTCGGAGTACGAGGGCTAGGTGCCCCCGACAGTGTGTTGACGTCCCGCTGCCTCATCTTCGAGCTCCATCTCCGGCGCCATTGCCACCATCCAGCCTCCGGAGCCCCCGGGGCGTTCTCTTGGTGTCTTCTGCCACCCGTAGCTTGCCTAGGCGCCCCTTTTGCCCTTTTCGCCTCCTTGTCCTACCTCCTGAGGAGAGAGACAAGAAAGGGATTACGGGCATCTCATCTTTTTTCAATCTGTAAGCCTTCGGGCCTTAGTTGTGTTTAAAACTTGTAATCCCATCTTTTCATGTTTTTCATTCTCTCTGAACTGTACCTGAGCGGAATGTTTTTAATGAAAAGGGGATGTTTGCCAGGCCATTTGTCCCGTGGGTAAAACCCACGCCAAGGAACGAATCCTTTATATCGTTAAGATAGACACTTGTTTGCCCGGCAACAGGCCCTGCCGTCTTCCCGCGCCACTCGACCTCTCTCACGCCTTTGGCGGAGGAAGGGATGAGGCGGGTTCGGGCCCCTCATTCCGCCCCTTTGCCGCCGCGACTACTACCAAAACGGGCCCCAGGAACGCGCTCTGGGGCCTGTCGTTAAGGGAGCACGGTAGCTTTTAGGAGGAAACAAGGTTTTCGTATTCCACAGTTCATAAGAGAATGCATGACAAGGGATGCAAAAACTTATCTGGGATTGCAGCCCCCGGCAACTTTGGCTTGCCGCGGACGAATCTTCGTACTTGTAGCCCCCGGTAATACTGGCTTGCCGGGGACTAGATGCTGGCCCGCCCTTCTTCTCTTCTTTGTCCTTAAGCGGTCTGGCCAGGATATGCAAAACCCTGCGAACCAAAGGAAACGAAAGAACAGGAAAAAGGACGCAGACTCAACCTCTAAGCTAGGGGTTAGCAGCTGTTAGGCACTATCAACCCTAACCAAGGATGAGACTCGACTCAGCATGCATGCTAAAACTTAGGGCGCCAACGCTTCATTTCTGGTGCTCAGGGTCTGCGCCTGGCTTTGTACAAAGGATTACATGCAACTGCGGCAAGACTTGTACAAAAGGTTGGTTGCCGGGCGGGCCCCGACAACCGCGCCTTACGGGTAAAACTTACGAAGATGCTCAATATTCCAGGAGTTGCTCACCGGAGTGCCATCTTCGGTCTCGAGGCGGACAGCGCCAGGCCTCGTGACTCGTCTCACCCGATAAGGGCCTTCCCACTTTGGCGTCAACTTGTTATGATTCTTGGCGGACGGGGCGCGCCGAAGAACAAGGTCGCCTTCCTCGAAGCTTCTGGCTTTAACTTTGCGGCTATGATAGCGGCGCAAAGCTTGCTGGTAGCGAGAGGCTCGCACAGCAGCCTGAAGACGATCTTCCTCAAGGAGCAGCGCGTCATCTTCACGCAGCCGCTCTTGCTCAAGCTCATCATAAGCGAGCACTCGAGGTGACCCGTATACGAGTTCCGTGGGGGTAACTGCTTCTGCTCCATAGACTAGAGCGAATGGTGTCTAGCCAGTGGCTCGATTTGGTGTCGTTCTGATCGACCAAAGAGTCACCGGCAGCTCCTCGATCCAGTTTCTTCCGCACTTGTGCAGCCTGTCGAAAGTTCTGGTCTTGAGCCCGCGCAATACTTCGGCGTTGGACCTTTCAGCTTGACCGTTGCTCCGTTGTCGGTGATGATCCTGTTGGGGATCCCGAAGCGGCAGACAATCGACCTGAAGAACTTGATGGCTGACTGTGCTGTCACCTTCCTCACTGGTTCCACTTCCGGCCACTTTGTGAACTTGTCGATTGCGACGTACAAGTACTCAAAGCCCCCGACAGCTCGGGGGAAAGGGCCGAGGATATCGAGCCCCAAGACCGAAAATGGCCAGGATAAAGGGATCGTCTGGAGAGCTTGAGCTGGTTGGTGTATCAGCTTGGAATGGAACTGGCACGCTTCACACTTGGTTACTTGTGCAGTCGCATCCTGGAGGGCTGTCGGCCAGAAGAAGCCTTGCCGGAACGCTTTGCCGGCAAGTGCTCTTGCGCCAATGTGGTGACCACATATGCCTCCATGTATCTCTGCCAACAGCTGTTGTCCGTCTTCCCGGGGAATACACTTCAATTTCACACCGTTGCGCCCTCTTCTGTATAGTGTGTTGTCGACGAACTGGTACATACCCGAGCGCCGGGCTACTCTTTCCGCTTCTTCTTGTTCTTCGGGAAGTTCTCCGTACTGGAGGAAATGGACAGTCTGCCGCGCCCATGCTGGAGCCTGCGGCTTGAAAACAAGGACTGAAGGCACTTCTGCCGCTGCAGGAACGTCTGCTTCTACGGCGAGGATCTGGGGCTCGGCCGGAGCTTGACGTTCCCCGGCAAGCTTGCCGGAACAAAGCTTGTCGGGAGCGCCTGCTTCTACGGAGTAAACCCTGGGGTTTTCCGGAGCAGACGGTTCCTCAGCGCTCTTGGCGTCGATCCTGCGGACCTTCTTAGCGGCGGCTCCGGGGAGCTCTGTCGGAAGATAGTCGCCGGAGACCAACTTCCTCTTCTTGCTCTGTCTGGTTGATGGTGTTACGGATGGCTGAGTCAGCTTGAGCACAAAGGTCCCTGGTTCCACAGGTAACTTAAATGTTGCGCACTTTGATAGGCCGTCAGCGATGTCATTCTCAGCTCTTGGAATGTGTTCCATCTGCAGGCTGTCAAAGTGCTCTTCCAGCTTCCTCACTTCATCAACGTACGCTTCCATCAACGGACTCTGGTAATCCTTGTTCACTTGGCGGACGACAAGCTGTGAGTCACCCCTGACAATGAGCTTCTTGATCCCAAGTTCTGCCGCGATCCTGAGACCGGCAAGCAAACCTTCATACTCTGCAGTATTGTTGGTTGCTTGTTCCTTGGGGAAGTGCATCTGGACTACGTACTTCTGGTGCTCTCTGGTGGGCGCGACAAGTAACGCGCCAGCGCTGGCGCCTTGCAGCGAGAAGGCACCATCAAAGTACATCAGCCACTCTTTGCCTGCTTCTTTGGCGGGGATGCTCGTCTCTGGGATATCTTCGTCCGGTGTTGGTGTCCACTCCGCTATGAACTCCGCCAAAGCTCTGCTTTGGATAGTCGAGGTGCTCTCGAACTGGAGACCGAAGCTCGACAGTTCTAGTGCCCACTCGACAATCCTGCCTGTTGCTTCTGGATTTTGCAGTATCCTCTTTAGCGGAAAGCGGGTGACAACTGTAATGTCGTGTGCTTGGAAGTAATGGCGCAGCTTTCTCGAGGCCATGAGGAGGCCGAAAAGCAATTTCTGCACACCAGAGTACCTTGACCTGGCCCCCTGCAAGAGGGAGCTGACAAAGTACACTGGGCGCTGCACCATTTTCTTCTTTCGCACCTCCACTTGCTGCTGCGCAGATTCACCCTCGTCGGGGCCAGAGCTTCTCGGGGAAGCCCCCTGCTTGTCGCTGGACGTGCTTGCCGCGGTCGCTGGCTCATCATCGGCCTCCCTCTCCGCTACTAACGCAGCACTAACCACTTGATTAGTTGCCGCTAGGTACAGCAGCAGCTTCTCTTGTGGTTTAGGCGCGACAAGTATCGGAGCGGAGGACAGGTATTTCTTCAGGTCCTGCAGCGCAGCCTCCGCTTGCGGAGTCCATTTTACTGGACCCGCCTTTTTCAAAATTTTGAAAAATGGCAGGGCGCGCTCTGCAGACCTAGAGATAAACCTGCTGAGAGCCGCGACGCAGCCGGCAAGCCTTCGCACGTCCTTGACACAGGTTGGTGCCTCAATCTGCTCGATGGCCTTGATCTTGTCTGGGTTGGCTTCTATCCCTCGCTGAGACACGAAGAACCCGAGAAGCTTGCCGGAAGGAACTCCGAACACGCACTTCTCGGGGTTGAACTTGAGGCTGATCCTGCGCAGATTCGCAAAGGTCTCCTCTAAGTCTTGAATCAGGGTTGCCCTATCTCTGCTCTTGACCACTATGTCATCCATGTAGGCCTCCACATTCTTGTGGATTTGTGGCTCAAAAGCGGTGTGGACAACCCTTGCAAATGTCGAACCGGTGTTCTTCAGTGCGAAAGGCATCCGTGCGAAACAGTACGTGCCACATGGAGTGATGAACGCGGTCTTCTCTTCATCTTCTTCAGCCATGAAGATCTGATGATATCCAGAGTAGGCGTCAAGAAATGAAAGCAGGTCACATCCGGCCGTGGAGTCAACAATCTGGTCAATGCGCGGCAAGGGAAAGGGATCTTTGGGACAAGCCTTGTTAACATCAGTGAAGTCGATGCAAAGCCTCCATTTCCCATTTGCTTTGCGCACGACAACAGGATTGGCCAACCACGTCGGATGGAGCACACCTCTGACGAGGCCTGCCACTTCCAACTTCTTGATCTCTTCTGCGATGAACTCTTGGCGCTCCACTGCTTGCTTCCTGACTCTCTGCTTGACGGGCCGCGCGTGAGGACAGACGGCGAGGTGGTGCTCAATCACTTTCCTGGGAACGTCGGGGATGTCAGATGGCTGCCAGGCAAACACATCGACATTCGCCCGCAGGAAAGTAACGAGCGCGCTTTCCTATTTGGGGTCGAGCGTGGCACTGATGGTGAAGGTACCACCAGTGCCGTCCTCCTTGGCGGGCACCTTCTTGGTCGTTGGCGGAGCCGCCATCGTCATCTTACTCTTGCCGGTGGAGCTCGATGGCGCGTCCTCGACGGTAGCGCAGCACTCCGGAGAGGAGCGCTTGCCGGAGTGGGCGCCAGAGCACTTGCCGGGCTTGGTCCTCTTCTTTCCTCCGGGAGCTTCAGCGGCAAGCGGCTTGTGATCCGCTGCGGCTGCTGCTTCCCGGTAGATCTTGTCGGCACAGATAAGGGCATCCTTCTTGTCGTCGGGGACAGAGATGACGCTTATCGGGCCTGGCATCTTGAGCATGTTGTAGGCGTAGTGAGAGGCCGCCATGAACTTGGCGAGCGCTGGACGGTCGAGAATTCCATTGTATGGCAATGGAAAATCGGCGACGTCAAAGTTGATCCTCTCTGTCCTGAAGTTCAGCTCGCTGCTAAATGTTACTGGCAACGTTATCTTCCCCTTCGGTTTGCTCCTTCCCGGGTTGATTCCTTGGAACGTGCCGGTTTCTTCGAGCTCGCTGTCGGGGACTTGGAGTTTTCGGAGCACAGCGGAGGAGATCAGGTTCAAGCCGGCCCCGCCGTCAACCAGCATCTTGGTGACCTTGAGGTTGCGGATTGTTGGCGAAACCAACATCGGCAAGCACCCGATCGCAGTAGTGCGATCAGGGTGATCCTCAATATCAAAGATGATAGGCGTGCTGGACCATTTCAGAGGCTTGTGCGACTCGACGGGTGGCTCCGCTGCATTGACTTCCCGCGCCCACTGCTTGAGCTGGCGGTGAGAAGTATGCAGGGTGGCGCCGCCGTCTACGCACAAGACCTCTGTGGCTTTCTGAAACTCCTGCTCACTGGTCTCGACGTCATCCATGTCTTCGTCTTCGTTGTCGTCTTCGCTCTTGTCGTGGCCGCGGGGAGGTCGCTCCGCTTGCCGCTGCTTGTCCTTGTCGCGGCGTCCTCCCTGGCCGGGGCGCTTCATGCCTGATCCTCCGCCACCTCCTCGGGCTCTCTCCTTGTTGCGCCGCTCGTACTCGGCCTTTTGCAGCTCGACGAGCCGCTCGACCTGCTTGCAGCTCTGGAGGTCATGGCCCTTGGTGCGGTGGATCTTGCAGTATTGTTTGCTGGTGCCGTCCCGTTTGTCGGCGACTGCCACGGCCTGGCAGTGGACGCATCCGGCAATCTCCTTGCCAGAGCTGCCAGCCTGGGCCTTCTTGGCGGTGCCTTCATCGCCGGACTGCTCAACAACCAGTACCTCTTGGCTCTTCTTCTTCCTGTTGCTCCGCCGCCGGCCCTTCTTCGCCGGGGCGGTATCCTCACTGTCAGATCCTCCCGCTCCAGCGCTCTCTCCGGGAAGTTTCCTCCCTTCCTCAGCACGGGCACACTTGTCGGCCAGGGCGTATAGCTCGCTGACGTCCTTGATCTTGCACATCGCCATCTCCTCCCGCATCCTGCGGTTACGCACGTTCTGATGGAACGCGCTGATGACCGCAGCGGGGTGGACGTCTGGGATGTTGTAGTGTACACGGCTGAATCTCTGGATGAACTTGCGCAGAGGTTCTCCCTCCTTCTGGACGAGCAGGTGAAGGTCGCTCGCTTGGCCATGGGGTTTGTGGCCGCCCGTGAAGGCGCCAACAAACTGATGGCACAAGTCTGTCCAGGAGGTTATGGAGTTGTCCGGCAAGTGCATGAGCCAGGATCTGACGTTGGACTTGAGCACCAGCGGGAACTAGTTGGCAAAGATCTTGTCGTCTCGCCCCCGGCAGCCTGGACCGCAATGGTGTAGATGCTGAGGAACTCCGACGGATGCGACTTGCCGTCGTACTTCTCTGGTACGTCTGGCTTGAAATTCTTTATGCTGGGCCACTGGACTTGCCGCAGCTCACGGGTGAACGCAGGGCAGCCCACCACGTACGGCAGGTCGCCTAGTTCCCCTGGTGCATGCATGTCGACAGAGGGCCCAGCGCGGTGGTCTGATTGACGCCGCGCTTCTCTCCGATGCTCGATGCGAGTACGAGCGTCCTCTTGCTCTCGCTCGTGAAGAACTTGGCGTTGATCGCGACGAGTTCGCGGATTTGACGACGCGGTGGAGTCGTTGTCGTGGTGATTCCAGCGAGTCGGCGATCTTGGCCTTCGGGGCGGGGAGTGGACGATGGTCGCACCCCCGCCGGTCCTGGCGCCATCGGTCCTCGCCTGGCCATCCCGCCGCGGCTGCGAGGCGCTGTGCTGCCGCGGGGTGTCGCCGTTAGCGAAACCGATGAGGCTCTGTATCGTGGCCCTCCAGTCGTCGAGCTTGTCCGCCGTTGGAGGGTAGTCTAGGAGCAGTTGGGCTCGCGCCAGAGCTTCTGCTGGAGCGGCGGGCAGCGGCGGCGAACGGCGCGTGGAGCGGGATGTGCTCGAACTTCTAACTACGTTAGAAGGAGCAACACCCGGGCCAGGCAGCCGCGCCACGCTCGCGCCAGCGCGTTGGTGCGAGTGCTGGCCTTGAGCGCCCTGGGATCCGCCGGCTCGATTTGGGTCCAGCGAGCGTATGGTACCGTGGGCGCCAAGACGCTGCTGGTCCCGTGCTTCCTGAGAGGGGCGCGGTGCATATTCGGACGCCGTGGCGCCGTGAGCTGGCTCGACGACGCCCGTTCCGCCGCCGGTGCCGTCCCCGCCGCCCGTTTGCTCCAAGGGCGGCGGGTTCGACGCGGACGGACCGGCCACCTCCGGAGCCTTCTTCTTCGGTGGCATGTCGCTGAGGATGAAGGAGATCTAGCTGGTGCAGACGCCGGATCAGGTTCGCACAATTTCGACGCCCCCTACCTGGCGCGCCAAAGATGTCGGGGGGAATCGGCTTCCTCGAACACCTACGGGGACCGAGCCCCTTACTAGTTCGGCGGGGGGCGGAGGTCGCACAAAGAGCAGATCGAGGCGGTGCACACAGGGGGATTTTACCCAGCTTCGGGCCGCAAAGATGCGTAAAACCCTACTGCTGCTTGGTGGATTGTATTGTGTTCTTGCTCGGGAGCGCGCGGTGCTACAGTACACGCGGGCCGCCGGCGAGGTCGAGCGTAAAGATTGGTCTCCCCCCTCTACGTGCGCATGGGGCCTCCTTTTATATGCTCAAGGGGTTACCCACAGGTGGCAGCGTAGGTGAGGGCAAAAATGGTAGAATGATGTAGTGGGTACAGCTGCCTGCACAGTGGCTGTACAGTGCTATCATACCTAACTCTGACGGCGGGGGACAAGGGCATTAAATGCCCGTCCGCGTCGCCCAGACGGAGCAGGGGAGTGGACCGTCAGGAGCGCCACCGTTTGCCACGATGGCTACTCTGTCAGCTTCGCTTCGCCACCGCATGCTCCTCGCTGCCAGCCTCCGCCACGTGTGCCTGGGATGCCCCCCAGAGCGACACGTTGGTGGGTGAGCTGGAGCGCAGGCACGAGTTGGTAACTTGCCGCGGCAAGCGCCTTGCTGCGGTGGATGTCTTGTCGCGCCCGGGAGCTTGTTGCTCACCGGGCCTTGCCGGGGCGCGGGGCGCGCCGTGGCAGGGTCCTTGTCGTGCCGTGGATGGCCTTCCCGGCAAGCTCCTCTTGCCGGGGTCTTGTGCTTCGAGCGGCAGTCCCGGCAAACTCCTCTTGCCAGGGCCTCGCTCTCTTCGGGTGGCCTTCCCGGCAAGCTCCTCTTGCCGGGGCCTTGGCTCAAATACTTTGTTCTTGAATGGACCAAGAGGGGACCATTGAGGGTCTTGGCGATCGCCTGGCAGGCCTTGCCGCGGGGTGCTACGACTGCCCGTGCACAAGTTCGTGGTACTAAGGTACCCCTACTTTAGTACACTGACAGGATATCTCAAGAAAATTAGCCACACAGGTTGCATAAATCCCACCAAACAAGTCTCCACTTAAACCATTATTATGCAACCTTCGTGCAACAATGGCCCCCAAGTTATATTGTTTATCTCCTGAAACAACACTCTTGAGAACACTAAGATCTGGTACACACATGTGACATGCCTCGTCCTTACCATTTATGCATCTACCTATAAAGAGAGCTAAATAATGTATAGTAGGAAAATGAATGCTCCCTATGGTAGCTTGTGTTATTTCTCTAGATTCCCCCACAGTGATACTAGCAAGAAAATCTTTAAACTCAGATTTGCGAGGTTCACTCGCACTACCCCACTGCGGAAGTTCACAAGCAGTATTAAAATCCTCTAAGTCCATAGTATAAGATTTATCATAGATATCAAATAGGACAATGTGAGAATTACGTGAAGATAAAAATTTGAACCTTCCCACAAAGGAATCAGTTAGGTAATAATAGTGAGGGCACTTATCTAGCATGAAGCCCTTGAGTTCAGCATTACGCACATATTCGTCAAACTCCTCCTTAATTCCTACACGGACCATGAAATCTTCTAACGGCCATTCACAAGGCCGCACTTGAGCTTCTCTTGGTGGTTCATGGTCCGGCTCACGTATTTCGGGCCTGGGTCCTTGCTTCCTTGAAGAACCACCTTGGTACATTTTCCTAAACATATTTATTCCTCTGAAAAATTTCTGAAATTTTTAGTAACTCAAAATAAAAGTGAACCAAACTCAACAAAATTGATAGCAACTACTCCCACAAGTGCCTACAGACTAAATCATGCATTAGTACTACTTGGGACCATATAAATTTGACACGCAAGCTCAAGAACAGGCTCACCTAGGCAGCAAAAATCTGCAATGAATAAAGCACTAGATCAAAAACTAATTGGACCACTGGAGGAGTCACATACCAAAGAACAATCCCCCAAAGCAGTTTTGTGAGTGGAGCTTTGAGCGGGGAGATCGAAAATGGCAGCAAGATGAGCTAGAACTCGTGCTTGAGCTGGTTGGTGCTTTTTTGGGAGGAAGAAGGAGTGTGTGGTGGCTGGAATAAGTGGAGGGGGCCACCAGGGGCCCACGAGGCAGGGGGCGCGCCCTGGACCCTCATGGCCAGGTGCTTGCTGCCCCTGATGTGTTCTTAGTGCCATATATTCTCAAATATTCTAGAAAGAATCATATTTCATTTTCAGGGCGTTTGGAACACTTTTATTTTTGGGGTATTTTTTATTGCACGGTAATTCAGAAAACTGACAGAAAAATACTATTTTTTCTTTATTTAACCTAAATAACAGAAAGTAAAAGGATGGTACAGAAGTCTGTGCTTTCTAACTTCATCCATCTCATGCCCATCAAAAGGAATCCACTAACAAGGTTGATCAAGTCTTGCTAACAAACTCATTCCGAATAACATGGAACCAGAGAAACTTCGAGTAACGCTAGGTTACCTCAACGGGGATATGCACATCCCCAATAATAGGAATATCATATTTCTTCTTGACAGTAGAAAGAGGAAATTCAAAACCTCTAACAAAAACCGATGGAATTTTTCCAATAGAGTTTATACTGTGGACTTGAGGTTGTTTCCTCGGAAAGTGTACCGTATGCTCATTACCATTAATATGAAAAGTGACATTGCCTTTGTTGCAATCAATAACAGCCCCTGCAGTATTAAAAAAGGGTCTACCAAGGATAATTGACATACTACCGTCCTCGGGAATATCAAGAATAATAAAATCCGTTAAAATAGTAACGTTTGCAACCACAACAGGCACATCCTCACAAATACCAACAAGTATAGCGATTGATTTATCAGCCATTTGCAAAGATATTTCAGTAGGTGTCAACTTATTCAAATCAAGTCTACGATATAAAGAGAGAGGCATAACACTAACACCGGCTCCAAGATCACATAAAGCAGTTTTAACATAGTTTCTTTTAATGGAGCATGGTATAGTTGGTACTCCTGGATCTCCAAGTTTCTTTGGTATCCCACCCTTAAAAGTATAATTAGCAAGCATGGTGGAAATTTCAGCTTCTGGTATCTTTCTCTTGTTAGTAACAATATCTTTTATATACTTAGCATAAGGATTCATTTTAATCATATCATCCAAACACATACGCAAAAAGATAGGTCTAATCATTTCAGCAAAGCGCTCAAAATCCTCATCATCCTATTTCTTGGATGGTTTAGGAGGAAAAGGCATGGGTTTCTAAACCCTTGGTTCTCTTTCTTTACTGTGCTTCCTAGCAATGAAGTCTCTGTTATCATAACGTTTATTCTTTGATTGTGGGTTATCAAGATCAACAGCAGGTTCACTTTCTACATCATTGTTATTGCTAGGTTGAGCATCAACACGAACATCATCATTAACATTATCACTAGGTTCATGTTCATCACCAGATTGTGTTTCAGCATCAGAAATAGAAATATCATTGGGATTCTCACGTGTGTCAAAAATAGGTTCACTAGGAGCATGAAAAGTCCTAACATTTTTCTTTTTCTTCTTTTTAGAAGGACTAGGTGCATCAACATTAGTTCTCTTAGAATCTTGCTCAATTCTCTTAGGGTGGCCCTCAGGATACAAAGGTTCCTAAGTCATATTACCCCCTCTAGTCATATATACCTCTAATAGCATTATCATTCTTCTTCTTATTTAGTTCATTGAGTAAATCATTTTGAGCTTTAAGTACTTGTTCCACTTGAGTGGTAACCATTGAAGCATGTTTACTAATAAGTTTAAGTTCACCCTTAACTCTAGACATATAATCACTCAAGTTTTCAATCATATAAGCAATGTGTTTCAATTGTCTACCAACATAAGCATTGAAGTTTTCTTGTTTAACAATAAAATTATCAAACTCATCTAAGCATTGGCTAGCAGACTTACAACGAGGAATATAACCTTCATCAAATCTATAGAGAAAATTTACCTTTACTACCTGTGTCGGGTTATCAAGACCACGTATTTCTTCAATAGGTGGAAAATTAAGACCATGTATTTCTTCAATAGGAGGTAAATTCTTAACATCTTCAGCTTTAATACCTTTTTCTTTCATAGATTTCTTTGCCTCTTGCATATCTTCAGGACTGAGAAATTGAATAACTCTTTTCTTCGGGGTTGGCTTAGGAGTTGGTTCAGGAAGTGTCCAATTATTTTCATTAGTCAACATATTATTCAATTGCAATTCTGCTTGATCAACAATTCTTTCCCTGAAAACACAACCAGCACAACTATCCAGGTGGTCTCTGGAAGCATCGGTTAGTCCATTATAAAAGATATGAAGTATTTCATTTTTCTTGAGAGGATGATCAGGGAAAGCATAAAGTAATTGGAGAAGCCTCCCCCAAGCTTGTGGGAGACTCTCTTCTTCAATTTGCACAAAATTGTATATTTCCCTTAAAGCAGCTTGTTTCTTATGAGCGGGGAAATATTTAGCAGAGAAGTAATAAATCATATCTTGGGGACTACGCACACAACGAGGATCAAGAGAATTAAACCATGTTTTAGCATCACCCTTTAATGAGAACGGGAATAATTTAAGGATATAGTGGTAGCAAGTTTTCTCATCATTAGTAAATAGGGTGGCTATATCATTTAATTTAGTAAGATGTGCCACAACATTTTTCAGATTCATAGCCATAGAAAGGATCAGATTCAACCAAAGTAATTATCTCAGTATCAACAGAGAAATCATACTCCTTATCAGTAACACAGATAGGTGAAGTAGCAAAAGCAGGGTCATATTTCATTCTAGCATTCAAAGATTTTTGTTTCAGCTTAGCTAATAATTTCTTAAGATCATATCTATCATTGCAAGCAAGAAAGTCTCTACCAGTTTCTTCATCCATAACATAACCCTCAGGCACGACAGGCAATTCATATCTAGGGGGAGAATATTCATCATCACTTTGATCAATATTATCAGTTTCAATAATTTCATTCTCTCTAGCCCTAGCAAGTTGTTCATCACGAAATTCACCTAGTGGCACAGTATTATCAAGCATAGAAGTAGTCTCATCATAAGTATCATGCATAGCAGAAGTGGCATCATCAATAACATGCGACATGTCAGAATTAATAGAAGAAGCAGGTTTAGGTGTCGCAAGTTTACTCAAAACAGAAGGTGAATCAAGTGCAGAGCTAGATGGCAGTTCCTTAACTCCCCTCGTAGTTGAGGGAAAAATCTTAGTTCTTTCGTCTTTCAAGTTCCTCATAGTGATCAGCAGATATAAATCCCAAGTGACTCAAAGAATAGAGCTATGCTCCCCGGCAACGGCGCCAGAAAATAGTCTTGATAACCCACAAGTATAGGGGATCGCAACAGTTTTCGAGGGTAGAGTATTCAACCCAAATTTATTGATTCGACACAAGGGGAGCCAAAGAATATTCTCAAGTATTAGCAGTTGAGTTTTCAATTCAAGAACACCTGGATAACTTAATATCTGCAGCAAAGTATTTAGTATCAATGTAGTATGGAAGTAACGGTAACAATAGCAAAAGTAACAGTAGCAGTTTTGTAGTAATTTTAACAGTGGTAACGGTAAAGTAACTAAGCAAAGAACAATATGTGAAAAGCTCGTGGGCATTGGATCAGTGATGGATAATTATGCCAGATGTGATTCCTCATGCAATAGTTATAACATAGGGTGACACAGAACTAGCTCCAATTCATCAATGTAATGTAGGCATGTATTCCAAATATAGTCATATGTGCTTATGGAAAAGAACTTGCATGACATCTTTTGTCCTACCCTCCCATGACAGCGGGGTCCTATTAGAAACTAAGGGATATTAAGGCCTTCTTTTAATAGTGTACCGGACCAAAGCATTAACACTTAGTGAATGCATGAACTCCTCAAACTACGGTCATCACCGGTAAGTATCCCGATTATTGTCACTTCGGGGTTAACGGATAATAACACATAATAGGTGACTATAGACTTGCAAGATAGGATCAAGAACTCACATATATTCATGAAAACATAATAGGTTCAGATCTGAAATCCTGGCACTCGGGCCCTAGTGACAAGCAATAAGCATAGCAAAGTCACAGCAACATCAATCTCAGAACATAGTGGATACTAGGGATCAAACCCTAACAAAACTAACTCGATTACATGGTAAATCGCATCCAACCCATCACCGTCCAGCAAGCCTACGATGAAATTACTCACGCACGGCGGTGAGCGTCATGAAATTGGTGATGGAGGAAGGTTGATGATGACGATGGCGACGGATTCCCCTTTCCGGAGCCCCGAACGGACTCCAGATCAGCCCTCCTGAGAGAGATTAGGGCTTGGCGGCGGCTCCATATCGTAAAATGCGATGAATCCTTCTCTCTAATTTTCCCCCGAAACGTGAATATATAGTTGGAGTTGAGGTCGGTGGAGCACCAGGGGGCCCACGAGGCCGGGGGTGCACCCCCACCCTCGTGGACAGGGTGTGGGCCCCTGGCCTTGATTCTTTCGCCAATATTTTTTATTAATTCCAAAAATATTGTCCGTGAAGTTTCAGGTCAATCCGAGAACTTTTATTTCTGCACAAAAATAACACCATGGCAATTCTGCTGAAAACAGTGTCAGTCCGGGTTAGTTCCATTCAAATCATGCAAGTTAGAGTTCAAAACAAGGGCAAAAGTGTTTGGAAAAGTAGATACGATGGAGACGTATCAGCACACCATCATCAACAACTCTGTTTTTTTATAAGAAGTAGAGTAGAGATAGAGATAGAGACTACTACTACCAATGTGTTGGCCCGTGCATTGCAGTGGATCCAAAGTAGTAGAATAATACTTGTTCACGGGCTTGAAATAAAAACACTCTAGTTTTGATATAGATATATCAGTAAAAGTAAATCATGCTTCACTCAAAATATATTCCTCAGGCTGTTTTGATGGTTTGAAGATAACAGGTTTTAAAAAAATTGGAGTTATTTTTTTAACATTTTGTAGCGTGGCACGGCATCTGGTGCACCTAATCATCTGAAAATAAAATTGAAGTTTGGGTCGGTGGCACACCCTGCGGCAAGATGCCCGTGTGGCCTTCTTCTATAACTAGCAAGATGCCCGTGCATTGCAGGGAACATCAAGATGCATTTTTTTTACAAAACAACTGTTGCGATTGACTCTTGCAGGAGTAATCCCATGTGTAAAAACTAATGATATCTCGAGAATTTTATCGGAAAAATGGTATCTTTGGAAAAAGTTTTCTCTACTACTGCTCCTTGCAGTGAGCGGTATGCAATGCATGTGTCAGCAGACATGACAGCTTGTCCATGGAAGTTGAACCACGACGACCATCGCGTTTCTTGTTTCTACCACTGCCACACCCACATGCGATTCCCACGACGCCGCTCCAACCCACGGCACGACGTCCCTGAACGTGCGCCTCATCCCTCTCGGCCCCACCTCTCCTCTGCCTTTGTGTGCATGACATGCGGGCCAGCTAAACTGCGCCGACCATCTACTTTCTACCACAGGCACACCCGATTGGACGCGGTTTGCCTGCTCCAATCCGTACTCCCGCACCATCGAATTTTCATCCAGCAGCTGTGACACATATCATCCCGGGCATCAATCCTCAGTTGGAGTACTTCTGTACTACAGGTAGTACCCGCCGGTGTGGCCATCTATGCCTCGACGCCCAGCTGTGGCACCCTCGCCACGGCCACGCCACTACCGGTCTGTCGGAGTAATCGACCACAGGTACCCCAAGGACGGCAAGACGATATTTCAAGACATCGGGGCCAACCAGCCGGTTGTCCGACTAACCGGCTGCTTCTGCCGACTGCGCCAACCAGCCAGCTGCCGACTGGGCCAACCAGCCGGCTGCCGACTGCAGCCCGACCCGGCATCGACGAGACATCGACGAGACGGATGTACCCGAGCACTATTCACGCGTCATCCCAGCCATCATGTATAGTGTCACTTGTCCCCTGGCACTATTTATGAAGTGACCCAGGGGACAAGGATGACACCCACTGTCGTGGATTTGTCACGGCAGATGTCCTTAGTGTCAGGACTTAGTCGCGAGGCCAACGCATCTATGTGGTAGCTTGAGAGGGGTTGAGTGGGACGAGAGACGCAGGGCGGATCAACACGCAAGACAAGGGTTTAGACAGCTTCGGGTCCCGAGAAACATCATCCGGTAAAAACCCTACATGCTGTTTGAGGCTAGGTCTCATTATCATTCCGAGGGAGACGCCGTAAACCGGCTCTTGTGTCTAGCCCTAGAGATTATTGATTGCTTGTAGCTTGTAGCTTCTAACTCGTAACTTGTCCCTCTTTGGGGAGCCCTGCCCCTCCTTATATATGTTGAAGGGGCGGTTTACATGTGGAGTCCTATTAGGATTAGGACTAGTCTATCTCTAATACAAACTGGATACAAGTCCTGGTCTTAACTCTTTGTAAGATAAATATTCCTTTCCTCTTAAACCGGCCCACCATAGTTGAACCGGCCTTCTAGGCCTTGGGTCTTGTCATCCGTCTGATCCGCCCGTCGGTTTACCAGTGAGTCATACCGACCAAGCGGATTGCTTGTAAACCGCCAAGGTCAGGGCGGGTCTTCAGATAAACCGCCAAGTCCGGCCGGGTTAGCTTCCGGCCGGTTTACACCGCGGGGTATATCCCCGACATTAGCCCCCAAGTTTAGCTTGGATTCATCCATGGTAAACTTATGCTGCAAAATAAACATAAGAACAAATTTGACAGGTTGCGCTCCGGGTTAAGAATTCTTGTAAACTGGCACCTGATTATCCTTAAGTCCCTGTCATTCCTCCTTCTAGAAAATCCAGGTTAATAACCAGCTTCATACTCAAATTGCTGACATTGGTTTCTCATAGAAAAATATTGTAAAGAGTAATCCACTTGAGTTGGCTTCCAAAGCGCCGGTTTAAGAAATATTGGTCTTGTAATACTCATATGATATTCAGCCGGTTTGAAAATGTAGACTCGTCGGTTTATCATTGTCAAGATTGCCGGTTTATAAGAACTGAATTCCAGGTCATGATTATTTCCAATGCCGGTTCATGATTGTTGTAGACACCGGGTCATAATGATTGGCTCAAAACAGAAAATTGGAAGATATTTCTCCCTTATATCCATATTACCTGTAGCCCCCAAGTGTCGGGTTGTTATGCTTGCAGCAACCTGGGACTTGTAATTGACTGATGCCCATAAAACTTCAACCAATGTAGCCCCCAAGGGCCGGCTCATTATGTAATAATCAGCAGGGACTTTGTAAATATAATCTTTTAAACTTTGAACAGCAGCATGTAGCCCCCAAGGGCCGACTCAGTAAGATAATATTGAGCTGGGACTTTGATATACACTTTAATGAAAATAACATCATATGATGTAACCCCCATCATGGGGCTTGAATCCTCGTCCACAAGGTTAAGAGCCTTGCGCTTTACCAACTGAGCAGTGGACTCTTCAATATAATGGATAAAAAACTTTGTACCTTAAATAGTTGACAGGAGCAATTGGTAGCCCCCAAGTGTCATGGTGCATGCTTGCAGCGACATGAGACTTGCATATTTGATATAATCTCAACTTTGAATAATGTAGCCCCCAAGTGCCGGGTTGTAAGCCTGCAGCAACTCGGGACTATTCCTTCAATTGTAGAAAATGATAACCATTGCGCTAAAGCGACTTTGAAAAAACCTTAATCATAACATTAATAATAAAAATCCAGCCATGTTGGCTATTCAAGATAATATAATCTGGTATGAAAACCTTATTCCTCCAATATCATAATGAAAATCCAGCCAAGTTTGGCTATTTGAATAATATAATCCAATAATTTATAAGCGCAAGATTCCAATGGCGCAATCCAAATATATACTGGCGACTTATAGTCCAAAGCCAGACCGGTTTAATAAACACCGGATAATTTCTCATCATATATTGGCAACTTATCGTCTTAAAGCCAGGCCGGTTTAATAAACACCGGTGATTTATAATCATGCTTTATTCAACCTGTTTCTGCATACAACAAGTTTAAAGTGTCCTGGCGGTTTACCGTTGGACGGGTCATAATGCCCAACATATAACCTGGGTTTATAACCAGGGCTGCACTTAAAAATATGAAATATATCATACCTGTGATATAGTCGGTTTACCAACTTTTCATAGTAGGGGAATTTTGAATAATGATAACTCCTTCCATATTGTGCCGGTTTATGATAAAACCGTACCGGGCTGTGATAAACACCGGTTTAACAATATATAATACTGGTGACTTGTAGTCAAACCAGACCGGGCTAATAATCACCGGATTATAACTTGATCATGTGCTCACAACTTGTAGTTGAAAGCCGAGCCGGGTTGATAAACACCGGTTTACTCCATAATAAGATGGTAACAGAAAATCAAACCGGGCAGATGGCCTCCGGATTAAGATTTGACCGTGTTCCGTCAATTTATAATTTGACAATCGAACCGGTTCAAGAATTGTCGGTTTAAAATCGCAACAAAAGAAATACTCATAAAAACAAAATTTCAAGCAAAGGCAATGATAAAACCATTTGCAAAAAGAAAAACTCTACTGAGCTGGTCAGATGGTGTTACCATGGTCAGACGCAACCAAGCTCCACGAAGGCGTAGCGATGGTGCCAGTTGGCCAGGTCCCCAAAAGACTCATGGCATTACGCCGGCCAAGTGGCATTGCATTGGTTCGGATTCGACCAAGCCCCCAAGTGACTCAGTGGCCTAGGGCCGATCAAGTGGCATTGCATTGGTTCGGACACGACCAAGCCCCCAAATGATTCATTGGCTAAAAAGCCGACCAGAAGGCATTACCATCATCAAGACATGACCGAGCTCCCATAAGGTGTAACTACGGTTCAAGTCGATTAGGTCCCCAACTGATTCAGTGGCAAATATGCCAGCCAGAAGGCATTACCATCGTCAAGACATGACCAAGCCCCCGGGAGGTGTAGCTACGGTTCAAGTCGACTAGGTCCCCAACTGACTTTGTAAGGATAGCTATGTTCTCTTTGGCTCGAATACGACCTATGTTTGAACAGGAAGCCCCATGTTTGAATAGCTATGTTCTCTTTGGTTCGAATACGACCTATGTTTGAACAGGAAGCCCCATGTTTGAATAGCTATGTTCTCTTTGGTTCGAATACGACCTATGTTTGAACAGGAAGCCCCATGTTTGAACCGCGCATCATGGCAGCAGGTCCTCTTCAGTGATTTTTAACCTTTTTGCAAGAGATAAATTCTTCTTGAACCGGGATCTTGAGCCAGATATTTAAGAGCTTCAAAGCTTTGTTGGAGACATCTTTCCCTTGAACCGGATTTTAAACCGGAATCTTCATTTTCAGCCGGAATTTTTCTGACGGCCTTTAAGCTCGAACTTGCGAGAAGTTAATTCCTTTTTGAGCCGGACATGGGTAAACCGGATCTGAGCGCTTCAGAACTTTGTGGGAGAATAAATTTCTCTTGAACCGGATTGTAAATCGGATATTTGAGAGCTTCAGTGATACTGATTTCCCTTCAGCCAGGTTTCAAACCGGAATCCTTTCTGATGATCCGAAACTTCTTCATTGAACCGGGATTTTGTAACTGTCATATACTTTCTACACCGGAAATTTTCTGACGGCCTTTAAATTTTCATCAACATATCAGTAGCCTCCGGGATCGGGTTATCTTTCCCTCCATCGTCCTTGGGTTCTTAAATCGCCTGAAACTGGCAAGACTTGCTGCGTCCTATCATCGTAGCCCCCAAGTCTCAAGGTGACTCGAGGAGTTGGCTTGAGATTCTCCATATTTGACCGTGATATAAACCGATATAACTTGTATATTATTGGCGTTGATAACACGACGTGAATCCACAGAAGGTTGAGGTGACTGCGGCGGGTTGTAAATGATCCCGTATGAACCGTGTCAGCAACTCGGCCAATGGTTCCTTCCAACTGGTGATTTGAAGTTTAACCAAACTGTAGCGGCGGCGACTTGTGCGCCTGTTCATTGATCCATCCAGTGCAGACGGTGGTTGATGATAATTTGCCTCCAATTTGAAAGAAAACCGGGCTACCCAAGCTGTGACTTGTTCATACTCAATACATGGCGTGTGCATACCGGTGCGGCCCGGTATGTTGATGTAGACCGGACTGCGGGGGATGGCAGCCTGTGCATGCGCTATAGGGTAATTCGCATGATCCCGACGAGTTGACGCGGATTGGATCACGGATCGCGATATATAAACCGACACGGGTTATCCAATAGCTCAGCGATATAATAATCCCTTTTTGCAATAGACAAGTTGTCCTGATATGTTAGCCAGAAAACATCCACCGCGGAGTTGACGATCAGCACAGTGAAACTGAAATCAATCATGGCAAGTCAGCCATGCGAACAGACAGATGAACCGGTCGCGGTATTGTAAACCGGTGCGGAGCAAGTAGTCCTCCGCGCCGCAAACCAGCGCGATCGCGGGAGACGGCCACGGTGTTGTAAACCGGTGCGATAGAAGGTCGAGTCCATCGCAAGTGCGGTAAACCGCACGGACGGGCTAATTGCGGGCGCGGTCCCGGTAAGCTGATGTAAACCGGACCACAGGGACGGCGACTTGCGTATGCTCATTCATCGGGTGGTATGGCACGGATGAAACGCCGATGCAGAATATTGCTAGCGCGTGCTCCGTGCCCGTAACATAGCGCCTCATTTGTAATGAACAATTGTCCTGTATAAACAGTATTGCAGACCAAGGCAAAGATAAACTGCTCTTTGATATGTGCTAATAAAATATATCTTAGATGGATATCACCTGATGTGTTTAGGCCGGAAATAACCCGCCCTGAAGTTGATGATAACTGTATGAAGCTGAAATTAACCACGGGTGAACCAGCCTCATTGTGGTAAACCGGTGCGGACGGGTGAGTCGGCCGTGATGTTTGTAAACCGGCGCGGACAATGAATCATCCGCATGCGTTGGACGGATGTAAACCGAACAGCGGGGGCGGTGATTTGCATGTGCATCTGTCGAGCAGCATGGCCCGAAAGAACGCCACTGCAAAACTATACTGGCACGCGCTCCATGTCCGCGGTATAACAATACCTTTGTCATAAGTAATTATCCTGCATAAAAATATTTACAGTGCAAAGTAATTGTTCTTTTGACAAAAACAGTAAGTATTAATAAGAGAAATTTAGATGAATATCACCTGAAATTTTTATCAGATGAACGCTGTCGCTGGTGCTGGATAATGCTGGACGTACTCAAATCAAAGATAGCTAGAGAGATGCACGCCTGATGTAGTACCAGCACCTACATGGGTCTTCGTTTGTCTTTTCCCACTTTTGTTTTTGAGTAACGATTGCTTTTAAATGCCTTGCTATCCATGCAGACGTGCCTGGCGCACATCAAGTGTTCATTACTACTTGATGCATGTGGACAGCATTGCTATCACCACTGTTGAGTAATGTTTTCTCGGACGGTGTATCAAACTGGTCATGAGAGTCGTTTTTCCGGGCGCAGGGATTTAAAAATAGATTCAGTATCAGCATCATCCACGCCCATAATTCCTATTGTTCCCCTTGCTCCTCTACCGCACGGGAGTTGACCGTGGCCTCCAAATCTGGCGATAGGGGAAGAGACTCATCGGGCATAAAAAATCCATCAGCGAAAGTGAGGGCAGCTCGGCAGTGCAACAGTCCAGCGGAGGTGGAGAGCAGCGGCGGCTCAACGGCCGACGCCGGGCGAGGCTAAACGGCACGACGGCAGAGAAAGTGCGAAGACAGCAGGACGATTTGGCGCAAGGCCGTTTGGCGACCGTGCGCAGTGGCAGCTCGGAGCGGGCCGCGGAGGCATCTTGGAAACCGGCGACTCGGAAGAACGGGCAAGGCGCGGCTCGGAGCGCAGACACTGCAAAGGCGGGCGCCGCGGCAGCTCGGCGTGCCGGCAAATCTAATGTAGCTGCGGTGGAGGTGGATGGCGATGTGGATCAAGGCCGGTTTAGCGGCTCAATTTCTTGAATTTGCTTGGCTCAATCTCTGTATAAGACTTCTTTCAGCAAATTGTATTTACACACGATCTGCTATCATGTGCAATCGGGTGACCTGTAAGCCGATGCTTTCCTGCTTCCTTCTCGTTCTGCTAGCGACTTATTAGTGTTCCCGAGCTTTAGAGGCGCGGCTGTGATGCACCGTCGGATTTGGTGGAGGCAGGGCTTCAGTCGTAGCGAGCCGGTGAAGAGCAGATGAAGACCGTCGGCCGGCGGCCACCCTGCGGTGGCACAACGCGTGGAAGGAGCAGAGCGGCCCGCGGGTCGGTGGCAACAGAGGAAACGCAGGGGCGCGGCCTCGGGAGCCAGACGAGGCGCGTGTGGCTCACAGTGGAGGAGAAGCTGGCCCGGCGTGATTGATGCTTGTCCGGGTCGTGGCCATTCTTGATAAATCCTAATCCAGGGTCTCCCTCGAAGTCTGATTCCGGATCGTTTGACTGTAATTTCAGATTCGAGCGCTGCAGATCGGTTTCGACGCCGCGGGTGACTCGTCAAACTTGGAGATGAGGCCGGCAATGGCGGTTTAGAGGCATGACTTGGAGGAGGCCGTATGGAGGCGACTTGGCGCACCGGCGTGGCTCGTAGGCGAGGGCAGGCGGAGACGCGACATACCGGCGTGGGCGGAGCCCAGCGGCGGAGGCAGGACAGCTAGGCCGCCGAGTCCGAGCCGATCCCCCCGTCCCCGTGCTCGTCCTGGTCATTGTAGGTTTGACCATCCCTGATTCGTATCCTCCTCCAGGTCCTAGCTAGTCCTCCTTTTTTTTAACATGTCGCTTCCTGTTTCTTGATGCATGGAGCAAACGCAGCTTTTCCTTATGTGTACACGTCGCCGCATCGGCAGGTTTTGATGGATTGGTACTGCTGCTTCCGATTAGACCACAAGTCGCAGTCGTACGTACGGGTATGATCTCCAGTGAAAAAACTTCTTCGCCTCAGGAACGTGCTCCAAAACCTGATCCGTCAAAAAACTGATCTGGCTTTGGATCGTCGGGTCGCAAGCACATGCCGTGCCGCGCCATGTAATCCTAACTTCTGATGTCGATTTTTTCAAACCGGCTCTTCTTCACTGGAAAAATTGCGAGCTTCTCGATCCTTGGAGCAAATCCCTTCAAGAACTTATCACCACCGTGCGCCAGCCCCACGGTGGGCGCCAACTGTCGTGGATTTGTCACGGCAGATGTCCTTAGTGTCAGGACTTAGTCGCGAGGCCAACGCATCTATGTGGTAGCTTGAGAGGGGTTGAGTGGGACGAGAGACGCAGGGCGGATCAACACGCAAGACAAGGGTTTAGACAGCTTCGGTTCCCGGGAAACATCATCCGGTAAAAACCCTACATGCTGTTTGAGGCTAGGTCTCATTATCATTCCGAGGGAGACGCCATAAACCGGCTCTTGTGTCTAGCCCTAGAGATTATTGATTGCTTGTAGCTTGTAGCTTCTAACTCGTAACTTGTCCCTCTTTGGGGAGCCCTGCCCCTCCTTATATATGTTGAAGGGGCGGTTTACATGTGGAGTCCTATTAGGATTAGGACTAGTCTATCTCTAATACAAACCGGATACAAGTCCTGGTCTTAACTCTTTGTAAGATAAATATTCCTTTCCTCTTAAACCGGCCCACCATAGTTGAACCGGCCTTCTAGGCCTTGGGTCTTGTCATCCGTCTGATCCGCCCGTCGGTTTACCAGTGAGTCATACCGACCAAGCGGATTTCTTGTAAACCGCCAAGGTCAGGGCGGGTCTTCAGATAAACCGCCAAGTCCGGCCGGGTTAGCTTCCGGCCGGTTTACACCGCGGGGTATATCCCCGACACCCACCATGCCTTTACCCATGCCACTAGCTACCTAGCTACCATACCTACATAGCTTACATACTAAGCTACCTCACACTATAAAAGGAGGCCTCATCCATCCATCCAGGAGGATGGACACTCTCACGCACACACCCACGGCCAAGTGCCATTCGGCCACTAGAGCTTGCATGCTCATCCGGCCACCCGCATATATATGAGGCCAGATGCCTATGGCACTGACCTCAGATACAGCTCTAGGAGCAACTCTGTACCAGATATACCAGATACACTCAGACATGCAGCAGTAGGAGTATTATCTCTCCGGAGAGCTCCGAAGCTGGGTAAACCACCGCGTGCTACTCGCATACCCGCTCCCGGTCCTATCCGCAGCAGTTTTACCCACACACTAAGCCCTTGTGGCATCTGTTGACTCGCAAAGCCCCCCGTGAGAAATACCACGACACGGTCGGTTCATCTCAAATGAGTGAGTCGCGAACCACGCCACCACCATGAGAATGACATGTGGGCGAGCCGCATTTAAGGTCCGCATGTCATTTGACTCATAGGCCAGTGCACGAAGCCACTGAAGCTCGGTCCCGTGGGCCCCGAGAGGGAAATGTGCCCGTGCGTTGCGACGGATAGGTAGGCCTTGTGGTGCTCCCGTAGTACGAGCTCGTGCCAAACCCGGATGAGATTTGGTAACCAACTAGTAAGCTACACGTGCATTGCATGCATGAGATTTGGTAACCAAATCTCTACTCTCTATATCTTATATCTATATCCCATGTCTATATCTATATCTATATCTATATTTATATCTATACTCTTATAAAAACAGAGTTGGTGATGATGGTGTACCTGCCATCCTGCAATATAGGCTGTCCGATTTATATCTGACGGATAGGAAGGAAACTATGGCAATTTTGCAAAAAGATGCCCACACCCCTCTCCACATTTGCAAATAAGGCCTTCTTTTGTTCATCCTTTTCTCCCACAACATAAACTACTCATACAAATGCATCTTGATTTTCTGTGCAATGCTTGGGCATCTTGCTAGTTATGAATAAATAACACACTATCAATGAGCCCGATCAGACACCAAATTTCTTGGCTTCCGTGCTACAACTAGATCTTCCCCTCGTTTTTGTTTTCCAACCCGGCGGCGGGCGGGGTGCGGTTTGCGAATGGTCGGTTTGCTCAACGGTGGTCCCACATGAAAGTGAAAATACTAGGCAACACGCCTTCCCTAGCTATGTGGCGTGCCGGACGGGCCGTGGAGTACTCCTGATTCCTGGGCATGTGGGGGTGCGACGCGAACGCGTCATGCCTTTTCCTTTTACTGGCAACATGCACGCGCGTTGCGACGGATCCAAAGTAGTAGAATTGTAGTACTTGTACACAAACTTCAAAGAAATCACTCTTGTTTTGATGTACTCCTAATATATTACTTTTTACTCCAAATATATTTCTCAGGCTATTTTGATTAGGTGAGGGAGGGTTGTGGTTGCTTTCAAGATAATAAGGGGTTTTCTGCAAATTGGAGCAGAGAAGTGGGCTATTGTTGCAAAAATGCCACAACTTACCTCACAGTCGTTAGATGCAGATCTAATGGTCAGAAACGACGGATGGCAGACACACCACCATCACCAACTGAGTCTTTTATAGGAGTAGGAGTAGAGAAAAATGTATAACTTGTAACATTTGGTTCTACTCCTTGGCACGATCGATAGATAGAAATAACGATTGGAAACTCTAGGGCGGGGCTATTTCTGCCAGATAAGAAGGGTACGTAGTAGCTAGGTTGGTGCATCATCAGTTTGGTCACATGCGGTCCGACATGTTCTAGTGTTTCTAGCAAGATGCCCGTGCGTTGCACGAAGTTGATGGAAAAGGTAAGCACAACTTATAAATTGACGGATGGAGTGCTAGTTAGAGTGATGCATATAATTAAGCAAAGGGGTCGCACATGTCGGTATTGACTGGAACGAGAATGCAATAGCACAATAAGAATTAAGGCCGCGATGATGCGATCGAAGTGGTGGTTACAAGAGGCAAGAAGAAAGATGCATCCATCAACGTATGACCTCCTCCTGCTCAACTTAGTGCGTCGGGCCACCAACCGGCGGCTAAGGAGTGGCGGCTTTTGTGGCGAGGTCAAGGTGCTTCTCAGCAAAGGCATCCAAGGCTTCCAGCCGGTTGAGGAAGGCCAACGTCGTAGCGTCCTCAATGGCCTTATAGATACCTATGTACATGATTTGCTCGTACATGTAGATGTGTAGGTCGACGAATTCTTTGCAGGGTGAGGCGCCTCGCAGCGAGCGCGACCTCCAGGTGGACATTCTTCGTGGCGTCGGCGGGCAGTCGCAGGGCCACCAGTGCTTGAAAGAGGTTCCGTCCATGGAGGCCGATTAGGGTGGCGGGCAATGAGGAGCATAGGCGCGCGGGCTGGAGGAGTACGGCGATGTCGTCCCCGAGCTTCTTGAGTACGGTGAACTTGTTGGTGGTGGCAACGATCATCTGGTCCAACTGAGAGTCGTAGTTGGCGTCGACAGCGGCCATCCACCAGCCGGTCGCGAACACTGTCTGGAGACGATCCTCGGGGCCATGCCGTAGGCCGGCGTCGTGGACCATCTGGCACAGCCGCTTGTCGCTCGCGCGCATCGCCGCCATGGGTCTGGAGTGAGCACTTTTGCGTTTGGTGTAGGTGCTTAGGCAAATGCTTAGGTGCGTACGATGTGGTAGATGCATTCACATCGTGCAACCTCTTTTCCCGGTCCTCCTCCCATTACTTCCCTCATGCATGCACGATGCTAATTGAAGGAGGATGCATCATTGGCTGTTCAACATTTCGGGAACCGCTACCGCTCCCTCGTCTACATGAAAGCCGTATCAGGAACTGCACCACCCACTGTCAAATCAAATAGTACTGCGCCGCCCGGTGCACGCCCGGCTGAACACGCCTCCTCGCCTCCATCAAACCCCTCCGTTAAACCCGCATGCAAACCGAGAAACCTACTCCGGCCACACGTCTGTTCATGAGCTTGCCAGAATTAAACGCAACATCGGTCGAGCTCCTCCCGTCCACCCTCAGTTTAAACTTGGCCAGACGCCAGCCAAGCTCCTACCGTCTTCCCTCTATTTAAACGAGGCCAGACAGATAGCAGGCAAGAATTGCACCCCTCCGCCATTTTCTCCACTCTTCTGATGGCTTCCCAGGAGCCATTCTCTGGCATACTACCCGGCTGGTGGCCCACCGAGCCCTCCGGATATGGGCGAGGCCGCTCGGTGCTTCATCAACCTCGCTTGGCCCGACAGAGCCAGTTGCCGCCCCAATCCGGCGCGTGGTTCAGCAACTCGCTGCTCCAGTTCAGCTCGATGAGGAGTGGCGAGTTGCTCCACGCCGGCATGACAGCGAGCATGCTGGTATGTGCGTCATCACTGCCGCGTCGTACCGCACCACCAGTGTCTGCGGTGGCCGCGCCTCCCGTGTGTGTGGGCGTGCCTCCCGTGCCTGTGGCCGTGCCTCCCATTCCTGCGGCAACGCCATGCAGGCAGAGACAGAAGCCCGGTGTGTGGAGAGCGACTAGTCGGTGGCCAGCTTCTCCGTGTCCGCCGCCATCATCAAGAAGAAGTAGAACACGAGAGGCCGCGTCCACTTGGGTCCCATGAAGGCCACCGCCGAGGCGACGTTTGCGCATTTAGGTGGTTTCTTTGCTGCTTCGTCTCTTCCGAGGACCTTCGTCGACCCCGCAAGTGTCTGCCGGACATGAGGAAGACAATGGGATCCGCGGGTGATCATTTAGATTAGGTACTCCCTCTCCTTCTGGCAAGAAATATTTGTTCTAAGAATGGATAAATTGGATGTTTCTATAACTAAAATAAGTCTAGATACATCCATTTGTAGGACAAGTATTTCCGTACGGAGGGAGTATTAATTATACCAAGAGAGCTGGATTAGCACCGCTTAGTTCATGTAAATGTAATGAAATCCATCATGTTTATATGAAGATCCGGCTTTTTCATATGAAATCATGCATGCTTATATGAAAACAATCCGTGTTTGCACAAATTTCATCTGGTTGGTTAGAGTTGTGAAAATGTATGTCGCTGGTGTTTGATGTCGTCCTCCATGGAAGGAAGCGGGAGGAAATTTGCTGGCTGTCGTTGGAGATGCTCTTATGCTAGAAATAATAGAGTCACATCCAATCCATTTGAGTTAATTGCGTGTATGATTCTCCCTCTATAAAAAGTTAATTGCATGTACAGTGTACACATGACTTGCAGGGTGGCTACAACTTCGTATGGGAAGTTAAAAACAAACAAGTCCATCCTTAATCTTGTATTCTAATTACTCTGTGGGTTCCACTGTCTGTACATTAGCGAAAGAAGCATATATTAAATAAGTAATATTTAATATAAAAATCTAAAGTTAAAGACATAATTAGAACTCAGGTCATCGCGTTGCGAGCATCCGGCGCTAACCAGTCCAACACATTTTTAACCATGCTGGAGATATATCTCCATGTCTACTCTTATACTCCATCTGTTCCTAAATATTTGTCTTTTTCAGATTTCAAATGGAGTACCACATACTGATGTGTATGTAGACATATTTTAGAGTGTAGATTCACTCATTTTGCATTGTATGTAGTCACTTGTTGAAATCTCTAAAAAGACAAATATTTAGGAACGGAGGGAGTAGCAAAAACAGAGTTGGTGATGATGGTGTGCGTGCCATCCTGCAATATAGGCCGTCGGATTTATATCTAACGGATAGGAAGGAAACTGTCGCAATTTTGCAAAAAGATACCCACACCCCTCTCCATGTTTGCAAATAAGGCCTTCCCTCGTTGATCCTTTTCTCTGCTCTTGCTAGCAATGTGCTCGTGCGTTGCAACGGATCCAAAATAGAATAATACATGTTCACAAACTTGAAAGAAAAACACTCTAGTTTGGTGTATATATCACTAAAAATATACTTGTATTATGTTTCACTCAAAATATATTCCTTCTGGCTGTTTTGATGAGGTGGGGGAGGGATGTGGTTGGTTTCAAGATACTAAGGGGCTTCTGAAAATTGGAGTAGAGAAGTGGGGTCTTGTGTCAGAAATGCCATGACTTACATCATAGTCGTTAGATGCAGATGTGATGGTCAGAAATGACGGATGGCAGACACACCATCATCACCAACTGAGTCTTTTATAGGAGTTATTAGAGATAAAAACCAGAATTGGTGATGATGGTGTGCCTGTCATCCTGCAATATAGGTCGTCCGATTTATATCTGACAGATAGGAAGGAAACTATGGCAATTTTGCAAAAAGATACCCCACACCCCTCTCCACATTTGCAAATAAGGCCTTCCCTCATTCATCCTTTTCTCTCACAAGATAAACTACTCATATAAATGCATCGTGATGTTCCGTGCAATGCATGGGCATCTTGCTAGTCTCTCACAAGATAAACTACTCATACAAATGCATCTTGATGTTCCGTGCAATGCACGGGCATCTAGCTAGTTTCTTTTAACATGAGGCCGATGATTGGGTTGAAGTGATATATTATATATCTACCCCGAATGATTTCAGATTCACTAGTGGTAACAAAGAAAAGGTTGTCTTGTTAATTAACAGAAAATAGGGTGAAAACTATCACATGAGGCCGGTGAAAACAAGGCGCATTGGGTTCAGCATCATCGTCACTACAGTTGTGCGCGCATGAGAAGTCTACATATCAAGGGGGCTACAGAGAAAAAGACGTATCTTGTGTGTTTGAGAGAGGCACATAGACACAATGTTCGAGACATAAACCGATTGACAGATTAAGATCAGATCGAGTTGTCACCCTTCTGCTGTCATTGTTGGGGTTGGGGGGTGGGGAAGGGGAGGGAGAGAAAGATGTATCGAGAGTGTGCGCGGTAGGCATAGAGGCACAACTAGCGAGTGTGTGTGTGTGTGTGTGTGTGTGTGTGTGTGTGTGTGTGTGTGTGTTTGAAAGAGGAGTAGATAGATTACTATCAAGATCGAGGTGCCACCCTACTCCTTCGGTGTCGGGTAGTGTGTGTGTGTGTGTTTGAGAGAGAATCCAGTCGAAAGATTAGTATAAAGATTGAGGTGTCACCCTACTCCTTCGGTGTCGGGAAGTGTGTGTGGGTGGGTGGGTGGGTGAGGGTGGGGGCAGTGATACTTACATATCTCTACTCTTATAAAAAAACAGAGTTGGTGATGATGGTGTTCCTGCCATCCTGCAATATAGGCCATCCAATTTATATCTGACGGATAGGAAGGAAACTATGGCAATTTTGCAAAAGGATACCCACACCCCTCTCCACATTTGCAAATAAGGCATTCCCTCGTTCATCTTTTTCTCCCACAAGATAAGCTAATCATACAAATGCATCTTGATGTTCCGTGCAACGCATGGGCATCTTGCTAGTAGGGAGAAGGAGTTTGTGTGACCCATATCTATATTAAGGGATAGGCATATAGGATGTGTGCGAGGCATACTTAAAGCATCACGGAGATAAACAAACAGTGTGCATGCAAGTGCTGGAAAAAATGAAGCGATAAACAATGTCTATGCATGTGTGTGTGAGAGAGACATAGATAGATAGATAGAGAGAGAGAGAGAGAGAGAGAGAGATCTCAAAACAAAAGGTGCTCTGTTGGAATCCCATTGTATGTATTCATATGGTTCCGGAACTCGAGTTAACCTTAGGCATATGTGTGAGAGACATCATTATCCTTTGGGACATTAGTGGCTGTGGGTGGGCGGAATTAAAGAGGTGGGCATGTTCGACAGAGAGAGCGTGTGTGTTTCTGTGTGAGAGACTTGTAAGAAGGGGTAGGAAGACGAATTGTAACCTTGAAGGAGGGAGAGAAATACATGAAGCGCGCGTGTGTGATTCCGATGCCCACGGGGAAATGAGATATGTATGCGTGTGAGAGAGATTGCACAATTCATTCAGGTATCACTCTCTAGCGATCGTGGATGTGCATCGCTTGAACATAAATCAATATCTACTTCGTATCGTGGCCAAAGGTACAATATCGATTCAACGCTATAAAGATTGGACACTCACATATCACATTTTTTTCTATCTAAATAAACCTTTTCAATTGTGCATGCCAAAGTTACAGTGATGTTTCTTCAAACAACCAATGTAGCTATCATGTACATGCACCATTGTTACTCTTGCATTCAAATTCATTAGTCTTGGATGATTTAAGGTTCTATTATGAAGTAATATATGTAATATTCATATATGAATTCAATGGGTACGCAATTTATGAAAAGGAGGCTGTGTAATCATATGAGGTAACACTTTTAAGTAGCGGACTACAATATCCATTTCTTTTGTGGGACTACAATATCCATTTCTTTTTGTGCGCCTGTACACTAACACGTCAATGCATTATGTTTAAAGTAAATAACCAATGGCACTAAATTATCTATTTACATGATAAATACATAGGCTGAGCGTTTGATCCCTTTTTTGTGAACACGCCTCTACACCCGTACGATTGGCCGCGCCCGTGTGAACATCCAAGTTATCGGCGCATCATCCCGAGTTATTGTCTTTTTTTCTGGGGTGGACTTCACACCAGTTATTAACTGCTAACGCGTGCCCCGTGTACACAGTCTCGCATGACCTTCCCGCTAGCACGGTCCAAAATTAGTTGAAACTGGATACGAACAATCCCTCAGGCGGCAGAATCTCCCGCCTCCTTCTAAAATTTCCGCCACCTAGTCTTTAGCATGCGAAATTCCCCTTTTGTCCTTGGAGCATGGAGAACAACAGTAACAATACCGCCCTCATCTACATAATAGTTCGGGGCTGCTTTGGTAACTTCCGGTTCCCCCCACCACACGGCACCCCCATTTCCTCTCCCCCTCCCATAAAACGACTACCTCCACAGCACCAGAGCATCTTACATCATGTCGTCCGTACTTCATCGGCCTTTCTACCCCTCCTCTCTCGAAACCCTAGACTGCTCATCCACCGGCGTACCAGAGCCCATTCACTGCCAGCGGCGTCCACCTCGTCGGATCTGCTTCTGCGGCCGCATCTACCCCTCCCACCTCCACTAGAAATAAGTAGACTGCTCATCCACCACTATACCACAACCCATTCAGTGCTGGCCTTGTCCACGGCACCGGATCTGCTTCGCCAGTACTCTCGTCAACCGCAACGCATCTGTAGTGGCTCATTCGTACTCCCCATCGGAGACGCTTCATCCACACCCCCCGGAGCCGCCCCACCGACGGCCTCTTCACCGACACCATCGTCAACCCTACCGGAGTAGATTCGCCTATACCATTCTCAACCCTACCGGGGCCGCTTTGCGAACTCACAAGTCAGGCCACAGATCCGCTTCGTCGCACCCTCATCCAACCTACCGAAGCAGCTTCTGACACCCCGTCCACGGCCGCAGATCCACATCGTCGACACCATCCTTAACCCAACCACCGAAGCAGCTTCACCGACGCCCTTCTCCACGGCCACAGATCTGCTTCGCCCACGCCATAGTCCACCCTACCGAAGCCGCTCCACAAACACCTACTCGACGGTTCTAGATCTCCTTACCGGGCCCCAAAAGCTAGTGCAGCGTCATCACCCACTACCAAAAAAGACACATCCGTGACATTTTGGGCCGAACGGATTTTTTTCTGTCATACATATGACACTTCTATGACGATAATTGTGACAAAACCCGGTATCATCATAGATGTGGTGGGCTCCTACTTCTATGACAAAAAATCATGACAGAAAATGGGCTTTTCATCCTGGGCGGGCCGGAGATGCAGCTGCATGACATTCTTTGGGCCGTCCATGACGGAAAAAACCATGGTAGAAGTGAGGGCGAGGAAAATTTCGGGGAGCTCCCGGTTACGGTGGGAGGTCGGGGGCCGAGCGATGCACGTTTCTCTCATACACGTACGCACATGTGTGCGAGGCATTGGCTCTAACTGAACCCGAGCGAGGCGTTGGGCTCTAACTGAACCTGAGCGATTGCACTGCAGGCTAGGCGTTACTGAACCCGAGCGATCGATCGATGGCTGTTAACTGAACCCGATCGAGCGATTCCTTCGCTACTGCTGCTAACTGAAGCCGATCGATGCTGCCTCTGGGATGAACAGTGAGCGTTGCAGGGGGTTTTGGATGAACAGTGAGTGGTGGCGTTGCCTCTGGATGAACAGGACCCCGTGGTGTGGAGGGCTGGATGAACAGTAGACGGTGGAGGGGTGGTTGAACAGTAGCCGGTGGAGTAGCGCGCGGTGGAGGCTGGATGAAGAGGAGCCCGTGGAGGCTGGAGGAGGTCGATGGTAGCCCATGGAGGCTGGTGGAGGTCGAGGTGGAGATGAACTGTATCCCGTGGAGTCCCGTTTTGCGGTACGCTACACCCCTCCCGATGAACAGGACCCCCGTTTCGATCGTAGGAGGTCCGTTTCGTCCGTTTTGCGGTACGCCACACCCCTCCTGATCTACAGGACCCCCGTTTCGACCGTAGGAGGTCCGTTTCCTCCGTTTTGCAGTACGCCACACCCCTCCCGATCAACAGGACCCCCGTTTCGACCGTAGGAGGTCCGTTTCCTCCGTTATGCGGTACGCCAGGCCTCGTTTCCATCGCCTGTTTTGTCCAAGCCCTCCCGATGAACACGACCACGCATCTCGTTCCGACCCAGCCGGTTGGCTCCCACGCGTTCCGTTGCCTCCCGATGAACACGACGCATTCCGTTGCCTCCCCATGAACACGACGCATTCTGTTGCCTCCCCATGAACACGACGCATTCCGTTGCCTCCCCATGGACACGACGACGACGCTGTTTCTCTGTTCCGACCCAGCCATGTACACGAGCCCTGGCCGTATGTATGCGCCAGTAGGCGTTCGAGACCCCGCCTATATGTACACATACGTGGCCGTATTTTCTTTCTTGCACCCTGGCCGCTATACGTACGTGTACATGCTACGTGTGCGCCTCTACTACGACACGTGCGTGCCTCTACTACAACACGTGCCCGCCTCTACATCGACCAGTATGTACGTACACGTACGCGACCAGAATGACAACGCTACATACGCTTCGACCAGGTGGGTCCCGACTGTCAGGCACTTCCTTGCGTGCGAAGATGTAGCTGGTGTGTCCCAGCAGTCAGGGGGCGAATCGTTTTTTTTTTGCCCAGACGCACTTCCTTGCGTGCGAAGGTGTAGCTCGTGGGTCCCAGCAGTCAGGGGGGAACGTTGTTTTGCGAAATACGGTGGCCCGTCCGGTGGGTCCCTGCTGTCAGGTGGAGGAATAATTATTTTGCACATAATAAGGAGGCACTTCCTTGCAGCGGTCGTGGACCCAGCTGTCAGCCTCTCCACGTACAGCCCACGTCCGATGGAAGTCGTTCCTTGACCATGTTGACCACGCCGCGCCGAGAGCACCAGGGTGGTGGACGACGGCGAGGCCTAGGAAGGGGATGACACGGAGCCGGGGAAGACGCGGCAGTGGATGCCCACGCGTAGAGGAGTACGAGGGTTCACTGGTTCGCTGCGGTGTGAGGTTGCCGTCGCCGCAGAATAACAGGGGGTGTGGGTGAGTAGAGGGATGGCCTGGCCAGCGGTGGGAGTAGTAGGGGGCGGGGAGGCCTCCGCCGCATTGCAGCCGGCCACGGGATGCAGGAGCACGAGGCACGACCGGCGCTGGTTTGGGCGGCTGGAGCAAGAAGACCAGAGGTTGAAGAAGCACTACGGCCGTTGGATGGACATCGTACGGTCACTGGAGCTAGAATCGTGCATATTGACTAAGTTGACAAAGCCCTCCGTCCCCGTCAACTTAGTAGGCCCACAAGTCAGCCTGCCACTATACTGGGTCCCAGCTAACAGGGGGAGTATTCATTTTTTTGTGCGTAATAAGGAGGCACTTCCTTGCGTGCGAAGATATAGCTGGTGGGTCCGAGCTGTCAGCGGCGGTAACGTTTTTTTCGCGAAATACAGAGGCCCTTTCAGTGGGTCCCTGATGTCAGGTGGAGGAATCATTATTTTGCGCGTAATAAGGAGGCATTTCCTTGCGTGTGGCCGTGGACCCAGCTGTCGGTCTCTCCACGTACAGTCCACTTCAGATGCATGTCGGTCGTTGACCACGTTGACTAGGCCGCGCCGAGAGCACCAGGGCGGTGGACGACGAGGAGGCCTAGGAAGGGAACGACACGGAGGCAGGGAAGACTCGGCAGTTTTTTCCCACGTGGAGGGGAGTACGACTGTACGAGGGTTTACTAGTTCGTCTACCATCGCCGGAGAATAACAGCAGGTGTGGGTGTGTATAGGGATGGCTAGGCCAGCGATGGGAGTACGGTGGGGTGGTGAGGCCTGCGCGGCAGCAGAGCCGGCCGCGGGGAGGAGGGAGTAGGCAGCCCGCCGGTGCTTGTTTGAGCAGCTGGAGCAGGAAGAGTAGAGATTGAAGAAGCACGACGGCCGTTGGATGGACATCGTACGGTCACTGGAGCTAGAATCGTTCATATTAACTAAGTTGACAAAGCCCTCCGTCCCTGTCAACTTAGTAGGCCCACAAGTCAACCTCCCACCATGGTGGGTCCCAGCTACTAGGGGGAGTATTCATTTTTCTGTGCGTAATAAGGAGGCACTTCCGGTGGGTCTGAGCTGACAGCGGGGGGAACGTTTTTTTCGCAAAATACGGTGGTCCGTCCGGTGGGTCCCAACAGTTAGGGGAAACGTTTTTTTGAAATACGGTGGCCCATCCAGTGGGTCCCAGCAGTAACGGGGGAAATGTTTTTTCCGCGAAATACTGGTGGCCCGTCCGGTGGGTCCCTGCTGTCAGTTGGAGGAATAATTATTTTGCACGTAATAAGGAGGCACTTCCTTGTGGCTGTCGTGGACCCAGCTGTCAGCCTCTCCACGTACAGTACTCTTCTGATGGAAGTCGGTCGTTGACCACATTGACCACGCCGCGCCGAGAGCACCACGGAGGTGGACGACGGCGAGTCCTAGGAAGGGGACGACGCGGAGCCGGGGAAGACGCGGCAGTGGATGCCCACGCGGAGAGGAGTACGAGGGTTCACTGGTTCGGCTGCAGTGTGAGGCTGTTGTCGCCGCAGAATAACAGGGGGAGTGGGTGAGTGGAGGGATGGCCTGGCCAGTTGTGGGAGTAGTATGGGGACGGTGAGGCCACCGTGCCAGCACAGCCGGGCACGGGAGGCAGGAGAATGCGGCAGGACCAGCGCTGCTTTGGGCGGCTGGGGCAAGAAGACCAGATGTTGAAGAAGCACTACGGCCGTTGGATGGACATCGTTGACCACACCGCACCGAGAGCACCAGGGCGACGACGGCGAGGCCTATGAAGGGAACGACACGGATCCGGGGAAGACACGGCAGTGGCTGCCCACACGGTGGAGAGTACGAGGGTTGACTGGTTCGGCTGCTGTCACCGGAAAATAACAGGAGGTGTGGGTGAGTAGAGGGATAGACAGGCCAGGGATGCGAGTATGATGGGGCCGTGAGGCCTGCCCGGCAGCACTGCCGGCCATGATCTGGTTTGGGCGGCTGGGGCAGGAAGATCAGAGACTGAAGAAGCACGATTGTCGTTAGATTGACAACTAACGGTCTGACGCTGGTAGAGTAGATTGTTGACTAAGTTTCTTTTTTTGAGAAACCTTATGTACGCATGAACTTAGTAGGCCCACAAGTCAGCCTCCAAATATGTGGCAGACAACATAAAGCCCATTTGCTATTTTTTATAATTTACAGCCCATTTGCTAATTCTTAAGTAATTTGTTACAGCCCATTTTCTGCCCAGGACCACGGTCAAAAAGTTCAACCTTATTTTGCATATTTCGGTGGAGTCCGAACTGTTGTAATCCCGAAATGATAAACATTTTTGTAAGAACTTATTAATTTGCCAAAAAAATTGTTTTGTTTTTGTAAGCAAATAAGACGTGGGACAATTGAGTTGGTTTAAGGGAAAACCAGTTGTAAAAAAATCAGCACTGGGTGGGAAAAAAGAACAAAAATAAGGATGTAAATATGAAAGGGAATTTTATGTGTTTTCAATATAACGATACGTGTATATAAACTAGTAGAAATATAGGTAGAGATTAGAAAATGGATGTAGGACATGCGTTTCAAGAGGAAAATAGAACCGGGCTATGTGTTTGATTCAGTAAAAAAACTGCCTGCGGATGTTGTAAGACAAAATATAAGTAACGTTGGCGGGCCAGAGGCCAGTAGATACCTGCTGGATCTTTGTGCCCCGTTGTCGTCATGGGTTGGGCTTGTTAAAAACAAAACCAACCCTGGTCAGTCTACAACCCAGTTGAAACTTGCTCGACCTGAAAAAACAATATACGTGCTCAATAAACGAGAGAATTCTGCAAGTACAGACTGATAACTGGGATGCAGCACGGATATTTTTTTTATCATGATAATAAGTGCATGCACTTGTTTCGAAAAAATTGGAGAACTGGGAATTCGAATGGCGGGTGCTTATGCTACCCATCAAATAAAAATCAGGTGCCTGAAAATTCGTTTCGAAACAAATGATTCAGCTTTATATCCACGTCGACCCTCGGCATGATGGTTGGAAGCAAATGCAAGTTCATACCAAAAGATCATTAACAACAATACCAACTTGCGGACGACAAGGTAGTACAACTACCAATACCAAACTAACTTATAATCTTTTTACTCCTGGCCCTAGTGTTCGTCTGGTAGAAAATCTTGCAGAGGACCAGCTCCCGCTCCTTCTCTTGCTCTAGGTCCCCGAGATGGTACTGGTGCATCACCCAGTTGGTCCTCTGTTGGTCGAAGTTCTTGTTGGTGTGCAGCACCAGAACCTTTTTTTGTTGCCCGTCTGCCGGCTGTTGACCATCACCGGCAATGTATTGCCAGTCTTGTGCCACATCGCGTGCATGCCGCACTCCGACTGTATCTTGCGACGCGTCCACGTGCCCCTTTTGAACGCCCTGGAATTGCGCTGGAAGAAATGCTTCCTTAGACCACTCAGTGTGATACCTGCAGTATTGTGGAATACAGGTTATAGTGTACCTAGTTGGCATTTTCATAACATCTCTGGCATGTTGCAGTCACTTGTTTCACTTTTTATTAACTGTGAAATTGTAATTGCTTCACCAGGTCTGCGTCTAAAAAGAAAAATAGAGCTATAAACAAAGGAATATGTTTGTGCAAGTAGACGGCCGATCGGTGTCTTACCTGGAAGTTTCTCAGGTTGGGTGTAGCATATGACGTGCTCGCTGTCGATGGTTGGCATGAACAAATCGATGAGACACTGAAATATCGCGCTGTCAGCACTCACTTTGGCCTCAAGGTGCTCGATCAGCTCCTCATCCGTGGGATCGAACTTGACGCCAGCCGGCAGCATCGGCCAATCCTTCTTCGACTTGCATCGGTAATTCCAGTTATATGGTACTCAATGTATGATCAATCGACTGTTTTAAGTGAATGATGAAAGATTTCGACAGATAAGTGGTACTCCAAATCTGAAGTCCAGAATACCCGAACACGCCGCCGGGATTCTTGTGTCACCTCACGCGCAGCGTGTTGTCACGTCAATTCAATGTGTGGACATGATAAATAATTTGACCGACGTATACTAGTACTGCCACTGTACTACTTACTAGTCGTATTTAGTGTCACAATTTATACATAGGTTTAACTAACAAGTACGCACTTGAAGCCTAACTGATATATATATATATATATATATATATATATATATATATATATATATGTATATATATGACTCCTCTTTTATACTCCCAAGAGTATTTACTCCTACCTTATCCAGTAGCTTTATCCACTTGATTTTTCTTTTAGTTGGATATATATCCGCTAATGGGTGCACAGCCCAACCGCTGCATGCATAACAGAATTAATTGTGTGCATGTTTGTTAGAGTTTTTAACAAACAGCCGAACTTGCGTGCGGACCCATGCATGCATAGTTGTAGGTCTTGGTACTTTATATCCTTTGGTATGAGCAACACGAGCAGTATGTTGATTAGAAAAGTGGTATTTCAAAGGTACAATATTAACATAGAAAAGCAGTATTTCTTCCTTTTCAATTCAGAGGATGAAGTATATACTACAAGCGTGCATATGTATATACCATTTATTTCCTGTATAATACATATTTTCTCTCTCTCTTTTTGATATTAGTATGAGCTTATTCTCCATTACGGGAATGAAGTATATACCACCTAATTTCTGTAGTATATACTGTAGTGTGCATAGTAGTATATTGCTCGTACTATTTTTTATCTCGGCGGTATATACTTCATGAGCCTAGTATTATACCATCAAAATGAGTTTACTGTCATATAAAGGAGTATATACTATATTTTAATGGATTATATACTACTTAGTTTTGGAAGGATCACCGTGCGTCGCCGCGGCCGGCCGTGGAAGAAGAGATGAATTTTTTTCTGCTGAAAAAGAAACGGGGATGGATATGACGCACGTATGTGCTAATGAGAAGAGACGGCCGAACAGAATAACAAATCCAAAAATCTGGAAACAAACTACCAGTTTTTCTTATTTTGCACACATTATCTTGTTACTAAAAATGAACAGAAAACAAATCAACGAAGGCACCTGTGTAGGAGTACATACTCCTAGGAGTACTAACCCATTTTCCTATATATATATATATATATATATATATATATATATATATATATATATATATATATATATATATATATATATATATGGCTTCTGCACAGCATCTCCATCATCATTATCAGTACATCCTACGCAGGTGAGTTAGGATGCATTTGATCCCAGGAAGGTATCTATCCTTCAAACCAGAGGAGTGCTTCAAACTAACAACAGTACATAATATCCAACAAAAGAGGGTCGTGCTACAGCAGCAGAATACATGGCTCAGTCTAGATATCAGCACGAATCAAGTTGTGCATATTTGCTGTTGGCATGAACCACATCGCCGCATGTCGGGTTTGCAAAAGCCATCCATCACATGGAAGCTTGATGCCTTTCACACACTGAAGATTATCTGGCAACTAGCTGTGTCAACGAATCTCTGGATATGGTGATTCATGAAACCCATGGTATGATGTGTAAACACAGCCCCCCCCCTCGCGAATGGAAGTTGCATAGCACAGTAATCATCACCGGTGATATGATCGATGATTGGTTGGATGATCGGATAATTGAGACCGAGGAACAAGGAGTGGTTGCCGAGGTTGTAAACCCGCCTCCAGTTGAATACGCCTGGCCCAACGGAGCTGGGATCTTTCTCGAACACGAAGCAGCCATAGCCATCAATGTCACGGACGCCCCATGCATTGTACTGCATGTGGTTTGATGTAATGGTTTGGTCAATTTCGTATGTGCGAATGAGCATCAAATGACCGCCGTCAGCTGAACGAGCGATAAACCACCACCCATTGGCTGGTATGATTCCAGGTCCTGGAATCATGAAGGCCAGTGCATTTGCATCTGCTGCAATAATTCAAATTGGAGACCAAAATGACAAAAATAAACAATCATGTTAGGAGTATGTGTGGAATTAAGATTATTATAACAGTGACACATATCATAGACAGAGAATTGCAATGTCGTGGTCATAATCATACCCCAAGTTTAAAAAAATAAGCCAATGGCTTTCATATTCTAGCAATATGTCATGGTTCAAACATCATGTAACAATGAGAGGAAAACAGCTATGACAGTGCCTACTCATATTCTACCATAGCACTTACTACTACTGTTCTCATATCAACTCTAAGCAATAACATGCGTTGTTATAAAAATCTTGTAAACGAGAGTAACATATAGCAATCATGACGTTATGCTCATAATATGTATTCTAACAATCATTACATGCCAACTTTTCTCATATCAACTCTAACAATAACATGTGTGGTCATAAAAATCTGGGAAATGAGAGGAACATATAGCAATGATGTGGTTATAGACATGCTATGCATTCTAAATTTGTAACAAATGAACAGGCAGTCGTATTCATAAGGTAAAGCTGAGATGAGATAGAACAATTACACGACGATAGACTCCACCAGTATAGGCAGCCAATCTGTGCGTCGACCGCGTAAACGATGCTATCGTGCACTATAGCATCAGACAAAAATGTTGCCTCAACAGGATTGATGATGAGCCATAACCATGTATGGTGACCGGATTCTAGATAGACTAATCCCATGTTGAACAAGGCAATGAGCTTGTAATCCATGTAGTCTTCTGATGGTTTGGGCACTTTGCAGATTACAACTTTCTGCAAACAGAGTCGAGCCAAAAGCTTGACGCGTCTCGTGCATAGTAGGCAGGAGTGTTCGGCAGGCCACGAGGCTCGATGGCGGCGGTATCCAATGATGGAAGGGTGATCTCTCGCTGGGTGTAGATATCCACGAGACGCCACGGACTACCGATGTGGTGGATAAGGACGATCCGGTTGGCCTTCATGCCCGCCCAGTAGTGGTCGCGCATGAAGGACAGGTGGACGGGTAGTGGTAGCATGTCGAGGGGCACCATGGCAACCTCTGTAGGATCGTCAAGTCGGTGTACGGGCCACCTGCGAGGATCGGGCATCAGCAAGCAGGGTGTCTTGAAAAGAGCCGGCCGGTTGCAGACGAGTAGACGGTACAAAGACACCGAGCATGCGGTCAGACGGACGGTGCTGAGTAGGTCCATACGACTATAGATCTGCTCCAAGAGAACATCAGGGAGGGAATTCCAATCGCGGCTCTGCGTGTCAGTCGGTTCTGCCATTGGGGTTTTGGTGCCCGCGAGCCAGCAGGGAAATGGATTCGGGCGGGCGAGCGAAGAAGCTTCTCCTCGTGTGGCCGAGCAGTGAGCGGGGGGATATGGTACGCGCGAGCTACCAAGGAAGATGGCGTGGGCGGGCGAGCAGTGAGCGGGGGTAAATGGTGTGCGGCCGATGATGGGGAAGAGAGGAGGAAGAAGAAGAGAGGAGGAAGAAGAAGAGAGGAGGAAGAAGAGTGGAAGACGGGGAAGAAAGTGCATTCAATCTCAATTCTACTAGTACTACTACCAGGATATACCGTCCTTCGGAGTGTAATTAGGTACACCGATGACATGTGGGTCTACCACAACAGGGCCCATATGTCAGTTAATGGAGGACAGAGGTGCGTAGGTGTATTTGCGGAAGTGTGCTCTACTGGCAAACATGATGGCAGTATTGGGTAAGGCCAATTTAGTAACACCAACACGCTGGTTCAGCTTATTAATTACGTGTCCCATCTGCTGCAGCGTGTATTGTCACTTCACTGCGAAGACTAGTTGAATAGTTCTCTCTGGCCGAGATGGGGAATAATGGATCGCGAGGACTTCCTTTCTACAGTATCCCTATGCCTCTATGCTCACTTCACTCATTTTGCTCCGTACCTAGTCACTTGTTGAAATCTATAGAAAGACAAATACTCCGTATTTGGGAACAGAGGGAGGCTTTTACTCCGTACTATTTGGGAACAGAGGGAGTATCACCATATGGAGGGAACAAAGGAAGCTTCAAATATGAACATGTCAATGGGAGGGAGTAAGCCCCATGCATGCATGCATGCATGCAACATGCAACACTCACACGTACACATGGACGCACGCAACACTCACGCGCCCATGCGGCACACAGTACACGGCGCAACACACACGCTCACGCTCAAGTGCTCAACCTACTCCCTATGTCCGTGAAAGACTTTACATTTAGAGATTTACACATTGACCAGGGCATAATTAACGCCCAAAAGTAGCAGACTTATGTGTGCATGCGACCATTGAGATAAGAAGATTAAATGAAGGCCGTTGCATGCTGTAATTAAGGATAGACATGTACCCTATACCTACAGCACAAGTTGGTGCATTAGTCAATCAATATCGATTTAGATTAAAGGCTAAATGCATTGGAAGTGTAGATGTACATCATGTACTACACTCTTTGTATTATAGCCGATGTACACTCCTTGTTGGAAGACCGAGGGAGGACACGTGCATGCACTCACATACACACCCAGGGCGGTTCGCGTGCAAGGGTTGGACTCGTGTCGCGCCTGCGTAAAGTTTTGTTTAACTGATTTCTTTGCTTTGCCAACTGACAGGTGGGACCCAAAAACCAGGTGACAATTTAACTAGTCAACAAAGTGCCACGTCGACTATGTGGCCGGTCAGTAGAGTGCAATACGGTGCTCTACGATGAGCTAGTGATCGTATAATCGCCGCAAAACTATATATAGTGACCGTAAAGAGCGTATTGTTACATACGTTGACCGCCAGTGTATTTTTCTCGTTTCAAATTAAGCCATATTAATCGGAAAGGACGCAGTATGGACTACTACTACTAGTACTAGTACTGCTTTGATGTGTCCCGTCAACTCGCCGAACGAGGAGAAGCTTGCTTACTACGCCTCTCCCTTACCCACGTGCATGGTGGTTCGCAGGACGAGGAGAGGGTTTTGACTACAGCGCCCTCTCCCTCTCCCTCGCCCTCGCCCTCGCGGTGGACGTGCAACAGCTCAATCGGTGTCAGATTGCCAGAAGCATATTGTACTGTAGTATCATCATTGTTGGACCTTCCGAAGAGGCGAAGAGCCAAGTGCAAGGTTCACACGAGTACGAACTGTTGAACCTCCCGAAGAGGCAAAGAGCCAAGTGCAAGGTTTTATAGGAGTTGTCGTCCTAGTAGGAGTGTACTACAACTATAGCGAACGATGCTACTGTATGATGCCGCCACGTCACGTATATCCAAAGTAGTGCCACCTTTTTTCTCAAAGAGCATGTTGGAGCCCGTGCAACAACCACACAAGTTGCACGTACACATAACACATTTACTAGTAATAAATTCTAAAGGACAAATGCCAGTATGCCACACAAGTTCATCTCCAATTCATGTGATAAATTTGTGCACGACTAGTCTACATATATTCACAGCGCTACCGTTCACAATTACCGTACTCCACTTACACGTTATAGATGGGCTACATGTCCTCCTCCAGGTTCCAGTCCTAGGTGTTCTTCATGGATGGCACGATCCATAGCGGTGGGCAACGGGAATCATTGTCGCAGCTTTCTAGTCCGCTTCCACATGATGGAGACGCATCCAAGCTGAAGCGGCATAAATCAGGGATAGCGTGTCCCAGCATGTCGTTCATCCGGCGGTGCGCGCTGAAGACACAACCATGCTTCATGAACGGCAGGCCTTCCGTGTCGTGCACGGAAGGTGGCATCCGCTTCACAATGGGGTAGCTGTCCCTGATGAAAAGCGAGTACTCTCCAAGAGTGTTCCTTGTCACCCACATAGCATCACGGGGGTCGAACTTGGCGTCGTTCATCTGGTACACACGGCATCCCAGATCTGGACACATGGTGACGTACATAGTCAAGGTCCATGCATAATAATGTTGTGCTCAAATATGGCGGTCAGTAATACTGTGCAGCAAATAGTACTACTCCAGTATAGAGGAAGTAAAATAACCGGCTTATTATATATAGCCACTCTTGGCTACATGGATGAGATAGTAAGACATGGAAAAACAAAAATGGTGGCAGCTAGTGGGTTCAAGTCTTCAAGGGCCTAGCTAGCTATACGCATCCTCCAAGGTAAAAAATACTCCTACCAGTACTACAAAGTATACTACTAGTACAACAATGAAAGAGAAGGCAAGAGGGTTAAAAAATGGAATACCTAGGTAGATGGTGACGGTCCGATCGTGGTAGATTGTGTGACCATGTTGCACATCAGTGGTACCATGGGTAATGACTACTAAGATAGTTGATCCCAATATGCCAAAGTCATCTACAAGGTTCCAGGGTAGACTGAATCGCGGATGCAAATGCACATCCAGGATCGGCGATCTTATTTTGATCGGGGGATGACTGGTCCCTACAAATTAATGGAGTACCGTTAGGGATGAAAATGATGGTTTGTGCATTCCGTTTGTAATCTCCCGTGCCGTAGGATGGCAACCAAATGAAACAAGTCCCCTGGCTTGTCACCGCGAAGATGCGGCCTAGATGGCGCACGACATCTTTGAACGTGTAGGGGTACAAATCTGCCGCCGCCAACATGCGCCAGCCTCTGTCGTTACTGCCTCTTGCATTGATGGCAATCCTTATGTCGAACACCGCGATGAGATAGTAATTGTTGTAGCCGCGTTGCTTTGTCGACGGGTCCGCAATTGCTATCTTCTTCAATCTCATGTAGGCATCATCATACGTATTCAAGCCCAGCCAGTCCGGAAGGCCGATCCCAATGGTGGAGAAGGGGTCTACCGGAACGGCCGCACTGTTGTGGATGTTGTGCAAAATGATGGTGGTATCCGGCCGGAGGTATGCAAGCCAATCTTCATTGGCACCGACCCAGACCTATATATAAGACGGTGGGCAGCGGAGAAATTACGGGATGGAAATGGAATAACTAAGTGCTACATGATCAAACTCCATTACTGACCTGCTCATTGGACAAAATCCGACTACCTCTCAACGTCGGCAACTCTAGCAGAGTCAACGTGCAACCATGGCCAGGGAGTGGTGGACTATTCGAAGGATTGTACCATAGAAGAACCTTCTCCTCAGAGACGCATGGAAGACCAACAATCATGGCCTTTTCCCAAGCCTGTTTAAGCAGCGTCTTGAAAAAGTTGGTGCAAGAAGCACCGAGTCTTGCGGCGGTGAGGACGTCGGAGCGGCGTGCGATTTCTCCCAGAGGACCGTCGTCCAAGGTCTCCCAGCCCCGACGAGGAGGAGAACCGCCTGGCGAATCCATGGGAGCAGCTACGAACTGCGTTCTCTTCGGGGGGAGGGGAACTGGCGAGGAGGAGATAAGAGCGTAGTAACCGCATGGCCTCGTCCCTTCCAACTGTAGATCGTTCCTCACTGAAGGGGTGAGGCTATTATTTACTACTAGTACTAGCATTATGGAATGTTATGGGATTGCATTATACAGTAAATAATAGCACTAGTAAGAAATTTTTGGCACTAGGTAGTAGTTTTTGGCGTGGATTAAGAAATTTTGGGTATGTTTTTGCCATTTTTTGTACACGCCAACTAGTGTCAAAAAACGTCTTACATTATGTGACGGAGGAGTACGTACTCGTACTGTAGCAGTACTAGTACTACTTTTCTCAACTAGTAGTGCGATGTACTGTACTTCTATTCTAGTCTTGTATAGTGCACCAGTTTTGAACTCTTGAATCTCAGGGCCAAGGATCTATAGTTGGAAGTGGAGGGTACTACTGTTCTCTAGAACCATCACTGTACTATCAATGCAGGGGAAGTACACCTGCGTAGTGGCCTATTGGGTACTCTTGGTGCTCTATTTAGCCGCTCCTCTCACGTAACCGTCCTACTCAGCCGCTCCTCTCACGCACACACTAGCAGCCTGTTTATCAGCGACGGTTACTGCGGGGGCAGAACATTTGAGTTATTTGATATAGGGAGACTAGGCTTTTCGCTTCCATTTGTGGAGGTGTAATGGATCTCGTCGAACTTTGTTAGTAGTTCCTTCTTTATGAATGAGATGAAGCAAAGCTTTTGCCTCCGTTTAAAAAAACATGTCAAGAGGAATTTCTTTTATAGTAGAGCCGATAATGGAGTGAAGTCCATGCGTGCAACGCCACAAGCTACAGAGTAGTAATAGAGCACTTTACGTATAGAGCCATATTGCACAGTTCCCAATGCCCCGCCAGGCTTTTCCGGCTCCTCGGGCTTAATTGGGAGGCGCTAGTTTAAATATGCTACTAGCTGGAAGCTGCAAGCGAGGTGCGGCTAGGGCGAGCACGCGAGCCACGGGATGCTGGGAAGGAAAACCCGTTCACGTGGCTATGCTGTCCAGTGCACCCAGATTGTGGGGCCGCACGTCCGTTTGACTTCAAAACTCAAACTACCCGTGTAAAATATTGGCTCGCAGCGAAGTGTAGTAGTACTATTTTTTTTAAAAGGTCGTCGTGCGTTCGGCCGGGATCGAACCCACAAAACAAGGTATACACTCCCGCGACCACTAGTAGTACTCGTTGGAGTACAACACAACCTAGAATCGCCTTCTGTCGCTAGTAGTACGTACATTGTTCCTTACAAGAAACCCCTAAGAGCATGGTTAATAGTATAGCCAGCTACTGGCTATAAGCTAGTGCCATGTCATCTACAGCCCATCTTATAGCCAACATGTACAATACTAGATCAAAACAGTGTACTACTTTTTTATTATGTGGCCCACTTCTCATTCTCACAAAGTGCCTAGGAGCACGTGCTAGAGCTGGCTCTTCACGAACAGCCCGCTTACCTTCTGTCTCCTCTTCTCTTTCCTCCAACTAAGCAGAAATATACTAGTTTATTTCTTATAGCCCGCTGACTCAGCTCTATTGTACTTGCTCTAATAATGCAAGAAACCACTAAAATGCCAAGAAACTACTACCACTTGCATACGTGGCAGACTTAAGATAAGACTACCTTATCAACCATTGTACATGCTCTTACCAACAAAAATCCTCGAGTGACCTCCTACCTCCGGCCCTTCCACCTAGTCATCCTCGGCCATGGGACGCAGCTACCGCCGCCGGCAGAAGGCGAGGTCAAAACCGCCGGCAGTGCGCAACCCATGTTGCGGAAGCTCGGATGCCAGCTCCGTCCAGTGCTCGCGGTCGCTAGCTAGCCAAGATAGCTCCGTCCAGCTGCTTGTCTACAAGGTTTGCTAGCTAGATTGGCACGGCAGCGCGGCGGCTTGCTCGCGCGCGCCGCGCTAAGGCCAGCCATCTGGCTCGAGCGAAGGCCAGTGTGGCGGCTTGCTCGCTCATGAGTCACGCTCGGGCTAGCCTGCCAACCCGTGCGGAGGCCAGCGCGGCGTCCGGCCCATCCGGCAGAGCAGCGGCCAACTCGCTCATCACCGGCGCCACCGACGAACACGCATCAGTACTGTTTGAAGTAATGTTCAGGAAAAATAATGATTTGAGGGGGGATAACAGGATAGAAGGTTAGATGTGGGTCCCTCGTGTCAACGGACAAACAAAATGTGTTGGTTTAAGCTGCCTCGTCAGCACGGAGGTGTGGGCCAACCTGTCATAAATGGGTTTAAACGAACCTAATCGGTAGGGGTACTAGGTAGTTTTTGGCGTGGATTAAGAAATTTTGGGTATGTTTTTGCTATTTTTTGGACAATATATTCTTCCTAGGGCTGGTTGAAAGTGGTAGTTTTTTGTTAAATACTCTACATATTGTAAGTAGGAGTGAAAGTTAAGCTGTGGAAGCCAATAAGCAAGGCTAGTTACATAGTGCATATGTGTACATGATTGAAAGTAAATATCAACCATGAGTGACTAATATCTTGATGGAAAACTCGAAACTATGGAATACTAGGAAAAATGCATGGTTGGAAATACTAGCAATATTCATGTCCGTTGCAACGAATCATAATTAGAATAATACTTATTCACAAACTTGGTACAAAACACTCTAATTTTGATATACATATGTCACAAGAGATATATTATGTTTCAATTAGAATATATTCCTTGGGCTATTTTGGTGAGGTCAGAGAGGGATGTGGTTGGTTTTAAGATACTAATTATGGGTTTTTCTGCAAATTGGTAGACAAGTGGGATGTTGGTGAGAAAAGGCAACAACTTACCTCACAATCGTTAGATGTAGATCTAATGGTCAGAAACGACGGATGGCAGACACGCCAGCATCACCAACTTAGTCTTGTGTAGGAGTACTAGCAAGATCCGTGCATTGCACGGAACATCAAGATGCATTTTTTTATAAAACACTTGTTGTGATTGACCCTTGCGGGAGTAATCCCATGTGTAGAAACTAATGATATCTCGAGAAATATGAGATAAGGTGAAGAGGAGTGGGGTGTGGTGGTGGTTGGTGGTCGGACTGAGCAGAGGCATGGGGATTGACGACACCGGCAGCGGCCACCAGGCCAGTTTGTTCCAGAGGCTTACTTTCTTAATTGCTCAACAATGAGGTTTGTTGGAGATAAGGATGAACGAGGGAAGGCCTTGTCTGCAAATGTGGAGAGGGGTGCGGGTATCTTTTAGTTTAATTTCTATCCGTTAGATATAGATCGGACGGTCTATATTGCAAGATGGCACACATACCATCATCACCAACTCGGTTTTTTATAAGAGAAGAAATATAAGCATGGAGATAGAAACGTATTATCGATACTTGCTTCCGTAAACTAGCATCTACATTCTATTCAACGCCTCGGCATGTGGGGCCTTAGCACAATGACTTCTCGACTATGTAAAACAAAGATTTTTCCGTCGCCGACAAGGAGGGGGTGACGGCGGCGCGCTTTTTGGCTTGCTCTAGTCCTAGTAGTCATACTAGGTGGTCTAAGCACGTGTAGATTTATTCTTTTTCACGTCTCGTGTTCGCCGTACTGTCACGACTGTTGATGAATAGACGGTAAGTTATTCACGGGGAAACCCTTGTTGAGCGTGTTTGCGAGAGAGAGAGAGAGAGAGAGAGAGAGAGAGAGAGAGAGAGAGGGAGAGACAGTGTGCGTCTGTGATATGTTAGAGACTGAGGCAATGATAACAGATTCTTTGTGTCTATGTGTGTGGAGGATAGAGAGAGACATGTACATGGGGCTTTGTGTTGTTTAACGTGGAGACACATATACATAATTAGAGAGTGAGTGAGTGAGATACACATGCAGACATGAGGAGAGATGAGGATCCAGATAAATGGGTGTTTGTGCGTGTCTGTGTGTGTTTGTGCATGCATTTGTGTGTGAGAGGGAGAGACTGTAGGTGGAGTAGAGAGACCACTGATGATGTAAACCTAGTATAAGGGAAGGGGGAATGGTGTGACATGTGTAGTAGCGAGATAGCACGGGTGCGGGCGGGGGGAGCAGACTATTTGGAAGAGACATTGAGTGTGTGTGTGTGGGAGAGGGGTGTGAGAGCGAGAGAAAGAGAGAGCTAGCGACGGAGAGAGAGAGAGAGAGAGAGAGAGAGAGAGAGAGAGAGAGAGAGAGAGAGAGAGAGAGAGAGAGAGAGAGAGAGAGAGAGAGAGGAAGAGAGGGGGTGAGAGGGGTCGTTTGTGTCCATAAATGGCGTATAGATACGGAGACAATGTTGATGTTGTCCGAAATTGGCCTATGAACGGAGACGCAAGGGAAGCGAGTCATCTTGTGTGTGATAGGGACTTCATGAGCGATCTAGAATAGATGGTGTAGAGAACAATGTGTGAAATCGAGAACGATTATACATTAGGGAGCTATGCAAAGAGTCACAACGTATATGTATACAGGGAAGGAGCTGGGGCAGGTCCGCATGTGGGAGAGATAGAAAGAGGAGAGTGGTGCACAAGGAGACAAAGTGTGCTTGTTTGCAGTGGGGGTGGTGTGTGAGGCGAGTGCGCGAGAACCACATAACTAGGGAGATAGACGTTTTGGGGCAACGTTTTGTGTGTATGGGAAATATACACTCTACATAGTGTGTGTGCTTGGGTAAGAGAGATAGCGGGAGACCTAGAGAGTGAGGGAAGAGATGTGTGCATGCGTGAGAGACAAAGTGATAGAGACCTATGTTGGGTACGGACTTTATAAGAGAGAGGGGTGTTAATGTGCTCGTGTGTTGGTGCTTGGGGGAGAGAACGACTTCTCTATGTGTGTGTGTGTGTGGTGGGGGGGGTTGACTTCAGATAAAGAGTGAGGTGTCTATATTTGAGGGACTTTAGCGTAATTGAGATATTGTGCACTCATGGTTGATCAATTTGTTTCACAATTTGTACTATGAGATAACGATACTTTTGAACACGCGTGATATACCTTGATGTACCAGAATTACAAACCTAAGATTGGAATTTTGGAATTCGACTCCATCATTAGCTTTTTTAATTCATTTAAACGGAGGTACATTTTTAAGCTGGGATTTCGTGATTTCAAATTCATATATCAAACCTAGAGATATACACATACGGGCATGTTCAAACTTTATAATCATCCACTTTATTCATACACATACACATTTTTGCTTTTGTCATCATATTTAGGATAAACACATTTAGAATTTCATTTGAATTGGACCGTATGATGGTATTTGCTTGTAGTAGCTCAATGGTCCATATTTGAATTGAATGGGCAATCTAAGTTTCGAGTTGGAGACATTGATTTTCAAAACTTGCACATTTTTTTGCGTGCAAAACAAACAAATTGTCGGCCATGATATCATAGTCGGTCGTATGAGAGCAGAATACTTATAATTTTAGGCCCCAAAAGCTTTCAAACTTCCCGCTCACATCGAAATATCACGCGCCCGAAAGTTTAGCCCTGCGATATTCCTGTTTTACCCCTGCCACATGAACGGAAAAGGGCTGCTTTGGTAAATCCATTGTTTTCCCCTCTTTGCCCCAAACATTCTTCCCCAGAGCCCCTCCCCTTCCCTTCCCCGACCCCCCAACCACGGCAAGCCGCTGAATCTAGTCCTCCGCCGCAGCTGTGGACCTCACACCCCGCCGGATCTACCTTCCGCAGCTTGGAACCCCCAACTGCCAACTCACCACTTCAACGGAGCCGCTTCAGCGACTGGCTTGTCCACTGCTCCAGATCTCCTTGACCGCCATCATGGTCCACCGCACCGGATCTGCTTAATCGGCGCCCTCGTCCACCACAGCATAGGCCCTTCACTGACTCCCTCGTCCGCCCCTTCGCTGGCCCTTCATACAAGCCCTCGTCCGCCGCAACAGATCCGCCTCACCGGAAGCATTGTACAATGCGCCCGCCGAAGCCTTCATCCACTACACCAGACGCCCTCCACGGATGCCATATTCAACTCCACCGGCCCTGCTTTACCGACGCCGCAGCCTCGTCAGGTTATTTCGACTTGTACTCCTTCGGTTTTTCTCTTTATCGTGCAACTGTTCACTTACCACATATGAGCTTTCTTGTATGTCGACAGGCGCCGCAACCGTAGCACCGGAGCCGCTTCAGCGACGGCGACAGCCGGCCCAAACTCAATCGCAACACGAGCACCATCGACGATCCTTAGCTATCAAGTATGACAATGATACCCATACACCGTCGAGAATTGGGTACTATTATCTAACGGCCGGCGCCTACGTTCACTTTCTTAGCATAAGCACCGCACCTTTGAATTTCTTGAGGGCATCATCTAGTTTTTCATGAGATGTGTTATTCTGCTTGCACCTGTAGGGCCATACTTCTGGCAGTGAACATGTTACATGTGCTAAATTACATACCAGTGCACATATAGTTAATATGCTTTAGTTTTGTTCTGATGCCACCTGTTGGTTCCATCAGACTGCTTAATGTTCTCTATGCTTAATTACACATCAGCAAACTAGCATGTGGTTCTGCTGCTTTTTGTTTGTTTTACCCTACATTTTCTGATGCTAGCTATAAGATCACTGCTCCGAGCCTCTGTTCATTACTTGTTGTGTGTTCTTGATCTTCCCAAGTTGCATGACTAATTTGATGCTTCTATTAATTATGGAGCTACCAACCCCATGAAGCAAAATATTTGTTCTTTTGGGGCTGGCACCTCGAACAAGCATAAAAATAGAGGGAAGCAGATATATTGTCGTGTATGCACACTCCCTTCTTTCATTAGTTTAGATGAACCATTGATGATTAATTCGGACCAGTGCATGCGATTAAAATTAATTTTACCTAAATAGATGGTGCAGAATAAACTACAACAACTAGATTTGCAACCACGGGATGCTGACGATATCTTCAAAGAACATTGCAACAGCAGCTAGGCTTCACAGCAACATATGGTAAGCCAGTGTGTTTTAGTACATGTGAAATGTAATGCGAGTGGGCTGCTTTCTTGGCTTGTGCCCTCAATGTGTAATCCTACCGAATTACAAATAGTTCAGTTGTCCGCTCTGTTGTATTGCTTGATTCGAATGCTCATTTGTTGTTACGCTATACCTGAGTTGGCCAATATGTCAGCAGTGCCTGCTGTACTATCGTAAAGAAATGCATGCCTATTTCATTTGAGTCCTTAACTTTTCCTCTCAACTTCATCACAAGATTGTCTTCGTAGTTTGTATGAGGGCACACTGTTAAGTGCTTTCTCATATTATTTCAACTGCTTAGATGCCTTGGCAACTTAAATATAGCGGTTGTACACTCCCTTTCAACTAGGGATGTCAACTGGGTCCCGTTTAATCCCGATTGAAGTCCACTAGTGGTATGATAGTTCAAAAGAGTTTTTGTTTTTTGAGGAAAATGAACTAGGGAGGTAGCAAAAACTAACTAGATGGGACTGGCGGATGTTGTTTATCTGCCACTTACATTCCTAGTTTCATCTTACCATTTTAATTTCCTTTCGGCTGATGCCGCTTCGAACCATTTAAATATAGTTTTCCATGCTCGGCAATAATTCGCCTGTCGTTTACCATGTAAGCTTACTGCCTAGATCATACGATAACTATCTCTTACTGATGTCCAGCGGAAACCTTTCAGGATGCTGTTCACACTAGGACACAATGTACAACCCCAGAATCTATTTGTGGAAGTAGTGCGCCATCCATGTTACCAGATGGTAGCAGTTCAGAGGCAACACCGCCGGAGAGCAGTCTGAGCACAAATATTATAGTGCTTGAGGCTCTACTAGAGGCAGAAAGAGATGGTGTGGCTGCCATGAATGAGGTAATCTTTATCTTGAGGCTGGAAATTACGGAATTAGCGGCATGCATTATGCAAGCAACCCAAGAATTGGAGGAAGTAAGAATGTTGCATTTGAAGATGGAGGAGGTCCTGCTGTTTCTGCTATCTGAAGCCCAAGGTAATCCCGGTTCTTCTTTAGATACCAGTTGAAATTGTCATTAGATTATTGTACTTGCATGTTGTGTCATGTCTTTGAATGGATTATGTTGCAAGACCCTCCTATGTTGTCCATGTGTTGTAATGATCCGAATTTTTTAGGCGAGGTAATCCTCAGTACTTGTATGATTGACATAAGGTGAACTATTTTTCGTGTGAGCATATTGTATTGGATGAAATAACTGTTTGACTCAGAGTGTATCCAACCTACTGAATTCAAAGATCACGGCATTTCTAAATCATAATCATATATAAAGGTGGAATAAATCTTTGTTGTGGTTTTGAAGAAATAAATAACAAAACGTATAATCATCTGTGGATATTCGTAATCGAATACAAATTGGATTTGAATTTAGTTTGCCAGGTCCCAGGGCAAACGTGAATGCTAATTCTCCCAATTTTTGAACGAAGCGGCTAAACACCCACTATAATTTGTGGGCTGCCCGAAGCAAGTGTTTGCGAGATGGAAATTACTGTCTACCCCTGACAGTTGACATCCTTATCGACCGGAGTTACACTGCTGTTGATAGGGGTAGACTAGTAACTTCAATCAGACGTGACACGACGGCCTCTGAGCCCATTCAGACACGGTGGGCGCCAAACGTGGGCGGCAAAACACATTTGATTCAAGCTTGTCAGAAAGACATGTGTCTCTTCCTCCATTTCCCCATTCATACACGGTGGGCGGCAAAACAAACTCTCCTCGTCCGAAATCGATGTAGGCTAATATTTTAAATAGGGGCAGATGTGTAACTTCCATCAGACGTGACACAACCGCCCTACCTGTCAGCCCCGTTCATACACCGTGGGTGCCAACCGTGGGCGGCAAAACACCCTCTCCTCGCCCGAAATAGTTACCAGCAAATATTTGGGAGATGCGAGATTACCGTCCTATCCCCAACCGACGCGATGTCCGAAATTTTAAACGGGGGATAAGTTCGTAACTTTCCCCCATTTCAGAGAAGCGTGTCCCAAAGTTTTAGATCCCCCCTCCCCTCCATTTCCCCATTCATACACCGTCGGCGGCATGACAACCTCCGCACTGCGGCCAGCCTCCTCCGTCCGCCACCCCATCCTCCACCTTGTCGGAGCCGCTACCCCTACCCGTCATCCACTGCAAGAGATGGATGTCTCTCATCCACGGCGCTGGACCAGGCTCCTTTCATCGCCTCGGCTCGCTTCATCAGCGCCGTCGTCCACCTTGCCATTGCCGCTCCTACGACCGCCTCGTCCACGGCAACAGGATATATCCCCCGACCCGGTCGTCTGCCGTCTAAAGTCTTCTTCCCCGCCGCCGACAGCCATCGCACCTGCAGCACCCTCAACGTATTAGCATAGGCCTACACGGCGTCGCAAGAGAGGTGGTACTCTTCCATATGTGCTTAAGTTATTGATCTCACCCAGAAAATAGATCATAATTTGTTTACCGTACTTTTCTTGTCTGTACGGAATCGTAGTGGCTAGTTGAAAGCAAACATTGGTTGCGAAGTAGCTTTGTCCGGTTTGCACCTTCAGATCCGCCATAGCACGGGCACTATACTCGTAAAGCTTATGGTTTCCCCCCTTTATATTCACTACCATCATCGTAGGTGCTTCGTGTCATGCTAGTACTGCTCCTCAAGACCTCAACCCAAAGCTTACGTGTTGAAATACGAATCTGATATGATGCTCATATCACTAAAACAGAGAACGTTTAATTGGTCACCTAATGTTCCTATATTCGTTTTGAAAAGCATGTGCGCCATCCACTGGTCCAGCTAGTTCAACTTTCCTGATTTTTCTCTTGATGCTTAGGGTTTTCCCCTTTTATATACTCTACTATGATCTGCGTAGGTGCTTTCTGTCGTACTAGCATTACTCCACCCTTCAAGCTAAACAACACACCACTCAGAATTCGAAAGCTTAGTTGTTCAAATATGATTGTGATATGATACTGATATTAGTTAACCGACACATTTAATTCGTTAGCTAAAGGTCCCACTTGAGTTTCCAAATGCATGTCGCGACATATAGAGAGACAGCATAATTGCATTTCTTTTTCACTTGTTGACCATAATTTCTTGTCCATACCAAATCTTAGTTGTTATTTCAAAGCAAACATCGGTTGCTAACTACCCTTTGCGCGGTTTGCGGCTTCAGATCTGCCATCCCACTGCCACGGTCAACGCTATACTCATCATGCTTATGTTTTCCCCATTTTATGAAGACCACAATCAGCCTACGTGGTTCGTGTCGTAATAGCACTCCTCCACCCATCGAGCTAAACAAGCTTAGTTGTACAAATTCATATCTGATATTATTGTTGATATTAGTAAAACTGAGAGATGTTTAATTGGTTAGCTAAATGTTCCTACTTTAGTTTCGAAATGCATGTGAGCCACATATGGAGAGACCGGAAAGAATAGTATTTCTCTGTGCGCTCTGGTTCATCATGGGTGGCCAACCGACATTGTATTGAAAGACTTGTAATATCTTCAATCTGCTTGCTCTTATGCTCTTCTTTAAGATGATACTCTTCTCTTGCGGTCGACTGGTCAGGTCGACTTGTTCTCCCTTAGTATATTTTGAATCTGTCAGGTCAGGTCGACTTGTTCTTCTTTACTATATGTTGAAGCTATCATCTGCGAAGTGTCATCACTTCTGGAGCTCTCATAATTTGAGTAGTAGGCCACATTATATTAATGCACACAACAAATTACAGCATGCATGGCATCTTTTAAAAGAATTGCAGAGATAGCACAAAGAGGTTTATAGGGAGGCAGTATTGGATTAGAATCACTTCTGCATTACAAAGAAAATCTCACTTGTTTTTATGTTTTCATGCATGTCAGATATTGAACATTATCAAAATGAATATGAAAATGGGCGCACGAGAGGAATATTGCGGAACGATCCACTAGCTAACAAACTTGGCATGGTGGAGGATGGCCTATCTTATTCACCCATGAAGGTGCTTGCTCTAACTTTGCAAAGTTGTATTGGTCTCACATATTTTGCATCTAACCTCTTGCATTACTTCTACTTTGTTACACCATCTGCTTAGTTTAAGCATCATATATGAGTATATGCCATACCTATCCATTTTCTGTACCTATTCCATGTGTCGTCACACTATGTTTTTCCAGTCAAATGTTGTTCTTTCGTAATAGATGTCCAAAAGGAAGAGGGTGAGTGCAGATCCTCAAGGAGTACAAACTAGGTATTTGGAAAAGGTAGTGATACCTGTTAAATCAGATAGATCAGCAGCCACAGAAAACACAGGCCCAATTGTACCACACTTTACCCCTACTCTAGTGGCCAAACCCCTATTAGAACTATTGGGAGCCCAGCGTCAGGTACTGTCTATGATATCAATTCAAAATTTGAACTCCTAAATTTCTGCTTGTGCCCTACCTTCTCTCTTGTATGAAAACTAATTTCAGATGAATCTCCTTGCTCAAAGGATCATACGATCTGAAAACAATAATGGGCTCTGAATTGCTCTTGTCAGTACCTCTCTCCCTTTTGCATTGTAACGCTGTACTCAATTAATTGCTATTTGATTATGTATCATCAGTCTGCACCTGAGCTTCATTATCCTCTGTTTCTTCCAATATTATTTGATCTATATTTACTCTTTGCAAAATGTAGAATAATGGCAACGCTTATAAAGAATTTTCTTTGGGGAATTTATTGAATTATCCTTCCATCAACATGGAGAAGGGCTTTGTCCAGCCCGTGTTAACATGTAATGTAAGTTCATCCTTCTCAAGCCTTCAAACTTTGTTCTAGTATAGATTTGGAAAGGCATCATTTCCTCCACTGTTGTTTGCTTTGCTGTTTACATCTGATTGGATGTTTGCAACAACTAGCGGTTTCAAATTGTAGTTGTAAAAACATGTTCCTTATGCAGAATAAATCCATTTATTTGATTATATAATTGTGAAACATGTTACGTGTCTCCTTGTTTCTCTTTCAGACTCGTATCTCTTACGCCAGGTAGAACTTTAGGGAAGATAGTGAGCCAAACCATCTTGAGGACAGCGAGATGACCCCAAGGTCCTGTCTTGATGAAGACAGTGAGTTGAAACTACTCACTAGCAGGTGTGAGACAACCTCTGTGCAGTCGTTGCTCAATCAGTTCGACTTCTTCAGTCTCAACTTAAAGCGGAAAGGCTTGCTTCATCTCAGCTCCAACTTGAAGTCAAAGATGCAATGATGATGTCAGAGGACTGTCGTGCGCACCATCATGCCTTAAATCTAGTGTTGATGCATCTATCGTTGACACAACTGAGGTCTACTCAGCTTCTTCAGCTGTTTGGGGGGGCCGACCTGGCTAGGGCTAGTGCCTTCTGAAGTGCTCTCAGTTTTGTATATTCTTTTGTCGGCGTGTTTATTTGCACTGGTGGCGAACTTTCATGCCAAGTGGATGTAATATGTGTGATAGCCGTGATAGCCTAGCGTAAGTTGCTTGCTTATTTATTTCCTTGTTGTCTTGTTTATTTGTTTGCTTGTAGTCATTGCAGTTCCTTTTCCGCGGTTTGCTAGTGGCTGCAATAACCTATTTTTTAAACTAGGCCACAATAACCATGGGCTAATATTTACTGTAGTGACACTGGGCCTCTTATGGGCCGTAGAAACAGCGGGCCTTCTATGGGCCGTAGAAACAGTGGGCCTTCTACAGGCCATAGAAACAATGCGCCTTCTACGGGCCGTATCATCAATGGGCCTTATACGGGCAGTATGATCGATTGGCCAAACATGGGCCAATAACAGGCCACATTGTGGCCGTAAACGGGCTAGAGTTGGAATCGTATGTTCATGGGCCGACCATAACGGGCCATCTTTAATAGGCCGTATTTGATGACACTATGAAAACGACCCAACGTATTAACGGACCACAAACGGGGCGACTATAACCACGGGCTGAATTTGGCCCACAAGCAGAAAATGACAGTAACGGGCCGTAAGTAAACGAATGCTGGAAATGAGCCCAAGAATAAATGGGCTCTGAGAAGGCCGAGAGATAACATGAGCTGGAAATGGCCCAACGAAATAACGGGTCGTTAATGGGTATAAAGTGATACACTGCTCATTACGGGCCAGTTTCACCACAGGCCGTTATTGGGTGTAAAGTGATACACTGTTCATTACGGGCCAGTTTCACCACGGGCCGTTAATAGGCCAAGAGTTACATAGGGCCTCATATGGGCCGAAAGACGTCATGGGCCATACGTGGGCCAGAAGTGAAAATGGGCTAGAACCATATTGGGTGGCCCAGATGACGCTACTGGGCCTAATTCGGATAGGGCGTAACGGGCCTTGGGTTAGCAGGCTGTAAATGGGCTATATGCGAACAGGCCGTTAACAGGCTTTACATGGGCCGGCCCGCCACCTTTTGACCAAGTCAAACGTGCCGGCCTTTTCACAGGAATGGGCCTCTGTTGGGCCGTGCCACGTGTCGACGTATCATAGGAACCTTCTGTCCAATGAGTGGATGACATCTGTCCCAACGATGAGCCGACACGTGTTTCCTCCAGCCAATGATGATTTTACACGTGGAAAATCCCCATTGGTTGGGGCTGTTAGCGGGTTATCGGATCCAAAACCCGACCCGATAGCTTAACAGCGTTCCGTTACGGTGGATGCCATGTGTCGGTCACCCTTGACGAAAGCACTTCTGTGACGCGGGATTTATCATCATGGAAGTGGACACTTCCGTGATGATAATTTTGGTAATGTCATGGAACACTTCTACGACAGCACAGGTATGACTATCTTGATTCTGTCATAAAATCGTCATGGATGTACATGCATGACAGAAAATGCGACCTACTGTGACAAACACGTATCATCACGGAAGTGTATTTTTTTTGTAGTGACCCTTGACGTTTCTAACCTGATTCCCACCGTCTGGCAAGATGCCAACCATGCGCCACGGCCTACTTACTTGTCACCTTTAAACCCGTCTAGCATCACATGCCCTATGTACTTCAAATATACTAATAGGTCACTATTGTCGGCGTTCTGGGAACGTGGGTCCCCAGACTTGCCTGCCTGCGGCCCACCGCGTGGCTAGGCCAGTAGGCCGTACGACCCATCTTCATCAACAAGGCATCCAAGACCCTCGCGAGAGTCCAAGCCTCGTGAGACGGACGATGCAAGACCTCCCCTGGAGTGGCCTAACCAGCTAGGCTCACGAGGAGCGGAGATATCAAGGCAGGGAAAACCTCACGAGGCTCTCATGACGTGAGCCATGACGAACGGCGCCAGGTGGGCGCCGGTGCGCGCAACGTCCTTATTTCCTCTTTGGTGCTAAGGAGGCCAGCGCGGGAGAAGAGTACCGAGGCATCAGGCAAAGGTTGCCATATTGGTGCAACAAGACCAAGACCAGGAGGACGGCAAGGCGGAGGTCATCGTGGAGCCCAAGACGGCTTCACCCTAGAGATTTTCGCAGGTGAAGACCGCTTTTGTCAGGATAGCTTGTACTAGTTGTCCCCCTTCAAATTGCCCGCCGTTGTTGGCTCCCTTCCCGCTCGATATTTGGGAAGAAGACCAGGGCCTCTATAAATAGGACTAGCCACCACAGTAGGAGGCAACTGATCCCGAACTAGTTCAGATCATCCTCTACCACTCAAGCACAAGAACACCTCAACCTCAGGAGGTTGTTCTTCCCTTGTACTGTTCATCATCAGCCCGAGAGGCAATCCACCACCGCAACACTGGAGTAGGGTATTACACCACAATGGTGGCCCGAACCAGTATAAACCTCGTGTCTCTCTGTGTTGCGAGTTCATCGAGTTCGTCCGGGAGATCTTAGCGAGCTAGAGCATAGATTGGTAGGAGGGAGAGACTTTGCGCGCACCGCAGTGTTCGAACCTTAAGGGTTTGCCGGAACCCTACATCCAACATTTGGCGCGCCAGGTAGGGGTGCACCGGAGATCTTCTCCACCAACCTGCGACCCGTGCCGCCGCGCTTCGCTCCCATGGCAGGTGTGCCGCCACCCGCCTCTGCGACCGACACCAGCAACAGGGAGTCTGGGTACCGAGCCCTGGCCCCCGCCCTACGGTGAGTGAAGTGGCCGGCCAAGTTCCGACCGGAGATGCCGCCGCGTTAGGACGGTGCAGCAGACCCGGCGCCATTCCTGCAGGCATATGAGGAGGCCATCCTCGATGCCGGAGGCGACCGCAAGGTCATGGCCAGCTGGTTCCCCATGGCCCTCGCCGGCGAGCCACGCGCCTGGCTGCTCAACCTCCCGAGATCCACGGTGGCGTCCTGGGAGGAACTCCGCAACCTCTTCACCACGTGCTATGTGGCGCTGGCGCACCACGCAGTCGCTGCACTGCTGGGTGGCTCTCAAGCACCGCCTTCAGATCGCCACGTCAAGCCTTTCTTCCGTCAGGTTGGGGCAGCCTCCAAACGCCCGGGGGCTCCGCCGGGTTGGGCAGCGCCGGAGGCCGACCTCACCCTCGACTCAGAAGACCACCCTAGCTCCACCGTCGGCCCTGGCATGCTCCCAATGCTCTGCACGCCCACCATCTGCAACGTGGTCGTCACCAATATGCTCATCGATGGCGGCGCCGGCCTCAACTTGCTCTCCGTAGAAGCCTTCAGCCTCCTCCATGTGCCGCCCGAGCGGCTCAACCTCAGCAAGCGTTTTTCAGGAGTGGGTGGTGGAGCTGCCCACTCCCTAGGGCAGATCCGCCTCCCTGTCACCATCGGCACTAGCGATAACTAGTGCACTGAGCTGGTGAACTTCGACATCGCCCGCATCGGTCTCCCGTACAATGCCATACTCGGGTACCCAGCTCTCGCTTAGTTCATGGCAGCGACTCATCCGGCCTATAACCTCATGAAGATGCCAGGGAGCAAGGGCGTCCTCACCATCAAGGGGGACACTAAGGAGGCCGTGACGGCGCTCAGGCTCACCTTCAAGACCGCGGCAGCAGCGCAGCCAGCCGGCACCAGTGCGCCCGAGGCCAAGGAGACCGCGCCCGCCAAGAAGAAGCAGTTGTTCACCCAAGACAAGGCGGAGACCAAGCAGTTGTCGGTTGACGAGGACGGGTCTTCGGGAGCCACCTTTACAATAGGAACCAGCCTTGACCCAGGACAAGAAGAAGCTTTGGTGAGGTTTTTGCACGCAAACAAGGAGATATTCGCGTGGGAGCCCAACCAGCTGGTAGGGGTCCCGAGAGAGGTGGTCCAGCACCACCTGAGGGTGTGCCCCAACATTCGCCCCGTGAAGCAGCGGGCGAGACGGCAGTCTACTGCGAAGTAGGCCTTCATCGTCCAAGAGACACACAAGCTGGAGGTGGCTGGTACCATTCGAGAAGTTCGATATCCTGATTGGCTGGTGTCGGTGTGAAAACCGGCGGATCTCAAGTAGGGGGTCCCAAACTGTGCGTCTAGGCGGATGGTAATAGGAGACAAGGGACACAATGTTTTTACCCAGGTTTGGGCCCTCTCGATGGAGGTAAAACCCTACTCCTGCTTGATTAATATTGATGATATGGGTAGTAAAAGAGTAGATCTACCACGAGATCAGAGAGGCTAAACCCTAGAAGCTAGCCTATGGTATGATTGTTGTTGTCCTACGGACTAAACCCTCCGGTTTATATAGACACCGGAGGGGGCTAGGGTTACATAGAGTCAGTTACAATGGGAGGAGATCTGAATATCCGTATTGCCAAGCTTGCCTTCCACGCCAAGGAAAGTCCCATCTGGATACGGGACGAAGTCTTCAATCTTGTAACTTCATAGTCCTACAGTCCGGCCAAAGGTCATAGTCCGGCTGTCCGGACACCCCCTAATCCAGGACTCCCTAAGTAGCCCCTGAACCAGGCTTCAATGACGACGAGTCTGGCGCGTAGATTGTCTTTGGCATTGCAAGGCGGGTTCCTCCTCCGAATACTTCATAGAAGATTTTGAACACAAGGACCGTGTCCGGCTCTGCAAAACAAGTTCCACATACCACCGTAGAGAGAGAGAGAATAACATTTTCACAAATCTAATCTGCTGACGTATTCTGTAGCGTGACATCACACCACAGCCAAGTCTTTATTTGAATCGTCTTTACTGTCCCACCTCAGCGCGTTTTGCGAGGCGGTTTCCTTGGCACGTCTTGTCGAAGCAGAGATCGTGTCCCCTTTATTTACGGGATTCTCATCAACACGGACGTGGGTAAACCAGTCGCGCCCGTTGGTATGTCTCCTCGATCAAAGGTAAGTTCCAAACGGTCACGGGGAGGGCTCTTGGTATTCAACCTCTTATAAAGAGACCAAAGCTTTACTCTTTTCTTTCGATCTCAATCGAATCCGCTTCTTGCCTCAAGTTGCAACACCCAAGGCTCCAAATTTGGGTGCTTCGGACCTTCGATGATGTCCGGCCCCGACCTTCGAGGCCGATGGATGCCTTCCTCCGTCACGGAGGAAGACGTGTTAAAGCTGAGAGAGGCCAGGTTTTTGACTGGCAAAATCTCGCACAGGCTGCCTGCTCCACGGCAGGTTATTCCCACTCCCAAGCCCGGCGAGAGCGTGGTGTTCGTGTGTCACTTCCTCCGAGGGCTAGGCTTCGCGACAGATCCCTTCGTGAGGGGGCTCATGTTCTATTATGGGCTGGAATTTCACGATTTAGCTCCGGAGTCCATCCTCCACATCTCATTGTTCATCGTCGTGTGCAAAGCTTTCCTCCGCATTACCCCTCACTTCGGGTTGTGGCTCAAGACCTTTAAAGTAGAGCCGAAGATGATCGAGGGTCAGCACACAGAGTGCGGAGGCGCCGTAATACGCAAGAATGCCGACGCTCCATGGCCCAAGGGCTCTTTTCAAGAGGAGTCCAGCTTATGGCAACAAGAGTGGTTTTATATCACAGCTCCCAGGGGTACCATGTGGGTGGCGCCGCCTGCTTTTCGCTCGGGCCCACCGCCCCGACTAGTGTCATGGGTTAATAAGGGGCTGGACTGGGGCCAGCAAAGGACGTGCCCTTGCTGCAGGGCCGCATCCGAGACCTCCTGGAAAGAGACGTCAGTCTGGTCGTGGTGACGCAGGTTATGTTGATTCACCGAACCTTGCCCTGCAAACGTCGCCCCCTCCGCCTGTGAGAGTTCAACCCGGAGGGACCATGAGCTCTCAACCATTTTATGGGCGCGGCGCCCGCGGAGATGTACAAGTTGTTCTTCGGGCCACAAGCAGCGTGCCTGGACTCTACTGAGGATGCAGGTCTAAGCTGCAATCGTACGGATACTCAAGTAAGTAGCCATGTGCCCTATCACGCCATCCGTACATTTATCACAACATTGCCCTTAAAAGAGTTGTCCTTGAAGCAGGAGTGGATAGCGAAGGCGAGGTTAATCAGGTGTCCGGCCCCCCTTCCTTAGACCTCGCCGGATTCCGTGTTAACCAGGATGCTGGAGATCGCGCCTTCGGAAGAAAGCGAAGGGGGGACAAGGAAGTTACTGCCTCCCCAAAGGAGGCTGTCCGGAAAGGAGGAATCGAAAATTCCTCTACTCCGAGGAAGAAAAGGACCGCCTCTGAAGACCCGGAGACCATGGTCTAAAAGCGGGGGAAGAAATCTTCGCCAGAGGGTCCTGTGTCGGGAGATACCCCGGCCGTATTATGTCCTCAAGGGGATTAGCCCTCCACCGAGCCGTAAGTAAAGAGGATGTTTTAATAATGAGAGAAATCATTGCTTTACTTCTGAGGAAAATAACCGAAAATTGACATTGTAGTTCGGACCTTAGCCCTTCTCAGCAGAGCTCGTCTTTGGGGGATCTTCTTCCGAAGATGATGGAGAGCGGAACGCCTCCCCCTGCCATACCGCCTCATGAGGCGGGCGACCCCGAGGTGTCGTCGCGGAGGGTTTCTCCTGATCCGGTAAGGCCGGAAGGTAGTAATATGGCCACCCGAAGCCCTCCGAGTCCGGCTTTCGAAAAAGGCAATCGGACGAGTCCGGCACCGCCTGGTGCACGGTCGGAGGCACTGAAGGATCTGCTAGGGCGAGCGCCTATCTCAGAGGAGCACCGTACGTTGATGAGTACGGTGATTGAAAAGATTTCATTCACGGAAAGCGGGTTGCATGAAGCTGTCGTGAGTCTACTGACGGGCTTTGAGGTACGTGAAATGATGCACCTTTTTTGGATAGTGCCGCACACTTTAAGATGCGCCCTGTGTAGGTAGTAGCCCCTGAGACTCTAGGTGCTGTCGAAGACGATAGCACATGGAGGATCATAGTCCCAGGTATAATTTTGCCACCTTCATATGCAGGTGGCAAAGTGTCCGGTGGCCAGCCAGACTGATGAATTTGTCGAGCTAAAGCGGCAACTTGACGTGGCAGATGTCGACATCGCGCTTGTCAACAAGCGGCTTGACAAGGCACAAGGTATGTAAGTTCTCCGGAGACACCTGGTAAGAGGAGCTTGATGCCAGTATCTTATAACGCGTGTGCTTGACGTAGATGGGGCTGCCGCCGTGGAGAAACTTCGGGCAGAGCTTGCCCGAGCCAAGGAGCAAGCCAGAAAAAGTGATGCGGCTGCCTTAAAGGTGGTTGAAGAGCTGGAAGCCGAACAGGCTGCTCACTGCCGAAGCAAGAAGGAAATGGCCGAGATGGCTGTGAAGTTGAAGAGCGCTGCTGACCATTGCAAGCTTCTTGAAAAAGAAGATCAGGCGGAACGGACGGACCTGGAGAAGGCCACTACAGCAGCCAAGGATGCTCGTTCTACGATGAGAGCGATGAAGGAGGAGCTACGTCAAGCCGGAGATATCGCGGCTGGAAAGCCCTTTATGCTGCGGATGAAGTTCGGGGATCCTAAATATGCTCCATTGGACCGGATGTGGAGTTCGGCGGACGCGTATCTGGATTTAGCGGCGAGTGCCGCTGATGCGGCCGAACACTTCCGAGATCAGGAGGATCGCGAAGTGGAAAAGCTTTTCTGGTCGCAGTTACACAATTGAGAGCGTCCGCTTCCGTTAACCGATCGTTTGGCCGAATGGGCCGAGATGAATAGGTTATCCGGACTCGCCATGAAGTATGTCGTGGATCATATGTGGCTGAAAAGGCCAAAGCCGAACAGTTATTTTAGCTTGGTGCAGCAGTTCCTTGGTGCGGTGCCGTATATCAACGCGATGAAGAGGTCAGCGTGTGTGGAGGGTGCGCGGATGGCCCTTGCCCATGTCAAGCATACTGGGCGGAGATGGAGGCCACCGTTGTTGCAGCCCAAGATTCGGGCGAAAGCCGAGTACCTGCCGAGCAATACTTTCAAGAAGTCCTGGAGGGCGCTCGTTTAATAGAGACGCAGTGCTCGAAGTATGTTATGTTCGAATAACATGTATTCTTATTGAAAACAATATTTTTCTGAAATGTAGAAGCTTTTTATACTTGTGCTTGCAAGAATTATAATACCTCCTATGCGGCCATTTACGTATATGTATATATAACCTGAAAGATGGCAGTCGTTGGCTTCAGCCCCCACGCATATAATGCGGGGGTGTTCGCAAAAGGCGCATCATCACACTTGATCCAACGTCTTGGTCCGTGAAGGAGGTGGTAGCGCAGCGAACTAGGCAACCAGACTATAAGACTTTATCACTTTCACTTAGCCATAGGAGTTTGACCGTGGAGCTACTATATAGCCCCTGGTGGCACCGCGCTCGCCCGAATTCGGGGCGCGTGTGTGCATGACCGGGAAATGGCCCTTCATTAATGCGGAGGAATCCCGAAGATTCCGATAGGTCATCGAGTGGTTGACCAGTCTCACGCTATATCATGACAGTCAGTTTTTGGCTTTCTCTACTGAGGTGCTCGCCTGGCTGAACCGGGGCACAATCACAGTAGTTCTCCTGGTGCCGCCTTAGCCGATACAGCGGAACATAAGGCAGCAAAACACAGGAGCCGGGCAAACCCAACATTTGACCAAAGACATGATTCGGAGCTGATGCATATAAGGCCAAACTCGCGACGCCGAACACTCCCTAAGGTATTCGGTCTTTATGAAAACGGGCTGAACAGTGCCCTTGGTAATAAGCCCCTGGTGTCCAGGTACGCGCAAACTTCTCACGTGGCCACATGCCAAGACGCCGGCCTCCTCCTCGGCTATACTGAGAATCCTGGGGATGTGTATCAACAAGAGACAGTAAAAAAAGGTTTATGCAGGGTCTTAATCTAAAAATAATCCTTGGAACGGGTCCCTGCTGCACGTCTGCGCCTGTGTCTCCGTTGTGCCATGTCCTGGATGGGTATAGCATGGTGTTCATCTGAAAAAGAGAGGAACTTAGTTGAAAAAGGTCGTTCGACATGTACGTTATACTAAATAAACAAAGTATAATTCAAAATGGGTAAAATTGAGCCTTATTGTCTCTTGTTTTACATGCGCGGAGCCCCTTGTACAAGGGTATACGGCTATTAAGCCTTTATCAATGGTATGTTTACGCCGGACTTGTCTAGCCACATCCGTGGTCTTAACGACCTGTTTAGGTGCTTTGATTGGTGAAGTCGTTTTAGTTTGTGGCTGTCAAGGCAGCCGCACAGTCCTCCGCGCGGGAGGAACACTCAATATTTCCCTTTAGTGACATGATGCCTCGTGGACCGGGCATCTTAAGCGCGAGAGACGCATAATGTGGTATTGCGTTAAAGCGGGCGAACGGTTCGCGTCCCAGTAGTGCTTGATATCCACTTGAAAATGGGGCGATGTGGAAGGTTAGCATTTCGCTACGGAAGTTATCGGGGGAACCGAACATAACTTCTAGTAGGAGGGAACCTGTGCAATGGGCATCTCGGCCTGGCGCAACTCCTTTAAAGGAAGTGTTGCTATGGCGAATTTTTGTTGGGTCCATCCCCATTTTGCGGACTGTGTCCTGATATAGCATGTTTAAACCACTGCCGCCGTCCATCAGGACTCGTGTAAAGTGGAATCCGTCAATTATCGGATCTAATACCAAGGCAGCCCAGCCTACGTGCCGGATATTTCCGGAGTAATCCTGATGGTCGAAGGTGATCGGTTTTAACAACCAGTGGTGATACTCCTTTGTGATAGGCCGCATGGCGCATATCTCTATAGGCGCCACTTCGTTTTTCCCTTTTGTCACGTGAAGTAAATTTACTGTTTTGACTTCTTGTGGGAAATTCTTTTGTTTCCCAGTGCTCTGTTTGCGGGATTCATCATCGTCCTCACTTGGTGTATCCAGCCCCTTGTGTTCGGCATTGGGTTTGCCGGATTGCTTGAAGACCCAACATTCTCTGTGGGTATGGTTTGCAGGCTTCCCAGGGGTGCTGTGGATTTGACATATCTTGTTCAGGATTTTATTTAGGTTGGACAGTTCGTCCCTGTTATCTTTGATGGGCAGCTTCTGCTTACCCTGTCGAGAGCTTTTGAATCCGGTGTTAACTGTCGTGCTCTTCGGACTGTTTTCCTTATTCCGGCGCTGGTCTTTGCTGCGTCGTGGCTTCCCATTTCCATCCCTGACTTCGGACGTACTTGGGTCGCTGGTGTTGCGTCTTGCCAACCAGTTGTCCTCTCCCGCGCAAAAGCGAGTCATGAGGCTTGTTAATGCGGCCATTGTTCTTGGATTTTCTTGGCCGAGGTGTTTGGCGAGCCACTCGTCTCGGACGCTGTGCTTGAAAGTTGCTACGGCTTCGCGTCCAGACAGTCGACTATCTGGTTCTTTTTAGTAAGAAATCTGTTCCAGAGCTTTCGGGCTGACTCTCCGAGTTGTTGAGTTATATGACTTAAATCATCTGCATCAGGTGGTCGGACATAAGTCCCTTGAAAATTTGCCCGAAAAGCGTCCTCGAGCTCTTCCCAGCTTCCAATGGTGTTTTCGGGAAGGCCTTTAAGCCAATGCCAGGCTGGCCCTTTGAGCTTTGAGGGGTAGGTATTTTATGGCGTGGAGGTCGTCTCCTCTGGCCATGAGTATATGGAGGATATAGTCCTCAATCCAGACTCCAGGGTCTGTCGTTCCGTCATATGCCGCTATGTTTACGGGTTTGAATCCCGCTGGGAATTCATGGTCCAGCACCTCATCGGTGAAACATAGGGGGTGTGCGGCACCCCTGTATTTGGGTGTGCTGTTGTGTTCGGATATATGTTGTGTTGCATTGCTTGCTAGAGCTTGCTTTCTTGGCCCGTAGATAGATCTGGCTGGGCCATCTTTTTGATGTGAATCCTCGCATGGATCACGTGCTCGCTTGTGTGCGGCATTGTTTGCCGCTCTGTGTTGGCCATGAGGTCGTCTATCCGACCGGATGGTTGCTTTGTTTTTTGATTGCGGGGGCTCTAAAGCCTCCTCATCAAATTCGAGCAGTAGCTTTCGCTTCGGGTAGCTCTTTGTATGGCGACTGTCGCCATATTTGTTTGCGGTGTTGAGTATTTTGCTCCATCTGATTCTGAATGCATCTTCCGCAGTCTTGAGCTTCCGCTTCTGTTTTTTCAGGCTATGCGCGGTGGCGACGGGCCTTTTGTGGAGGTTCTTCTGCTCCGGGAACTTGTACGGCGTGAGGTCATCCGGACTGTTATATTTGCCGGGGATGGGTTGTTCAGTTTGGTTATCTGAGTTGCCTTGTTCGGACGGTTGCTTTATGCCATGTTCGTCGTCCGCCGGCTCACCCTGCTCTATGGCTGGGTCTGTATGACTGCTCCCTCTGTCGAGGCGGGGTTTGGAGCGGCGCTTACGCCGCCGCTTTGACTGCTTCTCGAAGGAACGATCCTTCGTTACGTCCTCCCGTTCCTCGCCGTTGCTTCCTTTGGGTGTATCCACCATGTATACATCATGGGATGAGGTGGCTGGTTCCTGTTCGTCTCCTACATCGTCGTCCATACCGTCGATGTCTTCGGAGTCGAAGTCTAGCATGTCGATTAAATCATCGACAGTGGCTACGAAGTGGGTGGTGGGTGGGCGTCGAATTTCTTTGTCGTCCGCATCCCAATCCTGCCGGTCATAATCCGGCCAGGACTCTCCTAATAAAGAGAGAGACCTTAGTGAATTCAGAATGTCGCCGAAAGGCGAGTGCTGAAAGATATCTGCGGCGGTGAATTCCATGATCGGCGCCCAATCGGATTCGATTGGCAGGGGCGTGGAGGGCTCGGAGTTCGGAGAAGAGTCCGGCACTTTGGAGTCACGGGCTTCGCAGAGGATAAGGCTGGTGTTCGGCTCGATCGCCGTTGAGACTGCAGCCCCCGCGGTGGGGTCTAGCCACCTATCCTCGATCGGTGCAGTTGGCTCCGAGCTAAGGTCGGAGCGGATGCAGGTGCGGCCTCCAGGGCACTGTTCGGCGGCAGAGCTAAATCATGCCCATCGTGACAGTGCGGCACGCTCGGCTGCGGCTCGAATCCGTCGAAGATCAAGTCTCCGCGGATGTCAGCCGTGTAGTTCAAACATCCAAATCTGACCTGATGGCCAGGGGCGAAGCTTTCAATCTGCTCCAGATGGCCAAACAAATTGGCCCGCAGTGCAAAGCCGCCGAATACAAAGATCTGTCCGGGGAGAAAAGTCTCACCCTGGACTGCATCGCCAACGATGATCGAAGGAGCCGTCAAGCCTGATGGCAACGACACAGAGGAACTCTCAATGAAAGCACCAATTCCGGTGTCAAAACCGGCGGATCTCGGGTAGGGGGTCCCGAACTGTGCGTCTAGGCGGATGGTAACAGGAGACAAGGGACACGATGTTTTTACCCAGGTTCGGGCCCTCTCAATGGAGGTAAAACCCTACTCCTGCTTGATTAATATTGATGATATGGGTAGTACAAGAGTAGATCTACCACGAGATCAGAGAGGCTAAACCCTAGAAGCTAGCCTATGGTATGATTGTTGTTGTCCTACGGACTAAACCCTCCGGTTTATATAGACACCGGAGGGGGCTAGGGTTACACAGAGTCGGTTACAATGGGAGGAGATCTGAATATCCGTATTGCCAAGCTTGCCTTCCACGCCGAGGAAAGTCCCATCCGGATACGGGACGAAGTATTCAATCTTGTATCTTCATAGTCCTACAGTCCAGCCAAAGGTCATTGAGGGAGTCCTGGATTAGCGGGTGTTCGGATGGCCGGACTATACCTTCAACCGGACTCCTGGACTATGAAGGTACAAGATTGAAGACTTCGTCCCGTGTCCGGATGGGACTTTCCTTGGCGTGGAAGGCAAGCTTGGCGATGCGGATATTTAGATCTCCTACCATTGTAACCAACTTTGTGTAACCCTAACCCTCTCTGGTGTCTATATAAACCGGAGGGTTTTAGTCCGTAGGACAAGAATCCAACATACAACAATCATACCATAGGCTAGCTTCTAGGGTTTAGCCTCCTTGATCTCGTGGTAGATCTACTCTTGTACTACCCATATCATCAATATTAATCAAGCAGGATGTAGGGTTTTACCTCCATTAAGAGGGCCTGAACCTGGGTAAAACATTGTGTCCCTTGTTTCCTGTTACCATCTGCCTAGACGCACAGTTCGGGACCCCCTACCCGAGATCCGCCGGTTTTGACACCGACATTGGTGCTTTCATTGAGAGTTCCTCTGTGTCGTCGCTTTTAGGCCCGATGGCTCCTTTGATCATCAACAGCGATGCAGTCCAGGGTGAGACTTTTCTCCCCGGACAGATCTTTGTCTTCGGCAGCTTCGCACTGCGGGCCAATTCGCTTGGCCATCTGGAGCAGATCGAAAGCTACACCCCTGTCCATCAGTCAGATTCGGAAGTTCAAACTACACGGCTGACATCCGCGGGGACTTGATCTTCGACGGATTCGAGCCACAGCCAAGCGTGCCGCACTATCTCGACGGGCATAATCTAACTCTGCCGCCGAACAGTGTCCTGGAGGCCGCACGCGCATTGGTTCCGGCCCTTAATTCGGAGCCTGTCGCGCCGATCGAGGATGAGTGGTTGGACACCACCTCGGGGGCTGCGATCTCAAAGGCGATCGATCCGAACACCAGCCCCGCACTCTACATGGCCCATGACTCTGAGGAGCCGGATTCCTCTTCGGACTCCAAGCCCTCTACACACCTACCGATCGAATCCGATTGGGCGCCGATCATGGAGTTCACCGTCGCGGACATCTTTCGGCACTCGCCCTTCGGCGACATCCTGAAGTCACTAAAGTCTCTCTCTTTATCAGGAGAGCCCTGGCCGGACTACGGTCAGCAAGGATGGGATACGGATGATGAAGAAATTCAAAACCCACCCACCACCCATTTGGTAGCCACCGTCGATAATTTAAACGACGTGCTCAGCTTCGACTCCGAAGACATCGACGGCATGGACGACGATGCAGGAGACCCAGATGAACCAACGCCTATAGGGCATTGGACAGCCACCTCATCTCATGATGTGTACATGGTGGATACCCCTAAAGGTAGCGACAACGAGGAACACGGGGATGGAACGAAGGATCGATCCCTCGAAAAACAATCAAAGCGTCGGTGTAAACGCCGACCCAAGCCCCGCCTCGATATAGACCCAGCCATAGAGCAGGATGAGCCGACAGACGACGAGCATGCCTTAGAGCAACCGTCCAAACAGGGCATCCCGGATAAAGAAACCGAACATCCCTCCCCCGACGAAAATGGCATCTCGGACGACCTTACGCCGGATAAGCCCACGGAGAAGAAGAACCTCCACAAGAGGCTCGTTGCAACCGCACGCAGCCTGAAAAAGCAGAAGCGGAAGTTAAAAACTGCGGAAGATGCACTCAGGATCAGATGGAGTAAAGTAATCAATACCGCAGACAAATACGGCGACAGCCGCCGCGCTAAAAGCTATCCGAAGCGAAAGCTATTGCCTGAATTCGACAAAGAGGCCTTAGAGCCCTTGCACTCAAAAAGTAAGAAAGCCACACGGTCGGATAGACGACCCCATGGCCAGCATAAAGCGGCAAGCGGGGCAGCACTTAAGCCGGCACGTGACCCACTTACGGATTCGCATCAAAAAGATGGCCCAGCCAGGTCCATTTACGGGCCAAGAAAGCAAGCTCTCGTAAGCAATGCAATAAAGCCGTTATCAGAATCTGGCACACCCAAATATAGGGGCGCCGCACATCCCCTATGTTTCACCGATGAGGTCCTGGATTATGAATTTCCAGCGTGATTCAAGCCCGTAAACATAGAGGCATATGATGGAACAACAGACCCTGGAGTCTGGATCGAGGATTACATCCTCCACATACATATGGCTAGAGGAGATGACCTCCACGCCATCAAATATTTACCCCTCAAGCTTAAAGGACCAGCCCGGCATTGGCTTAAAAGCCTTCCTGAAAACACAATTGGAAGTTGGGAAGAGCTCGAGGACGCTTTCCAAGCAAATTTTCAAGGGACCTATGTCCGCCCTCCGGATGCAGACGATCTCAGTCACATAACACAACAGCCCGGAGAGTCAGCTCGGCAGTTCTGGAATAGATTTCTTACTAAGAAGAATTAGATAGTCGACTGTCCGGAAGCCGAAGCCCTAGCAGCTTTCAGGCACAATGTCCGAGACAAATGGCTCGCCAGACACCTCGGCCAAGAAAAGCCAAGAACAATGGCCGCATTAACAAGCCTCATGACCCGCTTTTGCGCAGGAGAGGACAGCTGGTTGGCAAGATGTAGCACCAGCGACCAAAGTACATCCGAAACCAGGGATGGAAGCGGAAAACCGCGACGCAACAAGGATCGTCGCCGGACTAAGGAAAACAGCCCGAAGAGCACGGCAGTCAACGCCGGATTCAAAAGCTCACGGCAGAATCAAAAAAAGCCGCCTCTCTAGGATAACAGAGACCATTTATCCAACCTAAACAAAATCTTGGACAGGATATGTCAAATACACAGTACTCCCGGAAAGCCTGCTAACCATACCCACAGAGATTGTTGGGTTTTCAAACAATCCGGCAGACTCAACGCCGAACACAAGGGGCTCTACACACCAAGCGAGGACAAGGACGAACCCCAAAAGCAGAGCACCAGGAAACAAAAGAATTTCCCACAAGAAGCAAAAACAGTAAACTTACTTCACATAACAAAACGTACGGCGCCCATAAAGGTACGCGCCACACGACCTATCCCAAAGGGGTCCCGCCACTGGTTGTCAAAACCAATCATCTTTGATCATCTGGATTATTCTAGAAGTATCAGGAACGCAGGCTGGACTGCCTTGATACTCGATCCAATAATTGGCGGACTCCAGTTTTCAAATGTCCTCATGGACGGCGGCAGTGGACTAAACCTGATATATCAGGACACAATCCGTCACATGGGGATAGACTCAACAAGAATTCGCCACAGCAAAACCTCCTTTCAAGGGGTAACGCCTGGTCCGGACACCCATTGCATGGGTTTTCTCTGGCTCGAAGTTATATTCGGCTCTACCGATAACTTCCATCGCGAAAAGCTGACTTTCCACATCGTCCCATTATCAAGTCGCTATCAAGCACTGCTGGGACGCGAAGCTTTCGCCCGCTTTAACGCAATACCGCATTACGCATCTCTCACGCTTAAGATGCCCGGTCCACGAGGCATCATCTCCTTGAAGGGGAAGCATTGAGTGGGCCTCCCCCGAGCGGAGGATTGTGCGGCCGCTTTAATAGCCCCACAATACAATGGCTTCACCATCCAGAACATCCGAACAGGTCATTAAGACCACGGACACGGATAGACGAGCCCGGCATAAAAGTATCTTTGTTAATGGCTTAGTGGCCACATACCCCTACCGTAGGGGCTCCGCACATATAAGAGACAATAAAGCTCAATTTTACATACTTTACTTTATACTTTGTTTATTTAATATAACTTTTGTTCGGCACGCCCTTTTTTCAACTTAGATCCTCTCTTTTACAGATGAACATCGTTCTGCGCCCGTCCAGGATACGGCACAACGGAGACACAGGCGCAGACGTGAAGTACGGACCCGTTCCAAGGATTCTTTTCATATTAAGACCCTGCGTAAACCTTTTTTACTGTCTCTTGTTGATACACATCCCCTGGTTCTATAACCAAGGAGGAGGCTGGCGTCTTGGCATGTGGCCACGTCAGAATTCCTGCGCGTACCTAGACACTAGGGGCTTATACCTAAGAGTGTTACTTCGCCCGCTCTCATAAAGACAGAATACCTTAGGGAGTGTTCGGCGTCGCGAGTTTGGCCTTATATGCATCAGCTTTGAATCATGATTTTGGTCAAATGTTGGGTTGCCTGGCTCCTGTGTTCGGCCGCCTTACGTTCCGCTCTATCGGCTAAGGCGGCACCAGGAGGACTACTGCGATTGTGCCCCGGTTCGGCCAGGCGAGCACCTTAGTAGAGAAAGCCGAAACACAACTGTCATGATATAGCGTGAGACTAGTCAACCACTCGATGACTCTCCGGAATCTATAGGATTCCTCCGCATTAACGAAGGGCCGTTTCCCGGCCAGGCACATACGCGCCCCGAATTCGGGCAAGCGCAGTCGCCACCAAGGGCTATCTAAAGAGTCCCACTGTCAAGCTCCTATGGCTAAGTGAAAGTGTTAAAGCATTATAGTCCGGTTGCCTAGCTCGTTGCGCCATCACCTCCTTTGTAGGACCAAGATGTTGGATTAAGTGTGAAAATGCGTCTTCTGCGAGCACCCCCGCACAATGTGCGTGGGGGCTGAAGCCAACGAGTGCCATCTTTCACATTTCATATATATCTCTTAAAACGGCCGCACAGGAGGTGTTCCAAATACTTGAAGGCACAAGTATAAAAGGCTACTACAATTCATCAAAATACTGCTTTATAATTAAATATGCTATCAGAACATAGCATCCTTCAAGCATTGCGTCTCTATTATACAAGCGCCTTCAAGGACTTCCTGAAAATAGTGCTCGGAGGGTACTCGGCTTTTGTCCGAATCTCGGGACGCAACAACGGTGGTCTCCATCTCCGCCCAGTATGTCTTGTCACGGGCAAGAGCCATCCGTGCGCCCTCTATGCATGCTGACCTCTTCATTGCATTGATACGTGGCACCGCATCAAGGAATTGCTGCACCAAGCTGAAATAACTCTTCGACTCCGATCTCCCCGGCCACAAATGACCCATGACGGACTTCATGGCAAGTCTGGACAACCTATTCAGTTCGGCCCATTGAGCCAGACGATCGTCCACCGCCAGTGCACGCTCTGGATTGTGGAACTGCGACCAGAAAAGTTTTTTCACTTCGCGATCTTCTTGATCTCGAAAGTGTTCGGTCGCATCAGCAGCACTCGCTGCCAAATCCACATAGGTGTCCTCCACTCTCCACATCCGGTCCAACGGAGCAAACTTCGGATCGCAAAACTTCCTCCGCAGCATAAAGGGCTTTCCAGCCGCAACCTGTCCGGCCTGACACAGCTCCTCCTTCGCAGCTCTCGTCGCAGAGCGAGCGTCCTTGGCATCGGCAATGGACTTCTCTAGGTCCGTCTGCCTCTCCCGGTCTTCTTTCTCAAGAAGCTTGCAACGGTCAGTAGCGCTCTTTAACTTCACGGCCATCTCGGCCATCTCCTTCTTGCTTCGGCAGTGAGCAGCCTTTTCGGCTCTCAGCTCTTCAAGGACCTTCTCGGCAGCCGCATCCCTTTCTCTGGCTTGTTCCTTAGCTCGGGCAAGTTCCGCCTAAAGACTATCCACGGCGGCCGCACCATCTGCGTCAAGCACACACATTGTAAGATATTGGCACAAATCTCCTCTTACCAGATGCCACCCAAGGAATTACATACCTTGAGCCTCATCAAGCCGCTTGTTGACGAGCGCGATGTCGGCATCTGCCACGTCAAGTTGCCGCTTTAGTTCGGCAAAATCATCAGTTCGGCTCGATTCCGGACACCTCGCCACCTACATTTAAAGGGGACATTTTAGACCTGGGATTATGATCCTCTGCACGCTGTCACTTCTGACAACGCACAGAGTCTCAGGGGCTACTATCTACACAGGGCGCATTTTATTTATGCGCAACTGACAAAAGTGTACATTATCTAACGTACCTCAAAACCCGTCAGTAAGCTTCTGATGGCCTCGTGCAATCCGCTTTCCACGGATGAAATCCTTTCAATCACCGTGCCCATCAATGCACGGTGCTCCTCTGAGATAGAAGCTCGCCCCAGCAGATTCTTTAGCTCCTCCGGTTGAGCACCAGACGGTGCCGGACTTGTCCTATCGCCTCTTTCGAAGGCTGGACGCGGAGAACCTTGGGGGGCCTCATAGCTGTCTTCCGCCCCTGCCGGATTCGGAGAAACCCTCCGCGACAACACCTCAGGGTCGCCCGCCTCGCTAGGTGGTACGGCAAGGGGAGGCGTCCCGCTCTCCATCATCTCCGAAAGAAGGTCCCCCGAAGACGAGCTCTGCTAAGAAGGGCTGAGGTCCGAACTACAAGGTAAAATTTCGGTTAATCATTCTCAGGTTTAAAGCAAGGATCTTTTATAATCTTTCTCTACTTACGGCTCGCTGGAGGGCTGGCCCCCTTGAGGGCATAGTTCGGCCGAGGTATCCCCTGGCGTAGGACCCTCTGACGAGGATTTTTTCCCCCGCTTGGAGGCTATGGCCTCTGGGTTTTCGGAGGCAGTCCTTTTCTTCCCCGGAGGAGAGGAATTTTCGGTTCCTTCCCTCTGAACAGCCTCCTTCGAGGAGGCTGTAGCTGCCTTGTCCCCTCCCTCACTTTCCTTCAAAGGCACAATCTTCAACATCCTGACCAGGATGGAATCCGGCCTGGTCTCAGGGAGGGGAGCCGGACACCTTATCAACTTTGCTTTCACTATCCACTCCTGTTTAAAGGGACAACTCTTTTAGGGGCAAGTTTATGACGAATATGTGGATAACGAGTCCGGGCACAGGACTACTTACTTGAGTATCCGGGCGATTGCAGCTCAGGCCTGTGTCCTCGGTCAAAACCGGACACATTGCTTGTGATCCGAAGAACAGTTTATACATCTCCGCGGGCGTTGTGCCCATAAAATGCTGGAGAGCTCGTGGTCCCTCCGGATTAAACTCCCACAGACAAAGGGAGCGACGTTTGCCGGGCAGGGTTCGGCGGATCAGCATGACTTGTGTCACTTTGACCAGGCTGAGGTCTCTTTCTAAGAGATCCCTGATGCGGCCCTGCAACAAAGGCACGTCCTGGGATGGTCCCCAGTCTAGGCCTTTATTGACCCACGACCCTAGCTGCTGTGGGGGACCCGAGCGAAAGGCGGGCGGCGCCACCCATTTGGTGCCCCTGGGAGCGGTGATATAGAACCACTCCCGTTGCCATAAGCCGAGCTCCTCTTGAAAAGAGCCCTCGGGCCATGGAGCATCAGCATTCTTACTTATAACAGCACCTCCGCACTCTGCGTGCCGTCCCTCGATCGTCTTCGGCTCCACTTTAAAGGTCTTCAGCCATAATCCGAAGTGAGGGCTAACACGGAGGAACGCTTCACACACGACGATGAATGAGGAAATATGGAGGATGGACTCGGGAGGTAGGTCATGAAATTCCAGCCCATAATAGAACAGCGTCCCCCTCACAAAGGGGTCCATTGGGAAGCCTAACCCCCAAAGGAAGTGAGACATGAACACCACGCTCTCACCGGGCTGGGGACTGGGAACCGCCTGCCCTTGAGCAGGCAGCCTATGCGGAATTTCGCTAGTCAAGAACTTAGCCTCTCTCAGCTTTAGCACGTCCTCCTCCATGACGGAGGAGGGCATCCATCGGCCTTGAAGGTCAGAACCGGACATTGTCAAAGGTCCGAAGCGCCTGGAATCTGGAGCCTAGGGTGTTGGAACTCGAGGCGACGGGCGAACTCGTTTGAGATTGGAAAAAAGGCGCAAGGCCTTGGTCTCTTTATAAGAGGTTGAATACCAAGAGCCCTCCCCGTGACCGTTTGGGACTCGCCTTTAATCGAGAAAACATGCTAAACGGGCACGATTGGGTTACCCACGTCCGTATTGATGAGAATCCCGTAAATAAAGGGGACACGATCTCTGCTTTGACAAGACGTGCCAAGGAAACCGCCTCGCAAAACGCGCTGAGGTGGGGAAGTGAAAATGATTCGAATAAAGGCTTGGCCGTAGTGTGATGTCACGCTACGGAATACGTCAGCAGATTAGATTTGTGTTAATTTTATTCTCTCTATGGCAATATGTGGAAACTTATTTTGCAGAGCCGGACACTACTCTTAGTGTTTACAATCTTTTATGAAGAACTTGGAGGAGGAACCCGCCTTGCAATGCCGAAGACAATCTGCGCACCGGACTCGTCGTCATTAAAGCCTGGTTCACGGGCTACTGAGGGAGTCCTGGATTAGGGGTTGTTCGGATGGCCGGACTATACCTTCAACCGGACTCCTGTACTATGAAGGTACAATATTGAAGACTTCGTCCCGTGTCCGGATGGGACTTTCCTTGGCGTGGAAGGCAAGCTTGGCGATGCAGATATTTAGATCTCCTACCATTGTAACCGACTTTGTGTAACCCTAACCCTCTCCGGTGTCTATATAAACCAGAGGATTTTAGTCCGTAGGACAAGAATCCAACATACAACAATCATACAATAGGCTAGCTTCTAGGGTTTAGCCTCCTTGATCTCGTGGTAGATCTACTCTTGTACTACTGTTGGGGAACGTAGTAATTTCAAAAAAAATTCCTACGCACACGCAAGATCATGGTGATGCATAGCAACGAGAGGAGAGAGTGTTGTCTACGTACCCTCGTAGACCGAAGTGGAAGCGTTGACACAACGTAGAGGAAGTAGTCGTACGTTCTCCTCGCGATCCAACCGATCACAGCACCGTTACTCCGGCACCTCCGAGTTCTTGGCACACGTTCAGCTCGATGACGATCCCCGGGCTCCGATCCAGCAAAGCGTCGAGGAAGAGTTCCGTCAGCACGACGGCATGGTGACGATCTTGATGTGTTACCGGCGCAGGGCTTCGCCTAAGCACTGCAACGATATGATCAAGGTGGAATTTGGTGGAAGGGGGCACCGCACACGGCTAAGGAAAGATCTCAATGATCAATTGTGTGTCTCTGGGGTGCCCCCTGCCCCCGTATATAAAGGAGCCAAGGGGGAGGGGCTGGCCGGCCAAGCCTGGCGCGCCAGAGAGTCCTACTCCCTCTGGGAGTAGGATTCCCCCCCCCCAATCCTAGTTGGACTAGGATTCTCCAAGGGGGAGAGAAAGAGAGAGGGGGCGCCCACCTCTCCTAGTCCTAATAGGACTAGGGGAAGGGGGGAGGCGCGCAGCCCATGAGGGCAGCCCTCTCACCTCTCCTCCAAGGCCCATGTTGGCCCATTATGCTCCCGGGGGGTTCCGGTAACCCTCCCGGTATTCCGGTAAAATCCTGATTTCACCTGGAATGCATCCGATGTCCAAACATAGGCTTCCAATATATCATTCTTTACGTCTCGACCATTTCGAGACTCCTCGTCATGTCCATGATCACATCCGGGACTCCGAACTCCTTCGGTACATCAAAAATGCATAAACTCATAATAACTATCATCGTAACGTTAAGCGTGCGGACCCTACGGTTCGAGAACAATGTAGACATGACCGAGACACGTCTCCGGTCAATAACCAATAGCGGGACCTGGATGCCCATATTGGCTCCTACATATTCTACGAAGATCTTTATCGGTCAGACCGCATAACAACATACGTTGTTCCCTTTGTCATCGGTATGTTACTTGCCCGAGATTCGATCGTCGGTATCCAATACCTAGTTCAATCTCGTTACCGGCAAGTCTCTTTACTCGTTCTGTAATACATCATCTCGCAACTAACTCATTGGTTGCAATGCTTGCAAGGCTTTATGTGATGTGCATTACCGAGAAGGCCCTGAGATACCTCTCCGGCAATCGGAGTGACAAATCCTAATCTCGAAATACGCCAACCCAATATGTACCTTCGGAGACACCTGTAGAGCACCTTTATAATCACCCAGTTACGTTGTGATGTTTGGTAGCACACAAAGTGTTCCTACGGTAAACGGGAGTTGCATAATCTCATAGTTAAAGGAACATGTATAAGTCATGGATAAAAGCAATAGCAACATACTAAACGATCGGGTGCTATGCTAATGGAATGGGTCATGTCAATCAGATCATTCAACTAATGATGTGATCTCGTTAATCAAATAACAACTCTTTGTTCATGGCTAGGAAACATAACCATCTTTGATTAATGAGCTAGTCAAGTAGAGGCATACTAGTGACACTCTGTTTGTCTATGTATTCACACATGTATTATGTTTCCAGTTAATACAATTCTAGCATGAATAATAAACATTTATCATGATATAAGGAAATAAATAATAACTTTATTATTACCTCTAGGGCATATTTCCTTCAGTCTCCCACTTGCACTAGAGTCAATAATCTAGATTACAAAGTAATGATTCTAACACCCATGGAGTCTTGGTGCTGATCATGTTTTGCTCGTGGAAGAGGCTTAGTCAATGGGTCTGCAACATTCAGATCCGTATGTATCTTGCATATCTCTATGTCTCCCACCTGGACCAAATCCTGGATGGAGTTGAAGCGTCTTTTGATGTGTTTGGTTCTTTTGTGAAATCTGGATTCCTTTGCCAAGGCAATTGCACCAGTATTGTCACAAAAGATTTTCATTGGACCCGATACGCTAGGTACAACACCTAGATCGGATATGAACTCCTTCATCCAGACTCCTTCATTAGCTGCTTCCGAAGCGGCTATGTACTCAGCTTCACATGTAGATCCCGCCACGACGCTTTGTTTAGAACTGCACCAACTGACAGCTCCACCGTTTAATGTAAATATGTATCCGGTTTGCGATTTAGAATCGTCCGGAACAGTGTCAAAGCTTGCATCGACGTAACCGTTTACGACGAGCTCTTTGTCACCTCCATAAATGAGAAACATATCCTTAGTCCTTCTCAAGTACTTAAGGATGTTCTTGACCGCTGTCCAGTGATCCACTCCTGGATTACTTTGGTACCTGCCTGCTAAACTTACAGCAAGGCACACATCAGGTCTGGTACACAGCATTGCATACATGATAGAGCCTATGGCTGAAGCATAGGGAACATTTTTCATTTTCTCTCTATCTTCTGCGGTGGTCGGGCATTGAGTCTTACTCAACTTCACACCTTGTGCCACAGGCAAGAACCCTTTCTTTGCCTGATCCATTTTGAATTTTTTCAAAACTTTGTCAAGGTATGTGCTTTGTGAAAGTCCTATTAAGCGTCTTGATCTATCTCTATAGATCTTAATGCCCAATATGTAAGCAGCTTCACCGAGGTCTTTCATTGAAAAACTCTTATTCAAGTATCCCTTTATGCTATCCAGAAATTCTATATTATTTCCGATCAGCAATATGTCATCCACATATAATATCAGAAATGCTACAGAGCTCCCACTCACTTTCTTGTAAATACAGGCTTCTCCAAAAGTCTGTATAAAACCAAATGCTTTGATCACACTATCAAAGCGTTTATTCCAACTCCGAGAGGCTTGCACCAGTCCATAAATGGATCGCTGGAGCTTGCACACTTTGTTAGCTCCCTTTGGATCGACAAAACCTTCTGGTTGCATCATATACAACTCTTCTTCCAGAAATCCATTCAGGAATGCAGTTTTGACATCCATTTGCCAAATTTCATAATCATAAAATGCGGCAACTGCTAACATGATTCGGACAGACTTAAGCATCGCTACGGGTGAGAAAGTCTCATCGTAGTCAATCCCTTGAACTTGTCGAAAACATTTTGCAACAAGTCGAGCTTTATAGACAGTAACATTACCATCAGCGTCAGTCTTCTTCTTAAAAATCCATTTATTCTCAATTGCTTGCCGATCATCGGGCAAGTCAACCAAAGTCCACACTTTGTTCTCATACATGGATCCCATCTCAGATTTCATGGCCTCAAGCCACTTTGCGGAATCTGGGCTCACCATCGCTTCTTCATAGTTCGTAGGTTCATCATGGTCTAGTAACATGACTTCCAAAATAGGATTACCGTACCACTCTGGTGCGGCTCTTACTCTGGTTGATCTACGAAGTTCAGTAGAAACTTGATCTGAAGTTTCATGATCATTATCATTAGCTTCCTCCCTGTTTGATGTAGGTGTCACAGAAACAGATTTCTGTGATGTACTACTTCTCAATAAGGGAGTAGATACTGTTATCTCATCAAGTTCTACTTTCCTCCCACTCACTTCTTTCGATAGAAACTCCTTCTCTAGAAAGTTTCCGACTTTAGCAACAAAAATTTTGCCTTCGGATCTGTGATAGAAGGTATACCCAACAGTCTCCTTTGGGTATCCTATGAAGACACATTTTTCCGATTTGGGTTCGAGCTTATCAGGTTGAAGCTTTTTCACATAAGCATCGCAGCCCCAAACTTTAAGAAACGACAACTTTGGTTTCTTGCCAAACCACAGTTCATAAGGCGTCGTCTCAACGGATTTTGATGGTGCCCTATTTAATGTGAATGCGGCCGTCTCTAAAGCATAACCCCAAAACGATAGCGGTAAATCGGTAAGAGACATCATAGATCGCACCATATCCAGTAAAGTACGATTACGACGTTCGGACACACCATTACGTTGTGGTGTTCCGGGTGGCGTGAGTTGCGAAACTATTCCGCATTGTTTCAAATGTAGACCAAACTCGTAACTCAAATATTCTCCTCCACGATCAGATCGTAGAAACTTTATTTTCTTGTTACGATGATTTTCCACTTCACTCTGAAATTCTTTGAACTTTTCAAATGTTTCAGACTTGTGTTTCATTAAGTAGATATACCCATATCTGCTTAAATCATCAGTGAAGGTGAGAAAATAACGATATCCGCCACGAGCCTCAACATTCATTGGACCACATACATCAGTATGTATGATTTCCAATAAATCTGTTGCTCTCTCCACAGTACCGGAGAACGGTGTTTTAGTCATCTTGCCCATAAGGCACGGTTCGCAAGTGCCAAGTGATTCATAATCAAGTGACTCCAAAAGTCCATCAGTATGGAGTTTCTTCATGCGTTTTACACCGATATGACCTAAACGGCAGTGCCACAAATAAGTTGCACTATCATTATCAACTCTGCATCTTTTGGCTTCAACATTATGAATATGTGTATTACTAATATCGAGATTAAGTAAGAACAAACCATTCTTTAATGGCGCATGACCATAAAAGATATTACTCATATAAATAGAACAACCGTTATTCTATGAATAACCGTCTCGCATCAAACAAGATCCAGATATAATGTTCATGCTCAACGCTGGTACTAAATAACAATTATTTAGATCTAATATTAATCCCGAAGGTAGATGTAGAGGTAGCGTGCCGACCGCGATCACATCGACTTTGGAACCATTTCCCACGCGCATCGTCACCTCGTCCTTAGCCAATCTTCGCTTAATCCGTAGCCCCTGTTTTGAGTTGCAAATATTAGCAACAGAACCAGTATCAAATACCCAGGTGCTACTGCGAGAATTAGTAAGGTACACATCAATAACATGTATATCATATATACCTTTGTTAACCTTGCCATCCTTCTTATCCGCCAAATACTTGGGGCAGTTCCGCTTCCAGTGACCAGTCTGCTTGCAATAGAAGCACTCAGTTTCAGGCTTAGGTCCAGATTTGGGTTTCTTCTCTTGATTAGCAAATTGCTTGCTGTTCTTTTTGAAGTTCCCCTTTTTCTTCCCTTTGCCCTTTTTCTTGAAACTAGTGGTTTTGTTAACCATCAACACTTGATGCTCCTTTTTGATTTCTACCTCCGCGGCTTTCAGCATCGCGAAGAGCTCGGGCATAGTTTTGGTCATCCCTTGCATATTATAGTTCATCACGAAGCTCTTGTAGCTTGGTGGCAGTGATTGGAGAATTCTGTCAATGACGCAATCATCCGAAAGATTAACTCCCAGTTGAATCAAGTGATTGTTATACCCAGACATTCTGAGTATATGCTCACTGACAGAACCGTTCTCCTCCATTTTACAGCTATAGAACTTATTGGAGACTTCATATCTCTCAATCCGGGCATTTGCTTGAAATATTAACTTCAACTCCTGGAACATCTCATATGCTCCATGGTGTTCAAAACGTCGTTGAAGTCCCGGTTCTAAGCCGTAAAGCATGGCACACTGAACTATAGAGTAGTCATCAGCTTTGCTTTGCCAGACGTTCACAACATCTGGCGTAGCTCTTGCACCAGGCCTGGCACCTAGCGGTGCTTCCAGGACGTAATTCTTCTGTGCAGCAATGAGGATAATCCTCAAGTTATGGACCCAATCCGTGTAATTGCTACCATCATCTTTCAACTTTGCTTTCTCAAGGAACGCATTAAAATTCAACGGAACAACAGCACGAGCCATCTATCTACACAACATAGACAAGCAAGATACTATCAGGTACTAAGTTCATGATAAATTTAAGTTCAATTAATCATATTACTTAAGAACTCCCACTTAGATAGACATCCCTCTAATCCTCTAAGTGATCACGTGATCCAAATCAACTAAACCATGTCCGATCATCACGTGAGATGGAGTAGTTTCAATGGTGAACATCACTATGTTGATCATATCTACTATATGATTCACGCTCGACCTTTCGGTCTCCGTGTTCCGAGGCCATATCTGTTATATGCTAGGCTCGTCAAGTTAAACCTGAGTATTCCGCGTGTGCAACTGTTTTGCACCCGTTGTATTTGAACGTAGAGCCTATCACACCCGATCATCACGTGGTGTCTCAGCACGAAGAACTTTCGCAATGGTGCATACTCAGGGAGAACACTTCTTGATAATTTAGTGAGAGATCATCTTATAATGCTACCGTCAATCAAAGCAAGATAAGATGCATAAAAGGATAAACATCACATGCAATCAATATAAGTGATATGATATGGCCATCATCATCTCGTGCTTGTGATCTCCATCTTCGAAGCACCGTCATGATCACCATCGTCACCGGCGCGACACCTTGATCTTCATCGCAGCATCGTTGTCGTCTCGCCAATCTTATGCTTCCACGACTATCACTACCGCTTAGTAATAAAGTAAAGCATTACATCGCGATTGCATTGCATACAATAAAGCGACAACCATATGGCTCCTGCCAGTTGCCGATAACTCGGTTACAAAACATGATCATCTCATACAATAAAATTTAGCATCATGTCTTGACCATATCACATCACAACATGCCCTGCAAAAACAAGTTAGACGTCCTCTACTTTGTTGTTGCAAATTTTACGTGGCTGCTACGGGCTTTAAGCAAGAACTCATCTTACCTACGTATCAAAACCACAACGATAGTTTGTCAAATAGACTCCGTTTTAACCTTCTCAAGGACCGGGCGTAGCCACACTCGGTTCAACTAAAGTTGGAGAGACAGTCTTCCGCAAGCCATCTATGTGCAAAGCACGTCGAGGGAACCGGTCTCGCGTAAGAGTACGCGTAAGGTTGGTCCGGATCGTCTCGTCCAACAATACCCCTGAACCAAAGTATGACATGCTGGTAGGCAGTATGACTTGTATCGTCCACAACTCACTTGTGTTCTACTCGTGCAAATAACATCATACCATAAAAACCTAGGCTCGGATGCCACTGTTGGGGAACGTAGTAATTTCAAAAAAAATTCCTACGCACACGCAAGATCATGGTGATGCATAGCAACGAGAGGGGAGAGTGTTGTCTACGTACCCTCGTAGAACGAAGCGGAAGCGTTGACACAACGTAGAGGAAGTAGTCGTACGTTCTCCTCGCGATCCAACCGATCACAGCACCGTTACTCCGGCACCTCCGAGTTCTTGGCACACGTTCAGCTCGATGACGATCCCCGGGCTCCGATCCAGCAAAGCGTCGAGGAAGAGTTCCGTCAGCACGATGGCGTGGTGACGATCTTGATGTGTTACCGGCGCAGGGCTTCGCCTAAGCACTGCAACGATATGATCGAGGTGGAATTTGGTGGAAGGGGGCACCGCACACGGCTAAGGAAAGATCTCAATGATCAATTGTGTGTCTCTGGGGTGCCCCCTGCCCCCGTATATAAAGGAGCCAAGGGGGAGGGGCTGGCCGGCCAAGCCTGGCGCGCCAGAGAGTCCTACTCCCTCTGGGAGTAGGATTCCCCCCCCCCAATCCTAGTTGGACTAGGATTCTCCAAGGGGGAGAGAAAGAGAGAGGGGGCGCCCACCTCTCCTAGTCCTAATAGGACTAGGGGAAGGGGGGAGGCGCGCAGCCCATGAGGGCAGCCCTCTCACCTCTCCTCCAAGGCCCATGTTGGCCCATTATGCTCCCGGGGGGTTCCGGTAACCCTCCCGGTATTCCGGTAAAATCCTGATTTCACCTGGAATGCATCCGATGTCCAAACATAGGCTTCCAATATATCATTCTTTACGTCTCGACCATTTCGAGACTCCTCGTCATGTCTGTGATCACATCCGGGACTTCGAACTCCTTCGGTACATCAAAAATGCATAAACTCATAATAACTATCATCGTAACGTTAAGCGTGCGGACCCTACGGTTCGAGAACAATGTAGACATGACCGAGACACGTCTCCGGTCAATAACCAATAGCGGGACCTGGATGCCCATATTGGCTCCTACATATTCTACGAAGATCTTTATCGGTCAGACCGCATAACAACATACGTTGTTCCCTTTGTCATCGGTATGTTACTTGCCCGAGATTCGATCGTCGGTATCCAATACCTAGTTCAATCTCGTTACCGGCAAGTCTCTTTACTCGTTCTGTAATACATCATCTCGCAACTAACTCATTGGTTGCAATGCTTGCAAGGCTTTATGTGATGTGCATTACCGAGAAGGCCCTGAGATACCTCTCTGGCAATCGGAGTGACAAATCCTAATCTCGAAATACGCCAACCCAATATGTACCTTCGGAGACACCTGTAGAGCACCTTTATAATCACCCAGTTACGTTGTGACGTTTGGTAGCACACAAAGTGTTCCTACGGTAAACGGGAGTTGCATAATCTCATAGTTAAAGGAACATGTATAAGTCATGGATAAAAGCAATAGCAACATACTAAACGATCGGGTGCTATGCTAATGGAATGGGTCATGTCAATCAGATCATTCAACTAATGATGTGATCTCGTTAATCAAATAACAACTCTTTGTTCATGGCTAGGAAACATAACCATCTTTGATTAATGAGCTAGTCAAGTAGAGGCATACTAGTGACACTCTGTTTGTCTATGTATTCACACATGTATTATGTTTCCAGTTAATACAATTCTAGCATGAATAATAAACATTTATCATGATATAAGGAAATAAATAATAACTTTATTATTGCCTCTAGGGCATATTTCCTTCAACTACCATATCATCAATATTAATCAAGCAGGACGTAGGGTTTTACCTCCATCAAGAGGGCCTGAACCTGGGTAAAACATTGTGTCCCTTGTTTCCTATTACCATCCGCCTAGATACACAGTTCGGGACCCCCTACCCGAGATCCGCCAGTTTTGACACCGACAGTCATAGTCCGGCTGTCCGGACACCCCCTAATACAGGACTCCCTCAACTGGCGAACCCCGTCGTAGTACCAAAGAAAGGCGGAAAATAAGGGATGTGCGTCGACTTCACCAACCTTAACAAAGCTTGCCCCCAAGATCCGTTCCCCCTTCCGCGCATCGATCAAATCGTCGACTCCACCGCCGAGTGTGACTTACTATGTTTCCTAGATGCGTTCTCTGGATACCACCAAATCAAGATGGTGGTGGAGGGTGTGGAGAAGACGGCCTTCCTGACACCATGCGGGGTGTATTGCTACACCTACATGCCCTTCGGCCTGCACAACACGGGCGCAACCTTTTAGCAGCTGATGCACATCGCCTTGGGGCGGCAGCTCGGCAGGAACACAGAGGCCTACGTTGATGACATAATCGCGAGGCGAGGACATTGATTCAAGACTTGGAAGAGACCTTTGAGAGCTTGCGTCGGGTGAACTTGAGGCTTAACCCGGAGAAGTGCGTGTTTGGCGCCCCTTTTGGCAAGCTACTAGGGTTCCTCGTGTCCCACAGAGGGATCAAGGCGAACCCGGAAAAGATCAAGGCCATCGAAGACATGAGCCCACCACAGACCCTCAAGGAGATGCAAAAGCTAGCAGGGCGGGTGACCGCGTTAGGACATTTCATATCCAAGCTAGTCGAGCGCGCCTTACCCTTCTTTAAGCTCATGAAGAAGAAGGGCCCCTTCGAGTGGACCCCGAAGGCCGACCGGGCCTTCCAAGACCGCAAGAAATACCTCACCAGCCCCTCGGCGATGGTGGCACCGCGGCCTCTAGAGCCTCTGGTACTCTACCTTGCCGCCACCCTGTACTCTGCCAGCGCGGCGCTGGTGGCGGTTCGGGAGGAGCGCCAAGACAAGGGTACGACGCGCCAAGCCAGAGCAGATGCAGCGCAGGGTCAGAAAGGCTCAGTAGAGCCATCAGCGGCAGAAAACCAAGCTCAGCAGGGCAGCATCACAGAAGCTCCTAAGGACGGTTAGGTCTCAGGAAGCCCTCCACCTCAGGATATGCCACAATTCCTGCAGAACCCGAGCCTCGACAGTGTGCCAGCCCTCGTCGAGTACCCGGTGTACTTCGTCAGCACCGTACTGCGAGACGCGAGGGTGCGCTACCCCATGCCGCAAAAGCTCCTGCTCGCACTCTTGGTGGCCTCACGCAAGTTGCGACACTACTTCCAGGGCCACCCCATCAAGGTCGTCTCATCTTACCCATTGCAGAGGGTACTCAGGAGCCCGAACTCAGCGGGAAGGGTTGCTGAATGGAACATCGAGCTGCAAGCATTCCAGCTGGAGTTCAACACTACCAGGGTCATCAAGGGAGCCGCGCTCGCCGATTTTGTGGCAGAATGGACCGATGCCCCGGCTCTTGAGGAAGGAGAAGACCGGTCTACATCCCCAGGAAGTGAGGCACCAGACGGCTGGGTCATGTATTTCCATGGCGCCTTCGCGCACCAGGGCGCGGGGCTGGAGCAGTGCTCATCTCGCCCACTCAGGACAAGCTTTACTACGCCGTGCAACTCTGCTTCCAACACGGCGAGAAGGTCTCCAACAATATCGCAGAATACAAAGGCCTCATAGCTGGCCTGAAGGCCACGGCGGCTCTGGGGGTGAGGCGCTTTACCGTCAAGGGCGACTCCCAGCTCCTCGACAACTTCTCCAACAAAGTGTACGAGCCGAAGGATGAGCACATGGAGTCCTACCTCGCGGAGGTGCGCAAGATGGAAAAGTACTTCTCGGGCCTAGAGCTGTAGCACATGCCACGGGGCACTAAGAAGGAAGCCGACGACATCGCCAAGAGAGCATCCAAGCGGCAACCGCAAGAGCCCGGCACCTTCAAAGAGCGGCTCTTCAAGCCATCAGCTACGCCACCTCTTTCAAAGAATGACTCAGCCTCGGGAGGAGCTCCCACAGCCCCCGTCCACAGGAGCCCCAGCCTGCGGCCCAACCTCATGGGCTCGGCTGCTCCTGGTGCTCGAGCCCCTGGAGGAGTGCTGGACCAAGGAATTCAAGGAGTACCTGATGCACGGGACGCTGCCGGAGAAGGAAGAAGACGCGGAGCACGTGGCCCGACAGGCCACGGCATATTGCATTCAATATGACGAGTTGTACTAGAAACGACCGAACAACGTCACGCTATGCTGCATCTCCAGCGACCAAGGAAGGGAGCTGCTGATTGACATACATGGCGGGGAATGTGGACATCACTCATCGTCAAGGACCCTCATCGGCAAGGCCTTCCGCAGTGGATTCTATTGGCCTACAGCGCTCAACGACGCAGCCGAGTTGGTGAAGTCCTGCAAAGCTTGCCAATACCACGCCAAGCAAATCCATCAGTCCGCTCAGGGCCTCCAAACCATCCCGCTCACGTGGTCGTTCGTGGTCTGGGGGCTGGACATCTTGGGCCCGTTCCCTCGAGCGCCAGGAGGCTATCGCTATCTCTACGTCACCATCGACAAGTTCACCAAGTGGGCGGAAGTAGAAGCCGTCTGTACCATCCCAGCCGGTTCTGCTGTCAAGTTCATCAAGGGCCTCGTGAGCCGCTTCGGGGTCCCCAACCGCATCATCACAGATAACGGCTCGCGGTTTACTAGTAACCTCTTCAAATCCTACTGTGCTAACCTTGGAACGCAGATCTGCTATGCTTCGGTGGCCCACCCCAAGAGCAATGGTCAGGCCGAATGCGCCAACGCTGAGGTCCTGAGGGGTCTCAAGACCAGGACCTTCAAGAAGAAACTGGAGGCCTGCGGCAGGGGCTGGCACGACGAACTCCAGTCCATGTTGTGGTCCATCCGTACCACCGCTACCAAGCCAAGGGACGAAACTCCATTCTTCCTCATCTACGGGGCCGAAGCAGTCCTCCCTCACGAGGTCAAGCATCGCTCCGCGCGGGTCTTAGCGTTCGACGAAACGCAGCAGGACGCCACGCGGGGGATGGATCTCGTGCTGGGGGAGGAACACCGACGCGAAGCCGTATTGAGGGCGACAAGGTACCAACAAGCACTGCGGCGGTACCACTGCCGCAACATCTGCTCCAGGACGCTCGAGATGGCGACCTCGTCCTGAGGCGGGTCCTCTCCAGGGAAGGGCTGCACAAGCTTTCGCCCATGTGAGAGGGCCCGTTCAGGGTCGTCCATGTATCCAGGCCGGGAGCAGCGCGCCTGGAGACGCGGGACGGGATACCCATCCAGAACGCCTGGAACATCCAGCACCTCCGGAACTTCTATCCATGAAGCAAGGCCCAAAGCCTGAGAAGAAAGGCCTAGAGCAAGTGAAGAAGGCCCGGTGCCTGTGAAGAATCGCCCCCTGTGACACTCTCACGTAATAATGAGTGGGGCTCTACACGCCCCGGAGTCTCAGGAGCGCCGGCCTCAGGCCCTGGGGCTCCCTCCCACGCCTAGTGGACAACACTTAGCTCCGCGCTGGTGAGAAGACTTGAAGACTAGATTAGGTGCCGGACGCAACTTTTCATTTGCTTTCCGTAGTTGGCTCGCCTTTCCTTAATCGGAGTTGCTCTTGGTGTTCGTTGTTGATTTGGTTCCCTAGCCTTTTACCGCTTTTTTCGGCTCTAGTTTGCTCATGTTCTCTCTCTCGCATATCTCGCGAGGGGGCTAGGCAGGTGCCCTCGCGAGCATTTCTCTTCTCTTTGCCTTCTCGCGAGCCACCCTCGTTCGAGCCTGGAAGCTGGCACATCTCTCCTAATCCGTGCCCCACGGATACCGTGATACAAGGTGCCAAGTCGAGGCTTGGGTGGACAGCAAATCTTTTAGTACACATCCTAACGAATTTTCACAGTTTCCGAGCAACGCAGGCACCACGTGAGGGAAAGGGCGTCCCAAATACACTAGGTTAAGTTATCTTTGCGCAAAATAATAACACGGCATGGGAACGGCACGCACGGTGCATTAACCAAAGAACCACAATTCGATACACGCCCCTCTGGGCCCATACTGGTTTCGTTTTCGATGCAGGAAAGAAAGGAAAAAGCAAAGCAAAGCAGTGTTGTAGCAATCCGCAGAGGCAGGCCCTTGGCGACGCCCCAAGCCTAGCCAGACTCCTCCTCACGCTTCACAAAGGCGCGACGACAAGATGACCCGCTGCCTCCTTCGAAGCGGGCGCGGTGGCTGGTCGTAGCCACTGCTGCTGGAGCTATCGCCGGAGGAAGAGACGCCGTAGCTGGAGGAGACGCGGTCGCCGTCGAAGGCAGGCTCGCCCTCGTCCTCATCGCGACCATCACCGAGGCCGAGCACCTCCTCGTCGTTGTTCGTCTCGGGACAGCACCCGGCGTGACGACCATCTTCCCGAACACCCTCACATAGAGGGTCGATTCACCATCATACCTGAAGTGGAGGGTGCACCGCCTGCCCAGGCCGCGCGCGCGGGCGAACGTCTGCCAGCCGCGGGCCAGGGCTATGTTGCCCGCAGCGGAGGTCTCGACCGCAACCCAAGAGGCCCTGCTGCAGCAGCCATCCGCCTGCAGCCAGAGCCCGCCCGGACCGGAGGCCGGTAGTTCGCCGGCGAAGAAGCGCGAAAGTTGAAGCCAGTTGCCGGCCGGGCTCTCCGACCAGACAACGAACTCCGGCGATACCTCGACCGAATGGAAGCGCGGGCGGGGAGGCTGTGCCACCATCGCGCGCACCCCCTCATCAGCTGAACCACCATGGGCGGGATGATCCCCTCCGCGTGTCGCGGCGCCACCTCGACAGTGGGCCACGACGGGGGTCGCGGCGTGCTTGCGTGAACGACCGCGGCCGCGTTTGGGCGCCGGGGAACCGGGACCCTCGCGAGGGGCCTTTCCTTTCTCGGCTGCAGAGAACTTCTTTTGTGGCACCATCGATGGCACTGCGAAGCAGTGGAGCAAGGAGGAAGAAGCAAGCAAGCGAGGAAGTGATGGGCAACGGGGGCTCCGCCCCCCTCCCCATTTATAGCAAGAGAAGGCCAACCGACGTCTCCCACGATCACAGGTAATCATGGTTTTCCTTGCATGTCGCAGGGACTTGTCAAGTCGTGCAGTTGCCGAGGCAGCGTGGGGAAGCGGAGACGCCCACGTCCAATCAACCGACACGCGTCAACCGAGGCCGCAGGCTTTTGGGGTCCGCGGTGCTCCGAAGTTGACCCTTGGCTTCGCCGCAAAGCCAAGCCCAAGCGCACCTTGGGCCCGGGGGCTACTGTCGGCGTTCTAGGAATGGGGGTCCCCAGACTTGCCTGCCTACGGCCCACCACGTGGCTAAGCCAGTAGGCCGTACGGCCCATCTTCATCAACAAGGCATCCAAGACCCTCGTGAGGGTCCAAGCCTCATGAGACGGACGACGCAAGACCTCCCCTGGAGTGGCCTAGCCAGGCAGGCTCACGAGGAGCGGAGATATCAAGGCAGGGCAAACCTCACGAGGCTCTCATGACGTGAGCCATGACAAACGACACCAGGCGGGCGCCAGGTGGCCGCCGGTGCGCGCAACGTCCTTATTTCCTCTTTGGTGCTAAGGAGGCCAGCGCAGGCGAAGAGTACCGAGGCATCAGGCAAAGGTTGCCATATTGGTGCAGCGAGACCAAGACCAGGAGGACGGCAAGGCGGAGGTCATCGTGGAGCCCAAGACGGCTTCACCCTAGAGATTTTCGCAGGTGAAGACCGCTTTTGTCAGGATAGCTTGTACTAGCTGTCCCCCTTCAAATTGCCCGCCGTTGTTGGCTCCCTTCCCGCTTGATATTTGGGAAGAAGACCAGGGCCTCTATAAATAGGACTAGCCACCACAGTAGGAGGCAACTGATCCCGAATTGGTTCAGATCATCCTCTACCACTCAAGCACAAGAACACCTCAACCTCAGGAGGTTGTTCTTCCCTTGTACTGTTCATCATCAGCCCGAGAGGCAATCCACCAACGCAACACTGGAGTAGGGTATTACACCACAACGGTGGCCCGAACCAGTGAAAAACTCGTGTCTCGATGTGTTGCGAGTTCGTCGAGTTCGTCCGCGAGATCTTAGCGAGCTAGAGCGTAGATCAGTAGGAGGGAAAGACTTCGCGTGTACCCCAGTGTTCGAACCTTAAGGGTTTGCCGGAACCCCACATCCAACAGCTGTTACCTTTATGCAGCTGGTAAAAACTACAAGGACGATGTTTCTTATGGATCTAACAGCTCGGCCAACCAAGATCCTGGACTGAGGCATTGCTATGATCTTGTAAGTGCATATCTCTCTCTTGTATTGTTGTGTGCCTGCCAGCGTGCTTTGGTAGGATTTTCGACCAGTAATCCCTTTGTGCGGACAATGATTTCTACTACTGGCTGCTAAATTAGATATGTATATGTCATACATGATACTACCTCATAGCTCCGTTCCTAAATATAAGTCTTTCTAGAGATTCCACTATAGGCTACATAGGAAGCAAAATGAATGAATCTACGCTTGAAAATGCATCTATATACATCTGTATGTGGTCCATACTGGAATATCTACAAAGACATATACTTAGGAAAAGAGGCAGTACATTACACAAAATCATAGGTGGCATGTAGGAATTCCAGTGCACTACATTAGGCTCCCTTAGAGTGCCTGCTAGTCCAGCACACAGAGTCATGGCTAGTTTATGCTACGCACACAATCATTAATAGGTGGTTTAAATATGCACAAGGGATATGCAATGTATTATCATGTAGAGATGTCTGAAATTAGCCATGTCAACTTGCAGATAGGGTTACACAATGAAAAAGTACAAGATGTATGTGGCAATTTCATGGAACATCGCAAAAAAAGGAGAGGCAGCGGTGAGCCTATACTGTGTGCTATGGTAGGTCACTCATCCATTGCAATCATCGTGACATGTTATTTGTATGTCAGTTCTATTGTCCAAGTTTCTTAGGGACAGTTATTACGAGTTATCCTAAGAAAATAAGCACATGTGAATATAAGCTCCAGGTAATAAGCCAACCAGTTCTTTTCATTGCCTTCTTTTCAGCTTATCTTTGGTATGATCAGGGAAAAGTCTAGATTGCATTATATTTTTTCATTTTGCTTCCCATATGAAAAAAAATTTGACTTGCAAACATCACAAATTGAACCCAGTGCAGTAATTAATATGATAGGAAAACAGACCATCACTATCTATTCAAAATGCAAATACAAAGATACTATCTACTTGGCACAATCTACTTTGGTCAATGTCTTCCATAGAGATCCCATTGCCTAATTTAAACGAAGAACGCATGACCCACATTTAAATAAAGAACAATTATTTATTGAAACTCGATGGTCCAAGTGGCTGGTTATTATCATATAGTAGCACCACCTGAAAGCATCATATAGTAGCAGCAGCAGCTTATGGCAACTCATCATACAGCAGCAGCAGCAATGTGCAATTCATCATATACTAGCAGCATCTCATAGCAATTCATCATATAGTAGCAGCAGGAGCAGCTCATAGCAATTCATCATATAGAAGCAGGAGCAGCTCATAGCAATTCATCATATAGCAGCAGCAGCAGCAGCTTATAGCAACTCATCATATAGCAGCAGCAGCAGCAGCAGCTCATAGCAATTTATCATATAGCAGCAGCAGCTCATAGCAATTCATCATATAGCAGCAGTAGGAGCAGCTCATAGCAATTCATCGTATAGTGGATCGAAATGAAAATTTGGCAAAAAATCAGAGGATATCCTCACCTTGTTGGATGAGATCATCCTTCAACAGCACCTCAAGGCCACGACCTAGGAGGAGAGGAGGGGGAATAAGGTGCCTTCTGCTGTAGTGTGGCATCAGCCGTAGTTGTGCGGCGCCCACCGGAGTAGTGCGTTGGATGGACCACAGTGGAGCAGCTGCTGGAGACCATGAGAATGAGGGGCGGCGCCAGAGGGAGGAGCAGCCAGGGAGATTTGCCCCTACTTGCCGGCCATCTAGACAGAGCATCGTCGAGGACCAGGCCAGATGGGACCAGAGGCTACGGATCGCTGGAGGAACCCTAGGGCTGCAGGCAGGGGATCGAGGTAGAGGGAAAGGGGAGAGGAGATGAAAGCGGGCAGGGCAATGAACGCTTGCGTGTTTGTTTTTACTTGAGGGTCAGTGTGACGCGGGCGTGAGCAATTGCATTTTGAGTGTAATATAGGCAGACAACATAGTCATTTCACTATTCCCCTTCCCTTCAATTTTTAGTGAGCTTCTACCCGAAACACCCCTCTCCAAAGCGAAATAAGTTAAGCCCAAGCCCATAACTCAAAAATGACTTCTTTACATCTTTTATGGCTTATTTTGACAATAAGCCCTGAAAAGGCGGAATCGAACTGGCCCTTAACCTGCAATTCAATTGTGCGTGCAATGATGAATCACTCCTGCCTACTATAGTGTACATTTACGCATCATCATACATGGCATAACCTAATACATGTGCATTCCATTGTAGAATCTGGAATATGCAATGTTTATGTTAGTTCATACGTTGCCCATGATGTTTAAATACCCCTTAAATCCGGTCAGTCAAGTGATGGTCTTTAAGCCTCCTTCTTTGCTTCTTTTCTTGATATGTAAGATTTGCTCACACATCTGTTCAATTTTGTTTGCATCAACCAGCCATACTAGGACTGTTTGCTTTGATTACTTGTTGTTCTTGACCTAACACTCTAACAGAGCTTGTCAACGATTTAAACACTAAGGGCTGCTGTAGTGGGGCCTTGTCCAACTCATAGGTGATATAAAGGTTTGGTTGTACACTAAAGTAGGCTCTCCAAGAGTACCTGGAGATCCAGTTCGAAGGTATGCCTAGTTTTTACATAGTGCAGACATAGTAAATGCTCATTTCATTGTGTGCAAGTGCAAGAGATGTGGCATGTTTCATTATGTGGTATTGTTTTGTTATAATCTCATCCTTTTGTGTTGTTCACAGACTGGAAAGTATGCATATTTATCTTCCAAGGAGACGAGTAACTAGTTTGTGTGACCTTGCAGAGGGGGTGCAATGAAGATAAGATTGAGGATTTCCAAGTACAAGATGTTAGGAAGGAGCCTTGCAAGAGAAGTAGGAGCTGCACTGAGCCTGTTCAACCAGTTAAGATAAGTCACTCTATCCAACTCAATAGCTCCATTCCTTGTTTGTTTCAGGCATAGTTAATTTGCTCTTTTCAATTGCTTTATTTGTCCTCAGTTAATGAGATGCCCAAACAATGATGCCTGATGTTGGGTACTTGTATAACTATTAGTTGGCGTAATTAAAGGCCTTACCATTTAATTACTCTGGCGAAGTGTGACTGAAGCTTTGAAGTCTATTAACCAACTATTATTGCATGAGGCTCACAATCTAGTTTATACAAGGCTAATGATTGCATAGTTTTGCTTACTGTAGTAGGTTTGTATGAATCTCTCTGCTACTCATTATGCTCCCTGAGACTTTAATTGAGCTACAGAATGGTCAACTGCTTGCTTACTTATACTCAACGTGATGTCCAAATTTGTAACTTGTCTGTGTTTTGGATTGGGCCCCAACATCATGCTCCTCTGATGAGCTAAGAGAGATTTCTGTATGCAGGCTGCATAGACTACCTTTTTTATAATTTTTAAAATATCACATGCTTATGCTTCATGACATGTAACATTATTGTTAGTCCTGTTTTGCCATGTACAGAATAGTCTGTCTTGCTCGCTTCACTGTTGTAACTATATTTTTGCCCTAGTCATGTGTACTTACAGAAACATTTCAGGATGAAGTGACATCAACACAAAGATCTGCGAGCAGTGCAGCATGGCCGTTACCGAATGATTATGGAGTGGAATTGGAATGTGTTGATGTTCTAGAGCATCAACTACAGGTGGCAAGACAACGTGTACATGATTCTCAACGTACAATCAACAAGTTGAGACTGGACATGCAGGTATTAGATGCAGGAGTCAAAAAAATGAAACAAGACACTGAGGTAACCACGAAAGAATTGGAGATTTTGCAGACTAAAATTTGTGCTATCTGAATCCGGCCAATCCTTTTTTCTGAAGAGATTATAGTTCAAATGGCAAGTTCTGTTGATGCGTGTCCATGATGTATGATCTTTATTTGTTTGATGTATGTAATTTGCTGTTTGTGTATGCTTTATAATCACTAGTGCCGAACTATAATGCCCAGTGGGTATATTCGGCTGTAATTTCTTTATTGTATAGTGTAGGATTATTTCGCGTTTCTATGCTTTTTATTGTATAGTGTATGTTTTTTAGAGGCGATAGTATTGAGTAAGATATTTGTTGAATATGCTATATCGTTGAAACGGGGGCCAACACGCCCAAACATTTTTTTTGACTATAAACAGTAGGGTAAAAACCCCACTGTAATTTTTATTAAAGTAAGAAAGGGAGAGGTAACAATGTCTCAAGGGCTTGAGGTAAGCCCAAAAGGAAAAAAGATAGAAAGAAATAAAGAAAATAAAGAAGAGAGAAAGAAAAAGCTAAAATATTCCTATAATTACAGGATGGACTCTAACCAAGCTGAAAAGTGTGGCATTAACTTATTCTTCATCCTGAATTTCAATAGCTTGAGCTCTGCCAAGTAGATGTGTTTCCAACCCTGAAAAGAAGGATTAATATGTTCAAAGATCTTGTTGTTCCTGGAAATCCAAATAGCCCAAGAACCTAGTATAATAATCTCCGTGAAGAAAGGAAGCTGCAGTTTGTCCTTAAGGTCTTGAAAAGCTTCCAACACTGACAGGTTGGTTGTTCTGGTTGGGCAGATGTAATCCCAACATTGTGAGGCAAAAGGGCAGCTCCAAAAAAGATGATGCAAGGTCTCCTCCTGTTGACAATTTCTAACAGCACAGTTGTAATCATCCAGCTCAAAATTCTTTCTTCTTAGAAGATTCCTAGTGTTAACTCTGTCATGCAACAATTGCCAGAAAAAAAATTTGTGTTTAGGTTGACAGGAGCTTTGCCATATCCAACTGAAGTGAGGTGGAGTCATCTTATGTCCAATTAATACTTTATAAGCTTTGATTGAGGAGTAAAATTCATTGCCCCAGATGTAGCTCCATGTATCCCTCAACTGCAAATGCTCTGAGCTTCTTAGAGAGATGCAGATATTTTCCATTTCAAGAAATTCCTCATATGCTTGTGTGGTCAGTGGAAGGTGGAATAAATCCTGGAGATACTCAGTATGGATAGCTTGATGGACAGTAATAGATGTATTTCTGGCAAAAGTAATGAGGTGGTGAAATTTGTGTTTCATGACAAAATCATGCCAACAGTCATCCGAAAACAGAGCACTTTGTCCATCTCCTACATTACATCTAGCAATTGCTTTGAATTCATCAATAAGAGCTAGATTTGACTTCCACCAAAAGGATCCCTCCCTTCTGTTGCCTGGCAGATTCCCAACACTGTAGTATGTCTCCCAAACAAGATTTACCCAGGGAATATCATGTCTGTTGAAAAACTTATGCAGATTTTTCATGAGCAATGTCTTGTTGTGTGTGAAGATGTCCATTACTCCTAACCCTCCTTGACTCATGGGTCTACAGACAGTTTTCCATGCCACAAGTGCTGGTCTGCGATCCCCCAAGTCAGGGCTCCTCCACAGGCAGTGCCTCAAATATTTAATGATGTGCTGCTTGATAGTGACAGGAACATCTAGGCAGCACATGAAGAAAATGGTTAATGAAGCAAACACTGATTTGACCAATAATAATTTTCCTGCTTGTGTCATGAATGTAGAAAGTCCAGCAAGTCTTTTGGCAATTCTTTGAACTAGTGGCAAGCATTGTTCCACAGTTGGTTTGTAAATTCCCAGAGGTAATCCCAAGTATGTGAAAGGGAAGTGACCTCTGGAGCACTGCAATGTGTTTGTGAAAAGATCCACTCTGTCCTCTGCAATATTGATGGGCACCATGACTGACTTGCCATAATTAACTTTTAAACTTGTGGCTGCAGCAAAAGTGTTGAGTAGTGCCTTAATACAAATGAGCTCTCTGGCATTAGCTTTCATAAAGACCAGGGTATCATCAGCATATTGCACTATTGGAAAATCAGGGCAAGAATTAACTTGAAGAGGGGGAGTTATAATCCCCAATCTCATGGCCTTGTTAAATATGGACTGAAGGAGGTCAGCAGCCAGAAAAAAAATCAAAGGTGAATAAGGATCACCTTGTCTGACCCCTCTTTTGCAATAAAATTTCTTCCTGGACGCCATACAAACGAACAAACATGTGCAGTCAAAGCGGGCCTTTATTGGGCTGGTCAAAATAATATTAAGTGGATCCCAAATGGGCCCACCGTAACAACGGCTCTTTGCAGGCCGTCAACAGACCTAAAGCTCGATAGGGCCGTATAAATGGGAATGGCATGCGGGCCTTTAGAGGGCCGAAATAAATGTCAATTTTGTCTCGGCCCTTTTACTTGATGGGCCAGTAAGAGGCCGAAAGTGTTATGGGCCAAAGGAGGCCCAATTTGCAAACTAGGCTTTTAACAGGCCGAAAGTCACATTGGGCTGAAATGATGCCATGTGGAACGTGGGCCCCTAATGGACCTGAAGTCAAAGGCCCAACTATTGTGCAGGCCCTTAACAGGCCGAGAGACAAAATGGGCTAAGAGTTGTCCCATTTACCGAATGGGCCGAGGACAGGCCTAAAGTCACAGCGGGCTAGAATTGGCCCAACTGCATAATGGGCCGAGAAAAGGCCGAAAGACGTTCCGGGCCATTAACGGGCTGGAACTAACGATGGGCTGTTAACAGGCCGAAAGAAGCTCGGGCCGCAATTGGGCCCAAAAACGTAGCGGGCCGTTAACGGGCTTAAACTGACGATGGGCTGGAAATTGTGGAATCTAGAATGGGCCTTTGATGGCCCGATTATGTGTAACTTGTATGGTCCGTACTTGTAAATGGGCCTGACTCAAGTAGGCCGCTAATGGGCCGGGCCGCTTATTTTGATAGACATGGCCTTTTCACCGGAATGGGCCTCTGTTGGGCCGTGCCACGTGTCGACGTATCATAGGCACCTCCTGTGCAATGAGCAGATGACATCTGTCCGAATGTTGAGCCGACATGTGTTTCCTCCAGCCAATGAGAATTTTACACGTGGAAAATTCCCATTGGTCCGGGCTATTAACGGGTTATCGGATCCAAAACCGGACCAGATAGCTTAACGGCGTCCCGTTACGGTGGATGCCACATGTCGGTCACCCTTGATGAAAGCACTTCTATGATGCGCGATTTATCGTCATGGAAGTGGACACTTCCGTGATGATAATTTTCGTAATGTCATGGAACACTTCTACGACATCACAGGTATGACTATCTTCACTCTGTCATAAATTTGTCATGGATGTACATGCATGACAGAAAACGTGACCTACTGTGACAAACACGTATCATCACGAAAGTGTCTTTTTTTGTAGTGTTGCAGTGAATACCTTACTGAAAACCGCTTGTCATTTCCTTCTGCTCCTCATTGGGTTCGACACTCTTACTTATTGAAGGGACTACTGTCGGTGTCAAAACCGGCGGATCTCGGGTAGGGGGTCCCGAACTATGCGTCTAGGCGGATGGTAACAGGAGACAAGGGACACGATGTTTTTACCCAGGTTCAGGCCCTCTCGATGGGGGTAAAACCCTACTCCTGCTTGATTAATATTGATGATATGGGTAGTACAAGAGTAGATCTACCACGAGATCAGAGAGGCTAAACCCTAGAAGCTAGCCTATGGTATGATTGTTGTTCGTCCTATGGACTAAAACCCTCCGGTTTATATAGACACCAAAGAGGGTTAGGGTTACACAGAGTCGGTTACAACGGAAGGAGGTCTACGTATCCGTATCGCCAAGCTTGCCTTCCACGCCAAGGATAGTCCCATCCGGACACGAGACGAAGTCTTCGATCTTGTATCTTCATAGTCTAAGAGTCCGGCCAAAGGTTATAGTCCGGCTATCCGGAGACCCCCTAATCCAGGACTCCCTCAGTAGCCCCCGAACCAGGCTTCAATGACGACGAGTCCGGCGCGCAGATTGTCTTCGGCATTGCAAGGAGGGTTCTTCTCCAAATTCCGCGTACTTGTTGAATAGTGTTCGGCTTCTTGTAAATATTGCGCTTCTTGGCTTCCACGCCCAATAATGCCCTTCTTCCACGTGTCAAATGAATGCGAAAAGCCAGGGTGTTTTTACATTTTACCCCCCCCTAGCTGCGTAAATGAGCCGCCTATTAAAGAGGCGAGGATTTAGATCCCAATCACACCATCTTCCCTCCGCGAGCTTTCATCGGAGCGCATTCGACAGAGATCCATTCCATCATGGCTGGTCGCTGCAGCTCCTCCTCTAGCCTTCCCAGCCCTCAGCCTGGAGATTGGGAGAGATGTTCCATCCCACACAGCAAGCTAGTGACGCTTCAAACCAAAGGATTTCTTCCCCTAGCCTACATGGTCCCGGTTCGAGCCGGGCTTGCCACCTATAATGGCGGAAAGCAAGCGGAGAGCGTCCCTAATCCCTCCAAAGGAGAGCGGGTATGCCTTGTCCCTTACTTGATAAGAGGGCTCGGATTTCCAATTCATCCGTTTCTCCGGGGGCTGCTGGAGTTCTATGGCCTCCAGCTGCACAACCTTACACCAGCCTCCATATTGCATATCGCGGGCTTCGTAGCCCTTTGCGAGCTGTTTTTGGGCTGTGAGGCTCATTTCGCGTTGTGGAAGAAGATGTTCTGCCTCGTGCCCCGTTCTCAGGAGGGGTCGATATATCAAGTGGGCGGAGCCGAAGTATGGCGTATCGCCGGGACCGGATATCTATCCGGAACCCCAAAGAAGGCGTCTGAAGAATGGCCTTCCGAATGGTTTTATATAGAAGATGTCCCCCTGCCGGACCCTATTCGGATCGGCCTCCCTGAGTTCGATTATTCTCCCTTGAAGAAGCGCCTAAGCTGGCGTCCACGGAGCCCTCAGAAGGAAAATGACAAGGACGTCCTTTACCTGATGAGCCGGATAAGGTTGTTAGCTCATTCCGGACTGACCATGATCGAGGTCATGGCCACATGCATTATGCGGGGAGTGCAGCCACTTCAGTATAGAGGCCACCCCATGTAGGATTTCAATGGAGAGGATGACGCCACCTGTTGTGGCCGTAAGGGGCCGGAGTTGGTCGCCGCATTGACGAAGATTTTGTCCGCATTGTACAAGGGAGAAGAGGAGGAATTTCTCCATGTCAATCCACAGGGCGGATTTTCTATGTACAATCCTCTAAAATGGGTAAACGGATACTTCTTTTTGCCCATCCGTTCCATATTCCCATAGTTAAGTATCTCATCTTGTGATTTCGACGCAGGAACTGCGCCAGACCGTAAAGGAGATAAACAGCCCTCCTCCACAACCCGAGGATCCGGAACGGTCCCTCGAGCCGGCCTCCCAAGAGGATCCGGACATATTTGTGGAGCTGATCGATGGGGTATTTTACCAACTGAGCATCGACAATGCCTTGGTGGCCATTACGGCCGATTATCCTGGACTGATCCCCGCCTCACAGGTAATTGAGACCAAAGTCCCAATATCTCAGAAATGACCCGTCCGTGCTTATTTTTGACCATCGTATACCAATGGTGTTTCGCAGGGGAGGATCCCGAGGCAGAATACCGAGCCTGTGGCGACTAGCCAACAAGGGACCGCGAGGGCGGGCAGGCTGAAAAGACTCGCAGTCCGGATCGAGACAACGGCGCAGCAGTAAGGCGCGCCGTTTTATCCCAAGGTATTATCCTTACGATGCATGTTAACGCCCGTGTTCTTTTTAGGAAAAAGAGGGCTCGCCGGACTATATACGGAGAGGTTGCCAATCGCGCCTCCACTAGCCAGGCTCCAAAGCCACGTCCAGAAGCAGAGGTGAACACGAGGCGCGCATCAGATGTTCCTCCGACAGAGGATGCGGACAGGCTGTCTGCCACCAATTCCGAGGTGGAGAGTGCCATGAACCACAAGCGTCGTCAAATAGTTCTTCGCGACGCTTGTCTATCCCATGAGGCATTGGAGGCCTTTAACTCGGGAGACGCGTATCTCCGTGCTACTCAAGATGGTCTAACCAGAGTCGCGGAGCAGTATGTAAAGGACATACGGGTAAGAAAATTTTGGTGATTATATATATACCAGTAGCGCCCGAGACTTGAAACAGTTAGAATAACTGTTTTAAGGATCATTTGTTATGCAGGTTCTTACAGAGAAGAATACCCTACTGTCCCAGGAGCTGGAAGAGTGCAAGGCCCAACTTCAGGCCGCACTAGCCACAGCCGAGGAGCCCAAGAAGACCCCCTCAGGTATTATATGCCTCAATTGATAAGTATTATGTAGAGTGCGGCGTGTATACAAGTCTGACAATAAAATTGCCGATGGCGCCGGATTAGATCCGGATAAGCAGCAACTCCTACGCCAGCTAAAGGCTGGTGAGAGCGTGCTTACGAAGGTGAGGCAGGAGAAGAATGATCTCCAAGATGCCAACACCCAGCTGGGCGTGGAACTGAAGGATGTCCGTGCCCAACTGTCGGACTTCGTTAAGGAGAATCGGCGGCTTCGACGCGGCATATTTAGTAAGTGCTTGAACGAACTTTGAAAAAGAGTTCGGCGAGGAAGTCGACTAACAGAATTATGTCTGTAGGTTTGCTAACAGGTCGTCCTGCGGAGGAAATGTCCGGTTCTATGGGTGACCTTCTTCCCGAGCTCTCACAACTGCACAAAAGAGTTCGGCAGGTGATGCACGGCGTTGCCCAGGCCTTGTGGCCCTCCGTCTCCATGCCCGAAGGCCTTGGAGAGCTTGCAGAGAAGCTGAAGGGAGCGCGGCGGCGCTTCCAATTATGGAAGATATCGGCCTGCCGTCAAGGCGCCAGGGAGGCATGGGCCATGGTGAAGACGCGGTACACGAAGGCTGACCCAAACCACATGGCCGAGGTCGGACCTGTGGGGCCTGATGGGAAGGAGATCCCTGTTAGCTTAGTGTACGGCCAGGTAGAGTTGGCCGCCAAATATTCCCAACAGGACTGTAAACTAGACAGCCTGTTGGATGGTATTGAAGAGGAATTTACCCAATCAAATTGACTATGTAATTTAAGATGACATGTAAAATGCCTTCTAGCCGGATTGTAGATCGTTTGTCATGGCAGACCTTTTCGCTTCAACCTCGGGACCCGATAGTCCGGAGTGTGTCCGAATACCCTCTCGGTTATGTACGAACCGGGGCATGCATGGAGACCAGGTGTAGGGGTCATTAGTGCTTGAATAGACAAGTGCCCAACTAGTTATGTTATATTACATGGTTAGTAAGAAACATCTTCCAGGGAGAATAGTTCCGTTAGGGGTTCCTTTCCCTGGGAGGCATGCCCTAAAGTGCATGTCTAGACTGCGAAAAAAATCAGAAAAGCATCTGGGGGCAGATAAATAAACAAGTAGAAAATCTTCTTTTAGTTCACCGACCGAATATTCCCCTAAGAACGCTAGCTTTCGGCTTCACCAAGTCTGCGGTACACATCCGGCTGACCCGGCAGTAACAATCACAGAGGTGCTCCCTTTACCTCCTAGCTGAACAATCGGGAATGTAGGGGTAAGCACAGGAGCCAGGCAACCCAGCTTGGCCAAAACTTAAGTCATATTGATGCATATAATGGTGAATAAAAGGTACATGCGGAAGTGTGACACATGTGTTGGGCATGAAGCCCGTATAAATAAGCTTCTGTTAAAGAAGCCCCCAGGTATAATGAGCGCGGATAGCGTGTCAGTTGTGTGCGAACAAGGCGCGAACGAGCCCTTAAAGGCTATAAGAAAAAGAGAGGGGAGAAGGAGAGAAATATAAGACAGCTAGTGTATAAAAAATGGACAGGGGAAGGAGACGAACACAGAGTCCGGTGCTAGGCGTAGAACCTTCGAAGACAGGCTGCGTTCCATGAGTTCGGCTCGAGTCGGTTATCCGATACGTCTCGCAGACGGTACGCTCCACCAGTCAGGACTTGGTCAATGATAAAGGGACCTTCCCATTTGGGCTTGAGCTTGTCCTTTTTCTTGTCCGGCAGGCGTAGAACTAACTCGCCGACATTGTAGGTTTTGGCCCGTACTTCTCTGCTTTGGTATCTTCGAGCCTGCTGTTGATAGAATGCGGAACGGGCTTTTGCCACGTCATGCTCCTCCTCCAAGGCGTCCAAACTGTCCTGCCGATCGAGTTCGGCTTCTCTTTCTTCTTACATGCGCACACGAGGTGAGTCATGAATTATGTCGCAGGGCAGAACCGCCTCTGCGCCGTATACCATAAAGAATGGTGTGTATCCGGTGGTGCGATTCGGCGTGGTCCACAGCGCCCAAAGTACGGAGTCGAGCTCCTCTACCCAGTGCGTGTTAGATTCCTTGAGGGACCGCACTAATCTGGGTTTGATACCGCTCATGATTAGACCATTTGCTCGCTCGACTTGACTGTTAGTTTGTGGGTGATAGACTGAAGCATAGTCGAGCTTGATGCCCATGTTTTTGCACCAAAGTTTTACCTCGTCGGCCGTAAAGTTCGTGCCATTATCAGTGATGATGCTATGGGGGACGCCATAGCGGTGTACGACCCCGGATATGAAGTCTATCACCGGTCCGGATTCGGCCGTCTTAACAGGCTTGTCCTCTATCCATTTGGTGAACTTATCCACCATGACCAGTAGGTATTTTTGCTTGTGGGTTCCTCCTTTAAGGGGTCCAACCATGTCAAATCCCCAAACCACGAAGGGCCAGGTGATGGGTATAGTTTGGAGGGCAGTGGGTGGCATATGGCTTTGGTTAGCAAAGACCTGGCAACCAACGCATCGTTGGACTAAGTCCTGAGCATCTGCCCGGGCCGTCGGCCAATAAAATCATGTACGGAGGGCCTTACTTATAAGGGACCGTGCTGCAGCGTGGTGCCCGCCGAGTTCGGCATGAATTTCAGCCAGAAGATTCCGCCCTTCCTCTTCGGAGATACACCTTTGAAGGACTCCGGTGGTGCTTTTCTTATAAAGATCTCCCTCATGGACTTTATAGGCTTTAGATCGCCGCACAATGCGGCGTGCCTCGTTTTGGTCCTCGGGAAGTTCCTGCCTGGTTAGGTAGGCTAGGAATGGTTCTGTCCACAGGGCAATGACTGCCATTAGTACGTGGGCTAAGGATGTTACTTCGTTGGCAGAGCCTCCAATTGTGTCAGAGTGTTCGATGTCGGGTGGTGCGGTTGGGTCCGGGCTGTTATTTCCGGGTTCCCCTTCCCATGCTACGGATGGCTTGAACAGCCTCTCCAAGAAGATGTTGGGACAGACGGCATCGCGCTTTGCGCCAATGCGTGCCAGGACGTCTGCTGCCTGGTTGTTTTCCCGGGTTATATGGTGAAATTCGAGCCCCTCGAACCAAGCTGACATTTTTAGGACGGCGTTGCGATAAGCTGCCATTTTCAGATCCTTGGCATCAAAGTCTCCATTTATTTGGGATATCGCGAGGTTCGAATCCTGCGCACCTCTAGGCGTTGAATGCCCATGGATACTGCCATCCGGAGACCATGTAAAAGGGCTTCATATTCAGCTGCGTTGTTGGAGTCCGTATACATTATCTGGAGTACATATTGAACTGGGACGTTAGAACGACGCCAGCCCCCAGACCAGCCAACATTTTGGAGCCGTCAAAGTGCATGATCCAGTTGGAATATGTGTCGTACTCTTTAGGGAGTTCGGCTTCAGTCCATTCGGCGATGAAGTCGGCCAAAACTTGCGACTTAATAGCTCGCCGTGGCTTGTATGTTATGTCGAACGGGAGGACCTCAATGGCCCATTTGGCAATCCGGCCCATCGCATCGTGGTTGTTTATAATATTGTTAAGTGGCACTTCTGAGGCTACTGTTATCGAACACTCTTGAAAGTAGTGTCGCAGCTTCCGGGACGCCATGAATACCGCGTACGCTATCTTTTGATAATGCGGGTACCGTGACTTGCATGGAGTGAGGACCGTGGACACATAGTAAACCGGCTTTTGAAGGGGGAATTTGTGTCCGTCCGTTTCTCGTTCGACGACGAGTACTGCGCTCACAACTTGATGAGTTGCCGCAATGTACAATAGCATTGGTTCGCCAATGTTTGGCGCGGCCAGGACCGGGTTTGTTGCCAATATGGCTTTTATTTCGTCGAGTCCGGCCGTGGTGGCATCCGTCCACTCGAAGTGTTCGGTGCACCGGAGGAGGCGATAAAGGGGTAATGCCTTTTCTCCTAAGCGGGAGATAAAGCGGCTTAGAGCCGCCACACATCCGGTCAATTTTTGTATTTGTTTGAGGTCCTTTGGGATATCCAATTGTGACAGAGCTCGGATCTTGGCTGGATTTGCTTCAATTCCTCTACCGGATACAATGAAGCCCAAGAGCTTTCCGGCCGGTACGCCGAAAACACATTTTCCGGGTTGAGCTTGATGTCGTATGTTCGGAGGTTATCGAATGTGAGCCTCAAGTCGTCTACTAGAGATTCGACATGCTTGGTTTTGACGACCACGTCATCTATGTATGCCTCCACTATTTTGCCGATCTGGTTTGTCAGACATGTCTGAATCATGCGCTGATATGTTGCGCCGGCGTTTTTGAGCCGGAAGGGCATTGTGTTGAAGCAGAATGGGCCGTATGGTGTGATGAATGTCGTTGCGGCTTGATCTGACTCTGCCATCTTAATTTGATGGTAGCCAGAATATGTGTCGAGGAAACACAATGAATCGTGTCCTGAGGTAGCGTCAATAATTTGATCGATGCGGGGGAGAGGGAAAGGATCCTTTGGGAAAGCCTTGTTGAGGTCCTTAAAATCGACGCACAAGCGCCAGGATTTATCCTTCTTTGGTACCATCACCAGGTTTGCTAGCCTGTCCGGATGTTTTATGTCTCTGATGAATCCGGCCTCCAATAGCTTGGCTAGTTCCTCTCCCATGGCTTGTCTCTTAGGTTCGGAGAAACGCCGAAGAGCCTGCTTGACTGGCTTGAATCCTTTTAGGATATTTAGGCTATGCTTGGCCAGACTGCGTGGGATTCCTGGCATGTCTGAAGGGTGCCAGGCAAAAATGTCCCAGTTCTCGTGTAGGAACTCTCGCAGTGCGGCGTCTACATCAGGGTTTAATTGTGCCCCGATGGAAGCTGTTTTTGTAGGGTCCGTTGGATGGACTTGGAATTTGACTATTTCGTCCGCTGGTTTAAAGGAGGTGGACTTGGATCTTTTGTCGAGTATCACGTCGTCCCTGTTCACCGTGGAGCGCAGCGCAGTCAGTTCCTAAGCCGCTACGGCTTTGGATAGTGCCTCGAGGGCTAGTGCGACTGTCTTATTTTCAGCGCGGAGTGATGTGTCCGGATCACTAGCGAGAGTGATGATTTCGTTGGGCCCGGGCATTTTGAGCTTCATGTACCCATAATGGGGTATGGCTTGGAAGATTGTAAACGCCTCTCGCCCTAATAGGGCGTGGTATCCGCTGCTGAACGGGGCCACTTGGAATGTGACCTCTTCGGACCTATAATTGTCCGGCGTGCCGAACACCACATCCAGTGTGATTTTTCCTGTACAGCGCGCTTCCCGACTGGGGATTATTCCTCTAAAGGTTGTGTTGCTTCGCTCAATGTGGTTCCAGTCTATTTCTATTTTTTGAAGGGTTTCTTCATAAATGAGGTTCAATCCGCTGCCGCCGTCCATGAGTACCTTGGTGAGTCGAAAGTCGTCCACTATTGGACTGAGGACCAATGCGGCTGGTGCTCGGGCTGTTCGGAATTTAGGTTCATCACTGGCATTGAAAGTAATAGCCGTGTCACTCCATGGGTTTATTTGTGGCCACATGGTAGACTTCGGCAAGGCTGCGGAGTGTTCGTTTTCACATATTGTTTGATGCGAAAGTCTCGAAGACTGTTAATACCGTGCTGGTATCTTTTGGCTGGTGCTCTGTGGCTTCTGGGATTAGAAGATCTTCGCCACTTTTGGCCACCTGCCGGAGTATCCAACATGCTCTAAGGCTATGAGTTGATGTGGCGCCCTCTATACTGTGGATTTTACAGGGTCCATTAAGCCACCCCTCCAGCACGGTTCCATGCCCTGTAGAGGGTTTTTGCTTTTTGGTGTTTAACCCGGGTGTGTGGCGATAATGCACCCTTTTATTTCGGACTGGGTTTGTATTCAGGGCCGGATTGTCCCAAATTTTTATTTTGGTTTTCCAGGCGCTTTCCATCGCATAATACTTTTGTACTATGGACGCCAAGTCAGCGAAGCGTGTAATTTCACGGCGACTTATGGCGTTGAGGATTCCCTTGTCCGTGCAATTGTTGCAAAAGAATGAAATTGCATCCTCCTCGCGGCAGTCCTTTATCCTGTTCATGACCAGGAGGAATCTGGCCCGGTAATGGTGTACTGTTTCTTCGGGCTCTTGCCGAATTTGGGATAGATCGCTTATGTTTGGGTGGGTGGGTGGAATTAAATCCGGAACCTCACCCAATCTGAGACTCAGGGGCCAAGGAGTTTCCGAACTCGGAAGCTTGGGTTCTTGGATGTTGTTCAATGAATCTAGCCGTTGCCTGACTTTAGGTTCAGGGCTGAGTGACGTCCTCCCCTCCGCGGGTATCCGGCTTGGAGGGATCGGGAATCCGGACATAACTAGTCCTTAAGATAGATGAAGGGTCGCCGCATTGTTCCTCCACCACTGTAACGTGATGGGTGGCCTGGGGAGAGTTAATCTCTCTCAGATCGGGTTTAAGCCCAATCTGATCGTAGTCTGTAGCGACTCCCAGGGCGGCGATGCGATCCAAGAGCTCGTTTAGGGAAGAGAGCTCCATCGGATCTAACTGCTCGGCGAGTTCCGAGTTGACGTGAAGATTGCTTTCGATGACCCGAGAAGTCATCCTCGGCGCGGCGGCCGAACAGGCGGTCATAAGGAAACCACCTAGCCGGAGAGTTTGGCCGATAGCCAAAGCTCCTTTAGCAACAGTGTCGTTTTTAAAAACGGGATGCGGCATCCTTCCTGATGGCGATGGCACAGAGGAACTCTCAATGAAAGCACTAATGTCGGTGTCAAAACCGGCGGGTCTCGGGTAGGGGGTCCCGAACTATGCGTCTAGGCGGATGGTAACAGGAGACAAGGGACACGATGTTTTTACCCAGGTTCGGGCCCTCTCGATGGAGGTAAAACCCTACTCCTGCTTGATCAATATTAATGATATGGGTAGTACAAGAGTAGATCTACCACGAGATCAGAGAGGCTAAACCCTAGAAGCTAGCCTATGGTATGATTGTTGTTCGTCCTATGGACTAAAACCCTCCGGTTTATATAGACACCAAAGAGGGTTAGAGTTACACAGAGTCGGTTACAACGGAAGGAGATCTACGTATCCGTATCGCCAAGCTTGCCTTCCACGCCAAGGAAAGTCCCATCCGGACATGGGACGAAGTCTTCGATCTTGTATCTTCATAGTCCAAGAGTCCGGCCAAAGGTTATAGTCCGGCTATCCGGACACCCCCTAATCCAGGACTCCCTCAACTACAATCCCCTATACTTGTGGGTCATCAACCCCCTTCTTCAAATTAGACGTGGCAGATGCGGAATGAACTCCTACCACAAGATCGCATGCGAGCAATTCAAGAGGAATTAGCGGGATTCTTTCTTGACCACGTCGTCAATAAAGCCGGAGAATACCATGTGGAATTTGACATTAGATGTTAGGGAATTGTAAGAGATCTTATATTGTATATATGTAGCTAGTAGCGTCGGATAGATATACGAAAACTTGTTGTTCGACCAATCTCTTGGAGAAGGAGAGGTCGATCACTTCTCTCTGTATATGTTCATGGCGAGCTTTTATACTTAATGGTTTCCTTCATTTGCTTACTAGCTAGCGTGTTGAGTCCTCTCTATACGTATAGTACGTAGCATCGACCAAGCACGGAGATAAGAGAGGACACTTCTCTCTATTAGCTAGCTAACACAATATATGAAACCCCTAAATTAACCCTACAAAACCCCCCAAAACCCCCAAAGCCCCCTCCCCCCTTTCAGAAAAAAAACCCTAGCCCCTGAACTACTGATGCATGGACGCTTATTGGTCCCGGTTGGTGCTACCAACCGGGACAAAAGGCCCCCTGCCTGGGCAAGCCGCAGCGGCCACATGGAGCCCCATCTGTCTCGGTTGGTATAAGAACCGGGACTAAAGGTATTGGGCTTTATACCGACCCTTTAGTCCCGGTTCCCGAATTGGGACAAATGGGCCTTATGAACCAGGACAAATGGGCCGTTTTCTACTAGTGTATGCAAGCACACCAACGACCACCAAGGTTGGCCAAGCTTAGACGGTTTCGTTAGAGACCAATGCCCCCTGGGAAAGTTAACGGGCCTAATGGGCCATTGTGGAGGAGAGGAGGCAGGCCACGGGAGGTGCCCCCCTTGCCCAATGTGAATTGGACAAGGGGAGGGGGCGCGGCCCCCCTCTTTCCTTCTCCTTCTCCCTCCTTTCCCCTTTCCCCCTCTCCGTTAGAAGGAAAGGGGGCGAATCCTACTACAAACGGAGTCCTAGTAGGACTCCCCCCTCTTGGCGCGCCCCCTTGGGTCGGCCTCCTCCTCCCCCCTCCTCTATATACATGAGCAGAGGGGCACCCCAAAGGCACAACGGTTGTTTCTTAGCTGTGTGCAGTGCCCCCTCCACAGTTTACTCCTCCGGTCATAGTGTCGTAGTGCTTAGGCGAAGCCCTGCGCGGATCACATCACCATCACCGTCGCCACGCCATCATGCTGACGGAACTCTCCCTCGACCCTCTACTGGATCAAGAGCTCGAGGAACGTCATCGAGCTAAACGTGTGCTGAACACGGAGGTGTCGTACGTTTGGTAATTGGATCAGTTGGATCGTGAAGATGTTCGACTACATCAACCGAGTTAACATAATGCTTCCGGTTTCGGTCTACGAGGGTACGTGGACACACTCTTCCCATCTCATTCCTATGCATCTCCTAGATAGATCTTGCGTGAGCGTAGGAAACTTTTTTAAATTGCATGCTACGTTTCCCAACACCCCCGCCGCGAATGCCCACGCTCTGGGCGTCAACGCTGCTGCGCGATTCCCGCCGGCAACGGAGAAGGTCGCCAAGGCCTCCAGCGTAAAGCGGAAGAGGATTCTGGCTACAAAGAAGCCGGCTCTTTCATCCACTCCCTCAGCCCCGGAAAGAGGTTCCCCGACGATGCCGCTCAACGGTGCTGCTCCCACCGCAGGCGAGGTGTTTGATGAAATGGTCAAAAGGTATGCATCTTCGGTCATGGCAATTTTCTTTGCTTTTCGCCATTTGCGATAGCTTGTGAATTGTTGTCGTTCACTATAGCGGTGGTTCGAACAATGCAATTCCTGAGTTCGTGAGCTTGTTGGACACCAACATCGTTGACATCGATTAAGCCCCGTTCACCGCATTCAATTACAATGAAACGGAGGGTGGCGTGGATGATCATGGTGGTGAAGAAGAAGTGGAGGAGATCGATGAGGGGGCGTATGAGAAATCGCAAACAAAAAGTGGAAAAAGCCAGAGATCGAAGAACTACACAATCTTGGAAGATCAAATCTTGATCAAGGCATGGAGTGCGGTGTCTCTTGATGCATGCACGGGTACTTTTCAAACCGCCAAGAGGTATTGGCAAAGGATCGAAGATCAATACTTCCGCATGATGGCAAAGTATCCCAATAGGACTCCACGCACCTTTCGGTCGCTTTAAGAGCGCTGGATGTGACCAAGCCTATTTGCATCCGTTGGCAAGCTTGCTTGGAGCAAGTACGCAGTGCACCTCCAAGTGGGACCGTGGAATCCGACTATGTGAGTTCATTTTGACTTTGTTCAAGTTGTGCACATCATATTGCATCATATGAAATGATTGCATCATTTGACTTTATTCAAATTGTGTAGGACAAAATTGCCCAACATAGATACAAAGACATGGAAGCTTCAGAAGGCAAATTCTTCAAACTAGAGCATTGTTGGGACTTGCTCAAAGAGTGTGAGAAGTGGAAGTTGATTGACAAAGAATCCCCACCGAAGAGAGGTTCACTTACAAACATGCATGAAGATGAGGATGATGATGGCCCAAGAAACTTGAACAAGCCCGATGGCGACAAGAAGACTAAGGGCCTGTTCTGAAACACGCCAGCTTCTGCAAAACTTCTCGTATCTAGCTTCTACCCCGACTTCTCGCTTCAGGTGGCGCTACACAAATCGTCGAGGCAACTTCTCCTAGCACTTGGGTGAGCTGGCAGCCCAGCTGGGGTGTTAAAGCCTAGTTTCTTGCCACCTTGGGCCGGCTGGAAGCAGCCCATTTCGGGCTGAACCGCGCATAGGCTAAAAAAAGGAGGAACGAGCGGCCGTCCTTCTCCAGGCTCGGGATGGTCTCGGGTGTCAATGGCGTCGGACCTAGCTCCTCTAAGCCATGTTGTCACGGCTCCTTCCACCCCGCGCGAATGGCTGCGCCGAGGACGGGATCCGGCGGGAATCAGCCTGGGACGGCCGGATCTGTTGGCGGAGGAGAGATTCCGGCCGGCGACAAGGGTAGCTGCGTCTGGCGGCGGGAACGGCGGCGGCGACGGCTTGACAGGAGAATATGAGGGAAAGGGGAGAGATGTGAGCGAGCTTTTCCCAGCAGGTGCGTGCGGGATCGAGGGGGTACCTGGTCGAACCGTTTTCTCTTGGCGGTGGCATTTCCGTCGTAATTAACCAAAACTCCAGATTATGAAATCTGTGGAGCTGGGAATCCCTCGCTCCAGAAAATTGCACTACAGCCCACGGTGGCTTCGGGAATTTCAGCTTCTCAGAGTTATTACGTTTGGGTTAGCTTCGAGCCAAAATTTGCTGAAGTTTGGAGTTGGATAAGATAAGAACATGCCCTAAGGAGAAGATGAAGAGAGAGCACGAAGCGTCGAGCTTGAGGGAGAAGATTGATGTCATGGTGCAATCAAATGAGTTGATGTTATTGAAGTCGTTGGAGATCAAGAAAGAGTTGATCGAGAAGAAGGCAAGGGAGAAGCAAGAAAAATGGTAAATGCTCAAGAAAGAGGGGCTGCGCAAAGCGGCCATTGAGGAGAGAAGAGCACGTGCCGCTGAAAACAAAGTCATGTCCAAGTTGCTCGCCAAAGAGAACAAGATCATGACAATGAACCGCAATGACATGGACGACCTCACCAAAGAATGGCATGATATGGCAAGAAGAGAAATCTTGAAGAGGAGAATGGTTGCGTCGGTCAGTGCATGTTACAGTGCCGAAGATGTTTTCTCAGCGGGGTTTGGAACCAATGTCGATGATTTTGGTGTGGGAGTTGGAACAAGTGTCGAAGGTGGATTCGGTGGTTTCATGAACTCCATGGACTCGATGGCGCGGAGTGAAGATCGACCAAGATGATGCCGGACATGGTCGTCACTTTTGCAAGACCCTCTTTTGCGTTTGTCCTACAAAACTTAAGCTTTTATTTGCGCATGAACTGTGTTCTATTGTTTGAATTTGAACTTATTTGTCGGAACCGATGTCAAATTCGATAATTGGGTGTCTTCGGTTTGCGGGTCGACGCGGCGGTGCCCGAGCAGACCCCGCGTAGCCGACCCGTAAAAGAGCATATTCGTCGAATATCCTTTTTTACGGGTCCATTTTGCGGGGTCTGAGTCTGACCTCGCCTGCGCCGGCTTGCATACACACTTTTCCGCAAACTGCAAAACACTTACGCGGGTTAGGATTTTGCGGGGTCAACTAGAGAAGCTCTGAGTTTGTTAAATGGCATTGTAATTGAACATGTATATTGTGCATATAAGCTCCCTTGTTGAGTTGTCTTTTGACTGAATTTGATACGCAGCAATCCATATCTGGACCATTTGTTTTAGTTAGATTCGAATTTAAATTTAAATTTCATGAAGTATGGATTTGAAATGATGTTGAACCTACTGATATGATTTGTTTGAGAACTGCTGGAGATGCTCTAAAATGATTTAATGGGCCACTGTGCTATTGAAGAAAAAAAAAAGTGAGATCGCAACCTCACTTTATTATGACTTTATTAATGATGAACAAGCTAGGTTTCAGCACCAGAGCGCACTTTGTCCGAAAATTCCAACCTCGACAATGTTGCCCAGTAGCTTTAAAAACATTGGTTCGACAATGATGTCCAGGAGTAGGTCTAAACACATTGGTGGTAGTAGGTGACGCCGAGACACCAAAGAAATGAGTTTCGGTGCACAAAGCAAGATGCATCCTGGAAATCCCAAGGCAGGATTTAGCATGTTTGCCTCAGCTCGTACTGGTGGCAAATTGTCAACGGCGTGTCCTTGGAAACTGGCCTTTCCTCCGACCAAAGCTCCATGTTCAAATTACCTGTTCCCCAATGTACCAAGCATTTGCTAACCTGACTGGGATCAAAACTATTGACCAAGCTCACCCCTGCACATTTGTCCACTAGCATCCACTCCCCTGGTAGTTTACAAGATAACAAATGAAGCAAATAATCTCAGAAAAGTAAACAATTCAGGAACAAAAAATGCTGATCAGTCAAATAATCTCAGAACTTCGGACAGCTTAATTTACCGTTTGGCCGGAGATCTCCCTCTAATGTCACTTCTCCAGATTCTGGAGAGAACTCTTGCTTTGAGCCATTGATGGCCGTAAAAGCAACAACCACCTCAGTTGGGTGCAGAAGGGTGAAAGTAGGATGAACTCGCAAACATACCAACCTTCACAGGAGGAACATACTTCAGTTTTCCGAGATACTATTTCACTCTGAATAATCAAAGATACCTCTGCCTAAAATTTTAACTCGAGTTGGATCGGAATAATTATAAAACTTGCTGAATGGTAGAACAAAGCATACTCAGGAGAAAAAGAACATATGCCAGCAAATCTAAGATTTAATAGAACTGAAAGCATTTTGTTTTGTGGCACCAATGCAATCTGTATGGGCATTCACATGAGTGTTCTGTATTGTGTAATTACATAAGTCGCAGCTGCACAATTCCTCATCAAGGATTACAAACATAACTTTTTTTATAAAACTTAGCACTCACCTTGAAAACCCACCAGAGCCAGCACCAACACTTCTGGCTTGAATGCTAGAGTTAATCTGAACAATCTTTGGGTTGTCTTTCAAAATGGATATGTGGCGCTGAAGAACAAGACCACCCCCAATATCACCTTCCAAACAAATAGATTCCTCCTCTCCTGATTGCTCAACATACCTCCTGTATTTTTTCAATTAACAGTTATTTTGTTGCCAAAAGTGGAACTACACAACTATTCACCCACAAGTCAAAGAGCATCAAACAGAAGTAAGAAACAGTCTAAATGATGTTTTATTTTACCTAACGACTTTGTACTCTTCTGTGCACCCAGCAGACCTATATTCAGTCCCGCTGTATTCTTCATAACCATTTATTTCAATCCTGCTATGAAGCCACTGGGAATCTGTAGTGATCAAGCATAAACCCTACGTAAGTTAACAATAACAACACTAGGGTCAATGTAGAGTCCATTCGCAATCATCAATGGCATACAAGGACTGCAAGAACATTACTCAAATGTTGAAGCATCTCAGAATAACTTTAAACTACTCTTTTGCAACAGATGTACTGGTCAACAGCAATTCAGGGCAATCTCTATTTGACCGCATATACATCCTATCAGTACAATGAGATTGTAAACCTGGCCTGAGTCCACTAATAGTATAATAGAGGTGAACCATACCAGTAGGAAGATGTGTCATTGAAATAATACGACCACCAATCCATGGTACAACCTTAAGCAACCAGTCCCCGCTCTTCAAATCAATAGGTATTTTTGAGAGCTCAGCGCCTTCCTGTCCTGACGGTTCATCTATATCAGGTATAGGCGAAATCATCTCTGCACGATCATCACATGATAGCAATATAAGACAAGTTCAGAGATAAGCCCTTCTAGATCTAAAACATTATAGCCATGGCAAAATAGTGGGATCAATACCCAAACGTTTCTTGAGCTCAAGTTCACTTGTTGCGACTAAGTTGGACAATTCAGACCCCGAAGGCATCGTAATATGTACTTCTTCGCCATCAACACCATTTGAACTTATCTGAGTTCACAAGAAGTCATTAAAACCCTACAGCCAACATTTGTTTACTTTTCAAGTGAGAAATAAGAAACAGGTCAATAGACATACCATAGCACCTCCACCAAGTAATATGCTTATGTTTAAGTTACGTTTTGGTCTATTCCAGGATCCTTCGGTTTTCAGAACTTTCACAGAAACCACTGATGAGTGAACTTGGGCAACATAATATGTTAAAAGATAGTTCCCCTGTGTGAACCCGTATCCATCCCCAGCATCTTCAAATAGGACACCTTCAGCTTTACCTATAAAACAAGTCAGTCATGGTGGATCATTCAGTATGACAATGTTTTAAATCAGTCGCTTGAACGCAGAAAATGGGCTAACCAATGCAGCAAAACATAAGAGATGATGGAAATATAAATTAAATAGATGGACAGCATATTCCATTATTTATCCAAGAAAAATACACGAGTATTTGCAGATTACTATATGTAACTAGATATGATCTTCACAAAGAGAAAATGGGAGCTTTGTTTTTTTTTCAAGAACACGCAAAAGCCTTGAGTTCTGATGCATTGACTAGTGATGTTTAGCGGCATTTAGCGGGTGTTGCTCTTCTTACTTTCGATGGTGGCGGCGTTTAGCGGGTGTTGCTCTTCTTACTTTCAATGGTGGCGGGGTTTAGTTTACTCTCCAAATCTCCATGATGCCACGGGACCCCTCACACTTGCCGCTGTCAAGCAGGCAAGGTAAGCTGAGTCGGGCGTTGACGAAGATGATCGTGTTGCGATGCTTCAGATGCACCGACCACCTAGATTATAGCCGTTCACGTGACTTTCCAGACCGAGGGGGAGGACGAGGACGATCGGATCTAGGAGTGTACCTCGTGCCACACTGTCCACAAAAAGGACCAACCAGTGAGGAGATAGTCCAAGAGGGGTGTCTATGTCCCTTGGTCGTCTGGACGATGAGGGGTGTACCGGTGGAGGGCTCGGGCTCATTCTCTGTCGCGGGTAGTGGCGACGCCCAGATTCGGATTTAGTGTCTTTTACTCGTTGCGGTGGTCCTGGGTGCATTGTAGTGCGGCGGAGCTCCGCCATGTGGGCCTCACCAGCTTGCTCCGCCCCGAAGTGCTCGCGGGTCTCCCGGTCTTCCCGCGGTGGCCACCCGGGGGTCGACCGGCTCCAATCGCGGCAGGCCATGGGGGGAGTTGCGCCGGGTGTTGGCGCCGTGGAGGCGGACCAACATGATGTTGTACTCGCGCGCTACTTGCACCATGGAGTGGAAGGAGCCAATCCAAATCCGCTTGTGGGTATCGCGGTCGATGATCTCCGCAACCCACGTCCCCCACCGGCGTTGCCACACGCTGATGTATTTTGGCTACGGCGGCGGCGGCAGGTCAAGGATGCGGGATGCATGCAAGCGCCGTCGCGGCAACGCTCGCCGGCGTGGATCCATGTTGGGATGGGCAGCGGTTGGATCCAGACATTATCGGCGGTGGCTGGATCCAGTCATTATTTGCGGCAGAGCGGATGTGGACGAGGGTGGGTGCGCGCCGGCGGGGGCTGTGGGAGGTGAGGCGAAATGGGGTGGGGAATTTTTACTCCGCGGCCAGCTGGTCAAGTATATTTAAGAGTCACGGCCGCCGCAGAGTAATTTTTTTACTCCACTAACCGTTTATGTGGACCTCCGCTTTTTGGTTGGATGTTGTGCTTCGGTTGCGGTTTGCTTTATATATAAAGCGGGGCGTGAAGCCTTTTTCGGTAACGGTTTTAGGGGTTCGGTTAGTTCCGGTTAGAGGAGGAAAACCAGATTTTTCTTCCTCTAACGCTTTATTGGGGATCGGTTTGAGATGCCCTAAGGCAATAGTGCTAAGGCACCCCTGATGTCAGAGATCCATCGGCGGTCCACCAAGGCGTCCTGGACGGTCCCCGCTTCCGGATGCCCCCAGAGACTATAAGGAATAACTCAGGCACAATCTCTGAAATAGCGTGGCCATAGAGGCAGTGATCCTCCCAGAATAAGGCTGAGGCTCCATCGCCAACCACCATCCTGGTGGATGCAGCAAACACTGCGTGCTCTTCTAGACAAATGCAAGTCGAGGCCCCTCTAAGGACGGATGGGGTCAGTGCGCGTCCTCCACAACCAACGAACCCTGAGACTGATCGCCATCCTACCTAGATCCAGAACACCCAAACCCCCAAGCCTTAGGGGTCGACACACCATGACCCAATTGACGTGGCAATGGCCACCCGCTGCGGCCCTCCTGCCCGCCCAAAGAAAGCCCTGAAGGATCTTGTCAATCTTCTCCTGAGCCTTCTTGTTGAGCCCTAGAACCACCAGCTGATGGAGAGGCATAGTGACAAGATAGACTTAACCAAAGTAAGGCCACTAGCTATGTAAGACTAAGTGGGAACATGCCCCACTTAGATTTTCCCTTAAACATAACCAATCTCCGATGCGCAACAAACCACAAACATAAAGCATCCAGACAAAAGTTAAAGGAACAACATGCATGAGGTGTAGTGCATACCATTTTCATCCAGCGAAACAATTAGTGATAAATCATCCTCTAAACTTGCTTCACCAACATGCTTAATAGGAAGCCCTACAGGAAGTATGGCTCCACCTTGTAAATACATCACCGGCAGATCCTGTATGATCATTCAATTGTAAATAAAATCAGTTCAGCTCCAGACTAGCACTCAAGACAGCACAATGAAAGTTTACCAACCAACTTACAGGGTGTGAATCTCCAAAATCAAAACGTGACCAAACACCCTTCGGCAACTTATGTGCACATTCATGAGCACCTTTATCAGGTGAAGTGCTGCCAAAATACCAGAGCAACTGAAGTCACACCAAAGCATAGACGAAAAATACAAATTATTTCATTACTTGGCTATTATTTCACTGTACATAATAACACATGACAGAAAATTAAGTATTTTACAGCCGACGATGCAAAATCAGATTCCAGACAAGCCCACTGGCACAATAACATTCAAGCACATATACAGAAGAAAATCAGGAGTACATATCTGGTCTTCGAAGAGAAGAAAGCAAGAAGTTTGTTGTAAGCACATTGACGTGAAATCATTACCTTGCACAGATTAAAAGTGGTCCCAGGAGAAAGGAAGTCTCTATTTTCCTCAATTCTGGGTCTTGTGAGTCTACAAGGAAAACAAGGGATATGATTTAGTAGCACAAAATAAATCTATCCTAACAAGACTATTTTATATCAGCCCACCAAAGCAATGAAGAAGACAAAGGGCAGATTTTTTTTAGATATGTAACTTTGCATCAGAATTTCAATAGCTGGCATTGGTTAGAATCAGAAAGGATTTCTCCAAACAAACGTATTCTGCAGTTCAGCAACCAAAGGCTGTGACTTAGAATATGGGTATCCGCTACTTAGATACATTAGTGGGACAGTGAGACAGCAATTATTACCAGAAAAGAAAAGTGGAGCAGCAACTGGAGCACCCTTCTTATGTGAAAGGTAAAATAGAGTGTAGATATGTGGCAGTAGGCGATACCGTCTTAGCAGCGCAAGACGACAAACTTCCTCGCACTGAAATATATATGAGCTGTTAGAAATTAAGTGCCAGAAATCGAAGGGGCTTGACTTTGAATTAGCTAAAATCAACGTGACAACCAAAAGAAGGTAACTTGCATGCCAACTTCAGTTCAGGTTCTCAGACGCTGACGCACGAGACCTGTTCAACTTCAAACAATAGCACAGTGGAGAAGAGTATTGCCCTGACACTCCGATACACAACCCTCTGAAGTTGCAAACCTGGAAAGCTAAATTCTTGAAGGATCTTCAGCTGATCTCTTATCATACCAAGGTCGAAGTTTGCGAGTTGGAAAGCTAAATTCTTGAAGGATACTCAGCTGATCTCTCATCATATGAAGGCTCAAAATAGACAAGATTTCTCCGATTGATGTAAGTCACTCTAGTGCCGAGTGTGTTAGCTTGGGCGTTTACTCTCTTTTAGTCTTTCAGCTTAACCCTTCACTAAGATTTTATAATGATGTGATACAGTTAGTACTTGCAAAGTGAAGCTAGTGTGGGTGTGTAGGGGGGCCTTATGCAAAGGTCGCCACATCAATGCATCAATGTTTCTTTAAATAGGTTCAGTTACCTCGTGGGGCACGACGTACTCCCACGTTAGGAGATGCAACGATAGAAGTGCTTAGCTCGTCAGAAGTCCGTAGACGTAGCCATTTCCGAAGCTCCCCTTCTCTTGACGATCAGAGACTTAAAAGGTCCCTCGGATCCCGACAGCCAGCTCCAAGACTTACAAGGTCCCCTTGGAGGGGGGTGCCTCTCCCTTGTTGATTTATGTGAGAGTGAATGAGAGTACATGCTCATGGGGGCTATTTATAGCCTTAGGGATCATTTACAAAAGACAAGGCTACCCTTTAGGTGGTACTTAGGAGGTGTAAGCTAGGGGCCGCTGGCTGCAGCCTCAGGTTCTCAGGCGCCGGTGCATGCTGCTCGGCCAAGCGCGCGGCAGCCGGAGGAACCGGCGCAGCCGCCAGTGGCCAAGGCGCCGGCCCTTGGAAGGGGTCGAGGCTCGCACCATGGATGGGATGGTCAAGGGCGCGGTGGATACAGCAGAGATGGTCCGAGATTCAACCAGTACGGGCAGTGGGGTGACGATGGTTACGATGCATATGGTGAGGGGCTGCACCGTGGATCATCCTCCGGTGGCGGCCGTGGTTTCAACTGGTACAATGGCGACGGTCCAGGACATGGATTTCAGGGCCCGCCCGGTAATTTTGTTGAAGGTGTCGCCAGCCCCAATTATCGTTTCCGGGGAGGCTATCGGCGTGGCGGGAGAGGGAGGCGCCCACCTCCACCGCGACAACCTCCGCCGCCACCACCGCCCGTTGCGGACATGGCTCTGGGGACGGAGTTGGAGCACTCAGCAGATGTGGCGGGAGTCTCATCCACGTTGCCCGCGGCTGCGGTTGACGCGGTCAGGGCTCTGGCAGCGGTGACCGTTCCGGCTGCTTCTGGAGTCGCTAAAACTAGGGATGGTGCAACGAACAAAGGGCCGGACAAAGCGGAGGGAGAATAGCTTTCGAAGTGGGCAATTAAGAAAAAGAAGTTGCCTTGCTATAGATGTGGCGAACCTGGACACTTTGTGGCAGAGTGTACTAATGAGCTTTGTGACTATTGCCTCAGATCGCAGCATGTGACCGGTGACTGCCCACTCCTATCCGGTCCTAAACCTGGCGTATTCATTTTTGGAGTGTGTTGCAAGGAGTTGATGTTCTTTGAGACACCGGAGGTGGATCCTCTACCGCAGGTGATTGAGAGTTCCTTCCCAGCAGTGGCCCGGGTTACTAATGGATAGCTGACTGAGGCTCAGATTGTGAGGCAGCTGCGTGACTTGGTACTGGGTAACTATCAGTGGCATCTGGACAAGCTGGAGGGACAGGCCTACAAGGTGGATTTCCCCACTAAAGAGGACCAGATGCATTTTCTTAAGTGGGGTCTATGCAGAGTTCCAAGTACCAACTTTATTATTGCTTTTGATGAGTGGAAGCAGGAAGAACCAGAGGGTACACCTTTAGAGAAGGTGTGGGTACGTTTCTTTGGCGCACCACCAAAACTGATTAAACACTTTCTGATTGCTTAGAGCTTGGGTTCTATGATTGGCAAGACAGAAAAGGTGGGCATGCCTTTCACTCGTGCACAAGGGGCCGCGAGGTTGCTGGTCAGTGTTGTGAGCGTTGAGTTCATACCAGATGTAGTTAGATGGACACATGCTGGAGTCACATACGTTTTAGAGCTTGAGATCAAGGACACTCCAATTTCCCAGAATGGGGATGAGATTCAGGATATGGACACAACTGAGGGGGAGGGAGCCCCCGGGAATCAGGATAAGGGGTCAGACAATTCACCACGGGAGTCGGCCAAGGGGCCCAATGCGCAACCGGATAAGGCAGATAACTCTGCCAAGGAGGCGCCCCCGTCCACAACTCCGATGAACACACTTCGTTTTGGTTCGTTTGGAGCGAGGTCGACTCCTAGTCGGTTATGGAGCACCAGAGTTGAGGCGGACGACCCGGCGGAACTTGAGCTACCACCGGTGTTGGTCCCTGTCTGTGAGCCGACGACGGCCCTTACTACGAGAGAGGTTTCTGGTACCCCACAGCAGGAACCACAGGGGCTACGACACACTGACAGTGGCCCAGTCACGATGGGTTCCACGCCCGGTGGGCCGGTGGACACTTGCGGGCCGATCGCGAGGGGGTGGTCGTGGGCAGGAGGCCCATGGCGCCCGCCTACACGCGTCCGGCTCGACCTTTTTGGGAGGGGCGCCTGGACAGGAGGTCCGAGGTGCTCTTTCTCTCCCGGTTGTCCCGGGCGAGCTGGGGGAGAGGTGCGGGCAGGAGCCCCGTGCCTTAACCCCTCCGCAGAACCACGCCGTGCAGAACGGACAAGGGCCGCGCTGTTCTGTTGGTGAGGGGGGGGGAGCGAGACTATTGAGCAGGTGGCTCCATGGTCCTCTTCCCCCTTGACCACTGCGGGCGATTTCCGCTCGACCCCGACCTACCCTCCTTCACCGACGCTAGGGAAAGGGCATGGGAGTCGGAAGCATATTCCTCGGGAGAGGACGACGGAGGAGCTTATCGCTTTCTGCAGGATCGCGGATCCGGTGACGGCTGGCAGGCGTGTCAGCAACCGGATCTAGGGACAGCCAGATGCGGACGACCTGCAGCTAGCGCGTGCCAAGAGGGCAGCCATGCTTCGTCATGTCGAGGCTACTACATGTGCGTCTTTTGATAAAAGTTGTTCAATTTTGCATTTCACAGAGAATGAAATAGTGGATAAGGCAAACGACTTAGGAATTTCTTTGGGATCAAATGAAACTGAGGTCGTGAAATCCGTAAACGATCTTTTAGACTTGGAAGCGGAGAGGGCTTCCGAAATTATTCGTAATCTTGCATCTATCAAACCCATGAATGACAATGAAATGAACAATTTAGGAATGGTTGATCTCGCAAATATATGTAACAATCTTCTGCCTAGTGCGGAGGCCGAGGATGAGGGGGGGTCGGAGATTACAGACACGGTAGAGCCTCTAATGATGGAGGGCGCAGTTTCTTACGTCGCCGATCCGACTTTCCCGCAGGGTGTTGGGGAGAAGCCCAGACGACCCTGGAAGCGGAAAATTTATCCTACTTCGGCAGTACGTAGAAGTGCTAGAGTTAAGCTTAAGAAAAAATTTCATGATGACTTATGAAAGGACTCTTTTGGAATAGCAGAGGTCTAGCTGACTTGGCTAAACGAAGGTTCTTAGCGGAGACAACGATAGAACAGCACTTAGACTTTATTGCACTTTTGGAAACAGGACGAGATAATTTTACATCACAGTTCCTTCAAACTCTGTCCAGTGGTATCGATTTTGACTGGCACATCTTACCTCCTAGAGGAAGATCCGGTGGGATTTTACTAGGAGTGCGGTGTGAAACACTTGAGGTGCTTAATGTGGTTCAAGGACACTTTTCGGTTAAGTTCAGGGTGAGATCAAAATTGGATGGGTTCCAGTGGTCTCTTGTAGCTGTTTATGGGGCAGCACAACCTAAATTCAAACCAGACTTTTTGGCCGATTTGGTGTGGATTTGTGGAGATGAAACTCTGCCAATACTAGTTGGGGGGATTTTAATATAGGGTTTTTATCATTTATGCCACCGGTTGTGTCACACTACTCAGTTTTGCCATTAGAAGTTATAACTGCTCAAAAATGCCATCGACCCGTGAGAGGCTTGCTCAAAAATGCCATTAGATATCTCAAAAATGCCATCATTATGTTAGATGTTTGCTCAAAAATGCCATTAGACATTGTTATTTTCATGTCAAACCCGTTGACCATGTTATATGACAAAAATAAGCCCAGAACCACATGTCAGTTCTCTCTATCTCACAATGATAAGTGTGGCCCCACTTGTCAGGAGTAACCAAGCGAATAATTTTATAGGAAAATAAGAACGTTGTTGGGATCAAGTGGGCCCCACACTTTATTGTAGTGAGATAGAGGAAAGCTGGCATGTTGATTCGTAGGTATTTATGTCAGTATAACATGGCAAAAGAGATTTTAGATCAGAATAATGGTGTCCAGTGGCATTTTTGAGCATGTGTCTAACGAAGCGATGGCATTTTTGAGTAGTTGAAATTCTTAGTGGCAAAATTGAGTAGTGGGACACAACCGGTGGCATAACTGATAAAAACCCTTTAATATAATTCGGAGGAGAGATGAAAAGAACAATGACAATTTTGATGGACGTTGGTCTATGATGTTTAACATGATTATCGAGAGTCTTAATTTGAGAGAAATAGAACTCACCGGTAGACAATTTACATGGGCCAATTCGTTACCCATTTCGACTTATGAAAAGTTGGATAGGGTACTTGCTAGTGTGGAGTGGGAACAAAAGTATCCTTTGGTGCCGGTTCATGCGATGCAGAGAGCGATCTCAGATCACACACCACTTCTACTAGACTCGGGTGAGGCTACCCATGTGGCAAATAAAAATGCCTTCTCCTTCGAACAAAGCTGGTTCGAGATAGAAGGATTTTTGGAGATCATTGCACGCGAATGGGCTAAGCCTGTTAGTGGAAGGACGCATATTGAGAGATGGCAAAATAAAATTAGACATCTCCGACAGTTTTTGAGAGGTTGGGCCAGAAATGAGAGTGGGATTTACAAACAAGAAAAAGAGCGTCTTACTCAATTAATTGAGGCACTAGACTTAAAAGCTGAAGACACTCTTCTTATGGTTAATGAGCAAAGATCCAAGTCCGAGGCTGAGCAAGGTCTACGAGCTCTCTTGAGAGAGGAGCTCAAGTGGGCATTGTGTGCTAAAGTGCTTAAGGTTGTCCAAGGGGACGACAATACACAATTCTTCCATATGGTTGCAAATGGTAAACATAGGAAGAAGAAAATCATACAGCTTGAACAGGACAAGGGGACAATAGTGGGGCATGAGAATCTGAAAGCTTACATCTCTAGTTACTATAAACAACTTTTTGGACCCCGAATACAAGTACGGTGACACTAGATGAATCTGTGAGTGATGATATACCTCAATTACAGGCAGAGGAGAATGATATTCTCTCTGCACCGTTTACTGAAAAAGAGGTTCTTGAGGCAATATCACAAATGAAACCGAATAAAGCACCGGGACCAGATGGGTTTCCAGCTGAATTCTATAAGAAATGTTGCCATATTATTAGAGATGATCTTATGCCTATGTTTCACGATTTTTTCAACGGTCATTTAGAGCTGTTTCATCTTAACTTCGGTACCATAACGATGTTGCCAAAGAAAGATGAGGCAGTTCGGATCAAACAATTCCGGCCCATATGTCTGCTAAATGTGAGTTTCAACATTTTCACAAAGGTTGGAACCAATAGATTGACACAAATTGCTCATCCAATGATCCAACCAAGCTAGACAGCGTTCATGCCAGGGCGACACATACTGGAAGGGGTGGTCGTTTTGCATGAAACGCTTCATGAGATCCACTCTAAGAAACTGGATGGGGTTATCTTCAAAGTGGATTTTGAGAAGGCGTATGATAAAGTAAAGTGGCCTTTCCTTCAGCAGGCAATGCGCATGAAAGGTTTTAGTGAAGCCTAGAGGAACCAAGTGGATACCCAAGTCTAGAAGGGTAGTGTCGGAATCAAGGTGAACGATGACATCAGTCATTATTTTCATACACATAAGGGGTTGAGACAAGGGGATTCCATGTCTCCTTCTGTTTAATATTGTGGCAGATATGTTGGTCGTCATTATTGGCAGGGCCAAGCAGCATGGCCATGTAGAGGGGTTAGTTCCTCATCTAGTAGATGGAGGGGTATCCATTCTACAGTATGCTGATGAAACTATCCTATTCATGGAACATGACATGGCTAAGGCACGTAATATGAAACTTATCTTATGTCTCTTCGAACAATTGTCTGGCTTAAAAATTAATTTTCATAAGAGCGAGTTATTTTGCTTTGGAAAGGCCAAAGACGAGGAGAACACTTATAGACAATTGTTCGGATGTGAATTAGGTGCTTTACGTTTCAGTTATTTGGGTATACCGATCCACCACCGTAAGTTATCCAATAAAGAATGGAAGTGTACTGAAGAACGAATTGAAAAAAAAACTAGAATGGAAGTGTATTGAAGAACGAATTGAAAAAAAAAACTTAGCTGCTGGAAGGGCAAAGCTTATGTCATATGGAGGTCGGCTAGTCCTGATTAACTCGGTACTGGCTAGTATGCCGATGTTTCTACTTTCGTTCTTCAAAATTCCGAAAGGGGTTCGGAAGCGACTTGATTTCTTTAGATCTCGTTTCTTCTGGCAGTCTGATGAGGCCAAGAGGAAACACAGTCTCGCGCGATGGGATATCCTTTGCCGACCTAAAGACCAAGGGGGTCTCGGTATTGAGAACTTAGAAATTAAGAATAAATGTCTTATGAGCAAATGGCTATACAGGCTAGAGACAGAGTCGGAGGGTATGTGGTCACAAATCCTGCGCAATAAGTATTTACACTCGAAAACACTAGCCCAGGTTACCATGAGACCGATTGACTCGCCATTCTGGAAGGGACTTATGAGAACGAAGGACTTGTTCTTTCGTAGGGTCAAATTCTTGATTGGCAATGGGATGTCAACAAGATTTTGGGAGGATACGTGGTTAGGAGAGACGCCCCTGGCCGTCCAATATCCCACCCTTTATAATATTGTGCAACGTAAGGAGGATTACGTAGGCACAGTCTTTCAAACAATTCCCTTGAACATTCAGTTCAGACGTGTGTTAGTTGGTGAGAGATGGACTGCCCGGATGCATTTGGTTCGGAGACTGATGGAAGTTCAACTCTCCGACCAGCCGGATTCGACACAATGGAAGTTAACTAAGAGTTGGATTTTTACGGTGAAATCATTCTATATGGATTTGATTCATTCTGGCCCAATCTCTAGATCATTGCACATATGGAGGGTTAAGGTTCCTTTGCGTATTAAAATCTTTATGTGCTTCGTCCACAAGCGAGTGATACTCACAAAGGACAACTTAATCAAAAGGCGGTGGGTAGGAAGTTTGCGCTGTTGTTTTTGTGATCATGATGAAACAACACAACACTTATTTCTTGAATGCCCACTTGCCAAGTTACTTTGGAGAATGATTCATATAGCTTTCAACATTAATCCTCCAGTCGATATTGCGTCGTTGTTTGGGGTTGAACAGATTACCGCGGCTCGTATTCGGATTGGAATATGTGCGCTATTATGGGCTATATGGAACTGCAGGAATGATATGATAAACAGACAACACACTTTAACTTTCTTGCAGGTCATCTTTAGAACTACAGCTTGGATCCATACGTGGTCCTTACTCACTCCTATGGACTCCAGGGAGCCTTTGGTTACTGGGTGCAACCAATGGGAGATGGTAGCATGGGTTATATTCAACCGGTTTGGATGGCGCTCGCATAACAGGATAGGAGTCTGGGGAGCTTATCCTTCATATTACCATATCGGTTGCCTTTGTCAGCATGTAATTTTCCTTTTTTACGTTGCTCTGCTCCGTTTGTGAGCTGTAAGACTCTTATGACGGTACTTTGTGGATTTTTAATAAAATGGCTGCATGCATCATCATGATGCAGAGGCCGGGGGCATGCCTCCATTTGCAAAAAAAAAAGGTAATTTATGGTCCACTAGTCCATGGAGTTGAGATCTAGATGGCTCGAAACTGTGCCAGATTGGTTCAAGCGTAGTTAAGATCTAAATGGTTTTAGAGTTTAAAGGTAAAGTTGTGGACTTTCTGCCGGAGTTCTTTAGGGCGAAATGTAAACTGTCCAAACATATTATTACTTCCATGGAACAAGCCCAAAAGGATTAAAATGACCACATATGATTTACTCCCTCCGTCCGAAAATACTTGTCCTAGAAATGGATAAAGCGAATGTATCTATAACTAAAATAAGTCTAGATACAACCATTTCTAGGACAAGTATTTCCGGATGGAGGGAGTATATGCTAACCATTATTGGAAAATAAATGAAAAGTGTCCAAACATATTATTACTTCCATGGAACAATCCCAAAAAGAGTAAAATGATCACATATGATTTATATGTTAACTATTATTGGAAAAAATTAAAACTAACATATATTACTCCAATGGAACAAGCCCAAAAAGATTAAAATAATCACACATGATTATTTGTTAACTATTATTAGAAAATAAATTGAAAAACTGTCCAAACATATTATTACTTCCATGGAACAAGCCCAAAAAGATTAAAATGATCACAATGTTAGCGACCCATGATTGCATGCAACATACACAATGAGAAAAAGTCCCTAGACAGTAACCCCTTTTCTGAAGAAAAAGGCCCCATAATGTAATACTCCCTCCGTAAACTAATATAAGAGTGTTTAGATCACTATTTTAATGATCTAAACGCTCTTATATTACTCCCTCCGTTCCTAAATACTTGTCTTTCTGTAGATTTCAACAAATGACTACATACGGAGCAAAATGAGTGAATCAACACTAAAATATGTCTATATACATCCGTATGTGGTAGTCCATTTGAAATCTCTAAAAAGACAAATATTTAGGAACGGAGGGAGTAGTTTACAGAGGGAGTATCAATTATCGAATCAAAAACTTAAGGTTATGGGTGGCTAATTGACTGACCCAACAAAATGGATTGCTGAAGGAAATGTATAGTACCTCGATATCAAGAGAACTCACTTATAGATCTGGCATTTTTTTTAACAAGGCTGGCATGTCAACTAAGCAAAATGATATTAATAGAAAAATACCTTTGCTAGCAATTCATACATCATGGCAAGTAAAATGCAGAAAAGCATCATGCAAAGAGATCTAGGCTTCTTTATGTGCATTGGTGGGGGCCACAGGCATGAAAACAGTACCTCTCGCAAAAAAGAAAAAAAATAGTACCTCTTCACCGAAGGACCATGGCTCATGGTCAATGCTTCCAGTTTCAGAATGACCACGTGAAAATGGAAACAATGCACCAACTCCCATCCATCTCCCAAAAAGTTTTGGAGTGGCATTTCCAGCAAACCCACCAATATCAGGACCTGACAGTGGCTGACCACTAAGACCCTGACAAGATAACCACATAGTTAGATTCCTAGAAATGTTGCTACTGTCTCCTCAAAATCACACCAGTAATAGTAAGTTTGACACAGTGATAGTTTTCATGTAAAAAAATACTAAAAATATTGCAATTACTTATGCAACAGATTACGAATGACATGCTAAGAAACAGACTTGTCATAAAAATAGAACTACAATTTACTGAAGAACCGACTTATTAAACTAATACAGGAAACAACGGTTTTCAAGCGTAATACAAACAAAACTTGTATGTTGCTTTTAGGTCAGAAGATTATATTCACAACACAATTAATTCATAGACTGCTTGATTGTTAATTTGTTTATTAGAATAACTGAGCATGATTTAAGGTGAACTGGGATACTGTCAAAGACGGAAGAGGACTAGGTTTTGGTACATTTTTTAGATGGAACTATTGGGACTAGGATAAATATTTCACTTACCAATTGAAGAACCATTGGCAGACTCATATGCATATGCTCCCAGTTTGACAGATTATCACCAGTCCATGTTGCAGCATAACGCTGGCTTCCTATAAAACCAGCTCGTGTAAGAACAAATGGCCGTTTGTCTGTACTAGCCATCGCCATTCCTTCATATGTAGACCTTGCCATTAGCATTCCATAGACCTGAAAATTTATAAAGATCAAAACATAAAACACGTAAAGTAGCCAAACTATTTGACTGCATTCCATTACTTTTACTGATAAAGGGATAAAATGATACATTATGATAGTAAGAATGATTCTGGACACCACCAATATCTGCATCGCCTCTATGTATATTGCTTTCCGGCATTGTTTTTGTAGTTGTCTGCAGGTTGACACCATCACTTTTGGTTACATGGGACAAAATGAAATAATAGGATATAAAATAAGGAGCTATGACTAAACATATGGCAAAAAGAATGAATTATGATAGAACATATACTTTGAAGACAGCAGGCTCATTCATATCATTCCATATTCCATCAACGCCATTGGAGACAAAATCCCTGACCAAACTAGCCCACCAGGTGCGTGTTCTTTCACAGGTAAAATCAGGAAAAACACAATCACCGGGCCATACCTCGCCTGGATTTAAAGTTCATGAGGGATCTTTTACTGATAAGTTCATCAAGATGACCAAAGGAGCTTATTTAAGTCATGAAATGTACCAATGAATGGACTGTCATCTGCCTTTTTAATCCAAACATCAGTTTCTGAACCACTATCATATACAAAGTAACCCTTCTCTTTCTTGATTCCTGGATCAAGCATCCAGATTGATTTGCAACCGATGGAATGGAGATCATCAGCCATAGATTTCGGATCAGGAAAACGGTTCTGTAACATATGATAAGATGCCAAATTACTCAGACAAAAGCAAACAAAATATCACGCAAAGACAATCAATGGCCACGGAAAAAACATGTCAAAATGCACTCAGAATAACATTCTCTGGTTCACATTATGAAAAGATTGCTCCATGGCAATTCATACAGCACTAGGCAGAACAAAGTACATGCCCTATTTGCCATTTTGAAGCAATATGTATTTTTAACATGCAGATGAAGCTAATACAGGTTTTCAGCGATACTACTTTCATGCAGTGGCGGACCTAGAACCTTATAACTGGGGGTGCCACAATAAAAATTGTCAAAATTTACACTACAAATAGTGTAATTAGGTCTAAATCTTATTGTAATCTAAACAAACTGTCTTAAATTAGCATTAAGTTGTTACATATCTGTGTTAAGTACATAATAAAAACTATTTAGTAATTTCAGAGGGGGTGCCATGGCACCCATGCCCCCCCCCCTAATAAAAACTATTTAGTAATTTCAGAGGGGGTGCCATGGCACCCATGCCGCCCCCCCCCCCCCCCCCCTAGATCAGCCACTACTTTCATGTACCAATTATGATAGAACATGAAGTACTTACACTACCAATTGTGAAGCATCTAAAACCATCCACATTTTTAATATCAACCCAAACAAGATAGCAAATTACATGCCCTATTTGGCATTTTCAAGCAATATGCATATTTAACATGCAGGGGGAGCTAATGCAGTTTGTCATACTATTTTCATGTAGCAATTATGATTGAACAGGAAATACTTACACCATCAAATGTGAAGCATCTAAAACCATCCATATAATCAATATCCATCCAAATCACATCACAAGGAATGCCTTTCTCTCTAAAAGTTCTGACAACCTGTGGAAATAGCACAAAAAAATTATGCCTGAAAGTGCATTCAGAGAGAGAGAGTGTGTGCTCAAGAAACATGAGACCATTTATTTATGGTAGTGACAGTTGGACCAACTATCCGACAACTATGCTCCGCAACTGAACCTCTTGACAGAAATAAATAATGTAAAATATAAGCCAAGCAAAGACCGAGATGTGGTTATGTCTTGCACCGCTCGGTGAGGTCGCTTTAAACAGAAGTGTTGTGGTGGTTTAAACCGCAAACTCAGTGGTTTGGGAATTTTCTCTGAGGTACCGAGTTTTGGTTATGTTGTGCCCCTTTTTGTTAGGGCAGTTTTAACCTCTATAGTGAGTTGGTTTAAACCTCCGTTATGAGGCGGGCAACCAAAGTTTGCTCTGGGGAATTCTTCTCGGTGATCCCGAGGCTCTTCTCTGTGGGATGTGTTGTTTATCTCAGTAAAACCGAGATTCAAACTCAGTAGCTCCAAGTTTGCCCTTTGGTTTTTGCAGAGTGCATTTCAGAAATGCCAACACTGTCCCATACGGTGTCGGGATAGGTTCATGCGTGTCCAACAGTCACACCTAATAGCCTCCACGTTGATTGCGTCCTAGATGGAGGCCACTGCCTCCTAGATGGCTTGGTGGTTGCGAGCTCGCTGATCTTCTCTAAGAAGGTTATGAAGAGGCCCGAGAGTGGTTGTGGAGCTCACCATCTCCTGAGTGGAGGAACAAGCTAGCCATAGTGAGCAGTCCTTGTTACGTGCTTGGATCCCAAGGGAAGAGCTCAATTCAGAGCCGGCTAAGACTCTGTGTCCTTGGTCTTTGTGACCTGAAAGCCTCCTCGATGAAGGTACGATATCGGTGGATCTCTGAACTTCGGTAACAAACATCGTCCATCTCCCTCCCTTATCTCCTCTACTTACTTGCATTGCATATCTTCATATTCTTACTTGTGAAACTGCCTTGTGTAGATAGTGATTCAATTGCTTAGCTTCATATGATAGCATATCTTTGTAGACTTGGCTTGTTGGTGCACTTAGTTCAGCCTAGTTTTTTAGGATCTGAACTTACAAAAATCTGGTTGGTTATATTCCACAATTAAACATTGCCTAAGTTGTAATTGTTTTCATAACACTTACCCCCTCCCACCCACCATGCGACATCTGAGGTCTTTACACTAAGGGCCTCTTTGATTCAAAGGATTTCTAAAGGAATTCTGGAGGATTCTAGTCCATAGGAATTTTCCCTATCTGGGTTGTTTGACTCGTAGGATTATAATCCATATGAATTTTTCCTTGGTATGACCCTGCGCAAGCGGGAGCTACATGCACTGGGGCTGCCCTTTTTTTTATTCATCTGTACCAGTTTTAATGTGAAATTTTTCATCCATTCCAACCTCATGCGAAGAATCCTATGTTTCTCCTGCATACTTTTAAACGCCCGTACTAATCCTGTAGTATTGAAGATGATATGCCACTCCATTCCTGTGTTTTTCCTATTCCTGCGTTTTACAAATCCTGCGAACCAAAGAGGTACTCCCTCCGTTCCAAAATAGATGACCCAACTTTGTACTAAAGTTAGTACAAAGTTGGGTCATCTATTTTGGAACGGAGGGAGTACTAAGCATTTTGGATAACCTTGATAACAAACTTGTTGTGTTTTCCCCTTTTTGGCGAAACAATGATGCCACCATCATAGATTAGATCAATCATCAATGGGTTTACAAGAGATGGAAACATTATAGATAATATGTGGGCAAATCCTATTTTGTATACTTATGCATTAACAATCAGAGAATAGCCTCAACACATATGGAGTCTACACTGAACTCTCTTGCAGCAGGCGCCACCTGCTGCTTCTTAGTTCACATGTGCACGCCATGCAAGATAGTGAACTGGACATTACTTAACCAGTAATAACTATTACACTTTTATTCATCTTACTGAAGGGTAGGAATTGTTGCCCCTAGTATTTCCTTCAGAAAATAATGCATGTAGAAAATAAATAACCACTCTGTCAAGAAAAATACCTTGAGTACTTTCTCAGAAGAATCATAGCTCCAACGACATTGATGATAGCCAAGAGACCATTTTGGGGGCATGGCCACAGTCCCTGCAATGGATATTTTTGTATTCATCCTTCTAAGTGGAGGTCAAGTTAAATAATCGGTTCCCTAAATGTCATTATTTTGGACAAAGGCCAAGTCAAGCTTTCAAAACTTTGACCACTTATGACATTCAAAACATTTATTGAATTGGAGGGAGTAACATATCCACATCTAAGTTCCAATTCTGGGTTATGCTATGACCAATTAGATATAAATGTAATTAATAATTAGCAAAATGAAGCAAGAAAACTGTGCTAGATAGCGCATGGCTCTTGGGAGCAAACTGCAGACACAATACAGAACTATGATCCCACCAAAGAGCTACTACAACACTTCGATTTTCCAGTGGCTCAATTGCTCTAAAGAATGCCTCTCTTCAAATATATTTAACAGTGCCAAGTGCCAACTAATAATGCAAAATTAGTTAAGACTTAGAACTGAATATTTTGCTCACCAGTACCATAACTTATACACTTTTTCTTATTATAAATGGAATTGTAAATTTTATAGAAAACACGCCTACTTTCATACTAGAGCAGAGATATACAACTCCAGAGTTTCTATACAGCATGTATGATGTTAAAGTTCAAAACATTGGACATGAAAGGTAGTTTAGTAGGGGAAGAGATTGATTATGAGATGAGAAATACCTATTGCATGGGACAATGACATCATAACTTCAGCTGGAGAATTATATGGTCCAAAAGTAATGATAGGGTAAGCAGATGGGGCAGAAAACTTGATAGTACATTCTTGTCTCAAGTCAATCTGATATAGCACACGGTAATTAAGTCAAGAGAAACAGATCAGTTCAAAACGTAAGCTACAGAGAAATGCAGGGAACATACTTCACATCGTCGTGTGGTGTCAGCTAGGACGCCGAATGCCTTCCCGTCAGGGAGGACAGCCAACACCCAAGGGTGTGATTGATATAATGAAGTGGTCCCTGGCCCAAAACCCCATGCATCTGTGTTCCAAGTGAAAACCTAATGGGAAGATACCAAGAGACCACGAGAGGAAATTATTTCATTTGTTGAAGAAGCAGGAATGGGACATAATTATACGTTCATCAAAGACCCATACTCGTTTCCCAGTTCGTTCAAGTGGACCACTAGCTTCTCCTGTACCGTAGAAAGACGTCCCAGAAGGAAGCTGCTTGTTGAAAGGATATTCAAGTTAGTATATAAACTACATACGTTCATTATTTGAGCAATATTACAGTTGCAAGGAGATGGTATTAGAGCGCGTAAAGCGGTAAACACATCATGATTATGTTAAGAGATAATGCACATTACCCTCCTGAAATATGGGCTGAGTTTATAGATAAAGCATAAACCCCAATAACTTTTCAGCAGAAACCCCTAAACTCTAAAAAAGTTCACTTACCACCTTCTATCCGAACTAAATGTTCATTATTTATTTATATTTTGAGAAAACAAAAGCTTGCACCTCGATACATTGATGGAAAGAATAGAACTACAACTGTTCAAGCCGAAGACTGGGCCAAACAATCAAACACTCAAGACAAGACCATGACAAAAAGCAGGCAGACAGACATTCCAACCGACCCACGAAACAACCCTGGCCTAGATAACATCCACAGAAGCTCAAGCGCACTAAACCTACCAAAGCCCCGCCATAGGAAAAGAGAATCTGACTGCAGAGAAGACCAAAATTGGGCCTCTTCCACTTTGGAGAAGCAAGTCAATGGCATCGTGGACCACAGGCTTCCGACCGCCAATGGTGTCGAGGACTAGAACCACCAAACGCCGCTCGCAACGTAAGCACTGCACCACCATACATCGCCGCGTTTTGATAAAGAACTTGAAGGCATAAGAAGAAATGCATCCACCTACAATCGCGCTCTCCACTCAACATCCCACAAGAGTCCATTTGAGGTGGTGTGTGGCTTCAACCCACTCACACCCATCGATCTACTTCCACTATCATTCCGAGAGAGGACACGTATGGATGCCAGCAAATGAGCCGAGTACATCAAGAAGCTCCATGAGACCACCAAGGCCAACATCGAGAACCAAGTACAACGCCAAGCTGCCAAGGTTAACAAGCGTCGATGTCGGATGATCTTCAACCCAGGTGATCTCATTTGGGTACACCTTCAGACGGAGCAATTCCCAGAGGAGAGGAAGTCCAAGCTTATGCCTAGAGGAGACGGACGTTCCCAAATCCTTCAACGCATCAATGACAATGCCTACAAAACCGACCTTCCCAAGGACAAGTACTCCGTGGGTGACACGTTCAACGCCACCAATCTCTCTCCCTGTCATGGAGATAAGCCTTTAGAGTCGAGGCCGACTAATTTTCAAGAGGGGAGAGATGATACGCCAGTCGCCAGGTTCCACGGACATCACCATGCCAAGCAGAGAGATGATACGCCAAGTTCCTCGGACATCACCATGCCAAGCAAAGGACTCGTTGGACCAGTGACAAGGGCACATGCAAAGGCAATCCAACGCAGATGAGCTCCAATTGATACACTCGAGGATTGGCTACTACCGAATTTTTCCTTGGACTTACCTAACTTTTTCCCCCTTGTTTCCAAAAGTAACTAGTATATGTCTATCATTTTCTAACTTATCTTGTCTGGTAGTTAAATAACTAGCATGCTGACTTTGTAGCATGAAGTGCTAATACTGACGTACTTGTAGCAGGGAACAGAAAACAATGGGAAATCATAAATCAACACCCGGGCTTATTTTCCCTTCTGGGAAGAACGTGTAGCTTCTTTACCTCAAAAGGCCAAAACCATCAAATATCCATGGTTCCAGGCTTCATTCCAAAGTTTCAGCAAATTTCGTTGGTAAAAAAAAAAATCGGTCAAAATAGCTTGGCTGCTCGCTGTAAACATACGAAAAGCCTCAGAAGTGCAACGCAACAAATTGACATCTCTATCCAAATGTAAGCGGTGTGGGCAGCCTATTGAAGTTATTGGGTTTAACTCCAAGATTTAGCAACATTTTTCGAATGGTTCTTTTTTTATGTTCGGAATTTCAACTCCTTTGGTTTTCATGCTGAAATTCCGCCATTTCGCTAAACTTTGGCTAAGGTCCTTGAGCAATGTCTTAGTGCAAAAGGAAGTGATCGGGTGATGACAAACAGGGATTGGACCTGGAAGCAGCCTTCCTTTCAAGAAAGGGAAATGTAGCGGAACGTTCTGTCAATCGGGGAGGGGGGGGGGGGTGAATTAGTGAAAGACCGAGTTTAAACGAATACATAAATCGTCCCGCTACCGCAACAATTTTTATTTATTTTTGAAAAGAAGGTAGATAGCTTTCTACCTTATATTTCAAAACAGGCCAGGCCTGGGGACCAAAGGTCAATTACAGTATCCCTAAGCATAACATTAACAAAATCAATACCACACCCGCAGATCAAACACATAAAAGCATCTTATTGTCGCAACAGATTTACGGTGCCCCTAAGCATCGACATTGCCAAAATCAATACCGCACCCGCGCATCAGTATCACTCACGTGCTTCTCGTCCACCAGCCAGAGACTCGCCGCAAAAGAGTAGCACGTCTGTGCGAACCACGCATACCTTAATCACAACCTTCTGGACGTTCCCCGCCACCTCGCACGCCGGCACGACCGCGGGACGATCCCCGCCCTCGCGCGGCTCCTCCCGCCGCCGCGGCTCGACGAACGACAGGCTGGGCCCGGCCGCGGAGCGCGCCTCCTCCGACGCGTCGAACCGGAACACCCCCTCCTCCAGCACGGGCACCCAGACCATCTCCCCGACGGGCGCGGACATCGTCGCCACCGCCCCCGCCGCGGGCGCAGGCGGATGAGTCCCCCTGAAGCACCTGCGATGACCTCAGCGCGGTGAGGGGTCCAGACCGGAATCGCGGATCGAGGCTGGAGCCGCGAGAGCGCTCGGGGTCGGGGATGGAGGTCGATCGGAGGAACGAACCTGAGGGGAGGGAGACGTGGGGCGCGTGGACTGCCCCGGTACTCGCGCTGGTGGGAGTGGAAGCGGGAGTGGGAGTAGGAGGCGAGGAGTGGAGATGAGATCCTGCGGGTGCACGGGGACAGCATCTCTTCTTGAGCGATTCGCTCGCTTGCTTGCGAGATTTTGGATTTGTTAAATTAATGGGACTGGCAGTGCCTGACTACTTGTCTTGGACCCAAGTGTGTGACGGTATGGGACATTGGAGCCTCCGGCGTGTCTAGTCGTACGCACGGCATGCGGGACACCTGGCATGTGAGTAGATAAAAATGAGGTTTAGGGGCAACTCCAACCTATATTGACTTCATTGTGCAGAATTGTGGTAGGACTACATTTGCTATAAAGCATGATGCTCAGTATGTTCTGTTAAATGGGTTCCGCCGCCGGCAGATGCAGTGGCCGTTAATGTGGATGCTGCACTCTTTAAGGAGTCTTGACCGATGGGAATTGGCGTGGTAATCAGGAACCACATCGGAGATTGCTTGTTGGCTTACCACGAGCATGTTGACGAGGTTACCGCCCAGAATTAGCTGAAGCACTACCGCTACGGCGTGCGGTGGCTCTCACCCGTGAGGAAAGATTTTCAAAAGCCGTTTTTCATTTAGACTGTTTGTCAATTATTCAAAGAACCAATGCTTTGACGGTTGATCGCTCGCCGGTGGGGCTCATCATGGCTGATATCAAGGAGTTGGCGTTGGTCTTCTTGTATGTTCGCTTTAGTCATATAAATCGCCTGTCAAATGTCGTGACACATATTCTAGCTAGATTTTGTGAGTCCTCTAGTGACTATTTTTCATGTAACCCCGGATTGTATCCGCGAGGCACTCTCTTTTGATTATACTTGATCAATAAAGCACGATATTCCTAAAAAAACGTGCATCAAAGCCCCGTAAAAGTCCCAAACATTTTTGTCAGCCAATGTCATGTACTACCTCCATCCTGGTTTATTGGTTCCCTTCATATTTTGTGCCAAATTTTGACCTTAATTTTAACTAACAAAATATTAATGCATGTCACCAAAAATAATATTGTTGAAAACTATGTTCAAATACGAATCCAAGTATATATTTTTTGATGACATACATTAATATTTTTCTTAGTTAAATCTGAGGTCAAAGTTTAACACAAGATACAAAGAGGACCAATAAATCAGGGCGGAGGTAGTATCAAACGTCTGTGATATGGTTTGGAAGTTCAAAATCAAACAAATCAGAAGCAAAGCTGGAGGAAGTGTTGGAGAGCGTCCGAGCCTTCGCCACATATGCCTTCGACACCCCTCGGCCGACCCAAAAACCTCACTTGGAGCCCCGATTTTCTCATTCCATCCCTCCCTCTTACTATGTATCCGGGTAGTTCGAGACCGACGCTACTGCCATACCACCCACTCGGCTACACAGGCCTTGTCGAACATTTGCCACGCAACCTGAGCTCCAGCCCTGGTTTGCTTACGCCTCCCTTCCACCCCTGGTCCAGCCGCCGCCCAGGTACTGCCCATGCACATTTTTCAATCCATGACGGACACCACGTCCGCCAAGTGTTCGACCAAAGGCCATAGCCAAATTTATTGACATTTTGTTGTTTACTTGAAGCAAACACGTTGGATTCATATGTGAAGTACTTCTACGTCGAGTTCATTGATACGTCCTTGTCAGATGAGAACAAATATGAGGATGAAACAACAACGATGCAGGGGGTTAATGAAGATGTCGGACGTGCGGAGAAGCATGTTCTCAATTTTAATGGACCACTCCCGTGTAACACCCGGATAATCATGCTACAGTAATCCCACGCTAATCATACCATGACACCTCGGTTACTGTTGCTATCCTCGCAATAATTCAAAACCGTCTCAAAATTCAAACTCAAATTATTGTCAACAACAAAAAGTTTTCGAAAGATGAAACAAAAATGTTCGGTGGGTGCCGAATATTACAAGGGTAATTATAGTGCAACAAACACCCTTTTAGAAAATGTCTAAATATTTTAAAATGATTTAAAACAGAAAAGGAAATAAATAAAAAGAAAAGAAACTACAAAAACAAAAAAAACTAAACTAAACTAAAAGGAATAAAAAGCCCCCCTGGCCAACTGGGCCAGACGGCCCAGCTCACCGGCCAGGCCGGCCCACCTGACCCAGCCAGCCCACCCCGCCCCTACCTTATTCCCCCACGACCCAAACCCTAACCTAACCACTCACCCACTCTTCCCCCCCCCAACTCCCTCGACTGGATCTAGATCGGGGCAAACCCCCGATCCCATCGCCCGTCGCCGCGACGACCTCGCCGGCCTGCCTCCTCCACCTAGCCAGCGCCCGGACTCCCTCGCCGGCATGCTTCCTCCCACGTCGCCGTCGTCCCCGTCGGTCCTTCCCAAACCTCCCCGCGCCCATTGCCCCGTCCCTATGCTACCCCGTGAGCACCCCCGCGCCCCTCCTCTCTCCCCCCGTTTCGCTCGCCGTCGACCGCGCCGTCCGCGCCCGCACGCCGCTACGCCCTACCGTGGCCCCTCGCGCCACCTGCACGCGCCGCCCTGCTCTCCCGCTCTGCCGCGCCGCTGGCCCTGCGCCTGCTTGAGCCGCCCGTCGACGCGCGGGCTCGCCACCGCAGTCGCCGGCAGCCCCTTCCCGCGCCGCACCCCGCCTCGAGCCGCACCTTGGTCGCCCCGCTCCGTCGTCGCCGCATAGCCCCGCGACCCTCTCTGCTCTCCCCGTTCGCCGGCCGCGCTGCTCGGTTGCGCCCGTTGCCGCCGTGTTTCCCCGCCACGGCTCGCGCGCGCTCCCGCCGGCGCCCTTCACCTCCACCGCGTCGCGGCCAGCTCCGCCCTACCACCTGCTTCCCATGGCCACGCACTGCGTGCCGAGGCCGCCGCCGCACTTGCCGTCCCGCTCCGGCCGCTGTGGCCTAGGTCTCCCCTGACCAGCGCCGTGGCCGACGGCGCCCTGCTGCGCTGGGTCGTGGCCTCCGCCCGTTAACGGGCGCCCGCAGCGCCCACGCACCCGTAGCGCCCGTGCCCGCTAGCACCTCTGGACCAATGACAGGTGGGCCTAGCCCAGAACATTTTATTAAAAAAAAGAATTAAATATATATATATATATATATAATTATAGAAATAATTAACTTAATTAATTTTGATTAATTAAACTAATTAAACATTAGTTATCTAATTAACTTGGTTAGTTAATTAGCCAATTAATTAGTATGATAGTGGGGCCCACCCCTAATTAATACTAATTAGGTTAAATGATATGACTAATTAAAATGTGTCTCTGACCAGTGGGACCCACTGGTCAGGTTGACCAGCCTGTTGACTGCTGACGTCAGCATGACATCATGATGATGTCATTAATTCATTTTCAATTTATTTAAATAATTAATTAAATTCCAAAAATTAATAAAATCTTTAGAAAATCATATCTTTTAATCCGTAACTCGGATTAAATTATTTTCAACATGAAAGTTGCTCAGAACGACGAGACGAACCCGGATACGCAGCCCGTTCGTCCACCACACACCCCTAACATATCAAACTCACAACTTTCCCCCTCCGACTCCTCTACCCGAAAACGCGAAACATCGGGGATATTTTCCCGGATGTTTCCCCCCTTCACCGGTATCATCTCTTACCGCGTTAGTGCACCCCTAGCACCGATACTTGTCATGTCATGCATCGCTATGCATCTGATTGCTTAAATACTTATTGTTTCTTTCCCCTCTTCTCTCGCTAGACACCGAGACCGATGTTGCTGCTGCCCCGTTCGACTACGGTGTTGATGATCCCTCTCTCTTGCCAGAGCAACCAGGCAAGCCCCCCTTGATCACCAGATATCGCCTATTCTGTTCTATACTGCTTGCATTAGGGTAGTGTAGCATGTTACTGCTTTCCGTTATCCTATCCTGATGCATAGCCTGTCCTTGTTACTATTGTTGTTACCTTTACCTGCAATCCTACATGCCTAGTATAGGATGCTAGTTTTTCATCAGTGGCCCTACATTCTTGTCCGTCTGCTGTGCTATACTATCGGGCCGTGATCACTCGGGACGTGATCACAGGTATATACTATACTTTATATATACATGATACATGTGGTGACCAAAGACGGGTCGGCTCGTAGGAGTACCCGCGAGTGGATCTTTGAGGCGGAGCGTGATACGTCTCCGTCGTATCTACTTTTCCAAACACTTTTGCCCTTGTTTTGGACTCTAACTTGTATGATTTGAATGGAACTAACCCAGACTGACGCTGTTTTCAGCAGAATTACCATGGTGTTGTTTTATGTGCAGAAAGAAAATATTCTCGGAAAGTCCTGAAACTCCACGGAACACCTTAGAAAAAATAATAAAAAATCCTCGCCAAAGATGAAGACCAGGGGGCCCACACCCTGTCCATGAGGGTGGGGGCGCCCCCCCCCCTCTAGGGCACGCCCCCTACCTCGTGGGCCCCCTGGACACCCTCCGACGCCAACTCCAACTCTATATATTGGCTTTCGGGGAGAAAAAATCAGAGAGAAGAAATCATCGCATTTTACGACACGGAGCCGCCGCCAAGCCCTAATCTCTCTCGGGAGGGCTGATCTGGAGTCTGTTCGGGGCTCCAGAGAGGGGGATTCGTCGCCGTCGTCATCATCAACCGTCCTCCATCACCAATTTCATGATGCTCACCACCGTGCGTGAGTAATTCCATCGTAGACTTGCTGGACGGTGATGTGTTGGATGAGATTTATCATGTAATCGAGTTAGTTTTGTTAGGGTTTGATCCCTAGTATCCACTATGTTCTGAGATTGATGTTGCTATGACTTTGCTATGCTTAATGTTTGTCACTAGGGCCCGAGTGCCATGATTTCAGATCTGAACCTATTATGTTTTCATGAATATATGTGAGTTCTTGATCCTATCTTGCAAGTCTATAGTCACCTACTATGTGTTATGATCCGGCAACCCCGAAGTGACAATAATCGGGACCACTCCCGGTGATGACCTTAGTTTGAGGAGTTCATGTATTCACTATGTGTTAATGCTTTGTTCCGGTTCTCTATTAAAAGGAGGCCTTAATATCCCTTAGTTTCCAATAGGACCCCGCTGCCACGGGAGGGTAGGACAAAAGATGTCATGCAAGTTTTTTTCCATGAGCACGTATGATTATATACGGAATACATGCCTACATTACATTAATGAATTGGAGTGAGTTCTGTGTCACCCTATGTTATGACTGATACATGATGAACCGCATCCGGCATAATTATCCATCACTGATCCGATGCCTACGAGTTTTCCATATACTGGTTTACACTTATTTACTTTCCCACTGCTACTGTTACAATCACTACAAAATACCAAAAACATTACTTTTACTGTCTTTACTTTCGTTGCCGTTACCACCACTATCATATTACTTTGCTACTAAACACTTTGCTGTAGATAGTAAGTTGCCAGGTGTGGTTAAATTGACAACTCAGCTGCTAATACTTGAGGATATTCTTTGGCTCCCCTTGTGTCGAATCAATAAATTTGGGTTAAATACTCTACCCTCGAAAACTCTTGCGATCCCCTATGCTTGTGCGTTATCAAGACCTTTTTCTGGCGCCGTTGCCGGGGAGCATAGCTCTATTCTTTGAGTCACTTGGGATTTATATCTGCTGGACACTATGAAGAACTTGAAAGACACTAAGACAACAATTTATCCCTCAACTACGAGGGAAGGTAAGGAACTGCCATCTAGCTCTGCACTTGATTCACCTTCTGTTATGAGTAAGCTAGCGACACCTAAACCTGCTTCTGCTATTCGTTCCGATATGTCGCATCTTATTGATGATGCCACTTCTGCTATGCATGATACTTATGATGAAACTGCTTCTATGCCTGATACTACTGTGCCCCTTAGTGATTTTCTTGAAGAACACATTGCTAGGGCTAGAGAAAGAGAAATTGATGAATCTGAATACGATGATGAAAGTGATGATGAAAATATGCCCGTTATTCCTCAGGGTTATCTTTTTGATAAAGATGCTTCTTTAGCTATTTTAGCCTGCAGAGATAGATACGAGCTTAAGAGGTTATTGATTAAATGGAACAAAGAATCACTTAGAGATAGAATGAAACCTGATCCTGCTTTTGCAACTTCACCTATCTGTGTTCCTGATAAGGATTATGAATTCTCTGTTGATCCAGATATAATTACTTTGGTTGAATCTGATCCTTTTTATGGCTGTGAATCTGAAACTATTGTGGCACATCTTACTAAGTTAAATGATATAGCTGCCCAGTTCACTAATGATGAGAGGTCGCGTTACTTCTATATACTCAAAATATTTCCGTTCTCATTAAAGGGTGATGCTAAGATATGGTTTAATTCTCTTGATCCTGGTTGTGTGCGTAGTCCCCAGGATATGATTTATTACTTCTCTGCTAAATATTTCCCTGCTCATAAGAAACAAGCTGCTTTGAGGGAAATATACAACTTTGTGCAAATTAAAGAAGAGAGTCTCCCACAAGCTTGGGGGAGGCTTCTCAAGTTACTTAATGCTTTGCCTGATCATCCTCTTAAGAAACCTGAAATACTTGATATCTTTTATAATGGACTAACCGATGCTTCCAGAGATTACCTGGATAGTTATACTGGTTCTCTTTTCAGGGAAAGAACACCGGATGAAACTGAAATTCTATTGAATAATATGTTGACAAATGAAAATAATTGGGCACCTCCTGAGCCAGCTCCCGATCCAATTACTGAGCCTATTCCTAAACCAACTCCGAAGAAGAGAGGTGTTTTATTTCTCAGTCCCGAAGATATGAAAGAGGCAAAGAAATCTATGAAAGAAAAAGGTATTAAAGCTAAAGATGTTAAGAATTTACCCCCTATTGAAGAAATACATGGTCTTAATCTACCACCTGTCGAAGAAACATATGAACTTGATCACTTATTTACTGAAGAACCTCCTGATCCCGATATCCCGACACAGGTAGTAAAGGTAAACTCTCTCTATAGATATGATAAAGCTGAAGTCCTTCCTACTAAAATTGCTAGTCAGTGCTTGGATGAGTTTGATGACTTTATGTTTAAGCAAGATGACTTCAATGCTTATTTTGGTAGACAATTAAAAGAAAATGCTTATAAGATTAGACGCTTGGGTGATTATATGGCTAATATTAAAGGTGAACTTAAACTTGTTAGCAAACATGCTTCTATGGTTACCACTCAAGTAGAACAAGTACTTAAGGCTAGAAAAGAAGTGCTTGATGAAATGAATAGTAAGAAAAATGATTATGTTGTTAGAGTGGCTACTAGAACTGGTAGAATGACTCAGGAACCTTTGTATCATGAAGGCCGCCCTAAGAGAATCGAGCAAGATTCTCAGAGAAATAATACTGATGTTCCTAGTTCATCTAAGAAGAAGAAAAAGAAAAATGATAGAACTGTGCAAACTTCTAGTGAACCTATTGCTGAACCACCTGATAATCCAAATGATATCTCTATGTCTAATGCTGAAACACAATCTGGTAATGAACATGAACCTAAGGAAAATAATAATGATGATGTTCATGATGATGCTCAACCTAGTAATGATAATGATGTAGAAATTGAACCTGCTGTTGATCTTGATAACCCACAATCAAAGAATCAACGTTATGATAAAAGAGACTTTGTTGCTAGGAAACATGGTAAAGAAAGAGAACCTTGGGTTCAGAAACCCATGTCTTTTCCTCCGAAACCATCCAAGAAAAAGGATGATGAGGATTTTGAGCGCTTTGCTGAAATGATTAGACCTATCTTTCTGCGTATGCGATTGACTGATGTGCTCAAAACAAATCCTTATGCTAAATATATAAAAGATATCATTACTAATAAAAGAAAGATACCGAAAGCTGAAATTTCCACCATGCTTGCTAATTATACTTTTAAGGGTGGAATACCAAAGAAACTTGGAGACCCCGGAGTACCTACTATACCTTGCTTCATTAAAAGAAATTATATTAAAACTGCTTTATGTGATCTTGGAGCCGGAGTTAGTGTTATGCCTCTCTCTTTATATCGTAGACTTGACTTGAATAAGTTGACACCTACTGAAATATCTTTGCAAATGGCTGATAAATCAACTGCTATACCTGTCAGTATTTGTGAGGATGTGCCTGTTGTGGTTGCAACGTTACTATTTTAACGGACTTTGTTATTCTTGATATTCCCGAGGATGATAGTATGTCTATTATTCTTGGAAGACCTTTTCTTAATACTGCAGGGGCTGTTATTGATTGCAACAAAGGCAATGTCACTTTTCATGTTAATGGTAATGAGCATACGGTACACTTTCTGAGGAAACAACCTCAAGTCCATAGTATCGACTCCATTGGAAAAAATCCATCAATTAAATTTGGAGGTTTTGAATTTCCTCTTCCTATCGTCAAAAAGAAATATGATATACTTATTATTGGGGATGTGCATATCCCTGTTGAGGTAACTTAGTGTCATTCGAAATTTCTCCGGTTTCATGATTATCGGAATGGGTTTGTTAACAAGACTTGATCAACCTTGTTAGTGGATTCTTTTTGATGAGCATGAGATGGATGAAACTAGAAGCACAACCTTCTGTACCCTCTTTATATTTTCTGTTCTTTAGTAGAAATAAAGCAAAAATAATATTTCTCTGTATGTTTCTTGGCTTATCCGTGCAATATAAAAATATCCCGAAAATAAAAGTCCTCAGAATGCCATGCCAATTTAATATGATTTTTTCGGGAATATTTGAGGACTTACTGTGTAAAAATTACCACGGGAGGAGCTGCCACCTGGCCAGAGGGTGGTGGGAGCGCCCCCCCTATAGGGCACGCCCCCTACCTCGTGGGCCCACGGTGGCCCTCCTCCACTTATCCCAGCACCCATCTTCTTCCTTTGTCTCACACAAACCCGAAAAACCAACTCAAGCACGAGTTCCAGCCACTTTTGCTGTGATTTTCGATCCCCTTGCTCAAAGCACCTCTCACAAAACTGCTTGGGGAGATTGTTCCTTGGTATGTGACTCCTCCATTGGTCCAATTAGTTTTTGTTCTAGTGCTTTATTCTTTGCAAATTTGTGTTGCATAGGTGACCATGTTCTTGAGCTTGCATGTCAAATTTATATGGTTCCAAGTAGTTCTAATGCTTGATATAGGCTCTAGGCACTTCTAGGAGTGGTTGCTATCAGTTTTATTGAAGTTGGTTCACTTTTGTTTGAAGTTACTAAAAAATTTCAGAATTTTTCAGAGAAGAACAATATGCTTAGGAAGATGTTCCAAGGTGGTTCCTCAAAGAAGCAAGGACCCAGAATTGCTATGCGCGATGCTGACGAGGATCCACCAAGAGACGCCCCCGTACAGCCTTGCGAATGGCCGTCGGAAAATTTCATGGACCGTGCGGGAATTAAAGAAGAATTCAAAGCATATTTGCGCAATGCCGGTCTTGAGGATTTTGAGGGTGACAAATGCCCCCAATATCATGGTCTCACAAGTTCATTTGTGAGGAAGTTTGAGTATTCATCTTCGCGTAATTCTCCTTCAGTCATGTTTGATATTTATGATAAATCTTATAGAATGGACTTAGAGGATTTCACTCTTGCTTGCAAACTTCCATCATGGGGCAGTATTAGGGATCCCCCTAAATCTGAATTTAGAGACTTTCTTGCTAGTATAACTGTAGGGGAATCCAGAGATATAACGCAGGCTACCATAGGGAGCATTCATTTTCCTGCTATACATTATTTTGCTCTCTTCATCGGTAGATGCATAAATGCTAAGGATGAAGCATGTCACATGTGTGTCCCTGACCTCAGCATTCTTAGGAGTGCTATGTTAGGAGACCAATCTTATCATATGGGAGCCATTGTAGCTCGTAGGTTGCATCATAATAGACATAATGGTGATTTCTTCGGAGGGATTTATGCAACCCGCTTAGCTAAATTTCTTGAGATAGACGTTCGTGAAGGAGACATGGAGTTGCCTCCTGCTTATTTAGATTTTAATTCTATGGTTTCTCACCATTTTGTTGAGAGGACTGAGTCACCTCTCCGACATCGTTTAATTTTTAACAAACGACATGTTGTCCGTATTACTCTCCCTGCTCCTGCCTTCTTTGATTACCAGGCAAACGGAAGATACACAATTACTAGAGAAGAGGCAGATGAGTACGAGAGGAGAGCAGAGGCAGCCCGACTCCATGCTGCAGCTCAGGATGCGATAGCATCTGCATCACAACATGATCCAAACTACCCTTCGTCGCAGTACGACCCCAGCTACACATACGGGTATCCGCCAGGCCATCCCTGGCAATAGACCAACTTAGGCCAAGAGCCTAAGCATGTGGGAGTACGTATTTCTCACCGACATTACATTTATGTTCACACACACTCATTGCTAGATGTCGGTGCTCATACTCTTTCATTGTAATATCCATGCTAGTTTATTTTCTTTTTTCCTGCTTTCTTCTTGTGTGTTTGATAAACCTTAAGGAAACAAAAAAATTAGTAGTAATTTACTTTCCTGCTGTAGTAGTAACTAAAAAAAAGAAAACCCAAAAATATTTCTCATTCTTCTTTTGCTTGTTGGGAGCTTTCCAGTGTAAATAGTTTTTATTTCTTTTCTTTTCTTTGGGGTCAGTAGGAGAAGACCATGATTAAATTGTTGAAGTGGCTCTTGTATGCATTATCGTTGATTTAACCCAGAGCCCATATTGCCTTGTCTTCTCTTGTTTCTTGAATGCTCGCAGATTCCAGCTTAGTCCAATGCACGTGCACTCTTATTATTATTCACACCATTCGGTCGTGCAAGTGAAAGGCAATTATGATGATATATGATGGACTGACTGAGATGAGAAAAGCTGGTATGAACTCGACCTCTTTTGTTTTTGTAAACATGATGAGTCCATCGTTCTTGATTCAGCTTATTATGAATAAACAAGTTTGCAATGATAATTAGAGATCATAGTTGCTTGTGCCATGCTTGATTAGCTATGAGTTATAATGATTTACCTTGCGTGCCAACATGCCATTGAGATGATTATGATATGGTATGATGGGGTGGTATCCTCTGTTGAATGATTTGAGTGACTTGACTTGGCACATGTTCACGCATGTAGTTGAAACAAAATCAACATAGCCTTCATGATATTTATGTTCATGGTGGATTATATCCTACTCATGCTTGCATCCAATGTTTATTAATTTTAATGCATGTACATGGCTGTTGTCGCTCTCTAGTTGGTCGCTTCCCAGTCTTTTGCTAGCCTTCACCTATACTAAGCGGGAATACTGCTTGTGCATCCAATCCCTTTAAACCCCAAAGTTATTCCAGATGAGTCCACTATACCTTCCTATATGCGGTATCTACCTGCCGTTCCAAGTAAATTTGTATGTGACAAACTCTAAACCTTCAAATAAACATTCTGTTTTGTATGCTCAAATAGCTCATGTATCAACCAAGGTTGTCCTTATCTTCCGTGTTAGGCGGGTTATTCTCAAGAGGAGTGGACTCCGCTCCTCACTCACGAGAACATGGCTGGTCACCGGGATGCCCAGTCCCATGATTTATGCAAACTAAATCAAAATTAATTGCAAACAAAACTCCCCCTGGGGACCTGATGTATCTTGGAGTCACTCGTTGTTTCGAGCAAGTCATGGATTGATGCTTGTTGGTGGAGAGGGAGTATAAACTTTACCATTCTGTTTGGGAACCTCCTATAATTTGTTTAACATGGAAGATATCACCATCTCTTAGTTGTTACGTTGACAATAAAAGTATACCGCTCAAAATGCAATTTATCTTTATTTCAAAACCGAGCTCTGGCACCTCTACAAATCCCTGCTTCCCTCTGCGAACGGCCTATCCATTTACTTTTATGTTGAGTCATCACCCTCTTATTAAAAAGCACTAGCTGGAGAGCACAGTTGCCATTTGCATTCATCACTATTAAACTATGTTGGGTATGACTATGATTGGATCTCTTTTACCATGAATTACAATGTCTAGTCAGTCCTTGATCTTTAAAGGTGCTCTGCATTTATGTTTTGCGGTCTTAGAAAGGGCTAGCGAGATACCATCTTGTTATATCATATTATGATTGTTTTGAGAAAGTGTTGTCATCCGAGGTTTATTATTATGGCTCGCTAGTTGATTATGCTATTGATATGAGTAATTGTGAGACCTGAGAATTATTGCAAATATGGTTAGTTATGATATATGCTGAAAACTTGAATGCTGGCTTGACATAGTTACAACAACAAGAGCAAACAGAGTTTGTAAAAGTTTTTCTTTCTTTCTTTCAGTTTGTCAACTGAATTGCTTGAGGACAAGCAAGGGTTTAAGCTTGGGGGAGTTGATACGTCTCCGTCGTATCTACTTTTCCAAACACTTTTGCCCTTGTTTTGGACTCTAACTTGTATGATTTGAATGGAACTAACCCAGACTGACGCTGTTTTCAACAGAATTACCATGGTGTTGTTTTATGTGCAGAAAGAAAATATTCTCGGAAAGTCCTGAAACTCCACGGAACACCTTAGAAAAAATAATAAAAAATCATCGCCAAAGATGAAGACCAGGGGCCCAGACCCTGTCCACGAGGGTGGGGGCGCGCCCCCCTGGACACCCTCTGACGCCAACTCCAACTCTATATATTGGCTTTCGGGGAGAAAAAAATCAAAGAGAAGAAATCATCGCGTTTTACGATACAGAGCCGCCGCCAAGCCCTAATCTCTCTCGGGAGGGCTGATCTGGAGTCCGTTCAGGGCTCCGGAGAGGGGGATTCGTCGCTGCCGTCATCATCAACCATCCTCCATCACCAATTTCATGATGCTCACCGCCGTGCGTGAGTAATTCCATCGTAGGCTTGCTGGACGGTGATGTGTTGGATGAGATTTATCATGTAATCGAGTTGGTTTTGTTAAGGTTTGATCCCTAGTATCCACTATGTTCTGAGATTGATGTTGCTATGACTTTGCTATGCTTAATGCTTGTCACTAGGGCCCGAGTGCCATGATTTCAGATCTGAACCTATTATGTTTTCATGAATATATGTGAGTTCTTGATCCTATCTTGCAAGTCTATAGTCACCTACTATGTGTTATGATCCGGCAACCCCGAAGTGACAATAATCGGGACCACTCCCGGTGATGACCTTAGTTTGAGGAGTTCATGTATTCACTATGTGTTAATGCTTTGTTCAGGTTCTCTATTAAAAGGAGGCCTTAATATCCCTTAGTTTCCAATAGGACCACACTGCCACGGGAGGGTAGGACAAAAGATGTCATGCAAGTTCTTTTCCATAAGCACGTATGACTATATACGGATACATGCCTACATTACATTGATGAATTGGAGCTAGTTCTGTGTCATCCTGTGTTATGACTGATACATGATGAACCGCATCCGGCATAATTATCCATCACTGATCAGATGCCTACGAGTTTTCCATATACTGGTTTACGCCTATTTACTTTCCCGCTGCTACTGTTACAATCACTACAAAATACCAAAAACATTACTTTTACTGTCTTTACTTTCGTTGCCGTTACCACCACTTGTTGGGGAACGTAGTAATTTCAAAAAAATTCCTACGCACATGCAAGATCATGGTGATGCATAGCAATGAGAGGGGAGAGTGTTGTCTACGTACCCTCGTAGACCGAAGCGGAAGCGTTGACGCAATGTAGAGGAAGTAGTCGTACGTCTTCCCGATCCGACCGATCCAAGCACCGTTACTCCGGCACCTCCGAGTTGTTGGCACACGTTCAGCTCGATGACGCACCCCTAGCTCCGATCCAGCAAAGCTTCGGGGAGGAGTTCCATCAGCACGACGGCGTGGTGACAATCTTGATGTGCTACCGGCGCAGGGCTTCGCCTAAGCACTGCAACAATATATTCGAGCTGGAATATGGTGGAGGGGGGCACCGCACACGGCTAAGGAACGATCACGAAGATCAACTTGTGTGTTCATGAGGTGCCCCTGCCCCCGTATATAAAGGAGCAAGGGAGGGAGGAGGCCGGCCCTAGGTTTGGCGCGCCAAGGGGAGTCCTACTCCCACCGGGAGTAGGATTCCCCCTTTCCTAGTCCAACTAGGAGTCCTTCCATGTAGGGGGAGTAGGAGAGAAGGAAAGGGAAGAGAGAAGGAGAAGGAAGGAAGGGGGCGCTCCCCTTCCCTAGTCCAATTCGGACTAGAGCAAGGGGAGGGGCGCGGCCACCTTTTGGCCCTTTCTCTCCTTTTCCCGTATGGCCCAATGAGGCCCAATACGAATTCCCGTAACTCTCCGGTACTTCGATAAATACCCGAACCACTCAGAACCTTTCCGATGTCCGAACATAGTCGTCCAATATATCGATCTTTACGTCTCAACCATTTCGAGACTCCTCGTCATGTCCCCGATCTCATCCGGGACTCCGAACTCCTTCGGTACATCAAAACTCATAAACTCATAATAACTGTCATCGTAACCTTAAGCGTGCAGACCCTATGGTTCGAGAACAATGTAGACATGACCGAGACACATCTCCGGTCAATAACCAATAGCGGGACCTGGATGCCCATATTGGCTCCTACATATTCTACGAAGATCTTTATCGGTCAGACCGCATAACAACATACGTTGTTCCCTTTGTCCATCGGTATGTTACTTGCCCGAGATTCGATCGTCGGTATCCAATACCTAGTTCAATCTCGTTACCGGCAAGTCTCTTTACTCGTTTCGTAATACATCATCCCGCAACTAAGTCATTAGTTGCAATGCTTGCAAGGCTTAAATGATGTGCATTACCGAGAGGGCCTAGAGATACCTCTCCCACAATTGGAGTGACAAATCCTAATCTCGAAATACGCCAACCCAACATCTACCTTTGGTGACACCTGTAGTACTCCTTTATAATCACCCAGTTATGTTGTGACGTTTGGTAGCACCCAAAGTGTTCCTCCGGCAAACGGGAGTTGCATAATCTCATAGTCAAAGGAACATGTATAGGTCATGGATAAAAGCAACAGCAACATACTAAACGATCGGGTGCTATGCTAATGGAATGGGTCATGTCAATCAGATCATTCAACTAATGATGTGACCTTGTTAATCAAATGACAACTCCTTTGTCCATGGTTAGGAAACTTAACCATCTTTGATTAACAAGCTAGTCAAGTAGAGGCATACTAGTGACACTCTGTTTGTCTATGTATCCACACATGTATTATGTTTCCAGTTAATACAATTCTAGCATGAATAATAAACATTTATCATGATATGTAAGGAAATAAATAATAACTTTATTATTGCCTCTAGGGCATATTTCCTTCAGTCTCCCACTTGCACTAGAGTCAATAATCTAGGTCACATCACCATGTGATTAACTCACATCACCATGTGGTTAACTCGATAGTTCACATCATCATGTGATTAACACCCATAGTTCACATCGCCATGTGACCAACACCCAAAGGGTTTGCTAGATTCAGTAATCTAGTTCACATCGCTATGTGATTAACACCCAAAGAGTACTACGGTGTGATCATGTTTTGCTTGTGAGAGAAGTTTAGTCAACGGGTCTGCCACATTCAGATCCGTTATGTATTTTGCAATTTTCTATGTCTACAATGCTCTGCATGGAGCTACTCTAGCTAATTGCTCCCACTTTCAATATGTATCTAGATCGAGACTTAGAGTCATCCAGATCGATGTCAAAACTTGCATCGACGTAACCCTTTACGACGAACCTTTTGTCACTTCCATAATCGAGAAACATGTCCTTATTCCACTAAGGATAATTTTGACCGTTGTCCAGTGATCTACTCCTAGATCACTACTGTACTCCCTTGCCAAACTCAGTGTAGGGTATACAATAGAAATGGTACACAACATGGCATACTTTATAGAACCTATGGCCAAGGCATAGGGAATGACTTTCATTCTCTTTCTATCTTCTGCCGTGGTCGAGTTTTGAGTCTTTACTCAACTTCATACCTTGTAACACAGGAAATAACTCTTTCTTTGACTGTTCCATTTTGAACTACTTCAAAATCTTGTCAAGGTATGCACTCATTGAAAACTTATCAAGCGTCTTGATCTATCTCTATAGATCTTGATGCTCAATATGTAAGCAGCTTTACCGAGGTCCTTCTTCGAAAAACTTCTTTCAAACACTCCTTTATGCTTTGCAGAATAATTCTACATTATTTCCGATCAACAATATGTCATTTACATATACTTATCAGAAATGCTGTAGTGCTCCCACTCACTTTCTTGTAAATACAGGCTTCACCGCAAGTCTGTATAAAACTATATGCTTTGATCAACTCATCAAAGCGTATATTCCAACTCCGAGATGCTTGCACCAGTCCATAGATGGATCGCTGGAGCTTGCACATTTTGTTAGCACCTTTAGGATTGACAAAACCTTCTGGTTGCATCATATACAACTCCTCTTTTATAAATCCATTAAGGAATGCAGTTTTGTTTTATCCGTTTGCCAGATTTCATAAAATGCGGCAATTGCTAACATGATTCGGACAGACTTAAGCATGGATACGAGTGAGAAACTCTCATCGTAGTCAACACCTTGAACTTGTCGAAAACCTTTTGCGACAATTCTAGCTTTGTAGATAGTAACACTACTATCATCTTCTGTCTTCCTCTTGAAGATCCATTTATTTTCTATGGCTTGCCAATCATCGGGCAAATCCATCAAAGTCCATACTTTGTACTCATACATGGATCCCATCTCAGATTTCATGGCTTTAAGCCATTTTGCGGAATCTGGGCTCACCATCGCTTCTTCATAGTTCGTAGGTTCATCATGATCTAGTAGCATGACTTCCAGAACAGGATTGCCGTACCACTCTGGTGCGGATCTTACTCTGGTTGATCTACGAGGTTCTGTAGTAACTTGTTCTGTAGTTCTATGATCATCATCATCAACCTCCTCACTAGTTGGTTTTGACGCCACAGAAACTGGTTCCTGTGATGTACTGGTTTCCAACAAGGGAATAAGTACAGTTACCTCATCAAGTTCTACTTTCCTCCCACTCACTTCTTTCGAGAGAAACTCCTTCTCTAGAAAGGATCCATTCTTAGCAACGAATGTCTTGCCTTCGGATCTGTGATAGAAGGTGTACCCAACTGTCTCCTTTGGGTATCCTATGAAGACATATTTCTCTGATTTGGGTTTCAGCTTATCAGGATGAAACCTTTTTCACATAAGCATCACAACCCCAAACTTTAAGAAACGACAACTTTGGTTTCTTGCTAAACCACAGTTCATATAGTGTCGTCTCAACGGATTTAGATGGTGCCCTATTTAACGTGAATGCAGCTGTCTCTAATGCATAACCCCAAAACGATAGTGGTAAATCGGTAAGAAACATCATAGATTGCACTATATCAATAAAGTACGGTTATGACGTTCGGACACACCATTATGATGTGGTGTTCCAGGTGGCGTGAGTAGTGAAACTATTTCACATTGTTTAACTGAAGGCCAAACTCGTAACTCAAATGTTTTACCTATGCGATCATATCGTAGTAACTTTTATTTTCTTGTTACGATGATTCTCTACTTCACTCTGAAATTCTTTGAACTTTTCAAACGTTTCAGACTTATGTTTCATCAAGTAGATATACCCATATCTGCTCAAATCATCTGTGAAGGTTAGAAAATAATGATACCTGTCGCGGGCCTTAATATTCATCGGACCACATACATCAATATGTATGATTTCCAACAAATCTGTTGCTTGCTCCATTGTTCCGGAGAACGGCGTTTTAGTCATCTTGCCCAAGAGGCATGGTTCGCAAGCATCAAGTGATTCATAATCAAGTGATTCCAAAATCCCATCATCATGGAGTTTCTTCATGCGCTTTACACCAATATGACCTAAACGGCAGTGCCACAAATAGGTTGCACTATCATTATTAACTTCGCATCTTTTGGTTTCAATATTATGAATATGTGTATCACTACGATCGAGATCCAATGAACTATTTTCATTGGGTGTGTATGTCCATAAAAGGTTCTATTATGTAAACAGAACAACAATTGTTCTCTAACTTAAATGAATAATCGTATTGCAATAAACATGATCAAATCATATTTATGCTCAACGCAAACACCAAATAACACTTATTTAGGTTCATCACTAATCCCGAAAGTATAGGGAGTATGCGATGATGATCATATCAATCTTGGAACTACTTCCAACTTTCATCGTCACTTCACCCTTAACTAGTCTTTGTTCATTCTGCAACTCCCGTTTCGAGTTACTACTCTTAGCAACTGAACCAATATCAAATACCGTGGGGTTGCTATGAACACTAGTAAAATACATATCAATAATCTGTATATCAAATATACCTTTGTTCACTTCGCCATCCTTCTTATCCGCCAAATACTTGGGGCAGTTCCGCTTCCAGTGACCAGTCCCTTTGCAGTAAACGCACTCAGTCTCTGGCTTAGGTCCAGACTTGGGCTTCTTCACTTGAGCAGCAACTTGCTTGCCGTTTCTTCTTGAAGTTCCCCTTCCACTACAAGAAATATGTCAACTTATGACCTTCTGTCAGTGACCCTCGAAGAATTGGTCATAAATTTATGACCATTTCAGACCAATTGGTCAAAAGCTGTTCGGGGGGCTCCAAACCCTAAACCATTGCGACCATTTTGGTCAGAAAGGTCGTAATTTCCTCACACGAAAAGGTCATAAAGCAAACATCGCTAGTCCGCTGCCTTATTTCTAGTTGTTAACGACCAATATAGATGGTCACAGCCTTGTAAATAGTGGTGGGTTGCTATGACTAGGCGCCACCTCATCAGTTTTGCCTATGTGGCATGTCCATGTGGCAGTTTTTGCCCTAGGTTGTGAAACAACCTATATTTCCGTCGTTCCCAAAATTCCCAAAAAAATCTCATAAATTCTTTGGGTCATATCTTTGTCAAATATGTAAAAACCTTCCTTGCCTAGTTCAAAAATAATTCAAAAATATTCATTTTCCTATTCTGTTCAGAGTAACAGTTTGTGAAGGAAGTACCACTTTGGCATGTCCAAATAGTACCCATTTTCTACAGTGCTTTCCTATGCCTAAATAACCATCCTCCACCAAATGCCAGTTCAATCCATTCATTATTTTGAGCCGAGCTTCAACATTCGTATTTATGTCCAGTGTGGTGGTTTGCAAAGCAAGTACCATCTAGGCTCCTCCTTTTGATCTGAAAATTTGTGAAGACGGTCTTCTTAGTAACTGATCATCCTCATCCAAAACTCACGCCCATTAGCCATGTACATTTCCTGTACCGCTAATCAAACACTTGGCTGCTAATTCATGTTTGAGCACCGATCGGTCTCCTCGTGAGAATCTTATGTTGTAATTTTCTTTCTAGCACCTACATGGGGAGTGCCCAACCCACTAGACATGTCTAGGCCACCCAGAACACATGGCAACGCCACGGTCACGCGGTGACCACGCGGCGGGCATGCGAGCTTACGCGCTCTAGAGTTGGGGCCCTCGGCCACCGCCCAAACCTCGACGTATCGCCACCAAACCATGTATTTATGATTAAATAGGTACTTATGTAACTAGAAATTATTTTTGGAAAAAATAAATAGCAAACTATGAGGCAGTTGCAGTTCAAATTTGACCCGCTTCCATCTGAATCGGCGGGAATTTGTCTTTTTCACGAGAGGTGGATCAAAACTTTTTGCACCCAACCATTTTGTCAATTGTGCACTAAATATGACCTAGTATTTTATAAAAATGATTTGGTCCAATTTTGCAACAATTATTTGGTAGTTCCTTCACAAAAAAACCTCCTTTCGGGCACTCGAAAAATGGAAAATGGTTTTTTCGTCCGACGAAAATGAAAACTTCCTTAGGCAAAATTGTTTGCTATTCCAATATGCACCCTTGTGCACAATATGAGATCATTTGAACAAACTATGCCATGAATGTGGCCATAAGATTGATCATTTGGCTTGAAAGCCATGAATCTTCAGAGATGATAGCTCATTTCTGAGAACACTTTTTTAAAATAATTGCCGTATTACAAGTTTGTTATTTTTCTTGGGAACTTGGCCACATATAATGACACAATGTGAAGGTTTCCCAATTTTTTGATTTTTTTTGAATTTTTTATGCCCGTTTCAAAATGCGGTCAAAACGGCGGGCTTGACCGTTCCTAGCTAGTGGTTGAATCTTGGAAAACTTTTGGTGTTTCTCTGATTAAATAGATACTTATGTACCTAGAAATGATTTTTGTAAAAAATAAATAGCAAACTATGAGGCAGCTGCAGTTCAAATTTGACCCGCTTCCAACTGAATCGGTGGAAATTTGTCTTTTTCACGAGAGGTGGATCAAAACTTTTTACACCCAACCATTTTTTCAATTGTGCATTAAATATGTCCTAGTATTTTAGAAAATTTATTTGGTCCAATTTCGCAACAATTATTTGGTAGTTCCTTCACAAAAAAAACCTCCTTTCGGGCACTCGGAAAATGAAAAATGGTTTTTTCGTCCAAAGAAAATAAAAACTTCCTTAGGCAACATTGTTTGCCATTCCAATATGCACCCTTCTGCACAATATGAGATCATTTGAACAAACTATGCCACGAATGTGGCCATAAGATTGATCATTTGGCTTGAAAGCCATTGATCTCCATACGTGATAGCTCGTTTCTGAGAACACTTTTTTAAAAATAATTGCCGTATTACAAGTTTGTTATTTTTCCTGGGAACTTGGCCACATATAATGACACAATGCGAAGGTTTCCCAATTTTTTGATTTTTTTTTAATTTTTTATGCCCGTTTCAAAATGCGGTCAAAACGGCGGGAATGACCGTTCCTAGCTAGTGGTTGAATCTTGGAATTTTTTTGGTGTTTCTCTGATTAAATAGATACTTATGTACCTATAAATGATTTTTGGAAAAAATAAATAGCAAACTATGAGGCAGCTGCAGTTCAAATTTGACCCGCTTCCAGCTGAATCGGCGGAAATTTATCTTTTTCACGAGAGGTGGATCAAAACTTTTTGCACCCAACCATTTTGTCAATTGTGCATTAAATATGTCCCAGTATTTTAGAAAATTTATTTGGTCCAATTTTGCAACAATTATTTGGGAGGTCCTTCACAAAAAAACCTCCTTTTGGGCACTCGGAAAATGAAAAATGTTTTTTTCGTCCAAAGAAAATGAAAACTTCCTTAGGCAACATTGTTTGCCATTCCAATATGCACCCTTGTGCACAATATGAGATCATTTGAACAAACTACGCCACGAATGTGGCCATAAGATTGATCATTTGGCTTGAAAGCCATTGATCTCCATACGTGATAGCTCGTTTCTGAGAACACTTTTTTAAAATAATTACCGTATTACAAGTTTGTTATTTTTCCTGGGAACTTGGCCACATATAATGACACAATGCTAAGGTTTCCCAATTTTTTGATTTCTTTTGAATTTTTTATGCCCGTTTCAAAATGCGGTCAAAACGGCGGGAATGACCGTTCCTAGCTAGTGGTTGAATCTTGGAATTTTTTTGGTGTTTCTCTGATTAACTAGATACTTATGTACCTAGAAATGATTTTTGTAAAAAATAAATAGCAAACTATGAGGCAGCTGGAGTTCAAATTTGACTCGCTTCCAGCTGAATCGGCGGAAATTTGTCTTTTTCACGAGAGGTGGATAAAAGCTTTTGACACCCAACCATTTGGTCAATTATGCATTAAATATGTCCTAGTATTTTAGAAAATTGATTTGGTCCAATTTTGCAACAATTATATGGTAGGTCCTTCACAAAAAAACTCATTTTGGGCACTCAGAAAATGGAAAATTGATTTTTCGTTATTCAAGGAATAACACTACTAATTATTTGAAAACTTAACTAACATTGTCATAAAAAGAGAAGGAAACTTACCATCGGGCATCGTGGTGTTGCGTTTGAGCTCACGCTGCAATGGAGTTTCGCCGGGCGCTGTGGTGCTGTGTTGGTAGCGCCTATTGTTAATCAATTACGACAATTTTAGATGGTCATAAGCCCGCACTTCGTTCTGATTGGTCTATGGGCATGTCACGCGGATCAAGCATTACAGACCGTCGGATAGTGCCAGATCCAACGGCCCACACCCTCATCCTCTCGCCACCCACACCCACCCGAAAGCAGCTCCCCTCACCTACACCACACGTCGTTGAGGACACTGACATGTGGGCCTAATTCCTCGCGGGCCCACCTATCAGTGGACGAATGCCACCACTCACCCACCGCACACCACTCACCCACCGCACACCACTCCTCCCCCTCTCCCCCTCTCCCCCGCACACCACTCCTCCCCCCATGATCCGCAGCCCAAACCCTAACCCCTCTCCCCTCTCCCTCCATTGGACCGCCGCCGCCACCTACGGCGGCCGATCCCGCCGCGACCTCCCCTTCCACCTCAAGCCGCTCCTCCTCACCTTCGTGGACGACCACCTGCTCCCACCGTTCGCGCCCGCGTGCCCGCTCGTCATTGCCTCGCTCCTCGCCCGCGGATCGCAGAGCATCTCATGGCGTCCCCGGCGCGGCCAGCCTCCGTCTCCGGTCCCTTCGGCTCCGCCGCCGACCTCGCCATCTTCTCCACTGCGACCACGACGCGGCGGGCGGATCCAGGCCGTGCGAGCGAGACGGCGGCCAGATCCTCGATGGCGAGGACACGCAGCGGTCCCCGCCGGCCAAATCAGGTCCGTCTCCTCCCACAGCTGAGTCGTTTTACTGGCGATTTGCCTCGCATGGCCACGACCTCTGACCCCTTCTCATTGATTTGCTCGGGCGGCCGCCTCTCCCACCATCGACGGTGCATGCTCAACGCCGAGATCCGCCGCGCCAAGGCCAAGCTCCTCAAGGAGGATCCACCCAAGCTACACGCCGGCCACAGCCCCCCCCACGCAGCAGCTGTCGCCGCCGTGTACCTCGACAGATCTGCGGCCCTCGACAGCGTCAAACGAAGGCGGGGCCTCTGCCGCTGCAGGCACAGTCGCCTCCAGCCCGACGCGCGCGCCAGGATCGTCAACAAGATGTAAGCAGGGGCCCCGATCGATCTGATCCGATTGGGTTCGCTCCCCCCTCCCACTAATCCTATCGATTCGATCCCTCATCCCCTTTTTTGGGTCAATTTTGTCGTCGGTCAATCTGATAGAGCCTCGATCTAGCTAGCGGCTGCAACCTATTCACCCTCAATCTGCGCATAGAGCGCGATTAGTCGAAATTCCCCGGTAGTTGATTCACTAATCAACGCACCTACTTCAAATCCATCCGCCCAATTTACTTTATTGACCAGACCAGAATTACATCCAACCAATTTGACACGAGTTTGTTGGCCAAGAGGTGCGAATTTGTCATGTCACAGAATATCATAACCTTTGTTTCACCAGGTAGTAGCTAGGGTGAACCATTTTGTTAGTTTTGTTCCTGAACTAGGGTTCCTCGTATGCTTCCGCAAGGAAATTTTGCATATTATGTTTGATGATTGGTTTTCTATATTGGTTGGCTGCTCTGCCTGCTCTCGTTCCACTTTACATCTTAGATGCAACATGTTTTATTGCGCACAACTGCTGAAAAGCAATGCGTCCCCTGAACTTATTCAAATTCTGTGCTATGCGTGCAGAACGGAAACTCTAAAGAAGCATCTGCCAGCTTCTGCGCCAGACGGAGTGAACGAACTTCAAAAGATCGCCGTGCGATTCGAAGAGAAGATCTATACTGCAGCAACCAATCAGGTAATTTTTTTACCTGTCTTCGCTACTTCTCGGAGCAGAGCATACATTAGTTATGCGGTTTTCTTCTATTCAACCTATCTTGCTTTGCTATGAATATTCCTTTGGGATGACTAAAACTGGAGCTATACTAGCCTATCTCTGCTATGTTCCATCCACTGTATTTGTTTAACCAACCTGATCCTCCAAACATAAAAGCTCAAGTGTGTACTGAATCATGTGTTATTTAGTTAGCTGAGCAGTATCTTTAGTTTTCTAATGATTGCTCACTCTCAATTCCGAATAAATAAGTAGCTGACCCTATTGGTTCTTTCTTTCTTCAGGGCTATGAGTGATGGCCATGCTGCTGTTTTGCCCTACTTGATAATTCTTTTGCTGTCCGGTCTGCTCTGCTCTGCATAGTTTCCAGTTGCTTATAAAACGATAAAACTGTGGTGATGTGAGGTCCGCCAATGGTTTGTAATTTTGGTTTCATCCCCAACCTCTCCAGCTAGCTTCTTCTTCACATCATATCACATTTGCACCTGCTGCTGCATCATGGATTGGATGGTCACCTACTAGCTAAGTAGATTAGCTTGTATTGCCATCGAATTAGTCAATACTGTTTCACTTGGCTTGTTTCTTGTACTAGGTCTGTCAATTGCAGCATAAACAAACAAATTGCTTAGCTCTCAACTATGAATACATAGCTAGCTGAACCTGTTCTTTCTTTCTCTCTAAAGAGCTATGACTTACATGGGTCAAGCTGCTGTTTTTCTGTGCTCGATGATACTATTGCCGCCTGTATACTGATACATGTGGTGATATTTACCCGAACTGAATTTGTGAATGTACCATTATTTTCCTGCTCACAAGCATTTGATCTCTACTGGAATATTAGTGTTTTTTATGGGAGGAATATAGTGTATTAGATGATATAAATTTGTTTGGGTTCAGACCTATGCTTCCTCCACTGTTTTGTAGAGTTGTCTAATTTTAGATGCTGCATAATAACCTTTAAGGTTGTGGCCATCTTTAGATGCTGCATAATAATCTTTGTACTGCATAATAAAAAATTGCAGTACCGAAGATGAATGGTTGATTAGTTTTAGCTTCAAGCCATTTTAGTATATTCTTTGTACATGTGGCCTATGGCTATAACTAGTTTGCTGTAGTTCATCCGTGATGTCCGGTAGCAATCTGGCACATCATATTAGTCCTATCCCTTGTTTCGTCACTAGCATACACTACAGTTTTATTAAAAGGGGGGCATATCATTTTCTCTATAATAGTGTTGATTTTGCGCTGATATGAACTTACAACAGTATTACATTGTAGTGTTTTCCGCATGTTGTATCACTTTGTTTGTATGATTGAGGGCAGTTTACTTGGTTCTTTGATGGAGCACTAAAATTGCCTTCCTGTGATGTTGCAGGTGCCCAGTTTGTGCCGAAGGAGCTCCATGTTGAAGAAGATTGGAGACACATAGAGCTTGTAAATTCTGTAGTTGTTACACATAGAGCTCCATACTGATTCTGTTGTTGTTACACACAGAGCTTGTAAAACAGTGATTGAAGATGTATTATGTGTTATTTACAGAGTAGCAGCTCCATACTGATTTTGGCTGCTGTTATTTTAAGTACTAGTATTTTTTTGTCTGTGCCAATTTAAATATTGGCTATTTTTTTTTACTATGAAATTGAAATCTGAAGAATATGACCTTGACAATTGGGACCCACTTACTAGAACTTGACAACTGGGACCAATTACCAGAACTTACAATTGGGACCCATCTTAATTGACCCATCTTAAAACAAGAAAGGAAAAATGTAACTATAAAAAAAATCTGGAATTGTTGAGCCAAAAAGGCCATGGCCCAGAAAATAAAAAGGCTATAATGTTGGGCTAGGCCCATGAAATCGAAGAAAAATTGATAGGAAAAAATATTAAAAAGGCTGAATTAATGGGCTCGGCCCATCTAAAGCACCGAATTGGACCGGGCTGAATCTTGTGCCACATCAGCTTGCCACGCTGGATGCCTACGTGGATTGGGGAGGCTGCTAGTGACCAAAACGCCACAGTAGGCTTATTTTGGTCGTAAACGTCTTCGACCATTCCAGAAGAAAGGTCGCTATAGTCAGTTTATGACGGCCAGCTTTTGACCTTCTGTTTTTGGTCACAAAAAGGTCGCAAATGGAAATTTGTGACCTTTCAGTGACCAATAGTGGTGGTCACAAGTTGACATATTTCTTGTAGTGTTCTTCCCTTTGCCCTTTACTTGAAACTAGTGATCTTGTCAACCATCAACGCTTGATGCTCTTTCTTGATTTCTACCTCCATCGATTTCATCTTTATGAAAAAGTTCGGGAGTCGTTTTCGTCATCCCTTGCATACTATAGTTCATCACGAAGTTCTACTAACTTGGTGATGGTGACTAGAGAATTCTGTCAATCACTATCTTATCTGGAAGATTAACTCCCACTTGATTCAAGCGATTGTAGTACCCAGACAATCTGAGCACATGCTCACTAGTTGAGCGATTCTCCTCCATCTTTTAGCTATAGAACTTGTTGGAGACTTCATATCCCTCAACTCGGGTAGTTGCTTGAAATATTAACTTCAACTACTGGAACATCTCATATGGTCCATGACGTTCAAAACGTCTTTGAAGTCCCGATTCTAAGTCGTTAAGCATGGTGCACTAAACTATCAAGTAGTCATCATATTGAGCTAGCCAAACGTTCATAACGTCTGCATCTGCTCCTGCAATAGGTCTGTCACCTAGCGGTGCATTAAGGACATAATTCTTCTGTGCAGCAATGAGGATAAACCTCAGATCACGGATCCAATCCGCATCATTGCTACTAATATTTTTCAACACAATTATCTCTAGGAACATATCAAAATAAACATAGGGAAGCAACAACGCGAGCTATTGATCTACAACACAGATATGCTAATACTACTAAAACTAAGTTCATGATAAATTAAAGTTCAATTAATCATATTACTTAAGAACTCCCACTTAGATAGACATCCCTCTAATCCTCTAAGTGATCACGTGATCCAAATCAAACTAAACCATAACCGATCATCACGTGAAATGGATTAGTTTTCAATGGTGAACATCATCATGTTGATTATATCTACTATATGATTCACGCTCGACCTTTCGGTCTTCGTGTTCCGAGGTCATATCTTATATGCATAGCTCGTCAAGTATAACCTGAGTATTCCGCGTGTGCAACTGTTTTGCACCCGTTGTATTTGAACGTAGAGCCTATCACACCCGATCATCACGTGGTGTCTCAGCACGAAGAACTTTCGCAACGGTGCATACTCAGGGAGAACACTTCTTGATAATTAGTGAGAGATCATCTTATAATGCTACCGTCAATCAAAGCAAGATAAGATGCATAAAAGATAAACATCACATGCAATCAATATAAGTGATATGATATGGCCATCATCATCTTGTGCTTGTGATCTCCATCTCCGCAGCACTGTCATGATCACCAACGTCACCGGCGCGACACCTTGATCTCCATCGTAGCATCGTTGTCGTCTCGCCAATCTTATGCTTCTACGACTATCGCTACCGCTTAGTGATAAAGTAAAGCATTACAGGGCGATTGCATTGCATACAATAAAGCGACAACCATACGGCTCCTGCCGGTTGCCGATAGCTCGGTTACAAAACATGATCATCTCATACAATAAAATTTAGCATCATGTCTTGACCATATCACATCACAACATGCCTTGCAAAAACAAGTTAGACGTCCTCTACTTTGTTTGTTGCAAATTTTACGTGGCTGCTACGGGCTGAAGCAAGAACCAATCTCACCTACGCATCAAAACCACAACGATACTTCGTCAAATAGACTCCGTTTTAACCTTCTCAAGGACCGGGCGTAGCCATACTCGGTTCAACTAAAGTTGGTGAGACAGTCTCCCGCAAGCCATCTGTGTGCAAAGCACGTCGAGGGAACCGGTCTCGCGTAAGCGTACGCGTAAGGTTGGTCTGGGTCGTCTCATCCAACAATACCGCTGACCCAAAGTATGACATGCTGGTAGGCAGTATGACTTGTATCGTCCACAACTCACTTGTGTTCTACTCGTGCAAATAACATCAAACCATAAAAACCTAGGCTCGGATGCCACTGTTGGGGAACGTAGTAATTTCAAAAAAATTCCTACGCACACGCAAGATCATGGTGATGCATAGCAACGAGAGGGGAGAGTGTTGTCTACGTACCCTCGTAGACCGAAGCGGAAGCGTTGACGCAATGTAGAGGAAGTAGTCGTACGTCTTCCCGATCCGACCGATCCAAGCACCGTTACTCCGGCACCTCCGAGTTCTTGGCACACGTTCAGCTCGATGACGCACCCCTAGCTCCGATCCAGCAAAGCTTCGGGGAGGAGTTCCGTCAGCACGACGGCGTGGTGACAATCTTGATGTTCTACCGGCACAGGGCTTCGCCTAAGCACTGCAACAATATATTCGAGGTGGAATATGGTGGAGGGGGGCACCGCACACGGCTAAGGAACGATCACGAAGATCAACTTGTGTGTTCATGGGGTGCCCCTGCCCCCGTATATAAAGGAGCAAGGGAGGGAGGAGTCCGGCCCTAGGTTTGGCGCGCCAAGGGGAGTCCTACTCCCACCGGGAGTAGGATTCCCCCTTTCCTAGTCCAACTAGGAGTCCTTCCATGTAGGGGGAGTAGGAGAGAAGGAAAGGGAAGAGAGAAGGAGAAGGAAGGAAGGGGGCGCCCCCCTTCCCTAGTACAATTCGGACTAGAGCAAGGGGAGGGGCGCGGCCACCTTTTGGCCCTTTCTCTCCTTTTCCCGTATGGCCCAATGAGGCCCAATACGAATTCCCGTAACTCTCCGGTACTCCGATAAATACCCGAGCCACTCAGAACCTTTCCGATGTCCGAATATAGTCGTCCAATATATCGATCTTTACATCTCGACCATTTCGAGACTCCTCGTCATGTCCCCGATCTCATCCGGGACTCCGAACTCCTTCGGTACATCAAAACTCATAAACTCATAATAACTGTCATCGTAACCTTAAGCGTGCGGACCCTACGGTTCGAGAACAATGTAGACATGACCGAGACACATCTCCGGTCAATAACCAATAGCGGGACCTGGATGCCCATATTGGCTCCTACATATTCTACGAAGATCTTTATCGGTCAGACCGCATAACAACATACGTTGTTCCCTTTATCCATCGGTATGTTACTTGCCCGAGATTCGATCGTCGGTATCCAATACCTAGTTCAATCTCGTTACCGGCAAGTCTCTTTACTCGTTCCGTAATACATCATCCCGCAACTAACTCATTAGTTGCAATGCTTGCAAGGCTTAAGTGATGTGCATTACCGAGAGGGCCCAGAGATACCTCTCCCACAATTGGAGTGACAAATCCTAATCTCGAAATACGCCAACCCAACATCTACCTTTGGTGACACCTGTAGTACTCCTTTATAATCACCCAGTTATGTTGTGACGTTTGGTAGCACCCAAAGTGTTCCTCCGGCAAACGGGAGTTGCATAATCTCATAGTCAAAGGAACATGTATAAGTCATGGATAAAAGCAACAACAACATACTAAATGATCGGGTGCTATGCTAATGGAATGGGTCATGTCAATCAGATCATTCAACTAATGATGTGACCTTGTTAATCAAATGACAACTCCTTTGTCCATGGTTAGGAAACTTAACCATCTTTGATTAACAAGCTAGTCAAGTAGAGGCATACTAGTGACACTCTGTTTGTCTATGTATCCACACATGTATTATGTTTCCAGTTAATACAATTCTAGCATGAATAATAAACATTTATCATGATATGTAAGGAAATAAATAATAACTTTATTATTGCCTCTAGGGCATATTTCCTTCACCACTATCATATTACTTTGCTACTAAACACTTTGCTGTAGATACTAAGTTTCCAGGTGTGGTTGAATTGACAACTCAGCTGCTAATACTTGAGAATATTCTTTGGCTCCCCTTGTGTCGAATCTATAAATTTGTGTTAAATACTCTACCCTCGAAAACTGTTGCGATCCCCTATACTTGTGGGTTATCAGAGTGATAGGGCGGGTTGAGACCACCTAGGAGAGAGGTGGGCCTGGCCCTGTTTGGCGTTCGCGGATACTTAACACGCTTAACGAGATCTTGGTATTTGATCTGAGTCTGACTACTGGCCTATACGCACTAACCAACTACGCGGGGACAGATATGGGCACTCGACGTCGTGGTATCAGCCGAAGCACTTCGTGACGTCAGCGACTGAGTGGCGCGCGCTGCATTGGACCGTAAGCTCGCGCTTGTATTAAGGGGGCTAGGTCTGCTTCCGGCCGCGTACGCAACGTGCAGGTGTGCTATGGGTGATGGGCCCAGACCACTGTGCGCTTAGGTTTACACCGGCGTGTTGACCTCTCTGTTGTGCCTAGGTTGGGCTGCGACGTGTTGATCTTCCGAGGCCGGGCATGACCCCGAAAAGTGTGTCCGGCCAAATGGGATCAAGCGTGTTGGGTTATGTGGTGCACCCCTGCAGGGAAGTTAATCTATTCGAATAGTCGTGATCTTCGGTAACAGGACGACTTGGAGTTGTACCTTGACCTTATGACAACTAGAACCAGATACTTAATAAAACACACCCTTCCAAGTGCTAGATACAACCCGGTGATCGCTCTCTAACAGGGCATCGAGGAGGGGATCGCGGGGTAGGATTATGCTATGCGATGCTACTTGGAGGACTTCAGTCTACTCTCTTCTATATGCGGCAAGATGGAGGCTGCCAGAAGCGTAGTCTTCGACAGGATTAGCTATCCCCCTCTTATTCTGGCATTTTGCAGTTCAGTCCACTGATATGGCCCTTTACACATATATATCCATGCATATGTAGTGTAGCTCCTTGCTTGCAAGTACTTTGGATGAGTACTCACGGTTGCCTTGTTTCCCCTTTTCTCCATTTCTATACCCGATTGCTGCGACCAGACGACGGAGCCCAGGATCCAGACGCCACCTTCGACGACGACTCCTACTACACTGTAGGTTCCTACTACTACGTGCAGCCCGCTGACGACGACCAGGAGTAGTTAGGAGGATCCCAGGCAGGAGGCCTGCGCCTCGTTCGATCTGTATCCCCGTTTGTGCTAGCCATCTTATGGCAACTTGTTTAACTTATGTCTGTAGTCAGATATTGTTGCTTCCGCTGACTCGTCTATGATCGAGCACTTCTATTCGAGCCCTCGAGGCCCCTGGCTTGTATTATGATGCTTGTATGACTTATTTTATTTGTAGAGTTGTGTTGTGATATCTTCCCGTGAGTCCCTGATCTTGATCGTACATGTTTGCGTGTATGATTAGTGTATGATTGAATCGGAGGCGTAACAAGTTGGTATCAGAGCCGACTACCTGTAGGAATCCCCCTTCCACACTCCTTGGCCGAAGTCGAGTCTAGACATTACAAAAACTTTTACTAACTTGGCTGTGTGCCTTACGGGCCCACGTCGCCATTGGGTGGTACTAGGTTCTTTTACTCCTCGACCTTTACTCTGGGACTCTGAACTCTCTTCTACTCGGGTTAAACGAATTTACTAACTCTAACACTAGGGTCCCGTGACGACATTCAACCCAAAGTTGGATAAAAGCCATAGTTATTCCTTAGTATAGTATTTTCAACAATTTCCACACTGTCATTTGACTCTTTTGAAACATCTTTGTTTTCAGATGGAACCCACGAGGCAGGTCGTGTGCTACACGACGGCCATAGGTGCCTCGGGATCACCTGTCGTGCTAGATGAGATGATGACCTATATGGGTTTTTGCTGGCACCCTGAGTACACCGTCTCCGAGGAGTACCAGGACTTTAACCAGGAGCAGTACCGTGCCATCGTCCACCTCTACTCTCGGGAGTATGACTCCACTACTGTGCTGCACACCGCTTATGGTGTTGGAGTGACCATCAATATGGCAGTTCACGATGCTGCTTATGCTGCTCTGACACGCCTTCGTAGGGATTATCGGGAGTTGGACACCTCCCCCTTCAGGCACATTGCTATCGCATCTGATATTGGTGCGGAGGGTTACTACACTGCTGCCTACTCCACTGTCACCCGAGAGCCCTTCTACCATCAGAACCTGGTTCTGCATGCTGATGGGCTGGATCGAGCTAACCGAGCTCTTCGCCACGAGTTGTACACCACCCGTCAGCACCTTTACCGTGCTCTGACGATGTTGCACCCCTTCATCGGATCTCGGGAGCTGCCGCGTTCTGCGATCTACCCAGCCAGGACCGTGATGCCCCAGGGTGTCGGTTGGCCAGAGGTGGGAGGCTACTCTCCCGCACTTGGTCCTCTTCTGCCACTTGAGCGTCGGGTTCTGCACCAGAGTACCCGCGGACCCCAGGTTGCCGACGTGGTGTTCCCGATGCCACACTACCAGCTTTCAGGCTACAGCTACCTCCGCAGTACCATGTGGGACTGATGTAGACTTGCTTAGTAGTATTAGTTGCATTCGCCGCGAGCCTGCGTGCCGCCTATGATGTCTTAGTCTATGTAATGAACTCTGTGTACCGAACTCTATGCATGATCTCTTTTGTAAGATATGCCGACTACTATGTAGTATCTATCGTGCTGCCTTCATTATGCATGTTTCATCATGAATGATTCTTATCTTTGCAAATTTCTCCATGCTGAACTTCCCATGTTATATATTAGCAGGATGGTTAGACCAGGTGGTCGTGGTCGTGGTGGCAACTTCCCACCACCGCCTGAGTACATGGCTGGCATGATCCAACAGCTTGAGATGAATCGCTAGTTCATGGATAACATGATGGCTCAGTTTCCTCGCCCCAATATGAACCAGCAGCCAGCCCCAGTAACTCTACAGGATTTCGTGCGCCTGAACCCAACTGTGTACCGCAGCTCAACTCAGCCTCTGGATGCTGATGACTGGCTCCGTGACATCACCTATGAGATGGAGTCTGCTGATGTAGCCCCTGCCAGCTATGTCACCTTTGCTTCCTTCTTCCTGAAGGGACCCGCAGCTCAATGGTGGGACAGCCACAGGCGTACTCTGCCAGTTGGAAAAATCATCACCTGGCTAGACTTCTAAGCTGCTTTTCGTGCCCGCTTCATTCCTCAGGGAGTCATGGACTGGAAGAAGCATGAGTTCCGCAACCTCACCCAAGGCAACAAAACTGTTGAAGCTTATCAGCGGGAGTTTCTGGACTTGTCTCGCTATGCTGAAGAGGACATTGCAACTGATGCATGCAGACAGGAGAAGTTCCGTGACGGCCTTCAAGCTGACATCAAGCTCGCACTTCTAGTGCATGACTTTACTGATTTTGTCACCTTGGTGAACAAGGCCATCAATGTCGAAACTGGTCTGCAGGAATACCAGAGCCCTCATAGGCGCAACCGTGACACGGGCTCATCTTCGGGCCCGTCCTTGCAAAAGCGCAAGATATGGATTCCCAACAGCATGTACCAGCCGAATGCACCTGCCCCAAGGCAGTCCTATGCTGCACCTCGTCTGTCTACTGCTCCGACTAGGCAGCCAAGGCTTCTAGCTCCACCACCCCAAGCTCCTGTTCCCACTCCCAATAATGGCATGTGCTACAAGTGTGGTCAACCAGGTCACCGTGCTAGGGATTGCATTCAGAATCAACTAGCCCTTCCCGCAGCTGGTCGTGGAAACAACCAGAACCGCAACAACAATGCCAAGTCTTATGGTCGTGTTCATGCCAACCACGTTGATCTCAATGAAGCTCAAGACCAGCCTGCTACTGTGATGGGTACCCTTATCGTTAATTCAGTACCTGCATCTGTTTTATTCGATTCAGGAGCATCGCATTCATTCATGTCAGAAGATTTTGCATACAAGCACGATGTTAATGCGAGGAGATGAACACTTCGGTAGTGGTAAAAACCCCCGTGGGACAATGTCAAACCTCCATGGTTGGCGTCGACGTCCCCGTGGAAATCGAAGGGCTGGAATTCTATGCCTCGCCCATTATCCTGAAGACGTCTAACATCGACCTCATTTGGGAATGGATTGGTTGAAAGCGCATACTGCTTCTATAGTTTGCGCCACTAAGACCGTCCATCTGCTACACCCTTTAGATGAAATAGTTACATACCAAGCTCACCTGGTGCAAAATGCCGAGGCACGGATTTATGCATTGAATGCATTGAATGCTGCACCACTCGAGGGCATTGAAAACATTCCCGTCGTGCGTGACTTCCTTGATGTCTTTCCTGAAGAACTTTTAGGGATTCCCCCTACCAGAGCTGTCGAATTCGTCATCAACTTGAAACGAGGCTCCACTCCTATAGCCAAGCGACCCTACAAGATGCCGCCGCATGAACTCCTTGAGCTTAAGGAGGAAATCGAAAATCTCTTCAAAGTGATTTCATTCGCCCAAGTTGCTCTTCTTGGGGACCACCTTCTCTCTTTGTCAAGAAGAAGGATGGGACAAACCGACTGGTACAAGACTATCGTCCTATTAACCAAGCTACCATTCAGAACAAGTATCCTCTTCATCGGATCAATGATCTGTATGATCAACTGGCTGGTTCATCAGTGTTCTCTAAACTTGACTTGAGGATGGGTTACCACCAGATCCGTTTTCGTGAAGAGGATATCCCAAAGACTGCCTTTGTGACTCGATATGGTTCATACGAGTACACTGTCATGTCATTCGGCTTAACCAATGCTCCAGCCACCTTCTCTCGCCTGATGAACTATATATATTCATGGATTACCTCGACAAGTTCGTCGTGGTTTATCTAGATGATATCCTGGTATTTTCCAAGAATGAAGAAGAACATGGTGAACATCTTCGTCTTGTGCTGGAAAAGCTACAAGAGCATCAGCTATACGCCAAGTTCTCCAAATGTGAATTCTGGCTTCCCGAAGTATCCTATCTTGGGCATGTCATCTCCAAGGATGGTATTGCCGTTAACCCTGAACGAGTTCAGGCTATTCTCGATTGGACTCCTTCGAAGAATGTCAAGCAAGTCAGAAGTTTTCTCGGTCTCGCCAGCTATTGCCGCCGATTCGTCGAGAACTTCTCCAAGATTGCCAGGCCTCTGACTAACCTGTTGCATAAGGGCATCAAGTTCCAATGGACAGACAAATGTCAGGAAAGCTTCTAGGCACTCAAAGACAAGCTGACTTCTGCCCCAGTGCTAGCTCCACCTGATACTAAGAAGGACTTCGTCATTTACTGCGACGCTTCCCGTCAAGGATTAGGCTGTGTCCTAATGCAAGAGCAAAGTGATTGCCTATGCCTCTCGTCAATTGCGCCCTCACGAAGAGAACTACCCAGTTCACGACCTCGAGCTTTCTGCTGTCATCCATGCACTGAAGCAGTGGCGACATTACCTTGGTAATCGTTGCGAGATCTTCATTGACCACCAAAGTCTGAAGTATCTGTTTACTCAGCCAGACTTGAACCTCCGTCAGCAGAGATGGATGGAGATTGTACCAGACTTTGACTTGGGTATTTCCTATACACCAGGCAATGCTAATGTAATGGATGATGCCTTGAGCCGCAAGTCTTATTGCAACCACCTCCAGGTTCATAAAGTTCAGCCCTCGCTTGTTGAAGAATTCAGAAAGCTGAACCTCCATATTGTTCCTCCGGGTGCACTCGCTCCGCCCTAGGGAGTTTCGCAAGATGAACCTCCGTGTTGTTTCCCAGGGTTCCGTCTATACCCTGGCTGTCGAACCCGATCTTGTGAGCTCCATCAAGACAATACAGGGATATGACTCTGAGGCCCACAAGATTAAGCACTACCTCAAAGAAGGAAAGCCCTCATTCTTCAATATTGCTGATGATGGTGCCTTGTACTTCAAAGGCCACCTAGTGGTGCCGTGTAAGGAGAAAAACCTGAATATGACTCAGAAAGTTATGAAAGAAGCTCATGATACGCCTCTATGTATCCATCCTGGTAGTACTAAGCTGTACCAGGACATTCGTCAAAGATTCTGGTGGTCTAACATGAAGCAAGACATTGCTCGCTATGTTGCTGAGTGTGACGTTTGCCATCGTATCAAAGCAGAACATCAAAAGCCTGCTGGAACTCCGCAACCTATCTCTATTCCTGAATGGAAACGGGACCATGTTGAAATGGACTTCGTCACTGGATTTCCCAAATCGCAGAAAGGTAATGATGTTATTCTTGTCGTCATTGACCGGCTTTCTAAAGTTGCACATTTTCTGGCGGTCAAAGAAACGATCACTGCTAGTCAGCTTGCAACTCTCTACATGTCTAGAATTGTTTCACTTCACGGTATTCCACTGGTTATCAGTTCGGACTGTGGCAGCTTATTCACTTCAAGATTCTGGGCAAGTTTCCAAGAAGCTATGGGGACTCACTTATCTTTCAGTACTGCGTTTCATCCGCAGTCACAAGGGCAAGTTGAATGTGTCAACCAAGTTCTCGAAGACATGCTTCGAGCCTGTGTTATTTCCTTCGGCAAGAAATGGGAGGAATCTCTCTCGTATGCTGAGTTCTCTTATAATAATAGCTATCAAGCTAGTCTCAAGATGGCCCCCTTCGAAGTGTTATATGGACGAAAGTGCCGAACCCCTCTGAACTGGTCAGAAACTGGGGAACGTCCACTCTTTGGTCCGGATATTATCCAACATGCCGAAGAACAAGTTCGCATTATTCGCGAGAATCTCAAGACTGCTCAGTCACGTCAAAAGAGTAATTATGACCGTCATCATAAAGACATGGTCTATCAACCTGGCGAGAAGGCCTATCTTCGAGTTACACCAATGAAGGGTGCACACCGCTTCGGGATCAAAGGAAAGTTAGCTCCTCGCTATATTGGTCCTTTCACTATTCTCGAGAGGCGTGGAAAAGTGGCATATCAACTGGAGCTTCCACCGAACCTTTCTCACGTTCACGATGTGTTCCACGTGTCACAACTCCGACGCTGCTTCAAGGACACGTCCGAGCAGTGGATCATGAAGTGCTCGAATTGCAACAGGACCTCTCCTATAAAGAGCATCCGGTCCGCATTCTCGACCAAGCTGAACGCCGCACACGTCAGAAGGCGATCAAGTTCCTCAAAGTCCAGTGGTTGCACCATTTTGAAGATGAAGCCACTTGGGAACGCGAGGATCGTCTTCGCGATGAATACCCCGCACTGTTTCCTTCTACCTCCTAAATCTCGGGACGAGATTTCTTGTAGTGGAGGAGATTTGTAATGCCCGGATAATCACGCTACAGTAATCCCACGCTAATCATACCATGACACCTCGGTTACTGTTGCTATCCTCGCAATAATTCAAAACCGTCTCAAAATTCAAACTCAAATTAATGTCAACAACAAAAAGTTTCCAAAAGATGAAACAAAAATGTTCTGTGGGTGCCGAATATTACAAGGGTAATTATAGTGCAACAAACACCCTTTTAGAAAATGTCTAAATATTTTAAAATGATTTAAAACAGAAAAAGAAAAAAAAAGAAAAAGAAAAGAAACTACAAAAACAAAAAAACAAAACTAAACTAAAAAGAATAAAAAGGCCCCCTGGCCAACTGGGCCAGACGGCCCAGCTCACCGGCCAGGCCAGCCCACCTGGCCCAGCCAGCCCACCCCGCCCCTGCCTTATTCCCCCACGACCCAAACCCTAACCTAACCACTCACCCACTCTTCCCCCCCCCCACTCCCTCGACTGGATCTGGACCGGGGCAAACCCCCGATCCCATCGCCCGTCGCCGCGCGACCTCGCCGGCCTGCCTCCTCCACCTCGCCGGTGCCCGGACTCCCTCGCCGGCTTGCTTCCTCCCACGTAGCCGTCGTCCCCGTCGGTCCTCCCCGAACCTCCCCGCGCCCATTGCCCCGTCCCTACGCTACCCCGTGAGCACCCCCGCGCCCCTCCTCTCCCCCCGTTTTGCTCGCCGTTGACCGCGCCATCCGCGCCCGCACGCCACTACGCCCTACCGCATCCCCTCACGCCACCTACGCGTGCCGCCCTGCTCTCCCGCTCTGCCGCGCCGCTGGCCCTGCGCGTGCTTGAGCCGCCCGTCGTCGCGCGGGCTCGCCACCGCAGTCGCCGGCAGCCCCTTCCCGCGTCGCGCCCCGCCTCGAGCCGCACCTTCATCCCCCCGCTCCGTCGTCGCCGCATAACCCCGCGACCCTCTCTGCTCTCCCCGTTCGCCGGTCGCGCTGCTCGACTGCCCCCGTTGCCGCTGCTCGTCGGCGTCGCCGTGTTTCCCCGCCATGGCTCGCGCGCGCCCCCGTCGGCGCGCCTCCACCGCGCCGCGGCCAGCTCCGCCCTACCCCCTGCTCCCCGTGGCCACGCACTGCGTGCCGAGGCCGCCGCCGTACTTGTCGTCCCGCTCCGGCCGCTGTGGCCTGGGTCTCCCCTGACCAGCGCCATGGCCGCCGGCGCCCTGCTGCGCTGGGTCGCAGCCTCCGCCCGTTAACGGGGGCCCGCAGCGCCCACGCACTCGTAGCACGCGTGCCCGCTAGCCCCTCTGGACCAATGACAGGTGGGCCTAGCCTAGAATGTTTTATTAAAAAAAAGAATTAAAATTAATTAATTAATTAATTACAGAAATAATTAACTTAATTAATTTTGATTAATTAAACTAAACAAATAATTAAACTAATTAAACATTAGTTATCTAATTAACTTGGTAAGTTAATTAGCTAATTAATTAGTATGACAGTGGGGCCCACCCCCCTAATTAATACTAATTAGGTTAAATGATATGACTAATTAAAATGTGTCTCTGACCAGTGGGACCCACTGGTCAGGTTGACCAGTCAACTCTGTTGACTGCTAACGTCAGCATGACATCATGCTGATGTCATTAATTCATTTTCGAATTTATTTAAATAATTAATTAAATTCCAGAAATTAATAAAATCTTTAGAAAATCATATCTTTTAATCCGTAACTTGGATTAAATTATTTTCAACATTAAAGTTGCTCAGAACGACGAGACGAACCCGGATACGCAGCCCGTTCGTCCGCCACGCACCCCTAACATATCAAACTCGCAACTTTCCCCCTTCGGCTCCTCTGCCCGAAAACGCGAAACACCGGGGATACTTTCCCGGATGTTTTCCCCCTTCACCGGTATCATGTCTTACCGCGTTAGTGCACCCCTAGCACCGATACTTGTCATGTCATGCATCGCTATGCATCTGATTGCTTAAATATGTTGGGGAACGTTGCAGAAAATTAAAAATTTTCCTACGGTTTCACCAAGATCCATCTATGAGTTCATCTAGCAACGAGTATTCAGATTAGATAGCATCTACATACCACTTTGTAGATCGCAACGGAAGCGTTCAAGTGAACGTGGATGAGGTAGTCGTACTCGCCGTGATCCAATTCACCGATGATCTAGTGCCGAACGGACGGCACCTCCGCGTTCAACACACGTACGGGAAGCGTGACGTCTCCTCCTTCTTGATCCAGCAAGGCAAAGGAGAGGTTGGGAAAGAAGGCTCCAGCAGCAGCACGACGGCGTGGTGATGGTGGAACTGCAGTACTCCGGCAGGGCTTCGCTGTGCTCAATGGAGGAGGAGGAGGTGTTGGAGAGGGAGAGGGAGGCGCCAGGGCAATGGGTGTTCAGCCCCCTCTCCCCTCCCCCTTTTATATAACCCCCAGGGGGGGCGCCGGCCCTAGGAGATGAGATCTCCTAGGGGGGGAGGCGGCCAGGGAAGGGGGGCTTGCCCCCCAAGCAAGGGGGGCGCCTCCTTTAGGGTTTTCCCTCCCCCAAACCCTAGGCGCATGGGCCCATGGAGGGGGAGCCGCACCAGCCCACTATGGGCTGGTTCCCTCCCTCATACAGCCCATGGGGCCCTCCGGGATAGGTGGCCCCACCCGGTGGACCCCCCGGGACCCTCCGGTGGTCCCGGTACAATACCGATAACCCCGAAACTTGTCCCGATGTCCGTATGATGACTTTCCATATATAAATCTTTACCTCCGGACCATTCCGAAACTCCTCGTGACGTCCGGGATCTCATCCGGGACTCCGAACAACATTCGGGTTACTGCACATACATATCCCTACAACCCTAGCGTCACCGAACCTTAAGTGTGTAGACCCTACGGGTTCGGGAGACATGCAGACATGACCGAGACGGCTCTCGGGCAATAACCAACAGCGGGATCTGGATACCCATGTTGGCTCCCACATGCTCCACGATGATCTCATGGGATGAACCACGATGTCAAGGATTCAATTAATCCCGTATACGATTCCCTTTGTCAATCGGTATTTTACTTGCCCAAGATTCGATCGTCGGTATCCCAGTACCTCGTTCAATCTCGTTACCAGCAAGTCACTTTTCTCGTTACCGTAATGCATGATCCTTGTGATCAAACACTTTGATCACCTTGAGCTCATATGATGATGCATTACCGAGAGGGCCCGGTGATACCTCTCCGTCAAGCGGAGTGACAAATCCCAGTCTCGATCCATGTCAACCCAACAGAGACTTTCAGAGATACCCGTAGCATACCTTTATAGTCACCCAGTTACGTTGTGACGTTTGGCACACCCAAAGCACTCCTACGGTATCCGGGAGTTCCACGATCTCATGGTCTAAGGAAAGGATACTTGACATTGGAAAACTCTAGCAAACGAACTAAGTGATCTTATGCTATGTTTAGGATTGGGTCTTGTCCATCACATCATTCTCCTAATGATGTGATCCCGTTATCGATGACATCCAATGTCCATAGTCAGGAAACCATGGCTATCTATCGATCAACGAGCTAGTCAACTAGAGGCTCACTAGGGACATGTTTGTTGTCTGTTATTCACACATGTATTACGATTTCCGGATAACAGAATTATAGCACGAATAAAGACAATTATCATGAATAAGGAAATATAATAATAATGCTTTTATTATTGCCTCTAGGGCATATTTCCAACAGTCTCCCACTTGCACTAGAGTCAATAATCTAGTTACATTGTGATAAATCGAACACCCATAGAGTTCTGGTGCTGATCATGTTTTGCCTTAGGGAGAGGTTTAGTCAACGGATCTGCGACATTCAGATCCGTGTGCACTTTACAAATTTCTATGTCTCCATCTTGAACATTTTCACGAATGGAGTTGAAGCGACGCTTGATGTGCCTAGTCTTCTTGTGAAACCTGGGCTCCTTTGCAAGTGCAATAGCTCCAGTGTTGTCACAGAAGAGCTTGATTGGCCCCGACGCATTGGGTATGACTCCGAGGTCGGTGATGAACTCCTTCACCCATATTGCTTCATGTGCCGCCTCCGAGGCTGCCATGTACTCCGCTTCACATGTAGATCCCGCCACGACGCTTTGCTTGCAACTGCACCAGCTTACTGCCCCACCATTCAAAATATACACGTATCCGGTTTGTGACTTAGAGTCATCCAGATCTGTGTCGAAGCTAGCGTCAACGTAACCTTTTACGACGAGCTCTTCGTCACCTCCATAAACGAGAAACATTTCCTTGGTCCTTTTCAGGTACTTCAGGATATTCTTGACCGTTGTCCAGTGTTCCTTGCCGGGATTACTTTGGTACCTTCCTACCAAACTTACGGCAAGGTTTACATCAGGTCTGGTACACAGCATGGCATACATAATAGAACCTATGGCTGAGGCATAGGGGATGACGCTCATCTCTTCTATTTCTTCTGCCGTGGTCGGACATTGAGCTGAGCTCAATTTCACACCTTGTAACACAGGCAAGAACCCTTTCTTAGATTGATCCATATTGAACTTCTTCAATATTTTATCAAGGTATGTGCTTTGTGAAAGACCTATGAGGCGTCTCGATCTATCTCTATAGATCTTGATGCCTAATATATAAGCAGCTTCTCCAAGGTCCTTCATTGAAAAACTTTTATCCAAGTAGGCCTTAATGCTGTCCAAGAGTTCTATATCATTTCCCATCAAAAGTATGTCGTCTACATATAATATGAGAAATGCTACAGAGCTCCCACTCACTTTCTTGTAAACACAGGCTTCTCCATAAATCTTGTAAACCCAAACGCTTTGATCATCTCATCAAAGCGAATGTTCCAACTCCGAGATGCTTGCACAAGCCCATAAATCGAGCGTTGGAGCTTGCACACCTTGTCAGCATTCTTAGGATCGACAAAACCTTCCGGCTGTATCATATACAATTCTTCCTTAAGGAAACCATTAAGGAATGCCGTTTTGACGTCCATTTGCCATATCTCATAATCATAGTATGCGGCAATTGCTAACATGATTCGGACGGACTTCAGCTTCGCTACCGGTGAGAAAGTCTCATCGTAGTCAACCCCTTGAACTTGTCGATAACCCTTAGCGACAAGCCGAGCTTTATAGATGGTCACATTACCATCAGCGTCTGTCTTCTTCTTAAAGATCCATTTATTTTCTATGGCTCGCCGTTCAACGGGCAAGTCAGCCAAAGTCCATACTTCGTTTTCATACATGGATCCTATCTCGGATTTCATGGCTTCCAGCCATTTGTCGGAATCTGGGCCCGCCATTGCTTCCTCATAGTTCGAAGGTTCACCGTTGTCTAACAACATGATTTCCAAGACAGGGTTGCCGTACCACTCTGGCGCGGAACGTGTCCTTGTGGACCTTCGAATTGCAGTAGGAGCTTGATTAGAAGTATCTTGATCATAATCATTAATTTCCTCTCTAGTCGGTGCAGGCACCTCAGGAACGGTTTCTTGAGTTTCGCCATTTTCCGGTTCAAGAGGTAACACTTCATCAAGTTCTACTTTCCTCCCACTTACTTCTTTCGAGAGAAACTCTTTCTCTAGAAAGGATCCATTCTTGGCAACAAAGATCTTGCCTTCGGATCTGAGGTAGAAGGTATACCCAACAGTTTCTTTAGGGTATCCTATGAAGACGCATTTTTCCGATTTGGGTTCGAGCTTTTCAGGTTGAAGTTTCTTGACATAAGCATCGCATCCCCAAACTTTAGAAACGACAGCTTAGGTTTCTTCCCAAACCATAATTCATACGGTGTCGTCTCAACGGATTTCGACGGAGCCCTATTTAAAGTGAATGCGGCAGTCTCTAAAGCATAGCCCCAAAAAGATAGCGGTAAGTCAGTAAGAGACATCATAGATCGCACCATATCTAATAGAGTGCGATTACGACGTTCGGACACACCATTTCGCTGAGGTGTTCCAGGCGGCGTGAGTTGTGAAACTATTCCACATTTTTTTAAGTGTGTGCCAAATTCATGACTCAAGTATTCTCCTCCACGATCTGATCGTAGAAACTTGATCCTTTTATCACGTTGATTTTCAACCTCACTCTGAAATTCCTTGAACTTTTCAAAGGTCTCAGACTTGTGTTTCATTAAGTAGACATACCCATATCTACTCAAGTCATCAGTGAGGGTGAGAACATAACGATAGCCACCGCGAGCCTCAACACTCATTGGACCGCACACATCGGTATGTATGATTTCCAATAAGTTGGTTGCTCGCTCCATTGTTCCTGAGAACGGAGTCTTGGTCATTTTACCCATGAGGCATGGTTCACACGTGTCAAATGATTCATAATCAAGAGACTCTAAAAGTCCATCTACATGGAGTTTCATGCGTTTGACACCTATGTGACCAAGGCGGCAGTGCCACAAATATGTGGGACTATTGTTATCAACTTTAACTCTTTTGGTACTCACACTATGAATATGTGTATCATCACGTACGAGATTTATCAAGAATAAACCATTAACCATCGGAGCATGACCATAAAACATATCTCTCATATAAATGGAACAACCATTATTCTCTGATTTAAATGAGTAGCCATCTCGAATTAAGCGAGATCCAGATACAATGTTCATGCTCAAACTTGGCACTAAATAACAATTATTGAGGTTTAAAACTAATCCCATAGGTAAATGTAGAGGCAGCGTGCCGACGGCGATCACACCGACCTTGGAACCATTCCCGACGCGCATCGTCACCTCGTCCTTCGCCAGTCTCCGTTTATTCCGCAACTCCTGCTTTGAGTTACAAATGTGAGCAACTGCACCGGTATCAAATACCCAAGAGCTACTACGAGTACTGGTAAGGTACACATCAATTACATGTATATCACATATACCTTTGGTTTTGCCGGCCTTCTTGTCCGCTAAGTATTTGGGGCAGTTCCGCTTCTAGTGACCACTTCCCTTGCAATAGAAACACTCAGTCTCGGGCTTGGGTCCATTCTTTGGCTTCTTCCCGGCAACTTGCTTACCGGGCGCGGCAACTTCCTTGCCGTCCTTCTTGAAGTTCTTTTTACCCTTGCCCTTCTTGAACTTAGTGGTTTTATTCACCATCAACACTTGATGCTCCTTCTTGATTTCTACCTCTGCTGATTTCAGCATAGCATATCCCTCAGGAATGGTCTTTACGATCCCCTGCATATTGTAGTTCATCACAAAGCTCTTGTATCTAGGTGGAAGCGACTGGAGGATTCTGTCAATGACCACTTCTTCCGGAAGATTAACTTCCAGTTGAGTCAAGCGGTTGTGCAACCCAGACATTCTGAGTATGTGCTCACTGACAGAGCTATTTTCCTCCATCTTACAGCTAAAGAATTTGTTTGAGATCTCATATCTCTCGACCCGGGCATGAGCTTGGAAAACCATTTTCAGCTCTTCGAACATCTCATATGCTCCATGTCTCTCAAAACGCTTTTGGAGCCCCGGCTCTAAGCTGTAAAGCATGCCGCACTGAACGAGGGAGTAATCATCGCATCGCGACTGCCAAGCGTTCATAACGTCTTGTTGTGCAGGGAGAATAGGTGCGTCACCCAGCGGTGCTCGTAGGACATAATCTTTCTTGGCAGCTATGAGGATGATCCTCAGGTTCCGGACCCAGTCCGTATAGTTGCTACCATCGTCTTTCAGCTTGGTTTTCTCTAGGAACGCGTTGAAGTTGAGGACTACGTTGGCCATTTGATCTACAAGACATATTGTAAAGATTTAGACTAAGTTCATGATAATAAAGTTCATTTAATCAAATTATTTAATGAACTCCCACTTAGATAGACATCCCTCTTCCAGTCATCTAAGTATTACATGATCCGAGTCAACTAGGCCGTGTCCGATCATCACGTGAGACGGACTAGTCAACATCGGTGAACATCTTCATGTTGATCGTATCTTCTATACGACTCATGCTCGACCTTTCGGTCTTCTGTGTTCCGAGGCCATGTCTTTACATGCTAGGCTCGTCAAGTCAACCTAAGTGTTTTGCGTGTGTAAATCTGTCTTACACCCGTTGTATGTGAACGTTAGAATCTATCACACCCGATCATCACGTGGTGCTTCGAAACAACGAACTGTCGCAACGGTGCACAGTTAGGGAGAACACTTTCTTGAAATTATTATGAGGGATCATCTTATTTACTACCGTCGTTCTAAGTAAACAAGATGCAAAACATGATAAACATCACATGCAATCAAATAATAAACGTGACATGATATGGCCAATATCACATAGCTCCTTTGATCTCCATCTTGGGGCTCCATGATCATCTTGTCACCGGCTTGACACCATGATCTTCATCATCATGATCTTCATCATCGTGTCTCCATGAAGTTGCTCGCCAACTATTACTTCTACTACTATGGCTAACGCGTTTAGCAATAAAGTAAAGTAACTTACATGGCGATTCTCAATGACACGCAGGTCATACAAAAAATAAAGACAACTCCTATGGCTCCTGCCGGTTGTCATACTCATCGACATGCAAGTCGTGATTCCTATTACAATAGCATGAACATCTCATACATCACATATAGATCATTCATCATACATCACAACTTTGGCCATATCATATCACAAAGCACTTGCTGCAAAAACAAGTTAGACGTCCTCTAATTGTTGTTGCAAGTTTTACGTGGCTGAATTAGGGTTCTAGCAAGAACGTTCTCTTACCTATGTGAAAACCACAACATGATTTGTCAACTTCTATTTACCCTTCATAAGGACCCTTTTCATCGAATCCGCTCCAACTAAAGTAGATGAGACAGGCACCCGCCAGCCACCTTATGCAACTAGTGCATGTTAGTCGGTGGAACCGGTCTCACGTAAGCGTACGTGTAAGGTTGGTCCGGGCCGCTTCATCCCACAATACCGCTGAAGCAAGATAAGACTAGTAGCGGCAAGAAGAGTTGACAACATCTACGCCCACAACAAATTGTGTTCTACTCGCGCAAGAAGAACTACGCATAGACCTAGCTCATGATGCCACTGTTGGGGAACGTTGCAGAAAATTAAAATTTTTCCTACGGTTTCACCAAGATCCATCTATGAGTTCATCTAGCAACGAGTATTCAGATTAGATAGCATCTACATACCACTTTGTAGATCGCAACGGAAGCGTTCAAGCGAACGTGGATGAGGTAGTCGTACTCGCCGTGATCCAATTCACCGATGATCTAGTGCCGAACGGACGGCACCTCCGCATTCAACACACGTACGGGAAGCGTGACGTCTCCTCCTTCTTGATCCAGCAAGGCAAATGAGAGGTTGGGGAAGAAGGCTCCAGCAGCAGCACGACGGCGTGGTGATGGTGGAACTTCAGTACTCCGGCAGGGCTTCGCCATGCTCAATGGAGGAGGAGGAGGTGTTGGAGAGGGAGAGGGAGGCGCCAGGGCAATGGGTGTTCAGCCCCCTCTCCCCTCCCCCTTTTATATAACCCCCAGGGGGGCGCCGGCCCTAGGAGATGAGATCTCCTAGGGGGGGCGGCGGCCAGGGAAGGGGGGCGCCCCCTTTAGGGTTTTCCCTCCCCCAAACCCTAGGCGCATGGGCCCATGGAGGGGGAGGCGCACCAGCCCACTATGGGCTGGTTCCCTCCCTCATACAGCCCATGGGGCCCTCCGAGATAGGTGGCCCCACCCGGTGGACCCCCCGGGACCCTCCGGTGGTCCCGGTACAATACCGATAACCCCGAAACCTGTCCCGATGTCCGTATGATGACTTTCCATATATAAATCTTTACCTCCGGACCATTCCGAAACTCCTCGTGACGTCCGGGATCTCATCCGGGACTCCAAACAACATTCGGGTTACTGCACATACATATCCCTACAACCCTAGCGTCACCGAACCTTAAGTGTGTAGACCCTACGGGTTCGGGAGACATGCAGACATGACCGAGACGGCTCTCGGGCAATAACCAACAGCGGGATCTGGATACCCATGTTGGCTCCCACATGCTCCACGATGATCTCATCGGATGAACCACGATGTTAAGGATTCAATTAATCCCGTATACGATTCCCTTTGTCAATCGGTATTTTACTTGCCCAAGATTCGATCGTCGGTATCCCAGTACCTCGTTCAATCTCGTTACCAGCAAGTCACTTTTCTCGTTACCGTAATGCATGATCCTTGTGATCAAACACTTTGATCACCTTGAGCTCATATGATGATGCATTACCGAGAGGGCCCGGTGATACCTCTCCGTCAAGCGGAGTGACAAATCCCAGTCTCGATCCATGTCAACCCAACAGACACTTTCAGAGATACCCGTAGCATACCTTTATAGTCACCCAGTTACGTTGTGACATTTGGCACACCCAAAGCACTCCTACGGTATCCGGGAGTTACACGATCTCATGGTCTAAGGAAAGGATACTTGACATTGGAAAACTCTAGCAAACGAACTAAGTGATCTTATGCTATGTTTAGGATTGGGTCTTGTCCATCACATCATTCTCCTAATGATGTGATCCCGTTATCGATGACATCCAATGTCCATAGTCAGGAAACCATGACTATCTGTCGATCAACGAGCTAGTCAACTAGAGGCTCACTAGGGACATGTTTGTTGTCTGTTATTCACACATGTATTACGATTTCCGGATAACACAATTATAGCACGAATAAAGACAATTATCATGAGTAAGGAAATATAATAATAATGCTTTTATTATTGCCTCTAGGGCATATTTCCAACAAAATATTTATTGTTTCTTCCCCCTCTTCTCTCGCTAGACACCGAGACCGACGATGCTGCTGCCCCGTTCGACTACGGTGTTGACGACCCCTCTCTCTTGCCAGAGCAACCAGGCAAGCCCCCCATTGATCACCAGATATCACCTATTCTCTTCTATACTGCTTGCATTAGGTAGTTTAGCATGTTACCGCTTTCCGTCATCCTATCCTGATGCATAGCCTGTCCTTTTTACTACTGTTGTTACCTTTACCTGCAATCCTACATGCCTAGTATAGGATGCTAGTTTTCCATCAGTGGCCCTACATTCCTGTCCGTCTGCTGTGCTATACTATCGGGCCGTGATCACTCGGGAGGTGATTACAGGTATATACTATACTTTAAATATACATGATACATGTGGTGACCAAAGACGGGTCGGCTCGTAGGAGTACCCGCGAGTGGATCTTTGAGGCGGAGCGACAGGGCAGGTTGAGACCACCTAGGAGAGAGGTGAGCCTGGCCCTGTTCGGCGTTCGCGGATACTTAACACGCTTAACAAGATCTTGGTATTTGATTGAGTGTGGCTACTGGCCTATACGCACTAACCAACTACGCGGGGACAGTTATGGGCACTCGACGTCGTGGTATCAGCCGAAGCACTTCGTGACGTCAGCGACTGAGTGGCGCGCGCCGCATTGGACCATAAGCTCGCGCTTGTATTAAGGGGGCTAGGTCTGCTTTCGGCCGCGTACACAGCGTGCAGGTGTGTTAAGGGCGATGGGCCCAGACCCCTGTGCACTTAGGTTTAGACCGTCATGCTGACCTCTCTGTTGTGCCTAGGTGGGGCTGCGACGTGTTGATCTTCCGAGGCCGGGCATGACCCCGAAAAGTGTGTCTAGCCAAATGGGATAAAGCGTGTTGGGTTATGTGGTGCACCCATGCAGGGAAGTTAATCTATTCGAATAGCCGTGATCTTCGGTAACAGGACGACTTGGAGTTGTACCTTGACCTTATGACAACTAGAACCGGATACTTAATAAAACACACCCTTCCAAGTGCCATATACAACCCGATGATCGCTCTCTAACAGGGCATCGAGGAGGGGATCGCCGGGTAGGATTATGCTATGCGATGCTACTTGGAGGACTTCAGTCTACTCTCTTCTATATGCTGCAAGACGGAGGCTGCCAGAAGCTTAGTCTTCGACATGATTAGCTATCCCCCTCTTATTCTGGCATTCTGCAGTTCAGTCCACTGATATGGCCCTTTACACATATATCCATGCATATGTAGTGTAGCTCCTTGCTTGCGAGTACTTTGGATGAGTACTCACGATTGCCTTGTTTCCCCTTTTCTCCATTTCTATACCCGATTGCTGCGACCAGATGATGGAGCCCAGGATCCAGACGCCACCTTCGACGACGACTCCTACTACACTGGAGGTGCCTACTACTACGTGCAGCCCGCTGACTACGACCAGGAGTAGTTAGGAGGATCCCAGGCAGGAGGCCTGCGCCTCATTCGATCTGTATCCCCGTTTGTGCTAGCCATCTTATGGCAACTTGTTTAACTTATGTCTGTACTCAGGTATTGTTGCTTCCGTTGACTCGTCTATGATCGAGCACTTGTATTCGAGCCCTCAAGGCCCCTGGATTGTATTATGATGCTTGTATGACTTATTTTATTTGTAGAGTTGTGTTATGATATCTTCCCGTGAGTCCCTGATCTTGATCGTACACGTTTGCGTGTATGATTAGTGTACGATTGAATCGGGGGCGTAACGTCCCGGAACAACGAGTGATGAACCGGAATAGGGCACGGTGGCATATGGTGCTGATAGACGGCTACTTTCTCCTTGGTGCATTATTCAAGATCTATTTCCGTCGTCGATTCCGGATCCGGCGAACTGTGCATGACCGCGCTCTACAATGGTGTCTGGGCATATGATGACTACTTCACTTTGAAGAAGGATGTCACTGGAAACATTGAATTCTTTGGTCACCAGAGTGCATGGATGCATGGAGAATGCTTGCCTATGGCACGGGCATAGATTCGTGGGACGAGTACCTTCAGATGTCTAAAAGCCCATGTCTCGAAATGGTCAGGTTTGCTACTACGGTGGCCATCGTGTTTGGATCGGGGTGCTTGAGAGAACCAGTTGTTGAAGACACCACAAGGCTCATGGCAGTGTCGAAAGCAAGTGGGTGGCCAAGTATGCTCGGATCCCTAGATTGCATGCACTAGCAATGGAAGAATTGCCCATATGCTCTACAAGGGCAATATCAGGGCCACTGTAAGAAGCTCACCATCATTCCTAAAGCACTTGCATCACAAGAACTATGGGTTTGGCACTCTTTCTTTGGGATGCTTAGGTCTCGTAACAACATCAACATGCTGGAGCGGTCTCCATTGGTTGCAAGGTTGTGTGCGGGAGAAGCTACTCCATTCAACTATTTCATCAATGGCCATTCCTACAACATGGGCTATTATCTTTGTGATGGTATCTATCCTACGTGAACGACTTTCGTCAAGACCGTCTCTAACCCAAAGACAAGAAGGAGCTAGAAAGTATGTCGAGAGGACATTTGGATGAATAAATGTTGTAGACAACTTGTGTGAACTTGTTTTGCGGATGTTCGAGGACCTACAAAACTATGGGATGAATAAACGTTGTGGGAGTTGATGACAACTTGTGTGATCATGCACAACATGGTTGTGGAGGATGAGGGTGATGGAGTTCGGGTGATATTATACAACTTTTGGAGCAGAATCAGACGACATTTGAGGATTTTATCCAAATGCATCAAGAGATTCTCCATCGAGCAACACATGAGCAACTTCGAAATGAACTGGTTGGGCATTTGTGGGCACTTCAAGGAGAGAACTACAAAATGTGTCTGAATAAGTTGAATTCAAATTTGTACTATTTTATTGGAAACTCCATGTTTGGATTGTAATATTTATATTTGAATTAGTGTTGCATTGGAATATTTGCACAACATGATTATGGATAAAGGATGATATTTGTCTGTAATTATTTTATGTGCTCCAGACATAGGAAAAAAAACAGGGTCAGAAATTTGGTGCACCGGACTGAATAGTCTGTAACGCCCCGGACACACCCGCCGGTGGTCGTTACTCCTGGCGGGATCTAGACTGGCCCCACAGATCAATACTAGTCTTCTCTGCGCACTTTGTCCTCACTCGTGCGCACCAGGGAGCAACTTGGTCGGTCACCCATCCTGACACTACTCCAAGCTGAGCACGCTTAACTTTGGAGTTCTGTTCGAATGGGCTCCCGGAAAAGAAGGAATTCCTTATTGATATGAGTAGTCTATCATCCCTAATAAGCCAGGCTATCACATACACCCCCACTCAGAGGAACCGACGTCCTCGTCGGGCCACAGGAACGTTCCCTCTTGGCACAAACGTCTGTGCTTCCAGTCCGGTACATGTGCCATGCCGGGTGCCACGATGGGTCACAAACGTCATGAACAACATGACCACGCACCTGTCCGCAACCATCCGTGTAACCGCGAGGGTCGGCTCTGATACCAACTTGTAACGCCCCGGACATACCCGCCGGTGGTCGTTACTCCTGGCGGGATCTAGACTGGCCCCACAGATCAATACTAGTCTTTTCTGCGCACTTTGTCCTCACTCGTGCGCACCCGGGAGCAACTTCCCGGTCGGTCACCCATCCTGACACTACTCCAAGCTGAGCACGCTTAACTTTGGAGTTCTGTTCGAATGGGCTCCCGGAAAAGAAGGAATTCCTTATTGATATGAGTAGTCTATCATCCCTAATAAGCCAGGCTATCACATAGTCACCCCCCATCCACTGTATGGACGTGTCCATAGGTGTTTGGTGTGTCCATTTTGACGCACGTAGTTGGAGTTTCCCTAACGGACAGATGTAGCTATGTAAAAGTCGGGGTGTCACTACCCTCGCGCAAAAAATATGAAGAAGTCGCCGTATCAACAGTTGTTAGAATGTATATGGAGCATGTAGAGGTTAGTGAGGCCAAGTGCAAATTCAAAATCATCACATCTTAGCCTTCATATTTTTTTTGTTTCCTCACTCAAACGCAGAAATTCGTACGGGTACACACCTGTCAAACCCTGCCCAACTGCATAATTGCTTCGCGGTCCGCAAAGTTGTTGGATTCCGCATGAGGTCACAACAAATTTTAAGTTTCAATTTCTCAAACTTGATGATTTTGTTGTTCATTCATAACAAGTTTCAGCACTTGAAACTTTAAGAAGTTACATGAACATGTCAAAACATATTCAAAAAGTGGCCTTATTTGAAAACTCTCATCACAAGAAACATGATATGCAAACAAAACTCAATTGGGACCGGGAAGGCACCCAGTTTCGCTTGCCACCAATACGAACTGAGGAGGGGCAACAACGCAGCCCTTCCACGTCTTCTTCTTTGGTCCCTTTGATAGCAGCAGGGAAAGGTCACCGCCTACACGGGGTGACATAGAGTTTGCACCTCTACATCAGAATCGTCACCTGCAGTGTGGATGAGGTGTTTCCCTAGGCGGTGGCTACCGACCGTCAGAGGAACAGTTGCCATGGAAGTCGTGGAATTTGATTCCAAATTGTTAGAATCGGACTTGCGGGGTAAATGTGGTTTCCATGGCAACATCGTTGGGACTAGGGACAAATGGAAGTGGTCAAAGGCAGTGCTACGACAAGGGAGGGTAGGCGGCCACTCGTGCAGGAAGAGCTGCGGGAACATCGTTGGGACTTGGGACAAATGGATATGTCACTCGCGCCAAAATCATTTTCATGATAAAGTGGGCTCCAAATATCATCGCTCAACACCAAATATGGAGGATCACGGGCTCGATATAGAGTGCCCTCCAAAAATTATGACGATCGATGGTGGGATGGTGACTCTACTAAAGTGGACTTTTCGGCCAAATTCGTCATAGTGGCGGTTATATATTATGGTGATCGGGTTGATATGGCGACTCTGCTAGAACTAATGTTAGATTGAATTATTATTTTCAGTATTTGGCCCCCAAACACTCATGACTTGTTTATCGCCGCCTCCCCCACGACCATTTTGGTCTAGCTCTGCAACTGGTTTATAATAAGCACACAATAAAGGCTTTTTAAGTCTTCTTCTATGCCACTACAATATGAAAACAGTAATATAAAAAACATAGCAACATGATAAAAACAGGAGCAACTAGTTCATGTACTTTTTGCTAGAAAGGTAGTAGTAACTCTAGCAGATGCACCACATTTACGATCGTCAAATCGTAACGAAGGCGATCGCTATAAATTATGGAGGCTTCGAAGTCCACGCGCACACTCAGAATTGGGACCCGTATGTCATTGGCTAACTCTTTCCTCCCACCCACACACAAAAAGAATAACCTATAGATAAATTTGTCCATGTCATCAAACAATTCGTTGAGCTAGAACTTTAAACGAATCATTGGACTAGATTTCTTTCATATATAGGGCAAAGATATGGCGCATCTCTAGAGTGTGGAGCGAATATGGAGCACCCTCCAATTTTTTGCGATATGGCGCATCTCTAGAGTGTTTTTAAGGTAAAAAAATCCCATGCTGGCGGTTATTATGGTGATTGGCCACATATAGCGCAGCTCTAGAGTTTCTCTAACCACCAAGTGCAAGGATTTCTAAACGGTTTATGTTTGCTATAGCAAAGTCACTACACTCTCATGTCCCGCAACCTAAAGCTTCTACTCACTCGGTGTTCTCCTTGTGGTACTCGAAATAGTAGTACATGCCATATTCGTGCCTCGCCGACACCTGCTCATCAAAGATATCTTCTCCTACATCCACATAGACCACTTCTTCTTCCACTGTCACCATCTCACGACACAAACAGTGAGATTTACAACGTAGGAATAAATACATAAGGTATGCAACAAGTCCAGGAATAGAATAGGTGTATGATGCGCCATCTCTATTGAGAACAACAGTGCTCTCCAAAAGCATTGCATGTTGTAAGACAAGAGAGTCAATTTTTTTTGGTGAACTATTGATCCTATTACACAAGCTGCTAGAGTCCCCTATGGACTCCAAGCCACACTTTTTACACTCTGCAAAGGTGTGTTACTTTACCCATAAATGACCAACAATTGGGGCGTTCATGTTGTCGCACTCACAACCAGACCATTAGATCAAAAAGCCTTTTCACCGCCTTCTTGTCATTACAATGTGTCGGCGTCGCAATCCCACACAACAGGCCAGGACTACCGGTCTCAGTATCGATACTCCAGATCCAGCATTACCATAACTCGCACAACAAGCCTAGACTATTTTTGTGAGCAATTGATACTATGAATCCAACCACTAGGGTGTTGCCTTCTCAAGGGCAGTATTCCATAGGACAAGGGTACTTCCGCTATGCCCTGCCCACACAGGGTATGTGGTCAACACGGTCGTTATGACACTCAAGCACAAGTATCACTTTTTCTTTAGCCTTATATGAGATCCAATTGTAATGGAACCCACCTGACATATTTCTTCACAACCTTTCTGGAGTTCACCACCAAACAATGGTGCAATGGCACACCCAAGGATTTACGAGCACTATCTTTATTGATTCACTTTTAAAATAGGTTTTGTTTGTTATGCCGAAAATGCTCAATGGAGCTCGGCCTCCATGGAGGCCGAATTTGAAATGATCAAAACTCATATTTGCATATTTCATAAAATTCTAAAAAATAACACATATACTTAGAGAATAATGCACAAGTGGGTAAAATTTTAAGACGAAATACGCTAAAATGAGTGCTACAAAAAAACAATTCTGAGGCATTTTAGTAGATGCACTAATCATCCTAAAAATCCATGTTTTTCACAGACCGCACTTCAAGGTATTTCATCCTGAAATTTTACACACATAGACATCACATCCTTGTTACCTTGTACATTTTTTCCAGACGTTTTTGAAACCGACAAATTTAAATTTTGCTTTTTTTAGAAAAATCTGGCCTCCATGGAGGCCGAGCTCCAAAACACCCCACTCCAATTCTCAATGCAGCTAGGTTTCTATGGAGGCCGAATTTGAAATGATCAAAATTAAAATTTTCACGTTTCAAAAAAATAGAAAAAAATACACACATACTTAGAGACATAATGCACAAGTGTGTAAATTTTCAAGAAACGAGTGCTACACACACACACAAACAAATCTTAGGTTTTTTACTAGATGCACTATTCATCCTCCTGGCTCCCAACCCCTCCCTCCCCTCCCCTCTGCCGCCGTTGGAGGAGGTCGCCGGGCAAAGCCCCGGGCGGTTGACAGCGGCGGCGGAGACCCCTTTCCCTCCCGTGTTCCTTTGGGTGAGGCGGGTCACCCGGAGCGCAGGAGCCCTCCTCCCCGATCTGAGCCGTCGCGGCGACGCGGCCGATTTGAGTCCGCCAACGGCGCAGTGGCGGCATGGTGATGGGAGGAGGCGGTGGAGCCGCGGGCTTCATGGAAGATCTGGTGGTGCCGGCTGCTCTGTGGGCGTGCTTGGTCATTGCGGCGAAGGTCTGATCCGTCTCCAACGTATCTATAATTTTTGATAGCTCCATGCTATATTATCTACTGTTCTGGGCAACATTGGGCTTTATTTTCCACTTTTATATTATTTATGGGACTAACCTATTAACCGGAGGCCCAACCCAGATTTGCTGTTTTTTTGCCTATTTCAGCGTTTCAAAGAAAAGGAATATCAGACGGAGTCCAAACGGAACGAAATCAAATTGAGAAATTATTTTTGAAGGAAAGCTACCAGATGGACTTGGACCCCACGTCAGGAGCTAAGGGAGGTGCTCATGAGGGTGGGGGTGCGCCCCCCTGCCTCATGGGGCCCCCGAAGCTCCACCGACGTACTTCGTGCACCCATATATACCTACGTACCCTAAAACTTCCAGAACGGAGAATAGATCTGGAGTTCCGCCGCCGCAAGCCTCTGTAGGTACCAAAAACCAATCGGACCCTGTTCCGGCACCCTGCTGGAGGGGGGAACCCTCACCGGTGGCCATCTTCATCATCCCGACGCTCTCCATGACGAGGAGGGAGTAATTCACCCTCGAGGCTGAGGGTATGTACCGGTAGCTATGTGTTTGATCTCTCTCTCTCTCTCTCTCTCTCTCTCTCTCTCTCTCTCTCGTGTTCTTGATTTGGCACGATCTTGATGTATCACGAGCTTTGCTATTATAGTTGGATCTTATGTTTCTTCTCCCCCTCTACTCTCTTTTAATGGATTGAGTTTTCCCTTTGAAGTAATCTTATCGGATTGAGTCTTTAAAGATTTGAGTACACTTGATGTATGTCTTGTCGTGCTTATCTGTGGTGACAATGGGATATCACGTGCCACTTGATGTATGTTTTGGTGATCAACTTGCGGGTTCCTCCCATGAACCTATGCATAGGGGTTGGCACACGTTTTCGTCGTGATTCTCTGGTAGAAACTTTGGGCACTCTTTGAAGTACTTTGTGTTGGATTGAATAGATGAATCTGAAATTGTGTGATGCATATCGTATAATCATGCCCACGGATACTTGAGGTGACATTGGAGTATCTAGGTGACATTAGGGTTTTGGTTGATTTGTGTCTTAAGGTGTTATTCTAGTACGAACTCTAGGGCTGTTTGTGACACTTATAGGAATAGCCCAATGGATTGATTGGAAAGAATAACTTTGAGGTGGTTTCGTACCCTACCATAATCTCTTCGTTTGTTCTCCGCTATTAGTGTCTTTGGAGTGACTCTTTGTTGCATTTTGAGGGGTAGTTATATGATCCAAGTATGTTATTATTGTTGAGAGAACTTGCACTAGTGAAAGTATGAACCCTAGGCCTTGTTTCAAAGCATTGTAATACCGTTTGTGTTCACTTTCATCACTTGCTACCTTGCTGTTTTTATATTTTCAGTTTACAAAAACCTATATCTACCATCCATATTGCACTTGTATCACCATCTCTTCACCGAACTAGTGCACCTATACAATTTACCATTGTATTGGGTGTGTTGGGGACACAAGAGACTCTTTGTTATTTGGTTGCAGGGTTGCTTGAGAGAGACCATCTTCATCCTACGTCTCCTATGGATTGATAAACCTTAGGTCATCCACTTGAGGGAAATTTGCTACTGTCCTACAAACATGTGCACTTGCAGGCCCAACAACGTCTACAAGAAGAAGGTTGTGTAGTAGACATCAAGCGCTTTTCTGGCGCCGTTGCCGGGGAGGCTAGGTAAGCGGCACTCACTCACACCCCGTCAACTAAGCTATTTTCTGGCACTGTTGCCGGAGAGGTGAGTGCTTGAAGGTATATCTTTAGATCTTGCAATCGAATCTTTTTGTTTCTTGTTTTAGCACTAGTTAGTTTATAAAAGAAAACTACAAAAAAAATGGAATTGAGCTTGCCTCATATGCTTCATCTTTTTAATATCTTTCGTGAGTATGATGGAAAAGAAAATTGTGCCAAAGTGTTAGAAGAAGAATGCATTAAAATGTTTGGCACTAAATATTTGAATGATGAGCATGATTGCAATGTTGTTAGTATAAATTCCTTGAATATCCATGATGCTAATGATATGCAAAGCAACAAGATTGGGGAAGCTATGTTTGATGAAGATGATTTTTTTGTCCCCCAAGCTTTGATGAGCAAATTTATTATGATGAAAGCATGCCTCCTATCTATGATGATTATTGTGATGACACCTATGCTATAAAGAATAATGATAACCATGCAACTTGTCATCTTAATCTTAATTTTCAATCACATGATAGTTGTTTTGTTGAGTTTGCTCCCACTATTATTCATGAGAAGAAATTTACTTATGTGGAGAGTAGTAAAATTTCTATGCTAGTAGATGATGAAAAGAATGTTTTAGGTGCTGATTATATTGTTGAATTCATTCAAGATGCTACTTAAAATTATTATGAGGGAGGAACATATGCTTGTAGGAATTGCAATAATATCAAGTCTCCTCTCTATGTGCTTAAAGTTTTGAAGTTATGCTTGTTTTGCCTTCCTATGCTAGTTGATTATTGTTCCCATAAGTTGTTTGCTCACAAATTCCCTATGCATAGGAAGTGTGTTAGACTTAAATGTGCTAGTCATATTCTTCATGATGCTCTCTTTACGTTTCAATTCTTATCTTTTATGTGAGCATCATTGAAATCATCATGCCTAGCTAGGGGCGTTAAATGATAGCGCTTGTTAGGAGGCAACCCAACTTTATTTTAGTTTCTTGCTTTTTGGTTCTGTTTAGGAATAAATAATCCATCTAGCTTATGTTTAGATTTGGTTTTATGTTTTAGTTAGTGTTTGTGCCAAGTAGAACCTTTGGGAAGACTTGGGTGAAGTCTTTATGATCATGCTGTAAAAAACAGAAACTTTAGCGCTCACGAGATTAGCTAGAACTTTTTACTGGAGAGTGATATTTAGTTGATTATTTTTGCAGATGATTACTAGACAAATTTCTCAGGTCCACTAATTTTTTTAGAATTTTTGGAGTTCCAGAAGTATACGTTTGATACATATTACTACAGACTGTTCTGTTTTTGACAGATTCTGTTTTTCGTGTGTTTTTTGCTTATTTTGATGAATCTATGGCTAGTAAAATAGTTTATAAACCATAGAGAAGTTGGAATACAGTAGGTTTAACACCAATATAAATAAAGAATGAGTTCATTTCAGTTCCTTGAAGTGGTGTTTTGTTTTCTTCCGCTAACGGAGCTCACGAGTTTTCTGTTAAGTTTTGTGTTGTGAAGTTTTCAAGTTTTGGGGAAAGATTCGATGGAATATGGAATAAGGACCGGCAAGAGCCTAAGCTTGGGGATGCCCAAGGCACCCCAAGGTAATATTCAAGGATAACCAAGCGTCTAAGAGCATTACTAATAGAACCCTCAAACCCTCAAATCCTTAAAGCAGTTTTAAGGGTTGAGAAGTGCCACTTTTTGACACTTTTAAGGGTTGAAAAACAGGGGCAAATACTAGAACCCTCAAACCCAACCCTTAAACTGCTTTAAGGATTGGATTTGAGGGTTCTAGTATTTGTCTCAACCCCAACCTTTAAATCTATCATTTGACATCTCACAATCTATGACAACAAGAACACAATCAACTTTCAAACAAACTACCAAATGACAATCATTGATGCATGGTTTAATAGTTTACATCACAAAATCATCATGTTCCTCCTCTCATCAGCACCATCACCAAAAAGTTGCACCTCGGCGCCATCTTCTAGACCACATGCGGGCTCCATCAAGCATCTCCATGGGCACCGGTGGAGTCGTACACACCGCCATCGCCACAACTACTCATCGGAGTGTCACCTCGAAAAGTAGAGGACGCAACACGGAACATCCTCTTTCTCTCCATGATGTCCTCCTTGTAGTCCTTCCACCATTGCAATTGGTCTTGATCCATGTCCTTCTTGGACATCATCATGTGCTCTTTCTCTTCCACCATGAGTTCTTTCCATACCTTTGCCTCTTTGAGCTTGATCATCCTCTCCTCCAACTCGGCCTTGCGCTTTGCTTCTTCACGCTTTGCTTCAACTTGTGCAAGCTTGACCTCTTTCTTCTTCTTGATGATAAGAAGCTTCGTCTCCAATGTCTTCGTTGTCAATTCCTCTCTTGCCTTCATCATGTGGTCCATCTTCTCCCTTAGGCTTGACGCCTCTTCTTCCATCTTCACCCTTAGCTTGCCCTTCTTGGTTCCCTTGGGCTTGCCCAAGTTCCTCTCCTCCTCATCTTCACTATCATCCATCCTAAGCATTGCCGACTTCTTGGGTGCGGTCTCTTGATCCCTCAACTTCCACTTGTCAAAGGTTTGAAGAATTGTCCAAGCATGCTTAAATGGGAATGGCTTACCCTTGGAAGCGGCCATCTCCTTGTACCTCATGCCGGCAATTGTCTCCTATCAACCACACATAAATCACATAAGAACCCACCAATAGCATAGTACACACACATAATCAAAATAGTGAAGAAATATGTACTCACACAGTCACTCTCCACGGTTCCACTAGGTGGTGCATCCCTCACTTGGTCCATGGCCGCACTCCAACGAGCACAAGCGGGCTTCATCAACTCCCACCGGCCTTGAAGCGACCGGTAAGTGCGAGAGATGAACCCACTATTCTTCGGCTTGATCCTACAATAGGTGTCCTCGATCCTTTGCCATTACCGTTTACCGGTTTGCTCGGTCCTAGTGGTTGCATCCATTCCCACAGCTGCCCAAGCACGAACCAAGAGGATATCTTCCGCCTCGGTGTAGTTTGTCGATCGCGCGTGTGGGCGGGAAGCGGCGGCGAATGCCTCCTCCCCTATCTCGGCCACCTCCTCCTCATCATCACCTTCATCCTCCTCATCTTCCTCTAAGTCGTCACCAAACCTAAAGGGTTCGAGAGGCGGAGCCTCGAGGTCCACCTCCGCGTTTTGGAGGAGGTCCATGAACGAGGATGGGGTTGCCATTTTCTCGAACACCTCGTGCGCGGCGAGAGGAGGTTCGGCCACGGCGACGAAAGGAGGTTCGGCGACGGAGGTGGGCGGGGGTGCGGGCGCGGGCTTCTTCCGCGGCATCTTCATGGCCGGGGCGACCTTGGATGGCGCCTTCGGCCGGCTCTTCTTGGTGGCCGGGGCGGGAGCCGGGGAGGCGGCGGGGGCGGGCGCCGGGGTGGTGACGGTGGCCGGGGCGGGAGCCGGGGAGGAGGGTGGAGGAGGTGCGAGGCCCGCCCGCCACCGCTTGGCCCCGACGTGGGTCGCCACCACCACGTCGTCCACGGCCGGGTGGGCGGGGGCGGGGGCAGGCGCCGGGGCGGGCGGGGGCGCGGCGGCGGCGGGGCCCTCCATGGCCGGCGCGGTGGGAGGCGGCGGGAGGAGGAGGCCGGGAGGAGGAGGAAGTTTCCTCCTGCGCGAGAGAGGAGGAGGAGGAGTGCGGGTTGGGGGGATATTTCCCTCTCAACCCCTACTTCTACAGGTTGCAAACTGGTTTGAGGGTTGGACCTCTAAATTTTTTTACGGGTTTGAGGGTTTAGAGGTTCTAGTCTATGGCGTTTTTTCGGCAAAAACTGTAAAAAAGCGGTTATTTTTAGGGGTTTGAGGGTTTGAGGGCTCTACTAGACTTGCTCTAAGCTTGGAGATGCCCCGGAAGGCATCCCCTCTTTCGTCTTCGTTCATCGGTAACGTTACTTGGAGCTATATTTTTATTCACCTCATGTTATGTGTTTTGCTTGGAGCGTCATTTTATTTTATTTTGCTTTGCTTGCTGTTTGAATAAAGTATCAAGATCTGAAATTCTTAAAATGGGAGATTCTTCACATGGTTGTATAATTATTCGACTACTCATTGATCTTCACTTATATCTTTCGGAGTAGTTTGTTGTTTGCTCTAGTGTTTCACTTATATCTTTTAGAGCATCGTGGTAGTTTTATTTTGAAGAAATATATGAACTCTCATGCTTCACTTATATTATTTTGAGAGTCTTAAATAGCATGGTAATTTGGTTAATAATCTTAATATGCTTGGTATTCAAGATTTGTAAAACTTTCTTTTGAGTGCGTTGAATACTAAGAAAGTTTGATGCTTGATAATTGTTTTGAGATATAAATATGGTGATATTAGAGTCATGCTAGTTGAGTGGTTGTGAATTTGAGAAATACTTGTGTTAAAGTTTGTGATTTCCGTAGCATGCACGTATGGTGAACCGTTATGTGATGAAGTCGGAGCATGATTTATTTATTGATTGTCTTCCTTATGAGTGGCGGTCGGGGACCAGCGATAGTCTTTTCCTACCAATCTATCCCCCTAGAAGCATGCGCGTAATACTTTACTTTGATAACTTGTAGATTTTTGCAATAAGTATATGAGTTCTTTATGACTAATGTTGAGTCCATGGATTATACGCACTTTTCCCATCCTTCCACCATTGCTAGCCTCTCTAATACCGCGCACCTTTCGCCGGTATCATACAACCACCATATACCTTCCTCAAAACAGCCACCATACCTACCTATTATGGCATTTCCATAGCCATTCCGAGATATATCGCCATGCAACTTTCCACCGTTCTCTTTATTATGACACGCTCCATCATTGTCATATTGTTTAGCATGATCATGTAGTTGACATTGTATTTGTGGCAAAGCCACCGTTCATAATTCTTTCAAACATGTCACTCTTGATTCATTGCACATCCCGGTACACCGCCGGAGGCATTCATATAGAGTCATATCTTGTTCTAGGTATTGAGTTGTAATTCATGAGTTGTAAGTAAATAAAAGTGTGATGATCATAATTTTTTAGAGCATTGTCCCAAGTGAGGAAAGGATGATGGAGACTATGATTCCCCCACAAGTCGGGATGAGACTCCGGACGAAAAATAAAAAAAAAGAGAAAAAAAGAGGCCATAAAAAAAGAGAAAAGGTCCAAATAAAAAAATGAGAGAAAAAGAGAGAAGGGGCAATGCTACTATCCTTTTACCACACTTGTGCTTCAAAGTAGCACCATGATCTTCATGATAGAGAGTATCCTATGTTGTCACTTTCATATACTAGTGGGAATTTTACATTATAGAACTTGGCTTGTATATTCCAATGATGGGATTCCTCAAAATGCCCTAGGTCTTCGTGAGCAAGCGAGTTGGATGCACACCCACTTAGTTTCTTTTGTTGAGATTTCACATACTTAGAGCTCTAGTGCATCCATTGCATGGCAATCCCTACTCACTCACATTGCTATCTATTGATGGGCATCTTCATAGCCCGTTGATACGCCTAGTTGATGTGAGACTATCTTCCCCTCTTTTTGTCTTCTCCACAACCACCATTCTATTCCACATATAGTGCTATATCCATGGCTCACGCTCATGTATTGCGTGAAGATTGAAAAAGTTTTGAGAATGTCAAAAGGATGAAACAATTGCTTGGCTTGTCATCGGGGTTCTGCATGATTTAAATACTTTGTGTGGTGAAGATAGAGCATAGCCAGACTATATGATTTTGTAGGGATAACTTTCTTTGGCCATGTTATTTTAAGAAGACATAATTGCTTTGTTAGTATGCTTGAAGTATTATTATTTTTATGTCAAATATAAACTTTTGTCTTGAATCTTTTGGATCTGAATATTCATACCACAATTAAGAAGAATTACAATGAAATTATGCCAAGTAGCACTCCGCATTAAAAATTATATTTTATCATTTACCTACTCGAGGACGAGCAAGAATTAAGCTTGGGGATGCTTGATACGTCTCCAACGTATCTATAATTTTTGATTGCTCCATGCTATATTATCTACTGTTTTGGGCAACATTGGGCTTTATTTTCCACTTTTATATTATTTTTGGGACTAACCTATTAACCAGAGGCCCAACCCAGATTTGTTGTTTTTTGCCTATTTCAGTGTTTCGAAGAAAAGGAATATCGGACGGAGTCGAAACGGAACGAAATCAACTGGAGAAGTTATTTTTGGAAGGAAAGCTACCAGATGGACTTGGACCCCACGCCAGGAGCTAAGGGAGGTGCTCACGAGGGTGGGCGGCGCGCCCACCCCCCTAGGGAGCGCCCCCTGTCTCGTGGGGCCCCTGAAGCTCCACCACGTACTTCCTGCACCCATATATACCTACGTACCCTAAAACTTCCAGAACATAGAATAGATATGGAGTTCCGCCGCTGCAAGCCTCTGTAGCCACCAAAATCCAACCGGACCCTATTCCGGCACCCTGCCGGAGGGGGGGAACCCTCACCGGTGGCCATCTTCATCATCACGGCGCTCTCCATGACGAGGAGGGAGTAATTCACCCTCGGGGCTGAGGGTATGTACCAGTAGCTATGTGTTTGATCTCTCTCTCTCTCGTGTTCTTGATTTGGCACGATCTTGATGTATCGCGAGCTTTGCTATTATAGTTGGATCTTATGTTTCTTCTCCCCCTCTACTCTGTTGTAATGGATTGAGTTTTCCCTTTGAAGTAATCTTATTGGATTGAGTCTTTAAAGATTTGAGAACACTTGATGTATGCCTTGCCGTGCTTATCTGTGGTGATAATGGGATATCACGTGCCAGTTGATGTATGTTTTGGTGATCAACTTGCGGGTTCTGCCCATGAACCTATGCATAGGGGTTGGCACACGTTTTCGTCGTGATTCTCCGGTAGAAACTTTGGGCACTCTTTGAAGTACTTTGTGTTGGATTGAATAGATGAATCTGAGATTGTGTGATGCATATCGTATAATCATGCCCACGGATACTTGAGGTGACATTGGAGTATCTAGGTGACATTAGGGTTTTGGTTGATTTGTGTCTTAAGGTGTTATTCTAGTACGAACTCTAGGGCTGTTTGTGACACTTATAGGAATAGCCCAATGGATTGATTGGAAAGAATAACTTTGAGGTGGTTTCGTACCCTACCATAATCTCTTCGTTTGTTCTCCGCTATTAGTGTCTTTGGAGTGACTCTTTGTTGCATGTTGAGGGATAGTTATATGATCCACGTATGTTATTATTGTTGAGAGAACTTGCACTATGAAAATATGAACCCTAGGCCTTGTTTCAAAGCATTGCAATACCGTTTGTGCTCACTTTTATCGCTTGCTACCTTGCTGTTTTTATATTTTCAGTTTACAAAAACCTATATCTACCATCCATATTGCACTTGTATCACCATCTCTTCGCCGGACTAGTGCACCTATACAATTTACCATTGTATTGGGTGTGTTGGGGACAGAAGAGACTCTTTGTTATTTGGTTGCAGGGTTGCTTGAGAGAGACCATCTTCATCCTACGCCTCCTACGGATTGATAAACTTTAGGTCATCCACTTGAGGGAAATTTGCTACTGTCCTACAAATCTGTGCACTTGCAGGCCCAACAACGTCTACAAGAAGAAGGTTGTGTAGTAGACATCAAGGTCGCACTGGCCGGCAGCTTGGCCGGTCGGCGGCGGCGGAACATGGCCGGTGGCAGCGGCGAGGTTCTGTCTGGATCCCGGGGCGGCGGCACTGGAGGGTGGCGGCTGGTGAAGCTAGGGCTTCCCGTGGTGGCATGGTGTGGTGCAGTCCCTGTCCAAGGCGGATCTGTGACGGCGATCTGCTATGGATTAGTTCGGATCAGAGACGGTGTCGAGCGCGTGGGATCCTTTTCGGCGGCTCTCGCGGCTTGGCGACGTGGGGCGGGAGCCCTCCTCCTAGGCTCCAGTGGTGGCACACTCAGGCAGTGGCCGGTGCGCCAGGGCTCCCACGGTCGCACTATTGTTGCGTTTGGTTGCCGGATCTAGGCGGCTGGATCTGGGGCTTTGAAGGTGGTCGAGGCGGTGCACAGGTTGTTGGGTGGATTTCTTGGGATGGATCTAGGTGAAAACCTGGTCTTCGGTCGATGGCCGGAGCCGGTGATGACAATGCCCTTATCATCATTTCCTCATGAAGGCATCATCGAGGTGAAGCTCCCAACTCCACTCAATACCTCCAGGGGAAACCCTAGATCAGCTGATCGGATGTTGACGGCAATCATGTGTCGTTACCCCCTTGGGGGCGGCATTCTTGGAGGTGCACTCGGCTTCGCGGGACCAGCAGACGGCTTCTTTGGTGGAGTGGTGTTTCATCCTACACATTGATGGCGACGGATCTCGACGGCGTGGTGCAGTGCAGATTCGGAGTTCGATGTGCGAGGATGGACTCGCGCAGGGGGACGAAGCTGTGTGGCATCATGGTGGCATCGATGGCAGAGAGACCTGGCACGGTAGATGCAACAGTACAGCTCTGAAGATGGATTGGTGGCAGGTGGCTGCAACGGCCTCATACCCGGCAGGCGTCCTGGTTGGGACCTCAGGTCTTAGATGTTTATGTTTGGCTGCGATGTCTGTTTGGTATTAGGCCCAGGCTATCAGCGCCCCTTCATCAATTGGATAGGTGTAGCGACAGTTGTTGTTTAGACGGTGGCTTTAGTCTTACTGTTGTATGACGTTGTAATGTCTTGTGAGAATAATTAATAAAGTGGCCGCATGCATCGCCCAGATGCAGAGGCCTGGGGTCATCCTCTTTTTCTAAAAAAATCCTCAAAGTCCATGAATTTGTCTTTTTATTGCACAGATCGCTTTTCAAGGTATCTCATCCTGAAATTTTACATCCTTGTTTATTTGTACAATTATTTTCAGATTTTTCTGAAACTGAGAAGTTCAACTTTTGAATTTTTTCAAATTTTTCGGCCTCCGTGGAGGCTGAGCTCCAAAACGCCCCACTCATTGTATTGTTATGTGGGTTATAGAAGAGATGGAAGATTTTGTCAAATATTGTCAACAAACATGAACAATAGAAACTGAACTTGCTTGGAAATGGATACGTAATGGAGCTCCATGGGTGTTCATTATGAAAAGAAAATATGAAAGCAAATGATGGTAATGAAGTCCGATAATGACTTGTTCAAGAAAAACAGAATATGAAAGAAACGATGCCAATGAAGTCCTGATTCTGAAAAGAAATGGAGCCTGATAAGAAGCTGTTCAAGCAAAACCCAATATGAAAGCAAGTGACGCTAATGAGAAAGGATATTTGCAATATGATCATCTTTGCATGACTCTGGCTACACTGCTACAGTTAATGACAAGCAACTCTTTTTGAAGTATTTCTGGAGATTAAGTATTTACATGTTGATGATCTCAATATGTTTTCTCTTATTCTCCATTTAAAGTTTGTCTCAATTAATGTACAGATGATAGCTGACATAGTTTATAAAATTGTATTTCACAACTGACTTTCTCTCTTTTTTTTACTCTGTGCTATCTGAAAATAATTGGTTAAAAGAAACACGCAAGTTGCTCCATTGGTCCGTCCAACCAAATCAATTATATATGCTTCCACTCCAAAGGTATTGCTAATTAAGTCATTTTGGTCACCTATATGCTAGTTTTTATATGAAAGGGAATTAAACCCCAGCAACTCAGTTTATTGGCCGATCTGTTTATTTGCCATGTGAACATGCTGGTAACCAGCTCATATGTGTGTACAGTTGAGAACAGAGTGCTACCTGGGATCTTGAAACTAGTTATACCGTGGCATCGTTTAAGTCAGTTAAGAAGCTGGTCTGAGGGAATTAGGACTGAACCTGAACATATGGCTCTTACAATGTGTTAGAAGGGGAGAGAGAGTATTGGTGGAATATTCGTTGTATTGCTTGAGCCTCGTGGGCATATATATAGGAGTACAATCATCTACTTTGAGTACAAGACAAGCCAGAACATATCCTAGTCTATCTCGTCTTTCCTAATAAACATTATACTCAACATCCCCCCGCAGTCACAACGGTAGCGACGCAGACGGTGAGACTGGAGAAGAATCCGAAGGCAAGCCGACGGACACCCCCCCACAGTCGTAACGGCCGACGCATCGCGGAGTCGTGGCTGGAGTGGCAACCGACGAGGTTGCTCAAGCAAGGCGGTAGCCCTTTGTGTCGTTTGTCGAGGTAGCCGAGAGCGTATGGTGGTGGAGCCGTGGTCGAGGTAGCCGTGCGAAAAATGTCGTGGTCGATGTCGAGTCGGGGTAGCCGGTGTCGATGAAGTCGTCGTGGAGCCGCGGGCGCAAGGAGACGCCGAGTTAGCATGGGCGCAGTGGTGTCGAAGTAGTGGTGCGCCGGAAAGAAGATGTTGTTGACGACGCGTCGCGGCGGGATTGCCAAACCCGAACACACATCGTAGACGAAGGCACGCATCGGTGTTGCCAGCACCGGGCATGCGTAGACGGACGAAGACGAAGTTGACGAAGCGCCGCACCAGGCTTGCCAGGCCCGGGGACACGTCGTGGACGAAGGCACGCGGCGGTGTTGCCAATACCGAGCATGCGTGGACTGGGACCTGCACGAGCTGTACGCCATGTCGAAGAAGTCGGAGAGGCCAGCAGAGAAGGACTCGACGACGGTTGCGGCGCCAATCGGCGCGGGGCCGGTGTCGCCCGCGGTTGTCGGAGTAGACGAAGTGGTCGTGGTAGATGACGGCGACGCTGGCGACGGGCTGATGCTGGACGAAGACGAAGAAGGTGTACGGGCGGCGGCGGCGGCTACGTGGGTAGCGGCGGCGGCGACCAAAGAAGAGCAGCGGCGGCGGCTAGGTTAGAAACGTAGCGGCGATGCTCGAAGTAGGCGAAGAACCCTGACGGCGTGATGAAGACCGTCGCGGACAGTGGCGTTCCCGCGCCAAGGGAGACGGCGCGGCGCATACCACGGGAAGTCAACGCGCGTGGACGACGAAGTGGACCATGGGCCGCCACGCTACGGCCCGAAGGGGCGACGCAGCGGCGGTAGGCGGGTCGGGGCGACGTTGGGAAGACCTCGGGGCGGCGGCGGGGACCGCGGGCCGCGACGCTGCGGCCCGAAGGGGCGACGCAATGGCGGTTCGCGAATCGGTGCAACCGCGGGGACGGCCTCGGGACGGCGGCGTGGATCGCGTGCCACGCTCGCTACGGCCCGACGGGGCGACGCAGCGGCGGTACGAGGGTCGATGCAGCCACGGGACGGCTTAGAGCGGACGCCCTCGGGGCGGCGGGGGACCGCGGGCCGCGGCACTACGGCCCGAAGGGGCGACGCAGCGGTGACGCGGGTCGGTGCAGCCGGGAGAAGAACCACGAGGTGGCGGCGCTGCGGCCCAACGGGGCGACGCAGCGGCAGCCCGATGCTCGATCGGTGTAGAGGCGCGCTGAACTCGGGAACGATCTTCACGGGACCTGCGGAGACGCGCGTAACCAACGGGCCAGGTCGGTCGCGCGGCGTAGATGAGGCGGATCGCGGCGGCGGGCGGGTGATCAATCCGATCGCGCGCGAGGTCGGGGACGCCGCTCGGTGGAGGCGCGATGGCGGCGGAGTCCGAGATGAAGCCGGCGGCGGCAGGCGGCAGGGCGGCTATGATTGGCCACCGCATGGCGCGAGGCCGCCGGGTTGGGGTGATGCAGGAGTCCCCGTCGGAGCAGGAAGGTGACGGCCGGCGTAGATCAACGGGCGAGCCGTCGCGCGAACGGCGGCAGTGAAGGGCCACCACATGACGCGAGGCCGTCAGGTCGGAGCGACCGGCGGACCGACGCGTGAACGACGCGCGAGGCCGCCGAGTCAGGGCGACCGTCGGGCAGACGCGCGGACGACGCGCGAGGCCGCCGGGTCGGTGAAGAAGCCGGCCAATCGCGCTGGTGTTGGAGTAGAGGCGTACGGGGTCGACGGCGGCGGTGGGCGACGCAAACCGGATCACATAGACCGGAAAACCAAAAAATAGACGCCGATCAAAGCGACCGGCGAGAGAGAAAATCCGGATCAAAGGATCGGGAAAAAGACTCTCTAGGGCAGCCGGTCAACACGACCGGCGGACGAACCCTAGGTACGGGCGGCGCGGCCCCTGGCGGCGGTCATGGAGGAAGACCACCCCGGGGGCGGCGCGCGGGTGCGGAAGCGGCGGCGGCTAGGGTTTAGGATCGACTTGCGATAGATACCATGTTAGAAGGGGAGAGAGAGGATTGATGGAATATTCGTTGTATTGCTTGAGCCTCGTAGGCATATATATAGGAGTATAATCATCTATTTGGAGTACAAGATAAGTCAGAACAAATCTTAGTCTATCTCGTCTTCCCTAATAAACATTATACTCAACACAATGTTTAGCCAAGAGCCTGAGACACTAGCTTGCTGATTTTGACATTTTACACAACCTAAAGCTAGTTTCCTAGCTTCTAGTTCTATTCTGGAAACCTGAATTCTGGAGCTACAGATATTTGGTAAACGACCATGCGTATATCAGTTACTGAATTTTTGAGTGAGTGAGGTTCGGTTAATCGGTTTAACTAGTACTACTTTTTTTTTGCGGGGTAACTAGTACTACTTGTACAACAGGATGAGTCTTCACTGTATTATGTTTCCAGAGATAAGCAGATGAACTTGTACGGTTATCACTCCACAAGTCCACATATAGTGATCTTGGTGTCACATAAACCATTAGAAGAAGATGCTTGTGCAGCTATGATGCACTCGTACGACACCTGAACTTTACATAGGTGAAGGGTTGGCATTTGCTGGTAGAGTACTTGGCATGTTAAAAAGGGCCTGAACCTTAATATATGCAGCTATGGTTCAGTCCATTCCCCTCCATTGTTACTGGATAAAATGAAGTAAATTTGATCATTTTACTGAGAGTAGTCGCAGCTGAATACAGACTGAATGTTACCTAGCGTAGCCGAAACTGAATACAGACTGAGAGTACGCTTGGTCTCAGCTCATTTGAGACCATCGGATTCGGATGTATAACGATGTACCTTCCCCTCCTTTGCTGGATAAAACGAATTAAATTTGATCTTTGACATGCCTCTCTTAATTGGTCAGCTAATCAAGATGTTAAGCGTCTGAAGCACACATGCATTTTCAGTATGCCTAAAACTGATAGTAGAAGATACGTGGTTACCTCACGTAAGCAAGTCTTACATGTAAGTCATAAGTGACGTTTTTGCAGTAATCTATGTATGGTGCGCTGCCACATCATTAATTAGTGCAGGTTAGTCATAAGTTTTTCTTTACATTCATTTTTTTTCACAATATATGTGTTAGGTGACAGCACTATACCTATGTAGTTCATCATTCAAATTTTCTTGTTAGAAATGACAATTTTATAACAACAATTCAAAAGTTCTTTCCCCTTTTTATACTCTTCATTCATACTATTTTATATTGTTTTTTAAGCTCAAACCCTCTATTGTTTCTTACTTTAACCTTACATTACATTTTCTTTTAGCAAAGCTTCCATTAGCAACGCGTGGGGATGCGCTCGGTGCCTCGTGTGAAGAAACAGTGTGAGTGAACAGTAATGAGTGATCTCTATTGATGATGATGAACAGTACATTTATATTCCCTGAAAGGGCGCATGGCACAAACGCCATGGTTTACAAGCGAGACGATTAAAGGATGCGTCGGTTAGGATAGAGAGAAAGAGAGAACGGGTGCATCCCCTCAGTGAGAAAACCGAACATGCATGTCGGTTTGGAAAAGCTGGGATTTCCCTTTAATTAAACTAATTAACTAAATCTTAACACTCCCCTGATCCCTGCTTTAATTATTTTTGTAAACATCAACATCATCATATGTCTCCTAAAAAAACCATGTAGAAAAAATATGAGGAGATATGTACAATATGTCATCAAAAACTCCTTCCAAAAACCCAATGGGAAAATAAAGAGAAACTGACATATCAGAATGCCTGCATTACTATTGCCTCATTAAAAAACTTCCATAAGAAACCATCCAGGAAAAACTTATAAAGGAAAAGAGTGCAATATCAAAGATCTAAGGATCACAGACGGATTATCTTTCAGGGATACACTCCCCTTGAACTTTGCAAGTTTCGAAGTCATTTCATACCAATTCCATTTATGTACTTCTCAAATAAAGAACTTGGTAATGCCTTTGTAAACAAATCAGCAAGATTATCACATGACTTCGTTTGCGAAATATTTATCTCCCCAGTTTGCTATAACTCATGGGGATAAAATAACTTAGGAGAAATATGCTCTGTAATATTACTCTTTATATAACATGTTTGCGTATGTGTAATGCATGCATCATTATCTTCATAGATAATAGTGGGTGATTCCAATGATCCAATCCCACTTGAACTTTCAATAAAGTTAATCATTTTGCGAAGCCATGCACATTCACGTGATGCTTCAAACAAAGCAATAGTTTCAGAAGGATTCGTGGACGTAGCCACCAGAGTTTGTTTTGTCGACTTCCAAGAAAAGGCCGTACCTCCACTCAAGAAGAAAAAACCAGTCTATGATCTGGCATTATGGGGATCCGATAGGTATCCAGCATCACAATATCCCACCACGGTTTTATCTTGATTTTTCCGATAGAACAAACCAAGATCTTTGGTGTCTTTAAGATATCTGAAAATGTTCTTCACACCAATCCAATGCCTCTTTGTTGGTGATGCACGGAATCTAGCCAATAAATTTATTGCAAATGATATATCAGGCCTAGTGCAGTTTGCTAGATACATTAATGCTCTAATAGCACTGAGGTAAGGAAACTCAAGCTCTAACACCTCTTCATCATCACCCTTAGGTCTAAATAGGTCTTTATCTCTATCAAGAGATCTAACAACCATTGGTGTTTTCGATGGATATGCTTTATTGATGTCTACTACACAACCTTCTTCTTGTAGACGTTGTTGGGCCTCCAAGTGCAGAGGTTTGTAGGACAGTAGCAAATTTCCCTCAAGTGGATGACCTAAGGTTTATCAATCCGTGGGAGGCGTAGGATGAAGATGGTCTCTCTCAAGCAACCCTGCAACCAAATAACAAAGAGTCTCTTGTGTCCCCAACACACCCAATACAATGATAAATTATATAGGTGCACTAGTTCGGCGAAGAGATGGTGATACAAGTCAATATGGATGGTATATATAGGTTTTTGTAATCTGAAAATATAAGAACAACAAGGTAGCGAGCAGTAAAAGTGAGCGTAAACGGTATTGCAATATGTTGAAACAAGGCCCAGGATTCATACTTTCACCAGTGTAAGTTCTCTCAACAATAATAACATAATTGGATCATATAACTATTCCTCAACATGCAACAAAGAGTCACTCCAAAGACACTAATAGCGGAGAACAAACGAAGAGATTATGGTAGGGTACGAAACCACCTCAAAGTTATTCTTTCCAATCAATCCATTGGGCTATTCCTATAAGTGTCATAAATAGCCCTAGAGTTCGTACTAGAATAACACCTTACGACACAAATCAACCAAAACCCTAATGTCACCTAGATACACGATTGTCACCTCAAGTATCCGTGGGTATGATTATACGATATGCATCACACAATCTCAGATTCATCTATTCAAACCAACACAAAGTACTTCAAAGAGTGCCCCAAAGTTTCTACCGGAGAATCAAGATGAAAACGTGTGCCAACCCCTATGCATAGGTTCATGGGCGGAACCCGCAAGTTGATCACCAAAACATACATCAAGTGAATCACGTGATATCCCATTGTCACCACAGATACGCACGGCAAGACATACATCAAGTGTTCTCGGGTCATTAAAGACTCAATCCGATAAGATTACTTCAAAGGGAAAACTCAATCCACTACAAGAGAGAAGAGGGGGAGAAGAAACATAAGATCCAACTATAATAGCAAAGCTCGCGATACATCAAGATCAAATCACCTCAAGAACACGAGAGAGAGAGAGAGAGAGAGACAGATCAAACACATAGCTACTGGTACATACCCTCAGCCCCGAGGGTGAACTACTCCCTCCTCGTCATGGAGAGCGCCGGGATGATGAAGATGGCCACCGGTGAGGGTTCCCCCCTCCAGCAGGGTGCCGGAATAGGGTCCCGATTGACTTTTGGTGGCTACAGAGGCTTGCGGCGACGGAACTCCCGATCTATTCTGGTCCCCGGTCGTTTTAGGGTATATGGGTATATATAGGAGGAAGAAATAGGTTAGGGGAGCCACGAGGGACCCACGAGGGTGGAGGGCGCGCCCTAGGGGGGTGGGCGCGCCCCCTACCTCGTGGCTCCCTCGTTTCTTTCCTGACATGCACTCCAAGTCTATGAGGTTGCTTTCCTTTCAAAAATAACTTCTCCAGAAGGTTTCATTCCATTTTGACTCCGTTTGATATTCCTTTTCTTCGAAACACTGAAACAAGGGAAAAACAGGAACTGGCACTGGGCTCTGGGTTAATAGGTTAGTCCCAAAAGTAATATAAAAGTGTATAATAAAGCCCATAACCATCCAAAACAGATAATATAATAGCAAGGAACAATCAAAAATTATAGATACGTTGGAGACGTATCAGCATCCCCAAGCTTAATGCCTGCTAGTCCTCGAGTAGGTAAATGATACAAACAGAATTTTTGATGTGGAATGCTACTTGGCATAATTTGAATGTAATTCTTCTTAATTGTGGTATGAATATTCAGATCCGAAAGATTCAAAACAAAAGTTTAATATTGACATAAAAGCAATAATACTTCAAGCATACTAACAAAGCAATTATGTCTTCTCAAAATAACATGGCCAAAGAAAGCTATCCCTACAAAATCATATAGTCTGGCTATGCTCTATCTTCACACAAAATATTTAAATCATGCACAACCCCGATGACAAGCCAAGCAATTATTTCATACTTTTGATGTTCTCAAACTTTTTCAATCTTCACGCAATACATGAGCGTGAACCATGTGTTGGAAATATGCCCTAGAGGCAATAATAAATTGATTATTATTATATTTCCTTGTTCATGATAATCGTTTATTATCCATGCTAGAATTGTATTGATAGGAAACTCAGATACATGTGTGGATACATAGACAACACCATGTCCCTAGTAAGCCTCTAGTTGACTAGCTCGTTGATCAATAGATGGTTACGGTTTCCTGACCATGGACATTGGATGTCATTGATAACGGGATCACATCATTAAGAGAATGATGTGATGGACAAGACCCAATCCTAAGCCTAGCACAAGATCATGTAGTTCGTATGCTAAAGCTTTTATAATGTCAAGTATCATTTCCTTAGACCATGAGATCGTGCAACTCCCGGATACCGTAGGAGTGCTTTGGGTGTGCCAAACGTCACAACGTAACTGGGTGGCTATAAAGGTACACTACAGGTATCTCCGAAAGTGTCTGTTGGGTGGCACGAATCGAGACTGGGATTTGTCACTCCGTGTAAACGGAGAGGTATCTCTGGGCCCACTCGGTAGGACATCATCATAATGTGCACAATGTGATCAAGGAGTTGATCACGGGATGATGTGTTGCGGAACGAGTAAAAGAGACTTGCCAGTAACGAGATTGAACAAGGTATCGGGATACCGACGATCGAATCTCGGGCAAGTATCGTACCGATAGACAAAGGGAATTGTGTAAGGGATTGATTAAGTCCTTGACATCGTGGTTCATCCGATGAGATCATCGTGGAACATGTGGGAGCCAACATGGGTATCCAGATCCCGCTGTTGGTTATTGACCGGAGAACATCTCGGTCATGTCTACATGTCTCCCGAACCCGTAGGGTCTACACACTTAAGGTTCGATGACGCTAGGGTTATAAAGGAAGCTTGTATGTGGTTAGCGAATGTTGTTCGGAGTCCAGGATGAGATCCCGGACATCACGAGGAGTTCCGGAATGGTACGGAGGTAAATATTTATATATAGGAAGTCCTATTTCGGCCATCGGGACAAGTTTTGGGGTCATCGGTATTGTACCGGGACCACCGGAGGGGTCCCGGGGGCCCACCGGGTGGGGCCACCCATCCCGGAGGGTCCCATGGGCTGAAGTGGGAAGGGATCCAGCCCAAAGTGGGCTGGGGTGCCACTTCCCTTATGGCCCATGCGCCTAGGGTGAAGGGGGAACCCTAATGAAGAGTCCCAAGGAGGGAAGGCACCTCCTAGGTGCCTTGGGGGGCAGGGAAACCTCCCCTGGCCGCCGCCCCCTAGGAGATTGGATCTCCTAGGGCTGGCGCACCCCCCCTTGGGATCCCTATATATAGTGGGGGTAGAGGGCCTCTTGACAGACACCTTTTGCCTTTGGTGCAGCCCCTCCCTCTCTCCCAAGTTCTTCTCCTCTCCCGCAGGTGCTTGGCGAAGCCCTGCAGGATTGCCACGCTCCTCCACCACCACCACACCGTTGTGCTGCTGCTGGATGGAGTCTTCCTCAACCTCTCCCTCTCTCCTTGCTGGATCAAGGCATGGGAGACGTCACCGGGTTGTACGTGTGTTGAACGCGGAGGTGCCGTCCGTTCGGCACTAGGATCATCGGTGATTTGGATCACGACGAGTACGACTCCATCAACCCCGTTCACTTGAACGCTTCCGCTTAGCGATCTACAAGGGTATGTAGATGCACTCTCCTTCCCCTCGTTGCTGGTTTCTCCATAGATAGATCTTGGTGACACGTAGGAAAATTTTGAATTTCTGCTACGTTCCCCAACAGTGGCATCATGAGCTAGGTCTATTGCGTAGATTCTTTGCACGAGTAGAACACAAAGTAGTTGTGGGCGTTGATTTTGTTCAATATGCTTACCGTTACTAGTCAATCTTGATTCGGCGGCATTGTGGGATGAAGCGGCCCGGACCGACCTTACACGTACACTTACGTGAGACAGGTTCCACCGACTGACATGCACTAGTTGCATAAGGTGGCTAGTGGGTGCCAGTCTCTCCCACTTTAGTCGGATCGGATTCGATGAAAAGGGTCCTTATGAAGGGTAAATAGCAATTGACATATCACGTTGTGGTTTTGCGTAGGTAAGAAACGTTCTTGCTAGAAACCCATAGCAGCCACGTAAAACATGCAAACAACAATTAGAGGACGTCTAACTTGTTTTTGCAGGGTATGCCTTGTGATGTGATATGGCCAAAGGATGTGATGTATGAGATGATCATGTTCTTGTAATAGGAATCACGACTTGCATGTCGATGAGTATGACAACCGGCAGGAGCCATAGGAGTTGTCTTTAATTTATTTATGACCTGCGTGTCAACATAAACGTCATGTAATTACTTTACTTTATTGCTAAAGAGTTAGCCATAGTAGTAGAAGTAATAGTTGACGTGACAACTTCATGAAGACACGATGATGGAGATCATGATGATGGAGATCATGGTGTCATGCCGGTGACGACGATGATCATGGAGCCCCGAAGATGGAGATCAAAAGGAGCAAAGTGATGATGGCCATATCATGTCACTATTTGATTGCATGTGATGTTTATCATGTTATTGCATCTTATTTGCTTAGAACAACGGTAGTAAATAAGATGATCCCTCATTAAAATTTCAAGAAAGTGTTCCCCCTAACTGTGCACCGTTGCGAAAGTTCGTCGTTTCGAAGCACCACGTGATGATCGGGTGTGATAGATTCTTACGTTCACATACAACGGGTGTAAGACAGATTTACACACGCGAAACACTTAGGTTGACTTGACGAGCCTAGCATGTACAGACATGGCCTCGGAACACAGAAGACCGAAAGGTCGAGCATGAGTCGTATGGTAGATACGATCAACATGAAGATGTTCACCGACGTTGACTAGTCCGTCTCACGTGATGATCGGACACGGCCTAGTTGACTCGGATCATGTAATCACTTGGATGACTAGAGGGATGTCTATCTGAGTGGGAGTTCATAAGATGAACTTAATTATCCTGAACATAGTCAAAAAAAATCTTTGCAAATTATGTCGTAAACTCGCGCTTTAGTTCTACTGTTTTAGATATGTTCCTAGAGAAAATATAGTTGAAAGTTAATAGTAGCAATTATGCGGACAGTAGAAGGCTTGTGTCCTTAATGCACCGCTCGGTGTGCTGGACCTCGAACGTGGTCTGTGGATGTTGCGAACATCTGACATACACGTTTTGATGACTACATGATAGTTCGGTAATGTTAAATGGTTTAGAATTGAGGCACCGAAGACATTTTGAAATGTCGCGGAACATATGAGATGTTTCGAGGGCTGAAATTGGGATTTCAGGCTCATGCCCACGTCAAGAGGTATAAGACCTCCGACGATTTTCTTAGCCTGCAAACTAAGGGAGAAAAGCTCAATCGTTGAGCCTGTGCTCAGATTGTCTGGGTACAACAATCACTTGAATCGAGTGGGAGTTGATCTTCCAGATAAGATAGTGATGTTTCACCAAAGTCATTGCCACCAAGCTGCGAGAGCTTCGTGATGAACTATAACATATCAGGGATAGATATGATGATCCTTGAAATATTCGCGATGTTTGACACCGCGAAAGTAGAAATCAAGAAGGAGCATCAATTGTTGATGGTTAGTGAAACCACTAGTTTCAAGAAGGGAAAGGGCAAGAAGGGATACTTCATGAAACGGCAAATTAGCTGCTGCTCTAGTGGAGAAATCCAAGATTGAACCCAAACCCGAGACTAAGTGCTTCTGTAATGAGGGGAACAGCTACTAGAGCAGAATTACCCTAGATACTTGGTAGATGAGAAGGCTGTCGATAGAAGTATATTGGATATACATTATGTAAATGTGTACTTTACTAGTACTCCTAGTAGCATCAGGGTATTAGATACCGGTTCGGTTGCTAAGTGTTAGTAACTCGAAATAAAAGCTACGGAATAAACGGAGACTAGCTAAAGGTGAGCTGACGAGATGTGTTGGAAGTGCTTCCAAGGTTGATGTGATCAAGCATCACACGCTCCCTCTACCATCGAGATTGGTGTTTGGTGTTTGCATTGAGCATAGACATGATTGGATTATGTCTATCGCAATACAGTTATTCATTTAAGGAGAATAATGGTTACTCTACTTATTTGAATAATACCTTCAATGTTCTTGCACCTAGAATGAATGGTTTATTGAATCTCGATCGTAGTGATACACATGTTCATGCCAAAAGATATAAGATAGTAATGATAGTACCACCTACTTGTGGCACTGCCATGTAAGTCATATTGGTATAAAACGCATGAAGAAGCTTCATGTTGATGGATCTTTGAACTCACTCATTTCTGAAAAGATTGAGACATGTGAACCATGTCTGTTGGTATATACGCATGAAGAAACTCCATGCAGATGGACCGTTTGGACTCACTTGATTTTGAATCACTTGAGATATGCAAATCATACCACATGGGCAAGATGACTGAAAGCTTCGGTTTCAGTAAAATGGAACAAGAAAGCAACTTGTTGGAAGTAACACATTTTGATGTGTGCAGTCTAATGAGTGCTGAGGCACGCAGTGGATATCGTTATGCTCTTACTTCACAGATGATTTGAGTAGATACTGAGCATATTTACTTGATGAAACACAAGTCTGAATTATTGAATGGTTCAAGTAATTTCAGAGTGAAGTTGAATATCGTCGTGACAAGAGGATAAAATATCTATGATATGATCATAAAGATGAATATCTGAGTTGCGAGTTTGGTACACAATTGAGACATTGTGGAAACTGTTTCACGACTAGTACCGCCTGGAAAACCATAGTGTGATGGTGTGTCCGAACATCATAACTGCACCCTATTGGATATGATGCATATCATGATGTCTCTTGTCGAATTACCACTATCGTTCATGGGTTAGGCATTAGAGACAACCGCACTCACTTTAAATAGGGCACCACGCAAATCCGTCGAGACAACACCGTATGAACTATGGTTTAGAGAAACCTAAGCTGTTGTTTCTTAAAAGTTTGGGTCTGCGACGCTTATATGAAAAAGTTTCAGGCTGATAAACTCGAACCCAAAGCGGATAACTGCATCTTCATAGGACACCCAAAACAGTTGGGTATACCTCCTGTCTCAGATCCGAAAGCAATAGGGATTGTTTCTAGAATCGGGTCCTTTCTCGAGGAAAAGTTTCTCTCGAAAGAATTGAGTGGGAGGATGGTGGAGACTTGATGAGGTTGTTGAACCGTCACTTCAACTAGTATGTAGGAGGGCACAGGAAGTTGTTCCTATGGCACCTACACCAATTGAAGTGGAAGCTTATGATAGTGATCATGAGACTTCGGATCAAGTCACTCCCAAACCTCGTAGGATGACAAGGATGCGTACTACTTCAGAGTGGTACGTAATCCTGTCTTGGACGTCATGTTGCTAGACAACAATGAACCTACGAGCTATGGAGAAGCGATGGTGGGCCCGGATTCCGATGAATGGCTCAAGGCCATATAATCCGAGAGAGGATCCATATATGAAAACAAAGTGTAGACTTTGGAAGAACTACTTGATGGTCGTAAGCCTGTTAGGTACATATGGATTTTAAAAGGAAGACGGACAATGATGGTAAATGTCGCCATTACGAAAGCTTGACTTGTCATTAAGATGTTTCCCGACAAGTTCAAGGAGTTGACTACGATGAGACTTTCTCACCCGTAGCGATGCTAAAAGTCTGTTGGAATTATGTTAGCGATTACTGCATTATTTATGAAATCGTGCAGATAAGATGTCAAAACATTGTTTCCTCGACGATTTTCTTGAGGAAAGGTTGTATGTGATGCAACCGGAAGGTTTTGTCAATCCTGAAAGATGCTAATAAGTATGCAAAGCTCCAGTAATCCTTCTGAGGACTGGAGTAAGCATCTCGGAGTTGGAATGTATACTTTGATGAGATGATCAAAGATTTTAGGTTTATACAAAGTTTATGAGAAACTTGTATTTCCAAAGAAGTGAGTGGGAGCACTATAGAATTTCTGATGAGTATATGTTGTTGACATATTGTTGATCAGAAATGATGTAGAATTTCTGGAAAGCATATAGGGTTATTTGAAGAGTGTTTTCAATGGAAAACCTGGATTAAGCTACTTGAACATTGAGCATCAAGATCTATAAGGATAGATCAAAATCGCTTAATAGTACTTTCAAATGAATACATACCGTGACAAGATTTTGAAGGAATTCAAAATAGATCATCAAAGAAGGAGTTCTTGGCTGTATTACACGTGTGAGTATTGAGTAAGACTCAAGACCTGACCACGGCAGAATAGAGCGAAAGGACGAAGGTCGTCCCCTATGCTTTAGGCGTAGGCTCTAAAGTATGCTATGTTGTGTACCGCACCTGAAGTGTGCCAAACCATGAGTCAGTCAAGGGGTACAAGTGTGATCTAGAAATGGATCACAGGACAGCGGTCAAGGTTATCCTTGGTAACTGGTGGACTGAGGAATTTTCTCGATTATGGAGGTGGTAAAAGAGTTCGTCGTAAAGGGTTACGCCGATGCAAACTTTGACACTAATCCAGATTATTCTAAGTAGTAAATTGGATTCGTATAGTAGAACAGTTATTTGGAATAGCTCCAAATAGAGCGTGGTAACTGCATCTAGGAGATGACATAGATGTTTGTAAAGCACACACGGATCTGAAAGCTTCAGACCCGTTGACTATAACATCTCTCACAAGCATAACATGATCAAACCCAGAACTCATTGAGTGTTAATCACATGGTAATGTGAACTAGATTATTGACTCTAGTAAACTCTTTGGGTGTTAGTCACATGGGGATGTGACCTTGAGTGTTAATCACATAGCGATGTGAACTGGATTATTCACTCTAGTGCAAGTGGGAGACTGTTGGAAATATGCCCTAGAGGCAATAATAAATTGATTATTATTATATTTCCTTGTTCATGATAATCGTTTATTATCCATGCTAGAATTGTATTGATAGGAAACTCAGATACATGTGTGGATACATTGACAACACCATGTCCCTAGTAAGCCTCTAGTTGACTAGCTCGTTGATCAATAGATGGTTACGGTTTCCTGACCATGGACATTGGATGTCATTGATAACGGGATCACATCATTAGGAGAATGATGTGATGGACAAGACCCAATCCTAAGCCTAGCACAAGATCATGTAGTTCGTATGCTAAAGCTTTTATAATGTCAAGTATCATTTCCTTAGACCATGAGATCGTGCAACTCCCGGATACCGTAGGAGTGCTTTGGGTGTGCCAAACGTCACAACGTAACTGGGTGGCTATAAAGGTACACTACAGGTATCTCCGAAAGTGTCTGTTGGGTGGCACGAATCGGGACTGGGATTTGTCACTCCGTGTAAACGGAGAGGTATCTCTGGGCCCACTCGGTAGGACATCATCATAATGTGCACAATGTGATCAAGGAGTTGATCACGGGATGATGTGTTGCGGAACGAGTAAAAGAGACTTGCCGGTAACGAGATTGAACAAGGTATCGGGATACCGACGATCGAATCTCGGGCAAGTATCGTACCGATAGACAAAGGGAATTGTGTACGGGATTGATTAAGTCCTTGACATCGTGGTTCATCCGATGAGATCATCGTGGAACATGTGGGAGCCAACATGGGTATCCAGATCCCGCTGTTGGTTATTGACCGGAGAACATCTCGGTCATGTCTACATGTCTCCCGAACCCGTAGGGTCTACACACTTAAGGTTCGATGACGCTAGGGTTATAAAGGAAGCTTGTATGTGGTTACCGAATGTTGTTCGGAGTCCCGGATGAGATCCCGAACGTCACGAGGAGTTCCGGAACGGTCCGGAGGTAAAGATTTATATATAGGAAGTCCTATTTCGGCCATCGGGACAAGTTTCGGGGTCATCGGTATTGTACCGGGACAACCGGAGGGGTCCCGGGGGCCCACCGGGTGGGGCCACCCATCCCGGAGGGTCCCATGGGCTGAAGTGGGAAGGGATCCAGCCCAAAGTGGGCTGGGGCGCCACTTCCCTTATGGCCCATGCGCCTAGGGTGAAGGGGGAACCCTAATGAAGAGTCCCAAGGAGGGAAGGCACCTCCTAGGTGCCTTGGGGGGAGGGAAACCTCCCCTGGCCGCCGCCCCCTAGGAGATTGGATCTCCTAGGGCTGGCGCACCCCCCCCTTGGGATCCCTATATATAGTGGGGGTAGAGGGCCTCTTGACAGACACCTTTTGCCTTTGGTGCAGCCCCTCCCTCTCTCCCAAGTTCTTCTCCTCTCCCGCAGGTGCTTGGCGAAGCCCTGCAGGATTGCCACGCTCCTCCACCACCACCACGCCGTTGTGCTGCTGCTGGATGGAGTCTTCCTCAACCTCTCCCTCTCTCCTTGCTGTATCAAGGCATGGGAGACGTCACCGGGCTGTACGTGTGTTGAACGCGGAGGTGCCGTCCGTTCGGCACTAGGATCATCGGTGATTTGGATCACGACGAGTACGACTCCATCAACCCCGTTCACTTGAACGCTTCCGCTTAGCGATCTACAAGGGTATGTAGATGCACTCTCCTTCCCCTCGTTGCTGGTTTCTTCATAGATAGATCTTGGTGACACGTAGGAAAATTTTGAATTTCTGCTACGTTCCCCAACACCATGGACATGGCACTATAGGTGGAATAGAATGGTGGTTGTGGAGAAGACAAAAAGGAGAAGATAGTCTCACATCAACTAGGCGTATCAACGGTCTATGTAGATGCCCATCAATAGATATCAATGTGAGTGAGTAGGGATTGCCATGCAATGGATGCACTAGATCTATAAGTGTATGAAATCTCAACAAAAGAAACTAAGTGGGTGTGCATCCAACTTGCTTGCTCACGAAGACCTAGGGCAATTTGAGGAAGCCCATCATTGGAATATACAAGCCAAGTTCTATAATGAAAAATTCCCACTAGTATATGAAAGTGACAAAACAAGAGACTCTCTGTCATGAAGATTATGGTGCTACTTTGAAGCACAAGTGTGGTAAAAGGATAGTAACATTGTCCCTTCTCTCTTGTTCTCTCTTTTTTTGTTTGGGCCTTTCTCTTTTTTTATGGCCTCTTTTTTTTTCGTTCGGAGTCTCATCCCGACTTGTGGGGAAATCATAGTCTCCATCATCCTTTCCTCACTAGGGCAATGCTCTAATAATGATGATCATCACACTTTTATTTACTTACAACTCATGAATTACAACTCAATACTTAGAACAAGATATGACTCTATATGAATGCCTCCGGCGGTGTACCAGGATGTGCAATGACTCATGTGTGACATGTATGAAAGAATTATGAAAGGTGGCTTTGCCACAAATACGGTGTCAACTGCATGATCATGCAAAGCAATATGACAATGATGGAACGTGTCATAATAAACGGAACGGTGGTAGGTTGCATGGCAATATATCTTGGAATGGCTGTGGAAATGCCATGATAGGTAGGTATGGTGGCTATTTTGAGGAAGGTATATGGTGGGTGTATGATACCAGCGAATGGTGCACGATATTAGAGAGGCTAGCAATGGTGGAAGGTTGAGAGTGTGTATTATCCATGGACTCAACATTAGTCATAAAGAACTCACATACTTATTGCAAAAATCTATTAGTTATCGAAACGAAGTACTACGCGCATGCTCCTAGGGGGATAGATTGGTAGGAAAAGACCATCGCTCGTCCCCGACCGCCACTCATAAGGAGGACAATCAATAAATAAAACATGCTCTGACTTCATCACATAACGGTTCACCATACGTGCATGCTACGGGAATCACGAACTTTAGAACAAGTATCTCTCAAATTCACAACTACTCCACTAGCATGACTCTAATATCACCATCTTCGTATATCAAAACAATCATAAAGAATCAAACTTCTCATAGTATTCAATGCACTTTATATGAAAGTTTTTATTATATCCCTCTTGGATGCCCATCATATTAGGACTAGTTCCATAACCCAAGCAAATTACCATGTTGTTTAGGACTCTCAAAATAATATAAGTGAAGCATGAGAGTTCATCTATTTCTTCAAAATAAATCCACCGCCATGCTCTAAAAGGATATAAGTGAAGCACTAGAGCAAATGACAAACTACTCCGAAAGATATAAGTGAAGATCAATGAGTAGTTTAATAATTATGAAACTGTGTGAAGACTCTCTAACATTTAAGAATTTCGTATCTTGTGATATTATTCAAACAGCAAGCAAAGCTAAAGAAAATAAAATGACGCTCCAAGCAAAACACATATCATGTGGTGAATAAAAATATAGCTCCAAGTAAAGTTACCGATGAACGAAGACGAAAGAGGGGATGCCTTCTGGGGCATCCCCAAGCTTAGGCTCTTTGTTATCCTTGAATATTACCTTGGGGTGCCTTGGTGTAACGCCCCGAGACCGATGCGCCAGGTGTCCGCCAGTTATTCGCCGTCGTTGCCATGTCATGTGCTTGCGTGTCGCTCTTTGCCATGTCATCATCTGCATTTCATATCATGTCATCATGTGCATCGCATTCGCATACGTGTTCGCCTTATGCATCCGAGCATTTTCCCCGTTGTCCGTTTTGCAATCCGGCGCTCCTATGTTGCCCGACGTCCCTTTTTACCTTTTCCTGTTTGCGGGTATTAAACCTTCTCGGAATGGACCGAGGCTTGACATGTGGCCTTGGTATAACACCAGTAGACCGCCTGTCAAGTTTCGGGTCAATCGGAGGTCGTTTGATACTCCAACGGTTAACCGGGTATCCGCAAAGGCCTCTTTCTCTTTGCAGCCCAACACCCCTCCATTTTGTCCCAAACCCCATCTAAGTCCCTTCCATCATCTCGGTCGTTCGATCACGATCGCGTGGCCGAAAACCGCACTCCATTTGGAGCTTCCTAGCCCCCTCTACCTATATATATGTGATCCCCTCCCGAAATTCGCGGTGCAAACCCTAGCCTCTTCTACCTCGCGCCGCCGGACAAAATTCCACCGCGCCGGACATGTCCGCGCCGCCGCCTCCAGCCAACCGGAGCTCGACACCTCACCACCGCCGCCCTCTCTCTCTCCTCCACCGCGTTAGGCCCGCCGGGCCCGGATCGGGCCCGCGGAGCCCATCCTCCCGCCGCCGCCGCGGGCCCCGCGGCCCGTTCGCCGCCGCCTCGCCGGCGCGCACCCCCGCGCCGCGCCGCCCGACCCCGCCGCCCGGCTGCGCCGCCACCGCCGCGCCTCGCCGGCCTTGCCCCGCCGCCGCTCGTCGCTCACCACCGCGCGCCGCCGCCCGGCCTCCTCCGCGCCGCCCGCGCCTGCTCCGCCGCCCGCGCGCTGCCGCCCTGCCACGCGCCCCGCCGCCGCCGCCTTGCGCCTCGCCAGCGCCGAGCCCAGCCGCCGCCAGCGCCCTCGCCGCGCCTCCTCGTCGCCTCGCCCGCCGGACGCCGTCCCCGGGCCGGATCCGGCGAGATCCGGCCGGAGGAGGTCTCCCCGGCCCCGGATCCGCCTCCTCCGCCCCTCCCCGCTGCTCCCGCCGCCTTCCCCGTCAACTCCGGCGAACATCTCCGGCCGGCGCATCGATTTCCGTGCGGAGGTTGACTTTTTCTCCCCTCCCGATTTTCACTAAGTCCCCGACATTCTATCATTATCATGGCATATTTATCAGGCCACAACTCTCTGCATGTAGCTCCGTTTTGGGTGTATAATATGTCAAATTGTTCTACTCGAATAGTACATCATTTCATTCCATTGCGTCATCTTCATTAGAGGTCATCTTGATGCCCGAAATACTGTTAGAAGAGGGCTAGTTGATGTTAGTTGCTGGATCTTGTCTGAACATGCACTTTTGTCATTTTTGCCATGATTGATGTGTACCTCCTATGAAGTTGAGTCCTACATGAGTTTTGTAATATGCCATGTTACCTTTCCAGATAATTTTGTCATGTATTTTTTGTGATCTATGTGGTGACTAGCACAAGCGTGCAAACTAGGGTTCTTGATGTTGCTGATTTCAGAGACTTAGTGATTTCACTAAGTCCCTGACTGCTGTTATTTTCATGCCATGTATTCATGTTGTTTCTGAGAGATCTATGCATAATTTGAGCATGATCAGTAAGGGAGTTTTGAACTTGAGTATTTGCTTAATACATCCATGCCTTTGTTTGCAATTATGGAGTGCCATAGCTTGATTCAATCGAGCTCTACTTTTGCTTCAAAATGTTGCTGGCAGATTGTCTACATGTTATTCGATTTTGCCAAGCTTTCTGTAGTTGACCCTTGCATGTTATGATGTTGTTCTTGCCATGTATAGTTACTATGCCATGCCTTCTTGATGTATGTATGCTTAGTTTATCATGTAATGCTCTGTAGTGAGTGCATCGAGCTCACGAACATGCCTAGTTGTTATTAATTTCTGCCATGTACAGTTTTCTGCTAAGTCTGAAACCTGTAACGAAACTTGCTTAATTGACATGGGTGTAATCATATTCTCTGATCCTTTTTGGCTTATGGTCAGCAAGGTACTTTTGTCAAGTGCTTTGAGTAGATTCTTGCCATGCCTTGCTTTGCTATATTCTGAACTTGTAGCATGTTGTTTCATTGCTCTGAACATGTCATCCTGATGTTAGTTTCTACTATGTTGTTAATTTCACTAAGTCTGAGAACTTGTTATCGTTTGCACTTTTGCCATGATTGGTTGGACCTGTTATGATGTGAATTAGCCGTAGCTCAGTGTTCATCTTTTGTCGTGCATCTTGTGTAGATTATTGTCATATGCTTTGTTTCCATGTTTGGGTGCAGTAGCTTAATTATTTGTTGATTGTTAAGTAGCATCATGCTGTTAATGGCAGATTATTGTCATTCTTGTATTGCTTGCCATTTGCAAACCGTGCATCCGATTCCGGTGATCCTTATATCGATTTCAACCGAAATCACCTCACCTTTCCAGTGGCATACTTGGTTTGCCAAGATTATGCCTTGTTCATCTTCTCCCTTCCGTGCATGCATATGCATTGCATACCACATCTCGCATATCATGCCATGTTTATGTGTTGGTTGTTTACTATGTTGTGTGCTTCTTTCCGGTGTTGCTTCTTCGGGTTGATTCCGCTATCATCGCGTTTGTGAGGATTCGTTCAACTACGTCCGTTTGTCTTCTTCTTGGACTCGTTCTTCTTCCTTGCGGGATCTCAGGCAAGATGACCATACCCTCGAAATCACTTCTATCTTTGCTTGCTAGATTGCTCGCTCTTTTGCTATGCCTATGCTGCGATACCTACCACTTGCTTATCATGCCTCCCATATTGTTAAACCAAGCCTCTAACCCACCTTGTCCTAGCAAACCATTGTTTGGCTATGTTACCGCTTTGCTCAGCCCCTCTTATAGCGTTGTTAGTTGCAGGTGAAGATGAAGTTTGTTCCTTGTTGGAACATGGAGATGTTGTTCCTTGTTTGGAACATGTTTACTTGTTGGGATATCACAATATATCTTATTTAATTAATGCATCTATATACTTGGTAAAGGGTGGAAGGCTCGGCCTTATGCCTGGTGTTTTGTTCCACTCTTGCCGCCCTAGTTTCCGTCATATCGGTGTTATGTTCCCGGATTTTGCGTCCCTAACGCGGTCGGGTGATTTATGGGACCCCCTTGACAGTTCGCTTTGAATAAGACTTTTCCAGCAAGGCCCAACCTTGGTTTTACCATTTACCTGCCACCTATCCCTTTTCTCTTGGGTCTGATCAACCCGAGGGTCATCTTTATTTAGCACCCCGAGCCAATGCTTGTCTAAGTGTTGGTCCAAACTAGAGCATCGTGCGGGACCGTCCCTTGGCAACTTGGGTTATGTTGGTACCTGTACGCTTAGCTTATCCGGTGTTGCCCTGAGAACGAGATATGTGCAGCTCCTATCAGGATGTCGGCGCATCGGGCGGTTTTGCTGGACTTGTTTTATTACTGTCGAAATGTCTTGTAGCCGGGATTCCGAGACTGATCGGGTCTTCCCGGGGAGAAGGAATATCCTTCGTTGATCGCGAGAGCTTATCATGGGCTAAGTTGGGACACCCCTGCAGGGTTTGAACTTTCGAAAGCCGTGCCCGCGGTTATGGGCAGATGGGAATTTGTTAATGTCCGGTTGTAGAAAACCCGAAGTTGATCTTAACTAAAATACACCAACCGCGTGTGTAACCGTGATGGTCTCTTCTCGGTAGGGTCCGGGAAGTGAACACGGTTGTTGGAGTTATGCTTGACGTAAGTAGTTCAGGATCACTTATTGATCATAGTTGTTCGATCGTGCTTTGCCTTCTCTTCTCGCTCTCATTTGCGTATGTTAGCCACCATATATGCTAGTCGCTTGCTGCAGCTCCACCTCATACCTTTTACCCTACCTTTAAGCTTAAATAGTCTTGATCTCGCGGGTGTGAGATTGCTGAGTCCTCGTGACTCACCAGATACTTCCAAAACCAGTTTGCAGGTGCCGATGAGTCCGTGCAGGTGACGCACCCGAACTCAAGGAGGAGTTCAATGAAGATCTTGTCCCTTATGTTGTTCCGTTCTAGTCGATCAGTAGTGGAGCCCAGTTGGGGTCGATCTTGGTCCTTTGTCGCTTTTGAGGTTCTTCTTTTATTTTGGCTCCGTAGTCGGGCCCTGATTGTAGTTGTATGATGTATTGTTTTATTCATGTAATTGTGTGAAGTGGCGATTGTAAGCCAACTATGTATCTCTTTCCCTTATGTATTACATGGGTTGTGTGAACATTACCTCACTTGCGACATTGCTTTTAATGCGGTTATGCCTCTAAGTCGTGCTTCGACACGTGGGAGATATAGCCGCATCGCGGGCGTTACAAGTTGGTAATCAGAGCCTTCCCCGACCTTAGGAGCCCCCACTAATTGATCGTTTTTAGCGGCCGAGTTGTGTCTAGAAAAATGTTTTGAGTCATTTAGGAATTATATATCGGAGAGCTTAGGAATTCTTTTTACTCCCCAGTCCCTTCGACCTTCTGGTAAGGCATCCTGACGTAGAGTTTTGACTCTTCTCTTCTCAAATTTCACTAAATTTTTTTTTAGGATCACGCGGGTATATTACAATCGTTCCGATGGTTTTATGATGACAACATTGTCTTGGTTGCCTCCTGACATTTAGGGGTTGTGGCAGTGTCCCGGGGAGTTGAGCTCCGAGGTGTTGTCGTCATAATCTTATTGTTGCGGTTTTGGAATACCTGAGTTTAGTACGCCAACATCGAAAATCTCTTTTGTACAGTTGTTGGTGAGATAACCCTGATAGCCCAGTACTGTGGCGAGTGCGGGAGTATTGCCATGACTCGTATAATGGATGCTTTTCGAAGGTTGAGGTAGATGATTTCCGAAGGTTTCTTGGTTATGTGTTGAAGGATGGATACAGCTGGTTCTAGGATTTGCTAGTTTGGGTGAGATATTATGCTTCCCCTGTATCCCCAACACCTGATTGCATAACCAGAAAGTTTCGGGAGTTTATAAGTGGGAATTCAAGTATCACGTAGGAATTCTTTCCAACAGACACATGATACGATATGGGATCTATCATAGGTTTGTTTCCGGCTTACTTCCTAAGCCAATCCTTTGTTTTGTTTTGTTTTGTGGTATTCGAGTTGCTTTGATGTCAAATGTTGAATCCATACCTTTCCTAAATGGTGTTCTCTTATTTCTATGTGGATGCTAGTCCTTCTTGATCATCAAGGTTGTCTTTTCAATCCTTTCCAACCGGCGCGTTTTTTCCCCAAGTAAATCCGATCATTTTCAACATCCGCAAGTTCAACTCTAAGTATTCTAAACGGTGTTTGTTTAGTTCGTCCCAAGTTGTCTTTGTTTTCCCGCCCTCCCACCCTTATTTTCTTCAAGGACTCAGATTTCTCAATCAAGTATCCATTTTACTCTTGTGAAACCTCTCCATTCTTCTCCTTCATGATTCTTACCCGGTGTTTCTTATGAAGATACTAACGGAGCCTCAAGTTCGTCATTCGTCATTCTTTCTTCTACGGTGGTTCCAATTCAAGCTTTATCGATCACATCTTTTCCTCGTTGCAATACCTTCTCATACCGGTGCACCTCACAATAATTCACTTCTCGCTATTCATTTGTTCCGGAGTGTTGAAGATATCTCAGAAGATTCAAGTTTTCATTCTCATTTCACTCAAGTTCTTTTGAGGATGCTATCTCATTCAAGCCATTTAATTCAACCGGTTCAATATCCCTTCCAAGCAATCTTTTCAACGGTGTTTCTTTTGAGTGGGCCCTAACCCACAGGTCTTTTCCCAGGATCTTACCTGACTCTTCTAATTCTCCCGGAGCTTCTAAAATTCTTTTCAAAGTTTGATGTAAGTATGAATTATCATCAGTCATATTCCTTCTCCAAGATCGCTTCAAATTCTTTCATCGTTGGTTCAACTTTTCCAATTTTCATTCCGGAGTGTCTCAACTAAATTCTTGGTGTTTCTCGTCGTCATTCTCAGCATTTGAAGACCGTAGAAGAGTTTCTCTTAAATCTTGCTCCATTCTACTCAAGATTCATTGTTCTAGCTTGTTGCCATCCTCTCATAATTGTTTTCGATGGTGAAAATTCTTTTCACCCATCCGGAGCATTTCAGGAGTCTTTTCAGTTTGATTCTCCGAAGGCCATCATTTCAGAAGAATTATTCATTCAAGATTGCGGCTCTCGTTCTCCAAATCTTACCGGTGCATCATTCAAGTTATCCTCTAATTAGTTCATGATCTCTTCGTTCTCATGTATCTAAATCCTAGCAAGCATCTTCGTTCATTTGCTAATTCTTCCCGGTGTTTCTTATCTTTACTTCGTTCATTTTCAATTCTTACGGTGGTTCGTTCAAGAGTTCTCTTCCTTCGGTATCATATTAATTCATTCTTTCTTTCCTATCCTACCGGTGGTTCGTTGAAGACCTTCTCAAGTTTGTGTTATATCTCTCTTTACCTTTCCTATGAGAATAAGTAGTATGCCAAATCCATTGCTTGTCATCAATTGAATTGGTGAAGGATAAGCATAATGTAATTTTTATTCTTGTTTCATCGAGTAAATTCTATTCCTTATTCCGGAGATTCATCAAAATTCTTGATTTCAATTGTTTCATCTTGTCTTCCTCGGAGTTCCAAGATCTCATCATTTCAAAGCTTCATCTTATCACTGCAAGGCTTCACCTTGTGTTTTTAACTTCTCTTTCTTTTATCATCCTTTTTCTTACCGGAGTTCTTCATGGAGGCTCTACATGGCGCTTCGTCAAGGATTCTTTTCATTCTTCAATTGTTCTTCAAGTTTTTCTCTCGGAGCTAAGATCCGCCAAGTTATACTTCAAAAATAAACATGGTGTTCAACACATGTTTTGTCTTGAGGAGTTCAAGTATTCTTCATCTTGCATTCTGAAGGGCAATTCTTTCAACCTTATCATTTGAGGGGGTGTTATGTCATTCTTGGCAATTTGAGTTCGCGCTTCATGATTCACTTGTTGTCAAGAATGAGATATTTAAATCCATCAATCTCTTCATTGGAGTTATCTTGGGTTATATTTTACCTAAAACTTTCCCTAAGGAATGTTGCTATTATGGTGGTTATAAATGACCCAAGTTCCTCATTTGTCCTCCCGGTGAAATAGTTTCTCGTCTCCTTGTTGATATCAGTCCAATCATTTGTTTCCGTTGGTGGCAGAGGCTCACCTTATAGTTTTGAGTTGTTTCCTTAAAGCCCACTACAAGCTTATTCGTTTCGTTGTTGGTTCTCCAACAACTCCGTGCAATCCTTATTTTAAGGAGGCTCTTTCAAATTCGATTGTGATAGAAGTTGTTGTTCTCTTCTCTGTTCTCTTGATTCCACTCTTTCTTTTTGTCCCGAAGGCATTGTGATGTTGCTCTCTTCGCACATCATCTCAAATTGTGAGGATCGTGTCCTTTTTCTTGCATTATCCATTTTAACCGGAGTGTCGTGTCCTTCATTCAAGTTCTATCATCTTATCAAGTCTTGCATCCCTTTTCAACCTGAGTGATGTCTGAAATCCTTCTTACCTATTGTGCCATTCTTTCAATAGTTCCGGAGGCAGTGTGTTGTTGATTTCATGAAGTATCCTCTCATCTTGTCTAGTTCTTGTTCAATTCCTTCCATTTACAGTCGGAGTGCTGTCAAAATTATTTCATTCTTTTTCCTTCTCTATATTGTTTAACCGGAGTGTTGTCGTTATTGATCCTTATCATTCCTTGGACATCTCGTTTCTACCGGAGTGCTGCCCAAATTCTATCATCCTTGTTCCTTGGCGATCACGTTATACCGGTGGTTTCATATTCTTTGGATCGTTAAGCCCTTGTTTCCTGTCTTCAAAACAACAAGGTTCTCATATGTTCTTTGTTCCTCTTTGCTAACGGAGTGTTGGAAATCTCGTTCATCTCCATGGTATTCTTTCTTTCAATTTGTTAAACCTCTCAAGGTCCTTTGGTTTCACTCGTTTGTCAAAGAAGCAACATTGTTTTACCTCTTGTTCTTCCGTTTTTCTCTCCGGTGCCATTCTAGATCTCGGGACGAGATCCTCTCGTAGTGGTGGAGTGTTGTAACGCCCCGAGACCGATGCGCCAGGTGTCCGCCAGTTATTCGCCGTCGTTGCCATGTCATGTGCTTGCGTGTCGCTCTTTGCCATGTCATCATCTGCATTTCATATCATGTCATCATGTGCATCGCATTCGCATACGTGTTCGTCTTATGCATCCGAGCATTTTCCCCGTTGTCCGTTTTGCAATCCGGCGCTCCTATGTTGCCCGGCGTCCCTTTTTACCTTTTCCTGTTTGCGGGTATTAAACCTTCTCGGAATGGACCAAGGCTTGACATGTGGCCTTGGTATAACACCAGTAGACCGCCTGTCAAGTTTCGGGTCAATCGGAGGTCGTTTGATACTCCAACGGTTAACCGGGTATCCGCAAAGGCCTCTTTCTCTTTGCAGCCCAACACCCCTCCATTTTGTCCCAAACCCCATCTAAGTCCCTTCCATCATCTCGGTCGTACGATCACGATCGCGTGGCCGAAAACCGCACTCCATTTGGAGCTTCCTAGCCCCCTCTACCTATATATATGTGATCCCCTCCCGAAATTCGCGGTGCAAACCCTAGCCTCTTCTACCTCGCGCCGCCGGACAAAATTCCACCGCGCCGGACATGTCCGCGCCGCCGCCTCCAGCCAACCGGAGCTCGACACCTCACCACCGCCGCCCTCTCTCTCTCCTCCACCGCGTTAGGCCCGCCGGGCCCGGATCGGGCCCGCGGAGCCCATCCTCCCGCCGCCGCCGCGGGCCCCGCGGCCCGTTCGCCGCCGCCTCGCCGGCGCGCACCCCCGCGCCGCGCCGCCCGACCCCGCCGCCCGGCTGCGCCGCCACCGCCGCGCCTCGCCGGCCTTGCCCCGCCGCCGCTCGTCGCTCACCACCGCGCGCCGCCGCCCGGCCTCCTCCGCGCCGCCCGCGCCTGCTCCGCCGCCCGCGCGCTGCCGCCCTGCCACGCGCCCCGCCGCCGCCGCCTTGCGCCTCGCCAGCGCCGAGCCCAGCCGCCGCCAGCGCCCTCGCCGCGCCTCCTCGTCGCCTCGCCCGCCGGACGCCGTCCCCGGGCCGGATCCGGCGAGATCCGGCCGGAGGAGGTCTCCCCGGCCCCGGATCCGCCTCCTCCGCCCCTCCCCGCTGCTCCCGCCGCCTTCCCCGTCAACTCCGGCGAACATCTCCGGCCGGCGCATCGATTTCCGTGCGGAGGTTGACTTTTTCTCCCCTCCCGATTTTCACTAAGTCCCCGACATTCTATCATTATCATGGCATATTTATCAGGCCACAACTCTCTGCATGTAGCTCCGTTTTGGGTGTATAATATGTCAAATTGTTCTACTCGAATAGTACATCATTTCATTCCATTGCGTCATCTTCATTAGAGGTCATCTTGATGCCCGAAATACTGTTAGAAGAGGGCTAGTTGATGTTAGTTGCTGGATCTTGTCTGAACATGCACTTTTGTCATTTTTGCCATGATTGATGTGTACCTCCTATGAAGTTGAGTCCTACATGAGTTTTGTAATATGCCATGTTACCTTTCCAGATAATTTTGTCATGTATTTTTTGTGATCTATGTGGTGACTAGCACAAGCGTGCAAACTAGGGTTCTTGATGTTGCTGATTTCAGAGACTTAGTGATTTCACTAAGTCCCTGACTGCTGTTATTTTCATGCCATGTATTCATGTTGTTTCTGAGAGATCTATGCATAATTTGAGCATGATCAGTAAGGGAGTTTTGAACTTGAGTATTTGCTTAATACATCCATGCCTTTGTTTGCAATTATGGAGTGCCATAGCTTGATTCAATCGAGCTCTACTTTTGCTTCAAAATGTTGCTGGCAGATTGTCTACATGTTATTCGATTTTGCCAAGCTTTCTGTAGTTGACCCTTGCATGTTATGATGTTGTTCTTGCCATGTATAGTTACTATGCCATGCCTTCTTGATGTATGTATGCTTAGTTTATCATGTAATGCTCTGTAGTGAGTGCATCGAGCTCACGAACATGCCTAGTTGTTATTAATTTCTGCCATGTACAGTTTTCTGCTAAGTCTGAAACCTGTAACGAAACTTGCTTAATTGACATGGGTGTAATCATATTCTCTGATCCTTTTTGGCTTATGGTCAGCAAGGTACTTTTGTCAAGTGCTTTGAGTAGATTCTTGCCATGCCTTGCTTTGCTATATTCTGAACTTGTAGCATGTTGTTTCATTGCTCTGAACATGTCATCCTGATGTTAGTTTCTACTATGTTGTTAATTTCACTAAGTCTGAGAACTTGTTATCGTTTGCACTTTTGCCATGATTGGTTGGACCTGTTATGATGTGAATTAGCCGTAGCTCAGTGTTCATCTTTTGTCGTGCATCTTGTGTAGATTATTGTCATATGCTTTGTTTCCATGTTTGGGTGCAGTAGCTTAATTATTTGTTGATTGTTAAGTAGCATCATGCTGTTAATGGCAGATTATTGTCATTCTTGTATTGCTTGCCATTTGCAAACCGTGCATCCGATTCCGGTGATCCTTATATCGATTTCAACCGAAATCACCTCACCTTTCCAGTGGCATACTTGGTTTGCCAAGATTATGCCTTGTTCATCTTCTCCCTTCCGTGCATGCATATGCATTGCATACCACATCTCGCATATCATGCCATGTTTATGTGTTGGTTGTTTACTATGTTGTGTGCTTCTTTCCGGTGTTGCTTCTTCGGGTTGATTCCGCTATCATCGCGTTTGTGAGGATTCGTTCAACTACGTCCGTTTGTCTTCTTCTTGGACTCGTTCTTCTTCCTTGCGGGATCTCAGGCAAGATGACCATACCCTCGAAATCACTTCTATCTTTGCTTGCTAGATTGCTCGCTCTTTTGCTATGCCTATGCTGCGATACCTACCACTTGCTTATCATGCCTCCCATATTGTTAAACCAAGCCTCTAACCCACCTTGTCCTAGCAAACCATTGTTTGGCTATGTTACCGCTTTGCTCAGCCCCTCTTATAGCGTTGTTAGTTGCAGGTGAAGATGAAGTTTGTTCCTTGTTGGAACATGGAGATGTTGTTCCTTGTTTGGAACATGTTTACTTGTTGGGATATCACAATATATCTTATTTAATTAATGCATCTATATACTTGGTAAAGGGTGGAAGGCTCGGCCTTATGCCTGGTGTTTTGTTCCACTCTTGCCGCCCTAGTTTCCGTCATATCGGTGTTATGTTCCCGGATTTTGCGTCCCTAACGCGGTCGGGTGATTTATGGGACCCCCTTGACAGTTCGCTTTGAATAAGACTTTTCCAGCAAGGCCCAACCTTGGTTTTACCATTTGCCTGCCACCTATCCCTTTTCTCTTGGGTCTGATCAACCCGAGGGTCATCTTTATTTAGCCCCCCGGGCCAATGCTTGTCTAAGTGTTGGTCCAAACTAGAGCACCGTGCGGGACCGTCCCTTGGCAACTTGGGTTATGTTGGTACCTGTACGCTTAGCTTATCCGGTGTTGCCCTGAGAACGAGATATGTGCAGCTCCTATCAGGATGTCGGCGCATCGGGCGGTTTTGCTGGACTTGTTTTATTACTGTCGAAATGTCTTGTAGCCGGGATTCCGAGACTGATCGGGTCTTCCCGGGGAGAAGGAATATCCTTCGTTGATCGCGAGAGCTTATCATGGGCTAAGTTGGGACACCCCTGCAGGGTTTGAACTTTCGAAAGCCGTGCCCGCGGTTATGGGCAGATGGGAATTTGTTAATGTCCGGTTGTAGAAAACCCGAAGTTGATCTTAACTAAAATACACCAACCGCGTGTGTAACCGTGATGGTCTCTTCTCGGTAGGGTCCGGGAAGTGAACACGGTTGTTGGAGTTATGCTTGACGTAAGTAGTTCAGGATCACTTATTGATCATAGTTGTTCGATCGTGCTTTGCCTTCTCTTCTCGCTCTCATTTGCGTATGTTAGCCACCATATATGCTAGTCGCTTGCTGCAGCTCCACCTCATACCTTTTACCCTACCTTTAAGCTTAAATAGTCTTGATCTCGCGGGTGTGAGATTGCTGAGTCCTCGTGACTCACCAGATACTTCCAAAACCAGTTTGCAGGTGCCGATGAGTCCGTGCAGGTGACGCACCCGAACTCAAGGAGGAGTTCAATGAAGATCTTGTCCCTTATGTTGTTCCGTTCTAGTCGATCAGTAGTGGAGCCCAGTTGGGGTCGATCTTGGTCCTTTGTCGCTTTTGAGGTTCTTCTTTTATTTTGGCTCCGTAGTCGGGCCCTGATTGTAGCTGTATGATGTATTGTTTTATTCATGTAATTGTGTGAAGTGGCGATTGTAAGCCAACTATGTATCTCTTTCCCTTATGTATTACATGGGTTGTGTGAAGATTACCTCACTTGCGACATTGCTTTCAATGCGGTTATGCCTCTAAGTCGTGCTTCGACACGTGGGAGATATAGCCGCATCGAGGGCGTTACACTTGGGCACCCCCAAGCTTAGCCTCTTGCCACTTCTTATTCCATAGTCCATCAAATCTTTACCCAAAACTTGAAAACTTCACAACACAAAACTTAACAGAAAACTCGTAAGCTCCGTTAGTATAAGAAAATAAATCACCACTTAGGTACTGTAATGAACTCATTCTTTATTTATATTGGTGTTAAATCTACTGTATTACAACTTCCCTATGGTTTATAAACTATTTTACTAGCCACAGATTTATCAAAATAAGCAAACAACACATAGAAAACAGAATCTATCAAAAACAGAACAGTCTGTAGTAATCTATATCAAACGTATACTTCTGGAACTCCAAAAATTCTAAAATAAATTTGTGGACCTGAGGAATTTGCCTAGTAATCATCTGCAAAAATAATCAACTAAATAGTACTCTCCAGTAAAAAAATTTAGCTAATATCGTGAGCGCTAAAGTTTCTATCTTTTACAGCATGATCATAAAGACTTCACCCAAGTCTTCCCAAAGGTTCTACTTGGAACAAACACTAATTAAAACATAAAACCACTCTAAACAGAGGCTAGATGGATTATTTATTTCTAAATAGAACCAAAAAGCAAGAAACTAAAGTAAAATTGGGTTGTCTCCCAACAAGCGCTAACGTTTAACGCCCCTAGCTAGGCATGATGATTTCAATGATGCTCACATAAAAGATAGGAATTGAAACATAAAGAGAGCATCATGAAGAATATGACTAGCACATTTAAGTCTAACCCACTTCCTATGCATAGGGATTTTGTGATCAAATAATTTATGGGAACAATAATCAACTAACATAGGAAGGCAAAACAAGCATAACTTCAAAACTTTAAGCACATAGAGAGGAAACTTGATATATTGCAACTCCTACAAGCATATATTTCTCCCTCATAATAATTTTAAGTAGCATCATGAATGAATTCAACAATATAACCAGCACCTAAATCATTCTTTTCATGATCTACAAGCATAGAAATTTTACTACTCTCCACATAAGCAAAATTCTTCTCATTCGGGATAGTGGGAGTATCATAAGAGACTTGAATACTATAAATTGTTTCCACATTAAAAGAGTAATGTTCAGAAAAAGGGTAATCGTAATCATGACAAGTTTTATAAATATAATTATAGCATAAGTTTCATCACAATAATCATCATAAGTAGCAACTTTGTTCTCATCATAATTGATTGAAACCTCTTCCAAGATAGTGGACTCATCACTAAATAAATTCATGACCTCTCCAAATCCACTTTCATAAATATTATAAGATTCAACATCCTCCAAAATAGTGGGATCACTACTTCCTAAAGTTGACACTCTTCCAAACCCACTTTCATCAATATAATCATCATAGGTAGAAGGCATGCTATCATCATAACAACTTTGCATATCAAAACTTGGGAGACTAAAAATATCATCTTCATTAAACATAGCATCCCCAAGCTTGGGCCTTTTCATATCATAAGCATAATCACTCTCATCATTAATAGTATGGATAGCACCAATAGTATAGCAATTATCATATTCTTTCAAGCAAGTGCCAAAAAGATTTTTAAGATCATAAGAAGTATCATTATCTTCCCAATCATAATCATCACGACAAGCAATAGGCATAACGAGATCATCATCAAGTGCATCATCTTCCAGAATTATTTTTGATTCATTTTCATGAGGCACAACAATAATAAGAGAAACATTATTTGGGAGAGATATCTTTTTACCTCTCTTCCTTTTTCTTTTCTTCTTCTTCACCACATCATGTGTGGGTTCAATCCTCCTTTTGGAGCTCCTTATTAATGAGATTGGTTGAATATAAGGCTCCTCCTCGTTACCTGATTCATTATAAGAAATAATAGGAGGATATTGGGAAGTCTCTTCCCTTTCATTAGTATTCTCTTCATCTTCTATTTGCTTTCTTTTCTTTATGTAATTGGCAATATAAGGATTTTCAATGCAATTCACTTCACAATACATATAAATTTCTTCTAGATCAAAATGAAGAACTCTATCAAGAGCAAATTCTGGAATATCCTTAGTTATACGTTTCATTTCTTAATAACCCAAGAGCAAACTAAGTTCATTATGATGTGCAAGGGAAATCAAGTCATCACAATTTTTGGACACAATACGATCATGATTTTTTTTGCATTGGGCACTGAAATGATCATGTTCATCGCAAAGTTCACAAGTACGGCTAAGAAAATTTAAATTTCCAGCACAAGCATCTAGCCTTTATTGCAACCATTTAGTTTCTAAATACTTATGCCTCTTGCAATATCTATCTTCCCTATTTGATGTGTACTTGCAAACCCAATGCACTCCACAAAAATTGACATGTTTATAGGAGAGATTTTCATCCTGACTAGTGCAATCATCGTTAGTACCATGGATATTCAAGGAGTTCATACTAACAACATTGCAATCATGCTCATCATTCAAAGATTTAGTGCCAAACATTTCAATGCATTCTTCTTCTAACACTTTGGCACAATTTTCCTTTCCATCATACTCACGAAAGATAATAAAAAGGTGAAGCGTATGTGGTAAACTCAATTCCATTTTTTTGCAATTTTCTTTTATAAACTAAACTAGTGCTAAAACAAGAAACAAAAAGATTCATTGCAAGATCTAAAGATATACCTTCAAGCACTCACCTCCCCGGCAACGACGCCAGAAACTGCTTGATGTCTACTACACAACCTTCTTCTTGTAGACGTTGTTGGGCCTCCAAGTGCAGAGGTTTGTAGGACAGTAGCAAATTTCCCTCAAGTGGATGACCTAAGGTTTATCAATCCGTGGGAGGCGTCGGATGAAGATGGTCTCTCTCAAGCAACCCTGCAACCAAATAACAAAGAGTCTCTTATGTCCCCAACACAGCCAATACAATGGTAAATTCTATAGGTGCATTAGTTCGGCGAAGAGATGGTGATACAAGTGCAATATGGATGGTAGATATAGGTTTTTGTAATCTGAAAAATATAAAAACGGCAAGGTAGCGAGCGGTAAAAGTGAGCGTAAACGGTATTGCAATGTGTTGAAACAAGACCCAGGGTTCATACTTTCACTAGTGCAAGTTCTCTCAACAATAATAGCATAATTGGATCATATAACTATCCCTCAACATGCAACAAAGAGTCACTCCAAAGACACTAATAGCGGAGAACAAACGAAGAGATTATGGTAGGGTACGAAACCACCTCGAAGTTATTCTTTCCAATCAGTCCATTAGGCTATTCCTATAAGTGTAACAAACAGCCCTAGAGTTCGTACTAGAATAACACCTTAAGACACAAATCAACCAAAACCCTAATGTCACCTAGATACTCCAATGTCACCTCAAGTATCCATGGGTATGATTATACAATATGCATATCACAATCTCAGATTCATCTATTCAAACCAACACAAAGTACTTCAAAGAGTGCCCCAAAGTTTCTACCGGAGAATCAAGACGAAAACGTGTGCCAACCCCTATGCATAGGTTCATGGGCGGAACCCGCAAGTTGATCACCAAAACATACATCAAGTGAATTATGTGATATCCCATTGTCACCACAGATACGCACGGCAAGACATACATCAAGTGTTCTCAAGTCATTAAAGACTCAATCATATAAGATTACTTCAAAGGGAAAACTCAATCCATTACAAGCCTCTGCGTGAACGTTATTCCACTCATAACAGGAGAATATGTTTCATCATAATGGATGTCGGGTCTCTGCGTGAACCCCTGTGCTACAAGCCTCGCCTTGTATCTCACCACCTCATTGTTCTCGTTCCTTTTACGAACAAAAATTCATTTTGCTCCCACGGGGAAAACATGCTGAGGAGTGGGTATTACTGCAATAAATACCCCTCTTTTTAAGAGCGAGCGCAATTCATCCTCAATTGTTGCCTCCATTTGTACCACTCTGAGCGCTCCATGCACTCTGCCATGGACTTAGGTTCGCAATCCAAATCAAGGCCTTCTGCAATTCTAGAGGAGAAATAAATGTCGACAACTGTAGTCTTTCTGTTGTATGATTCTGCTGAATCAATATAGTTAATGGATATCTCATCAATACCTTTTGATCCTTCATGATTTCCCTCAACAATTGGATCAAGGTCTTCCGATGTCCCAGCACCAAAATTTGTGTGCACACTCGTGCTGGGTTCTGGATGTCCAACATCCTTCAGGTGTCCTTCAACCCTAGGTTGAATATCAACATCTTGTTGACTTGCATTCATTATTGAGGATTCCTCATTCCCCCTGGACGCTTCTGCAAAGTCTTGTCCTTTGTGCCTAGATTCCTCCCCCTCTTAGGTGGCTGAGTAGATCTATGGGTCGCATCTACTCTCTCTGGCACATTCATAACGGGAACATTTGATTTTATGACACCTTTATAATCAGTAAATGCATCTGGAAGATTATTTACAATATTTTGCAAATTTATAATCTTCTGAACCTCCAGTTCAGACTCATTCGTACGTGGATCTAAGGATTGGATGTCTTTCACATCCCAATCTATTTCTCGGCATTCTTTGTGGTTATTCTCTCCCCCTAATGCCGGGAAATTGTCCTCATCAAAAATGCAATCAGTGTACCGGGCTGTAAACAAATCCCCTGTCAGGGGTTCCAGGTACTTAATGATTGACGGAGAATTGTACCCCACATAGATCCCCATTCGTCTATGAGGGCCCATTGCTGTACACTGCGGTGGTGAGGTCGGTACATATACCACGCAACCGAATTGCCGCAGATGGGAAATACTTGGCTGGTTTTCACGTACTAAGTGCAACAGGAAGACCATATGATATGCAGTTGGTCGAATTTGTATCAATTATGCAGCATGTAAACTGCATGACCCCAATATGAAGCTGGAAGATTACTATTCTGTAGGAGCGGTTTTGCTATCAACTTAATCCTCTTGATAAGTGATTCTACAAGACCATTCTGGCTATGTACATAAGGTACTGAGTGCTCCACAAAAATGCCCAAAGCTAGGCAGTAATCATTAAATGCTCGAGAACTGAACTCCGCAGCATTATCCATTCTGGTGGTTTTTATCCTATGCTTAGGATGATTTGCTTAATGATCTGAGCAATTAGCTTTGCAAAAGAATTGTTCCTTGTTGATAGTAGACACACATTTGACCATCTTGTTGATGCATCAATTATGACCATGAAATATCTGAATGGTCTAGATATCGGCTGTATTGGACCACATATATCTCCTTGAATGCGTTCAAGGAAATTAAGCGGCTCATCCTTTAATTTCACATAAGATGGCCTTGTGATCAATTTCCGAGTTGCACATGTTGTGCATACAAAATCCGATGATTTTGAAAACTTTCTATCTGTTATGTTGTGTCCAACAAAACCATCAATAATTTTTTTCGTCATCCCAATACCAGGATGACCCAGGCGAACATGCCAAATCTTGAACTTATCAAGATTCTGAAAAACTATCTTGTACGCCATGTGTGTCTCTGAGTTAATGTATGTATAATACAAATCAGAAGATAGAGAAGGCAAATTCTCAAGGACTTCCTTTCGAAATCCCTTTTGCTGAGTTATGAGTAGGCATTCAGCCCCACTCTCTCCATTAGTTTCCACATGGAAACCATTTTTGCGGATATCCATAAAACTCAACATGGTACGAGTAGAATCTGGATACAATAGAGCATCCGGGATTATTAATTTAGTACTCATAGAGAGTGTAATTGTGGCTTGACCAGAACCAACAATTACGGTGTCTCGACCAACAATTGTCATGACACTTCCATTACTCGTCTTGAGTGTCTGGAAATACTTCATCTCCCCAAGTATCATGTTAGTAGATGCACTATCCACTAAACACATTTTCCTCCTCCATTGTATTATTTCTTGAAGTTCGTTCCAAATCCTTCTCCAGCGAGTTTCTGTGTGGCCTGTTGCTCTCGCTGGAGAGACGTGCGTGATAACGTGTGAAGAAACAGTGCGAGTGAACAGTAATGAGTGATCTCTATTGATGATGATAAACAGTATATTTATCTCTACTACTATTAAACAATCAAACAAGAACTTTCTTAGGTGTACCCCGCAATTAGCCCCAGAACACCGCACGAATCATAAACACCGTACGATTAGACCCAGAAATCTCAATCCAACGGTCATCCCTGACCTAATAGCTCCGTTGTGTGGACTTGGCAACTTTCGATGACTGACCATACTCCACCATCGAGAAGCCTTCCCTGGAACTACCGGTCCGGCCTCCCCTACGATCACGCACCCGCATCGTAATCCCTCCTCCAATCACGCAAGGCCCACAGAAAAAAAGGAAACTGATGTCCGCGCAGACTGCTCCATCTCCGGCCCTGTCTCTTCTTCCCAACCCTCCATCCGGCCAAAGATTGTACTTCGGCTAGAGCGATTGCCCAGGCGCAGGCAAGCGATGCAGTCAACGTGGGGCGGCGGCGGCAACTCGGTGCAGGGAACGGTGATGGCCAAGGCGTGCACTCCGGTGGAGCTGGCGTGGATCTGGCGGAAGGCAGACGGTTCGGGTCGACGATGGGCGGCGCCGGCGAGTCAGAGGGGCGCGGTGGCGGCTGAACTCCTCCATGGCCTGCTGCGTTTCCAGGGAGAGAGAGCTTCGAAGGTGAGGAGATGGAGAAGAACGGATGGAAGGGAGAGGAGGAAGGGCAGGGGCGCGACGGCCTCGATGGTGAACCTCCGGTGGCCACGGTCTCCGGCGAGAGGCAGCGCACGGCACCGGCGCGAGCCTATGGTTGTGCATATTGGGTATGTATATGGATCGCTATCAAACCTGCTTACAAAAGATTGGCATGATTTATCCAGCTGTTGGCTATATCTGAAGTATTACTACGTACAAAATCAATGATTCTTTGTGTTTTCAGGCCACATGCCTGTCAACACAACACTGGGATCCTTGTAGGTAGAAGCATAAGAATAAGACGGGTCCTCTGATCCCCGTAGGCCTTCAATGCCCATTTAGGAATTAGGATGTTCCAGAGGCACACAACAACCTGAATTTGTAAGGCGCCCCTGATTTAATAGGTATTGTTTGTTTGCAAGTTTGCATTGCCGACAGATTTTGTTAGCCACATCTTTGAGATTTTTTTCCCGTTGATTTTGGTACAGAAACCAAATTACAATACCTCTGTAAATTTTGCTTTACTTTGGTAGTTTGGTACAAATTCATTCTCTAGACTGACAACATTTTGTTGGCAAGAGTGTCAAATTTATTTCTGTATGTACTTGCCTCCTTACGTTTGTTATTAAAAAAAATACCTACTTTGATTTAAAGGAATCTTGTAGAAATTTATCATTATGTCAAAATGGTTCTGATCTGCTATTGTTGCTTTATCTGTCATTCACAACTCATAACAGAGGTTTCATGTAGCCCAGGAAGAAGTGACTAAGAGGGTGGCACAGATAGAAAATCTCAATGAGGTACGGCCCTTTTCTTTTCTCTATGCCTCCCTTGACTTGGAAGCATAATTCTTGAAGGCTCCATTTTATCATGCTTTGTAGTAGATGCAGATTAGAAATTTCTTCGTATTACAATACACTTTATGCCTCCTTTTCTTTTCTTTATGCCTCCATTGATTAGAAATTCTTGAAGGCTTCATCCTGGGAGTTGATTTTAAATCTATTCGTATGACCTCTTTGTGTAGTTGTTTTATTTATCGTGAACTTAGAAAGCGTCGTAGACTTTAAGTCTGATTCTAAGTTATCATTGCTAATTTGCTGGCAGCAAAACTAGACTACGAGAAGGAGAACTGAACAAGAGGATAGCAAAGCTGGCCGGTGGTGTCGCTGTCATTCAGGTATTAATGGAGGGCATTATCTGTTGACATGCTGCTCTTTTCCTTGATAACCTGTTGGAAGGAAGGATGGTATGGTGACTGTAACCCATGACTTGATAGGTGGGAGGACGAACATAAACTGAACTTAAAGAGAGGTTGGGAGTTGAGGATGCTCTAATGTAACTAGGTGAGTCAATCAATGTTTTGTCATTGAACATTTCGAGTTGTCAACTTTTTATTTGCTTTTCAAAGAAGCAGAAATAAGTCAATTAGTTTGTTGCTTCCTTAAACCTTCTGAATTGCTTCTTCTTTTCGCAAGCTGCCATTGAGGAAGGTATTGTTGCTGGTGGAGTGTGCACTCTTTTCAAATTGGCTGCTAAAGTAGATGTGTCAAGGATACCCTGGTTGCATAAGGTAAAAGAAACGATTGACATTGCCCAATGCTCCTAATACTCGCAGCCAACACGGTCCACCAATTGTGGGTCACAAACAATCATGTTGAACCATTGAACATTTCAGTTTTTTCATTCAAATTGATTGTGAAGAATGTTGGTGTCAATGACATCATTTTTACCGAGAAGGTCAGATCTCATTTTCTAATATAAAGTTCATATATTTCTGCATAGATCTGAATTGCATAAAAGATGATGTCGTACGAGGTTCTTTCTAGCTCCAAGCGTGCAATCCTTCTGTTCGGTAGTAGGACTTGATGGTTGCTGGTATCATCGACCACACTAAAGTTTATACTCATGTAGCTACCCGTCACACTTGCTTGCTTACCATTCTGAAAGGATACAATAGCGCAGTTAGGACGGACGATGATGCAACTTGTGGCATCATTTATTCTACCTTTTTTAACTGGGGCGGCATTATATATTTTATAGGCAGAACAACCATTTTTCTTTTGGGAGATTTAGTCTTACTACTTTGGAATAAAGTGACCAGATCTAATCTTATTATCACCTTGCATTTTATCCAAAGTATATTTGGGATGTCCCATGTCTATTTACACCATTCCTGTCTTTTGCCAATTTATCCAATGTATGAATTATCTTATCTTTGGTCCATTCTAAATGATGTATAATCTGAAAATAATATTCTCCGCTCTCTGGGCTCAAGTGATCTTAAGCTGGTCGTCCACTTGCATCTGATGGTAACAGGGTAAGATATATGCATAACTTCAATTCTTCTCTTGCATGTGCTCGGAACTTACATATTAGTTGTGTGTAAATTCATCTCAGAAATCATTTTGCGTAAAAACATTGGTTATCGAGGCCACACACTGATTCTTCATCTGGTTGTTGGATCACAGTGATGTCTCACTTTTTAAAATATAATTTAAACGACATGCTATTTTGTATCCATTTAATTTATTTATTTGCAAAACATATTTTAGTTTTATACCATGTGAACTCACACTCACTTGATCAACATTTGAAACGTACGTTGCACGTGCACGCTTACTAGTATTCCCTCAAAAGGCGCATCGCACAAACGCGATGTTTTACAAGCGACGCGATTAAAGGATGCGTCGGTTAGTATAGAGAGAGAACGGACGCATCCCTCGGCGAGAAAACCGCACATGCATGTCGGTTTGGAGATGCTGGGATTTTTTTTTAATTGAACTAATTAACTAAATCTTAACACCTCGCACGGGTGAGCCAAAGTTCATCCCGTCCTCGTCCACTCTGCACTGCACGACATGCCAGTCGGCAGCTGTGTATGGTTTATGAATCGAGGAACCCGCACATCCTTTCTCTTGCCACCCACGGCAGCACGCACGGAAGCTTCGTCGTTGCTTCCCAGAATTCGGGAATGAGTGCTCATGGCGACGGATGGATACGATATCTCTCTGCGCCCTTCGTATCCCGATCCTCCATCTGTCGATTAACGGTGCATGTCGACCTGACTTTGACTGCCGAGCTGCAGAAGAACATTCTAGAACATACGCAATGAGCGAAAAGGACCAGGGGGAGAAAAGAGAAGAGAAAACACGTGGTCTCTCCGCTCGGACCGGATGACACGTGCCCACACGGTGCAGTTCCACGCCTCTCTTGGTTTTTTGACCAAGACGCCGGCCATTCCTTATCGTGACAGTGACAAGCTAGGCTATAGGGGGAATCTTGGCAGCTTGATGATTAGCCGCTGCTATGGTCCGGACGGCGGAGATATTTTTGAGAAAGAGCCAAACCGGTTCTTGTTGTCGCGTCAAAGGAAAGAATCAGAGGTTGCCACACACACCAAAAAAAATAAAAATAGAGAGGACAAGAATCGGTTCTCCTTCACGTCCATGGCAACTATCGCCTTGTCTGATTTCTGATCCTGTCATGGAACAGATTACGATGCGCACTATGGACGTGCGCGCGAATTGGCTGCTCTACGAGCTCATCCGTGTCGTCAGGCCAGGCTCAAAAGCAAAGCAAACACTGGTGATGCTCGCCACGCAAGCGATCGACACGCCGCGCGTTTGCAGCGGCCTCGCCGTTGGTGTAAACGACGGGCCGTTCCTTCCCGTCGTCCCGTGCAGTCATGTCTCCTAACCAATCCATGACGTCGACGACGACATGGCGATAGGACGTGGCACCACCTCCTCTCCCGTCGTCCCACACCCACCACCAACGGGGCCCCGGCCCCCGGTTTCGCAGGCACCAGCCGAGGGCGACGCGACCCACAGATCCCAGACCCCGCCGCGCGGACGGCCTCCACGTCGCGCCCTGACCGCGACGCGGCAGCTAGCCAGGGACCGTACGGAGCACCTAGCTAGTAGGAGTACTAGTACTAGCGCCCGGCAAAACGCGACAGAGAGAGCCCTGGGTGGCCGCTGCGGGTCGGCCGCCCCGGCCTCGCTCACGGTCGCGATCACGGCCACGTAGGCCCGGCACAGTGAGCAAGTGGTTTGGACGCGTACGGCCGAATTTTCACCGCTTGTCGTATTGTAAAAAGAGTCGTCGCGGCGAGGCTTGACGACTTGGCTTGCACCGCACGCGTGGTCGGTAGTTCGCGGTAAAGAAAGAAACAAAGAAACAAAGGAGTCCCGATAGGATAGGTACCGCCACCGCCGCTGTACGCGCTCCCGCCGCAAAGCTCCAGCCGCTGGTCGGTATCCCCCCGCCCCCGCCGCAAAAACAGGGGCGCGCGTCCAGGCATGGCAGCCCTATCCGTATGGGAGCAACCAAAACCCAACGGAAAAGACGCGCAAACAACTCCGTCCGCGCCACTCCGAAAGGTTAGGCGTCGGGAGCCTTCCCGACCCCCGCTGGCCCCACCTGTCAGCCCCGCCTCCGCTCACGCGCAACCGAATCCTTAACGGCAGCAACAACCCAAAACCGCGTCCTCCCTCCCCGCGCGCCTATAAGTACGCCCCGCCTCCAACATCCAGATCCTCATCAACCCGCCTGTTAACCTCACAACATCATCCAATCCAAACCTCCCACTTCATCGCGCAGCGACAGCACCGCGACATCCCTCTCCCGTCCATGGGCAAGATGCGCGCGCTCTTCTCCCGCAGCCGCTCCTCCTCCACCAAGTCGTCGTCGATGCCGCCGTCGCCCGCGCGCTCGCCCTCTGTGCGGGAGGACGAGATGGAGCGCGTGTTCCGCAAGTTCGACGCCAACGGCGACGGCAGGATCTCGCGGGCCGAGCTGGCGGCGCTCTTCGAGAGCGTGGGCCACGCGGTCACGGACGACGAGGTGTCCCGCATGATGGAGGAGGCCGACGCCGACGGCGACGGCTACATCAGCCTCGCCGAGTTCGCCGCCATCAACGCCGCGCCCGACGGCGCCGTCGAGGAGGACCTCCGGCACGCCTTCCGCGTCTTCGACGCCGACGGCAACGGCGTCATCTCCCCCGCCGAGCTCGCGCGCGTGCTGCGCGGCCTCGGCGAGGCCGCCACCGTCGCGCAGTGCCGCCGCATGATCGAGGGCGTCGACCGCAACGGTGACGGCCTCGTCTCCTTCGACGAGTTCAAGCTCATGATGGCCAACGGCAAAGGATTCGGCCTCGCCCAGGCCAACGTCCGCGCCTGAACCAACCTCAAGACGTGCACTCGGCTCCCGGTCGCTTGTTCCTTCATTCTTTTGCGAGATCCTGTAAATACCACCGCCAAATACTTACTACGTGCTCTATTAGCTAGTCGCAGATCGCACGAACATTATCGGTGTGCCATTATTTTGCTGTATATATATAATGCATCGGAACTGTCGGATCGACACTGAAGAATAATCCTCCATGTCGATTTTTATGTCAGCTTGTGTATTTGGCGTCAGAATTTCACTTCTCCTCATCAGATAATGTCCGTGAGTCTCGTAGTATAAATGTATAATGCTTCCGCTTTCTGCAGTTTTATGTCAAAATTCTATTACAACTCCCGGCCGGATGACTTTGTGAAGTTATGAAGGGGGAGCGAGCTTCATGTGAATATACGAACCTGTAAATGAAAGGGACATGTTCGATGTGACCCAGGCTGGCTCGCTGCCGTTGTTGACAATCATTCTGCCCGAGCAGCGTGAACAACAAAACCTCAAGTTGCAGCCCGAACTTGCAATACCTCTGATGAAATTGACAGTTGAGCTAAAGCTGCAGTTCTATAAACAATGACACCGCGCCTAGAATCTAAATTCCATGGGTTATAGGACTATACTCGTAGCATAAGGTTTTACCTGTTTGTTGAACACAAGTGGCATTTACTATTGGATATGAGTATTAATTGACGCTGACTTAGTACAATTTTTTACTCTCAAAATTAAGTTCCCTGGTGCAAGGTTGTAGACCTGTAGCACCCGCTCTGACAATTAATGGCTCAATGGCCCTGAACTTCCTTACTTTACCGGTATGGATAGACGGTTTGACACTGATAGTGCATCAGAAACAAATTGATGGATACCAACAATACTGGAGTACCCATGATACCGCGTCCGAAGATAAGGGAAATGGAGTAGTACCATGATCATCTGTAGAACATGCAGGTGACGCTACCTAAGATCAGACCACGCGTAGGGACAGACAGCCCACGACCTCCCCATCTTCACTGAGATCACGCAGCCGCCGGGACAGATAACCCACGAGCTACCTAGCCCCTCATCTTCGGCAACATTCCAGTTAGAACATGCCTTCAGAAAGGTCCAGCTCTAACAAGATCATCGACTAGCATGGAGTGTCTCATTCCAGAGGCAATTAGTAGAAGAGGCAAGTGGCGGCTGGCAAGAACATATGGCCCAAGTGGCAATTATCTGACAAGATACAAGTGGTGGCTTGCAACGTATGGCCGGTCTGGTCGTTACAAACTCTAAGTTAGGCCGCCATGCCTCATACTCGATTCAGTTACGCGAGCCGATGAAGGAAACATCAGCGAAACGTTGTGCATGCGTGATCACCGAACAGTGGGACGCATGAAGATCGTGGAGGAGCTTGATTGGCTGGGGTGAGAATAGGAACCACCGGCGAAATTGGCCTGACATGCTAGTACAACCCCTGTCCCTTTGCAATTGCTCGATCATTTCACTGGACTAGTATAGTTGTTCTAGGTGGGACTTCCCGGTCTCCATAGTAGGTGGGCGTCCCTCCGCGGTAGGCTGGAAATTTACAAAAGTTTGCAAAAGGATATGGTCAAGCAGCTGTTACGTGCCTTCAGTCATTCATTGTATCTCAGCCTGAGATTCAAGTAAGTTTCCTACCCAGCGGAGGCACAAGAGTCTTTCCTTCTTCTTGTTTTTGGGAACCTGAGTCCGAAAGCCATGCAGAAGAGCTGGTATCTTACCGAAAGAAAAAGAAGCTGTGACGTGACATTCGGTTAGCTTAGCTGGCTGATCGATGGCTTTTTTGAGCTGCAGGAAATGTCAAGGCAACTTCTTGCTCGTTTGGCTACGTGATTTCCTTGTTTTGGCAGTTCGTTCGGCAGACGCCTCGATCTGCCGGCCAAACCGAACATGTACGTACGGCCGGTTGGGCTCCGCTCGTGGCAGGAATCAGCGCAGAGTTGGTGGGTGTCAACGTTTGGTTGCCTCCTCTGACGAAACGTTTTATTTCAGGATTTCCGGCGATGCGCTTTCAGTGGGAGGAGATGTTTCCGTCGACGACGAGGTGCCTACGGTGATTTCGTAAATCTCAAGATGATATGCCGGCTCAGTCTTTCGAAGATGCTCATAGAGGTAGGGTGTGCGTGTGTGCGTTCATAGGGGTGAGTATATGCGCGTGTATTTGAGCGCTTGTGTCTGTACTAATGCTAAAAAAAACGTTTGGTTGCCTTGCGAGTTTTGCAAGTGGCGAAGTTGCTCGGGCGCCTTACCGTGAGCGGCAATGCGCAGCGTACGCTCTTGGGGTTTCTGCGTCTAGAAAGGTCGGTCCATATTGCAGATGGGCAAACACCAAATAGCGCGTTTGGCTGCCGTGCAAATGGGGCTGCCAGTGCCAGCTGCAATTTCTCCCTGTTTTGGTCTTTAGCGCCGGCTAAAGTTGTTTCTACTAACGGGCGCATACCCCCTTGTCACGTTGGGCCAGCCCATTTTCGATCTTTTTTCTGTGTTCTAAACTGCGAAAAAACAACGCGAGAGCTGGGTTTCGAATCATGACCGGCGAGTATTGAGCGCGAGGCGACATCCACCAAGCCAGCTCAGTTGGTGTGATTCTGTACATGTTTCCTTTCTTTTCTTCTTCTTCTTCCTTTTCTTTTTTCAAATTCGTGAAACTTTTCTTTCTTCATGAGTTTTCCTCTGCAAAATAGATGGAGTTTTTCTCGAATTTCATGAGTTTGTGAAAAATTCGATGAACTTTTTTTCAAATCCGATGAACCTTTTAAAAATTCAATGAACTTTTTTCAAATTTGATGAACTTTTTTCAAAATCGATGAACTTATTTTGAAATTCGGTGAACTTTTTTCAAAACCAATGAACTTTTTCAAATTCGACGACCTTTTCAAATTCGATGAACTCTTTTGAAAACCGGTGAACTTTTTTCTAATTCGGTGAACTTTTTTCCTAATCCGATGAACTTTTTTCAAATGTAATGAACTTTATTTCAAATCCGATGATCTTTTTCAATTTTTTGTGTTCAGAATTGATGATTTTTTTTTAGAATTGATGAACTCTGTAAAATTTGTGAAATGTTTTAAAAATTCATAATTTTTCAGATCCATGTACTTTCAGTTTTGTGAACGAAGGGGCGAACAGAAAAAAAGAACGAACGAACGAAACGTGTACGAAGGAAGGGAAGGAGCGAGTGATGGAGAACGGAAAGCGTGAGTGTGCTAGCTGGGCCGGCCCATGAGAGGCTGCTGCGCGAGCGAACGGGCGGATAAGGCGCCGTAGGGCAAACCCTATTTGGCGCTGCAGGCGCCCATTAGGCCTTATACACTGGGAGGTGCTTAGGGAGGTGCTTAGAAAAATAAACCGATTTTTTCTAAAGCACCGGTGCCTATTTCTACAGGGGAGATGCTTAACTAAGCGTCTACCCTGTACAAATAAGCACTAGTGCTTAAGGAAAAACTGGTTTATTTTTCTAAGCACCTCCCCTAAGCACTTTCCATTGTACAAGGCCTTAACGTGTATTTTGCAAACGGGCGCTGCACGCCTGCAGCGCCCCGCGTTGGGCCGGCCCATTCTAACAGTTTCTCTGTTTTTCGTAATCGTCAAAAAAAGTTGCCTCGAGGGTTCGATACCGCAACCTCTGAAATGCAAATGTTACACTCTAACCACAAGGTCACCACCCCACTACTGCAAATATAATTCGTTATTATTCTTATATTCGTTATTCAGTTCGGTTTATTCATTTTTTTCTTATTCTTTTTTTGTTTTCTATAATGCATGGGTTTCTTTTAAATTCGTGAACCTTTTTTTTCTAAATTCACAAACCTTTTCTATTAATTCGTGAACTTTTTCTAAAATTCGATGAACTTTATCTAAAATTCGATGAACTTTTTTCAAATTAGATGAACTTCTTTTGAAATTCTATGAATTTTTTTTAAATTTGATGAACTTTTTCAATTTCGATGAACTTTTTTTCAAACTAGATGAACTTTTTTCAGTTTCCATTAACTTTTTCCAAATTCGGTGAACTTTTTTCAAATACCGTGAACTTTTTTTGAAATCTGATGAAAAAAATTTCAAAGTCGATAAATTCAAATTCTATGATTTTTTTTCAAATTCATGATTTTTTTCTATTTTTGCGAATTTTCCTTTTGACTTAATGGTTCAGGGAATGCGTTTTCATATTTATGTTTTATTTATTCAAATATATTTTATAGTGGGTATATAATAGTGTACGTTAGATGTTTGTACTGGGTGAAAGGTTAAAGAGATCTGTTTTCCTCAAGTAATCAACTTATCGAGTTCCACTTCTCCCCAATACTTTTTATACACCTTTTGCTTTTCAGCAGGTTGCTGGGCCGGCCCACTTCGCATCCCTGCAGGCGCCAGCGACGCGAGCGGGCGCCTGCAGCGCTCAATAGGAGCTCCCGTAGAGGAGGTCTCATGTTTTGGTTGCATGTGCAAGGCCTAGGATCAAGCCCCACGGAAACGGGCCTGGTCGAGCTCGCTGCGTCGAACTGTATGGACGCAACGCACAGGCGAACAACCCGAGCGCGGAATCTGGGCCAGCCCACTCAAAGCTTGACCACAGTGGAAGCCAACCGGTTTTGGGAACCTTCTAGATGGTTCCCAGAACCGGGTTCTTCTGTTTTATTTTCTTCTACTGGATTTTCGGGGTTTTTTCTGTTCTTTTCTTCTTCTTTTTTGTTTTCTGTGTTTATTTCTCTTTTATTTTCCGTTTTTTTCTTTTTTATTCAAAATTTCAAAAAATATTCTTGTTTTCAAATTTTGTTCACATTTTTCAAACACTGTTCTTAATTTTCAAATTTTGTTCACATATACAAATATGTTCCTGTTTTTAAATTTTCTTCACAATTAAGAAAATCTAAATTCCAAGTTTTGTTCGAATTTTTAAATTTTAATGCAACTTCAGTAATTGTTTGGAATTTCGAAATTTTTGCATGTTTTCCAAAAATCTTTGGAGTATTCTTTTTTTTGCAGTTTCAAAAAAGTTTCGAGTTTCAAAATTTTCTCGGGTTTCTAAAATTTGTTCAAAATTGTTTGGAATTTCTATATTTCTTTGTGTTTTTAAAAAACGTTCAAATTCGTGATTCTCAAAAACTGTTCAAAACTTAACAATATTCCCATTTCAAAAAAGATTCAAAAAACTAAAATGTTATTGTTCTCAAAATTTGTTCACAAATTCGAAAATGTTCCTTTTTTCAAAATTTGTTCACAAATTCTAAAAAAATTCACATTTTGTCAACACTTGTTCGTGATTGTCAAAAATTGTTTGGAATTGTAAAAAATATTCTTGTTTCTCAAGATTTGTTTATAAATTCAAAGAATAAATGTTCCTGATTTTACATTTTATCAACAAATTTAAAAGTGTTCACATTACTTCTTCTTGTCTATCAAAATTGGTCAGAATTTTAAAAAATGTTCCTGTTTTTGGTAATTTGTCCGCAACTTAAAAAATTGTTCCTATTTTAAAATTTGGTTAGCATTCTAAAAATTGTCCACATTTTTTGAAACTTGTGTGTGTTTGCCTGAACAATTTTGTGACCGTCCTGGTTTCATGCTTGCAGTGGAACCGGGGATGCCTTTTGGGTCCCTAATGCTCTAAAAAAAACTCGTGTGTGTTTTCTCAAAAACGTTCGGAATTTTTTTTTAAAAAAATACTCAAAATTTTCAAGAAATGATTAAAAAAGGAAAAAAAATAATTGGATCTGCCGATGTTGCTAGTTCTAAAGATTGGCGTTGTCATTTCACCGCGAACACGAATTAGTCGGAGTGGCTAGCTATCAGAGTGCGTTCACGATCTCAAATTCTAGATGATGCTCATTTTTTCTGTTTTTTTACACTGCTCGCAGCCTGCGTGGGCCAGCCTAGTCGGGCGACTTCCCTGTGGAAAGCCCCAACATTATGCCGCAGAATGCGGCAGATAGGAGGTCCCGAGTAATGGATGTTGCTAAAAAAACGCAGGGTAACCGGACTGTTCGAGCTCTCCCGAGCGAAGAGATCCAGCCTTAGCTAGGACTCAGGTTTGGGTAATTGAGCGTTTAAAAAACAGAACTTGTGCGTTTGGGTAATTGAGCTGATCTAATCCTCAAAGACAACAATACTCCTCTGTTCACCAGAATAGGATGTTTTGAATTTTTTCATAGTGAACTACATACGGACTAAAATGAGTGAACAAACACACTAATAATATGAAAGATTAGGACATCCGGTTAGAAAAATTTAGTACATCTTGTATTTATGAACGAAGAGAGTAGTAAATAATATGAAAATGTATTTTATTGTGTCTTGTCGTAGTTATCAATAGGTTATTTGTAAACTAGGTCAAACTTTGCATTGTTTGTCTTCTGACAAAATTTATACGCCTTCTTTCTAAACACATAGGAGTGCGATTCATGATTTCTGAAATTAGACCTTACCTCGTAGTTGCACGGTACTTATAATGATTACAATCAGCAGGACTCTCGGATGAATCTTATTGTCCAGACCGCATCACTCATAGATGTAATTCAGACATGGCTGATTTTGGTAAGTGGGCTATTGTACACATAACACATGCTCGAATGTGTGGGTGAGATGAAAAGAGGCAGCCAAACTTAATAACATCTACAATTTTGATGATGTAGAGTCTATGAGCATGCTTCACATGAGAAGAGCCCAATTTTTTTCACCTGGACAAGACAAGACGCTTAGGCACATGGGTTTGCTCCCAAATAACATTCCCACGAGTTTGTAGAGCAAGTTATAATGTTCCTTCATGTTGTAGGTCATAAACAGAGGTTTAGGGTGATTCACAACACCTTTAGGTGATCCATAGATGATTCCCTAGTATTTTAGGTAAGCGTTGTATGCAAATGGCGAGTTGTGAGTCAACCGGTGAGACACCTTCGAAGATATGATCGGTGAGAGTAATGTCGGTTATTTGGTTTATCTTAGGACTATGGTCTCATGATTATTAATTATGGAGATGGTTGCCCCCACCCCCCCCCCCATTTAAAAAAGGAAAAATGTGTTGGTTATCAAAGACTTGAAGTTACTTAGCCACCTCAGAAAATTGGGTTAAAACTCACCCTGGTCTTGTTGCTACTAGGACGCCCAGGTCCATGAGGTCTAGGAAATTCTCTCTGGTTACCCAGGTCCCCGGGTTCTCGGAGCCCCGCCCCCGGGTTGCATATGAACTCTCTGGATACCCTTGGTCCCTAGGGTATAGGGTTTGTTCCCCTCTAGATACCCCAGGCCCCGAGGTTCTCAGCCAGGCAACAACTATATGTTTGTGGTGAGATACTCACCCTTCTTCCACCTTCAGCCCTAATCTTCATTCTTGAACTTCTTGACCATTGCCACACCTTGAAAGATTGAGTCATCTTCGTCCCTCTACTCAAACTCCACTAAACTTCAAAGACTGAAAGAGAATCACCCGATCTACACCTCCACCAAATCAATTCATGATCCCCATACTTGCTCACCACCAAACTTGTTACTCTTGGAGATTTGAGACTCCTATGCAGCATGAGTCAAGCCCGAAAGCTTACTTGCTTGTGGTGTGATCTGATACGTCTCCGTCGTATCTACTTTTCCAAATACTTTTGCCCTTGTTTTGGACTCTAACTTGCATGATTTGAATGGAACTAACCCAGAATGATGCTGTTTTCAGCAGAATTGCCATGGTGTTATTTTTGTGCAGAAATAAAAGTTCTCGGAATGACCTAAAAATCAACGGAGAATATTTTTGGAATATATAAAAAAATACTGGCGAAAGAATCAAGCCCGGGGGCCCACACCCTGTCCACAAGGGTGGGAGGCGCGCCTGCCCCTTGGGCGCGCCCCTGCCTCATGGGCCCCATGGTACTCCACCGACCTCAACTCCAACTCCATATATTCACGTCCCGGGAGAAAAAAATTAGAGAGAAGGAATCATCGCGTTTTACGATACGGAGCCGCCGCCAAGCCCTAAACTCTCCCGGGAGGGTTGGTCTGGAGTCCGTTCGGGGCTCTATAGAGGGGAATCCGCCGCCGTCGTCATCATCAACCATCCTCCGTCACCAATTTCATGATGCTCACCGCCGTGTGTGAGTAATTCTGTCATAGGCTTGCTGGACGGTGATGGGTTGGATGAGATTTATCATGTAATCAAGTTAGTTTTGTTAGGGTTTGATCCCTAGTATCCACTATGTTCTGAGATTGATGTTGCTATGACTTTGCTATGCTTAATGCTTGTCACTAGGGCCCGAGTTCCATGAATTCAGATCTGAACCTATTATGTTTTCATGAATATATATGAGTTCTTGATCTTATCTTGCAAGTCATTAGTTACCTACTATGTGTTATGATCCGGCAACCCTGAAGTGACAATAATCGGGACCACTCCCGGTGATGACCGTAGTTTGAGGAGTTCATGTATTCACTATGTGTTAATGCTTTGGTCTGGTACTCGAGGCCTTAATATCCCTTAGTTTCCAATAGGACCCCGCTGCCACGGGAGGGTAGCACAAAAGATGTCATGCAAGTTCTTTTCCATAAGCACGTATGACTATATTCGGAATACATGCCTACATTACATTGATGAACTGGAGCTAGTTCTGTGTCACCCTATGTTATAACTGTTACATGAATAATCGCATCCGGCATAATTATCCATCACTGATCCAATGCCTACGAGCTTTTCGCATATTGATCTCTGCTTAGTTGCTTTTCCGTTGCCACTGTTACAATCACTACAAAGCCGCTACCGTTACCTTTGCCACCGTTACCGTTACTTCCATACTACTTTGCTACTAAATATTTTTGCTACAGATATTAAGTTATCCAGGCATGGTTGAATTGACAACTCAGCTGCTAATACTTGAGAATATTCTTTGGCTCCCCATGTATTGAATCAATAAATTTGGGTTGAATACTCTACCCTCAAAAACTGTTGCGATCCCCTATACTTGTGGGTTAGCAAGACTATTTTCTGGCGCCGTTGCCGGGGAGCATAGCTCTATTCTTTGAGTCACTTGGGATTTATATATGCTGGTCACTGTGAGGAACTTGAAAGACGAGAAAACCAAAATTTATCCCTCAACTACGAGGGGAGGTAAGGAACTGCCATCTAGCTCTGCACTTGATTCTCCATCTGTTTTGAGTAAACTTGCGACACCTAAACCTGCTTTTGCTATGAATTCTGATATGTCGCATGTTATTGATGATGCCACTTCTGCTATGCATGATACTTATGATGAAACTACTTCTATGCTTGATAATACTGTGCCACTAGGTGAATTTCTTGATGAATAACTTGCTAGGGCTAGAGAGAATGAAATTATTGAAACTGATAATATTGATGAAACTGATGATGAAGATTCTCCCCCGAGATATGAATTGCGTGTTGTACCTGAGGGTTATGTTATGGATGAAGAAACTGCTAGAGATTTTCTTGCTTGCAATGATAGAAGTGATCTTAAGAAATTATTAGCTAAGTTGAAAGAAAAATCTCTGAATGCTAGAATGAAATATGACCCTGCTTTTGCTACTTCACCTATCTTTGTTACTGATAAGGATTATGATTTCTCTGTTGATCCCGAGATAATTACTTTGGTTGAATCTGATCCTTTCTATGGCTATGAATCTGAAATTGTTGTGGCACATCTTACCAAATTAAATGATATAGCCACCCTATTCACTAATGATGAGAAAACTCGCTACTATTATATCCTTAAACTATTTCCGTTCTCATTAAAGGGTGATGCTAAGACATGGTTTAACTCTCTTGATCCTGGTTGTGTGCGTAGCCCCAGGATATGATTTATTACTTCTCTGCTAAATATTTCCCTGCTCATAAGAAACAAGCTGCTTTAAGGGATATATATAATTTTGTGCAAATTGAAGAAGAGACTCTCCCACAAGCTCGGGGGAGGCTTCTCCAATTACTTAATGCTTTGCCTGATCATCCTCTCAAGAAAAATGAAATACTTGATATCTTTTATAATGGACTAACCGATGCTTCCAGAGACCACCTGGATAGTTGTGCTGGTTGTGTTTTCAGGGAAAGAACAGTTGATCAAGCTGAAGTGCTATTGAATAATATGTTGACTAATGAAAACAATTGGACACTTCCTGAACCAACTCCTAAGCCAACTCCGAAGAAAAGGGTATTCTATTTCTAAGTCCTGAAGATATGCAAGAGGCAAAGAAATCTATGAAAGAAAAAGGTATAAAAGTTGAAGATGTTAAGAATTTACCTCCTGTTGAAGAAATGCATGGTCTTAATTCATCACCTATTGAAGAGATTCATGGTCTTGATAACCCAACACAGGTAGTAAAGGTAAATTCTCTCTATAGGTATGATAAAGCTGAAATCCCGCCTACTAAGTTTGCTAGCCAATGCTTAGGTAAGTTTGATAATTTTATGGTTAAGCAAGAAGACTTCAATGCTTATTTTGGTAGACAATTGAAACTCAATGCTTATATGATTGAACACTTGAGTGATTATATGTCTAGAGTTAAAGGTGAACTTAAATTCATTAGTAAACATGCTTCTATGGTTACCACTCAAGTAGAACAAGTACTTAAAGCTCAGAATGATTTGCTGAATGAATTAAATAGTAAGAAAAATGATAATGATGTTAGAGTTGTGACTAGAGGGGGTAAAATGACTCAGGAACCTTTGTATCCTGAGGGCCACCCTAAGAGAATTGAGCAAGATTCTCAGAGAACTATTATTGATGCACCTAGTCCTTCTAAGAAGAAGAAAAAGAAAAATGATAGGACTTTGCATGCTTCTAGTGAACCTGTTATAGACACACCTGAGAATCCCAATGATATTTCTATTTCTGATGCTGAAACACAATCTGGTGATGAACATGAACCTAGTGATAATATTAATAATGATGTTCGTGTTGATGCTCAACCTAGCAATGATAATGATGTACAGATTGAACCTGCTGTTGATCTTGATAACCCACATTAAAGAATCAACGTTATGATAAGAGAGACTTTGTTTCTAGGAAGCACGGTAAAGAAAGAGAGCCATGGGTTCAGAAACCCATGCCTTTTCCTCCTAAACCATCCAAGAAAAAGGATTATGAGGATTTTGAGCGCTTTGCTGAAATGATTAGACCTATCTTTTTGCGTATGCGTTTGACTGATATGCTAAATACATGAAAGATATCGTTACAAATAAAAGAAAGATACCGAAAGCTGAAATTTTCACCATGCTTGCTAATTATACTTTTAAGGCTGGAATACCTAAGAAATTAGGAGATCCAGGAGTACCAACTATACCTTGCTCCATTAAAAGAAACTATGTTAAAACTTCCCTATGTGATCTTGGAGCTGGTGTTAGTGTTATGCCTCTCTCTTTATATCGTAGAAGTACCAACTGTACCTTGCTCCATTAAAAGAAACTATGTTAAAACTGGCTTATGTGATCTTGGAGCCGGTGTTAGTGTTATGCCTCTCTCTTTATATCGTAGACTTGATTTGAATAAGTTGACACCTACTGAAATATCTTTGCAAATGGCCGATAAATCAACTGCTATACCTGTCGGTATTTGTGAGGATGTGCCTGTTGTGGTTGCAAATGTCACTATTTTAACGGACTTTGTTATTCTTGATATTCCCGAGGACGATAGCATGTCTATTATTCTTGGAAGACCCTTTTTGAATACTGCAGGGGCTGTAATTGATTGCAACAAAGGCAATGTCACTTTTCATGTCAATGGTAATGAGCATACGGTACACTTTCCGAGGAAACAACCTCAAGTCCACAGTATCAATGCTATTGGAAAAATTCCATCGATTATTATCGGAGGTGTTGAATTTCTTCTTCCTACTGTCAAAAAGAAATATGATATTCTTATTATTGGGGATGTGCATATCCCCGTTGAGGTAACTTAGTGCTATTCAAAAATTCTCCGGTTTCATGCATTTCGGAATGAGTTTGTTAACAAGACTTGATCAACCTTGTTAGTGGATTCCTTTTGATGAGCATGAGAGGGATGAAGTTAGAAAGCACAACTCTCTATACCCTCCTTTTACTTTCTGTTATTTTGTAGCGACCAGACCTCAAACAGTCCGACCTCTGTGCTCAGGTGTCATCCCTGGATCAGTAATGCTGACACCACACAGTACTTTGAAGGATTTATAACAGAGTAGCAATCACACACTTATTACATCGAATGTCTCAAAGAGAACTTACTAGAATAATATGGCTTAAGGCCATCTAATAACGATAACAGCGAAAGGCTTGGAAGATAAGCGAGTCCATCAACTCCAACGACATCACTGAGTATAGAACCATGACCTAAAGGCACCTTACTCGTCGTCTGAAAAGTCTGCAACATGAAACGTTGCAGCTCGAAAACGGGTCAGCACATGGAATATGCTGGCAATGTAACACATAGGGAGTAATGAGAGAACAAAGCTATACTACATGCATATATGGCTGGTGGCAAGCTCTATGGTTACAGTTTTGCGTAAAGCCAATTTTTCCCTACTGCAAAGGAATAAAGTTTATTTAGCTATCATGGTGGTGGTTAAACATTGATAATGGTTGACAGCATCCTCAATCCCAATTAAAGTAATCATCATTAAAAACCCAACAATATTAATTTAAAAGTAACATGATGAGATTCACATGATATCCAAGTACTAGATACTCAAAACGTCCATAACCGGGGACACGGCTAACCATGATTAGTTTGTACACTATGCAGAGGTTTGCGCACTTTTCCCCACAAGACTCGATCGCCTCCGTTGGATTTCTCGCACTACATGGTGTTTGAGAAACGGATGACCGAGACACAGTCTTTCGGAAGCGCTAGCACCTTACGATGTGATAGACCGTACCAACCTACATCCCCTACATCTGCTAGTCTACCACTGTAAGAGTTCGCACGACTTAGTCAACTATGCCAGAGCCCATAATGGCTTGTGGCTGCACACGGAAGTTTCTAGTATGAATAATCTCATGATCCCTTTGAGCCTGGGTGGCGGTCCATAAAGAAAACAACAGGCAATCCTGGAATACCCAGGTACCTCAATCCACCCAGATGTGTGTTTAAGTTGCCACCTTAGATAAACCATTAATTAACATACTCACATCTGTCATGGATATCACTCACCCAATCCATGTCTACTAGCATAGCATGGCATGATAAGCAAACGTGGAAGTAACTCCCAAAGGTTTGATAATAAAATAGGTAATAGGTACTACCTCAACTACTTCCCATCCCACAATTTAATTAGATCCTAATCATGCAATGTTTGAGGATTTGATCTAATGCAATAAAACTAGGTAGTAGAAAAGGTATGATCAAAGTCTTACTTGCCTTGCTGATGATCCACGAAACTTAGAGATTCGAAGTAACAAGCGGCGCACTCCGGGTATTCTATCACAGACAAAGAAACAAGCATACAATAAACACTCATCTAATGCACATGTAAAACTCAAATAAGAGATCTAACCAGAAAGTTCAACTTAAGAACTCCGGTTTGCAAAAAGAATCAAATCGAACGAAGCAACGAAAGTCAAACGGCGAAAGAAAACAACTTCTTTCTACTAATCTGGATCTAGGTCAAATTTTACAGAAGCAAAAACTTGTTTAAGTTGGTTAAACGGATAGAGGGTTTCGAGACGAAACTGCAGGCGCTTGAATCGTCTGATTCCGATAAACGAGCGAAAAGTTATACTAAAACGAATTGGATCAGAAATCGCGATTAGAAATAATCGCGAAAAATCCGGGAAAAAGAAAAACGACGAACGGATTAACGGACGAACGTTCGTTAACCGGATCTAAATGATGAAAACGTTCGTTAAAATGAATGAGTGAGCGAACGCTCGCTATTAACCTAAACCGAAAAATAAAACCGATCTAAAATTAAAAAAATAAAAAAAACGATGAAAACCGACGGAAAACTGATCGTTTTTTTAAAAAAACCGGCGGCGCGGAAATCTAGGCAAACCTCGGGCTGGCTTGGGCTGGGCTGGCTCCCCCCGGCTTATAAAGCCTGCCGGGCCAGAGTCCCAGGCGAACACGGCCCGGTTAGGTCGGTTGCACGTTTTTTTAAATAATTACGCGTAGAAGAAAAATAAAAAGAAATACTAAACGGACTCCAAATATCCCGAAATTAATTTTTCCTGGCTTCTAAAATCAAGTCGGATAAAGTGAACATTTATTTGGGGCCTAAACGCAATTTTGAAAAACGCATATTTTTCCTAAATTCAAATAAAATATCGAAAAACTCTGAAATAAAATCTTATTTGATTTTATTATTGAATCCTCAATATTTCTATATTTTGGGAAAGTCATTTTATTCCCTCTCTCATATTTTTGTAATAGAAATATCTGATGATAAAATAAATAAAATCAAATGATCCTATTCTTAAAATTTGAGAAAACTCAAATATGAAAATAACGAAATCCCCAACTCTCTCCGTGGGTCCTTGAGTTGCGTAGTCTTTCTAGGATCGAAACCAAAAGCAAATAAAATATGATATGCTATGATGATCTAATGTATAACATTCCAAATTGAAAATTTGGGATGTTACATATTTAGATTAATTAAAGCAAAAATAGTATTTTCTGTCTGCTTTCTGAATTATCCGTGCAATAAAAAATACCTCGAAAATAAAAATTCTCCAAATGCCCTGAAATTTATATATGATTTTTTCTGGAATATTTAAGAATATTTGGCACTGAGAACACATCAGGGGGAGCAAGCACCTGGCCACAAGGGTCCTAGGCACGCCCCTGCCTTGTGGGCTCCTGGTGGCCCCCTCCACTTATTCCTGCACCCACACACTCCTTCTTCCTCCCAGAAAAATCACCAGCCAGCTCAAGCACGAGTTCTAGGTCATCTTGCTCACATTTTCGATCTCCTTGCTCAAAGCTCCACTCACAAAACTGCTTTGGGGGATTGTTCTTCGGTATGTGACTCCTCCAATGGTCCAATTAGTTTTTGTTCTAGTGCTTTATTTATTGCAAAATTTTGCTGCTTAGGTGACCCTGTTCTTGAGCTTGCGTGTCAAATTTATTTGTCCCAAGTAGTTCTAATGCATGATATAGTCTCTAGGCACTTGTGGGAGTAGTTGCTATCAATTTTGCTGAGTTTGGTTCATTTTTATTTTAAGTTACTAAAAATTTCAAAAAAAATCAGAGGAGGAAATATGTTTACGAAAATGTACCAAGGTGGTTCTTCAAGGAAGCAAGGACCCAGGCCCGCAATACATGAGCCGGACCATGAACCACCAAGAGAAGCTCAAATACGACCTTGTGAATGGCCGTCAGAAAACTTCATGGTTCGAGCAGGAATTAATGAGGAATTTGACGCATATGTGCGTAACACTGATCTGGAGAGCTTCGTATCAGATAAGTGCCTCCAGTAATATCACCTTACTGATTCCTTTGTGAGAAGATTTAAATTTACGTCATCACGCAACTCTCACATGGTCTTGTTTGATCTTTATGATAAATCTTACACCATGGACCTAGATGATTTTAATACTGGCTATAAACTCCCGCAATGGGGTAGTGCTAGTGAACCTCGCAAATCTGGGTTTAGAGATTTTCTTGCTAGTATCACAGTGGGGGAATCTAGAGAAATAACACAAGCTACCATACGGAGCATTCATTTTCCTGTTATACACTATTTTGCTCTCTTTATAGGCAGATGCATAAATGGTAAGGATGTGGCATGCCACATGTGTGTTCCTGATCTCAGTGTTCTCAAGAGTGCTGTATTAGGAGATAAACAATATAACTTGGGAGCCATTGTTGCACGTAGGTTGCATAATAACAGTATTAGTGGAGATTTGTTTGGTGGAATTTATGCAACCCATTTAGCTAATTATCTTGAGGTACCCATTCGTGAATATGATATGGAATTGCCTCCCGCTTATTTAGATTTTAATGCTATGGTTCGCCATCAGTTTATTCAGAGGAATGAACAACCTCTCCAGTATCGACTAATCTTTGACAGACGTCACACTGCCCATATTGCTCTCCCTGCTCCTACTTTCTTTGACTTTCAGGCAAAGGGGAGACATGTCATAACCAGGGAGGAGGCAAACGAGTATGAGAGGAGGGCGAGAGAGGCTCGCCTCCAAGCTGCAGCTCGTGATGCAGTAGCGATTGCATCTAAGTACGACCCCAGTTACAACTTTTGATGTCCGCCGGGCCAGCCATGGACATAGACCAACTTAGGCCAAAAGCCTGAGCTTGGGGGAGTACGCATTTCTCACCGACATTACATTCCTGTTCACACACTCATGCTAGTTGTCGGTGCTCATACTTTTTCATTGTTCTATCCATGCTAGTTTATTTTCCTTTTTATGCTTTCTTCTTGTGTGTTTGGAAAACCTTAAGAAAACCAAAAAAAATTAGTTATAGCTTTTAGCTAGTTTACTTTCCATGTTGTAGTAGTAGTAATTAAAAGAAAACCCAAAAATATTTCTTGTTCTTCTTTTGCTTGTTGGGAGCTTTCTCATGTAAATATTTTTTATTTCCCTTTCTTTTCTTTGGGGGCCGATAGGAGAAGACCATGATGAAAATGTTGAAGTGGCTCTTATATGCATTATTGTTGATTTAACAAAGAGCCCATATTACCTTGTCTTCTTCTTTGAATTGAATGCTTGCAGATTCCAGCTTAGTCCAATGCACATGCACTATTATTATTATACACACCGTTCGGTCGTGCAAGTGAAAGGCGATAATGACGATATATGATGGACTGATTGAGATGAGAGAAGCTGGTATGAACTCGACCTCTCTTGTTTTTGTAAATATGATTAGTTCATTGTTCCTGATTCAGCCTATTATGAATAAACATGTTTGCAATGACAATTAGAGATTATAGTTGCTTATACCATGCTTAATTAGCTACGAGCTTATAATGGTTTACCTTGCGTGCCAACATGCTATTAAAATAGTAGTGATGTGGTGTGATAGGGTGGTATCCTCCTTTGAACGATTCGAGTGGCTTGATTTGGCACCTATTCACGCATGTAGTTGAAACAAAATCAACATAGCCTCCACGATATTTATATTCATGGTGAATTATATCCTACTCATGCTTGCACTTAATGTTGATTAATTTTAATGCATGTTCATGACTGTTGTCACTCTCTACCTGGTCGCTTCCCAGTCTTTTTCTAGCCTTCACTTGTACTAAGAGGGAATACTGCTTGTGCATCCAATTCCTTAAACCCCAAAGTTATTCCATATGAGTCCACCATACCTTCCTATATGCGGTATCTACCTGCCGTTCCTAGTAAATTTGTATGTGCTAAACTCTAAATCTTCAAATAAAATTCTGTTTTGTATACTCGAATAGCTCATGTATCAACTAGGGCTGTCTGTATCTTTCATGTTAGGCGGGTTATTCTCAAGAGGAGTGGACTCTGCTCCTCACTCACGAGAAAATGGCTGGTCAGCGGGAGGCCCAATCCCATGCTTTAAGCAAATCAAATCAAAATAACTGCAAACAAAACTCCCTCGGGGTTGTTGCTAGTTGGAGGCACTCGTTGTTTCGAGCAAGCCATGGATTGATGCTTCTTGGTGGTGGGGGAGTATAAACTTTACCATTCTGATTGGGAACCGCCTATAATGTGTGTAGCATGGAAGATATTGAGATCTGTCGATTGTTATGTTGACAATGAAAGTATACCGCTCAAAATATTATTTATCTCTATTTCAAAAACGAGCTCTGGCACCTCTACAAATCCCTGCTTCCCTCTGCGAAGGGCCTATCTATTTAATTTTATGTTGAGTCGTCACCCTCTTATTAAAAAGCACCAGTTGGAGAGCACCGTTGTCATTTGCATCCATTACTATTAATTTATATTGAGTATGACTATGACTGGATCTCTTTTACCATGAATTACAATGTCTAGTCAGTCCTTGATCTTTAAAGGTGCTCTGCATTTATGTTTTGCGGTCTCAGAAAGGGCTAGCGAGATACCATCTTGTTATATCATATTATGATTGTTTTGAGAAGGTGTTGTCTTCTAAGATTCATTATTATTGCTCGCTAGTTGATTATGCCATTGATATGAGTAAACATGAGACCTAAGTGTTATTGTGAATATGGTTAGTTCATAATCTTTGCTGAAAACTTGAATGCTGGCTTTACATATTTACAACAAGAAGAGCAAACAGAGTTTGTAAAAGTTTTTTTATAACTTTCAGTTTGTCAACTGAATTGCTTGAGGACAAGCAAAGGTTTAAGCTTGGGGGAGTTGATACGTCTCCGTCGTATCTACTTTTCCAAACAGTTTTGCACTTGTTTTGGACTCTTACTTGCATGATTTGAATGGAACTAACCTAGACTGACACTGTTTTCAGTAGAATTGCCATGGTGTTATTTTTGTGCAGAAATAGAAGTTCTCAGAATGAACTGAAAATCAACGGAGAATATTTTTAGAATATATAAAAAATACTGGCGAAAGAATCAAGGCCAGGGGGCCACACCCTGTCCATGAGGGTGGGAGGCGCGCCTGCCCCCCTAGGCGCCCCCTGCCTCGTGGGCCCCCTGGTGCTCCACCGACATCAACTCCAACTCCATATATTCACGTTCGAGGAGAAAAAAAATCAAAGAGAAGGAATCATCGCGTTTTACGATACGGAGCCGCCGCCAAGCCCTAAACTCTCTCGGGAGGGCTGATCTGGAGTCCGTTCGGGGCTCCGAGGAGGGGAATCCGTCGCCGTCGTCATCATCAACCATCCTCCATCACCAATTTCATGATGCTCACCGCCGTGTGTGAGTAATTCCATTGTAGGCTTGCTAGACGGTGATGGTTTTGATGAGATTTATCATGTAATCGAGTTAGTTTTGTTAGGGTTTGATCCCTAGTATCCACTATGTTCTGAGATTGATGTTCCTATGACTTTGCTATGCTTAATGCATGTCACTAGGGCCCGAGTGCCATGAATTCAGATCTGAACCTATTATGTTTTCATGAATATATGTGAGTTCTCGATCCTATCTTGTAAGTCATTAGTTACCTACTATGTGTTATGATCCGGCAACCCCGTAGTGACAATAATCGGGACCACTCCTGGTGATGACTGTAGTTTGAGGAGTTCATGTATTCACTATGTGTTAATGCTTTTGTACGATACTCAATTAAAAGGAGGCCTTAATATCCCTTAGTTTCCAATTGGACCCCGTTGCCACGGGAGGGTAGGACAAAAGATGTCATGCAAGTTCTTTTCCATAAGCATGTATGACTATATTCGGAATACATGCCTACATTACATTGATGAACTAGAGCTAGTTCTGTGTCACCCTATGTTATAACTGTTACATGAATAATTGCATCTAGCATAATTATCCATCACTGATCCAATGCCTACGGGGTTTTCGCATATTGATATCTGCTTAGTTACTTTTCCGTTGCCACTGTTACAATCACTACAAAGCTACTACCATTACCTTTGCCACCGTTACCGTTACTTCCATACTACTTTGCTACTAAATACTTTGCTGCATATATTAAGTTATCTTGGTGTGGTTGAATTGACAACTCAGCTGCTAATACTTGAGAATATTCCTTTGCCCCCCTTGTGTCGAATCAATAAATTGGGTTGAATACTCTACCCTCGAAAACTATTGTGATCCCCTATACTTGTGGGTTATCATGATCCAGGGAGTTTATAAAGGTCTGATGGTCCCCTTGAAGACCAGCTACGAGTAATTTGAGGCTGACCCATGTTGGGGAATGTTGCATGGAAAAAAAATTACACACACACAAGATCTATCCATGGAGATGCATAGCTACGAGAGGAGAGAGTGTGTCTACGTACCCTCATAGACCATTAAGCATAAGCGTTTATCACGCGGTTGATGTAGTCGTACTCTTCGTGATCCGATCATGATCCAACCGATCTATTGTTGAATGGACGGTAGCTCCAACTTTAGCACACGTGTGGCTCGATGGTGTCTCCTCCTTCTTGATCCAGCAAGCAGGAGAGGAGAAATAGATGGGACCACAACCGACATGACGGCATGGTGGTCATGGTGGTGGTGGAGCACCGACAGCGCTTCGCTAAGTGTCGCAGGGACGAGACGATGGGACTACGGAGTAACGGGAGAGAGAGGGGCGCCAAGGGCTTGGTGTATCCTCTTAGGGCGCCCATCCCCTCTATATGTGAAGGCGCGTGGGAAACAACCCCTCCAAGATCTAGGGCTCAACTAAGGGGGAGAGGACTTGGACTCCGAGTCCAATCATATTCCTACCAGGCCTCCTTCCTTTTTTGCCTTCCCTAGCCACATGGGCTTTTGATGACTTGGTGCGCCTAGCCCAATAATCCCAGGGTGCCTCTCCGCAGCCCATGCTAGCACTTGGGTTGTGGTGGACCCACTTGTGGACATCCGAACCCCTCCAGAACCTTCTGGAAGCTTCCCGGTACAATACCGAAAAAATGCACCTTTTTTTGGAACCCAAAGTATGACCTCCTATATATAAATCTTTACCTCTCGACCATTACGAGACTCCTCGTGATGTCCGGGATCTCATCCGAGACTCCAAACAACATTTGGTTACCACTCATCAAATATCCCAATACTACTCTAGCGTCAACGAACGTTAAGCATGCGACCCTGCGGGTTCGGGAATTATGTAGTCATGACCGAGACACCTCTCCGGTCAATAACCAATAGCGGGAACTAGATTCCCATATTTATTCCTACATATTCCACAAAGATCTTTTATTGTTTGAACCTTTATGACAACATACGTAATTCCCTTTGTCTATCGGTATGTTACTTGCCCGAGATTCGATCGTTGGTATCTTCATACCTAGTTCAATCTCGTACCGGTAAGTCTCTTTACTCGTTCTGTAATACATCATCATCGTAACTAACTCCTTAGTCACTTTGCTTGCAAGTTTCTTATGATGTGTATTACCGAGAGGGCCCAAAGATACCTCTCCGATACACTGAGGGAAAAATCCCAATCTCGATTCATGCCAACTCAACAGACACCTTTGGAGATACCTATAGAACATCTTTATGATCACCCAGTTACGTTGTGACGTTTGATAGCACACAAGGTATTCCTCTGATATCTGGTGGTGGCATGATCTCTTGGTCGAAGGAATATGTATTTGACCTTAACAAAGCAGTAGCAATAAACTGAACGATCATATGCTAAGCTAACGGATGGGTCTATGAAAACACATGTATATGGTTATGAAACCTTAGCCATCTTTTGATCAATGATCTATTCTAGTAGAGGCTCACTAGGGACACGACATTTGTTTATGTATCCACACATGTATTTAAGTTTCCGGTCAATACAATGCTAGCATGAATAATAAACCTTTATCATGAATAAGGAAATATAATAATAACAACTTTATTATTGCCTCTAGGGCATATTTCCATCAGTCTCCCACCTGCACTAGAGTCAATAATCTAGTTCACATCGCCATGTGATTAACACCCATAGTTCACATCGCCATGTGACTAACACCTAAAGAGTTCACTAGAGTCAATAATCTAGTTCACATCGCCATGTGATTATAACACCCAAAGAGTACTAAGGTGTGATGATGTTTTGCTTGTGAGAAAGGTTTAGTCAACAGGTCTGCCACATTCAGATCCGTATGTATTTTATAATTTTCTATGTCTATAATGCTCTGCATGGAGCTACTCTAGCTAATTGCTCCCAATTTCAATACGTATCCAGAATGAGACTCAGAGTCATCCGAATCGGTGTCAAAGCTTGCATCGACATAACCCTTAACGACGAACTCTTTATCACCTCCATAACCGAGAAACATTTCCATAGTCCTCTTTAAGGCACCTAAGGATAATTTTGACCGCTGTCCAGTGATCCACTCCTAGATCACTCTTGTACCCCCTTTGCCAGACAAGTGGCGAGGCACACGTCACGTGTGGTACATAGCATGGCATATCGCATAGAACCTATGGCTGAGGCATAGGGAATGACTTTCATTCTCTCTCTATCTTCTACCGTGGTCGGGCTTTGAATCTTACTCAACTTCACACCTTGCAATACAGGCAAGAACCCTTTCTTTGACTGACCCATTTTTGAACTTCTTCAAAACTTTGTCAAGGTATGTGCTTTGTGAAAGTTGTATTAAGCGTCTCGATCTATCCCTATAGATCTTGATGCCCAATATATAAGCAGCTTCACCGAGGTCTTTCATTGGAAAAAAACTCTTATTCAAGTATCCTTTTATGCTATCCAGAAATTCTATATCATTTCCAATCAGCAATATGTCATACACATATAATATCAGAAATGCTACAGAGCTCCCACTCACTTTCTTGTAAATATAGTCTTCACCGTAAGTCTGTATAAAACCATATTCTTTGATCACCTCATCAAAGCATATATTCCAACTCCGATATGCTTGCACCAGTCCATAGATGGATCGCTCGAGCTTGCACACTTTGTTAGCATCTTTAGGGTCGACAAAATCTTCTGGTTGCATCATATATATACAACTCTTCTTTAAGAAACCCATTAAGAAATGCAGTTTTCATGTCCATTTGCCATATTTACGATAATCATAAAATGCGCAATTGCTAACATGATTCAAATAGACTTAAGCATCGCTACGGGTGAGAAAGTCTCACCGTAGTAAACCCCTTGAACTTGTCGAAAACCTTTTGCGACAAGTCGAGCTTTGTAGACGGTTATATTACCATCAGGGTCTGTCTTCTTCTTGAAGATCCATTTATTTTAATGGCTTGTCGATCATCAGGCAAGTCCACTGAAAGATCGAGGATGTCGCTAGAGGGGGGGGGGGGTGAATAGGCGCTTTAAAATAATTATGGTTTAGGCTTGAACAAATGTGGAATAAACCTAATGGTTAATTTGTCAAGCACAAAACCTAAAACAACTAGGCTCACCTATGTGCACCAACAACTTATGCTAAGCAAGATAAACAACTAGGTGATAGCAAGATATATGACAAGAAATAATATGGCTATCACAATGTAAAGTGCATAAGTAAAGGGCTCGGGTAAGAGATAACCGAGACACGCGGAGACGATGATGTATCCCGAAGTTCACACCCTTGCGGATGATAATATCCGTTTGAAGCGGTGTGGGGGCACAATGCTCCCCAAGAAGCCACTAGGGCCACCGTAATCTCCTCACGCCCTCGCACAATGCAAGATGCCGTGATTCCACTAAGGGACCCTTGAGGGAGGTCACCGAACCCGTACAAATGGCAACCCTTGGGGGCGGTCACCGAACCCGTACACTTTGGCAACCATTGAGGGCGGTCACCGGAACCCGTCAAATTGCTCGGAGCGATCTCCACAACCTAATTGGAGACCCCGATGCTTGCCGGAAGATTTACACCACAATGATTGAGCTCCGAACACCACCAACCGTCTAGGGCACCCAAGCACCCATGAGGAACAAGCTCAAGGGTACCAAGCACCCAAGAGTAATAAGCTTCTCAACTTGTAACTTCCACGTATCACGTGGAGAACTCAAAACGATGCACCAAATGCAATGGCAAGGGCACATGGAGTGACCAAGTCCTTCTCTTGCAAATCCCACCGAAGCACCTAATGATAGGGAGTAAAATGAGAGGAAGAATAAGAAGGAGAACACCAAGAAATCCAAGATCTAGATCCAAGGGGTTCCCCTCACATAGAGGAGAAAGTGATTGGTGGAAATGTGGATCTAGACCTCCTCTCTCTTTACCCCCCAAAACTAGCAAGAATCCATGGAGGGATTGAGAGATAGCAAGCTGGAAGAAGGTCAATAATGGGGGAAGAACACGAGCTCAAAGGATAAGATTTATTGGGGAAGAAGACCCCCTTTTATAGGAGGGGGAAAATCCAACCGTTATGCTCACAGCCCGCACAGAGCGGTACTACCGCTCCTACGAGCGATACTACCGCTAGGGCGGTAGAAGCCCAATGAAACAACACTGCAAATGGGCAACATGGCGGTACTACTGCAGGAGCGTACTACCGCCTGCCCTTGCGGAACTACCGTGCGACCACGGATGTTAAAAATAACTGCCGCGCCTACAACCGCTGGAGCTAGCTACGAGAAAAAGGCGGCACGGTACTACCGCTCACACGGAGCGGTACTAACGTGTAAGGGCGGATGTAAAAAATTACATCCGTGCCTACTACCGCGCACAACAGTGCCAGGACACGAGGCAGCGGTACTACCACTCACCAGGAGCGGTACTACCGCGTAGAGCGCAGAAGTAAAAAATTACTTTCGCGCCTACTTCCGTGTGCGCCAGCGTTCTAGGCTAGAGGCACTGGTACTAGCGCTCACCGGGTGCGGTACTACCACTGGCCCCTGCGGTACTACCGCTCCCTCGAGCAGTACTACCGCACGCCACAGAGGCTTTAGCACTTGGATGCCTTCAAAACGCAGCTAAAGACAACAGACGGATCCAATAAAACCAGAACTGCAATAACTTCTGCAAATGAGCTCCGAATTGAGCAAACTCAAGTTTGTTGGATACAAGACAATGAGTGGAATCAAAATAGCGAAGAGTGAAACCTCCAACAGAGAAGAACCGGCATAACCTCCAACATCGAAAACATCATAGAAGATGCATGTGAACTCCGTTTTCGATGAACTCGAGCTTGTCAACAAGATGACCAAAAGCTCCAAAACTCACAAAGAGAAGCAAACAAGAACCAAGAAAGATGATGCGAGGATGCAATGTTTTGAGCTCTCTATGAATGATACGATCAAGCTACTCATCGAGAGCCCCCCTTGATAGTACGACAATCGATCCTATAACCCGGTCTCCTAACTACCATCATGAGACCGGTAAAATAGAAAACCTATCAAGGGAAAACCTTTGCCTTGCACATGGTCCACTTGAGCTAGATGATGACGATCTTGACTCCCTCAAGTTGGGCCACCTTTCTTGATTGTGTTGGCTCGATGAAGACTAGTTGATTGCTCCCCCATACTCCACTATGGGTGAGCCACTCTTCAGCACATCTTCACAAGTCCATTGTCACCACAATGGACGGCAAGCTTCAAGCATTTGATCTCTTCGTGATGCTTCACTTGAACTTGCACAACGCAACCTAACCCCACAAAGAACTCTCACGAAGATCCTGGGTTAGTACACAAAGCATAATTGAAAATGCTTACCATACCATGGGATCGCTTGATCCCTCTCGGTACATCTTCTACGCTTTGTGTGTTGATCAACTCGATTCACTCTTTTACTTAGTCTTGATCAACCTCTCACAAGACCAATATTTAGGTAATTCCTTGAATAGCACCTTGGTCATCACAAACTCTCCTTGAAACCAACAAATGTACTCCAAGAAAAGCCTATGGACAAAACCTTCAAATATAACTCAAGGCAACCATTAGTCCACAAAGATTGTCATCAATTACCAAAACCAAACATGGGGGCACCGCATGTTCTTTCAATCTCCCCCATTTTGGTAATTGATGACAATCACTTTCAAGAGAGTTTATACAAGGAATTATGCATCACCATGCAATGCAACAACCAATAATGCATGCGTATGAGATGCAAATGCTTAGGAACAAAACCAAAGCAAGGAAAAAACTCTGAAGACTTCTCCACAAAACTCTGTGAAACTTCTCCCCCATTGGCATCGATTGCCAAAATGGGCGAAAAGCTTAGAGGGCCAATATAAATTGTGGTCCTCCATAAGTTGTGTATTTCTCAACAAGAGAGTGGAATGCAATACACATATCCAACTGTCAATACTTGGAGGAAGACAAACTATATTGAGGCCCAAAGATTGCAACAGAAAGATATGTCACAAAGACAAAACAAAGAGAGACACAAGCAATCAGAAGATACCAATTGAAGCAAGCAATCAACGGATATCAATTGAAGCAAGCAATCAACGGATATCAATTGAACCAACGAGACCAATGATCCTACGTGCCACATGAATAAAGATATTATGATATGAGCAGAGGATTGTTCTAAAGAAACTGGAGAAGCTCCCCATGATTTGTGCACATCAAGAATTTTTGTATTTGGATACAAAGTGCACAAAATAGGATCATAGCTCCCCCAAAATCAATAGAGAATTACAACACGTGCAAGTGAGCATATAGGAAACTAAGCCTAGTACTTGGAACAAACACATGGTTGAGCAACAAGTAAAACAGGCAACTTAAGAATGGGCTCAACCAAAATGATGTGTGTGAGTCAAGTCAATGCACTTGAGAAGACTAATGTAAGGATGAGCATAAGCATCAACATAGTCTTGGATAAGTGAGATACACGGTGCATGACATGTCCTCCCCACACACACCCAACTAGCAAATGGGTTCACAAGCTCACTAAAAAGAGAATTAGCAACAAAGCTTGCGACCACCCATGGTGAAGATAGAAGATGAAAGCCTCATCAAGACGAGGGATACCAATTAAGATGGCAAAAGCCTCGTAGAGATAAGCATGAGGAAAATAATCTTCACCACACAAGAGTGCAACAAGATGCAACGAGATAAGACACGCACTCAAGGCAAAAGCTTCCACGGAGCCACCAAAGAAATAACAAGAAAGACAAGGTGGACGTGAAAGAAAGGATATCATCTAGAGATGTAATTTCTCTCAAGTGTATAAGGTTCTAGGTAGACGAGATCATGATATATATATATATATATATATATATATATATATATATATATATATATATATATATATATATATATATATATATATATATATATATATCTACAAAGAAGTATGTACACCCGAAATAGTTACAACACGAAGGAACACGATATCCAAGAGGAAGTCCTACATATACCAATAAGATATTTGCTTGGAAGCATAACACATGGCTAGATATGGTCTTATAGTATATAACTGAATTCCTACCACACACCCATCAACGACATCACAACTAGCAACATGAGATCATCGTTGATATGCTTTGAGAAAGGAAACAAGTAACACAAGAACTAATCAAGAAATTCATGCCATGATGGAACCTACACAAGGTTGCATGAAGGAAATGTATGCATGAGTAGATACTTGTTACGGAGATAGCATTGGAAGGATGTAGTAGATACCAATTGAATGTAAACGATAGTAGTTCATTAAGCGTCCTAGCTTGACTCCAATAAGTACATGGTGACACCACCTTCCTTTTGAATGAGCCGAGTATCCAATGCATCTCTAGTTGTTCCTAGAACAACACCACACAAAAATGGTACCCAAACTCATCTGGACCAAAGAGTTAGCAAACCAACAATACATATGACAAACTCCACATAAATATGTGCATATAGATATGAAAATGAATTTCATGCACATCTCATCCAATTTGATACTTGGTGGAGCTTCCCCTATATATTGGGTCAAAGAAAGAAAGCATGCCAAAGAAACTACATGAAGTAAATATGCATGCGTAGATACTTTCAAGAGCCGAGACCAAAAGACAAAGAAATACCAAGTGAAGAAAAGAAACCAAAGGAATAATCATCACTTGGAGGATATCCAATACAGATGCAACTAGGAATGAGATATCCATTGATACACGCAAAAAGAAAGATGTCGAACTCCCAAAAGAGAGAATGGTTCCAAACAAACCAAACTCTCTACAAAGTTTCATGATGGCACAAAGTACCAAAAAGAAACGGTTTGCATTCCACCAACACACACTTGATAAGGATCACAAGGTGAGCGTTCTAAGAAAAATAGGATAGCTCCCCCAAGCATTGTGCATTAGAGAGAATTTGCATTTGAATACAAAAAGCACAAGATGGGATCACCACTTTCACTATATCTATACAAACACTAGACAAACTCAAGGAAATAACAAGATCCACAAATGGTATGGAATACAATGGGAGTTGACACAATCCTAGGCAAGAGATAAGGCAAATAAAAGCAAAAGCCAATGTAAAGATGATCAATAAATTCTACTACACAAGTGAGTACCAATTGTCAAAAGACAAGAAGTAAACGGAAATAATTCCCGGTGGTAGATAGCAAGGATATCCAACATCATCTTCACAAGCAAACTGCAACTTGTAGAGCTAACATGCCACCTAGGAACAAGATAATTTACAATATCAATTCTAGGTGACAATATCTCAAATGTACACATTTTCTAGGATTGTAATATGCACATATCATATTACTCCTCCATAATGTGATACCTATTAAAGATAGACAAGAGGCAATTAAAAGGATCCAACAAGAGATAATTAATGGACCTTTTAGCATTTGAATTTCTCATGAGAAGACATACCACATAGCGACTAGATAATCTTGTAATATCAATACTAAGTGGTATTCCCCATGTACCCACCTTTATAGGATTGCGAAGTGCACAAAGCACATCACTCCCCCATAATGAGATATTCCATTAATCTCTCACACGAGCCAACTAAGATACAACCAAGATGCAGTAAGGCTCAACGAACGACACACATGTACATGATGTGCAAACCAACATACACAAAGGCAATTTGGAGACACATCATATACAAACACATGCAAGGAACAAAACCAAAACATGCAAGGGGGCAAGTAACTTTCAATGTAAGCAATTTAAGTACAAGTTACAACAAGGAGGCACATTGGATATAAGATATAAGCTTGATGATTCAATTGACTTGGCTTGAGACAATAAGAGTGATGAAGTCCCCTTAATTCTTCATAATGTAGCCAAGTCTCCAATGTCCTCCAACATCACCTATTGATCAAGTTTGAGCTTGTTGGTCCCCAACCAAGTTGGGTCCTAAGAGGTTAGTCACAATAGGCTTGGCTACCCAAATGGTTCTTTGCTTCAAACCACTTTGAGTACCAACAAACTTGGCAACCACATTGCCAACCTTATCCTTCCCAAGAGAATAGACATCATCAATAATAATTGGGTTGGATAAGTTACCACTAGTGCATGAAGAAGCGAGGTGACCTTTCTCAGGACATAGGTAGCAACGCCTACTCTTCACTTTCTTCTCACTTGATTTCTAAACTCGAGAAGCATTAGCTTGAGTCTTCTTGGGAAGAGGCCTTTCTTCAACTTGAGGTTGAGCATGAGAATGCACTTGTGGCCGCTTCCCTTGTTGCTTGTCACTAATGGCCTTCTTCTTTAATGGGCAAGATCTAACATGATGCCCTTCAATTTTTGCACTTGAAGAAAATAATCTTGGCCAAACTCTTGACTTGTTTTTGGCCCTTCTTGTTGTTGCTCTTGGACTTATTCTTCTTATTGGAGTTGAATCCAAGTCCACCTTTGTCATTGGGGGATTTTTGTACACTCAAGATATTATTGAGTGTGGCATTCCCTTCATGACACTTTTCCAAATCTTTCTTCAAAGAAGTGACTTGGGCCTTGAGCTCTTTGATTTCCTCTACATGGTTAGTCTGAATACAAGCACTAGAGGAAGTATAAGCTTCATCTTTAGAGCAACAAGGCAAGGAAAGAAATTCATCACAAGATGTACCAATGTTATGCATGGATGAATCACAAGGACTAGCACAAGGCAATATAGCATTTTGAATAATAGTAGTGCTAGTATCCACATGAGGCTCACTAGATGTTACCTTAGCAAGTATGCCCTCATGAGCTAACTTTAGCACATTATGGGATACTAGAAGATCACCATGAGAGCTTGTGAGCTTTACATGATTTTCTTCCAACATCCCATAATTGCTAGATAGCAACTCAAGTTGAGCCCTTAGCTCAACATTCTCCTTCAATATGGATGCTTCACAAGAGACAGAGTTAGTAGCACAAGCATCATCATTAGCAACAAGAGGAGAATACAACTTGGCAAGCTCTTTTGAATATGAAGCTTTAAGTTGAGCATGAGACTCGGTGAGTTTGATGAGCTCACTCTTAATGACCCTTGAGCCATTGTCGAGGTGCTCAAAGTCCTCAAGGAGTTTAGCATGCGCAACTTCAAGCTCCTCATTTTCAGTTTCAAAATCATTGGCCACCTCAAGAGCTCTATCACGAGATTCCCTCACTCTAGATAATTCTAGAGCAAAAGTCTCCTCAAGAGATTCCTTGGTGGTTTGTTCAAGTTCAAGAGCTTGAGAGAGGTCCACAATCTCATTAGCGTAATCACGCTCATGACCTTCCATTTTCTCAATGGTGACCTGGTCCACCTACCAAGTTCAGTAGTAACTTGATCTGAAGTTTCATGATCATCATCATTATCTTCCTCTCTTGTTGGTGTAGGCATCACGAAAACAGTTTTTCCTGGTGTGCTACTTTCCAATTCGAGAGAAGGTACAACTACCTCATCAAGTTCTCTTTCCTCTCACTCACTTCTTTTGAGAGAAACTCCTTCTCTAGAAAGGACCCATTCTTGGCAACAAAGATCTTGCCTTCGGATCTGTGGTAGAAGGTATACCCAATGGTCTCTTTAGGGTATCCTATGAAGACACACTTCTCCACTTTGGGTTCAAGCTTACCAGGCTGAAGTTGTTTGACATATGCATCGCATCCCCAAACTTTAAGAAATGGCAGCATAGGTTTGTTGCCAAACCATAGTTCATACGGTGTCGTATCAACGGATTTAGATGGTGCCCTATTTAATGTGAATGCGGTTGTCTCTAATGCATAACCCCAAAATGATAAAGGCAAATCGGTAAGAGACACCATAGAACGCACCATATCTAATAAAGTACGGTTACGACGTTCGGACACACCATTACGCTGTGGTGTTCCAGGTGGCGTGAGTTGTGAAACAATTCCACATTTTTTTAAATGAAGGCCAAACTCGTAACTCAAATATTCACCTCCACGATCAGATCGTAGAAATTTTATTTTCTAGTTATGATGATTCTCTACTTCACTCTGAAATTCTTTGAACTTTCAAATGTCTCGGATTTGTGATTCATCAAGTAGATATACCCATATGTAAATCATCTGTAAAGGTTAGAAAATAAAGATACCCACCGTGTGCCTCAACACTCATCAGACCGCATACATTGGTATGTATTATTTCTAATAAGTCATTAGCTCGCTCCATTGTTCTAGAGAACGGAGTTTTAGTCATCTTGCCCATGAGGCACGGTTCGCAAGTATCAAATGATTCATAATCAAGTGATTCCAAAATTTCATCCGCATGGAGTTTCTTCATGCGCTTTACATCAATATGACCTAAATGACAGTGCCACAAGTATGTTGCACTATCATTATCAACTTTGTATCTTTTGGCATCAATATTATGAATATTTGTATCACTACGATCGAGATTCAATAAACCATTTACATTGGGTGTATGACCATAGAAGGTTTTATTCATGTAAACATAACAACAATTATTCTCTGACTTAAATGAATAACTGTATTGCAATAAACACAATCTAATCTTGTTCATGCTCAACGCAAACACCAAATAACATTTATTTAGGCTCAACACTAATCCCGAAGGTAGAGGGAGTGTGCGATGGCTATCATATCAATCATGGAAACACTTCCAACACACATCGTCACCTCGCCCTTAACTAGTCTCCGTTTAAACTCCTGTTTCGAGTTTCTAATCTTAGCAACTGAACCAGTATCAAATACCCAGGAGCTACTAAGAGCACCAGTAAGGTACACATCAATAACATGTATATCAAATATGCCTTCGTTTACTTTGCCATCCTTCTTATCTGCCAAGTATTTGGGACAATTCCGCTTTCAGTGACCATTTCCTTCGTAGTAGAAGCACTCGGTTTCACGCTTGTGTCTAGCTTTGGGCTTTTTCACGGGAGCGACAAATTGCTTGCCATTCCTTTTGAAGTTCCCTTTCTTTCCCTTGCCCTTTTTCCTGAAACTAGTGGTCTTATTAACCATCAAAACTTGATGCTCTTTCTTGATTTCCACCCCCGTCGATTTCAGCATCGTGAATAGCTCGGAAATTGTTTTAGTAATTCCTTGCATATTATAGTTCATCACGAAGATCTAGTAGCTTGGTGATAGTGACTGGAGAACTCTGTCAACCACTATCTTATCTGGAAGATTAACTCCCACTTGATTCAAGCGATTGTACTACCTAGACATTCTGAGCACATGCTCACTGGCTGAGCTATTCTCCTCCATCTTGTAGGCAAAGTACTTGTCAGAGGTCTCATACCTCTCAACACGGGAATGAGCCTGAAATACCAATTTAAGCTCTTGAAACATCTCATATGTTCCATGGCATTCAAAACGTCTTTGGAGCCCTGATTCTAAGCCGTAAAGCATGGCGCACTAAACTATCAAGTAGTCATCAGATCGAGCCTGTTAAACGTTCAAACGTCTGTATCAGCTCCTAGAACGGGCCTGTCACCTAGCGGTGCATCAAGGACATAATTCTTCTATGCAGTAATAAGGATAATCCTTAGATCACGGACCCAGTCCGCATTGTTGCTACCAACATATTTCAACTTAGTTTTCTCTAGGGACGCATTAAAAAATACAAGGGAACGGTAACACGGGCCATTGTTCTACAACATAGATATGCAAATACTATCAAGACTAAGTTCATGATAAATTAAGTTCAATTAATCAAATTACTAATGAACTCCCACTTAAATTAACCTATGCAGAGAAGTTGGAGATGAACAAGAAGTATGCAAGGGATTGCAAAGCACTGATAGCTGGCTAAGGACTTTTCCAGGTCACTAGTGGAGACAAGACCTATGCAGTTGGCACAAACCTATAGATATGTGGGTGCAAGAAATGGGACATCACTGGAGTTCCTTGCAACCATGCTTGTTCTGCCATCTATAGGTCTAAACAGCTGCTAGAGGACCATATCAATGTGTTCTTCAAGAAATCAATGTACTTGGAGTCATATAAGCCAGTAATTTACCCTGTTCATGGTCCAGATAGCTGGGTGAAAACTGTTGGGGAACGTAGCAGAAATTCAAAATTTTCCTACATGTCACCAAGATCTATCTATGGAGAAACCAACAACGAGGGGAAGGAGAGTGCATCTACATACCCTTGTAGATCGCTAAGCGGAAGCGTTCAAGTGAACGGGGTTGATGGAGTCGTACTCGCCGTGATCCAAATCACCGATGACCAAGTGCCGAACGGACGACACCTCCGCGTTCAACACACGTACAGCCTGGTGACGTCTCCCGTGCCTTGATCCAGCAAGGAGAGAGGGAGAGGTTGAGGAAGACTCCATCCAGCAGCAGCACGACGGCGTGGTGGTGGTGGAGGAGTGTGGCAATCTTGCAGGGCTTCGCCAAGCACCGCGGGAGAGGAGAAGGACTTGGGAGAGGGGGAGGGCTGCGCCAGCACAATGGTGTGGTTGCCCTCCCACCCCTTTCATATATATATAGGGGCAAGGGAGAGGGGGGCCGGCCCCCCTCAGATCCCATCTGAGGAGGGGCGGAGGCCAGGAGGGGTTGGCTTGCCCCCCAAGGCAAGGGGGGGGCGCCCCCTTCTAGGGTTCCCCCAAACCCTAGGCGCCTTGGGCCCTTGTGGGGGGGGGGGCGCACCAGCCCACCTGGGGCTGGTCCCCTCCCACATGTGGCCCATGCAGCCCTCCGGGGCCGGTGGTCCCACTTGGTGGACCCCCGGGACCCTCCTGGTGGTCCCGGTACGTTACCGATAAAACCCGAAACTCTTTCGGTGACCAAAACAGGACTTCCCATATATAAATCTTTACCTCCGGACCATTCCGGAACTCCACGTGACGTCCGGGATCTCATCCGGGACTCCGAACAACATTCGGTAACCACATACAAACTTCCTTTATAACCCTAGCGTCATCGAACCTTAAGTGTGTAGACCCTACGGGTTCGGGAACCATGCAGACATGACCGAGACGTTCTCCAGTCAATAACCAACAGCGGGATCTGGATACCCATGTTGGTTCCCACACGTTCCATGATGATCTCATCGGATGAACCATGATGTCGAGGATTCGATCAATCCCGTATACAATTCCCTTTGTCTAGCGGTATTGTACTTGCCCGAGATTCGATCGTTGGTATCCTGATACCTTGTTCAATCTCATTACCAGCAAGTCTCTTTACTCGTTCCGTAACACATCATCCCGTAATCAACTCCTTGATCACATTGTGCACATTATGATGATGTCCTACCGAGTGGGCCCAGAGATACCTCTCCGTCACACGGAGTGACAAATCCCAGTCTTGATTCGTGCCAATCCAACAGACACTTTCGGAGATACCTGTAGTGTACCTTTATAGCCACCCAGTTACGTTGTGATGTTTGGCACACCCAAAGCATTCCTACGGTATCCGGGAGTTGCACAACCTCATGGTCTAAGGAAATGATACTTGACATTAGAAAAGCTTTAGCATACGAACTACACGATCTTTGTGCTAGGCTTAGGATTGGGTCTTGTCCATCACATCATTCTCCTAATGATGTGATCCCATTATCAACGACATCCAATGTCCATGGTCAGGAAACCGTAACCATCTATTGATCAACGAGCTAGTCAACTAGAGGCTTACTAGGGACATGGAGTTGTCTATGTATCCACACATGTATCTGAGTTTCCTATCAATACAATTCTAGCATGGATAATAAACGATTATCATGAACAAGGAAATATAATAATAACCTATTTATTATTGCCTCTAGGGCATATTTCCAACAGTCTCCCACTTGCACTAGAGTCAATAATGTAGTTCACATCGCCATGTGATTAACATTCACAGGTCACATCGCCATGTGACCAACATCCAAGAGTTTACTAGAGTCAATAATCTAGTTCACATCACTATGTGATTAACACTCAACGAGTTATGGGTTTGATCATGTTGCTTGTGAGAGAGGTTTTAGTCAACGGATCTGCAACATTCAGATCCGTATGTACTTCGCAAATCTCTACACTATATTTGGAGCCATTTCAAATAACTGTTCTACTTGGAGCTATTCTAAATTGGTGCTCCATTATACGTATCCGGTATCTCTACTCAGAGCTATCCGGATAGGTGGTAAGCTTGCATCGACGTAACTCTTTACGTCGAACTCTTTATCACCTGCATGATCGAGAAACATATCCTTATTCCTCTAAGGATAATTTTGACCGCTATCTGGTGATCTACTCCTAGATCACCTTTGTACCCTCTTGCCAGACACGTGGCAAGGCACACATCAGGTGCGGTACTCAGCATGGCATACCGTATAGAGCCTATGACAAAAGCATAGGGGACGACCTTCGTCCTTCCTCTTTCTTCAGCCGTGGTCGAGCTTTAACTCTTAACTTCATACCTTACAACTCAGGCAAGAACTCCTTCTTTGACTGATCCATCTTGAACACTTTCAAGATCATGTCAAGGTATGTGCTCATTTGAAAGTGCCATTAAAGTTTTTGATCTATCCTTATAGATCTTGATGCTCAATGTTCAAATAGCTTAATCCAGGTTCTCCATTGAAAAACACCTTTCAAATAACCCTATATGCTTTCTAGAAATTCTACATCATTTCCGATCTACAATATGTCATCCACATATACTTATCAGAAATTCTATAGTGCTCCCACTCACTTCTTTGGAAATACAAGTTTCTTATAAACTTTGTATAAACCCAAAATCTTTGATCATCTCATCAAAGTGTACATTCCAACTCCGAGATGCTTACTCCAGTCCTTAGAAGGATTGCTGGAGCTTTGCATACTTGTTAGCATCTTTCAGGATCGACAAAATCTTCTGGTTGTATCACATACAACCTTTCCTCAAGAACAAGGAAACAATATTTTGACATCCCATCTGCAAGATTTCATAAATAATGCAGTACCTGCTAATTCCAACAGACTCTTAGCATCGCTACGAGTGAGAAAGTCTCATCGTAGTCAACTCCTTGAACTTGTCGGGAAACACCTTGACGACAAGTCGAGCTTTCTCAATGGTGACACTTACCATCATTGTCTGTCTTCCTTTTAAAATCCATATGTGCCCAACAGCCTCACGACCATCAAGTAGTTCTTTCAAAGTCTACACTTTGTTTTCATACATGGATCCTCTCTCGGATTTTATGGCCTTGAGCCATTTTTCGGAATCCGGGCCCACCATCGCTTCTCCATAGCTCATAGGTTCATCGTTGTCCAACAACGTGACCTTTTAAGACAGGGTTACCACTTAGAAGTTGTACACACCCTTGTCAACCTATGAGGTTCGATAGTAACTTGATCTGAAGCTCCATGATCATCATCATTAGCTTTCTCTTCAACTAAGGCAGGGGCCACAGAAACATTTTTCCTGTGCTTGCGCTACTCTCTGCCTGAAGTCAAGGTTCAACAACCTTATCAAGTTCTATCTTCCTCCCACTCAATTCTTTCGAGAGAAACTTTTCCTCGAGAAAGGACCCGATTCTAGAAACAATCCCTATTGCTTTGAGATCTGAATTAGGAGGTATACCCAACTGTTTTGGGTGTCCTATGAAGATGCATTTTATCCGCTTTGGGTTCGAACTTATCAACCTGAAACTTTTTCACATAAGCGTCGCAGCCCCAAACTTTTAAGAAACGACAACTCAGGTTTCTCCAAACCATAGTTCAAACGATTTCGTCTCAATGGAATTACGTGGTGCCCTATTAAAGTGAGTGCAGTTGTCTCTAATGCCTAACCCATGAACGATAGTGGTAATTCGATAACAGACATCATGGTACGTACCATATTCAATAGGGTGCAACTATGATGTTCGGACACACCATCACACTATGGTGTTCCAGGCGGTATTAGTTGTGAAACAATTTCCACAGTGCCAAACTCGTAACTTAGATATTCATTTCTATGATCATATCATAGACATTTTATCCTCTTATCACGAAGATCTTCAACTTCATTCTGAAATTATTTGAACCATTCAATAATTCAGACTTGTGTTTCATCAAGTAAATATACTCAGTATCTACTCAAATCATCTGTGAAGTAAGAGCATAACGATATCCACTGCGTGCCTCAGCACTCATTGGACTGCACACATCAAAATGTGTTACTTCCAACAAGTTCCTTTCTTGTTCCATTTTACTGAAACCGAAGCTTTCAGTCATCTTGCCCATGTGGTATGATTTGCATATCTCAAGTGATTCAAAATCAAGTGAGTCCAAACGGTCCATCTGCATGGAGTTTCTTCATGCGTATATACCACTAGACATGGTTCACATTACTCAATCCTTTTTTCAAAAAATGAGTGAGTCCAAAGATCCATCAACATGGAGCTTCTTCATGCGTTTTATACAAATATGACTTACATGGCAGTGCCACAAGTAGGTGGTACTATCATTACTATCTTATATCTTTTGGCATGAACATGTGTATCACTATGATCGAGATTCAATAAAGCATTCATTTTAGGTGCAAGACCATTGAAGGTATTATTCAAATAAATAGAGTAACCATTATTCTCCTTAAATGAATAACCGTATTGCGATAGACATAATCCAATCATGTCTATGCTCAACGCAAACACAAAATAACAATTATTTAGGTTTAACACCAATCTCGATGGTAGAGGGAGCGTGCGATGCTTGATCACATCAACCTTGGAAACACTTCCAACACATCTCGTCAACTCACCTTTAGCTAGTCTCCGTTTATTCCGTAGCTTTTATTTCGAGTTACTAACACTTAGCAACCGAACCGGTATCTAATACCCTGATGCTACTAGGAGTACTAGTAAAGTACACATTCACATAATGTATATCCAATATACTTCTATCAACAGCCTTCTCATCTACCAAGTATCTAGGGTAATTCTGCTCCAGTGGCTGTTCCCCTTATTACAGAAGCACTCAGTCTCGGGTTTGGGTTCAACCTTGGGTTTCTCCACTAGAGCAGCAGCTGATTTGCCGTTTCATGAAGTATCCCTTCTTTCCCTTGCCCTTGTTAAAACTAGTGGTTTCACTAACCATCAACAATTGATGCTCCTTCTTGATTTCTACTTTCGCGGTGTCAAGCATCACGAATATTTCAAGGATCAGCATATCTATCCCTGATAGTTCATCACGAAGCTCTAGCAGCTTGGTGGCAATGACTTTGGAAAAACATCACTATCTTATCTGGAAGATCAACTCCCATTCGATTCAAGTGATCGTTGTACTCAGACAATCTGAGCACAAGCTCAACGATTGAGCTTTTCTCCCGTAGTTTGCAGGCCAAGAAAATCGTCGAAGGTCTTATACCTCTTGACGTGGGCACGAGCCTGAAATCCCAATTTCAGCCCTCGAAACATCTCATATGTTCCGCGACATTTCAAAATGTCTTCGGTGCCTCAATTCTAAACCATTTAACATTACCGAACTATCACGTAGTTATCTAAACATGTATGTTCGATGTTCGCAACATCCACAAACGACGTTTGGGGTTTAGCACACTGAGCGGTGCATTAAGGACATAAGCCTTCTACTGTCCGCATAATTGCTACTGTCAACTTTCAACTATATTTTCTCTAGGAACGTATCTAACTCAGTAGAACTAAAGCGCGAGCTTACGACATAATTTGCAAAGATCTTTTGACTATGTTCAGGATAATTAAGTTCATCTTATGAACTCCCACTCAGATAGACATCCCTCTAGTCATCTAAGTGATTACATGATCCGAGTCAACTAGGCCGTGTCCGATCATCACGTGAGACGGACTAGTCATCATCGGTGAACATCTTCATGTTGATCGTATCTACCATACGACTCATGCTCGACCTTTCGGTCTCTTGTGTTCCGAGGCCATGTCTGTACATGCTAGGCTCATCAAGTCAACCTAAGTGTTCTGCGTGTGTAAATCTGGCTTACACCCGTTGTATGTGAACGTAAGAATCTATCACACCCGATCATCACGTGGTGCTTCGAAACGACGAACTTTCGCAACGGTGCACAGTTAGGGGAACACTTTCTTGAAATTTTAATGAGGGATCATCTTATTTACTACCGTCGTTCTAAGCAAATAAGATGTATAAACATGATAAACATCACATGCAATCAAATAGTGACATGATATGGCCAATATCATATTGCTCCTTTTGATCTCCATCTTCGGGGCTCCATGATCATCATCGTCACCGGCATGACACCATGATCTCCATCATCATGTATTCATGAAGTTGTCACATCAACTATTACTTCTACTACTATGGCTAACACTTTAGCAATAAAGTAAAGTAATTACATGACGATTTAAGTTGACACGCAGGTCATAAATAAATTAAGACAACTCCTATGGCTCCTGCCGGTTGTCATACTCATCGACATGCAAGTCGTGATTCCTATTACAAGAACATGATCATCTCATACATCACATATATCATTCATCACATCCTTTTGGACATATCACATCACATGGCATACCCTGCAAAAACAAGTTAGACGTCCTCTAATTGTTGTTTGCATGTTTTACGTGGGTGCTATGGGTTTCTAGCAAGAACGTTTCTTACCTACGCAAAACCACAACATGATATGTCAATTGCTATTTACCCTTCATAAGGACCCTTTTCATCGAATCCGATCCGACTAAAGTGGGAGAGACAGACACCCGCCAGCCACCTTATGCAACTAGTGCATGTCAGTCGGTGGAACCGGTCTCACGTAAGCGTACGTGTAAGGTTGGTCCGGTCCGCTTCATCCCACAATGCCGTCGAAACAAGATTGGACTAGTAACGGTAAGCATATTGAACAAAATCAACGCCCACAACTACTTTGTGTTCTACTCGTGCATAGAATCTACACAATAGACCTAGCTCATGATGCCACTGTTGGGGAACGTAGCAGAAATTCAAAATTTTCCTACGTGTCACCAAGATCTATCTATGGAGAAACCAGCAACGAGGGGAAGGAGAGTGCATCTACATACCCTTGTAGATTGCTAAGCGGAAGCGTTCAAGTGAACGGGGTTGATGGAGTCATACTCGCCGTGATCCAAATCACCGATGACCAAGTGCCGAACGGACGGCACCTCCGCGTTCAACACACGTACAGCCCGGTGACGTCTCCCATGCCTTGATCCATCAAGGAGAGAGGGAGAGGTTGAGGAAGACTCCATTCAGCAGCAGCACGATGGCATGGTGGTGGTGGAGGAGCGTGGCAATCCTGCAGGGCTTCGCCAAGCACCGCGGGAGAGGAGAAGGACTTGGGAGAGGGGGAGGGCTGCGCCAGCACAATGGTGTGGTTGCCCTCCCACCCCTTTCATATATATAGGGGCAAGGGAGAGGGGGGCCGGCCCCCCTCAGATCCCATCTGAGGAGGGGCGGCGGCCAGGAGGGGTTGGCTTGCCCCCCAAGGCAAGGGGGGCGCCCCCTTCTAGGGTTCCCCCAAACCCTAGGCACCTTGGGCCCTTGTGGGGGGCGCACCAGCCCACCTGGGGCTGGTCCCCTCCCACATGTGGCCCACGCAGCCCTCCGGGGCCGGTGGTCCCACTTGGTGGACCCCCGGGACCCTCCTGGTGGTCCCGGTACGTTACCGATAAAACCCGAAACTCTTTCGGTGACCAAAACAGGACTTCCCATATATAAATCTTTACCTCCGAACCATTCCGGAACTCCTCGTTATGTCCGGGATCTCATCCGGGACTCCGAACAACATTCGGTAACCACATACAAACTTCCTTTATAACCCTAGCGTCATCGAACCTTAAGTGTGTAGACCCTACGGGTTCGGAAACCATGCAGACATGACCGAGACGTTCTCCAGTCAATAACCAACAGCTGGATCTGGATACCCATGTTGGTTCCCACACGTTCCACGATGATCTCATCGGATGAACCACAATGTCGAGGATTCGATCAATCCCGTATACAATTCCCTTTGTCTAGCGGTATTGTACTTGCCCGAGATTCGATCGTTGGTATCCCGATACCTTGTTCAATCTCGTTACCGGCAAGTCTCTTTACTCGTTCTGTAACACATCATCCCGTAATCAACTCCTTGATCACATTGTGCACATTATGATGATGTCCTACCGAGTGGGCCCAGAGATACCTCTCCGTCACACGGAGTGACAAATCCCAGTCTCGATTCGTGCCAACCCAACAGACACTTTCGGAGATACCTGTAGTGTACCTTTATAGCCACCCAGTTACGTTGTGACGTTTGGCACACCCAAAGCATTCCTACGGTATCCGGGAGTTGCACAACCTCATGGTCTAAGGAAATGATACTTGACATTAGAAAAGCTTTAGCATACGAACTACACGATCTTTGTGCTAGGCTTAGGATTGGGTCTTGTCCATCACATCATTCTCCTAATGATGTGATCCCGTTATCAACGACATCCAATGTCCATGGTTAGGAAACCGTAACCATCTATTGATCAACGAGCTAGTCAACTAGAGGCTTACTAGGGACATGGAGTTGTCTATGTATCCACACATGTATCTGAGTTTCCTATCAATACAATTCTAGCATGGATAATAAACGATTATCATGAACAAGGAAATATAATAATAATCTATTTATTAATGCCTCTAGGGCATATTTCCAACAAAAACTCCAACATCTGACATTGACCCACCACAATTCAAAGATGACAAGAAGGGGCCAGCAGAAGAGAAAAGGAAAAAAAGGAAAGTTTGAGCCACCTCAAGTAAAGCAGACATCTAGGATGGTTACTATAACATGTGGGAACTGCAAGCTGCAGGGACACAAGTACACAAGTTGTACAAAGCCATTGAGGCCTGATCTGCAAATTAGGAGGAACAAGCACATGGTATTTTCAATTTGAAATTACTTGAGTGTTCATTTATATTGACTGATCATTATAAAGTTGTTTACATTTTTAGTTACAGGAAAACAGGAGTGTGCCTGAATGGGCAGCATGGTGCAGGATCACCAGCTACTAGAAGTGCTAGGGGTGCAACTTCATCATCTACTGCAAACTCTTCTCCTGCTGCTGGAAGAGGTGCAAAGACTTCTGGTGCTGCTGGAAGGGGTGCAACCTGATGTCTACTACACAACCTTCTTCTTGTAGACGTTGTTGGGCCTCCAAGTGCAGAGGTTTGTAGGACAGTAGCAAATTTCCCTCAAGTGGATGACCTAAGGTTTATCAATCCGTAGGAGGCGTAGGATGAAGATGGTCTCTCTCAAGCAACCCTGCAACCAAATAACAAAGAGTCTCTTGTGTCCCCAACACACCCAATACAATGGTAAATTGTATAGGTGCACTAGTTTGGCGAAGAGATGGTGATACAAGTGCAATATGGATGATAGATATAGGTTTTTGTAATCTGAAAATATAAAAACAACAAGGTAGTAAGTGGTAAAAGTGAGCGTAAACGGTATTGCAATGATAGGAAACAAGGCCTAGGGTTCATACTTTCACTAGTGCAAGTTATCTCGACAATAATAACATAGTTGGATCATATAACTATCCCTCAACATGCAACAAAGAGTCACTCCAAAGTCACTAATAGCAGAGAACAAACAAAGAGATTATGGTAGGGTACGAAACCACCTCAAAGTTAATCTTTCCAATCAATCCGTTGGGCTATTCCTATAAGTGTCACAAACAGCCCTAGAGTTCGTACTAGAATAACACCTTAAGACACAAATCAACCAAAACCCTAATGTCACCTAGATACTCCAATGTCACCTCAAGTATCCGTGGGTATGATTATACGATATGCATCACACAATATTCATCTATTCAACCAACACATAGAACATCAAAGAGTGCCTCAAAGTTTCTACCGGAGAATCAAGACGAAAACGTGTGCCAACCCCTATGCATAAGTTCATGGGCGGAACCCGCAAGTTGGTCACCAAAACATACATCAAGTGAATCACGTGATATCCCATTGTCACCACAGATATGCATGACAAGACATACATCAAGTGTTCTCAAATCATTAAAGACTCAATCCGATAAGATAACTTCAAAGGGAAAACTCAATCCATTACAAGAGAGTAGAGGGGGAGAAGAAACATAAGATCCAACTATAATAGCAAAGCTCGCGATACACCAAGATCATGCCAAATCAAGAACACGAGAGAGAGAGAGAGAGAGATCAAACACATAGCTACTGGTACATACCCTCAGCCCCGAGGGTGAACTACTCCCTCCTCGTCATGGAGAGCGCTGGGATGATGAAGATGGCCACTGGTGAGGGTTCCCCCCTCCGACAGGGTGCCGGAACAGGGCCCCGATTGGTTTTTGGTGGCTACAGATGCTTGCGGCGGCGAAACTCCCGATCTCTTCTGTTCTTTGGAAGTTTTAGGGTACGTGGGTATATATGGGTGAAAGAAGTACGTCGGTGGACCTCCGGGCTGTCCACGAGGCAGGGGGCACGCCCCTAGGGGGGTGGGCGCGCCCCTCACCCTTGTGGGAAGCCCGGGACTCCCCTGGCGTGCACTCCAAGTTTTTCTGGTAGCCTTCCTTCCAAAAATAACTTCTCCAGTTGATTTCATTTTGTTTCGACCCCGTTTGATATTCCTTTTCTTCGAAACACTGAAATAGGCAAAAAAAACAGCAATTCTGGGCTGGGCCTCCGGTTAATAGGTTAGTCCCAATAATAATATAAAAGTGGATAATAAAGCCCAATATTGCCCAAAATAGTAGATAATATAGCATGGAGCAATCAAAAATTATAGATACGTTGGAGACGTATCAAGCATCCCCAAGCTTAATTCCTGCTCGTCCTCGAGTAGGTAAATGATAAAAAAGATAATTTTTGATGTGGAATGCTAGTTGGCATAATTTCAATGTAATTCTTCTTAATTATGGTATGAATGTCGGATTTCGGGTTCCGGCAGACCCTTGAGGTTCGAACACTAGGGTGCGCGCGGAGATTTTGCCTTCTACCTACCTGCACCCCACCGCCTCGCTAAGATCTAAGCTATGGAAAGAACAGCACAAGAGACACAGGGTTTATACTGGTTCGGGCCACCGTTGTGGTGTAATACCCTACTCCAGTTTGTGGTGTGGTGGATTGCCTCTTGGGCTGATGATGATGAGCAATACAAGGAAGAACAGCCTCGCGAGGGTCTGTTCTTGGTTGGGGCGATGAACTGCTAGGAGGAGTTCAGGCACCCTTCTCTCTCTCTCTCTCTCTCTCTCTCCGTCTCTTCTCCAATCTGATTCTCTGTATCTCCCCCTACCCTGGGGGTGGCTAGTCCTATTTATAGGCAAAGGCCCTGGGCCTCTTCCCAAATATTGAGCGGGAAGGGCGCCAACAATTGGCCATTTTGAAGGGGAACATCTGGTACACTTATCCTGACTAAAGTTGGTCTTCGCCTGCCAAAGGCTCTGGTGGTGACGCTGGCTTGGGCTCCACAATGACCTCCTCCCTGTCGTTGGGCTGGTCTTGGTCTCGTTGCACCGAAACGGGTGCCTTTGCTTGATGCTCTCGCCTGCGCTTGCTTCCTTTGCACCAAAGAGGAAAGGAGGACACTACGCGGGCTGGCGCCCGCCTGGCGCCCTTGGTCGTCATGGCTTGCATCACGGGCACCTCGTGAGGTACCCCGCCTTGATCTCTCCGCCTCCTCGCGAGCCAGCCTGATGACGCCGTGCCCGAGGAAGCTCCGTGTTGTCCGCCCCGCGAGGCTTGGCCCCTCGCGAGGGTCTTGGGTCTGTGTTGATGAAGATGGGCCGTGCTGGGCCCCGTTTTGAGCCACGCCGCAGGCCGCAGGCAGGCAAGTCTGGGGACCCCCGTTCCCATAACACCGACAGTAGCCCCCGGGCCCAAGGCGCGCCCGGACTTGGCCGTGCAGGGTAGCGAAAGGGCAAGGGCGAAGCGCCGTGGGCCCTAACAGCCTCTGGCCTTGGGCGCCGCGTGGTGGTTGATTGGACGTGGGCGTCTCCGCTTTGCCACGACGCCTCGGCAACCGCACGGATTGGACAAGTCCCTGCATGCAAAGCGGGTCATGATAACCTGCGATCGTGGAGGTCGGCGGTTGGCCTTCGCCGGCCATAAATACGGAACGACACGCGCCCTTTCGGTCCGTCTCTTCTTGCTTCTCCTTCTTCCCGGTCCTTGCTCCATCTTGCTGCGATGGCTTCGTCGAGGAGGTTCTCGGCCGCAGAGGAGGGGAAGGCTCGCCAGGTTGAGCCTGCCTCTCCCCCACCCAAGCGCGGCCGAGGGCGCCCTCGCAAACATCCTTTGGCCACCACGGCAGCTCCCCGCGGCCATGGAGATGGTTTCCAGCATGGTGACGGGCGGACGGCTGCGGCCGAGGGGCGTGCTTTGGTCACGCGTCCCCCTAGGCCGCGCTTTCGCACTGCAGAGGTGCTGCCGGAGTTCGTTCTATGGTCGGCAGAGCCGACTAGCACCCGGCTTCAACTTCCTCGCTTCCTCCTCGGCGAGCTCCCGGTCGGCGCCCCGGGCGGCCTCTGGCTTCAGGCAGACGGCTGCTGCAGCCGGGCCTCATGGGGTTCACTGGAGGTCTCCACAGCCGGGAGCCTGGCCTTGACCCGCGGTTGGCAGACGTTTGCCCGCGCGCGCGGCCTGAGCCGTCGGTGCACCCTGCACTTCAAGTTTGACGGCGATGCCACCCTCTACGTGAGGGTGTTTGGGGAAGGTGGTCGCCGCGTTGGGTGCTGCCCTGAGGGCGACGACCGCGGCCGGGGACCCAACCCCGGCGATGATGGAGAGGACAGCGCTCGCGTGATTGGCAGCGCTCAGGGTTCCCCAAGCTTCACCGGTTCTTCTTCAGGCAGCGACTCTTCTAGCAGTGGCCGCGGTCAGCCTCCATGCCGTCGTACCTACTTGGAAGGTGGTGGCGCGTCTGCCTGCCATCACGCCTCGGTGAAGCGCGAGAGGGAGTCTGCTTGAGCCCCGGAGGCGGTCCGAGTCTTCCCTGCAGGCCGGTGTGAGGCGAGCTGCGCCTGATTTGCTCTTTCTTTTCCTTTTTCCTGCGTAAAAAGGCAGTAGCGTGGAGCCCCGCGGGGGCATGTTTGGGTTATTGCTGTTAGTCATCGCTTTGCTTTCGTTATCGTGCCTTCCGGCTATGTGCCCGCGCGTGGATAGTTCCCGGCCCCAGCCGTGGGGGGGCGACCGACCCAGGCCCTGTGTTCGTGTCACGGTGCCCGTGGGGCATGAACTGGAGGGGTGCTCCTGTAATGGACCCAGGTCGCGAACCTTTGAACGACTAGGACAGAAACACTCACGAGGGCACTCGGCTGCCCCCCTCGCGAGGCCTTGCATAAGAGAAATCGAGGTAGGAGAGTGAAAAGGCGAAGAACCGCAAGTCAAAGATGGTAACAGCTTCAACAAAAGTTCGAATGAGAATGAACAAGCCAACTGCGGAAAGCAAATGAAAAAGCCGCTCCGACACCTAATCTAGTCTTCGACGTCTTCTCACCAGCGCGGAGCTAAGTGCTGCCACTGGGTGTGGGAGGGAGCCCCAGGGCCTGAGGCCGGCGCTCCTGAGACTCCGGGGCGTGTACAGCCCCTACTCATTATTACGTGAGAGTGTCACGGGCGGCGAGCTTCACAGGCTTCGGTCCTTTCTTGGGGGAAGCAAGCTTCACGGGCATTTGCCCTCTTCACAGGCTCTGGGCCTTTTCTAAAACGCGACAGCTTCACAGGCATTCGCCTTCTTCACAGGCTCTGGGCCTTTTTCCAAAAAGGATAATCTTCACAAGAATTCGCCTTCTTCACAGGCTCTGGGCCTTTTCCAAAAAGGATAATATTCACAGGCATTCGCCTTCTTCACAGGCTCTGGGCCTTTTCCAAAAAGGATAATCTTCACAGGCATTCGCCTTCTTCACAGGCTCTGGGCCTTTTCCAAAAAGGATAATCTTCACAGGCATTCGCCTTCTTCACAGGCTCTGGGCCTTTTCCAAAAAGGATAGTCTTCACAGGCATTCGCCTTCTTCACAGGCTCTGGGCCTTTTCCAAAAAGGGTAGTCTTCACAGGCATTCGCCTTCTTCACAGGCTCTGGGCCTTTTTAGGGGTAGAACCTCCGGAGGTGCTGGATGTTCCATGCGTTCTGGACCGGCACCCCCTCCTGAGTCTCCAAGCGCGCGGATCCAGGCCTGGAAACATGAACAACCTTGAACGGGCCCTCCCACATGGGAGAGAGCTTGTGCAGTCCCTCCCTGGAGAGAACCCGCCTGAGCACGAGGTCTCCTACCTCGAGAGTTCTGGGGTGGATGTTGCGGCAGTGATATCGTCGCAGTGCTTGTTGGTACCTCGCCGCTCGCAGCGCGGCTTCTCGGCGACGTTCCTCCCCCAGCACGAGGTCCATCCCCCGCATGGCGTCCTGCTGCATCTCGTCGAACGCCAGGACCCGTGCGGAGCGACGTCTGACCTCGTGAGGGAGGACCGCTTCGGCTCCGTAGACCAGGAAGAACGGGGGGTTGCCATGGCAATTGACAGTCAGCCGTTGGTTGCTTCCGAGGGGCGATGAGGCACTGAAGGCTTGACGAGGTGGCGCCATGCGGGGCTGCCGCGGCCAGAGCTCAGCCATTCAGGTTTGTCGGCGTTGCAGGGACGGACCCATGCGCAAGCGTCGTGCCGTTTTGGGAGCAAGTCCGTTAGTTGGAGTCAGTTGAGTGGGCAACTGGATTAAACACATTAGCCGCGAAGGAGTGGATTCATTGAAATAGATGCTGGGAAGGCGGACGTCACTGGGTCAGGCCCGAGCGACTTGGGGATGATGCAGCCCGAGGGGCGCCCCCAACAAAGTAAGCTAATAACATGAAATAAAAGGGATACACGCCGCAAGGACGGACCCACGCGTCCTGGGAATAATGCAGCCATGGGGGGCGCTCCCAGCTGGAAATGAAACTTGGAAGATGTCACCTGATGATGTTGAGGAGGAAGGAGTGTTGGTGTAGCAGACTCGGTGGGCTGCGGAAGCCGATCCTCACGAGCCCCCAGGCCCAGGGGCCTCGGGAGGCTCCGGAGGCGCTGGTGGCTCCTCGCGGACCATCTCCATCTCCGCCAGGGCTGCGGAACGTGTGACACCCCACATTTTTTTAACCTTGTTTTTTTTTAATTAAAATTTTGCCAGGAAAAATTAAAACTTTTATTTTTTGGGCTCCCTTTTTATTTTTGAACCATTTTCTCCCTTGTTATTATGAAGTTTTTCCCCAAAGTGAAAACTTTTCATATATGTTATTAGACTTGTTTAACCTCTCAAGAAAAACTCTTCTTTTATTAGTAGAACTAATTACATAATTAATTTGCTTGATCTTTTCTTGAAAAATGGTTTTCCAAGGTTATATGGCCATATTTGAACTTCAACCATTTGATAAATTCACTTAATATTCCAACCAAAATTTGGAGATGTCATGTGATGTTTTTAAACCACTTTTATACAAAAATATCTTTTATTCTTGAAATATTTTGAGCTCTACAACCAGTTTTCTTCTCTGGTCCAGTGGGCAATTATGCACTACAACTCATTTAAATATTTCTTTCTAGCCTCCACCAAAATTATGGGATGTTGGTAGTAGCATATGATTCAACTTTATGCAAAAACCCAATGGTGTTATTTGAAAAATATGAGTGAATCAACCTCTTTTGCATACTGGTCCAACTTGATGATTTGTACAACAACCATAATTTTGCTTGCTCTTTTGCCCTTGATTCTTTCTCCTTCTCATAGACCAGCCTACAAAACCCCTAAGTCCAGGAGCATGCACCCACTTGAATATTTTTGATTCATGTAATAATGCCTTTTATCTTCTGTCTAGAACTGGAGTTTTGAAAAAACTTGCACTAGCAAGTTTGTGCTTTTCACAAACTAACCTCACCACTTTCTTATGCATCTAAAGAGACCCCACTCTGGAAGTTTTGGCCACTCCAAGAACTTCCTAAATGCCTCTGGCATTTTGTCAAACACCCTGTGTGCATAGACAGATTTGGCATGGTTGAAAGTTCTGTGTTGTGAACTTGCCCCTTGTCCAAACCAAGTTGTCTAGTAGCCTCCAATATGTCTCTAACCCAGGCCTGTGGATTTGCATTAGCTCTCTGGCAATTTTGGTCGCCCTGGCATTTCGTCGAACGAGTGTCGTGCACGGCCGGAGCGCGAGCAGAGCGCGCGTTTTGCACGTGCCGCGCCCGAGCCGCCGCGTCGCGCCCCTGGGTTTTGCCCGCTCTGCAGAGTCGCGCCATTCACTCGGCCACTCACCGCAACGCACCAAGAGCCCCTCGCCAAGTCCCCGGCAGGCCAGAAGCTAGCCGCCACGGCCGCTCGACAGCCCCTGCTCATGTCGGCGCCGCCCGGGCCTCTCCCACTCGCCACCTGCCCCCTGGAGAAGTGCGAGCTCATCCACAAGCGTGTCCGCTAGCGCTCGTCGCCGCCACGTCCTTCTGCAGCAACAGAGAGGCGGTTCGCCGGCGATCCTATCCGCGGCCACCACGAACCGACATGGCCACGCTATAAGGAGGCCCCCGAGCTCATCCGAACACTCAGGCGGCCTCAGGCCACCCCCATGGCACCCCCACAGCCAGCAATCGTCGGGGGGGGGGGGGAGCCATCTTCCCCAACTCCGGCCGGTTCGGCCGCCGCCCCGTCCCAGCTCCGTTCACCGCAACCAGGGCCTCCCCCTTTCCACTCGCTTCACCAGAAGCTCTCTCTTCCTCCCGTGAACCCATCCCCCTGCTCGATTTTGATCGGGAACCACTGTAGCCCCAAACCCACTTGCTCGACGGCCACCGTCCGCTGCGGAGCTCGCCGCCGGCAGCTCCATCCACCCCAGAGACCAAAGCGACTACCGGAGTGACCGCCTCGGCCCCCTGAGCCCGCGGGTGACCTTCGTTTCCCGAACGGTGCCGCCGTTCACCGGCGAGCATCACCGGAGTCCCGCCTCCTCTCGGGGCAGAAGAAGAGGAGGGAGGTCGACTAGTCAAACCTGACCAGTGGGTCCCCGGGCCCATTGTCAGTGACTCACGCGCAGTCCACGCTGGATAAGTGGAAACGTATTTTCCAGAATACGCCTTCGACGTGGTCAGTAATCGAAACGTTTTTCTTTTTCTGTTTAATTTTAAAAGCAGATTTTTGACCACAACTTTGACTGGCTATAACTTTTTAAATATAACTCCAAATGAATTGATTCTTTTTCCTACATCTCTCAAATTCTGTCTAGTTTATTTTAGGATTTATTTGAAAATTTTCCAAACAACTTTTTTGTACTGTTTTTGAAATATGTGTTATTTGCATATTTTTGAAAATAGGATTTTGGAAGAAAAGAAAGCTTTCAAAAGAATTGGAGTGCACCCTGCCTTTCCACACCTTGCAGGCAAGCATTCTGAACCCCGAAATAATATTTTTGGTGTGTTAGTTGACACGTTTATAACACCATCTTATTTCGGAGAACTTGTTATTTCATGTGATATGATCATTTTGCATGGATGCATATTAGTGATTTTCCTTGCTGTTGGAAATGAATATACATGTGATGGTAATCAACCTCATGTGCCATGCATGCATGCCGGAAAGGAATCCGAGAAAGCCTCTGCCTTGGGTAGGCGTGAGCTTATCGCCGGTCTCTGTCGGGGCGGTTATGTCCGGTATGGCATAGTAAGGTATAATGAGTGTTGATTTGCTGGTTGAAATACTTCGGTTGTACATGTCATGCAGGGAATCTATAAACCTCCTAAGTCGACTATAGATCGAGTCTTGTTCCAGTAACCCCCATACTTGCCTCGTGCTACCACTTGTCCCTGCCGTAGGTGGGGTATGGTTCAGTAAGTCGTCAACCCCTTTCAAGCACACACCGTACAGAGAGACCATGGTGGAAGATACCGGCTCCATCCGGTAGGCAGGCCACCTGGTCCGGGGGCATGGGTGTATCCGGTTGGGATCGAGAGGGGGGCACCCCTTAGAGCACACGATAGAAATTTGATCCCATGCTACGCGAGGTTGTAGCCTCCCCACTTAGAGTTTTGCTTAACAGGTGTCATGGGTGATTCCAGACACGAGTAAAAGCTGGTGTGGGCAAGTTAGGTGTGTTTTTAGCTAAAAGACCGTAGACGGAATTAGTCCCGATGGACTAAAGGAATCCGTTACTCGTGGGTAAAGAGTACACCCTCTGCAGAGATAAAACCTATTCGAATAGCCGTGTCCATGGTTAAGGATTACAGTCTGGGATGGGTCAAGGGTTGGTCTTAGTGTCGGTCTTTGGAGGAGAAATTGTTAAACCAGAACTTGGATTGTGACTTGTGACTTCTGAAGATTATGATTATTGCTATTATGGACTAACCCATTATATCGTTGAGTATCCCTGGTACGGTTTTACCTCCTGGATATTCATTGTGATTATTTATTTTATAAGCCCTTTATGTGGTGTCGCTAAGACGCCCGACTGTGGCATTGCTTGTTATTATTTATTTCATAAGCCCTTTATGTGCTGTCGCTAAGACGCCCGACTGTGGCATTGCTTGTTATTATTTATTTTATAAGCCCTTTATGTGGTGTCGCTGAGACGCCCGACTGTGGCATTGCTTTTTATTATTTACTTTATAAGCCCTTTATGTGGTGTCGCTGAGACACCCGACTGAGGCATTGCTCGTTATTTATTTATTTATTTATTTTATAAGCCCTTTATGTGGTGTCGCACAGACGCCCGACTGTGGCATTTTATTTCCACTCCATTATTGCATATCATGTTGCACATAAATACCTGCTTGCATGCATAAAAGATTTTTATTTATGACTGACGATGTGATCATAGAATATTTCAGTGCATGTTTATCAGTTATATTATCCCAGTGTTCATAATGTTTGCGAGTACATTCAAAGTACTCACTGGCTTGTCCCTGGCTATTGTCTTGGCCAGATTTCTTGCGCGGAGAGGAGCGACGTGATGACAGCCCCGAAACCTAAGCAACGGTGATAGCAGCCTCGCGAAGATAGGAGTTAACCTGGTCAGCTGTTCCTGTGAGAAATGGAGTCCCATAGACACCGATGAGCCACAAACCGCTTCCGCCATCAACCACTAGAAACCATTTGTTGTACTCACAGGCCAAAATGGTCTTGTACTACATATTTTATATTTTTCTTGGAATTTCTGTATCAAGTTGGTGCCTCATCAGCTAACAGTTATCCTGGGGCTGGTAAGCACAACGGCCAATTTCTGGAATTTAATGCCCGGAAAACTGGTCGCGACAGAACGTCTGACCTCTTGAGCCTCCATGATGCCCCTCATGAGGCGCTGGTACGTGGCAGCCGCGTTCGGCAAGCCGTAAGGCATGCGAACGTAGCTGCGGGGTGGACCTACGCAGCGCCCCACTTGCGAGGGCCAGAGGCGCTCCAGAGAGGTGACTCGATTGAGCCCTGGTATGTCGATGCAGACGCGCAGCCCACCATCCTCGCCTGGATGGGGAGCCACAACTGGTAGGCGGTGGCTGCCTCTCAAGACTCTTAACTCGTGTAGCTCCTAAATGGCCTTGCTGACGAACTCCTGAGGGTCTGGCCCTCCTTGCCTTGCTCCTTCTTGAGGGAAACGTGCTTCGAAACACGCCTCCATGTGGTGCCCAAGCGCCTCCCTCGTGACCTTAGCCAGGTCGGTGGCCCTCCAGGGGAGAGCCCCCGAGCCTTGCCTGAGGAGGGCGTCGGGCGCGCTTTCCTATGCGATGGAAGGAGGTTCCCCCTGGGTAGGCGCGGGCCCTAAGGGGCCTGCCTCCTGAGGGACCGGGCCGGACGATGTCTTCTTCTTCTTGGGGGTGGTCTCGGGAAGCCTCCTGCTTCCGCGATCCGGGTCTTCCAGTGATGTGGCCTGAAAGGCCCGTTCCGGGGAACACACCGCGTCCTTCTCTTCACAGGGCACCGTGATGACTCCGCCACTTCCTGGCATCTTGAGGACGTTGTAGCCGTGGTGAGTTACAACCATGAACTTGGCCAGTGCTGGGTACCCAAGGATGGCGTTGTACGGCAGGCGAATGTGAGCGACATCAAAGTCGATGAGCTCGGTGTGGTAGTTGTCGCGTGCCCCGAAGGTGACAGGGAGGCGGACCTACCCAATCGGGACCGTGGAGCCGTCGGTGACTCCGGAGAAAGGCTTGGTTGGATGAAGCTGGTTGTAGGGCACTTGAAGATTGTTGAATGTTTCCACGGACAGGACGTTGAGCCCTGCCCCGCCATCAATGAGGGTCCTGGTGACCACCACGTTGCTGATGATTGGGGAACATAGCATCGGGAGGACTCCGGCTGTGGCCGCACACTTGAGCTGATCCGCTGAGCTGAACGTGATGGCGCATGCCGACCACCTGAGAGGGCGCGTGGCTTCGAGCTTGGGGAGGACTGCATTCACTTCGCGGGCGAACTGCTTGAAGATGCGCTGAGAGGCTGGGGCTTCAGCCCCACCCAGGATGAAGGCGATCGCGCGCGGCTCCTGGAAGCCCCCAGCCCCCTCGTCCTGATGGCGGTCCTCGTTTCTTCTTGGATGCGGGGCAGCGGAGGGAGGCCTGCGTTGCCTTGCGGGCGATCCTCGCGAGGCTGATCCCTCCAGTCTCCCTCGCGAGGCGGGTCTTGCCAGCGGTCCTCGCGAGGTCGATCGCGCCACCCTTGGCGTGGGCCGCGGTCTTCCCAACGTCCTGCGTTCCTTCCTCCTCCTCGACCGTAGCCCCGGTCACCGCGGTCGGGGCGACGGCCAATCCTTCCTTCTCGCACGGCTCGGAGCTCTTGACATTCGTTGGTGTTGTGGGTGTGGAGGTCGTGGTACACATAGTACCGACCGCCCTTGGAAGACTCGGGCTGATCTCTGCCCCGCTTGGTGTCTGGTTCTGCCGCGAGCACGGCAGCCCTCTTGCGCTTCACATCCTTGGCCTTGGACTTCTTCTCTTCGGGGTCTGCGGCAGGCAGCTCGAGGAGGGAGAGGTGCCCTTCCTCAGCCCTGGCGCACTTGGTCGCCAAGTTGAACAGCTCCAAGAAAGTGCACAGGTCTTCATGCATCACCAGCTCCTCCTTCATCTTGACGTCGCGCACGCCGTCGGAGAAGGCTGAGATGATGGCCTCCTCGGTCACCTTGGGAATCTTGAGGCGTGCGTTGTTGAAGCGCTGGATGTACTTCTGCAGGGTCTCTCCGGGTTGTTGCTTGATGTGGCGCATGTCGCTCATGGCGGGTGGCCGGTTGCGAGTACCTTGGAAGTTGGCGATGAAGCGGGTGCGCATCTCGTCCCAGGAGGAGATCATGCCTGGAGCCGGGTTCAGGAGCCAAGTGCGGGCCCCGTCCTTGAGCGCCATGGGAAACCAATTCACCATGACCTTCTCGTCTCCGTTGGCAGCTTCGATGCCCAGCTCATAGAGCTGGAGGAACTCCACAGGGTCGGCCGTGCCGTCGTAACGAGGAGGCAGGTCTGGCATGAACTTGCCGGGCCACGTGACGCTGTGTAGCTCTGTGGTGAAGGCACGGCAGCCTGCTGTGGCCACGTGAGGCCTTGGGTGACGGATAGCTTGGTCTTGCAGGTCCCCAAGCGCTGCAGCTGGGAGCAGCGCGGGGTCTTGACGCGCGGGAGCAGGAGCATGGTCGCGACATGCTGGAGCAGGGAGCGCCCGGGCAGCTTCTTGCGGGCGAGGGAATTCTTGGCAGCTCTGCTCTTGCTGCGCTGGCACCTGACGGAACGGGTTCCGCCTAGGGGCCACACGGCTTGGAGCCAGTGCGCCTTCTTGAGGAGGAGGCGGCTGGGGCGCCCCCGGAGCTTCGTCGCCCGCGCAGGGCGGGGTGCGGTGCAGCGGAAAGGACGGCGCAGGAGAGCCCTTGCGGTGCGGACGAGCTCGGCGACGTGGTCGAGCCATTCTTCGTAGACGTCGTCGACGGGACGGTAGCGCAGGAGCTCGTTTGCCGCGATGAGCGCAGCTCGAGCCTCCATGGGTGCATGGAGCGCACGGGACGAAGAACCAGCTGGGGTGAGCGAGGGAGTAGCGGTGCGGCCGTCTTGCCGCACGGACGGATGCTGAGACGACGCTTGCTGCTTGTTCCCCGCCGGGTCGGTGGCGGCGTTCACGGCAGGTGACGGAGAACGGCGAGGATGCCCGCCGACAGGAGCCGTCTGGGCGACGCGGGAAGCGAGAGCGGCTGGGCGCTCGGCGCGGGCCCGACGGGCGTCAGACATGGACGCGATGGTCGGAGGAGAACGAGGCGGAGGAAGATGAATTCCGGCGCACCCCTACCTGGCGCGCCAAATGTCGGATTTCGGGTTCCGGTAGACCCTTGAGGTTCGAACACTAGGGTGCACGCGGAGATTTCGCCTTGTACCTACCTGCACCCCACCGCCTCGCTAAGATCTAAGCTATGGAAAGAACAGCACAAGAGACACAGGGTTTATACTGGTTCGGGCCACCGTTGTGGTGTAATACCCTACTCCAGTTTGTGGTGTGGTGGATTGCCTCTTGGGCTGATGATGATGAGCAATACAAGGAAGAACAGCCTCGCGAGGGTCTGTTCTTGGTTGGGGCGATGAACTGCTAGGAGGAGTTCAGGCACCCTTCTCTCTCTCTCTCTCCGTCTCTTCTCCGATCTGATTCTTTGTATCTCCCCCTACCCTGGGGGTGGCTAGTCCTATTTATAGGCAAAGGCCCTGGGCCTCTTCCCAAATATTGAGCGGGAAGGGCGCCAACAATTGGCCATTTTGAAGGGGAACATCTGGTACACTTATCCTGACTAAAGTTGGTCTTCGCCTGCCAAAGGCTCTGGTGGTGACGCTGGCTTGGGCTCCACAATGACCTCCTCCCTGTCATTGGGCTGGTCTTGGTCTCGTTGCACCGAAACGGGTGCCTTTGCTTGATGCTCTCGCCTGCGCTTGCTCCCTTTGCACCAAAGAGGAAAGGAGGACACTGCACGGGCTGGCGCTCGCCTGGCGCCCTTGGTCGTCATGGCTTGCGTCACGGGCACCTCGTGAGGTACCCCGCCTTGATCTCTCCGCCTCCTCGCGAGCCAGCCTGATGAGGCCGTGCCCGAGGAAGCTCCGTGTTGTCCGCCCCGCGAGGCTTGGCCCCTCGCGAGGGTCTCTGGTCTGTGTTGATGAAGATGGGCCATGCTGGGCCCCCTTTTGAGCCACGCCGCAGGCCGCAGGCAGGCAAGTCTGGGGGACCCTGTTCCCAGAACGCCGACAATGAATATTCAGATCCGAAAGATTCAAGACAAAAGTTCATATTGACATAAAAATAATAATACTTCAAGCATACTAACTAAGCAAATATGTCTTCTCAAAATAACATGGCCAAAGAAAGTTCATCCCTACAAAATCATATAGTTTAGTCATGCTCCATTTTTGTCACACAAGAATGCTCTCATCATGCACAACCCCGATGACAAGCCAAGCAATTGTTTCATACCTTAGTAATCTCAAACTTTATAAACCTTCACACAATACATGAGCGTGAGCCATGGATATAACACTATGGGTGGAATAGAATATGACGATGGGGGTTATGTGGAGAAGACAAAAAAGTAGAAAGTATCACATCAACGAGGCTAATCAATGGCCTATGGAGATGCCCATCGATTGATGTTAATGCGAGGAGTAGGGATTGCCATGCAACGGATGCACTAGAGCTATAAATGTATGAAAGCTCAACAAAAGAAACTAAGTGGGTGTGCATCCAACTTGCTTGCTCACGAAGACCTAGGGCACTTGAGGAGGCCCATCGTTGGAATATACAAGCCAAGTTCTATAATGAAAAGTTCCCACTAGTACATCAAAGTGACAAAACAAGAGACTCTCTATCATGAAGATTATGGTGCTACTTTGAAGCACACGTGTGGTAAAAGGATAGTAACATTGTCCCTTCTCTCTTTTTCTCTCATTTTTTTTATTTTTTTTGCGCCTTCTCCTTTTTTGGGCCTTTTCCTTTTTTATGGCCTTTCTTTATCTTTTTTTTTGTTCTCACTTGGGACAATGCTCTAGAAAATGATGATCATCACACTTCTATTTATTTACAACTCAATGATTACAACTCGATACTAGAACAAAGTATGACTCTATATGAATGCCTCCGGTGGTGTACCGGGATATGCAATGAATCAAGAGTGACATGTATGAAACAATTATTAACGGTGGCTTTGCCACAATACTATATCAACTATATGATCATGCTAGCAATATGACAATAATGTAAATGTCATGACGAACGGAATGGTGGAAAGTTGCATGGCAATATATCTCGGAATGGCTATGGAAATGCCATAATAGGTAGGTATGGTCGCTGTTTTGAGGAAGATATAAAGAGGTTTATGTGTGAAAGAGCGTATCATATCACGGGGTTTGGATGCACCGGCGAAGTTTGCACCAACTCTCAATGTGAGAAAGGGCAATGCACGATACCGAAGAGGCTAGCAATGATGGAAGGGTGAGAGTGCGTATAATCCATGGACTCAACATTAGTCATAAAGGACTCACATACTTATTGCAAAAATCTACAAGCCATCAAAAACCAAAGCACTACGGGCATGCTCCTAGGGGGATAGATTGGTAGGAAAATACCATCGGTCGTCCCCGACTGCCACTCATAAGGAGGACAATCAAATAACACCTCATGTTTCAAATTTCTTACATAACGTTTACCATACGTGCATCCTACGGGGCCTGCAAACTTCAACACAAGCATTTCTCAAATTAACAACTACTCAACTAGCACGACTTTGATATTATTACCTCCATATCTCAAAACAATCATCAAGCATCAAACTTCTCTTAGTATTCAACACACTCATAAGAAAGTTTTTACTAGTCTTGAATACCTAGCATATTAGGATTAAGAAAATTACCATTCTATTTAAGACTCTCAAAATAATATAAGTTAAGCATGAGAGTTCATCTATTTCTTCAAAATAAAACCACCAACGTGCTCTAAAAGATATAAGTGAAGCACTAGAGCAAACAACAAACTACTCTGAAAGATATAAGTGAAGATCAATGGGTAGTTAAATAATTATTCAACTATGTGAAGACTCTTTTATTTTAAGAATTTAAGATCTTGATACTTTATTCAAACAGCAAGCAAAGCTAAAGAAAATAAAACGACCCTCCAAGCAAAACACATATCATGTGGTGAATAAAAATATAGCTCCAAGTAAAGTTGCCGATGAACGAAGACGAAAGAGGGGAGGCCTTCCGGGGCATCCCCAAGCTTAGGCTCTTGGTTATCCTTTAATATTACCTTGGGGTGCCTTGGGCATCCCCAAGCTTAGGCTCTTGCCACTCCTTATTCCATAGTCCATCGGATCTTTACCCAAAACTTGAAAACTTCACAACACAAAACTTAACAGAAAACTCGTGAGCTCCGTTAGCGAAAGAAAACAAAACACCACTTCATGGTATTGTAATGAACTCATTATTTATTTATATTGGTGTTAAAATACTGTATTCCAACTTCTCTATGGTTTGTAAACTATTTTACTAGCCATAGATTCATCAAAATAAGCAAACAACACACGAAAAAACATAATCTGTTAAAAATAGAACAATCTGTAGTAATCTGTATCAAACGTATACTTCTGGAACTCCAAAAATTCTAAAATAAATTGGTGGACCTGAGGACTTTGTCTAGTAATCATCTGCAAAAAGAATCAACTAAATAGCACTCTCCAGTAAAAAGTTGAAGCTAATCTCGTGAGCGCTAAAGTTTCTGTTTTTTACAGCATGATCATAAAGACTTCACCCAAGTCTTCCCAAAGGTTCTACTTGGCACAAATGCTAATTTAAACATAAAACCACATCTAAACAGAAGCTAAATGGATTATTTATTCCTAAACAGAACCAAAAATCAGGAAACTAAAATAAAATTGGGTTGCCTCCCAACAAGCGCTATCGTTTAACGCCCCTAGCTAGGCATGATGATTTCAATGATGCTCACACAAAAGATAAGAATTGAAACATAAAGAGAGCATCATGAAGAATATGACTAGCACATTGAATTCTAAACCACTTACTATGCATAGGGATTTTGTGATCAAACAACTTATGGGAACAATAATCAACTAGCATAGGAAGGCAAAACAAGCATAACTTTAAAACTTTAAGCACATAGAGAGGAAACTTGATATTATTGCAATTCCTATAAGCATATATTCCTCCCTCATAATAATTTCCAGTAGCATTATGAATGAATTCAACAATATAAAAAGAACCTAAAGCATTCTTTTCATGATCTACTTGCATTGAAAATTTACTACTCTTAGGAAAAATTTTCTTACTCGAAATAGTGGGAGTATCATGAGAGACTTGAATACTATATATTGTTTCCACATTAAAAGAGTAATGTTCAGAGAAAGGGTACTCATAATCATGACAAGTTTTATAAATATAATCATCACTACTCTTTATAGCATAAGTTTTATCACAATAATCATCATAAGTAGCAACTTTGTTCTCATGATAATCGATTGAAACCTCTTCAAAAATAGTGGATACATCACTAAATAAAGTCATGACCTCTCCAAATCCACTTTCATAAATATTATAAGATTCAACATCCTCCAAAATAGTGGGATCTTTTCTTCCTAAAGTTGACACTCTTCCAAACCCACTTTCATCAATATAATCATCATAAGTAGAAGGCATGCTATCATCATAGTAAATTTTCTCATCAAAGCTTGGGGGACAAAAAATATCATCTTCATCAAACATAGATTCCCCAAGCTTGCGGCTTTGCATATCATTAGAATCATGGATATTCAAGGAATTCATACTAACAACATTGCAATCATGCTCATCATATAAATATTTAGTGCCAAACATTCTAATGCATTCTTCTTCTAGCGCTTGAGCACAATTTTCCTTTCCATCATACTCACGAAAGACATTAAAAAGATGAAGCGTATGAGACAAACTCAATTCCATTTTTTTATAGTTTTCTTTTATAAACTAAACTAGTGTTAAAACAAGAAACTAAAAGATTCGATTGCAAGATCTAAAGATATACCTTCAAGCACTAACCTCCCCGGCAACGGTGCCAGAAAAGAGCTTGATGTCTACTACACAACCTTCTTCTTGTAGACGTTGTTGAGCCTCCAAGTGCAGAGGTTTGTAGGACAGTAGCAAATTTCCCTCAAGTGGATGACCTAAGGTTTATCAATCCGTAGGAGGCGTAGGATGAAGATAGTCTTTCTCAAGCAACCCTGCAACCAAATAACAAAGAGTCTCTTGTGTCCCCAACACACCCAATACAATGGTAAATTGTATAGGTGCACTAGTTCGGCGAAGAGATGGTGATACAAGTGCAATATGGATGATAGATATACGTTTTTGTAATCTGAAAATATAAAAACAGCAAGGTAGCAAGTGGTAAAAGTGAGCGTAAACGGTATTGCAATGATAGGAAACAAGGCCTAGGGTTCATACTTTCAATAGTGCAAGTTCTCTCAACAATCATAACATAGTTGGATCATATAACTATCCCTCAACATGCAACAAAGAGTCACTCCAAAGTCACTAATAGCAGAGAACAAACGAAGAGATTATGGTAGGTTACGAAACCACCTCAAAGTTATTCTTTCCAATCAATCCGTTGGCCTATTCCTATAAGTGTCACAAACAGCCCTAGAGTTCGTACTAGAAAAACACCTTAAGACACAAATCAACCAAAATCCTAATGTCACCTAGATACTCCAATGTCACCTCAAGTATCCGTGGGTATGATTATACGATATGCATCACACAATCTCAAATTCATCTATTCAACCAACACATAGAACCTCAAAGAGTGCCCCAAAGTTTCTACCGGAGAATCAAGACGAAAACGTGTGCCAACCCCTATGCATAAGTTCAGGGGCGGAACCCGCAAGTTGATCACCAAAACATACATCAAGTGAATCACGTCATATCCCATTGTCACCACAGATACGCACGGCAAGACATACATCAAGTGTTCTCAAATCATTAAAGACTCAATCCGATAAGATAACTTCAAAGGGAAAACTCAATCCATTACAAGAGAGTAGAGGGGGAGAAGAAACATAAGATCCAACTATAATAGCAAAGCTCACGATACATCAAGATCGTGCCAAATCAAGAACACGAGAGAGAGAGAGAGAGAGAGAGAGAGAGAGAGAGAGAGAGACAGAGATCAAACACATAGCTACTGGTACATACCCTCAGCCCCGAGGGTGAACTACTCCCTCCTCGTCATCGAGAGCGCCGGGATGATAAAGATGGCCACTGGTGAGGGTTCCCCCCCTCCGGCAGGGAGCCGGAACAGGGTCCCGATTGGTTTTTGGTGGCTACAGAGGCTTGCGCCAGCGGAACTCCCGATCTCTTCTGTTCTTCGGAAGTTTTAGGGTACGTGGGTATATATGGGTGAAAGAAGTACGTCGGTGGACCTCCGGGCTGTCCACGAGGCAGGGAGCGCGCCCTAGGGGGGGTGGGCGCGCCCCTCACCCTCGTGGGAAGCCCGGGACTCCCTTGGCGTGCACTCAAAGTTTTTCCGGTAGCTTTCTTTCCAAAAATAACTTCTCCAGTTGATTTCATTCTGTTTCGACTCCGTTTGATATTCCTTTCCTTCGAAACACTGAAATAGGCAAAAAACAGCAATTCTGGGCTGGGCCTCCGGCTAATAGGTTAGTCCCAAAAATAATATAAAAGTGGATAATAAAGCCCAATATTGCCCAAAACAGTAGATAATATAGCATGGAGCAATCAAAAATTATAGATACGTTGGAGACGCGTCAAGCATCCCCGAGCTTAATTCCTGCTCGTCCTCGAGTAGCTAAATGATAAGAAAGATAATTTTTGATGTGGAATGCTAGTTGGCATAATTTCAATGTAATTCTTCTTAATTATGGTATGAATATTCAGATCCGAAAGATTCAAGACAAAATTTCATATTGACATAAAAATAATAATACTTCAAGCATACTAACTAAGCAATTATGTCTTCTGAAAATAACATGGCCAAAGAAAGTTCATCCCTACAAAATCATATAGTTTAGTCATGCTCCATTTTTGTCACACAAGAATGCTCTCATCATGCACAACCCCGATGACAAGCCAAGCAATTGTTTCATACCTTAGTAATCTCAAACTTTATAAACCTTCACACAATACATGAGCGTGAGCCATGGATATAGCACTATGGGTGGAATAGAATATGATGATGGGGGTTATGTGGAGAAGACAAAAAAGGAGAAAGTATCACATCAACGAGGCTAATCAATGGCCTATGGAGATGCCCATCGATTGATGTTAATGCGTGGAGTAGGGATTGCCATGCAACGGATGCACTAGAGCTATAAATGTATGAAAGCTCAACAAACGAAACTAAGTGGGTGTGCATCCAACTTGCTTGCTCACGAAGACCTAGGGCACTTGAGGAGGCCCACCATTGGAATATACAAGCCAAGTTCTATAGTGAAAAGTTCCCACAAGTATATCAAAGTGACAAAACAAGAGACTCTCTATCATGAAGATTATGGTGCTACTTTGAAGCACAAGTGTGGTAAAAGGATAGTAACATTGTCCCTTCTCTCTTTTTCTCTCATTTTTTTATTTTGGGTCTTCTCCTTTTTTGGCCTTTCTTTTTTTGGGGCCTTTTTCTTTTTTATGGCCTTTCTTTCTCTTTTTTTGTTCTCACTTGGGACAATGCTCTAGAAAATGATGATCATCACACTTCTTTTTATTTACAACTCAATGATTACAACTCGATACTAGAACAAAGTATGACTCTATATGAATGCGTTCGGTGGTGTACCGGGATATGCAATGAATCAAGAGTGACATGTATGAAAGAATTATGAACGGTGGCTCTGCCACAAATACTATGTCAACTACATGATCATGCTAGCAACATGACAATAATGTAAATGTCATGACGAATGGAATGCTGAAAAGTTGCATGGCCATATATCTCGGAATGGCTATGGAAATGCCATAATAGGTAGGTATGGTGGCTGTTTTGAGGAAGATATAAGGAGGTTTATGTGTGAAAGAGCGTATCATATCATGAGGTTTGGATGCACTGGCGAAGTTTGCACCAACTCTCAATGTGAGAAAGGGCAATGCACGGTACCGAAGAGGCTAGCAATGATGGAAGGGTGAGAGTGCGCATAATCCATGGACTCAACATTAGTCATAAAGAACTCCCATACTTATTGCAAAAATCTACAAGCCATCAAAAACCAAAGCACTACGCGCATGCTCCTAGGGGGATAGATTGGTAGGAAAAGACCATCGCTCGTCCCCAACCGCTACTCATAAGGAGGACAATCAAATAACACCTCATGTTTCAAATTTGTTACATAACGTTTACCATACGTGCATGCTACGGGACCTGCAAACTTCAACACAAGCATTTCTCAAATTCACAACTACTCAACTAGCATGACTTTGATATTATTACCTCCATATCTCAAAACAATCATCAAGCATCAAACTTCTCTTAGTATTCAACACACTCATAAGAAAGTTTTTACTAGTATTGAATACCTAGCATATTAGGATTAAGCAAATTACCATGCTATTTAAGACTCTCAAAATAATATAAGTGAAGCATGAGAGTTCATCTATTTATTCAAAATAAAACCACCAACGTGCTCTAAAAGATATAAGTGAAGCACTAGAGCAAACAACAAACTACTCTGAAAGATATAAGTGAAGATCAATGAGTAGTTAAATAATTATTCAATTATGTGAAGACTCTCTTATTTTAAGAATTTCATATCTTGATACTTCATTCAAACAGCAAGCAAAGCTAAAGAAAATAAAACGACGCTCCAAGCAAAACACATATCATGTGGTGAATAAAAATATAGCTCCAAGTAAAGTTACCGATGAACGAAGACGAAGGAGGGGAGGCCTTCTGGGGCATCCCCAAGCTTAGGCTCTTGGTTATCCTAGAATATTACCTTCGGGTGCCTTGGGCATCCCCAATCTTAGGCTCCTGCCACTCCTTATTCCATAGTCCATCGGATCTTTACCCAAAACTTGAAAACTTCACAACACAAAACTTAACAGAAAACTCGCGAGCTCCGTTAGCGAAAGAAAACAAAACACCACTTCATAGTACTGTAATGCACTCATTATTTATTTATATTGGTGTTAAACTACTGTATTCCAACTTCTCTATGGTTTGTAAACTATTTTACTAGCCATAGATTCATCAAAATAAGCAAACAACACACGAAAAAACAGAATCTGTCAAAAACAGAACAATCTATAGTAATCTGTATCAAACGTATACTTCTGGAACTCCAAAAATTATAAAATAAATTGGTGGACCTGAGGAATTTGTCTAGTAATCATCTGCAAAAAGAATGAACTAAATATCTATCGGATTTGGGGTTCCGGCAGACCCTTGAGGTTCGAACACTGGGGTGCGCGTGAAAATCTCTCCCCTACCGCTCTACATCCGATCTCCCCGTGCGAACTAAGCTGGAAACGATGAACAACACAAGGGACACGAGATTTATACTGGTTCGGGCCACCGTTGTGGTGTAATACCCTACTCCAGTGTGTAGTGTGTGGATTGCCTCAGGGGCTAATGATGAACAGTACAGGGGAATAACAGCCTCGCGAGGGGTGTTCTTGAGCTGGTGTGGTGTGTTCTGCTTGGTCTCTCTATCTGATTCCTTGCATGTGACTAGATCGATCCCCCCACTCCATGGCTATCTCTATTTATAGAGGCCCTGGGCCTCCCCCCAAATAATGAGCGGGAAGGGCGCCAACAATTGGCCATTTTGAAGGGAACATCTAGTACAAGTTATCCTGACCAAAGGTGGTCTTTGGCTGCCAAAAGCACTGGTGGTGACGCCATCTTTGGCTCCGCGGTGACCTCCGTCATGCCATCCGGCTGGTCTTGGTCTCGTTGCACCACAATGGTAACCTTTGCCTGATACCTTGGCCTGCGCTTGCCCCCTTTGCACCGAAGGGGAAACAAGGACTCTGCGCAGGCCGACGCCTGCCTGGCGCCCGCCTGGTCTTGGTTCGTCATGGCTTGTGTCATTGGATCCTTGCGAGGTACCCCGCCTTGATCTCTCTGCCTCCTCGCGAGCCTGCCTGACGAGGCTGCCTCTGAGGAAGCTTCCTGTCATCCGCCCCGCGAGGCTTGGCCCCTCGCGAGGGTCTTGAGCTTGAGTTGATGAAGATGGGCTGCACTGGGCCCCCACTTGAGCCACGCCGCAGGCCGCAGGCAGGCAAGTCTGGGGACCCCCGTTCCCAGAACGCTGACAGTAGCCCCCAGGCCCAAGGCGCATGCAGGCTTGGCCCAGCAAAGAAGCGAAGGGGCAAGCATGAAGCGCAGCGGGCCCCAAAAGCCTGCGGCCTTGGGCGCCGCGTGGCGGTTGATTGGACGTGGGCGGCTGCGCTTCCCACGACGCCTTGTTATGCGCCCGGCTAAGCGGACCCGTAGTTGCACACAGTTGTTCCTCCTTTCCGCTGCTCGCTCGCCTCCTACCTTTCCTTCTTCTCCGAGCTCCAGCCTCCGCCGCCAATCCAGCACGAGCTCTTCTCTTTCGCTGCTGCCATGGCGCTGACGAAGAAGGGAAAAGGAAAGAGGCCCGTGCCTTCGCCCTGCACACCTCCGGCGGTGGCTCCCGCCGTCGACCGATCAATTATACTCAATCCAGAAGCTTTGGACAAGGTTCGCTCCGCCCTTGCCACTATCTTCAACGAGTGCGGCAGGACCTCAGTTTGGCCTGCATCCCATGCTTCCCTCATTAGGATTGCCACGGTGGTCCGATTCTTCGCCAACGCTCTTTGGGCGGGCCTGGTTCCCTCCTTTTCTGCCTTCTTCAATGCGGTGCTTTCCCATTATCAGATCCACATGATGCACCTTGGGTCGGAGTCCATTACTCTTCTGTCTGTCTTTGCTTTCGTTTGCGAGGCGATGATTGGCATCCCCCCTTCCGTTGCCTTGCTACGCCACTTCTTCTCTTTGCGCCTGAGTGACCCCGCTCAGTGCTCAGGGTGTGTGAGCTTCTTTGCCGAGCCAACGACTGCTGCTTCTGGGATTGACTTCGGCCTTCCTCCTCCTCAGGCCAGGTTCAGAGAGCGGTGACTGTATGTGGACGTCGGAGTGCCCAACCCTCTGCTCTCGCACCCGACCTCGCCTGCTGTCCCCCATCCGGGCTGGGACCATGAGATGCTCGCGAGCCCCTGGCTCGCCTTCGTCTGGCGCCGTCTTCAGAGTTTGAGGGTGCTTAATGTGATAGCACCCAAGGTGGTGAAGGAGTTCCTTCTGTGCTGCATTGCCCCACTTCAGAGCCACTCCCGCCGGATGTGGGACTTTGCGAGGCGCAGAGACCGTATGCGACTTCAGGAGGAGGACTTGGCGCCCGAAGTGTTGCGGACAGTGCTCAGGGTCCTGACTGGCGATCCTTCCCCAAGCAGCCTACGGAGTGGTGGTATCCTCTTGTACCTTTGCTCTGGCAGGGCCGATTTCGTGAGGCAGATGCCCAGCTTAGACGAGTGGGGGCTGCGCCCGACGGGCCTCACGGGGCCCCGTGAGAACCCAGTCGTCGTGGTTGCTCCCCCCGCCGCCCATAGCGATCCTCCCTCAGGCGATAGGGCGGAGGGATGAGAACCGGCAGGAGCTGAGGCGACCGACATTGAGGTGCCGACGCCATGAGAAGGCTTGAAGGTGGCGTCTCCCGAGGCTCGCCCTGGAGTGGCGGATGGTGCAGAGTTGCGGCCGACGGCTCCTGAGGCCGGGGCTGCCGAGGCCCTAGTCGTTCCTCGCGAGGTGACGCCTGACGGCGCCCCTCAGGCAGACTCCTCCGGCGCTGGTCATCTTGACGCTTCTTCCATGCCACGGTCCTATCCCCGCGCCGCGCGCTTGTGTCGGTTCTGCATAGACTTCGAGGCCCTCCACAAGAGGAAGGAGGCCTCAGGTGTCAAGGACTGCCCTTGCCGCTTGCTGAAGCGCAGGAAGTACTTCGCCATGGAGGAGTAAGTCTTCTTCTTTCTTTGCTCATTTGCTTTGCTATCCTTGCAACTGATCGTGGCCCTTCAGGCCCCGTCATGCTGAATTCGCCGAGTCGACCCAGGAGCCAGCCCCCGTGGCTTCGCCCTCCTTGCTGGCTCCGGGCTCCCAGAGCTCGAGTGGCACCCCTGCTGCTGGTCCGGGTGATGGAGTGGTCCGTTCCGCAGGGAACCTCGAGCCTGCGCGCCTTCTGCCCTTTCTTCTTGAGTCCTTCCGGGGCACATCAGGCTCGCCCCGCACCCCTCCCCTGATCATAGGCGGTGAATGGCTGAAGTCTGTCCTTGGCTCCTTATCCGTGGGTGGACTGACGCCAGGCCGGACTCCTAGAGAGGTCCATTTGGCAATGGCTGGAGCGGCAGCCCCCAGCCCCACGCCTGGAGGGGGCTTACCGCCTCGGGACCCTCCGCATGCTCTGGCGGAAGAGGGTGATGCAGAAGGTGTGCTCAGGCGCGCTCAGGAGCGTCACGCCCTTCGCGAAGAGCTTCTCCAGGGGGCAACAGATGCGGTGAACCGGGTCAGGGCGGAGCTTGCCGCCGAGGATGCGTGCCTTGAAGCCGAGGGCTTGCGCCTCACTGAGGAGAGGCGCAAGCTGAAGGTCGCCATCGCCCTCGCGCGCCACTAGCGTGACCTCGACAATGCGAAGGCTGAGGTGTCGTTGGCGGCCTCTCGGGAGGCCTGCTCCCAGGCCGTCGAGGAGGCTCGGGAAGCGGACCGACGACGCAAAGACGCGGAGGAGCGCATGTGGGAGCTCCAAGCTCGGAGCAACGCCTTGGAGCAGCAAGTGGAACTGCGCCATGCGGCCCTTCGGTCGATGCAGGAGGCCGCCGTTGATCGGGCGGAACTTCAGAAGCGCGAGGAGGTGCTGACGCTGGAAGCAACCGAGCACAGTCTTGACCTCGAGCAGTTGGAGACGAGGGAGCGCCTGGTGGCCCAGGTGGAGGATGATGTTGCAGCGTGCGAAGCCCGGGTCCAGGAAGAGGTCGACTGCCACCTGGCGGGTGCTCGCTCGGCCCTCGAGCATGAATACGAAGCGAGGCTGATGCTGATCAGTGCCGAGGCTGAGGGCAGGACGGCGTCCATCAAGGCCAAGCTGACTGAAGCGACGCGGCGTGCGGACTCCTCCGCAGCCGCCCTTGGCGTAGCTCAGGCAGAGCTGTCCGCCTCCCGAGCCGAGCTGCTCCTTTTCAAACAGAGGGTTGATGGCGCCGAGGCCATCGCACGTCAGAACGAGGACGAGATCCGCCAGCGGAGGGTCCTGGAGCACGAGCACGCTCCCATGCTCCAAACGCTCAGGGAAAGAGCCAACTCAGCTTTGGGTGACATTTGCGAGGCTGCCGCTAAGGAGCCGCATGAGGCCAGCTACGCCGACAACCTTTGATTCTTCACCGAAGTGGTGACGCTACTGGAGAACCGCTCCGAGAGGGCCCGTTAGCTTGTCGAAGAGAGGGGCCGAGCCTTGCTCAGTCGCGCCTTCTCTCGTGTCTTCAGTTATCTGCAGGAAAGGGATCCCCACTTTGATTTCGACGCCGCTATCGCACCCGTGCCCATAGCTGTCCGGGGTGACCTGGCGCAATGGGTGGAGAACAACGTGGACGCCCTCGCCGGGGCCTTTGCGTCTGATGATGATGGCGTGATTGTGGCTGCTGATGAAGGCGGCGTCGTGGACGAGCCCGACGCTGATGGAGGTGCTGGCGGTGGTGACGACGATGTCAGCGACGCCAGCGATGCTTCTGAGGATGCCCCAGGCGACGCGGTGAGCGATATGTCCGACTGATCGCACGCCTCTGCGGTTTATCCTGCGCAAGGAAGACTCGGGCTCGGCCCTGAAGAATGTAAGAGCATTTTGAGAGGGGAGGCCCCTCATGTAAATATTTATAATCGGTACCCTGGTGAACATAATGTTGCGTGTGAGCTTAGCCGCCAGCCTAGTGACGGCTTAGCCGATTCATTTACCTTTTGACCCTGACGAGTCCTGAGCGGGCCTGCTGGGGGCCGCTATGCCTCGGGCGTCTTCTGATTAACCAGTTGATCCTGCGATAATAACCTCCAGAGAGGGTGTGATGACAGTGGTCCCGGTTATGGACGTGCCTGACCCGACTCGGCTCGCGAAGGGCTCGCGAGGGGGGGGGGGCAGCTGACGCTAGCTTGGGGTGTAAAGCCGAAACCAGAACACGAGAGGTTGCTCGAACGAGACTAAACAGCCCTTCCCCAAAGACACACAAGTTTCGAGTTCAAATCCAACTTAAATCTAGATCGAAGAACTTGGTCAACAAGGAAGAAGCAAAAGGGCAAAAGGCCGCGTCCGGCACCTAGTCTAGTCTTCGACGTCTTCTCACCAGCGCGGAGCTAAGTGCTGCCACTAGGCGTGGGCGGGAACCCCAGGGCCTGAGGTCGGCGCTCCTGAGGCTCCGGGGCGTGTACAGCCCCACTCATTATTACGTGAGAGTGTCACGGGGCGGCGAGCTTCACAGGCACTGGGCCTGTTCACAGGTACCGGCCTTGCTTCATATCGCCAGACGAGGGCCCCGCCTTGCGCCACACTCTGCCGCCATTGACGGCGACCGGAAACCAAGGACGCGCCAATGGGGTACATTGGTCGCCAGCGGTTCCCCCGACGACCATGGGTCCTCTGCCGGGGGTAGGCCCTGGGGCACCTCCCCGACAGAGGGCCTACCTCCTGAGGACGCCTTGCTCCGACCGCCGTGGGGTGAGCTCGGATCTCGGCCCCTCTCCTGCAGCCCCCTGCGCCCTCCTCCTGAGGGATAGGAGGCTGCAACGTTGGGGCAGCCATCTGCCGCGGCGACATGTACCTCCTGTGATCCAGGGTTAGCATAAGCTTGCTCCTGAGGGATGAGCGGTACCCGATAGTTGCTGCCGGTGTGGTTGCCGAGGCTCTCTTGGGGTTCCTGAAAGAGTTCGGCTTCTGGCGCCTCCTCGTCCAAGCCTGTCCCGAGGAACGAGCCGTGATCTTCTTCTAATGCGCGCCCCTGATCCACCATGCGGGGCACGTAAGCTTCTGGGGCCACCACCTCGTGGACCTCGCCGTAGCGCCCCGCGTGCCACGCAGTCTGGCTTGGAGCACTGTCTTGGAGGTGATGGCGCGGCGGTCCGCCGGAGCCAAAGGCCGCGGCGTGCACCCCTTCGCTGGCCTAAGGAGAGGTCGGCGTGACTTGCCGCTCGGTGCTGATGGAGGTGTTGGCGCCGGACTGGCCCGGGAGTCCGCTTGAGGTTGTGTGAGCACGCATGATGCCGCCGCGCGGTCCGCCTTGGATCTGGGGCGGCAGATGGACGCAGAAGGGGGGCGCTCCTGAGGCGGCGGTGTCTAGGAGCTCGGCCACTCGCTCCAACAGCACGTCGCGGCCGCCCTCCAGCAAACGGCATCGCAACAGCTCTCGGGCCACCGTGAGCGTGGCCCTAGAGTTCACCTGCTCCCGTCGGCTGTACGGCGCTGTGGCCGCGACGTGGTTTGAGGCCCTTGCTGCGGCTCGCACCTGTCGTGGTGTCAGGGCAGGCGGCGTCTGGCCGCGTCGCCCGTGCCCCGTAGCGCCCTGCGGAGTGCGGGCTGCCTGAGGCGCAAGATTGAGGTCGCCCTGAGCCGGCGACACGGCGTGGGCGGGCCACGCCGCCCAGCGGTCGGCGTTAGCAGACGAGTTGCTCGACATCTGAACGGCGAGGTATCAAAACGCAACGCGAAGGAAGAAAGATTCCGGCGCACCCCTACATGGCGCGCCAAATGTCGGATTTGGGGTTCCGGCAGACCCTTGAGGTTCGAACACTGGGGTGCGTGCAGAAATCTCTCCCCTACCGCTCTACGTCCGATCTCCCCGTGCGAACTAAGCTGGAAACGATGAACAACACAAGGGACACGAGATTTATACTGGTTCAGGCCACCGTTGTGGTGTAATACCCTACTCCAGTGTGTGGTGTGTGGATTGCCTCAGGGGCTGATGATGAACAGTACAGGGGAAGAACAGCCTCGCAAGGGGTGTTCTTGAGCTGGTGTGGTGTGTTCTACTTGGTCTCTCTATCTGATTCCTTGCGTGTGACTAGATCGATCGCCCCACTCCGTGGCTAGCTCTATTTAGAGAGGCCCTGGGCCTCTCCCCAAATAATGAGCGGGAAGGGCGCCAACAATTGGCCATTTTGAAGGGGAACATCTAGTACAAGTTATCCTGACCAAAGGTGGTCTTCGGCTGCCAGAAGCACTGGTGGTGACGCCGTCTTGGGCTCCACGGTGACCTCCGTCGTGCCGTCCGGCTGGTCTTGGTCTCGTTGCACCAGAATGGTAACCTTTGCCTGATACCTTGGCCTGCGCTTGCCCCCTTTGCACCGAACGGGAAACAAGGACTCTGCGCAGGCCGGAGCCCGCCTGGTCTTGGTTCGTCATGGCTTGTATCATTGGATCCTCGCGAGGTACCCCGCCTTGATCTCTCCGCATGTGTGCTAAATCAGGCATTACATCAGTTTATGTATAACATTATGAACCTATGTATGGCACTAAGAACCTATGTATGTTGAACCTATGTTGGTTTATGTATGGCACATCATGAACTATCTATGTTTGTTCACTGTCAAGTTATCTATGTTTATTTCCTGCTGTTAAAATTCTGAGAAAACTATGTTCTGTGCAAATCAGGTTCTGTGCAAAATAAATCCTATACATATTCTGTGCATATTTATCACAATTGTCAAACTTATTCTGTGCAAAATAGGTTCTATGCAAAGTAAATTCTGTGCAAAATATGTTCTATACATAGTCTGTGCATAACTATCTGAATCAGAACAAAGTAAATTATGTGCTCTAAGTGACCATACGAACTATTATGGCACAACAACCATAACCATTTCATTTGATACAAACATAATACATTAATAAGTTGGACATTGATCCAAAGATGCAATGGTAATAACAAAATAAGCCATCAAATCCATGCCATTAAGTAATTAGGTCTTGGGAGTACACAACACAAGTCTTGGGAGTACACAACACAAGTCTTGGACATAAAGATAGTTAAAGCATTACAGCTTATTAAGTGCATAAGAGCACATTCATAGCAACTATAGTGCTACCCTAAACCACACCACAATACATAGTTAAAAATCATCACATATCTCCTTCAACTTTTTGATCTTGTCCTTGTACCCATGTTTCTATTTGAGCAGACCTGCAATCATGTACTCAAGTTTTTTCTTCTCTTGTTTCAGTTGGCCCCTCTCTGTCACAACTTGGTCTCTCTCTACCACTAGCTGGTCCCTCTCTTTCTTTGCCTTTGCCCTAAGTAGTTGATGTAGATTGGTACAACCATGGTCTGCCAGCTTCTTCTTCTCCATCTCCTCTTTGAGATCACTTAGAGCCAACCTAGCATTGCCCAACTGTGTGATAGCATCCTTCTTATCAGTAACCATTTTAGCAAAGTCCAGTTTGAAAAACCTCGGATCTTCCTCCATCTTCCTCTTTTCTCCAACTACTTTGAAATTTTGTCCGGCAAGCTGAACATTTTCTCTCAACCTGTCCTTCATTTCTTTGTCATACATGCTCCACAATTCATTCAGGCTAAACTGCATAGCTACTGACACTCTGGGTCTATCCACTCCAGATAGCTGCACTTTAGTTCTGCCTACAATTAAATAAATATGTTCTCAATAAGAAATTGTATGAAATGTGCACAGATTATATAATACTGTATGAAATTGTAGTTTAGTTCTTTCCGCTAAAATGTGCACAAATTGTAGTTTAGTTCTATCCACTGAATTGTAGTTTATTTCTATCCAAATGTGCACTTTAGTTCTATCCAATCTGGCTAATTAGCTAATTAGCTTATATTCTATGCATAAATTGGTGGCTGAAACAAATATTTCATCATAAATTAATAGAGATCTCAAAATTGTATGCACAAATTCTGGGCAGAAACAATTAGAATAGCATATATAAATAACTTTTTCCACAATAAGATTGTATATGCATAGATTCTGGGCAAGCCACAAAGATTTATTTACACCAACTGACGCAAGAGAAGATTGGAGTACTGAAGCAATTCATATTTGAGCAACTATCCAGGAACAAATCTTTCATACACAAAATTGGAGTACTGACAAGTGAATGGAGCATAAACTAACTAAGCTAATCTATTTACACTACTAACCAACATACCTTCTCCTCAGAACACGCAAGAAAATGCTGGCCCGTGTCCACGGATTCAAATGCAACAAGCCTGTCGCAGGGTTCTCAATGCAGACAACGAGAAGACAGATCGTGAGCAATGCCACTCCATTCATAGAAAGGGATAGTCCTAGGAAGCTAACCAGCACACAAATTGCACAAATCAGCGACCTGGTAAAAAAATCCCCAAATGATCTTATATCTTATATTTACTAATTGGAGGCACCATACGAGCTTTCACGTTAATCCACTTCAACAAGATTAGTTTAGCCATTAGATCATAAATTTAATGGTTATGATTTATCAGAGCATTGTTCCTTTATTTGTACATAGATTACAGGAAAATATTAAGTACATCACGTACAGAAACAAAAGTCCCAAGCACACACGTACAACACATGGAAGAAACAAAAACACCACATGCATGTAGAAAAAGGAGGCCTCCACACTTACGCTTCAAGTTTCAGAAAAAAAACACTAATGTCTATTTTTTAGGTCACTCACGTCTATTTATTATATAGATAATCATCATGTATGTACAAAAAAATATCCCTCCCCCGCAAAAAAAATATCCCTCCACACCTACGCTCCAAGTTTCAGGAAAATAATAATTAAATACATCAAGTACAGAAACAAAAGTCCCCAGCACCCACGTACAACAATGGAAAGAAACCACGTGCATGTAAAAAAGGAGTATTCCACACTTACGCTCCAAGTTTCAGAGAAAAAATAAATAAAATCTATCACGTACAACAGCAAAAGTCCCCAGCACCCATGTCCAGCCATTGAAGGAAAAAAAATACGCCACATACATGTACAAAAAATAAAGTCCTCCACCCACGTCCATGTTCTAGCAAGAAAAATGAGATCCATCACGTACAAAAAGAAATTTACTAGCCCCACGTCCAACCATTGAATAAAAAACACATCCACATCGACGTTCTGACTTTCTCTTCTTTTTTTTTGCGACAAGACGTTCTGACTTTCTTCATGACATTCAACTTTGACACTGGTCTCAACTAGACCTACTCTACAGGGGAGCATTTTTGCCTTCTTTAAATTAATTTCTCTACTCCCTAAAAATTACATGTACATATATTTAAGTACAAACATGGAAGAAAAAAAACACCACATGCATGTAGAAAAAGGAGGCCTCCACACTTACGCTTCAAGTTTCAGAAAAAAACACTAATGTCTATTTTTTTAGGTCACTCACGTCTATTTATAATATAGATAATCATCATGTATGTACAAAAAAATATCCCTCCCCCCGCAAAAAAAAATATCCCTCCACACCTACGCTCCAAGTTTCAGGAAAATAATAATTAAATACATCAAGTATAGAAACAAAAGTCCCCAGCACCCACGTACAACAATGAAAAGAAACCACGTGCATGTAAAAAAGGAGTATTCCACACTTACGCTCCAAGTTTCAGAGAAAAAATAAATTAAATCTATCACGTACAACAGCAAAAGTCCCCAGCACTCCTATCCAGCCATTGAAGGAAAAAAAATACGCCACGTACATGTACAAAAAATAAAGTCCTCCACCCACGTCCATGTTCTAGCAAGAAAAATGAAATCCATCACGTACAAAAAGAAATTTACTAGCCCCACGATTCAACCATTGAATAAAAAACACATCCACATCGACGATCTGACTTTCTCTATTTTTTTGGGACAGGACGTTCTGACTTTCTCCATGACATTCAACTTTGACACTGGTCTCAACTAGACCTACTCTACAGGGGAGCATTTTTGCCTTCTTTAAATTAATTTCTCTACTCCCTATAAATTACATGTACATATATTTAAGTACAAACATGGAAGAAAAAAACACCACATGCATGTAGAAAAAGGAGGCCTCCACACATACGCTTCAAGTTTCAGAAAAAAAAACACTAATGTCTATTTTTTTAGGTCACTCACGTCTATTTATTATATAGATAATCATCATGTATGTACAAAAAAATATCCCTCCCCCCGCAAAAAAAAATATCCCTCCACACCTACGCTCCAAGTTTCAGGAAAATAATAATTAAATACATCAAGTACAGAAACAAAAGTCCCCAGCACCCACGTACAACAATGGAAAGAAACCACGTGCATGTAAAAAAGGAGTATTCCACAATTACGCTCCAAGTTTCAGAGAAAAAATAAATTAAATCTATCACGTACAACAGCAAAAGTCCCCAGCACCCATGTCCAGCCATTGAAGGAAAAAAATACGCCACGTACATGTACAAAAAATAAAGTCCTCCACCCACGTCCATTTTCTAGCAAGAAAAAAATCCATCACGTACAAAAATAAATTTACTAGCCCCACGTCCAACCATTGAATAAAAAACACATCCACATCGACGTTCTGACTTTCTCTCTTTTTTTGCGACAGGACGTTCTGACTTTCTTCATGACATTCAACTTTGACACTGGTCTCAACTAGACCTACTCTACAGGGGAGCATTTTTGCCTTCTTTAAATTAATTTCTCTACTCCCTATAAATTACATGTACATATATTTAAGTACAAACATGGAAGAAAAGAAACACCACATGCATGTAGAAAAAGGAGGCCTCCACACTTACGCTTCAAGTTTCAGAAAAAAACACTAATGTCTATTTTTTTAGGTCACTCACGTCTATTTATTATATAGATAATCATCATGTATGTACAAAAAAATATCCCTCCCCCCGCAAAAAAAAATATCCCTCCACACCTACGCTCCAAGTTTCAAGAAAATAATAATTAAATACATCAAGTACAGAAACAAAAGTCCCCAGCACCCACGTACAACAATGGAAAGAAACCACGTGCATGTAAAAAAGGAGTATTCCACACTTACGCTCCAAGTTTCAGAGAAAAAAATAAATTAAATCTATCACGTACAACAGCAAAAGTCCCCAGCACTCTTATCCAGCCATTGAAGGAAAAAAAATACGCCACGTACATGTACAAAAAATAAAGTCCTCCACCCACGTCCATGTTCTAGCAAGAAAAATGAAATCCATCACGTACAAAAAGAAATTTACTAGCACCACGTTCAACCATTGAATAAAAAACACATCCACATCGACGCTCTGACTTTCTCTATTTTTTTGCGACAGGACGTTCTGACTTTCTCCATGACATTCAACTTTGACACTGGTCTCAACTAGACCTACTCTACAGGGGAGCATTTTTGCCTTCTTTAAATTAATTTCTCTACTCCCTATAAATTACATGTACATATATTTAAGTACAAACATGGAAGAAAAAAAAACACCACATGCATGTAGAAAAAGGAGGCCTCCACACTTACGCTTCAAGTTTCAGAAAAAAAACAGTAATGTCTATTTTTTTTAGGTCACTCACGTCTATTTATTATATAGATAATCATCATGTATGTACAAAAAAATATCCCTCCCCCCGCAAAAAAAATATCCCTCCACACCTACGCTCCAAGTTTCAGGAAAATAATAATTAAATACATCAAGTACAGAAACAAAAGTCCCCAGCACCCACGTACAACAATGGAAAGAAACCACGTGCATGTAAAAAAAGGAGTATTCCACACTTACGCTCCAAGTTTCAGAGAAAAAATAAATTAAATCTATCACGTACAACAGCAAAAGTCCATTGAAGGAAAAAAATACGCCACGTACATGTACAAAAAATAAAGTCCACCACCCACGTCCATGTTCTAGCAAGAAAAAAATCCATCACGTACAAAAAGAAATTTACTAGCCCCACGTCCAACCACTGAATAAAAAACACATCCACATCGACGTTCTGACTTTCTCTTTTTTTTTTTGCGACAGGACGTTCTGACTTTCTCCATGACATTCAACTTTGACACTGGTCTCAACTAGACCTACTCTCCAGGGGAGCATTTTTGCCTGCTTTAAATTAATCTCTCTACTCCCTATAAATTACATGTACATATATTTAAGTACGTAATTTATTTCCCATAATTGTTGACTTAACAGATACCATTCAATAAACCATGTATGACAATCCAGCTGCGGCACTCCTGGTCGTGTTCCTCTCTAGCCTTGAATCTTAGTTTAAGGTACAATGCAATAAATCAGGTCCAGCTCTCCTGATTGTGTTCTCTCTAGCCTTTGAAGCTGAGTCTACATTTTTAGACGTAGCAGAAATCTAGCAGATATCTATTTTGTTATATACTTAGATTTCTTTGGATGCTTTTAAGTTGTAGTGCAACCTAATCATCCTCCTGCTTGCTGTTGCTAAACACTATTGTTACTGATACATTATGATTAAAATTTGTTCCTTTTACCCAGTTTGGGGGCTGCTTGAGTGGATGCATACTACATGGTTAAAGAAGCAAGTGAATAACAGAATATCACATTATCATGGTTTACACGCTTATAGTAGTGTAAAGGAAGAAAAAATGATGCAAGGAGATTCATGATGTCCTTTTCATTGGGACTGTGAGAGTAGTCTCGCACAATATATAGGGGATAAATTTGTATAATTTTTTCATAAACCATTGTCTGGTCAGTATTCTTTTCTTGGTATAATTTCAATGTTGGACGTTTTTCAGATATATATAAAATAGAATAGCAGAATGCAATGTTTTATGTGTCTAATGCACCACACTTTTCAATGTTGGACGTTTCCAAGTGTGTCACACATATTTCATGTGTCTAATTCACCACATTTTGTTTTCTATATTTTCACGTAGACAGTTTTGCATGTCAACATTTTTAAAAGATCTACATAAATGTTATGATTAGTGTGCACTTTGAAATTTAATTATGCCAGTGTTCGAATCAACTACCATTTTTCACATATATAGTTTACCCGCCTCAAAGTTAATGAGGTAAATTAGAGTTCATGGTCAAAGCAACATGTAATTTAAGTTGCACCTTTCAGAATTTTCACTTGCTACGCCAGTTGATATAGTTAGAGCTATCAACAGGCACATCACAATTATAACATAGGCAAAAGAGCTCAACTCCCATAGGATACATATAGTGGCATAATTAGGAACTTACACTGAATGAACAATACTGATAGTTGCTATCCATGAAAAAAATACCAGATGTTACAAAATATTTTCAATAGTATGCCATTTTTTTACCATATTTCCAATTAACAAATTAAATGAGCAAAACTATTTTTCAGAAACATTTAGAGTATAAATTTGGTTTCTATATTTCTAGCCCGTGCGGTCGCACGGGTTGATGACTAGTGAACCCTAATCCATGGGGGAGGCGAACACGCATACCTGGCTAGTGACTTCTTTGCCGTCCGAAGAAGAGCTCGAGGACTGGTCCCTGATGACCCACAAGTTTAGGGGATCTATCGTAGTCCTTTCGATAAGTAAGAGTGTTGAACCTAACGAGGAGCAGAAGGAAATGACAAGTGGCTTTCAGTAAGGTATTCTCTGCAAGCACTAAAATTATCGGTAACAGATAGTTTTGTGATAAGGTAATTTATAACGGGTAACAAGTAACAAGTGTAAATAAACTGCAGCAAGATGGCCTAATCCTTTTTGTAGCAAAGGACAAGCCTGGACAAACTCTTATATGAAGAAAAACGCTCCCGAGGACACATGTGGATTATCTCAAGCTAGTTTTCATCACGCTCATATGATTCACGTTCGGTACTTTGGTAATTTGATATGTGGGTGGACCAATGCTTGGGTGTTGTCCTTACTTGGACAAGAATCCCACTTATGATTAACCCCTATTGCAAGCATCCACAACTACAAGAGAAGTATTAAGGTAAACCTAACCATAGCATGAAACATATGGATCCAAATCAGCCCCTTACGAAGCAACGCATAAACTAGGGTTTAAGCTTCTGTCACTCTAGCAACCCATCATCTACTTATTACTTCCCAATGCCTTCCTCTGGGCCCAATCAATGCTGAAGTGTCATGTAGTCGACGTTCACATAACACCGCTAGAGGAGAGACAACATACATCTCATCAAAATATCGAACGAATACCAAATTCACATGACTACTTATAGCAAGACTTCTCCCATGTCCTCAGGAACAAACGTAACTACTCACAAAGCATATTCATGTTCATAATTGGAGGGGTATTAATATGCATAATGGATTTGAACATATGATCTTCCACCAAGTAAACCAACTAGCATCAACTACAAGGAGTATCAACACTACTAGCAACCTACAGGTACCAATCTGAGGTTTGATACAAAGATTGGATACAAGAGATGAACTAGGGTTTGAGAGGAGATGGTGCTGGTGAAGATGTTGATGAAGATTGACCCCCTCCCGATGAGAGGATCGTTGGTGATGACGATGGTGATGATTTCCCCCTCCCGGAGGGAAGTTTCCCCGGTAGAACAGCTCCGCCGGAGCCCTAGATTGGTTCCGCCAAGGTTCCGCCTCGTGGCGGCGGTGTTTCATCCCGCAAGCTTGCTTATGATTTTTTTTCAGGGTAAAAGACACCACATAGCCAAAGATGGGCACCGGAGGCCTGCCAGGGGGCCCACGAGGCAGGGGGCGCGCCCCCACCTTAATGGATGGTGGGTGGCCCCCCTCTAGTGGTTTCTTCGCTCAGTATTTTTTATTAATTCCAAAAATGACTTCCGTGGAGTTTCAGGACTTTTGGAGTTGTGCAGAATAGGTCTCTAATATTTGCTCCTTTTCCAGCCCAGAATTCCAGCTGCCGGCGTTCTCCCTCTTCTTGTAAACCTTGTAAAATAAGGGAGAATAGGCATAAGTATTGTAACATAATGTGTAATGACAGCCCATAATACAATAAATATCGATATAAAACATGATGCAAAATGTACGTATCAACTCCCCCAAGCTTAGACCTCGCTTGTCCTCAAGCGGAAGCTGATAACGATAAATATGTCCACATGTTTAGAGATAGAGGTGTCGATAAAATAAAATACGGACATGAAGGCATCATGATCATTTCTATAACATCAACATATATAAATATTGTCATATGATTTCTTATGATAAAGTAACAATCTATTCACAATGTCAAGTATGAATCAAAAACTTCATTGAAAACTAACAAACTATAATCTCGGTCATTGAAGCAATTGCAATTTATCATAACAACGGAAAGAGTATATGTGAGAGCTTTTCAGCAAGTCCACATACTCAACTATCATTTAGTCTTTCACAATTGCTGACACTCATGCAATACTTATGGGTATAGAGTTTTAATCGGACACAGAGAAAGATAGGGGCTTATAGTTTTGCCTCCCAACTTTTTACCTCAAGGGTAATGCCAAAGGATAAAATTTAAAAAGGAAAGGTGAAGATCACCATGACTCTTATATAAGGTATAAGACAAGAATAAAAGATAGGCCCTTTGCAGAGGGAAGCAGAGGTTGTCATGTGCTTTTATGGTTTGGATACACAAAATCTTAATGCGAAAGAACGCCACTTTATATTGCCACTTGTGATATGGACCTTTATTATGTAGTCCGTCGCTTTTATTTCTTCCACATCACAAGATCATATAAAGTTTATTTTCTCCACACTAATAAATCATACATATTTAGAGAGCAATATTTATTGCATGCAACGATGACAACTTACTTGAAGGATCTTACTCAATCCATAGGTAGGTATGGTGGACTCTCATGGCAAAACTGGGTTTAAGGGTATTTGGAAGCACAAGTAGTATCTCTACTTGGTGCAAAGAATTGGCTAGCATGAGGGAGAAAGGCAAGCTCAACATGTTGGATGATCCATGATAATATACTTTATTTCAGATATAAGAAAACATAACCCATTACATTGTCTTCCTTGTCCAACATCAACTCTTTAGCATGTCATATTTTAATGAGTGCTCACAATCATAAAAGATGCCCAAGATAGTATATTTATATGTGAAAACCTCTCTTTCTTTATTACTTCCTATTAATGGCAATGATGACCAAAACTATGTTTGGCAACTCTCAACAACTTTTATTCATCATACTCTTTATATGTGAAGTCATTACTCCCCATAAGATCAATATGATCTCTATAATTCTTTTTATTCCTTCTTTTATTATTTTATTCCCTCAAGATCATAGCAAGATAATCAAGCCCTTGACTCAACACTAATCTTTATTATATATAGCTCACGGACTCGATTACATAGAAGGATCATAAAGCAAAACTCAAAGCTAGATCATACTAAAACTTTATTCTACTAGATCAAGATATTACCAAAAGGATCGAACTAAGAAAAACAGTAAAGATAGGAGTGTGATGGTGATACGATACCGGGGCACCTCCCCCAAGCTTGGCAGTTTCCAAGGGGAGTGCCCATACCCATGTGATTATGTCTCTTTCTTCGGAGGTGGTGATGTGATATTCTTAGCGATGATGCCCCTCAGGATACGATTCTCCTCCTCGAGCTTATTGACTTGCTGCTTGAGGTCCATTATTTCCTTACGGAGCTTTCCCATGACGGCTAAAGCTCCTTTCACCCATGGATGTTGCATAGTTGCGGGAGAATAAGTGACACTCTTTTTCATATTTTCATAAGAAAGGAATCTAACATTGGAAGGGATAACCGAGTTTGGAATGGCTGAGTTGTGTAGTTCCCCCATCGTGAATCCGGCTCAGAAACGAGAAGTAACTTCTTTATCCTCCTCCATGGCATCTATCCTTTTCAAGTTGGCCTCCATCTCTTTCTTCGTTAATGGCCCAAAGTGGTCAGCATCGCTGTTTGCTCCTGATCCCGGTGTCGGATGAGACACCCGACTCTCCCCGACTGACTCTTGAGAAGACATCTTGCTCTAATCTGCGGTAGAAACAGCTCGAAACAAAAACAGAGGATATTTGCATGATATGAGGGTCAAAACCTTTAGGAGATTATATAGTGAATTTTTACCGACCAAAAGAAGTATCGTGCAAGAAAACGGAGTCTGAAGAGCAGACGAGGTGCCCACGAGGCAGGGGGTGCGCCCAGGGGGGTAGGGCACGCCCTCCACCCTCGTGGACGCCTCGTGTCCTTCCCGGACTACTTCTTACTTTCCTATTTTCTTAAATATTCCAAAACGGAGAAAAATTACCATTAGAACTGTTTTGGAGTCAGTGTACTTACCGTACCACGTACCTATTCCTTTTCGGAGTCTGAAACGTTCTGGAAAGTGTCCCTTATGTATTCCTCCGGGGTTACAGTTTCAATGACATTAGTTTCAACATTTATCGGATTACCTGAGATATAATGTTTCATTCTTTGACCGTTCACCACCTTCGGATTTGTGCCTTCGAAGTTGTTGATTTTTATGGCACTGTAACGATAGACCTCCTCGATAACGTAAGGACCTTCCCATTTAGAGAGAAGTTCTCCTGCGAAAAATCTTAGACGAGAGTTGAATACCAACAAATAATCACCTACATTAAACTCACGCTTTTGTATCCTTTTGTCATGCCATCTTTTAACTTTTTCTTTAAACAGTTTGGCATTCTCATAGGCTTGGGTTCTCCATTCATCAAGTGAGCTAATGTCAAATAGCCTCTTTTCACCGGCAAGTTTAAAATCATAATTGAGCTCTTTCATAGCCCAATATGCCTTATGTTCTAGTTTGAGAGGTAAGTGACATGCTTTTTCATAAACCATTTTATACGGAGACATACCCATAGTATTTTTATATGCAGTTCTATAGGCCCATAATGCATCATCAAGTTTCTTGGACCAATTCTTTCTAGATCTATTAACAGTCTTTTGCAAAATTAATTTGAGCTCTCTATTACTCAATTCTACTTGACCACTAGACTGTGGGTGATATGGAGATGCAATTCTATGATTAACATCATACTTAGCAATCATCTTACGAAAAGCACCATGAATAAAATGTGAACCACCATCAATCATTAAGTATCTAGGGACTTCAAACCTCGGAAAAATAACTTCTTTAAGCATCTTAATAGAGGTGTTATGATCAGCACTACTAGTTGGAATAGCTTCTACCCACTTAGTAACGTAATCAAAAGCAACTAAAATATGTGTATACCCGTTAGAGGAAGGAAATGGTCCCATATAATCAAAGCCCCAAACATCAAATGGCTCAATAACAAGTGAATAATTCATAGTGAAAATGCAACTATCCCTGGGTGGTTTTGGTAATTCCTAACAACATATAGCTCATTGAGTTAATGCTATTTCAAGATAAATATTTCAGGAAAGCTCAATGATTGGCATGACATGGATTAAAAAGTGGACCCCTCAAAATGATAAGGACAAAATATTGGCTCAAGCTCAAAGCACAAGACTCTACATTTTAATTTTAGTGATCCAAGATCACATTGAGTCAATAGGAAAAGCCAATACTATTAGAAGGGGGTGAGGTGTTGCTTAATGAGTTATTTGCTCAAAATGCTTAGTGATATGCTCCAAAAACCCTCAAATACTTTCTCATATCCACATATGTCCCAAACCAAAAGTCAAACTTGGCCCCACCAAAACTTTCTATCCGGCGCCACCGAGTTTACTTGACATAGCCACTGCTAAAAACCCTAGTCACTTCGGTCTCATCGATAGGGATCTCGGTCTCACCGAGATGGGATTGCAACCTCTCTGTTTCCCTTCGTAATGTTTCGGTCCAACCGAGATGTGTAATCGGTCTCACCAAGATTACGTTATGCCCTAACCCTAATGGTATCGGTCCCACCGAGTTGACATGTCGGTCCCACCGAAAATCCTAACGTTCACATTTTGAACTAAATCGGTCTGACCGTGTTTTATAATTCGGTCCCACCGAGTTTGGTGATTTGTGTGTAACGGTTAGATTTTGTGTGGAGGCTATTTATACCCATCCACCCACTCTTCATTCGAGGAGAGAGCCATCAGAACATGCCTACACTTTCAACATACATTTTCTGAGAGAGAACCACCTACACTTGTGTTGAGGTCAAGATATTCTATTCCAACCACACAAATCTTGATCTCTAACCTTCCCCAAGTTTCTTTCCACTCAAATCATCTTTCTACCAAATCCAATCCTATGAGAAAGAGTTCAGTGATGGGGAGACTATCATTTGAAGCACAAGAGCAAGGAGTTCATCGTCAACACACCATCTATTACCTTTTGGAGAGTGGTGTCTCCTAGATTGGCTAGGTGTCACTTGGGAGCCTCCGTCAAGATTGTGGAGTTGAACCAAGGAGTTTGTACAGGCAAGGAGATCGCCTACTTCGTGAAGATCTACCCTAGTGAGGCAAGTCCTTCGTGGGCGATGGCCATGGTGGGATAGACAAGGTTGCTTCTTCGTGGACCCTTTGTGGGTGGAGCCCTCCATGGACTCGCGCAACCGTTACCCTTTGTGGGTTGAAGTCTCCATCAACGTGGATGTACGATAGCACCACCTATCGGAACTACAAATAAAAAATCTCCGTGTCTACATTGCGTTTGCTCCCTCCAAACTCCTCCCTTTACCTTCATATGTAATTGTCTTACATTCCGCTGCTATACTCTTAGAATTGCACGTGTAGTAGGTTGATTACTTGATTTGTGCTAAGTTGCTAAAATCTGCCAAGACTTAAATTGGGAAAAGGCTAGATTTTTATTTGGTCAAGTAGTCCAATCACCCCCCTCTAGACATACTTTCGATCCTACAAGTGGTATCAGAGCTTTGGTCTCTATTTGCCTTGATTTCCATAGCTTTTGGTGATCATAGCCTTGGTTTCACAACCTAGGAGAGTATGGCGTCTAGTGAGGGAAATTACCACCGTAATTTTGATGGTACTAATTTTGCTAGTTGGAAGCATAAGATGAAAATGCATATTCTTGGACATAACCCCGCCATTTGGGCTATTGTGTGTATTGGCTTGCAAGGTGAATTCTTTGATGGGAGAGAACCGAACCGTGAAGCTACCACGGAAGAGTTGAAGATGCTGCAATACAATGCTCAAGCTTGTGATATTCTCTTCAACGGATTGTGCCCCAAAGAATTCAACAAAATCAGCCGTCTTGAGAATGCAAAGGAAATTTGGGATATTTTGATTGATATGCACGAGGGTACTGACTCCATCAAGGAATCCAAATTGGATGTGCTTCAAAGTCAACTTGACAAGTTCAAAATGAAGGATGGTGAAGGTGTCGCTGAAATGTACTCTAGGTTTGCTCTCATCACAAATGAGATTGTCGGCTTAGGAAGTGAAGAGATGACCGATAGATTCATCATCAAGAAGATCCTAAGAGCCTTGGATGGAAAATATGGTACCGTGTGCAAATTGATCCAAATGATGCCCAATTATAAAGATATCAAGCCAACGGAATTCATTGGAAGAATTGTTGCTCATGATATGTCACTCAAGGATAAGGAAGAGCTCCACAACAAGTCAAGTGGTGCTTACAAAGCCTCATGTGAAGCTCCCACATCATCAAGTGAGAAAAAAACCTTCAATGAAGAATTGAGCCTAATGGTGAAGAACTTCAACAAATTCTACAAGAGTAGAAGCAAGGAAAGAAGCTCCAAGTCAAGGTCCTACAATGACAAGAGATCTTCAAGTCATGAATGAAATTGCTACAATTGTGGAAGACCCGGACACTACTCAAATGAGTCTACGGCTCCCTACAAAAGAAGAGAAGATTCTCCCAAAAGAAGAAGTAGAAGAGAAGAATCACCGCCAAGAGATAGAAGGAGTAGAGATGATCGTTATGAACGAAGACCCTCTCGGAGAAGCGAGGATTCAGAGAGGAAGGACAAATCATCAAAGAGCTAAACAAAAAGAAGACATCAAGCTCATGTTGGTGAATGGGTATCCGGCTCCGACTCCGACCATCACTCCGAAAGAAGTTATCACTCCGACTCCGAATATACTCAAGATGAAGGTGTTGCCGGTCTAGCACTTGTGTCAACCAACTCCTACGACATATTTGACTCACCAAATGAAGGAATTGGAAGATGCTTCATAGCCAAAGGTCCAAAGCTATCACACCCCGAGTATGTTGATTTTAATAGTGATGAAGATGATTTGTTACAACTCTAGTTATGAAAACTATGATGAACTTTCTATTAATCATGATAATCAAGATAAAAAGAATGGCGATGATAAGAAGGAGATTGAGTGTCTAACTAAAGAACTAAACACTCTTAAGTTAGCTCATCAAACTACCTTGGAAGATCATCGAGAAATTTTAAAGACTCATGAGAAGCTACGCTTTGAAAAGCTCAACCTTGAGCAAGAGCATGAGTTCTTAAAAGCAATCAATGATGATCTTCGCAAAAAAGTTCTTCTTACATTGCCAAGCGTTTACTCTTGTCTACTTACATGCCACAAGTTAAATCTAGCAACAAGAACAAGAAAGATTCTTCTTCTAGTAGTAACAACTATCATGCTAAATCCAATGTTGTTGCTTCTAGTAGTTCTCTTGATTCCACTAATGATTCTCTTAGCCAAGTTACACTTGAGCAAGAAAATAGCTTATTGAAGGGAATTATAGAGAAAGGTGTTTACAAGAGTCTTGCCAGAAGTAAGCAATTTGAGGAAATTGTACGCAATCAAGGAAGACACCGGAAGAATCAAGGTGTTGGTTTTTAACCAAAGTTCAATGCCAATGGAGTTGAGTGGGAAGAAGATCAATACCCCAAGACGAAGTTTGTTCCTCAACAAGAGAAGGATGATCCTACTTCTTTCCAAGGAACATAAGCTCAAGATGATCTTCCACCACAAGACCACAAGCTAAAAGGCAAGGACAAGCTTCAAGAGGAGATTGATGCATTTGAAGAAGCACCTAAGGCCTTGGTCAAGTGGGTTCCCAAGACTACATTAAGTTCCACTTCATCAAGTACGACTACAACTCCAAGAATTCCCATCAAGATGGTGTGGATCCCTAAGAAGAAGAACTAGAGAGTTCTTGAGGGTGACTCTGCCAACATACTTCACTCTTATCATCTTGGCAAGGACAAGTGCAAACAACTTCCATATCTTGCACTAGTTCAAGGAGTCACAAACCCTCTTGTTGGTAAGACAAGGGACAAGGTAACCTAATGCATTCATGGACATCATCTCATGTGAATATCACTCTATGTCTATGGATATCCTTTTTTGTTCCTTGTGGGACTAACCCGTGTAGGTATTGAAAGTGCAACTCACTCTAAAGGATTGCTCTGAATGATCTACATCAACATTGAGCATCTACATCTTCAACACCTACATGAAGTCATCATCGACAAAACCCAAGGTTAGTTCATCCCTCTTAGGGGGGATATCACATCTAGGGGGAGCCTTACTCTAATCAACTGAGCTAAAGCAACTCTAATGATGTGAGCACAACAATGCTTTATGTAAAAGTGGCAACCCCACTTGTGCTTAAACGATGAGTATGACCTATGATCAAATGCTCTCATTTGACTCCTAAGTCAATATACTCATATATAGATGACCTAGTCACTGCCAAATTGCTTGATAGATGCTAGAGTGATTATGCATGCTTTGTCACATATTTCATTTGTCATTTTATTGTGTGAGCATGTTGGATGCATATTTTACTCATTCGAGGACATCCATTTGTTGCTTTGATTGTTTGGCTTTTTCTCTTTTGCCAAATGGATGGACAAGAATGCCTAAGAACTCCCTCTAGCTATCTATGCTTTTCTCGTCTCAAACTCTATTCATGCTACATCACTAAGTTTGATCAAGTTAGATTCGAACCACTCTGTGTGAGGAGCACTCGGAGTCCCCGATTCATCATAGACTTAAACTTCCAAAACCTCTTTGTGCATTTCGGTATGACCGAGTCATCCATTTCGGTCACACCGAGACCACTAAGTTGGTCTAGATTTTCAATCTCGGTGCAATGGATTTGAACTTTTCGTTCACACCGAGTTGCAGTAACTGCTTGCAATTCTGCATCTCGGTGCCACCGAGTTGTTCCACTCGGTCACACTGACAGGGACGAGATATATAAACCCACGGGTGAGATTTTGGAAATTTCTTCAAAACCTCTCAGCCCGAGCGTATCCTGCTCTACCGCCTCGGGTCTTCGGATCGTCTTCTCGCCGCCAGCGACCTCCCACCGCTGGTTTCCATCACCATCAACGGAATTTTGCCCCTCCGTTACTGCCGTAGCGAAATCCGCCGAACTAGGGTACGATTTCGATCCTTTGTGCTATTCTTTTACCTCTGATTCGTAGCACATTGCTCTGCCATGATCATCACCACATATGCAAACACTCTATCCACTGAAAACATCCCTTATGTTAGGTTTGATTTGAAAATTTAGGGTTAGGTCTCCGCAGAACTCATCTCGGACCGGCCGAGTTGTAGAAATCGGTCTCACCGATTTGGCTTAGGCCATTGCACTTGCACTTTCGGTCTGACCGAAAACTGCAAATCGGTGAGATCGAGTTCGATTCTCCGTGAAACCCTAGTAGTCTTGGTGCCACTGAACTGTGACTCGGTCTGATTGAGTTCACTAGTTTAGGTTCCAAAAGCTACTTCGGTATCACCGAGTTTACAAATCGGTAGATCCGAAATGCTTTCTGTGAAGAACTAAAACTAAGTTTTTAAGTCATCTGTTTTGCAAAACTCTGTACTTTGTGATGCTCATCCACTCTACCTCATCTACATCTATTCATAGGGTCTGCTGTCAGTAAGTTTGCAGAGATGTCTGATCAAAGTGACAGTCAGAACATGTCTGAGGAACATGTGCAGATGAGTGAGGGCTCAGATCCCTCTAGCACTTCTGATGATGGCAGCAGGAGCACTCCCAGCAACTTGCCAAAGGCAGCCACCAGAACCAGGAAGAAGAGAACCTCAGAATCCGAGGATGAGGATTATGTTGCCGCTGAGGAGGAAGTAAGCTCCAAAAAGAAGGTGCTGAAAAAGGAGTATGGCACAGCTGCTGCAAGTAAGCCAGGACTGAATAAGAAGGCACCAGCAAGGAGAATTCCTATGTCTAAAGCCAGAGCATCCACTCAGAAACCCTCCAAGTCAACAGGAGGAGATGATGCTGCTGAGGAAAAGGAAAAGAAAGATAGAAAAAGGGGAAGATGGTGCAAGAAAGTTGACCCCATGGCTGAGTTTGAAAAACACTCTTCGGATGAAGGAGAGGAAGAGGAAGAGGATGCTGCACCAGCACCCAAAGCTCAGAAGCTTATGGGAGATGCTATAAAGGCAGGGGATGCTCCATCTAAGCCCAAGTCTAATCCCAAATCTCCAGCTCAGAAGCCCAGTAAGCCCAAGAGGAACACCAGAAGTATACCGGCTGAGGAAAAGAACAAGGCCCCAGTGCCTCAAGCTGAAGAAGAGGAAGATGATTCACTTGTTTTGAGGAAGTTGAAGCCCAAGATTCCTGACCATAATGATGCTCATCTAGTAGCTGAAGACAAGCGTATCAGAAAGGATGGTGGACTGAGATTATGGAGACGGTCTGATCCTTATGCTGTAAGGAGGAGGACAACAGTTGATTGCAGGTTCCACACAAAGGAACAACAAGACTTCTATGAGACTATTTTGCTTGACAAGAATCCCATTGTATGTGACATGAAATGGGTGGATGGGGAATACATCAAGGAAGAAGAAGATCACTATCCAGGTGTTTATGACAGCTTGAAGGCATGTGGAGTTGACAAATTTGTTGGGCAGAAGCTCACCAAATGGAATGATGAGCTGATCATGCAGTTTTACTCCACTGCCCACTTCTGTCCAGATGGAAGGATAATATGGATGTCTGAGGGTAGAAGGTACCAATCCACAGTTGAGGAGTGGGCCAAGCTGATAAATGCCCCAGAAGAACATGAAGATGACTTGGATGTGTATGCCACCAAGAAGAAGGACCACAACACCATGGCAAACATGTACAAGGAGATCCCAGATAAGGCTTTGGAGACTCACAAGCTTGGATCTGTACATTTCTTGTTGTCTGGTCTGCCTACAATCAACACAATCCGTAGGCACACTCTGCTACCCAAGTCAGGAGATCACAAGATGATCAGAGGACATTTTATCAACCTGCTCCAGCTTTTTGATGTCCCTCAGAAGTTCAAGATTACAAGTTTGATTGTAGAAACAATCAAGAGGACTGTTGCTGACCAGAAGAGAAGTTGTGGGTATGCTCCACACATTCAGGAGCTCATCAACTCCAAGATGGGCACAGGAACATATCTATTGGACAAGGAGCATCTACCCTTACATCCTGATTTTGAAGACAACACTGCTATTATGAATGAGGAAGACCCCACATCTAAGCAAGTATAGGAGAAGAGTGCCAAAGCAAAGGCTGAGAAAGCTGCCAAGATGCCCACTGTTGAAGAGGCATCTCAAGTTTTCCTGAAGAGCAAGCAAGATCAACTTGCATATCTGATCCAGTCTACACTGAGGATTGAGAAGGGCTTGGCCACCCTAACTCAAAACCAGGAGAGCTTGGAGAGGATCATAGAGACCAAATTTTATGATCTTGATCTGAAGGTAACTGAGATTCAAACAGCAGTTCAGCAGCTTCAAGAGGAAGCAGAAGAGAAGAGAGGCAAGGCAACTACTGATGCATTTGAGCGAGTGCCTAGAGGACAGAGGTCTGTTGTAGTACCAGTGACAGATTCTAGAGCTACAACATCAGCACCAGCAGCTACAGCTCCAGTGCCACCTCCAGCAGCCACTCCACCAGCTCCAACTACATCCACATATACCTTCGTCCTTGGAGTTATCTCTACATCACCTCCCGAATACCAAGCCTGAGAGACGCATAGCACTATGCATATTTGAACTTTTTGGTAACTTGTTGCCAAAGGGGGAGAAATATGTATAGATCATAGGCTTCGAGAGAGTGTTTTGCTTCTTTGCTTTTGTTTGAACTTTTTGATTGTGTGCTTTTGTGATATACTTTATGTCCTTGTGATATACTTGTATGATCATGTGTCTGATCATTTGCTACCTTAATGCTTGTTTGGATGATACTATCTTTTATATCTCATATATGATCATTCACTTGCTTGGTGATGAGTGCATGCTTTTAATTTCTATCATTTTGAGCGCTCCACCAAGATGTATGTGACATGGAAGAGTAACCCACGATCCTAATCGATTGTGCATTTGCATACAAAAGCAAATTTTAAATAATGCCCAAATTTAGGGGGAGCTCTTGCTTATCACATACTTCTCAAAGCGACGATGTTTTTCAATCTTATGATCATTTGTCGAAGCTTTGATCTATATGTTGTCATCAATTACCAAAAAGGGGGAGATTGAAAGTGCAACTATCCCTGGGTGGTTTTGGTAATTCCTAACAACATATAGCTCATTGAGCTAATGCTATTTCAAGATAAATATTTCAGGGAAGCTTAATGATTGGCATGACATGGATTAGAAAGTGGACCCCTCAAAATGCTAAGGACAAAAGATTGGATCAATCTCAAAGCACAAGACTCTACGTTTTACTTTTAGTGATCCAAGATCACATTGAGTCCATAGGAAAAGCCAATACTATTAAAAGGGGGAGAGGTGTTGCTTAATGAGTTACTTGCTCAAAATGCTTAGTGATATGCTCCAAAATCCCTCAACTACTTTCTCATATCCACATATGTCCCAAACCAAAAGTCGAACTCGGCCCCACCGAAACTTTCTATCCGGCGCCACCGAGTTTACTTGACATAGCCACTGCCACAAACCCTAGTCACTTCAGTCTCACCGATAGGGATCTCGGTCTCACCGAGATGGGATTGCAACCTCTTTGTTTCCCATCGTAACGTTTCGGTCCAACCGAGATGTGTAATCGTTCGAGATTACGTTATGCCCTAACCATAGTGGAATCGGTCCCACCGAGTTGACATGTCAGTCCCACCGAAAATCCTAACGTTCAAATTTTGAACTAAATTGGTCTGACCGAGTTTTATAATTTGGTCCCACCGAGTTTGGTGATTTGTGTGTAACGGTTATATATACCCCTCCACCCACTCTTCATTTGAGGAGAGAGCCATCAGAACATGCCTACACTTCCAACATACATTTTCTGAGAGAGAACCACCTACACTTGTGTTGAGGTCAAGATATTCTATTCCAACCACATAAATCTTGATCTCTAGCCTTCCCCAAGTTGCTTTCCACTCAAATCATCTTTCTACCAAATCCAATCCTATGAGAGAGAGTTGAGTGTTGGGGAGACTATCATTTGAAGCACAAGAGCAAGGAGTTCATCATCAACACACCATCTATTACCTTTTGGAGAGTGGTGTCTCCTAGATTGGCTAGGTGTCACTTGGGAGCCTCCGTCAAGATTGTGGAGTTGAACCAAGGAGTTTGTACGGGCAAGGAGATCGCCTACTTCGTGAAGATCTACCCTAGTGAGGCAAGTCCTTTGTGGGCGATGGCCATGGTGGGATAGACAAGGTTGCTTCTTCGTGGACCCTTCGTGGATGGAGCCCTCAGTGGACTCGTGCAACCGTTACCCTTCGTGGGTTGAAGTCTCCATCAACGTGGATGTATGATAGCACCACCTATCAGAACCATGGATAAAAAATCTCCGTGTCTACATTGTGTTTGCTCCCTCCAAACTCCTCCCTTTACCTTCATATGCAATTGTTTTACATTCCGCTGCTATACTCTTAGAATTGCATGTGTAGGTTGATTACTTGATTTGTGCTAACTTGCTAAAATCTGCCAAGACATAAATTGGGAAAAGGCTAGATTTTTATTTGGTCAAGTAGTCTAATCACCCCCCTCTAGACATACTTTTGATCCTACACATAGGCATTTCTTGACGTCTACTAATATTACCAATTCTTTGACATTCATCACAAGACAAGACAAACTTACGAGCATCCTTGAAGAGAGTAGGCCAATAAAAACCGGATTGCAAAACCTTATGTGCAGTTCTGTCTCCAGCGTGGTGTCCTTCGTAAGCCTCGGAGTGACACTTGCGTAGGATCGGTTCCTGTTCATGCTCATGTACACAATGTCTAATAACACCATCTACTCCTTCTTTAGAAAGGTGTGGGTCATCCCAGAAGTAATGTCTTAAATCATAGAAAAACTTTTTCTTTTGCTGGTATGTGAAACTGGGTGGTATAAATTTAGCAACAATGTAATTAGCATAATCAGCATACCATGGAGCAGTACGAGAAGCATTTATGACAACTAATTGTTCATCAGGAAAGCTATCATCAATAGGTAGTGGGTCATCTAGAATATTCTCTAACCTAGACAAGTTGTCTGCAACGGGGTTCTCAGCTCCCTTTCTATCAATAATATGCAAATCAAATTCTTGTAATAAGAGAACCCATCTAATAAGTCTAGGTTTAGCATCCTTTTTTCCATAAGATATTTAATAGCAGCATGATCAACTGCTAAAAATTCTTTTTCAGTAGTAGCATAATTTCTTTGGGCACCATCTAGAGTTTTACTAGCATATTGACTAACATTTAATTTCTTGTCAACTCTTTGTCCTAGAACAGCACCTAGAGCATAATCACTAGCATCGCACATAATTTCAAAGGGTAAATTCCAATCAGGTGGCTGAACAATAGGTGCAGTAATCAAAGCTTTCTTAAGTATTTCAAATGCTTCTACACAATCATCATCAAAGACAAAAGGGATATCTTTTTGTAAGAGATTAGTCAGAGGCCTATAAATTTTTGAGAAGTCCGTAATGAACCTCCTGTAAAAACTGGGGTGACCAAGGAAACTTCTTATACCTTTAATGTCCTTGGGACACGATATCTTTTCAATAGCATCAACTTTAGCTTTATCAACTTCAATACCTCTTTCAGAAATTCTATGACCCAAGACAATACCTTCATTAACCATAAAGTGGCACCTCTCCCAATTCAAGACAAGATTAGTTTCTTCACATCTCTGCAAAACTCGATCAAGGTTGCTCAAGCAATCATCAGAAGAAGTTCCATATACGGAAAAATCATCCATGAAAACCTCAACAATCTTTTCACAAAAATCAGAGAATATAGCCATCATGCATCTTTGAAAGGTAGCAAGTGCATTGCATAAACCAAAAGGCATACGTCTATAAGCAAAGGTACCGAAAGGGCAAGTAAAAGTGGTCTTTTCATGATCCTCTTTTGACACAGGTATTTGAGAGAAACCAGAATAACCATCTAGAAAGCACAAATGTGGATGTTTGGATAATCTTTCTAGCATTGGATCAATAAATGGTAAAGGGTAATGATCCTTTTTAGTGGCTTTATTTAATTTGCGGAAATCGTTTACCATCCTATAACCTGTAATAATTCTTTGTGGGATCAATTCATCTTTATCATTAGGAACAACAGTAATACCTCCCTTCTTAGGGACACAATGGACATGACTTACCCACTGACTATCAACAACAGGATAAATTATACATGCCTCCAGAAGCTTTAGTATTTCTTTTCTTACCACTTCTTTCATCTTAGGATTTAACCGTCGTTGGTGATCAACAACCGGTTTAGCGTCTTTCTCCAATTTAATTTTGTGCTGGCATAAAGTGGGACTAATGCCCTTAAGATCATCAAGAGTATAATAGCAGCATGGTGCTTCATCAGAGTTTTCAGTAATTTCTCTTCTTCCTTCTATGAAAAGTTAGCACTAATCATAACAGGATATAGCTTCTTGATAAGCATATTTAAGAGTATCAGGTAATGGTTTAAGCTCAAACACGGGATCACCCTTGGGTGGAGGAGGATCCCCTAGAATTTCAACAGGCAAGTTATGTTTCAAAATAGGCCCATGTTTAAAGAATACTTCATCTATTTCCCTTCTTTCATTCATAAACATATCATTTTCATGGTCAAGCAAATATTGTTCTAAAGGATCATTAGGAGGCACAACAATATAAGCAAGACCAATAATTTCATCTTTACTAGGTAATTCCTCATCACGGGGTTGCCTATGAAATTTAGCAAAATTAAACTCATGAGACATATCCCCTAAACCAATAGTAACAACATCCTTTTCACAGTATATCTTAGCATTATCAGTATTCAAGAAGGGTCTACCAAATATAATGGGACAGAAGTTATCTTGTGGGGAACCAAGAACAAGAAAATCAGCATGATATTCAACTTTCCCACACAAGACTTCAACATTTCTAACAATCCCAACTGGTGAAATAATATCTATATTGGCAAGCTTAATTGTAACATCAATTTCTTCTATCTCAGTAGGTGAAATATCATGCATAATTTCTTTGTATAAGGAATGAGGTATCGCACTTGCACTAGCACCCATATCGCACAAGCCATGATAACAATGATCTCCTATCTTAACGAAGATAACAGGCATGCCTACAACAGGTCTATGTTTATTTTTAGCATCAGGTCTAGCAATTCTAGCAGCTTCATTACAGAAGTAAATAACATGCCCATCAATATTATCGGCCAAGAGATCTTTAACCATAGCAATACTAGGTTCAACTTTAATTTGTTCAGGGGGTTTGGGTGTCCTAATATTACTTTTGTTAACAACAGAAGCTTTAGCATGATCCTTTAATCTAACAGGGAAAGGTGGTTTCTCAACATAAGCCGTAGGAACAATAGGATCATTATAAGTGATAGTATTTTCTTCAACTTTAATAGGTGCAACTACTTTTACTTCAGTGGGAGGATTATATTTAAACCACTTCTGCTTAGGGAGATCAACATGAGTAGCAAATGATTCACAGAAGGAAGCTACTATATCAGAGTCAATTCCATATTTAGTTCTAAATTCACGGAAAGCATCGGTATCCATAAAAGATTTAACACAATCAAACTTAGGTGTTCTGACTCCTTACCTTCATCGAGGTCCCAATCTTCAGAGTTGCATTTAATTATTTCCAATAAATCCCATTTGAATTCAACAGTCTTCATCATAAAAGAACCAGTACAAAAAGTATCGAGCATGGAGTGATTATTGAGCGAAAGCCAAGCATAAATTTTTTGAATAATCATTTCTCTTGAGAGCTCATGATTGGGGCATGAATATAACATTGACTTAAGCCTCCCCAAGCTTGAGCGATGCTTCTCCTTCGCGAGGCCAAAAATTATATATATAATTACGATCATGATGAACAAGATGCATAGGATAAAACTTCTGATGAAATTCCAATTTCAATCGGTTGTAGTTCCATGATCCCATATCATCACATAGCCTTAACCATGTCAATGCCTTTACCTTAAAAGATAAAGGGAAGACCTTCTTCTTGATAACATCCTCGGGCATACCTGCAAGCTTAAATAATCCACAAACTTCATCCACATAGATTAGGTGTAAATCAGGATGCAATGTTCCATCTCCTGTAAAAGGATTAGCTAGTAGTTTCTCTACCATACCCGAGGGAATTTCAAAGTAAACATTTTCAGTAGGTTGAGGATCAACTCTTGGCTCTACTGGTCGGGGTGAAGATACCCCGAACAAGCCCCTCAAAGGATTACTTTCCATAGTGACAGGTGACAGTAAATTTCAGCACACTATATAAATTTTTCCTTACCAAATTCCACTTACCAAAGGCACTTCACTCCCCGGCAACGGCGCCAGAAAAGAGTCTTGATGACCCACAAGTGTAGGGGATCTATCTTAGTCCTTTCGATAAGTAAGAGTGTCAAACCCAACGAGGAGCAGAAGGAAATGACAAGCGACTTTCAGTAAGGTATCCTCTGCAAGCACTGAAATTATCGATAACAGATAGTTTTGTGATAAGGTAATTTATAACGGGTAACAAGTAACAAGTGTAAATAAAGTGCAGCAAGATGGCCCAATCCTTTTTGTAGCAAAGGACAAGCCTGGACAAACTCTTATATGAAGGAAAATGCTCCCGAGGACACATGGGAATTATCGTCAAGCTAGTTTTCATCACGCTCATATGATTCGCGTTCGGTACTTTGATAATTTGATATGTGGGTGGACCAGTGCTTGGGTCCTGTCCTTACTTGGACAAGCATCCCACTTATTATTAGCCCCTATTGCAAGCATCCGCAACTACAAGAGAAGTATTAATGTAAACCTAACCATAACATGAAACATATGGATCCAAATCAGCCCCTTACGAAGCAACGCATAAACTAGGGTTTAAGCTTCTGTCACTCTAGCAACCCATCATCTACTTATTACTTCCCAATGCCTTCCTTTGGGCCCAATCAATGGTGAAGTGTCATGTAGTCGACGTTCACATAACACCACTAGAGGAGAGACAACATACCACTACAAAAAAATACACTTCCGTTATGATACGTGTTTGTCACAGTAGGTCGCTTTTTTGTCATGCATGTACATCCATGACAAATTTATGACAGAATCAAGATAGTCATACCTGTGCTGTCGTAGAAGTGTTCCATGACATTACCAAAATTATCATCACGGAAGTGTCCACTTGCATGACGATAAATCGCGCGTCACAGAAGTGCTTTCGTGAAGGGTGACCGACACGTGGCATCCACCGTAACGGAACACCGTTAAGCTATCGGGTCGGGTTTTGGATCCGATAACCCGTTAACAGCCCCGACCAATGGGAAATTTCCACGTGTAAAATTCTATTGGCCGGACGAAACACGTGTCAGCTCGTCAGTGGGTCAGATAGGCGCCTATGATACGTCGACATGTGGCACGGCCCAACAGAGGCCCATTCCTGTGTAAAGGCTGGCCCGTTTGACTTGGTCAAAAGCTGGCGGGCCGGCCCATGGAAAGCCTGTTAATGGTCTGTTCGAATATAGCCCATTTACAGCCCGCTAACCCAAGGCCCGTTACGCCCTATCCAAATTAGGCCCAGTAGCGTCATCTGGGCCATCCAATATGTTTCCAGCCCGTTTTCACTTCTGGCCCATGTATGGCCCATGACGTCTTTCGGCCCATATGAGGCCCTATGTAACTCTTGGCCTACTAACGGCCCGTGGTGAAACTGGCCCATAATGAAAGTGTATCACTTTACACCCATTAACGGCCCGTGGTGAAACTGGCCCGTGATGAACAGTGTATCACTTTATACCCATTAATGGCCCATTATTCCGTTGGGCCGTTTCCAGCCCATGTTATCTTTCGGCCTTCTCACAGCCCATTTATTCTTGGGCTCATTTCCAGCATTCGTTTACTTACGGCCCGTTACTGTCATTTTCTGCTTGTGGGCCAAATTCAGCCCGTGGTTACAGTCGGCCCGTTTGTGGTCCATTAATTCGTTGGGCCGTTTTCATAATGTCATCAAATATGGCCTATTAACGATGGCCCGTTATGGTCGGCCCATGAACGTAGATTCCAACTCTAGCCCATTTGCGACCATAATGAGGCCTGTTATTGGCCCATGTTTGGCCAATCTATCATACGGCCCGTATAAGGCCCATTGATGATACGACCCGTAGAAGGCCCATTGTTTCTACGGCCCGTAGAAGGCCTACTGTTTCTACAGCCCGTAGAAGGCCCACTGTTTCTACGGCTCGTAGGAGGCCCAGTGTCACTACAGTAAATATTAGCCCATGGTTATTGGCCTAGTTTTAGAAAATAGGTTATTGCAGCCACTAGCAAACCGCGGAAAAAGAATTGCACTGACTACAAGAAAACAAATAAACAAAACAAGGAAATAAAAAAGCAAGCAACTTATGCTAGGCTATCACGGCTATTACACATATTACATCCACTCGGCATCAAAGTTCGCCACCAGTGCAAATATAGGGAACACACCAGCATATAAACGCCGCAGCAAAACAAGTCTAGAACTGAAACCACTTCAGAAGAGCTCAAGAAACAATATCCTGGGTACCCATAATACTGGCAAGATGCTTAGCAAGCTTATTAACTTTCTCTTGTTTGGCGCTTAAATCCTCCAGCGCTTGTTGTTGCACAAGAAAGTACGCATCTGAATTCTGCAGGGTCTTCCTTAGTCCTTCGGCTTCTTGCCGCAGCACAGCTGACTAATGCCTTTCAGCTTGTAGCTGAGACTGAAGAAGCCGAAGTGATTCAGGCAGCGAGTTGGAAGAGCTTGTGCCAGCGGTACTGGCCAGTAACTCGAACACTACATCAACGCAGGACTGTGGGGTTTTCTCACTGTCTACAAGATCGTTTTTATCACCTTTCTTGGAGACTAACAGGGTTGTTTCACTATCTTGAACCTTATCTGCATTACTTTCTCTACCATTGCATAGTGGGGTGCTCTTCTCCAATATTATGTTTGCATACTACAAGAGAAATAAGCAGACACATCACAGGTTTAGCTTGTAGTATACGAAACTCATTTTGGTAAACCGGTTCAGTAGTAAGGTGGACAGGATAACAGCATGAAACAAACATATATCTATGTACTATGGTCACTGTATTGTCCATATCATTCTAGTTTATGTTCCCTAATCAAGATAGAGACGCAGTTCAACTCATATATTTTTAAGACACAACAGCATAGACAAAATATAAGTGTGAGAAACTACACAGCATTGGCAGCACTTGTAATGTGCATCACATGAGAACGTAACTGTTTATGCAACTTAAACTAAAATCAACATAGAGCAAGTTAGAACAGCAATCCAGTTAAAGAAATAGGTTTAAAACATACCCGTTGCGCCATTGTAGTTTCAATTGGATCCTTCAAATTCGAAAGTAGTTGGTATGAGTAAATACAGTGATGCAACAGCAAAGGAGTATGGAACATAGCTATGGAATCTGACCTGCGAACAGTTGCTCTTCTGCTTTAAACGTGGAGTTTGGGTTAGCTGTGGTGGTCTTCGTGCTTTGGGCACTGTAGTAGCTTTACAAACTGCTCGTGTGGGGGTACTCTGTGGTGGACATGGTGCTTTGTCAACTATAAGTGGGTTACTATCCGTCGGGGTTGCGGTTAGATGGGTTGTAGCTGGTTCTCTGCCCAACGGTGTAAGTGTGCAATCTGGAAGAGTCTCGATTATGTGTGGTGGGGCTAGTTTGTGGGCCAGTACAACCATGGTTCTATCTGCATCAACGGGTAGCACTGTCTTTTGTGAAGAATGAGTTTTTGCTCCCTTAGATACTGCCATCACCCCCTCCAATTCAAATGGCTGATAAACAAGAAAAGAAATTGAACGTACAGACATTGTATGATAGACAGATGTGGTAATCATATGTATGTTGTCTAACCAAACAGGACAGCATGACACAATTTCACATATATGATGCCTAACTAAACAGGATAGCATGACACAGTTTCAGATATATGATGGATAACTTAACAGGATATAATGGCATAATTCAACATATGATGAGTACCTAAACAGGATGACATGACAAAACTATATGATGTCTTTCTAAAATAGGTAGGGATGAAATAATTCACATACATGTTGTCTAAGTATACAGGATGACATGATATAATTGACATAATTGATTCATATACTAAGCAACTGGCACTCGCATGCATGATTGAGTGTTGAACCTCCTTGGTTGCGTCGAGTTGGCCTCGGCTTCATCGGAGGAATTGGGGAGGGTGTTGCGGTTCTGGTGGGGCAGGTCAAGACGACGCTGTGGGGATTGAGGTGGCGCGATAGACGAGGCGAACGTCGAGGCAGATCCTTGGAGGTGGAGGACGGGGCGGCTGATTCAGCGGGACGACGAGATCGACAACGGATCCTCGTCCAGTGCGGTGGATGAGGGACGACGAGCTATTGCGGTGGACGACGTAGTCGGGGAAGACTCTCCGGCTGGGCGGCGGTCGGGGGGCCGACGGAGGAGCGTGGGGTTTCGCGGGTTTTGGCGGCCTCGGTGTACGAATGGGGGGGCAAAGGGGGAGGGGGAGCCAATCTTAGGGACGTGCTTGTCCGAAATGTAGGGTAAGTTACCAGCGTACCCCCACCGGTTTTGACACCGCGACGTGGAGCTTCATTTCCGGCTGAGGGGTAGAAGGGGGATTTCACGTGTCTCGGTTGCGGGAGCGATTTCGGATGAGGAGGGAGTTCTCGCGCGCGTCCAAATTTCGGGATAACAAGGCGCGGCACGGGTTGAAGAAGCGGGAGTTTCAAAGAAGGTGAGACAAAAGACACTCGAGCTTGAAAATTTCGAGATAACAAGGTGCGGATTCCTTGTTCGGCAGAACAAACTTAACGTGTGAAAAAACAATTCATACAAGACACAAGAGAGCCATGTCCCCTTTTAATATATTGCTATAGATGCCATTGAAAAAACTACAAGAAAAATGTAAAAAAATCGGGAGAACAAGATTACCCTGCACAGTACCAAATCGATTCGCACTTCCCTCAACAAGAACAAAAAACAAATCAATTCCCACCAAAGAAAGAGTAATGTCCCTTTTTATATGATTACAGATGCCATGATCTCGAATTTCAATTTTTGAATCCATGTTATGTTGAATTCGAATATATCGTTAGGTGACCTTGCGGTTTATAATTGATGTAGTCGTACATTTTGATCTTCCATCATATATGAACATTTTACTCCACCATGTGAACATATATATTGTCGTCTACCATATGGACTAAATTTGAATCAATTTTCCTTATTTGAATACGATTGTTGTCAAGTTATACAATAATTTAAATATTATCTTGATAACAAAAAACATACATATAGCAGTAATCATATTTCACTATGAACTACATGTACCATACGCTCTCCAATTCAAATATTTGTATCCATTTTATGTTGAATTCAAATCATAGTACATTATTGGTCTAGGTAGCGAGATGTTTGGGATAATCTAAACAATGTTTTCATACGTATAATTTTTGGCTGAATTGGGACAAGTTTTCGTATAAGCCTCTTGCAAAACCAGAGATTCTCTCAACAAGCCTCGTGGTTCCGAGAGGGAATGTGTCACCTTTGTGTGCGAAACGATATACGCTGCCTCCCCCCTGATTTTATTTACAGAGGCAACATAGAACTATATGAGTGCCCTGTTAAATTTTGGAATTATTTCGGGTTCATTTGGCCTTTTTATACATTAATTGAGTTTCTGGACTTTTAATGTGCATAATCTCAATATGAATCGCATGCACATGCTCCGGTGCACCAAAGTGGGTTGAAAAATCACATGTGTGTCCTTGGTTGAATTTCTAGGTCCCATGGAAGAAATGAGAATGAAATTCAAACATCTGGGCGTCATGACTCGGCCGAGAATATCGAGAAACTTTGATTTTAAATTCATGTAAATCCAAAACTCGCCTGGAAATCATGAAACTTGGCATGGTGTCATGTCATGGCACTAACATGTTGTGGTAAAAAATTGGGCTGATTTGGAAGCTCGTGGTTCTAAGAGGGAACGTGCCACCTTTGAGTGTGAAACGATATACGCTGCCCCCCCCCCTTGAGTTTCTTAACAAAGGCAACATAGAACTACATTAGTGCCCTGTTAAATTTTGGAATTATTCCGGGTTCGTTTGTCGTTTTTTATACATAATGTGCATAAGTCAAATTTGAACTACAAGCACATGCTCTCGTGCACCAAAGTTGATTGAAAAATCACATTTGTGTCCTCGGGTGAATTTCTAGGTCCCATGCAAGAAGTGAGAATCAAATTCAAACATCTGGGCATCGTGGCTCGGTCGAGAACATTGAAAAACTTGGTTTTAAAATTCTTGTAAATCCAAAACATGTCTGAAAATCATGAAACTTGGCATGGATGTCATGTCATGGTACTACCATGTTGTGGTAAAAAAAATGGCCGAATAGGAGCAGATTTTGGTATAAGCTTCTTGCAAACCCAAGCTTCTCTCAAGAAGGCTCGTGGTTCTGAGAGGGAACATGCCACCTTTGAGTGCGAAACGATATACGTTGTCCCCCTTGAGTTTATTTACAAAGGCAACATAGAACTACATGAGTGCCCTGTTAAATTTTGGAATTATTTCGGCTTCGTTTGGCCTTATTTACACATTAATTGAGTTTTTGGTCATTTAATGTGCATAATGCAAATTTGAACTACAAACACATGCTCCCGTGCACCAAAGTTGGTTGAAAAATCACATTTGTGTCCTCGGGTGAATTTCTAGGTCCCATGCAAAAAATGAGAATCAAATTCAAACATCTGGGCATCGTGGCTCGGTCGAGAACATTGAGAAACTTGGTTTTAAAATAATGAAACTTGGCATGGTGTCATGTGATGGTAGTACCATGCCATGGTAAAAAAAATTGGCCGAATATGTAACACCCCGGATGTAACTTGCCATATTTGTAACTCCAACTCTTGCCAGTTTCGGCAATGTGATATGATATTCCCTCCGTGGTTGGGTTTCCCTTCATTGTGCATTTTGTCCTTGTCATGCATTTCATGTCATGTCATCATGTGCATCGCATTCGCATACGTGCTCGTCTCATGAATCCGAGCCTTTTCCCCGTTGCCCGTTTTGCAATCCGACGATCCTACGTCCTCCGGCGCCCCCTTTTACCTATTTCCATGTGCGAGTGTTAAACGGTCTCAGAATGGACCGAGGTTTGCCAAGCGGCCTTGGTATAGCACCGGTAGACCGCTTGTCAAGTTTCGGGTCATTTGGAGGTTGTTTGATACTCCAACGGTTAACCGGGTAACCGCGAAGGCCTCTTTTGGGTTGCAGCCCTAAACCCCTCCAAAACATCCCAATAACCCATCTAAGTCACTCCCATGTCCATCGCCGTTTGATCACGATCGTGTGGCCGCAAACCGCTCTCCATTTGGAGCTTCCTAGCTCCTTCTACCTATAAAAACACCTCCTCCCCCGAAATCCCGGATCAAATCCGCCCCTAACCCTAGCCCCGCTCCTCTCCGCGCCGCCGGACACGTCCGGATTGGGCCGGACGCGTCCGCCGCCGCGCCCGCGCCAATCGCAGCCTGCCACGTGTCGCGCCGCCGTCCCCGCCGCCGAGGCCCGCGGAGCCCGCGGCCAGCCCGCGCCGGGCCCGACCGCGCTCCTCCGCGCCGCCTCCCGTGCTCCGCGCACCGCCCCCCGCCGACCTCTCCGGCGCCGGCGAGCGCCGTCCTCCGCCGCCGCCGCCCAACGACGAGCAGCGCCGCCGCCGTCCTCTGCCTCCCTCGCGCCTCCCCGACCCCTCCCGCGGCCGGATCCGGCCACCCCTGCCTTCTCCGGCGAGCTCCGGGGTCTACTCCGGCCAGATCCGCCACGCCTCGGTTTCCGCGCCCGGGTCAACTCTCAGATCCGGAGGTGAAATTCGTCTAAGTCCCGAAATATGTTGCATAATCATGCCATGTTCATCGCATCATAACTTGCTTCATACTGCTCCGTTTCGTACGTGTAATATGTCAAACTGTTCGTATCGATGAGTACATCATTTATTCTCATTGCATCATTTTCATTTGAGCTCATCTTGATGCCCGAAATGCTGTTGGAAGAGGGCTATGTGATGTTAGTTCCAGATTATTATCAGAACATGCACGTTTGTCATTTTTGCCATGACAGATGTGTGCACCCTATGAAGTTGAGTCCTACATGTGTTTTGTAATATGCCATGCTATCTTTCCAGGGGTGTATGCCATGTATTTTTGTGATCTCTGTGGTGACTAGCACAAGCATGCAAACTAGGGATCATAATGTTGCTGATTTCAGAGACTTAGTAATTTCACTAAGTTATTCCTGCTGTTATTTTTATGCCATGTATTCATGTTGTTTCAGAGAGATCTATGCCTCTTTTGAGCATGATCAGTAAGGGTGTTTTGAACATATGGATGCTCTCTATCCATCCATGCCTTTGTTAGTAATTACAGAGTGTCATAGCTTGAGTCAGTCGAGCTCTACTTTTGCTATAAAATGTTACTCGCAGATTGTTTACATGTTATTCGATTTTGCCAAGCTTGTTGTAGTTGTTCTTTGCATGCTATGATGTTGTTCTTGCCATGACTAGCTTCTATGCCATGTCTTCCTGATGAATGTATGCTTAGTTTACCATGCAAAGCTCTGTAGTGAGTGCATCGAGCTCGTAAACATGCCTACTTGTTATCTGTTTTTTGACATGTCCAGTTTTTCTGCTAAGTCTGAAAACTATAACGAAACTTGCTATGTTTACATGGGTGCCATCATATCTTCTGATCCCTTTTGGCCCATGGTCAGTAAGGGACTTTTGTTCTATGTATTGAGTAGATTCATGCCATGCCTTGCTTTGCTATATTGTGTTACTTTAACATGTTGTTTGCTTGCTCTAAACATGTTATCCTGATGTTAATTTCTGGCATGTTATTTTCACAAAGTCTGTGAACCTGTTATCTTTTGCACTTTTGCCATGCTTGTTTGAACCTGTTGTAGTATGATTTAGCCGTAGCTCAGTGTTCATCTTTTGTCAAGCATCTTGAGTAGTTCACTTTCATATGCTTTGTTGGTACGTTTGGGTGCAGTAGTTTAACTTCTTGTTGCTTGCTAAGTAGCATCATGCTGTTAATGGCAGAATCTTGTCATTCTTGTTTTGCTTGTCATTTGCAAACCGTGCATCCGATTCCGGTGATCTTTATATCGATTTCAACCGAAATCACCTCACCTTTCCAGTGGCATACTTGGTTTTCCAGGATCATGCCTTGTTCATCTTTTTCCTTTCCGCGCACGCATATGCATTGCATATCACATCTCGCATATCATGCCATGTTTTGCATCATGTGGTTTGTGCATTGCATCGTGGTTGATAGTTGTTCCTTTGCTTGTGTTCTTGTTTTGGGTAGAGCCGGGAGACGAGTACGTGAACGAGGAACCTGTTGAGAACGCTTACGAGGACCAAGCTTTCGACAACTCTGAGAACCTTGCAGGCAAGATGATCATACCCTCGAAATCACTTCTATCTTTGCTTGCTAGATGCTCGCTCTTTTGCTATGCCTATGCTGTGATACCTACCCCTTGCCATATCATGCCACCCATATTACCATGTCAAACCTCTAACCATCCTTTCCTAGCAAACCGTTGATTGGCTATGTTACCGCTTGGCTCAGCCCTCTTATAGCGTTCTAGTTGCAGGTGAAGATGAAGTTTGTTCCATGTTGGAACATGATTTTTTTGGGATATCACAATATCTCTTATTTAATTAATGCATCTATATACTTGGTAAAGGGTGGAAGGCTCGGCCTTATGCCTGGTGTTTTGTTCCACTCTTGCCACCCTAGTTTCCGTCATACCGGTGTTATGTTCCTTGATTTTGCGTTCCTTACACGGTTGGGTGATTTATGGGACCCCCTTGATAGTTTGCTTTGAATAAGACTCCTCCAGCAAGGCCCAACTTTGGTTTTACCACTTGACCACCTACCACCATACTTTTCCCTTGGGTTTTCGCGAGCCCGAGGGTCATCTTTATTTTAGCCCCCCCCCCCCGGGCCAGTGCTCCTCCGAGTGTTGGTCCGAACCGAGCCGCCTGCGGGGCCACCTCGGGGAAACTCGATGGCTGGTTTTACTCGTAGCCTGTCTCATCCGGTGTGCCCTGAGAACGAGATATGTGCAGCTCCTATTGGGATTTGTCGGCACAGTCGGGTGGTCTTGCTGGTCTTGTTTTACCATTGCCGAAATGTCTTGTAGTCCGGGATTCCGAGGCTGATCGGGTCTTCCTGGTAGAAGGAATATCCTTCATTGACCATGAGAGCTTATAATGGGCTAAGTTGGGACACCCCTGCAGGGTATTATCTTTCGAAAGCCGTGCCCGCGGTTATGAGGCAGATGGGAATTTGTTGATGTCCGGTTGTAGATAACCCGAAGTTGACCTTAATTAAAACACATCAACCGCGTGTGTAACCCTGATGGTCTCTTCTCGGCGGAGTCAGGGAAGTGAACACGGTGTTGGAGTTATGTCTGACGTAGGTTGTTCTAGAATCACTTCTTGATCACTTCTAGCTTCACGACCGTGCTTTTCTTCTCTTCTCGCTCTCTTTTGCGTTGTTAGCCACCATATATGCTAGTCGCTTGCTGCAGCTCCACCTCACAACCCCCCTCCTACCTTTAAGCTTAAATAGTCTTGATCTCGCGGGTGTGAGATTGCTGAGTCCCCGTGACTCACAGATTCTACCAAAACAGTTGCAGGTGCCAACGATGCCAGTGCAGATGACGCAACCGAGCTCAAGTGGGAGTTCGACGAGGAACGTGGTCGTTACTACGTGTCTTTTCCTGATGATCAGTAGTGGAGCCCAGTTGGAACGATCGGGGATCTATGTAGCATTTGGGGTAGTCTTCTTTCATTTTGGTTCCGTAGTCGGACCTTGAGTGTAATCTGGATGATGGATGTTTATTTATGTATTGTGTGAAGTGGCGACTATAAGCCAACTATGTATCTCTTTCCCTTATGTATTACATGGGTTGTGTGAAGATTACCTCACTTGCGACATTGCTTTCAATGCGGTTATGCCTCTAAGTCGTGCTTCGACACGTAGGAGATATAGCCGCATCGAGGGCGTTACAAAATAGGAACAAATTTTGGTATAAGCTTCTTGCAAATCGGAGCTTCTCTCAAGAAGGCTCGTGGTTCTGGGAGGGAACGTGTCACCTTTGTGTGCATAATTCAAATTTGAAATACAAGCACATGTTCCAGTGCACCAAAGTTGGTTGAAAAATCACATGTGTGTCCTCGGGTAAATTTCTAGGTTACATGCAAGAAATGGGGATGAAATTCAAAATTATGGGCGCCGTGGCTGGGTTGGAAACATTGAGAAACTTAGTTTTTTTAATTCCTGTCAATCCAAAACACGCATGAAAATAATGAAACTTGGCTTGGTTCCATGACATGGCACCAACATGCTGTGGTAAATTTGCAGTCCGATTTGCGAAGGCGCACACATTAACAATCAACAAAGTAATTTTGGAACAAGTGCTGTCACGTTACAATCGAAAACACAAGTATTGTTGAAACCATGGGTGTTCTACTTACTAGTACCATTTACGTGCCTCCACGCGTCCCCATTTTTTATTAGCTAGGAGGCGCAGTGCAGGGTAGCTATTTGAGTAGTACGAGAGGCGTGCGATCAAACCCCTGCGCGTGCTTATCGGGAGGAGAGCCCTTTGACCTCCATCTGCCGTCCACCTCTCTCCCAAGGTCTCCATTAATGCCGCCCGAGCCTCTGTTTAATGGCATGGCTATGTCTCACTCGACTGAGATTTAAGAGAGAAAAAAGAAAATCTGAAAGCACGGATCTTGATGTAAGATCCGACGGACCAATATAGCATCTACTACGACTTATAGCAAGACTGATGAATATATAAGGACGATTATTTATTTTTTTGATCAAAGAAGGGCTTGTCCCTTCCGATTTTCATTACTTAAAACCACCACAATTCACAAGAAGTTCAGCACAACTCCAGCCTAACACGAAGAACTAAAAGCTACCAGATTGAAATTGCAACATCCCAAGAGGCCAACAAAGGCCAAACATTTGTGCTAGAACCCAACATTACAACCGATGACACAATCCACATCCTAAACCGATTATTACATCAAAAGAAACCAGGAAACTGAAGGAAGCCCAGCAGTAACTAGAAGAACAGCAACGCCAGGGTCGCCACAGCAAGAGTTTTCTTCATCCCAGCCTCGCAACATTGATCTTCCACAGAAAGATAAGGACGATTAATTGTCTTACATAATTAGAAAGATAATTAAAAAAGCCACATGTGGCTATGCCCAAATACATAAGGGCAAAAGAAGAAGGAAGACAAGGATCTGGCTCGCTGATCTCTACTTTCTTGATGCGTTGCTGCAGGCCGCGGGAACTAGTCTCCGCGGCGAGCGGTGATGAGCTCTTTCGTGTCCTCAAGATGCTGCTTGAGAACATCCACGGATCCTCCACCAGCCTTTGTCGCTCGTTGCGGAGCATGTCATTCTTGTCCATAAGTTTCTAGACGATGACGTCGGTCCTCTTCAACAAGGCACTGGTCTCCTCCTGCTGGCCTGCACTTCAGACGATCTTCTCCCTCAGCAGGTCGCGCTCGGCCCGGAGCCTCTCATTGCCCTTCCTTAGCGCGCCGATAGCCTGTCCAAACGAGGCTTTCATGTCGTCCTGCAACCTCGCAAAACGGGAGATCTGATCCATCTGGCCATGGACGATCGCATGCATGCACCTGTAACAGTCGTCGCCTGCACGCGAGAAATTTTCCCAGGCCGTCGCGGTGCGGCAGGACATCTCTGCCGCATTCGTGGTGCGACGGGACATCTCTTCTGCTTCCACGGCGCGGCCGGACCAGTCTGCTGCATCGACGGTGCGGTGGGACCTCCGTGCTGCTTCAGTGGCGCGGCGGGACCTCTGTGCCGCTACTTCCACGCGGCGGGACATGTCGGCTGCTCTTGCAGCGAGGCGGGACATCTCTCGTGCTTCCGCTTCCATGCTCGCCTCTCCCTGGTGGCAATCTCTCGACCCAGAACTCACGCTAGCCATGGCAGACGCAAGGGAAGGATGCTGAATGGCTTGTTTGTTTTTGTGGATGAGTTGAGGAGGAATGCGCAGTCATCTTGGCATACTAGTATTTATAACCGAGTACTAATACGCTCCTAAGTGGGAAACCGTTTAGGTTGTGATCGGTGTGAACAGGTTTGCAATTCAATATAGCGTGGAGTAATTTGGAATGTGACGAGACGCAAGCTCAAAATTTATTGACGGTTCAAGTTTCGAAGTGCGGCACTATTCCCAGATGGAGTACTTCTTTTTCTACTCATTTCCGGTTTTATAGGGCTTATCTCAACATTTTAGTTTTTCCATTTTATAAGGCTCAATTTGGTTGTTCCCCAACACATGTTCAGATTCCAAGGTGCATTAAATCATTGCATGCAAGTATTAAGAGAAAATTGACCAATGCATGTACTTTATGCATGCATGCATTGCAATTAATGCATTGATAAACATAATTTTTTATCGCCACCAAAACCCACCATTTCTTAAGCTAAAGTAGACCAAGGTAATCCCTATATTAGCATATTACTAAGATAAACAGAAGGCACTGTAGAAACATTTAGGACATGAGCTTGCAATCTGAATGTGGAGGGACACAAGCTTAGCCCCAGCCAGTAGCTTGGGCGGAACTGTCAAGAAGGTCAGCTCCTGCACGTCGACATCGCCGGGATCCTTGCTGCTTGTCACCTCCATTTCCACCTTGACGGCGTCGGTCGTGCCTTTGGGGCTCCCCCGGCGGGCCGTTCGCCCACAGCTTGGCCATGTAGTGCGGCAGTGGGGACGCCCCCGCTCTGATGCAGATGACCGACACGACGATAGGCGCGCCGATGTCGAGCACACCGCCGACCAAGAAAAACGTGCGACGGTCCTCCTCTGCAAATAGCAAGAGTCGTGGCTCCGACAGTGGCACTTGCAGCTGGAGCACCTTGCCGTACTGGATCCTGTGCACGGGCATGGGATGCGCGATGCTGATGTGGTGGTAGAGCGCTGGCGGCGGGCCTTCGTAGCCGCAGACGGGCACGGGGCATTTGCAGGGCGCGAGTGGACACACGCTCTGGTGATCGGCGAGCTTGTGGTAAGTGACGTAGAGCCCACAGCCTTCGTGCGGGCACTCCACCCTCACCGACGAAAGGACGGAGTCCACCGCCGTGTTCCGCACGTCGAAGCCACCGCCGCGCTCGCACTTCTGGCACTGCCGCTGGTTCCCGGAGCGCTCGACGCGGCAGTCCGCGCAGGCAGGTGCCCTCCCTTGCACTGCAGTAATCAATCGAACAGCACATCAATCAAGAAACATGCACCTTGCTCAATTAGCCGAACGGACGAGGTGTATTCAAACCTCATACACTGGAGGCGTCAAGGGGCGGAGGGACAAGGGGCAGTGGAGCACGGTGAGGTCCATCGAGACCTTAGAGAGCTCCATCGTCGGGTCCTGTTCAGTCTGCATGATCTCGCCCTCCTCGTGCACAACCATCTCGCGACTTGGGCCGGGGTATTACAAAGCTTTACCGTCACATATTTTATACTACTTCAAGGTGCATTAAATCAACACATGCAAGTATCAAAAGGAAAGTCACGGCATGCATGCATGCGTTGTAATTAATGCATCGGTAAACACAAATTATTGAAATATATCGAGAGCAGTGCTTTGATGTGTCGCGTCAACTCGTACATCAACGAGAAGTTTGATTATCCTCTCCCTCGCCCACTTAACGGCACCTGCCTTTGGCTGTATGACAGGTTGGCCACACACCTGTCGGGCCCACCTGTCATACACGCAAAGGCAGGAGCGTCCCTCCCTCGCCCATGAGCGTGGTGGCTGGCAAGACTAGGAGAAGCTTTCGCTACACGCTCTCCCTCCCGCACGCGGTGGACATGCAGCAGTTCAATCGGTGTTAGATGGCCAGAAGCGTACTGTAGTACTCCTCCAGTGCAGTAGTACTCCATCGTTGTTTGACTTCCTGAAGAGGCGAAGAGCCAAGCGTAGCTCGGACGCTCGTGTGGCAGTTTCATGTGTAGAGTAGTCTAGGATGGCGTGTACCATGCCGGTAAGCTTAAAATCGTTGGGGTCGGCTCCATGCTATGTGGCCGTCTCGAAGTTTTTTTAAAAAAATAAAATAGTCTTCTGGCCCTACCTGACACCCTGGTGATTGTAGTTTGCACGCTCATCTGGTCAAGACAGGAATATATATTTTAGTTTGTTTTTTTTTCTTCGAAAAGGGGGGACTCCCCGGCCTCTGCATCAGAACAATGCATACGGCCACATATATTTTAATTTGTGGTGGGTAAATGTTAGAGGTGGCAGCAAATATATTGTACATTGCGGGTCTTTCAGCCAAGTTTAGAGGCAAGCATGGGGGGCCAGTGCTATGATGTGTCGCGTCAACTCGTACAACGAGGAGAAGCTTGATTTTACTACACGCCTTCTCCCTCACCCATGCGCGTGGTTGCTCGCAAACGAGGACAGGCTTTTACTTAGTAGTACTTCTACAACAAGCTATCCGTCCCGCTCGCGGTGGACGGATATGCAGCAGTGGATTCGACATTGTAGAAGCAGTAGTAGTAACATCATTGTTCGTCTTCTCGAAGAGGCGAAGAGCCAAGCGCAAACCGAACCTTGCAGTTGCGAACATTGGAGCACGCATATAGCCAGGCTCTTGCATGAGACGAAATTGCTATGTGAGCCCACTATTGTACTAGTACGTACAACTACTTTCTAGTATAGCCCTGTAAACCAGAAAGGAGTATTTGCCCTTCTAGAGATTTCAACAAATGACTAGACTACACCGAGACGGAGTACATATGGAGCAAAATGAGTGAATCTGCATCGTAAATAAATACTCCCTCCGTCCCATAATATAAGAGCGTTTTTGACACTACACTAGTGTCGAAAACGTTCTTATATTATGGAACGGAGGGAGTACGTACTAGTTCTATCGTTTTCCTCTCCGAGGTGCACAATATTGAGTATACTAACTAGTCTCTTTTTGACACGCATTTATGTTTTTTTACACAGTACAGACGCAAGCGCTCATATACACGTGCATACACTCACCCCTATGAACGCACACACGCACGGTACTATCATCTTGAAATTTACGAAGTCGCCATGGGCACCTCGTCGTCGACGGGTCCATAGGTGCTTCAATGCCAAGGAGGGAGAGGGTAGCGGTTCCCGAGACGTTGAACGGTCAATGATGCATCCTCAATTACATGCGGAGGGAATTAATTGGAGGCGATGGACGCGAGCGGCAGTCGGCTGTGCCAAATCATCCAAGGCGCCGGCCTGCGGCCCCGCACCGCGCAGCGTTTCCAAATGGTGCTGGCGACCGCAGGCATCATAGCCCTCGCCGACGCCAGCTTCGCCTCTCGCATGGACGACATGATGGTCAACTCCATCCGCAAGTTCACCGCCGTCAAGAAGCGCGCGGACGACCTTGCCGTACTGCTCCAGCCCGCGCGCCCAGGGTCCTCAGTGCCTGCCACCCTCGTCGGCCTCCATGGTGACGAACTCTTTCAAGCCCTGGTGGCCCTGCATGTGCCGGAGGTCGCGACGAAGAATGTGCACCTCGAGGCCGCGCTCGCCGTGCAGCGCCTCGCCATGCAAGAAACCGTCGACCTGCACATCCACGTCTATGAGGAAATCATCTACATAGGCCACTACAAAACTAGCGAGGATAGAAAGACGTTGGCCTTCTTCCAGCGGCTGGAATCTTTGGACGCCATTGTTCAGAAGCACGTCGACCTGGGCACGAAAGCCGCTGCTACTTACGCGCCGTTCGGTGGGCCGGCGCCCTGAGTCGAGGAGGTGGATGTCGTCGATGGATGCATCTCTTCTTCTTGCCTCCTGTAACCAGCACTGCATCGCCTGGTGGCCTTAATGTTTTATTAGTATAGTACTCCCTTCGTTTCCAAATATAAGTCTTTCTAAAGATTCCAGCAAGTGACTACTACATACGGAGCAAAATGAGTGAATCTACACTCTAAACTATGTGTACATACATCTGTATGTTGTATTCCATTTGAATAGTATCTAAAAAGGCTTATATTTATGAACGGAGGGAGCATCTGGCATTTTTATTCCAGTCGTAACGTTTTCACTATGAGGTGGGGCCGCAGTTGAGCAAACCCACCCCTCCCACCGGGTTCGCACTGCTGGTTCACTGGGCTATGTGGTTCGCACTCCTCCGACCTGAGTAGTACGGAGTAGTATTGTACTAGTATATACCACATTATTCTTCGCTCCTTCTTACTACTCCGACATGTGGGAGAGCCAGCATCCGGGTCGACGTGTCATGCACCAGATTAGAGCGCGGAACGGAAGGGGGGCATCACTCCGGTCGGAGCGCCCGTAATTCATGACTATAGTGAGTGGTCATATCACAAGTCTTTCCAGCAGTAACATGCCGTAAAATCGCACAGCCCCACTCGCTCACCCTCCTCGCCTCTCTGTCAAACCGCCTACCCGAAAACTGTCGCACGTACTGCCCAGGAAAAGCCCCGCCCTCAACTTTTAACTACGCAAAAATAGTTCGAGCTTGTTCGTTCTATATAAATACAGTAAGTACTGTATGTTTATTCACCCGTGGGGTTGTTCAATGAATGGAGGGGCGGGGAGCACAAGTGAACAATACTGTAGTACTACTACTAGTAGTAAGTAGGAGTCGTACAGTAGTCACCTTAAATAGAGAGTTTCTTTTCTTTAATGCCACGTACACAAATTGAAACGCTTGTTGTGGAGAGAAAAAAGATAATCACTCCACTATATATGGACGCAGGGGCCTGAGCGCTTGCTTTACTAGGGTTGCTCTCTTCATTCTCTCATCCTCTCCAGATATAAACAAGACAGCGGTAGTGACATTTTCTCTCTGCTCACCGTTGGTCACAGATCCGGCCGGATCCCTTTGGCTTGTGTGTGTAGAGGACTAAAAGGTGCATCGTTCACGCGGTCATCGCCGCCGAGGGAGGAAACCCGCAGCTGCCGGAGGGGCCCGATCCTCTGCTCGTGCCGTTCTCTCCGACACAGCGCCGGCTCAGGAGGTCCTCCGACCCTTCTTCCTCCCTGCCGTATTGTACGCAGATCCGACCTGCCGCCGCCGACATCCCGGCGACCCTCAGGTATAAGTTCTTCGAAAGCGGCCTTGCTCTACTGCCCCAGCTCCCCACGTGTCTGCATGTGCATATTTTTCTACTCCCATCAGCTCTTCCAAAGCCACCTAAATTTTTAGTATTATTAGAGGTAAAGCTACTTCATGCATTCGAATCTAGGGCTTTGTTCAAACAGCGAAGAAAGGGGGGAAAGTTGTAGCATGAATCTAGGACTTGATTCAAAGAGGAAATAATATGGTGAAAGTAGTAGAGACCGGATACCCAACCGGTCTCTTGGCTGAAAAGGGAAATAATGGGAAAACGCAGTACAAACTGGATAAGGAACAGATCTATTATTGGTTGAAAAAAGGATAGAAAGTGGCGGCTGGTGGACAAGTCAACAGAGTATGTCCAGGATTAGATTTGCTGCCATCACATAGTAAAAGGTCTCCAGGATTAGATTTGCTGCCCTCACATAGTAAAAGGTCTCAGGATTAGATTTGCTGCCCTCACATATTAAAAGGTCTCAGGATTAGATTTGTTGCCCTCACATAGTAAAAGGTCTCCAGGATTAGATTTTCTTCCCTCACATAGTACAAGGTCTCCAGGATTAGGTTTGCTACCCTCACATAGCATGAACAAACTCGGCATCACCACTTTATGCCTCCTTGTAGGTACATTGTGCTGATGCGTCCACTGTCGCATGTCCTTATACCAACCTTTTGCTGTTGTTAATGTAAGGGCGCATGTAAAATGAAGCGATCACACTGTTACCTTAGGGACATGTCTAACCAGTGTTATTGTTAATCTAATGCCTCCAGTGATAAGATGCAATTAAACTGTATTACAAATGGCACTCCTGTTGTTTTCACCAGTATGATAAGTAAGTTGCTCCTTTACGCTGCTGAGTGTCCTGGTGTCCCCACAGTCCCATGCCCTTAAACCAACTCTTTAGCTGCTGTTGATTTACTGTGTCTGGTAAACAAGCAATGCCACCATTAAAGTAATCCCATATTTGAGGAATCTCATTGTTGATCGTAATGCTTCTGGTAACATGAAGCATTGCTGACGTTTTAAAATTTCTACTGTCCTTGCGTGATTTCCATGAACATAATTAAGATGCTTCTTTTCATTTTGTATATGTTTCGTATATTCTTATTGACCAGCAACTGTTTACTTTCTATCTTTTTGTGCAGATAGGGATATCCATTTCACCTTGTTGCTATTGTGACCTTTTGGTGAACTGCACAAAACACTTTTTTTGGAATGAGTGTCTTGTGCAGTTCAACTAAAATGTCACGTGGGCAACATCTCTCAATTTTGGTGGAACTGCACAAAATGGTGATTGGAGTTTCCAAAATCTCCGTCTAGTTCTGTTGGTAATCTCGTGCAACATTTTATTAGCCTTTGCAAAATGAGCCGTCACTGTCACCACAATGGCACTTTATTTTAGTGGAATTGCACAAAAGGATAACAAAATTATAGTTGCACCTTACATGAGCCGAACAGCCAACCTTAATGTTCCTCAATTTTAGTGCAACTACTAAAGAAGAACCTGACAGCTCACGAGAGCAAGTACTTCTTGCTAGCTGAATGATGCAATCTTTGCTTCATTTCAGGTGAACTGCAGAAAAAGGCGCATGAATTGAATCATGGAATTCCAGGCAGGCTTCATCCGAGTGGAGCTGCAGGTTGAGTAAAGGAGGCCACTATTAAAGTGAAATCATGCTCTCCTGGTTTGTGCTATGCAAACAGGAATACTCAACTACAGATGTTGTGACGGTCAAGAGCATTCGCCAAGTTCTTCGATTGTATGACATGGCTAGCGAAGATGGATTTAATCCCGATATTCACTTTATCAAAAGGCTCTAATGGGTTGGTTCTGAATCTTGCAAGCTGGGAATCAGTGAGATGTGTAGGCATCTTTGTTGTACTTACTATTTCAATCTTATTTGTTGGTTCTGAATCTTGCAAGCTGGGAATCAATGAGATGTGTAGGCATCTTTGTTGTACTTATTATTTGGATCTTATTTGTTGGTTCTGAATCTTGCAAGCTGGGAATCAATGAGATGTGTAGGCATCTTTGTTGTACTTATTATTTGGATCTTATTTGTTGGTTCTGAATCATGCAAGCTTGGAAACACGACATGATGATGCAGAGGACAACAACCATAACAAACAGTTCAAACTTGCTAGTATTATCTTTGTGAAAGTGCAACAAATGTGTTGATCGTGTGCATCCTGAGAATAATAATTCTAATTGTTGTGCATGTTGATCCTGTGGCACTGACAGAACGAGTGAATTCATTGCTTGTTTTAAGTATAAATTTCTATTAGAGCTAATTAAATTTAAGTAAAGTGACCACTAACTCCTGTTATTACAGTACCAATACAGACCCGCTCGTGAACCGACGTGTGGCCGAGGGTGCATCTTCTGTCGGGCGTGCAGCGGACGAGGGAGGGGTAGTAACTGTTGTCGCCTGTACACACTCAGCTTACTGTTGAATCCAGTTCCCCAGGAGCTGAAAAACGAACTGCTGCCGCCGCCTACACACTCGTTCACTCGAAGAGACTCCAATGGCGATCCGAGGGGCGAGCCTGCTGGATATGGACTTCAGCAAGGAGTTCCCCTTTGAGTTTGCCGTTCAGTCCTATGGCTGCACCAAGTTGAATGTGATGAACACCAACGATGCGGACTCGGTGAAGCTCTGCCTCGCCTCAGTCGTATGGCTGCACCAAGTTCTGGAGCATTCGCCCGTTTCATCGGCAGCGCCGACTGCACCTTCGCTACGGTGGAGAGAAGGAAGAACGCGATGATTCGGCCATCTGATGCAACAAGCTTGTCGACATCTAGAAGCAATACAAGATCATCAGCAACGGGCAGGAGAAGGACTCCGTGGTTGACCTCGCTGAAACCATCATCGACCCCTGATACGCCAACATGAAAGAAGACGACCTAAACACGTGGGAGGTACCTCCAAATCTAGCCTACATAACCTACGCGGCCAAGGACGCATACGCATGCTACGACATGTACAGGCAGATCTTAGACATGAGGGCGTGTCTGCTTCCCATAACCGACAAGTACACGGACAGCCGCAGCATCATGATCAAGCGTGTCAGGAAGGTCTAGATGTTGTACTTTATGTGTTTATAAGTACCTTTATCATTTGAGTGTTTCATGCATTAGCCTATGTGTCGTAATTATCTGTTTTGTCCGAAATATTTCTTTTAAGAACCCATTAACCTGATTGCTTTTTTTAGTGGCTATTTGCTTATGTATGTAAACTAGTTCACTTGTCCGTAAAAAAAACTAGTTCACTCGGCTGCCATGCTTTGAATCTCCTTCCTCCCAACATGTTCCCCTCCTCAGTTGGACCCAGCAGGTCTCTGAATTTTCTCCCACTTTCTTTTACGATGTAAACTGAGTTTTCTCCCAGTACTTTCCCCTAGAACCAACTCAACTGTCCGATGTCTAGCCTAAAAAATAATAATACCCCACGTACTAGTAACTCATCAAATTAAAATGATATTTTATTTCGTAAGTTGAAAGTTCTTACAAAATAATAATAATTGTTTATATATAACTTGGCAAGTTAACTCCTAGTGATTGCGTACATAAGCTTGCAAAGATTTTACTGACGTGCAATAATGTGTTTATGTTTTTATAACATTTCTCCGTCTAGCCCAACATGATATTTTCACCCAGCCCAGCAAGTCCGCGGATTTCGAGAAAAATGCAAATGGGATTTAAACGGGCTGCATAGATGCTACACATTGTTTCACCCAGCCCACCAAATGGACTAAAAAACGTTCCCCCCGCTGACAGGTCGGACCCACCAGCTATATCTTCGCACGCAAGGAAGTGCCTCCTTATTACGCGCAAAATAACGATGTTCATCCAACGGCCGTAGTGCTTCTTCAACCTCTGGTCTTCTTGCTCCAGCCGCCCAAAGCAGCGCCGGTCATGCCGCATGCTCCTGCCTCCCGTGACCGGCTGTGCTGCCACGGAGGCCTCACCGCCCCCTACTATTCCCACCGCTGGCCAGGCCCTGCGGCGATGGCAGCCTCACACCGCAGCTGAACCAGTGAACCCTCGTACTTCTCTCTGTGTGGGCTTCCACTGCCGCGTCATCCCCTTCCTAGGCCTCGCCGTCGTCCACCGCCGTGGTGCTCTCCGCGCGGCGTGGTCAACATGGTCAAGGAACGACTTCCATCGGAAGAGTACTGTACGTGGAGAGGCTGACAGTTGGGTCCACGGCCACAGCCCAGTTTTTTTGTAATTTGCCAAGTAAGTCGCTTTGTCAGGCATGTTGGGCTGCAAATCTTTCAAGACGAGGAGAGATTTCTTTCATTCGGCTGGCCGAGAAAATGGCCCATCAGTAATGAGAAAGGGACATTTACATTTATGCCCCTAATTTGCGCCCACTCTCAGATTTGCCCCTAATTTCAAAGCCTGCTCAAATTTGCCCCTCCGCCGTTAGGTGCCCTTACAGAAATGCCCTTCTGCACCGTTACCGTCTGGTCAAAGCCAGACAAAGGGCTTTGACCATCCTAAAAAAATAGCAAAAAAATTCTAAAAAATCTGAAATATTGTGAGATCGAAAATACTCATGTGCGCAAGGTGCATGCAAGTTTTCGTGCTATTTGGACATTCAAAAAGATCGTGACGAGGAAAAACAGTTAATATGTACGCTTGTGAACAGTATATTCAAAAAAGAATTGCAAGAAAATTCAAAAAAATATGAAAAAATTTGACATCAAAGAGGCTCGGGTCTACAAGGTGCGTGCAAATTTTATTTGTGTTTGGACACTGTAGGAGCTCCAGAATAAAAAAACAAAATAGTCATTTTTTCCAAAGTTTTTTCCCAAGCCAAATTTTGTTTTTTTCTCCACGAGCTCCTACAGTGTCCAAACACAAATAAAATTTGCACGCACCTTGCAGACCCGAGCCTCTTTGATGCCAAATTTTTTCATATCTTTTTGAATTTTCCTGCAATTTTTTTGAAATTACTGTTCACAAGCATACATATTAACTATTTTTCCTCGTCACGATCTTCTGGAATGTCCAAACTTGCACGCACCTTGCGCACATGAGTATTTTCGATCTCACAATATTTCAGATTTTTTAGAATTTTTTTGCTATTTTTTTCAGGACGGCCAAAGCCTTTTGACCGGCTTTGACCAGACGGTAACGGAGCAGAAGGGCATTTCTGTAAGGGCACCTAATGGCGGAGGGGCAAATTTGAGCAGGCTTTGAAATTAGGGGCATATATGAGTAGGTGGTTCAAGTTAGGGATAGAAATGCAAATGGCCCAATGAGAAATGGGATGTACATTTTTAAAACACATCAAACCGGCAATTAGTTTCAAATATCTTTTTTTTTCATTTCAAGATTTTAAATTACATTAATTTTTATGCGTGGAGAATTTGTTGGATTTTATATTGATATACATTTATTTTTAAAATCAGTTTGAATGTGAGTCAAAATTTCGGGATTTCATATAATTTTTTAACCGTGGCCACAATTTGGGCTGTAATGCTAACAAAAAGAATATGGGCTCCAAAAAAAACCTTGAGAATTAGCAAATGGGCTGAAAATTATTAGAAATAATGGCAGATGGGATGTATGCTGTTTTCCACAGATTTGAGGCTTTCCTAAAAAAAGGTTGACGCACAAGCAGTGACTGTTGGATGTCCATCCAACGGCCGTCGTGCTTCTTTAATCTCTGCTCTTCCTGCTCCAGCCGCTCAAACAGGCGCCGGCGAGACTGCCTGCTCCCTCCTCCCCGCAGCCGGCTCTGCTGCCGCGCAGGCCTCACCGCCCCACCGTACTCCCATCGCTGGCCTAGCCATCCCTCTACTCACCCACACCTGCTGTTATTCTCCGGGGACGGCAGACGAACCAGTAAACCCTCGTACAGTTGTACTCCCCTCTGCGTGGGAAACAACTGCCGAGTCTTCCCTGCCTCCATGTCGTTCCCTTCCTAGGCCTCGTCGTCGTCCACCGCCCTGGTGCTCTCGGCGCAGCCTGGTCAACGTGGTCAACGACCGACATGCATCTGAAGTGGACTTTAGGTGGAGAGGCCGACAGCTGGGTCCACGGCCGCATGCAAGGAAATGCCTCCTTGTTACGCGCAAAATAATGATTCCTCCACCTGACATCTGGGACCCACCGAAAGGGCCTCTGTATTCCGCAAAAAAAACGTTACCGCCGCTGACAGCTCAGACCCACCAGCTATATCTTCGCACGCAAGGAAGTGCCTCCTTATTATGCACAAAAAAATGAATACTCCCCCTGTTAGCTGGGACCCAGTATAGTGGCAGGCTCACTTGTGGGCCTACTAAGTTGACGGGGACGGAGGGCTTTGTCAACTTAGTCAATATGCACGATTCTAGCTCCAGTGACCGTACGATGTCCATCCAACGGCCGTCGTGCTTCTTCAACCTCTGGTCTTCTTGCTCCAGCTGCCCAAACCAGCGCCGGTCGTGCCTCGTGCTCCTGCCTCCCGTGGCCGGCTGCGATGCGGCGGAGGCCTCACCACCCCCTACTACTCCCACCGCTGGCGAGGCCATCCCTCTACTCACCCACACCCCCTGTTACTCTACGGCGACGGCAGCCCCACACCGCAGCGAACCAGTGCCCTCGTACTCCTCTACGCGTGGGTATCCACTGCCGCGTCTTCCCCGGCTCCGCGTCGTCCCCTTCCTAGGCCTCGCCGTCGTCCACCGCCCTGGTGCTCTCGGCGTGGCGTGGTCAATGTGGTCAAGGAACGGCTTCCATCGGACGTGCACTACTAGGGAAAAGCCTATACACGGAATCTTACCAGCAACGCGCTTTAAAATCAGGCGCTGCTGCTAAGTAGCAGTAGCGCGGGCTTTTAAACCTCGCTACTACTAAGATGATAGCAGTAGCACTGGTTTCCAACCCTCGCTACTACTAAGCAGTCTCTACCGTGCCCCCCGGGACATGCCATAGTAGTAGCGCGGGTTTTTAACCCTCGCTACTACTAAGTTTATAGCAGCAGCGTTGGTTTTTAACCCTCGCTACTACTAAGTGGTCTCTACCGTGCCCCTGGACCATGCCATAGTAGTAGCGATGGTTATAAACCTCGCTACTACTAAGTTGATAGCAGTAGCGCTGGTTTTTACCACTCGCTACTACTAATCGTCTGCCATAGTAGTAGCGCCGGGTGTGGTCCCATTTTCAAACTCTACCCCCCCCCCCCCCCGATCGCCTTTTCAGTTTAAAAAAATAAAAGAAAATGATGAAAATGTCAAAAAAATAAAAGAAAATAAGTTTCCCATGTGATATGTGGTCTAGTTGTTGGGAAAATTTGCAAATATGAATTTCGACTTCATTTGGAAAATCTCTCGAGAATTTGTAAAAATGGGCATAACTTTTGCATACTAACTCGGATGAAAAAGTTTTTTATATGAAAAATCATCTACTCGAAAAGTTATATCCAAATTTAACCGGGGGAACCCCGTTAAACATTTTTAAAATCCTCAAAAACCTAACAGAAAAAAAGTTACGGGGCTTTTAAGATCTGGAGGCAAAAAATTCATCAAATTTCAGTTTTTTCTTTAATTTTTGTTAAATCTGGTCAAACTGTGGTCAAACTAATTATTCAAGAATATTAGTGTTACTAAATAATTATTTCAGTTTTTTTGAATTTTGGTCAAACTGTGGTCAAAGTGTGGTCAAACTATGGTCAAACTAGTTATTCAAGAAATATTACTGTTAATAAATAATTATTGTTTTTTAGAACAATAGTTTTAAACTCAAGCAGTGAAATGTATGACTTCATGCTCAAGCTAAACTCCCGAGGATTAATAGGATTGACATCTTACTATTGTCAGGAAAACAACAAGTGCAGACTTGGAATCGAGGGAGAATAGAACCTGGAAGTTAAGCGTGCTCAGGCTGGAGTAGTGAGAGGATGGGTGACCGTTTGGGAAGTTAGATGATTTGGAATGATGAGGGGTGATTAGACATTAAATTGAGCAGCGATGAGGGTGATTAGAGATTTGAGGTTCGAAAAAAAAATCCGCGGGTTAGTAGTAGCGCGGGTTTGTACCCACGCTACTACTAACGGACGTAGTAGTAGCGCGGGTGGCACCCGCGCTGCTGCTATACGTTAGTTGTGGCGCCTTATTAGTAGCGCCGGTCCCCGCGCTGCTAATAGGCCCAAAACCTGCGCTGCTGCTAGGCTTTTCCCTAGTAGTGGTGGACTGTACGTGGAGAGGCTGACAGCTGGGTCCACGGCCGCAGCAAGGAAGTGCCTCCTTATTACGTGCAAAATAAGTATACCTCCACCTGACAGCGAGGACCCACCGGACGGGCCACCGTATTTTGCCCCCCTGACTGCTGGGACCTACCAGCTACATCTTCGCAGGCAAGGAAGTGCCTGACAGTCGGGACCCACCTGGTCGAAGCATACGTAGTGTTGTCATTCTGGTCGCGAACGTGTATGTACATATATACTGGTGGATGTAGAGGCGTGCATGTGTCGTAGTAGAGGCGGCCAGGGTGCAAGAAAGAAAATACGACCACGTATGTGTACATACGGGCGGGGTCTCGAACGCCTACTCGTGCATACGTACGGCGAGGGCTCGTGTACATGGCTGGGTCGGAACGGAGAAACAGCGTCGTCGTCGTGTTCATGGGGAGGCAACGGATTGCGTCGTGTTCATCGGGAGGCCACGCGCCTGGGTCGGAACGGAATGCGTGCTCGTGTTCATCGGGAGGGCTTGGACGGAAGAGGCGATGGAAACGAGGCCTGGCATACCGCACAACGGAGGAAACAGACCTCCTACGATCGAAACGGGGGTCCTGTTGACCGGGAGGGGTGTGGCATACCGCAAAACGAAGGAAACGGACGTCCTACGGTCGAAACGGGGGTCCTGTTGATCGAGAGGGGTGTGGCATACCGCAAGACGGAGGAAACGGACCTCCTACGGTCGAAACGGGGGTCCTGTTGATCGAGAGGGGTGTGACTTACCGCAAAACAGAGGAAACAGACTTGTGTTGGAGCGCTACGGTCGAAACGGGGGTCCTGTTCATCGGGAGGGGTGTGGCGTACCGCAAAACGGGACTCCACAGGATACTGTTCATCTCCACCGTCGACCCCCTCCAGCCTCCACGAGCTACTGTTCATCCACCGTCGACCTCCTCCAGCCTCCACGGGCTCCTGTTCATCCAGCCTCCATCGCGCGCTACTCCACCGGCTACTGTTCAACCACCCCTCCATCGTCTACTGTTCATCCAGCCCTCCACACCACGGGGTCCTGTTCAACCACCCTCCACGGGCACCCCTCCACCGTCTACTGTTCATCCTGCCCTCCACGGGGTGGTCCTGTTCATCCACCCCTCCACGGGGTCCTGTTCATCCAGCCCCAACTGGCTCGATCGATCGGGGTCCTGTTCATCCAGAGGCAACACCACGGGGTCCTGTTCATCCACCCCCACCGAGAACTGTTCATCCAACCCCCCCCCCCCCCCCGCAACGCTCACTGTTCATCCAGAGGCAGCATTGATCGGCTTCAGTTAGCAGCAGTACCCAGGGAATCGCTCGATCGGGTTCAGTTAATAGCCATCGATCGATCGCTCGGGTTCAGTAACGCGTAGCCTGCAGTGCAATGGCTCGGGTTCAATTAGAGCCCAACGCCTCGCTCGGGTTCAGTTAGAGCCAACGCCTTGCACACACGCGCGTACGTGTACGAGAGAAACGCGCATCGCTCGGCCCCCGACCTCCCACCGTAACCAGGAACTCCCCGAAATTTTCCTCCCCCTCGCTTCTACCATGGTTTTTTCATCATGGACGGCCCAAAGAATGTCATGCAGCTGCGTCTCCGGCCCGCACAGGACGAAAAGCCCATTTTCTGTCATGATTTGTTGTCATAGAAGTAGGAGCCCACCACATCTATGATGATACCGGGTTTTGTCACAATTATCGTCATAGAAGTGTCATATGTATGACAGAAAAAAAATTCAGTCAGCCCAAAATGTCACGAATGTGTCTTTTTTTGTAGTGTACATCTCATCAAAATATCGAACGAATACCAAATTCACATGACTACTTATAGCAAGACTTCTCCCATGTCCTCAGGAACAAATGTAACTACTCACAAAGCATATTCATGTTCATAATCAGAGGGGTATTAATATGCATAATGGATCTGAACATATGATCTTCCACCAAGTAAACCAACTAGCATCAACTACAAAGGGTAATCAACACTACTAGCAACCTACAGGTACCAATCTGAGGTTTAATACAAAGATTGGATACAAGAGATGAACTAGGGTTTGAGAGGAGATGGTGCTGGTGATGATGTTGATGAAGATTGACCCCCTCCCGATGAGAGGATCATTGGTGATGACGATGGTGATGATTTCCCCCTCCCAGAGGGAAGTTTCTCCGGCAGAACAGCTCCGCCGGAGCCCTAGATTGGTTCCACCAAGGTTCCGCCTCGTGGCGGCGGTGTTTCATTCCGCAAGCTTGCTTATGATTTTTTTCAGGGTAGAAGACACCATATAGCCAAAGATGGACACCGGAGGCCTGTCAGGGGCCCACGAGGGCAGGGGGCGCGCCCAGGGGGGTAGGGCGCGCCCCCCACCCTTGTGGATGGTGGGTGGCCCCCCTCTGGTGGTTTCTTCGCTCAGTATTTTTTATTAATTCCAAAAATGTCTTCCGTGGAGTTTTAGGACTTTTGGAGTTGTGCAGAATAGGTCTCTAATATTTACTCCTTTTCCAGCCCAGAATTCCAGCTGCCGGCGTTCTCCCTCTTCATGTAAACCTTGTAAAATAAGAGAGAATAGGCATAAGTATTGTAACATAATATGTAATAACAACCCATAATACAATAAATATCGATATAAAAGCATGATGCAAAATGGACGTATCAGTCCCTCCAAGAAACCATGGCGGAGCAGCGAAAGGCGGCGAGTCGACAGTGGCGGCGCCGACGGTGGTCGGGGTCGAGAGAGAGGAGGGCGAGTGGGATTAATTGCCTGGTCTGGTTCGAACACCGACTGGTGCAGGCCACTCATACGGGCGCACGGAAACGGACGTCTCTCGCCGTCTAACAGCATCCGTCAACACGCGCCACGTTAGCCCGACATGCGGGACCCACCTGTCAGATTCGCTGTTTTCTAGGCTAAAACACAACGTCAGTGCTCCACGTTACAGATTGGCCCCATTGTTGGTTGTTTTTTGTGCCCTGCCTCAAATGTGGTACGATCTGTTACCCTAGCTCCAAGTGTGGTGGTTTTGCATAAATAACTCCACCGGTGCCTATTTCTACAAGAGAGACACCCAATTAAGCGTCTAACCTGTACAAATAAGCACCAATGCTTAAAGAAAGCTTGATTTATTTCTTGAAGCACCTCCTCTAAGCACCTTGCATTGTACAAGGCCTTAGAGCTCGTTAAGATAACGAGTTAGCTCGACTTGACTTGTTAACATAACAAGCTCAGATTCAAGCTCGGTTCGACTCGTATGACTCGCAAACTAGCTCGTTTAACTCATTATAAATATAAATGGCAAAATATATGTATCATGTATGTAATTATGGATGTGTGCATAAAGAGATGCAGAGGCCGGGGGTTTTCCTCTTTTTTGAAAAAAATGTATGTAATTAATCTAAAAAATATTAGTAGACACATATTTTTCTTCACAATTATAACAATCAACAATTTACATCGAAGGGACACTTGGTGCACACAAATCACAACAATATTTTTAGATCATCAGGGGAGTTTTGCGCCCCCCCGGTTCCATTCAAATTAAATGAAACCAAACCAGTCCAACACCCATGCATGCCTCAAAACGCATGTTCTGAAAGAGCGAAAAATAAACAAGGTAAAAGCAAGGCCTGCAGCCACTCAAACCAAGCACGAGGTGGTTGCTTTTTTCCCATAGAGGGCCTTTCGAAGACGACAAACATGACCATCAGGAAATTCAAGAATGATGCAGGAGCAAGAAAGTCTATTTCCTCCGCCTTTCAAGAATCTCGCATTACAGGATCAGAAATCCAACTTTTCTTAACTCTGAAACACTAAACTGATGAAACACTACAGCAATGTGATCCGCATTCCTCCTACATCAGCCAGCATCCTCATGTCTTCTGTAGCGAGCATCTTGCGGACCTCCTTGATATGCTCCACGAGCCCCCCTTCATCTTCTTGAGGGGTTGAGTTGGTGTGCAGGCCAGTCGAGAGGCGACGTAGGGCTTGAAATCACCTAGACTGCCTTTTTTTATGGTGGATCACTCGGCCTTGAAGAGTCTGGACTCTGGAACCCATCCTTGCAAGCCCCAAAGTCAAGCTTGGAGTAGAAAGAGGCATGAGTGGCACCTCCAGTGCTCATCAAGTTCCTTTTCACCCCAAAGTCAATTGGAGTAGGCTTTTGAGTATGCAGGATATCCAATGTAGTATCCCCTGCATTTTCTCGAGCGAGTCCTTGGTGTACAGAATCATCCACCTCTTGAGGTTCCTCCAGATCAGCCACCAGATCTGTTTAACATCAGACCAGTCTGCATTGTCAAAAACATGCTTATTTCTAGTTTTCTACAAGCTCCACAAGACACAAGCACAAAAGGCATTAAGCACTTCATGTTTCTTGCTAGCAGGCCAAAATTTGGCTATGGAAAAGTAACTAGATCCTACTTCTATGGAAAGAAACGAGGTGCCAGTTGGCCAGGTGAAGTTTCCTGTTCCCCTCAAAGTCACTCCAAAGACAATGAGCTAGCTGACTGTTAATCAAATCTAGGGCCCATTTGGGGAACTTAAAGAAGGACAGCAGATATATATGGGAATACTATCTAAACAAGCTTTAATGAGAGTTAGTCTAGCAGAGTAGGATAATAGCTTCCCCCTCCAGCCAGCCATCATCTTTAATATCTTATCAATAAGAGGCTGGATATCTTCCCTCCTCACTTTGTCATAGTGTAAAGGAATCCCTAGGTATTTTATTGGAAATGTACCAACAGTATATCCAAAGGTATTCATGAAGTTGGTTAGTTCTTCCCCCTCAACTCCCAAAGGAATGAGTTCACTTTTAACATAGTTGATTCTCATACCTGATACTCTCTCAAAGCAAGTCAAGATCATTTTCAGGTTAGCAGCTTTAGATTCATCTTTATCCATGAAGAGGATAGTGGCATCTGCATATTGCAGACATATCACTCCACCAGGGATAAGATTAGAACAAAGCCCTTTTATCAGGTTATGTGAAGCTGCTTTAATGAGCATTCTAGTTAGCACATCTACAACAATGTTAAAAAGTAAAGGAGATATAGGATCTCCTTGCCTTAGTCCTTTGTTGGTTACAAAGAATTCACTATCAACCCCATTGACCTTGACTCCCGCAGGGCCCATGTGAGTAATTTGATAAATCCATTTGGTCCAAAAAGGACCAAAGTTTCTTTTTTGGAGAATCTCCATCAAGAAATCTAGGTTAACTTTATCAAATGCTTTCTCATAATCTAATTTTAGTACCAGACCTGAATTATCAGAGTGAAAAGTAGAATGCAAAACTTCATGAGCTGTCACCACACTTTCAAGAATGAATCTCCCTTTTATGAAAGCTTACTGGTTGCTAGAAGTTAGGAAATTCATGAGAGTAGCAAGCCTATTAGTTAAAACCTTGGTAAAAACCTTAAAAATACAATTCAGCAAACTAATAGATCTAAATTTCTTCATTTCAGTAGCATCTTCGTCTTTAGGAATGAGAGTTATCATAGCAAAGTTTAACCTATAAATATCAAGATTTCCTGCATGGAAGTCATCAAACAGGGCCATAACATCCTGCTTGATAACTTCCCAGAATTCTTGAAGAAAAAGAAAGGATAGGCCATCTGGTCCAGGTGCTCCTTCAGAGTATGAACCAAAGATGGCATCCTTCACCTCTTTTTCAGAAAATGGAGCTTGGAGTGTTTCATTATTATCTTCAGAGATTTTCTCCTCATCAGAGATAAATCTTGACTTAAATTGAAACCTCCTCTATCTTCTTTCTTAAAGAGATCTTTATAAAAATCAGAAGCTATTTTAAGCATTTCTCTTGTGTTTGAGGTAGAACCATCAGGGCCAACAAGGGAATGAATAAGGGTCTTCCTTCTCCTTTGGTTGGCTACATCATTGAAGTATTTGGTGTTCCTGTCTCCTTCTAGTATATCTCTATCCCTAGATCTTTGTCTAGCCTTGGTTTCCTCTTTAATCCAGATATATCTAAGCTCTTTTAGAATATTCTGCATCCTAACATTCTCTACATCAGAGAGACAAGTTGTTTCAGATTTGATATCCAACTCATCATACTCTTCTGTGAGGGCAGTTTTCAACTTCCTAATCTCTGCTTCTACATTCTTACTCCAACCTTTGGAGAATTTTCTGAATCTTCTAACTTTCTCTTGCCAGACATCTATTGGTTTGCCCTTCTTAACTGGAGTTGTCCAGTTTTTGATGGCCAATTCTTTGAAATCCTTATGGAGCAACCACCATTTTTCAAATTTGAAACTAGAGCCTCTAGGACTGCTCCCCAACCCTGAATCCCATAGAAGGGGGGTATGGTCACTCCCAGTTCTAGGGAGGGCTTGGGAGGTGCATAGAGGGAACATAGCTTCCAGCTCAGTGGTGCAGAAGATCCTATCTATGGTAGTCATGATGTTATTCTCCTGGTTATTAGCCCAAGTGAATTTCCTACCTGACATCCTAATTTCTAAAAGACTCCATATCTCCACCCAGGCATTAAATTTATCAGCCCAGAGATGGTTAATATTACCATTACTTTTATCTTGCTGGTATCTAACTAGATTAAAATCCCCCATATGAGAGTGGGCATTTGGTCATCTACAAAGAGGCTATGGAGTTCAGAGATAAAAGCATCTTTGCCCTCATCATATGGGGACCCATAAATAGCTATAACTCTAAAGCAAGTCCCACTAGCTTTAACTTTCAGGTTACAAGACACAGAGTAATTCAGTGAGCTCCATTGCAGAACCTCAAACATATCTGCATCTACACCAACCAAAACACCTCCAGCAGTGCCTACAACAGAGAGATGATGCCAAAGAAAATTCTTATTCCCACTAATGGACTTAAGAAAGGCAGTAGTAAGCTCTTCTTTCTTAGTTTCCTAGAAAGCAACTATACTAGCATTTGTCTTAGTCAAGGTATCAATGATACATGGTTTCTTTCCTGGGGTAGTGATACTCCTGATATTCCAGAATAAACAATTCATTTTAGAAGAGTGCTTTTCTTGGGGTGCTTGCCCCGCCTATGTTTGGAGATTTTAGACCAGATAATACTCTGGTCATCAGCAGCAGTAGAGACCCTGTTTAACCCCACAGGTGTAATAGGAGAATCTAAGCTAGCTACATGATTTTCCAGCACAACAGGCTTACCCAGGGGGTCTATCTTTTCTACACCATCTTTTCCTAAAGTGCTATGTATAGAGTCCTAGCTATGTTATCTGCTCGAGCAACATTTTTCCCTATGTGGTTAGGCCCTGCAGGCCCCTTAGGGATATTTCTCTTAGAGACTACAGAAGCATAACTTTCTTTATGTTCATCAATCTCTACTCCTGCCATTCTAGCTACAGAAATAAATGCAGGATCATGGAATCTCAAAGGAGTTTTTCTTAATTGTACCTTTGTGTTTACCTTTAGGCTCTTCAAGGTTCTGGATTTTCTTTGATCCCATGGCAATTTCCATGATTGTTCTCCCACCAATGTCAATCCTGGAGCTCTTCCTCTGTGCCTGAACTGGGCCCCATTTTTGCAGAATGGGTGGGGCATGGGTTGTGTTTGTGGTAAGACTTGGACTAAAAACCACTTCCTCTAGGGATTCATTCTCCATTACCTCCTCAGCCTGGTCATCTAGCATGTTGATGTTAACCTCCTCATCATCATCTCCAATCTCCATCTCTTGCAGCATTTTAAAGCTTTCATCTAAGGAAATGGGGTCCTGGAGTTGCTATAAGTAGGACAACACATTTTGCTTAACTTGGTGAGGAGTTCCAGAGGTAGAACCATTTCCTCCAGACTGAGATGAGGAATTTTTTGCAGTGTGGTGAGAGTCTCCAGCCCCATCATCACTTTTGGTGTTGTTCAGCAATTCTTTTTCTTTACTCTTCTTAGTGTCTTCATCCAGAAGGTCATCCTGATCAAGGTCCTCTACTGGTGGTTCCACAGTGATCTTGATCTTATACAACTTGTCTCCAATACCAAAGATTCTTTCAGCAGGAATTTTGGTAAAGTCTTTGCATCTGATTTTGATTCTAACCACCTCAAAGAAAGATTTGAAGTTTCCTTGCCAGTCTACATCAACCAGAGTGCCCAAAACAGAGGCAATTTGCTCTAAAACTGACCATTCTGCCCAAGTTGGAGCCACTCCTCTTAACTGAAGCCAAACAGACTGGAGTTCTGCATGAAATTCCATCTCTCCTTTCCACACCTCAACATTGACTGAAACTCCATCAATCTCAGGCAGTCCAAAGTTGGGGTAGCCAGCAACTGTTTCTACAGGGATATGAGGAGGGAATTTGACTAGGAAAGTCCAGCTGTCTAGCATCCTGATGTGCCATGGCCAATTGGTTTTGTATATGACAGAGAAGTTATGAGCTAGTTCTTCTTTAGTAACCCGCCCAGCTTCTATGTAAACAATCCCAACATTTTTCCTGTTTCCTACATGCTGCTCATTGACATCTGGGACATCAATTTTGAAGAAACCTAAACCTGAAGCTGCACTGCCCACATACTTAGCACAATTCCTAGGCTTCTTTCTAACTGGACAGTCATCTACTTTGTGTGTTACCATCTTGCAGATGAAACATGAAGGAGGTTTTGGGCACTGGGCCTTATGATGCCCAGGATCTCCACATGTGTAGCAGTAACATCACTGTAGTCACCTCCAGAAGAATCCTTGGCCTTGTGGACATTCTTGTTTTTGTTATGTGGTTGCTTCTTCTTCTGCTACTGAGTCTGACTGTTGTTCTCTCTGTTGTTCTCTACTGCTGACTACACCAAGGTAGTTTGCCCCTGATTCCCTTGCATCTGCATCTAAGGTGGTGCCTGCCCATGGAATTGTGGACCGGGGCCTCCCCCTTGTTGTTGCAGCTGTTGATTCTGCATCTGACTTTGCCCCCAATTGCCTGGCACTCCCCATTGGTTCATCATCGGCGGCGGCTGCATGAACGACCCCTGGTACCATGGGGGAAGGGCACCCTGAAAGCCAAATCCGAAGGGGAATTGCTGCTGCGGGGGCCAACTGCTGCTGCGCCCACTGGTTCTGCCCGCCCCCTCCATGACCAGCTTGGTGAAGATGGCCATCGCCTCCCCTCTGGTTCCTATTCGGGTCGCGTCTGCCTCACCCTCGACCACTGCCCTGAGCATCGGCCATCTCGATCAGATCTGAGAAGTTGGGCTGCTCCCCTCTCCACTCACTCGTAGAAATTGAAATGGTGGGCACTGTGAGGCGGTGTCGATCTTGATCGCAGGCGGGATGGCAGTCTGCGACGGAGAAGGAGCGGCTGCGGAGGAGGGATTTCTCGATCCAGACTAGGACCGAGGGGGGATTAGGGTTTGTGGGCGCGTCCCCTCCCCACAGCTGCCCAAAGTAAGCCTTGATGGCATCCTCTTCTACCTCACGTGGCTGCTCCACCTCAGATCGCTCATCCGCCTTTTGACTCGGGTCACACCTCCTCCTTACTTTCTCACTGACTTGTGGGGCCTTGCACGGCGTCCCTCTCACAAAACAGAGTATCTCGCCGACCTTGGCGACCATCGTCTTCTCCGGCGAGGCCCTGCTCAGCCGCATCCCAACTGTGTGCTGCCGGAGATCCACTCCTTCTGGCGTCGCTCGAAACCCAGGGTCCGCCGCCCACTTGAGCGGGGAACCAAGGTCCCAGGCAGATTGTTGGAGGCGTGGAGGATTCGAGATCTCACCGACGAAGCTCATGTGAGAGAGGGCTGGAGAGACCAGAACGCTCTCCACTTGGCTCTGCTCGCCGGCGAGGGTGAGTTCATCTCCGCGCGCGCCCACGCAATCACCTCCTCTGGCGAAATCTCTTCCCCCACCATCATTCGCTCCATCTCTTCCTCCGATGCCTCCACGCAGATCCGCGTGACCAACTTGATCTTCGAGTCTCCCCTGGAAGGAAGCTGCATCGTCCTCCTCATACGCGTGTGATGCATCTCCTCCGCCATTTCTGCCCCGTCGTACCGCGCCCCCCTCCCCCTCCTCTCCATGGTGAGCCAACGAGCGAGGGGGAGAAGTCAGCGCGACCGATAAGGAAGCTGCGGTGCGCCGGCGTGCGGGGTTCGTCGGCAGGATCTGCCGGATCTGGTGGCTACGGTGGTAGGTGGATGGGGCGAGGCAGGTTGCGCGTGCGAGAGCGAGACCGAGAGCAGTCATTTCAAACCTCCGCGAACAGTAAGTCTCTGCTGGTGCCCGGAGTACTTTTTTCTATTTGCTGGGAGGCATTAATAGGATTTAATATCACAACAATATTGATTATTACATCATGTCCATTTCAATTAACGAGGTTAACAAGTTAAACGAGTAGCTCGTCAGCTCAACTCGTTCAACTCGATTGTTAACGAACTCAAATTGAAACTCATCTCGACTCATTAGTCAACGAGTTCGAGTCAGCGAATCAACCTGTGGTTGAGTTGGTTAGGTGGACAGTGGTATCCCCAACCCACCAGGGTTCAAATCTGGTGCTCGCATTATTCCTGAATTTATTTCAGGATTTCCGGCGATGCGCTTTCAGTGGAAGGAGACGTTCCCGTCGACGACGAGGCGCCTACGGTGACTTCGTAAATCTCAAGATGATATGCCGGCTCAGTCTCTCGGAGGTGCTCATAGGGGTCGTAAATCTCAAGATGATATGCCGGCTCAGTCTCTCGGAGGTGCTCATAGGGGTAGGGTATGCGTGTGTGCAGTCTCTCGGAGGTGCTCATAGGGGTAGGGTATGCGTGTGTGTGCGTTCATAAGAGTGAGTATAAGGGTGAGTGTATGCGCGTGTATATAAGCGCTTGTGTCTGTACTGATGCTTAAAAAAAACGAGTTCGAGTGAGCCGACTCACCGGCTGCTCATTTGGCTCACCTAGCTTTTATTTCCAGACCTGCTTATCCATCCGCCATGTGGGGGAAACGACCAGCCGCCGCGCGGTGACGTCCCCGCTGACGCCCGGCGCCGTGGACGGACTCGGCCCACACACCGTGAACTGCGCCACTAGACTAGGAGGAGGAAAATGGGGTGGAAGGGCGTCCTGGGGTTCGACTACGGTGTCGTGCAGGCACCGCTCGGCCCCGACATCTCCGGACCGGAGCTCGCCGCCGCCGTTGCCAACGCTGGCGCCATAGGCCTCCTCCGCCTTCCTGATTGGGTACCTCGACTTTCCTACCCTCTTTGCTATTTACATGCGCTCTGCCAGTCTTGGCTAATCGCCGGAGCCCCCTGCCTGCCTGCAGCCGGCGCCGGACCACGTGAGGGAGCTGATACGGAGGACCAGGAGCCTGACCGAGAAGCCGTTCGGGGCGGCCATCGTGCTGGCCTTCCCGCACGAGGAGAATCTGAGGGTCGTGCTGGAGGAGAAGCTCGCCGTGCTGCAGGTGTACTGGGGCGAGTTCCCCAAGGAGCGGGTCGACGAGGCCCACCGTGCCGGCGTCAAGGTCTTGCATCAGGTGAGAACCTTATCTGAAGGACATTTCACGGGAATGGATGAAACCCGGCTGCGGCTTGTGCTTACTTAACACTGTATTTCTGAACTGTACTTAACACTTGTTGTGCCGTTCTTATTACCACTTTCCTTGTCTGATTGCGTTTGCCTAGTCTATGTTCGTTCCCATTTCCGTAATTAACATTTGTGATGTCATTGTAGTACTAGACTGGACTCTTTCTTCCTACTCAACACTCCTGGCTAGTACTCCCTCCGTAAACTAATATAAGAGCGTTTAGAATACTAAAGTAGTGATCTAAACGCTTGTATATTAGTTTACAGAGGGAGTAGTGCCCAACTAATTAGACAAAATTAGTTGGAGCAAAATCATTTTGTTCTTGACAGTTGTGAGAGGGCAAAGTCCGGTGGCCGTTAGCTAGATATGGTCACTTAACACCTTTGTTAATTAGTCGAAACTTGTGAATGGTATATATCAAACTTGCTAAATCATTGGAGGGCGGTGGCCAGTGGCCGTTAGCTAGAGTACGTTGACTGGTCATTATTCTGTATATGTCCAACTTCAAACAAGTGTTGTGTTCTTCAATGGTTTAGGTGCAAATGTAATGAACAACCGCGGAATGGGCTTTTATGTTATATAGACAGATGGAGACTTCCAACAGAATTTGGTCTCTCACAATGATACTTGGACTAAGAACGGAAGGGGCTAGAGTTTCTTATATGGACTCTGTCTCTGCAGCAAACCATGAAGTCATCAATATACCTAATTAAATCATACCCCTTCCGATAAGTGTCGCACTCTTGAATGTAGTCAGTTCAAAACTGCGACACTTATTATGGATCAGCCTTTCCAACAAAGAAATCAGAGCCCTGTTGAGACACTCGTGCCCCCATGTGTTCTCCGCCTACAGCCCCTCTCTTTGTATCCCGCAACCAAAAACAAAGAAATCAGAGCTTTCTACTATCAGTGCACACTTGCAGCTATTCTAACAAGTACATTTGAAATTTTATAAGCTTCTTTTGGAGGTCTAGTAAGAAACTATAGTACTGTTGTGTCAAGTTTTAGAATGTGATCCTTTTCATAAAAGAAATAGTTCTTATCTGTAGTGAACATAAAGTTGAGTTTATAAGAAAAATGCGTGTTACTCATTTCTCTCCAATTTCCTAGGACTGCTGGGATCATAGGGTGATTTGTGATATTGATGAACAACTAGGACTAGCATCTGACGTAGACCATTCAGGTTTTTATGAACTCCTTGTTGGTACGAAGAAATTCACAATAAGTGCCAATGTGTGACCTGTAGTCAAGGTTTTGGTGCTCTATGATGATGATATGAGCATGTAAGTCCTTGCACTTGTTCTGTTGATTATGGATATTTAGATTTTTTTTCCTTTGTGACTTGAACAGGTTGGTAACCTTGAGGAGGCAGCAAAAGCTAAGGAAGCTGGTGTGGATGGAATTATCGTTCAAGGCCATGAGGCAGGGGGGCATGTGATTGGTCAAGTAAAGTCACTACACACAATTTCCATGTTGTTTTCTAGCTTCAGTATTTTGAAATGCTGTTAGGCAGTCTACCAAGAAGCAAGCACACATGCAATAACAATCTACACCATGTGCCCGTGATATATTCCAGGCTACTCATTTAGCTTAAGGCTCCTTTTGTGGTGTCATCTTTGGAAGCATAATATACCTTGCAAGTCTGTTTCTATTTAATTGCCTTCATGGGCTTTCAACTCAGACAACTTTTCTTCTTTGAATAAAAAGGAGGGTTTGCTACCGTTGCTGCCGAGAGTAGTGGATCTAGTTTCGGATAGTAATGTTTTGGTTATCGCCGCTGGTGGAATCGTAGATGGCCGTGGCTACGCTGCTGCATTGGCACTTGGTGCTCATGGTGTTTGCTTAGGAACTAGGTACTTGCTCAATCTTGTCTTTGTATGATTATGTCAAGCAGAGCTCTTCATTATACTTATGCATGGTCTCGTTTTCACATTATAAAACTCCTTAATGTTCAGGTTTGTAGCCACCGAGGAAAGCTTTGCGCATCCGCTGTATAAGCAAAAGCTAATCAAGATGAATTGCACGGACTATACAAATGTTTTCGGGCGTGCTAGATGGCCTGGTGCTCCACAACGTGTCCTGAAGACACCTTTCTATTTTGAGTGGAAGAATCTCCCAGATCATGAAACAGAGGAAAATCAGCCTATTATAGGCCATTCTATCATCCATGGCGTGGTATGTATTAGTTGTTTATTTTTGTTGAATTTTCCCCCTCATTCTGCATTTAGAAGTTGAAACCATTTTTTTTCTTTGGACTGCAAGAAGTTGAAACCATCTTTGTTGTGACTTTTTATGCTTTTCCTGTTTTGACCAGCAATGTAAAGTACTTCACCCTCTAAAAGTTTTACCCTGGTACTATATATAGGCACGATGCTGAGTGAATGCGCTTTATCAGGAGCACTTCGTTTAGTTCCCAATGAGAAACATGAGTCTTCAAGATGTGCCTTTGGAACTGTTAGTCAAATTTAAGCATGTCAGCTAGCTTTAGGAGCTCTTGGACATGGGAAAGGCTGCTCCAGCCCAAGAGCTCCTATTTATTTACCCAAACAAGCCCCACAACTGTACCTAGCTACTTTGCAAGTTAGAGCTGAAACGATCAGATTTTAAATGGCCATCCAAGCTCAGAATGATTTCATTAATACGATCCTCGGGGAAAAGAATCTAAAAAATGTTGATTATTTATTAACTTCTGGTTTTTCAATTCAACCTGGGTCTGTTTCCTGGGCATATAGTTGCAAAACCACATAATGCACATATTTACGCTTTAAGCGCCAAATGATTTTTCGTCATGTTACTTCAGTGTAGGTTGAAAAAGTAAAGTTCTACTTGTAATGTACCATAGTTGTGATTAATCATGGCCATCTATTATTCTGTTTGTACAAGATGGAGCTCAGTAGAGGAGTTCACTCATTCCAAACCTTAAATGCACATTTCATACTTGTGCATCTTGAACTTAATAATGGAGAACTAAGCAATGGTTTCATAATTCCAGCACAAGGATATACATCGGTTTGCTGGTACCGTTCCTAATGCGACAACAACAGGCGATATCGATAGCATGGCCATGTATGCTGGCCAGGGTGTTGGGCTAATCACGGAGATTGTACCAGCAAGGGAAGTTGTTGAGAGGCTAGTTGCGGAAGCACAGCGCGTCATTGGGACAAAGCTTTCTGGTTTCCCCAAATCATCAGAGTAGTGCTGGTGAAGTCCTTGGTAATTAACTGTTAAGGTATCTAATGGTGTACGCTGTGTGTTATTTGTAGGCAATAGCCAATGAAAATAAATGGGTTTTCCAAGGTATTCCCTTTTTACCACAGTTTTGTACTTGTATGTGTTGTTTGTAAGTATATATTCAATAAAGGTAAATGATTTCAATACGATGAGACTGACAAGTGGAGCATGTGGGCTGGAGCCACTTGTCAATTACACATCGGCTTGTGCTTCTATGCTTTGGGAAACTTTCATTTTCATGAAGCACAGTGCAGGTGTCACTAATCTGACCTTAGGTGTCGGGTCATCTAAGATACCTACCTACTCCCTCCGTTCCTAAATATTTGTCTTTCTAGGCATTTCAAATGGGCACAACATATGGATGTATGTAGACATATATTAGAGTGTAGATTCACTCATTTTGCTCCGAATGTAGTCACTTGTTGAAATCTCTAGAAAGACAAATATTTGGAAACGGAGGGAGTATGATACTATGCACTACAGTGATAGTTGCATATCCTGATATCATATGCATGATACCGATTTATGATACTACCCACTATGAAAGGTCTTAGTGGCAAAGGCAGATTAGTAATCCTAACTAGTAAGGGCCCTCGCAACCGATATCCAACTGCAGGGTGTCGCTATGGTTCTAGGCTTCTTAGCTAGGTATGCCTTAGTCATTGGTGATGAACCATTGGACGGCGACAGTGCGACGTTACTGATTCTTGTGAAGCGCATGAGAGGTCCACAGAGAAGGGGAGGAGGATCCGGACATGGGGATTTTGTTTTTCTTTTTTTAGGGGATTTTGTTTTTCCTAAGGCTAACGGAATTTACCGAGGGAGATGTGAATGGGCCTTGTTCATCGGGTTTTTTATGTCCCCTGTGTTGAATGGGCTTCACGCCATGTTTTATAAAAGATTTTGGAGTTTGATTGGGCTGGATAGAGGTGGTGAATTCAGGAGTAATGTCGGTGGGCTGAAATGACACATTCTATTGTCTTAGTTCCATAGGTAGATGGTTCAATCAAGAGTACTCAGTTTCTTTTCCCCCCCAAAAAAACTCAGTTTCAGCCCATTAGCATGTATAATATGGTCTACTCCCTCCGTTCCTAAATATAGGTCTTTTTAGACATTTCAAATGGACTACAACTTACGGATGTATGTAGACATATTTTAGAGTGTAGATTCACTTATTTTGCTCCGTATGTAGTCACTTGTTGAAATTTTTAGAAAGACTTATATTTGGGAACGGAGGGAGTATAAGATAATTTCGAAAAATGTTAGTCACGTGCCCAAAGGTTACTTGGCCGGACGTGATTGACCATACGGGAAGTGTGTTTGTGTCAGATAATATTCACATTGCATATGAATGCATTCATCGAATCAAGAGGGAGACCAGTGAGAATGGACTAATGTGTGGTGAAGCTCGATCTTCATAAAGCATATGTCTGGCTAGAATGGTGTTTCTGAGGAGAATGATGGACTGAACGGGGTTTGCTGACCGATGGATTCAGTTAATAAGCTTCATCATACTTATGATAGTAGAAGTACAAGATTAGGTTTAATGCGGAAGAACAAAAAAATAAATACTCCAGTGACTCAGTGAGAGGCTTATGGCAGGGTGACTCCTCGACGCACATGTTCTAGTTTGTGCTGAGGCACTCTCTCCATCCACTTTTCCCCTCCGGTGGATCTCCAGCCACCCAAGGCCCGGGCCATGGATGGAGATGGCGGAAGGGCAAGCGCTGGTCGGAGGCGGGGGGGGGGGGGGGGGGGGGCAAGTGCGAGGCAGCCGCGGGCGGGAGACGCAGAGCGGCGGCCCGGCCGAAGGTCGCGGCTGGAGTTCGTCGCCGAGGGCCTGAGGCGGAGTGCACGGGATCGGCAGGTGCAGCGCCGGCGAGTTGGCGGAGTACGGCAGGGAGGTTGTGCAGCGGCGAGGAGGCGCCGTCTGCTTCCGCTTCCGCGCCACGAAGGCGACCATGTGCCAGTCCCGGCCTAGTCCAGACCATCCATCGCCAGGCAAGCTGAGCTCCTCCCTCCTCTCTTTTCCAAATCCTAATGGCTTGATTTGCTACTGTACTGATTTGCTACTGTCCATCTTTTGATTTTAATTTAGCTGAAACTGAAAACCAGGCTAGCGCAACACTCGACACGTAGCGTCGTCCTCTTGGCCACTTTCACCACCACCCACCAGCAGCATAGCTTCCTCTTTTTCCATAGATGGAATCACGGAAGCTCAACCTCTCTCTCTCTTGCAGTGCACCCACCACCAGTCCACCACCGCCACTGTCCTCTCTCCCATTGGGTCACTTCTCTGTTCCCTCCTCCACCATTTTCCCCATCAGCTCTGCAAGCTGCGTGCTGACGCGGTCGAACCTTTGTTTGTCTGGAGGCTTTCTCTCCACCAGCGCAAGCTCGGCACACACCAGTGTCTACGAAGGATAGCCTTGCCCTTGTGTGCTTTGCAGGGACTAGCAGATATGTTGATCCAAACTCTTAGCTTAGCTTTCTGCCTCTACTACTACTCCCCTGATGTGATTAGATACATGATACAAAGATTATTTGGTGGAACTCTGTGGCGTCCAGGTAGGAACGCTCCATGCCGTCGCAATGCAGGAAGCTTTTTCGTTTGGAATCTTTTTCACAGCCACCCCACAGACGACACGGCGCTCTCCCTAGCCATGTAGCTCAAGGACGAACCAGACCGAACAATCTGATTTAACTCACGTCACGTATAGGCACAGGAGCATCTAGGGCGTGCGTGCAAGGTTCAGCACGCAGCATTTAACGTTGAGGCCCCGAAGCCATTTCTGTGCTCTGCCCATCTTTTTTCACTCACAAATCCAACCGAGGTAGAGTGAGCGAAAGAGGAAGAAGCATTTGCTGCTCTGCGCCGTGCCGTGCCCTCCTGTGCGCAGCCGCCGCCACCATCCGGTCGTCCTCTTTCCCTCTCGGTTCCTTCCACCACCACCACCACCACCACCACCACCACCACCACCTCTCCTCCTCACACGCCAAGCTCACGCACATTGGCGTCGCCCCCCAGCTTCCTTTCGGAATCGCAGCTCCAGCCATGGCATCCTTGGCCAACCTCCTGATCTCACTTTTCTCGCTCACCCTCGTGCTCCTGCATGCTCCTGCACCTGCGGTATGCGACGACCTAGTCGCAGGCCTCTCTCCAAGCCACCGCACATACATTGTGATGCTGAGGCCACCCGTCGACGCCGGCAGCGAGGACGACCACCGCTGGTGGCAGGATTCTTTCCTGCCAACTCCTCTCGCCGGCTCCCATGAGCCACGCCTCATCCATACCTACACCGAGGTCTTCACGGGGTTTGCCGTGAGGCTCACCGAAGCCGACCTCGCCATGGTGTCCCAGAGGAAAGAGTTTGTGCGGGCGTTTCCAGACCATCTCTGGCGCCCCAGCACTACTCACACTCAGAAGTTTCTCGGACTGGAGAAAGATGCCGGGCTGTGGAGGGACACCAACTATGGCCAAGGAGTCATAATCGGTGTAGTCGACACCGGCATATATGCGGCACATCCTTCCTTTGATGACCTGCGAAATGCTTCCCAGAATACCTGAAGCACAGCTCAACTACCCTACCATAACGGTGCCACTCAAGACAAGGCCGTTCACAGTGTACAGAACTGTGACAAACATGGGCCCATCAAATTCCATATACACACTGAAGATGGAGATTCCCAAATCTCTTACAGTGCGAGTCTACCCAGAGACGCTGGTGTTCTCCAAGGCTGGACAAAAGATTAGATATAGTCTGACTGTGAGCACCTGTGACAGTGAGAGCTCAAACTTCATGGAGGTAAGTTTGAGCTGGGTCTCAGTGACCCATGTTGTGCGCACTCCGATCGTTTTCGCACTTTTGTAAGCGGGAATAGGATGTGTGCCATGTGTGATGTTTTAGAGAAATGACTGTCCTTTAACTAGTAGGATTTCCATGTGTGGAAACTAATTGAAGTTTGGATGTGGAGCATCCATTGCTCTGTCGCAAAACTGACCACACATACACTGCTAGTTTGTGATGTGGTATCCATTCTCTATAACTCTGTTACTTTGAAAAAGAAAATGATTTGGTATCATATCATTTGGTTCAACAGGTTTGCTTACATCTACATGGAAACATACAACACTATGTTGTTTGGATACTAAAATGTGTGTTTTGAAACCTATTTTTTTATGCTTCATATTATTTATGCATTCAACTATGTGGACATGTTCTTAGCTGCAAATATTCTGATGAGGGATGTGCCTAACAAAAATGGTTGTGTTTAACTGAATTAGATGCAGATAAGATCCGAAAGGTTTTGACATTTGTGTTTATTTTACGCCCATATGCTCCGAAGTTACCTTAATCATGCCCCAACATCGTATAACATACAGTGAGTTATATTATACCTTTATTGTGCTGCAGAATTAATGCCATGGTTTTGTTAGAATTTGTGTCCCTGTATTTTCCTAGGAAGATGCTATTTATCTTGGTAAATGTGGAGTGATTGTGTAACTTTGTTTAGATATGTCAGATATACAGTTAAGAAACTGCATTATTATTTATTTTCTGTGTACATGAAGACTTGCGTTACCAGTTTTATTTCGATGATATGTAACTTTTATAAGTTATGTTTTGTTGTGCAGGCGGACACATTCAGATTTTAGAAATACTATTCAAGTGCTTGTTCTTGCTAGTGACTGAGGAATATGGAGTGGCATGCACGACCACCAATGGTATTTCAAGCAGTTTTTTCATGTTATGGTCTCCACCCGAGTAACAAAATTTGGAAAAGCCTAGTCGTAATCCCAAATAGATATTGCATTCTTGATTGGCAACAGAACAGCATCCCCAAACCATTCTGAAATTCTTGTCTTTTTTCACCTTTTTCCTTTAGTTTATTTGGCGTGATGCTGCTAAGGTGTTCCGCAACTAACTGTAATTGTTAAAGACACAGTTCTATTCTTCCTTGAGTTATTCCATGCCTTAATAATCTCAGGTTTGCCATTTGGACCTTTCTATGAAACCCCTTCTCTAACAGGTGCATGCACCATTATTTCATCGATAATCATTTTCGTTTTGCAACAATGTTTACACCAAATGGTGCTGCAGATGGATAAAGTGATATCACATGCTCAAGCTACCATAGGAACACTTATGCCACAACAATCAATAATTGGTGGCATTACTATGAAGATAAGCAACATTGGTAGGTATTCCCTGTATATCTTTTTTAGTTGCCACCAAAAAAAATATGGTAAAGTTTCTCTGTAGGTCGAGCTACACGGAACCTCTTATCTCCAGCCCTCCAACATTGCTTTGAGATCCGTACACGTCAACTAACTTACAGCAAGAAGATTTCTCTTTTTTGTTTCTCTCAAATGAAAGAACATATAGGCTTCAAACTTTGCAGATCAAACCATTTTTAGGACTTCAATGTGTGAAAAAACTTTCAGATTTTTTGGACTGACATAAATATACAAAATGATGATTTTTTGATTAAAAATAATAATTTTTAGCACTTAAAATGCATGAAAAAATCTGAAAGTTTTTTCGCACATAGTAATTAGAATGTTTTGTTGTCCTGCAAAGTTTGAAGTTTATACGTTGTTTCGTTTGTGAGAAACAAAAATGACAAATGTGCCTGCACGGATCACGATGCAAAAATGGATGGCTAAGATAAGGGATACCACGTAGCTCAAGCTACACAAAACCACACTCAAAAAATATTTCAAGTCTAATGCACATCTGACCAAATTGTGTTTCCTTGCTTCTACAGATTAATCATATGATTGTGACATTGACAAAACAAAAATGCCAACACGATGATCATTGGTCAGTAATTGTTGATACCAATTGATCCCAACTCAAAGTGCCTATCAGATGACCATTCCTTGAGATAATGCCACATTCCTCAGCCACCAGACAAGTTCTGTTTGCTCCTGGTTTTACATGTAAGAGTTCAAGAATTTTGCATCTCCTCATCCAATTCCCTGCTCATCGCTAAAACCATGATAGTTATCAATATGCACTAGCGAGCCAAAAAAATAAAATTATTAGCATGTTTAGTGTTTTTATTTAACTCTCACCCCTATGAACGCACACGCACACCCTACCCCTGGTAAGAACGAAGTAGTCTGATGAGATGAATCATAATGTTCATTCCGACACATCAATAACTTGAATAATCTCTATATCATTTGCCTATTTCTGGACAATGCATTGCATGAGCGAATATAGTCATTGTGCAAGAGAAGGTTTTGAAGTAATTCAGGTCGCATCCGTCCCTGATTGTTGGAACTATTTGATATTTTTAGCATAAATCAAGAATCCTAGGTAAGCAAATATGGAAACCATTAACAAGCTATCTTTTTTGAAAAACCCTTTAAGTCAGCCGGCTGATTAAGGGCACACATCAGCCGCCTTAATGTCCAACAAGGCAACCACGTGTCCTTGAGGGCCACGCTGGTATTTCCTTGAGAGCACGCTATAATTATTTCCCTGGGATGGAGGTATTATGGCTGATCAAAAGATCACTGTATGGTCTTGTGATGGAATACTTATTAATTGTGTATGTAATTTGGAAACCAACAAATGCAATAGTCTTGTTAAAGATATTAATTAATTTCACCCGCAAAAAAAATATTAATTAATTTCTTATGTAATTTTTGGGAGACAGCAGTAAATGCCATAATCTTGTTACGGAATGCAAAATAATTTTTGTATGTAGTTTTTGGGAGACGGCAGTAAATAACTTTGTATGTATTTTTTGGGAACCAATAAATGCCATAATGTTGTCATGGAAAACTAATAAATTTCGTATGGTAATGTTTAGGAGCCAATAACTGACATAATCCTGTCACGGGATACTAGTAATTAATTTTGTATGGTATATTTTGGAGCGAATAAATCGACATCCAGAGGATATTCCATGATGTGCCTATTACTGAAGTATCTTAATTAATTACCGCGAACCATACAAAGGAAACACTAATGCAGGAAGTAATAATAATAGTAAAACGGCAAAATATGGTACTTCAAGGCGCCTCTATATCTATATAAACAGCAGCAGAAGGATCCAACTAAACACCACAAGCACGACCAAAAATACAATAGTAGAAGGAAGCAAGGAAATAGTAAAAAACTTCGTTATGGCTTTAATCAACTTAAGGTTTGTGTGCTTGATGGCCCTTTTGCTGATTTCGACCACTTGCTTGACGAGTCAAGTATCAGGAAGAAACAACATACTAGGTACATTTCTTTCCAGGAGAGCTTATCGACTTTATTATAGAGAAATTTGTGGTTTCCGGGAGCCAGATTTTATCCTGTTGCTTGATTCTCCTGTTTCCAATGATATTCGTCGGAAATAATATTCCTACCAATTTTATATTTAAAGGTCAATTTGTGGGTCACTTATGAATTACAGACATGCCTGAATCTATTGCATGGCCTGCTGCACCCACAGATACAGAGAAGTCTGAATCTATTGCATGTCTTTGTTCGATGGTCCATGACTCAAGTATACAATCTAAATTTTAACACTGGCATGGTTGTTTCGCCCGTGTTTTATGATTAGCACCCCTTTACTGCCGCAGAACATATCTTAATACAGTGCATGTTTTTGATACTAGTCTTGAACTGCCAGTACTAGCCATGGTGGTTGTTGACTCCATCCTGGTATATTGATTCCATCACAACTTCAACGATGACAATGGGATATAACATACCACTAGTTTGTTGCCCCCGTTTTTGTATTCGCGCGCCTCTTCTATCTTGATATTTGCATAATATGAGTACATTTTTTCCAGATTATCTGAGTTTAATTACGAACTGCTATCAGTTCTGATTCACATATTTTTTTCTTTGTACCTTTATAGGTCAGGAAAGCGACATATGCGGCAGACGGGAACCCTACCAGTACGATTGTACGCAACAAGGCTGTGTTACTGCCTGCAAAAAAGCGGGCTGCCCAGGTGGGATTTGCCATAAAGATGGTAGTTGCAACTGCCTTAGATGAGGCTGCCAAGTCCTCTCTAATTTGTACTCAGAATAAGCTTAGGAAAATAAGAGCATTACGAGTTGTCTTCAGTTCCTGGAATAAGTAAAATGTATGCTGATTCTTTATTTTCACGTGCTCTTACTTGAACTCCCATCATGCATGACGTTTATTGATGGAAATGGTCTTCTGGCCTCTCGTTTAAAAAGGGGCAACACTAGGCATCAGACTACTGATGTTTGGCTTGCTATCAGACTAGTCCTTGACCGTTCGATGTAAAGCATCATGGACATCCGATGTACTAGTCGTCAGCCGTGAGTTTTGCTAATTTGTTTCCGTTAATTGATTGCTACGTCATAATGGTTCCCGCATCCATCGGACCTCTGGCTTTTTATGCGAGTATAGTACGTGTGGTTAGCTTACATGCATGATGCATGAATCTACGCTTCCGTCAATCACTTTGTGATATACCGTAACCCTAAAAAACGTGTGATATACCGTACTCTGCGTCATGCATCCATGTCCATGCTTCCAACTTGGTTATTTTTCTTCCAGCACAACAAAGTATTTTTCCGTGGATCCCTCAAAAAACGATGCTTCCATGGATATACTAATTTGCTTCCTTTGTGATAGAAATTTGATTCAATCCAGTATTTTTTAAATAATTGTTTTCTACCCAGAAGAACTATGTTTCGTGGACACTTTTTTTTGGTTTACTATGAAATTAGCCGGTTCATGCAAAGTTTCTAATGCTTCGTATACTTTCTTATACTCGTATTTGACACTTTATTAAACTTGTTTCTAGATACTAGGAAAATTTGCTGCTAGTGCATAACAGATTTTCCTCGATTAAGGAAGCACGATGTACGGCATTGAGTATCTTCCGCACACCAATATTAGCTTCCAGCTTCGTTTGTAATATTTGCATCCATATAAAATAAAACTATATCCGAGTGACAAATATTTTGTGTCGGAAGCATTATTCCATTGACTAGAGAATTCATCCAACCAAACAGTGATTTGTTTCCATCAAATAGAAAAATATTTATACTTGTTTCGAAAGCATCAATCTCTTGCTTCCATCAATTATAAAATTGCTTCCAACCAAAGTAGTAATAAAATTGCAAACAAAACGATATTTTTCATATAAAGAAAAAAAATTCTTCACAATGAAATTATGTGGAAGCGCTGGACATGTATGATGATGCATTGAAACAGACTGATACAATGTGAACACAAATTTACAAATTCAGTTTACAGCAAAAGTAAAATACTATTACAACTTTATTTTCATATATATCGTCCTAGTCGACATAGCGGCCGCCGACAATCTGTTCTTGATAAGATCCGCATGTGCCACGAGCTCTATGTCGCTCATCTTAGAACTGACACCTTAGAGCCTGGTTGAACTAGCATGACACATTACATCATCATTGGGAATCTGTACAACTTAACCAGTCAGTGAGAAAGCAGGAAGCACAAAATTTAGTGGCTGATAGAAAAATCCACGAAAAAAACAAAATGGTTGTATAATAAAGTTCATGAACAAAAGCAACACTGGTAATGGTTGAAGCGGACACTAGTAGTGGTTGAAGCATACACTAGTATCGAATAATGGTTGAAGAATTATGTTTGTACAAATAAAGTAGCACACAGTTGCAATGGTGGAAGCAAAAAATCATCACCATAGAATCATATGCAAGAAACTAGATGAAGCATGGTTGATAGGAAGCAATATTTTAATTTTCTCACAACATATATAAAAGACACACTAGAGGCATAAAAACATATTGGCACCATGATCAGATGCATGAAATTGTGTTTCATGAATAAATTACAATTTCAATCGAATGGAAGCAAAGTCATCGGCAGTAAGAAACTTGTTTGTTAAACAAAGTATGGCAATTTGTAAGAAGCATGAAAATATGGCTGCTCAAGATTACTATTCTTGGTTGGAAGATATAACATTTATAATGGAAAACATACTAATGTTGCGGCCAGCAAAAGGATGCATGATTTGTGTCCCATACATACAACTTTAACTGATTTTCGATTGCCCAATGGAAGCAATTTTCTAGCTCAAAAGAAACAAACAGATTAGAATGAAGATGTATCATGGTAAGTAGCACAAATAAGTGTACTCGAATCATAAGTATGTTACTTGGAACCTTGAAAATTTGGAAGTGTAACAAAATCTAAAATTATTGCCATCAGGGAGACATATTTGAGTGATGTACATACCAATTTCACAGAGACTGTGTTACTGATTTAGTGATCCAATAGAGAATGTATGGCATAAATTCACACCAACCAAACAGGGAATAAAACCAAAACATTATATAGAGAAGATATAAAAGAAATCTCAGAATAAAATTATGCTAGGAATCAACTAGTGATGCAGGAAATAAAACCATCAAAATGAGATGATCCAAACCCTAGATCAGATGATGATGGGATGGGGAATCCTGTTGCATCCACTCATGCTAGCCCAGTTCCCTAACCGAGACGGTGCTCCGACGAGGTGGATCAGAGGCCAGAGCTGCAGGTGAAGCAGAGCCGATCCGAACGAAGTTATGCACGGCGGTGAGGGAGGTCACAAGCTCTTCGGTGAGAAGGTGGTGGGCCAGCCCCGCAGCCCCCACACAGCCATCGGACAGGATGGCGCAACGGAGAGGTGAGGTCACTAGGGTGGAGATGCGTGCCGGGCTCGGAGCATAGCACAGACGGGCAGGAGAGATGATAAGGAGAGTTAGTTCGGGGCAATTAATCAGGGAGAGTTAATTAGGGAGAGTTAATTAGGGAGAGAATTATGGGACGTGGGCGAGAAAAATCTGGTGGTTTGTTCTGGCGCATGATTTGGGAGCATCTGGCAGCCGTGAGATCAAGAAACGAATCGACGGCTTACGATTGGTCTGGTGAATGCTTCGCATCAAACATCTGTAAGGAAGTGTTTCCCTTTAAAAAGTCTACCACTTGAGTTCAGTACTTGATTGCAATCAAAACGGCTTGCTCCCTTTGGTTCCGTTATTAAGCATGAAACAAAAACTAACACGTGCCAATGCTCAATAATAATTTGCCTGCAACTTTGCAACTAAAAAAGGGAGAATCAGTGCCAAATCATATAAACTATCGCAGATTTACGCACTAAAATAATTGCTTTATCAGATAATTTTATCAGATACAAATAGTCGGGACAACTAGCTATCATGGCTGATCCAAAGACAAAATTATCAGTGCACAGCAATTTGCCACCGAAAATTATGGAGTAGTTGCCATGTTTTTTTGCTATGACCTTTTCATATACCATGTTATTTTGTTTAGCAAAAATTGTCATGCTAGCTTTTGTTCTACTACATATGTTTGTCTAATTTTGCCACGTATGAGAGATAGGTAAATTTATCCGTTTAGATGTGCAATAATTAGAGCACATCTAGATGTGCCCTAAACACACTCATGCAAATTTGCCTTGAGAAATGTTTGTATAATTATGTACCGCCCTTGACGCTTTCAATTTTTGTTTTGTTCATCTTCTGCAAATTTGGCATGCCATGATGCAGCAGTTGCGCAATATATTTTTGTGATTGCAGTCTCACTATTTGTAGAGGAGTACCATTTTCAGTTTTAGAGTAAATTGAGCAGATATCCATGAAGGATTACATCCATATGCATTGGGGTGCCCTGCTCCCCCAAAGGTACACGTCTTCGCATGGAGGTTGGTTTCCAACTCACTCGCTACCTGGGCAAATAAATTATCTCCTCACCTCGAGCTTTCCCACGTATGTCCCCTTTATGGTGTGGAACGAGAGGATGGCTTCCACGCAGTGTGTAGGTGCCCCCTGGCGAAAGAGTTGTAGCATGCGATGGCGCGGGACTGGCCCATTCCCAAGGTGGAGAATATCATACATACAAGTCCAGAATGGTTATTCTCACTACTGGAGCCTCTACCTGACACTATAGGTATGATAGTCCTCATGGTCATGTGACGAGTGTGGCATGTGCAGAATGAAATAACTCATGGCAAGCCCCCACCTCCAACGGAAGCATCTCGCAGATTTCTGCAAGGCTACATCAATTCCTTGTTGTGCATTCATCAGTGGCCCCAAGGTAACATGGAGAAAGGAAAGATGGTTGTTCAGGTTGGTCTTCTGGCGCCACAAGAGCGCGTACGACAGAAGGTGGAGCTGCGGTGGATGCTACCCCCGGCTGGATGGACAAAATTGAACGTGGATGGCAGGTATGTACCGGCTACAGGAGCAGTTGCAGGGGGCATGGTCTTGCGAACAGACCAAGGGGACATAATCTTCACTGCCTGTAGGGAAAAACGCTCATGTGTTAATGGCCTAGAAGGCGAGTTGGCGGCGTGTAGGGAGGGGCTCGAGCTAGCCCTGCACCGCACGGATCTGCCCATTCTCATCAAGATGGATAGCGTCGAGGCTGTGAACATGTTGAACGCTTCCACAAGTGATCGCTCGAGGAACCGCGTGCTAGTTGAGGAGATTAAGAGTATGAAGGATGCTGAGACTAGGGAGATTTCTATCACGTCTATTAGTCGCTCGCAAAATAAAGCTAGCCACACTCTTACTGCTTACGGTAGGAGTACCCCCCGTGCTATGGCTAGGTTCGGGTATGTGTGACATTGTAAACTTGATTTTGGCGGATTTGCCTCCTTGAATAATAGAAATCTCCCTTTACCCTGCAAAAAAAAGCACGCAAAACACCATGGTAGTTGTACCATGGCAACTTTCTTAATAAGATGGCTATTTTTTCTAGGGAAAAGTATATTTTTCGTCTTTCAATTATCTCGAAAGTATAGAAATGGTCCCTCAAGTCTAAAACCAGCAAATCTTAGTCCCTGAACTTTTGAAACTGGATAAGTTTAGTCCCTCCTTCTGCTTAAGGTGGTTTTCATCTGACATGTAAGCGGGTTTGACCAAAACTTGACACATACTCAGGGTTTGACCGCCACGTCACTGTCTCATGGAGCACCCAACACACCAAGCAGTCAAGCATTTACACAAACATATGTTGGGCGCAGTGAGGAACTCCGGCAGCGGGCACGACGGCGGCGCTCTGGACGGTGCAGGAGCTAGTAGGGAGAGGCTGCACGCTTTTGGGGAGCGAGCTGGGTGTCCGCATGGCTGGGAAAGCAAGCATGGGCACGCGGGACGGCTGAAGCTTTGCAGGCGATGGCTTCCAGCAGCGGAGGTGACGAGTGGCGCTATGCGGGCAGCTAGATGGCACGGGGAGGAAGCTTCGGGGGAGGAGAGAAATAACCAGTGTATCACTAGAGCATGTACGTGTGCTCGGACGCGGCGGGGAAGCACCGTAGCGACGGTTGCGTCGGCGGCAGTGGGAGGCGGAGCACGGCCGGGCTGGCGTCGGGGTGAGGTCAAGGATTAGTGTCTGCTCAGGGAGGACGCACGAGCTTTGGTAGGACCAAAGCGAGCTTAGGAAGTCTACAGGGAGAACCGGAGCTTGCCGGAGGAGGAGATAGCGGCGCGACAGCGGTCACCTTATTCGGGAAAAACGATTTTGGCATCAGCGATTTGGGGCCTCCCGCATCAATTGTTTTGGTGTGGTTTACTACGACGACACGGTGGAGCGTCTGGACATAGTGATTTGGCTCTGCGAGGTTGTTGGTCGCGTGCAGGAGAGATGACGCCGGCGCCGCTCGCGTCCTCGAAGGAGAAGTAGGGCTCAACAAGGAGGGCTACGGTGGCGGGAGTGTCCTCAACGAGGAGGGCTACGGTGGCGGGAGTGTCCTGGCGATCACATTGGAGCCAGAGCCCAGAGGCAAGCATGAGGAGGACTGGAGGCGGGTGGCAGCCGCGTCATCCATGGCGAAGGCGGAGGTTGGCACGAAAAGGGCCTCGTCGCCGACGGAGATGCCGACGAGCCCGGCGTAGTAGAACGTGTTGGTGCGCGGGCTGCGGAGGAGCAGCGCGAGCCCGACGTAGTTTCTATTAAGATTAACTAGCAAAGTGGCCCGCTCGATGCGCGGGATAGAATATTATGCAGTTTTATAATGATAACATATTATTTGATTGTTCTAAAGAAAAAATACAACCAAATGTGATGATCTTTGCAAATATAAGACTCGTGTGAACATAGTTCTGTCATTTTATCATTTACCTTCTAATTATGCATGTCGTAGTAATATTATTTTCTATGACCATGCATGTTGTGCAAACTTTATTTGTCTCATGTTTGTTACATTTTTTGTCACCACTATGGAGGTGTTTGTTTCGGCGTTTTGTAACGTAACCTGATAACGACGGGATCTGAAAACGATAGTTTTTGTTTGGTTGGACTTCACCGTAATGAGATCCCGTGTAATCAGATTACGCCGCTGTACAAACTTGATTCCGCCCACATGTCCACGGTATCCGTTCCCTCTCTCTGACGCAAAACTCTCGCCATTGTTCGTTCTTTTACCCGAGGCTGGAAGAGCGGCCCCAATGGCGCGCGAGATTAGGGGCCGGCCGGCAGCGCACGAGATCGGAGCAACTGACGGCGCGCAAGATCAGAGCAGCCCGCGGCGCGCATGCTTGGGGCTGGCCGGCTGCACTTGAGATGGCCGGCGGCGCGCATGCTTGGGGGTGGCCGGCTGCGCTTGAGATGGCCGGCGGTCGGCGGCGCGCATGCTCGGGGAGAGGCTGGGGCTGAGCAGGCCGCTGACGGCGGGAGGCTGACCGGCGAGAAACAGGGAAAGTCTGGCAGTCAGGCCTCATTTGATAGGAGGGGATTGTAGAGGTTTTGGGAGGGGGGGGGGGGATTTCAGGGGATTTGGTGAATCCCCCTCTTCCACCCAATCCCCTCAAAACCCCTTAAATCCTTAAAACCCTTTCTTTCACAATCCTCTTTGTTTAAAATTTCTATTTGGTAGAAAGGGTTTGTCATGTTGACATAACATGATGTAGAACATTTAAAAATCCAATCTTTACAATGTAACTAACTCCCCTTATATCCCTGCTACAGAATTACCTGAAAAAATGACTTGAAATCAATATCTCATAATTTAGCAGCAGTTTTCCCAATAGTAACATAATTTTGCATGACTTGAAAGCAATATCTCATCACAGCAACAACATAATTTATCATAACAACATAATCTTTCGCAGCAAACAGTTCATCACAACCACAACATCATTTTGCATCAAAGATAATGCAAACAAATGTATCCATCTTTTGGTGTCATGGTCATCTTGCATTGAGAACCTGGGAGAAATTTATCCATTCGGCTTGTTTATTGTGCCTTCTTTTGGTGCTTGAGAACCTAATGAAACAAAAAGAGATGAATATTAGAGTGCCTTGAGAAAAACTGTTACAGCAAATAGCTTTGCTAGATGAACATTAGTTCTATTTATAGAGGGAGTAATACATATGAAAGCATAATAGTAGATTTCGTCAAGTATCGCCGGAACATAGTAAGCAACTAAGCATAATACATGTAAAACAAGCCCTACTACTTGCAGATAATAAAATACAAATGCAGAGATACATCAGTATTCAGTTTAGCTGAATAGAAAAGCCGGTGTTGGCAAGATAATCACTGATATAGATACAGTAGTACCACAGAAACTACTACTACTACTTCTACTTGCAGATAACCAGAGTCAGCAGCAGAGATACATCAGCCAGCCACAATTGTCAAAGCAAAACTAGTTCAATACAGTACTAAACTGAACATGTACAAGTCTTTGGCCCTGGAATATATTTACTCTTAAAATAAGAAGATATCCAAGCGGCAGGATTCTATCAAAATAAGAACATATCTAAGTTGAGAACAGAGGGAGTAGATAGCACAAGGCTATCCTATCCTGTACACCGCGGCATGCATGTTCCTGTGAGAGCATGTTCATTTTGATTGCATCATGTACACTGTTGTACTATGTCACAGAAATATGTAGGAGTGATCCGACTACTCATCACAGAGATCTCACAGAAATATGTACGTTTCTCTCTCTCTCTCACTAACTAATCCAAGTGTTAGTACTATAACATAGTAGCATATCATTTATTATGATACGGTATAACGAATCAATTCTCCAGCTCAAAAAGTGGTGATATGAGGCATAACGATTGATAAATATCAAGAAGACCACTTAATACACAGAATGAAGCAGAGACCACGGGGCGGATCAACTCGCAAATATTTCAAAAGCAGAGCAAAACAGGTCAGGACCAAAACAAGTGTCAAGGTAAAACACCAATGATCGATACTGACCAACAAGAACACGTCCCCAACACCCGGCTGGTGAAGGCAAATGAGTCGCTCACAGAAAAATTCAGGACCCAATTTGCCTCTCGTTATAAAGATTTGAGGGAATGGCTAGACATGCTCTAACCACGCGGGCTTGCATCTAGCATTCTGGACAAAACATAGCCACAGCAAGAACCGAATTCCGTTTCACAAACCGAAAGCCGATCAGCCATTCAGATCACCGTAGTCTCTATTCAGAAGGAAATTAATTAAAAGTGCACACTCATTCAAAAAGACACATCCACACCAGTATCCATTCAGAAAGGATCCACACCAGTATCCATTCAGAAAGGATCCACACCAGTATCCATTCACTTAAGAAATAAGGTCTAGAGGCCAAAAAGTTTGTGTACATTACCGAAATTAGGCGTGACAACTGGATCCCAAGAATTGGAGCGGCAGGCTGTCAAAATAAGAACATATCAGCGACATATAACAGTTAAAAAAATCAAATAACATACTTAAACAGTCGCTAGACTGCTCAAATTTTGATCAGTTACATTTTTTTAGTAAGAATGGATCATTAAGAACTGCTATTGTTTCCTTGTGCTGACTGCTAATTGAAAGCTTGGTAGAATGGTAGCACTTGTTCCAGAGAACGGTCAAAGTTTTGACAGAGGATCGCAACAAGAAAATGAAGAGTCAATTCACGGCAGGCAGACCAGCACACGCAGCCATGAACGGTCAACCGACGCCGCCCATGACCCCTGCCTGAGTCTCAGTCCATCGCTCATGTTCATTGCAGCAGTCACTGCGGCTGTTTTTACTTAAATATGTGGAGTTTCTTTTTTTTTGGCGCACCAATTCAAAAGGACACGCTATATCAAATCTGGGTTTTCACCTATTGTGCTTTCACATGTAGGTGTTCTCTTATCTGCACCAAGCAGAAAGTAAAACAACGAGCATACTAAAAAATAGCCTCGTGTACGAATATAGAGACAAGTTCGTCCATTGTTTCCTAACCAAAGAATTAGGTATGACCTTGAACTAGCAATCAAGAGGCTGACCATGGTCACAGGCTCACCGCACATACGCATAACAGTTAACAGTTACAACATCAGACCATCACCATCACCATCACTAATACAATTTGCAGCACACTGCCATCACCATTAGCATCAGACCATCACAAACAAGCACTACTAATACTACTATATATCTAGATAGGCACGCAGATCGACTGCGGGATCAACAGCAGTCACCAAGAGGGGGCGAATTTGGTTTAGAATCAGCCAATTTATCCTCTTAGATGGATCAGACCATCACCAACACAAATTTATGGCAATCTCACGGGCTAGGGTTAGGGTATAAGAGGGGCTAGAAGAGGACGGCGTCCTTGGCGAGCTACCCGGGTAGGGTTAGGGTAGGATACGCCGTTCTTGGCATGCTCGCCGGTGAGGACGAGGCGGACGGAGGGCGTGCGGGAGGTGGCAGCCATGGCTTCTCCCGGGAGAGGAGGGGGGAAGGGAGGGGAGGGGCGACGATGACTTACCACCGGGGAGAAGTCCAGTACGCCGGAGGAGATCGCCGGCGTCGAGCGGCGCGTAGCCTTGGGGAGGAGTCGGCGGCGGAGTCTTGGCGAGTGTCAGGCGGCCAAATCCTCGAGCCCCCCCTCCAGGGTTCTGAACCGCGTGGGGAGAAGTGGATCGGAGGGGAATCGAGGGGGTTTTAACCTCGCGTACCAAACGGGCTGACGGGGCTTTGCGAGGATTTTGGGCCTCGCGAGGTTAATCCTCTAAAATCCTCTCAGATCCACGCGAAACAAACGAGGCCTCAAGGGAGAGAGAATCCTCATGCATTGGGGAAAATAGAGCAGATCAACGGTATCCAATTCCTTTACCTTTGACGAACCAAACAAAGTAGGAAAGAAATCGTTACACCTCCTAAAACACTGTGATCTGATTACGTTAACGTTAATATTACCATTGTTGCAACCAAACACCTCCTATGTGTATAGAATGACAATTCTTTCATCCGTCCGACAATGCTTCCTTTCCTGCTACTTTCATGTGCTTTTCGCGAGGTGCGAGCTGATTGTGCGTTGGTTGAGACCTCATGTCCCCGTGTTGTGTTGATGTGCGTCCACTTCATGTGTCCAGATGGGAAACCCTGCCTATTGGCTTGCCTTCCCTTGCATGCAGAAAAGAAAAATACTCTACTCCACTCAGGACGTATTGCACAAATAATTTCTCTACTCCAATCAAGCATATTGCTTCTGGGAATCTTTGCTTCCGTATGTGTATTGAATTGATCGGTCGGCAGCTTCATGCAGGCAAACTGAGACACTCCCTGCCTACTATATCTTTCATGCATGTCGGGTTATGTCACTCATGATGCAAAGATTAATTAAACTAACAGTGTCAAGCCGAGCACTTGACGCCGTCTTGTGGAAACTGGTGACACATCCCTCTTATGAAATGGGTCCGACTATGTCACATCTAGATGTGAGATAACATCTCACATCTATGTATGACATCATTCTACATCAGCAGACTAACCCACCAGATTGTTCTTTTATTTGTTTGTTTCTTTTTCTTCGATTCTTTTCATTAGCCTGACAAAAAAAAGACACGTACACTAGCCCACCGGTCAATCTGTTATCCTTGTTTGTTTTAGGACACGCAGACTAGCCCAGCGACAAAAAGAAGACATGCAATGCGCTCCTGAGGAATTGAACTCCAGATACTGCTGAGTGCAACATCCTACCACTACAACACTTCGATATTGGTTATGTTTTAAAAGCGGGAAACATTTAAGAACATTGTAGTCTGAGATTAGAAGACATTTTTGAAAAAAATATTGAAAACGTTTTTGCAAATTGTGAATAATTTTGGAATGCCGGATATTTATGAAAACACAAATAATTTTTTAAATTTCAAATAGTTTTTGTGACTAGGGCTCATCTAAGATGATGTCACCCCTAGTCTAGTACGTGTAAACCTTAAGAGTTACTTAGAGATGATTAGCATTTGTGAACAATTTTTAAAAAGGGAAATTATTTCGAACATTTGAGTATTTAAAAAAACACAAACACTTTTTTAAACCAGCGAGCATTTTTGGAAAAACGTTAACCGAATTTGTTATTTTTGACCTTTAAAAAGACCAAACAATTTTTGAAAACGTAGACTTTAAAAAATTCCAAACACTTTTTGAAGCAAAAAAAAATTCAATACTTTGAAAAAACAAAAAAGGGGAAAATGAAAGAAAAGCTAGTGAATAAAATGCAAAAAAGGAACAAACAAGGAAAAACCAAGAAGAAAAACAAAACAAACAAAATCGATCCTAGCTACTTGGGTCGACCCATCTGCAATTTGCTCGCTTCTCGTCTTTTGAGAAACAGCGTCGTTTTGCCGCAATGAGTGGTGTATAGGAGTTTGAGGGGTGTGCTTGCAACCGAGACGACAACAACATCTATGTACGAGTTGATGGTGTTGCAATGGGGTTGGAAAGGAGTACATGCCAAGTTGCGAGTCGAGGAGTCGGCTTGCAACCGGTAAGAAATGTGACGCCCTCGATTCAATCGTACACTAATCATACACGCAAATGTGTACGATCAAGATCAAGGACTCACGGGAAGATATCACAACACAACTCTAGACACAAATTAAAATAATACAAGCTTTATATTACAAGCCAGGGGCCTCGAGGGCTCGAATACATAAGCTCAAAAACACAAGAGTCAGCGGAAGCAACAATATCTGAGTACAGACATGAGTTAGACAAGTTTGCCTTAAGAAGGCTAGCACAAAAGTAGGAACGATCGAAAAGGCAAGGCCTCCTGCCTGGGAGCCTCCTAACTACTCCTGGTCGTCGGCGGTCTCCATGTAGTAGTAGGCATCTGGCTCCTGGGCTCGGACATCTGGTTGCATCAACCGGAAAGAAGAAGAAAGGGGGAAAAGGGGGTAGCAAAGAAACCGTGAGTACTCATCCAAAATACTCGCAAGCAAGGATCTACACTATATATGCATTGGTATCAATGAAAGGGGCTGTATATGTGGACTGGGCTGCAGAAATGACAGAATAGAGAGAAGGCCTAGTCCTATCAAAGACTAGCATCTTTTGGAAACCACCATCTTGCAGCAATCGAAGGGAGTAGAGAAGCATAAAGTAAAGTAGTAGTAGTGTTATCAACCTCGGCCGGAGATCCTTTCCCGACTCCCTGCGAGAAAGCAATCCCAAAGCCATACTATCCAGTTATCATCACAATTCATTACTCATCACCATCCAGTTCTCGTCACAAGTATCCAGTTCTAGTTGTATCGATCGGGATACAACTCCAAGTGTCCGTTACCGTAGGACAGGCTATCGATAGATGTTTTCTTCCCTGCAGGGGTGCACCAACTTACCCACCACGCTCGATTGACTCTGGCCGGACACACTTTCCTGGGTCATGCCCGGCCTCGGCCAAACAATACGCCGCAATCCGACCTAGGCTTAATAGAGAGGCCAGCACGCCGGACTAAACCTATGCCCCCAGGGGTCATGGGCCATCTTCCCGGGAGCTCCTGCACGTTGCGAACGCGGCCGGTGAGCAGACCTAGCTACCTCCTTCAACAAGGCAGGCGCTTACGCAGTCCAACCCGGCGCGCGCCACTCAGTCGCTGACGTCTATTAAGCTTCGGCTGATGCATACGACGCAGAACGCCCATACTATGCCCACGTGATGGTTAGTTCTATCAGGCCAGAGGCCCCTCGGATCAAATATCCAAATCGTAGTGGATTAGGAACGCGCGGTAACAAGCAGAGACTCACGAAAGAGGTGACCCCGTTGCCCAGTCTCGAGGACTTGCGGCAAGGGCTAGGAATGCCCGGCCACGCCTCGTAATTATCTCGCGGGCACCTTCCAGGTCCGCCCGACTCCACATCACTCGCAATTAAGCTCGCGCGGGTACCCCTTAGGGTCGACCCGTCTTTCCAAGTAACAGTGGTAAAGTACAAGTATCCTTGTGTCCAAACATCAAGGGGAAAACCCGAGGAATCACCCCCGATGAATTCCACTAGATGTAATCATCAAGGTGAACGTAAGAGGAATCACCCCCGAGGTTCACACTTGAGGGGTTGCACGACAGAGTCGTATCGAAAGTGGTTAAGGAGGAAATCACCCTCGATGACCACGACCGAATGACTACTCTACAGGGTAAACATCAGAAGTGCTGAAGAGGTTCACCCTCGGTACTCGATAGTAACCCAGTAGTGTCAAGCAACTAAGGGAAAGTGATGTGCGGTGTCGGGGCCTGGTCTTCGATCACGTAGATCGAGTCGTCAATGATGAAGCAGGGGTAACAAGGGCAAGTGGGGGTCACTGATGGATCACTAACCAACCTATGCTAAGCAGTTTAGGATAAGCAGGTAAGGTACAACAGGAGATACAAAAGCAGGCTATGCATCAGAATATGAGCAATCAATAACAGTAGCAAAATCTAATGCAAGCATGAGATAAAGGAATGGGCGATATCGGGATGATAAAAAAGGGGGGGCTTGCCTGGTTGCTCAGACAAGAAGAAGGGGTCGTCATCGACGTAGTTGAACACAGCGGCATCAGCGGCAGTCTCGAGGTCTACCGGAGAGAAGAGGGGGGAGAAACAATAAATACATAGCAAGCAAGAGCATAACAGGACAACAGGCAGAGCTAGACGTGTTCTAACGCGGTGCTACACGTTACCGGCGAAGGGGGATAACATCCGGGAATGTTTCCCCAGGTTTAGCATTTTCGGACAGATAAAACGGAGGGGAAAAGTTGCATGTTCAGATAGTTAGAGGCATCTGACAGGTAAACGGATTGCGTATTCGGATTCGTCTCGTCGTTCTGAGCAACTTTCATGTAGAAAACATTTTCATCTGAGTTACGGATTATTTTATATGACTTTTCAAAGTTTTAACAATTTCTAAAATTTCTAATTTTATTTTAATTTGTTTTAATCCGAGTTGACCAAGTCAACTTTGACTAGTCAAAAAGGCAGGGTGTGGCCCACATGTCATAGGTTGTACCTAAACAAATAAATAAAACTAATCTAATTGAATGGGACCCACATGTCACCTACACATAGGCTAATCTAGCCACTAATTAATCCCTAAAACTATCCTATCCCTAATTAACTAAACCGGCCAGAAGCACAAGCCTGTGCATGCTATGCTTGTGCACGCTATGCATACACGCACGGCCATGGCCAAGTAGCAGCCACGGCCGGAAGCAACAGCAGCATGTAACACTAAGCGGCAGAAGCTGGCGGACGTAGCCAGCGCCCAACGGCAAGGCAGCAGCGCGCAGCAGCGACAATCGCATGAGCAGCAGCAGAGCAAGGGAATAGTAGCGGCAGAGCAGCAGGCGCAGCGAGTAGCTGATGAGGGCGCGCGAGGAAGGCAGCAGGGGAGTGGCCGGGGCGAGGCGGGCGCGCACACGAACGATGTGGGTCACGGCCGGGCGTGGCCACAAGAGGCAGGGCCGTGGCCAAGCGCGGGCAAGCACGTACGGGGTGGCCGGGAGCAGCGGTGACGCGAGCGAACGGGGATACGGGGGCTGCGGCGCACAATGTCTACGGCAATGGAACCGAAAACAAGGGGAATCGGGGAAGGGCCTCACAGCGGTTCTCGACGACGTGCTCGGGAGGCCGGGGAAGCGCTGAGGGAGGAGATCCGGGGCGGGGAAGCGACGACCGGGCGCGGGGAAGACGACCGATGGCGAGCGCTCGGGGCCTCCTAGCTCGGCCCTTATGCGAGGGCAAAGGAGACGACGATGGAGGAGCTCCTGGACGTCTTGGCGCGGCGAGGGGAGGCCGGTGGCCGCGGGATCGACGAGGCCATGGCGACAGGGCTCCTGCGGGTGCGGGCGGATCTGAGCGAGGGAGACGAGGATGAGGGGGAATGGTCTAGGGTTTCGGCCGTGGGGGTCAGGGGCTCGGCCTAATGCTTCAAGGGGACCAGGGGATGGCCGGCACGCACCATGGCGCGGCCATGGCCGGTTGGATTGGTCTCGACGATCCCCTGTCTCCTGTACAGAGGAGGGAGATGAGTCAAGGGAGGTGGGCTGGGCCTTCCCTTTTGCCAGATGGGCCATAGCGCCAATAGATTAGGTCCTCTTCTTTCTCTTTCTCTGTTGTCTTTTCTATTTTAAAATTTAAAATAGAGAGAGGAAATGATTTATTTGAGCATCTAAAGGATTTAGGAAAAATATGAGACTTGGCCCATTAATTCCTCCACATTTTTATGTATTGCCACAAATAGTTTGGAGGCAAGAGGAATTGTCTAGGAATTTTGGAAATTGGGAATGGCATATTTAAATGCTGCTGGAGCACTAATTAATTTCCAGAGGCAATTTGAGAACTCCAAAGATTTTGGTTTTAACATGAAAAATACTTAGTGAATATTTTTCATATTGTGAACTATTTTGATTGCATGAAAGAAGAAGCAAATATTTGACATGCAATTTGAATTTGAAGCAGATTTTGAACAAGTGGCATTTTGGCATGATGATCATAATGACATGACCTTTATTAGGGGGAGATTACTGTAGTGTGATGTTGGGGATGTTACAAGAAACAACATCTATGGGCCTAGTTGCGAGTCGCGGGATGGACTTGCAAGTGAGACAACACTTACTACGGGCCCAGTTGCGAGTCAAGTGGGACTTGCAACTGGGACAAGGACAAGTACGAGCCCGGTTGCAAGCCGATGGGGAACTTGCAATTAGGACAAGGACAATTACGGGCCCAGTTGCGAGTTGAGTATGGACTTGCAACTAGGACAACAAAAAGGTCGGGCCACAGTTGCGAGTCTGAGGATGGATTCCAACTGGGACAAAAAAGGTTGGATCCCAGTTGCGAGTCAATGGTGGACTTGCAATTGAGACAAAAAAGTCGGGTCCCATTTGCGAGTTGAGAGTGGACTTGCAACCGGGACAAAAAGAATGTCGGGCCCTAGTTACGAGTCGAGGGTGGGATTGGAACTGAGACAAAAAAGGGACGGGCCCCCGTTGCGCGTCGAGTGTGTGCTTGCAACTGAAAAAAAGGTCATCTCCCATTTGTGAGTCGAGGGTGGACTTGCAAACTAGGACAAAACAATGTCAAGGCCCAGTTGCGAGTTAAGGATGGACTTGCAACTCGGGCAAAAAAAGTTGCACCCAATTGTGAGTCAAGGGTGGACATGGAACTAGGACAAAAAAAGTGTTGGGCCAGAGTAGCGAGTCGAGTGTGGACTTGCAATTGGAAAAAAGGTCGGGCCCCAGTTGCAGTCGAGGGTGGACTTGTAACTGGGACAAAAAAAGGCCAAAGCCCAGTTGCGAGTCAAGGGTGGACTTGCAACTTGGACAAAAAAGGTTGCGCCCGGTTGTGAGTCGAGGATGGACTTGCAACTAGGACAAAAAAGTGTTGGGCATGAGTTGTGAGTCGAGGGTGGACTCGTGATTGAGGCAAAAAAGTTTTGGTCTCAGTTGCGAGTCAAGGGTGGGCTTGCAACTTGAACAAGAAAGGTTGGGCCCAGTTGCGAGTTGACAGTAGACTTGCAGTTAGGACAAAAAAGGTTGACCCTAGTTGTGAGTCAAGATTGGACTATCAACTGGGGGGGGGGGGGAGTCGGGCACAAGTTAGGAGTCAATGGCGGACTTGCAACTAGGACAAAAAAAGTCGGACCCCAGTTGCGAGTCAAGGGTGGACTTGCAATTGAGACTAAAAAATATCGGGCTACAGTTAGGAGTCAAGAGTGAACTTGCAACAGCGACAAAAAAGATTGGGCCCAGTTGCGAGTCAAGGATGAACTTGCGACTGGGACAAAAAAAGGTTGACCCTCAGTTGCGAGTCGAGGGTGGACCTGCAGCTGGAACTAAAAAAAGTTTGGCCCCTAGTTGCGAGTCAAGGATGGACTTGCAACTGATAAAAAAATGTCGAGGCCTAGTTGCAAGTCAAGTGTGGGATTGCGACTGGGAAAAAAGAAGGTCGGACCCTAACTACAGTTGAGGGTAGACTAGCAACTGAGAAGACAACCCCTGTTTGGTGGTGGACAACCAACTAAGAGCGATGGAAAAAAAGTTCATGAATTAAAAAAATTAAAAATAAAAAAGAGAATAGAAAAATAAAAATACATGAATTTAAAAACTTTACAACTTTAAAATAAACAAATGGGAAAGGAAGAAAAGGGAAAAAGAAAATAAAAAACCACTTGTGGCTACAGCCCACCACTAAGGCGACGCACGAGGGTTGTGAAAAAACATAACAGCCTAAACGCCACGACAGCCCCCCTCGTGTGAGCGGTGCGTATAGAAACAACACCAAACAACAAAAAAGGACCAAACAATGTGAATCTTGATGTCTAAATCATGTGGTTCGAAATTTAGATATCAGGTAACCATTTTCACATCTAGATGTGAAAATAGTGAAACTGTTACATCTAGAAACAACATAGCGTAACAGGCTGACAACACGCCACGATAATGGGTCGACAAAAATGAAGCCAAACATGCCCACAAAAAGGATGCATGACAAAACATAGATAGCGAGGTGGAAATCGAGTGCTTGCATGAAAATTACAAAAAATTAATCGAACGACGACAAACATAGATGAGACATTGTTTCTTTAAAAATATATTCACGAATTAAAAAGGTGTTCATAAACCTAAAAATATGTCAAAACTTTACAAAAATATTTAAAAAGTTTTATTCAAGAATTTGAGAAAAAATAAAAAAAATAATGGACAAAATGAAAGAGGAAGAAAGAAATAAAAAACAGACGCACAAAGAAAATTTGAACAGAAAAAACGGGTAGAAAAAATGGAGAAAAAAAGAAACACTAAAAAGAACAAAAAACGCTGCAAATAGTATTTAGAAACAAAAACACATTAAAATGTATACAAAACATAAAAACACTCATACAAAATTAAAAAAAATTGGGGTCATAACTGAACCACACAAATTCATTTGTATGATGCAAAATTTACTCTGTACTCTCTTTTCTATCTAATAAAATTCGGCAACTGGCCCTTTGAGTACTGTATCACAACTGAAAGACACACAAAATAATCTGCATAAAACACAACCGGAACACGACTATAATGTACCTCTGTTCTCACTGATTTGAAGATATAGTATTTTGTCTCAATCAAGAAATACTAGATGCCATAAAAAAGGAACAAAAAAATTACATGAACAACACCACCCGCCGCATCATCTCCGTGCGATCTCTTTAGTTCGTGGATAATGATCCATCCACCCTGTGCTGAAGCCCACGTAAAAAGCAGGCTGGCGAGACAAACACGACGCTGGACAACTGCTACATCAACTCGCACACGAATTCTAAAGACTTCTAGGCATCAAATGTGAGATAGCTATTTTCAACGGTGAGGGATTTAGATGTGAGATAGCTATTTCACGTCTAAATGTGAAATAGCAAATCTGTTATGAAATACTCCCTCCGTCTTAAAATAAGTGTCTTAACTTTGTACTAACTCTAGTACAAGATTGTACTAAGCTTGAGACACTTATTTTGAGACAGATGGAGTATTTAAGTAGAAACGTGCAAGTTTAGTCAAACTGTCTTTCATTAAGACATACCTTACGCCTGCAGCAGTGTGTGAGCACACGGGCAAGCTTCAGAACGTCCCATTCATCTTGGTGACGACTCACGGCCAGTGCTCAATCGGACAGTTTCTTGGACGGACATCACATGCAAGGGCCTGCTACATAGGAAAGCTGCAGACCATGGCAGGTTGTCCGTCTTGAACAGTTTTCATATACCGGCCGGCACAGATTATGAGTAAGCTGGATCAGATCATGGAAGACGCCAAGATTAGAGATCATGGCAGTGAGGCAAACGTGAGGGCGACGTTTATTGCGTGAGGACGACGTCGGAGGGCGTGAGGCGAGGGCCGCGATTTCACATGGCCGGCGGCAGGGATGCCAACGTGAGGACGACGGCGGTGGCATGAGGCCAACGTGAGGGCGGGTTTTTTTACAGTATGATGATTGCGGCGGCGGCGGTGTTTAGATGAGGAACAGGGAACACAAAGGGGGAGTCTGCAACCCTGTTTTTTTGTCTGTATTTTTTTATTTCACGTTGGAGCCAATGGGCTATGTGAAAAACTATTACATGGCTAATGTAAGAAAAAAAAACTATTGCATGGCATAAGTGAGTAATTACTTCCCTAGAAAAATACTTTGAGGCTATTGAAAAAAACTATTCCATGGCATAGGTGGGTAATTACTTTGATTTTAATGCGAACGGTTTTTCTGTAGATCCATCGGTTGAGATTGGACATTAAATTTAATTAATGGCAAGGTGTTTCTAGTTTTTGTGAGATTTTCTAGATAATTTCTATTTTTCTGGTAACCCATCGAATATTTTTTATATATAATAAATTAACATACTTAATTAAGAGACAATCCCTGCCTGTATTAACCGCTGACATATGCTATTTCGGCAACCGTCACGCCGGTTCACATACAGACACCTCTCCAACGAGGCGTCCTCCCTGTACCTATATATGTAGAATCATCAATGAAAGAAGGGAGAGTTCCATTCATTTTTGCTTTGGTTCTCAACACATTATCAGCACGCTTCCGAGAGCGATTTGGTCGAGAGAAAAAACGACGTCGCGACCGCTCCCCGGCCATTGGCCATGGCCTCTCCTGCAGAGGTCATGATAGCGGCCATCGGCCGGCGTCGCCTCCCTCCGGCCGTCGATGCGGGCCCCTTCCCCCGCGCAGCGCTCGCGCCCGGTGTAGCCAGGCTACGCCCGCCCGCGTCAAGACCTCACCCTCGCACGCTGCGCCGCACCCCGCGCCAGGCCGTGGCCACGCGTCGCCTGCGCCGAGGCTTCGCCCTCGCTCGCTAGGCGCCCATCCGCCGCGCCTGGCCGTGCGCCGCGCCCACCTGCGCTGCGACGCGCCAGGGGCCAATCCACCCCCCGCCGCCCGGGTCGGGGTTGCCCCTGGCCGCGGGCCCGTCCACCCGGCCTCCGCGCCGTGTCGTGCCCCAGGCCACGGCCTCCGTGCCGCCTGACCAGTGCCCTGTGCCCGGCCTCCGCGCCGCGTCGTGCCCCAGGCCACGGACTCCGCCCGACCGTGTGTCGTGCCGCACCGCGTGCCCGTCCGCCGTCTGCGGCGCACCAGCGTCTTCTAGCGCTCCGGCAGCACGAATACGTGCGGCAGTGCCCTTCCATCGGCAGCGAATGGTTGTGCGTAGCACGGCGGCGTGAGCCAAAATGAATCCTTCGATTCGTAACCGCACATGGAAATTGGAAAGGCCATGGAGCCTTATCCATTCGCGATAATACACTTTAGCCCATGCGGCTTTACCTATTTTCATAATAGGTTTGTGTGTATAAATCTTGAAGTAATTCCTGTACGTATCAGGATAACTCAACATGGTTCAACTACTCGTGCTATTCATTAGCACTTGTCATCTTTATTAGACCATGTATGTATAGATATGCATTTCAATCCATTTTCTGTTGAGTTTTACAATTTCAGAAATATGTGTATATTTATATTTGACATGTTCAAGGTGTTTACCACATTCTCTAGAACATGTTTTTCGCGATTGAGATTAAAGTTTCTCGCACAACAATATTGATTTGCGATTGAGAAATATAATTTTTCTCGCAAAACAATCTCATTGCGATTGAGATTAATTTTCTCTCGCAAAATATTAATTCACTTTATTGAATTATCTTGCAACTTGATACAAGATCATTTCATTTAATTTGAGGTATATACAATTCAAATTTTTCACTTAAACATCAAGTTTGCAACATCATTACTATTCATTACAATAGTTGTGTATTTCTGTTGAGTACGATGTATTCCGGAATGTATGTATCTTCATGTTCGCTACATGTCAAGATTAATATGTCTATTCGCAATTGAGATTTTCAATTTCTTGCAAATATTGAATGCAAAATTCTAAGTGTTGTTTTTCAAATTGATGCTTGGGATCACAAGGTAGTCATATGGATCTACTGCATATGCAGATTATCGATGACTACTCATAAAGCCTACATTTTGTCGTTCGCGACATTATGATTACTTTACAAAGTGCTCTCCTACACATTTTACTAAGTCATGACATAAGGCATTGCGAGTGAGTATCTACTGATTCATCAGATTATACTTCCTAGTGCTGCGAGATCTACTCCATTTTGAAGATTATCTTCAAGGTGCCATATTTAGCAATTTGGGATTCACGCTAATGGTTTCAAGATAACTTTTTGAAATACCCATTGATTTCGCTAAGTTCACTACAACATCAACCATGATGGTCTTTAATTTACTGGTTGTAAATTAATTATCTCTGGTTTACCCATAGAGGTAACATATGGCTATAGAGTTTGAGGCATTCGCCCTCAATGGCCACCACTGCCCTATGTGAGCCATGGATATCATGATCGCTCTTGTTTCTCGTGGGATAATATGTGCAATCCTGGATTCACCTCTCGTCAGGATCACACCGCTAACAGAAAAATGGTGTCTTATATATCATAAGGCATTAGATTAAGATCTCAGCATCTGGTTATTCTGTATCAGCAATTCCTGGGATATAATGAACCTCAAGGGCAAAGGTTTTAATCTTACTTCAACCTTCAATCCAACATCACTAGCTGTGACGGGACCATATGGGCACGGAGAATGTGATGGTTGAATATGCCTCAACTGACATGTTTAGAGACTATGGATAGTCTTTCAATCTCCTGAGTGATCAATATAACTAATGTCCATTTATGATGTTGTAACAACAACATAAGTATTGTTGTCATCATATATTTTTATATCACAAAATCAGCACTTTGGTACAAATACATTTGTATGTATTTCTATATTTCTGATAGTGATTTTCATATTGAGAATCTTCATGTCTATATATAGATTTCTACGGGAGTCAATCTGATGAAAGATGATTTGTGCCTTGTGGACATATGCACCACGAACTCTGTACTCAGGGAAGTGAAGTGTTTCCACTCTCGCCGAGAGAAATAAGGAGATATTTTAAAATCGCTAGATGCGATGAGGTATTTGTTGGCTCAACTCGAGTCGTATTTACTATTCCTGTGGGTACCTGTTTTTAAATTCTGGTAAATCCAAAACTCGTCTGAAATTCATGAAACTTGGCATGCTATCATGGAGCGGCATCAACATGTCGTGGTGAAAATTTTGTCCCATTTGGGACAAGTTTGGGTATAACCTTCTCACAAACCAGAGCTTCTCACAACAAGCATGATGGTTTCGATAGGTAACGTACCACCTTTGGGGACGGGACGATATCCGTTGCCTCTTATTGCTTTCAAAAAATTTCTAGTGTCAACATAGAACAACAGGAGTATTGTGTGAATTTTTGTGATTTTTCAGGGTTCGTTTGACCCTTTTTATGCATTAACTGAGTTTTTAATGCATTTATGTGCATAATTCAAATTTGAACTACATGCGCATGCTCCAATGCACCAAAGTTGGTTGAAAAATCACATGTGTGTCCTTGGGTGAATTTCTAGGTCCCATGCAAGAGATGGGAATGAAATTCAAACACCAGAGAACTGTTGATTGCCGGCAAGACATTGAGATGCCTAGTTTTTCAATTCTAATAAATCCAAAAATCGTCTGAAATTCATGAAACTTGGCATGCTATCATGGAGCGGCATCAACATGTCGTGATAAAAAAATTGTCCCATTCAGGGCAGGTTCTGGTATATGCTTCTCACAAAGCAGAGCTTCTCACATCAAGCATGATGGTTTCGATAGGGAACGTCCCACCTTTGGGGACGAAACGATATCCATTTCCTCTTATTGCTTTCAAAAAATTTCTCATGTAAAGATAGAACAACAGGAGTGTTGTGTCAATTTTTGGGATTTTTCAGGGTTCGTTTGGACATTTTTATGCATTAACTGAGTTTTCAATGCATTTATGTGTATAATTCAAATTTGAACTACACGCACATGCTCAACTGCATATAAATTGATTGTATAATAAAAATATGTGTCCTTGGGTGCATGCTTAGATCCCATGCAACAAATGGGAATGAATTTCAAACACCAGGGCACCGTTGATTGCCGGCAAAACATTGAGATGCCTGGTTTTTAAATTCTAGTAAATTCAGAACTCGTCTGAAATTCATGAAACTTGGCATGCTATCATGGAATAGCACCCGACATGCTATGGCATTATTTGTGTCCATTTTGAGAGAAGGCGAACTCGAATAATGACAGCCAACAAAGGCATTTTGAAAAAATAGCTGCCACTTTAATATCTCAAACGTTCGTAGAATTCAAACCATGAGCGTTCTGTTAACCATTCACGTGACGCCACGTGTCTTTGTTTGAATGGCTGTAGGAGGTGCCGTGCGAACAGTTGCTTGACCTTGACTGAACTGGAGGCGTGCGAGCGCAGTCAGGTGCGCATGCTGATCGAGAGGCGTGCAAGCTGTCCTCCAATGCGCAGGCTCATCGGGAAGCGTGTGAGCTGTACGCTGCACAGGCTCACTGGGAAGCGAGCCCTTTGACTTCCATGGCCGCCCGACATCCTCTCCATTAATGGCGCCCGAGCCGCTGTTTAATACGGGCGGCCTTACCGTTCGCCTCCCATTCCCCTCCCTCCCGCAGACCTCCACCAACGCCATGGCGCAGAACGATCATCTGCCACTAGTCTTCAAGTTCGGTGAAGTCGACTGCGAGCCGGAGGAGATGGAAAATAAGGAGGAATGAGGCCTCATAGACATGGCCCAGAACGAGCTGGCCGCAGCGGTTGTTGCCCCAGCTCCCGTCCCAGCTACCATGCTCGCACCCGCGTCATCGACCATCCCTGTAGCATTGACGGGCTGGTCGCCGAGCACTATCGCAGAGCTGGAAGCCGCGGGTGTCAGTGAGGTCTCCGCGGACCCGCACGAGCTCGTGTACATGCCAGCGCCAGCGCCCGTGCCCGTGCGCGCCCCTCCACCCACCGTGGCGCCGGTCCCCGTGCGTTTGGCTGCACCTGTCAGTGTTCTGGGAACGGGGGTACCCAGACTTGCCTGCCTGCGGCCCACGGCGTGGCTCCACCAGCGGGCCCGTACGGCCCATCTTCACCGACAAACACCGAAGACCCTCGCGAGGCGGACGACACAAGACCCCCTCAGGAGGAGCCTCGCTAGGCTGGCTCGCGAGGAGCGGAGAGATCAAGGCACGGCGAACCTCGTGAGGTTCCAATGACACAAGCCATGACGACCGCGACCAGGCGGGCGCCGGCGCGCGCAGAGTGCCAGTTTCCTCTTTGGTGCTAAAGAGGCAAGCGCAGGTGCGGAGTCCCGAGGCGTCAGGCAAAGGTTTCCATATCAATGCAACGATACCAGGACCGGAAGGACTGCAGGACGGAGGTCACCGTGGAGCCCAAGATGACGTCACCACTAGAGCCTTTGGCAGGCGAAGACCGCTTTTGTCAGGTTAAGTTGTACTAAATGTTTGACGGTGTCCTGGACTAGGGGTACTCACCACGTCATCTTCCGATCTGTTAGATTGGGCCGAGGACCCCCATGGCCGTATACTCATGGTCCAGTTCGGACAGCTGCCGCATACAAGGAAGATTCCACAAGACTTGGCGATCAAGACAAGGACTCCTCCCCACTGGCGTATTCGGCTAGGACTCTTGTTATCCTAGGCCTCTGGTGCATTATATAAACCGAGGCCAGGCTAGTCGATAGAGGAGATACAACATACAACAATCATACCATAGGCTAGCTTCTAGGGTTTAGCCTCCTTGATCTCGTGGTAGATCTACTCTTGTACTACCCATATCATCAATATTAATCAAGCAGGACGTAGGGTTTTACCTCCATCGAGAGGGCCCGAACCTGGGTAAAATTTCGTGTCCCTTGTCTCCTGTTACCATCCGCCTAGACGCACAGTTCAGGACCCCCTACCCGAGATCCGCCGGTTTTGACACCGACATTGGTGCTTTCATTGAGAGTTTCGTTGTGTGATCGACAAAAGGATCGATGGCTCGCCTGCAGATCAACTGCGACTTCGGCATCTTCGTCACCACTGGTCACCTTGGTTCGACCAAGAATTGCGCCCCGTGTTCGGATCACCATGTTCAGATGAGGGCCTTCATCAAACATCAACTCCGATCTCTATCAAGATCACGGAGGAATCATCCATGGAGCTCGGGGGCTCAACGTCAACATTGCCCTCAAGCGACCGTGCTGTTTTTCTGGATAGCGAACTCGTATCTGCTGCCACCACCTCCTCGAGTATCGCTTTGACGATCGCTTTGGTGGAATTATGCGGAATTGAGTCTACAACAACCCTGGAAAATTTCGTCGAGTTCCGGTGGAGGAATCTCTGGCAATCCATGATATACCGGAGCCCTGTCAAATCTGGACGGGAATTTGGATGTGTTTAGGGCGTGGTGTCCAGCTTCTAGCTTGGACGTCCTTTGGAAGATCCAACCGTTGATCGGCTGCGGAATTCCTGTATCTATCACCTCTCAAAATTTCAGCTTGATCCGACCGTCCAAACTCCGGGAACCTTCCGATTAGTGCATCACTTTTCGGATCTGTTTTCTGCGCGAAAATGAATCCGACCCGAGTTCATCTTTTCTATGAACGGGATTTCGAACATCCCTTTTGAAGGAAGTTTTGTATGGGGTATTGTGTTCTGTTCCCGAACACATCCCACTAACTTTATGATCTTTTGAACATGATCTTCAAACATCATGCTGGTGTCAAACCAGTCCAGCAATATTACTCCACGGCTACCGACCTGCGCTAAGACACGACGTCACTTTCTTGAGCCGATCTCAACTTCTTCGGATCATCATCTCGGCAAGCCGAATAAGAGTCCGGCATCACGAAGGATAAAACATCATCAACACCGCCGCCCCACAGATTACACGGAGCGGGCATACCGGCATCGTCGCGCGGTTGCTTCATCAAGCCGGCATCGACCACATCACGACCTGCATCGACAGGGCCGCACTATCGTTTTTCAAGCTGGTGTCCATCACGCCGACCTACTTTGACTCATCGGTTGACATCGGGGCTTCGACATCTCGGCTAGACCGGGGGCTTCGCCATCTCTTCATCAACCTACTCTGGACACTTCGGCGTCACTAGCCGACCAGCTCCGTCACGTTAGCTAGGCCGAGGGCTTTGCCTCGGCGAGCCAACCTTTACCAGCATTGCCTTGCCGTCGTTTTATCGCCCATCAGGCAATGGGTGTGCGGAGCGAGTCCCAATTTTGGGAATCACCTTCCTTCGGATTGCTACAACAAATAAAACAGGTGCTATCAATCCCTAGTATTTTTTGCTTGTTTGGGTTAATTTTTCCAAAGGAATTATTACTCTAGTTTGTCCATTATATGTACACAGGTCTATCAAATGGTGGCCGCATTCACGATAGTCGCATGGTGGTCCGGTCAGTTTCCGTACATAGTCCGGCGAACGCCGCATCCGGAGCTCGGACCGACCTGCGAATTCAGGCTTTGCCACGCCTTTACCGCATCACGCCGACACCCTGCATCGACATTGACTTCGGCGCTAGGCCATATTTCTTTTATTACTCACTTTGCATAAATTATTCATTATGCAATGATTTTTTTTAATTATCATTATTACTATTATCTCCCGTTTGCACTATTTTTGTGCACAGGAAAATGATCCGGGGACTTCGGCGTCACTCTGCCGGTCTGCATCGACCGTGCTATGTCACCACTTCGGCGTGTCGAGCTCTCCGTTTGTAACGCCCTCGATGCGGCTATATCTCCCACGTGTCGAAGCACGACTTAGAGGCATAACCGCATTGAAAGCAATGTCGCAAGTGAGGTAATCTTCACACAACCCATGTAATACATAAGGGAAAGAGATACATAGTTGGCTTACGATCGCCACTTCACACAATACATGAATAAAGCATTACATCATACAGATACAATCAAGGTCCGACTATGGAACCAAAATAAAACAAGACTACCCCAAATGCTACACAGATCCCTGATCGACCCCAACTGGGCTCCACTACTGATCAACTGAAATGAAACAACACAATGAATAAGATCTTCATCAAGCTCCTCCTTGAACTCGGGTGCGTCACCTGCACGGTTTCATCGGCACCTGCAAACTGGTTTTGGAAGTATCTGTGAGTCACGGGGACTCAGCAATCTCACACCCGTAAGATCAAGACTATTTAAGCTTTAGGTAGGACAGGGTAGTGAGGTGGAGCTGCAGCAAGCGACTAGCATATCTGGTGGCTAACATACGGAAAAGAGAGCGAGAAGAGGAGGCAAAAGCACGGTCGAACAACTATGATCAATAAGTGATCCTGAAACTACTTACGTCAAGCATAACTCCAACACCGTGTTCACTTCCCGGACTCCACCGAGAAGAGACCATCACGGTTACACACGCGGTTGGTGTATTTTAATTAAGATCAACTTCGGGTTTTCTACAACCGGACATTAACAAATTCCCATCTGCCACATAACCGCGGGCACGGCTTTCGAAAGTTCAAACCCTGCAGGGGTGTCCCAACTTAGCCCATGATAAGCTCTCACGATCAACGAAGGATATTCCTTCTCCCCGAGAAGACCCGATCAGTCTCAGAATCCCGGCTACAAGACATCTTGACAGTAATAAAACAAGACCAGCAAGACCTCCCGATGCGCCGACATCCTGATAGGAGCTGCACATATCTCGTTCTCAGGGCAACACCAGATGAGCACACCGTACAACTAAAACCAGACCTCAAGTTTCCCCGAGGTGGCGCTGCAAAGGACTCTAGTTCGGGCCAACACTTGGACAAGCATTGGCCCGGGGGGGCTAAAATAAAGATGACCCTCGAGAGAGCGACTCCCAAGGGAAAAATAGGTGATGGTGAGGCAAATGGTAAAACCAAGGTTGGGCCTTGCTGGAAAAGCTTTATTCAAAGCGAACTGTCAAGTGGGTCCCATAAATCACCCGACCGCGTTAGGGACGCAAAATCCGGGAACATAATACCGATATGACGGAAACTAGGGCGGCAAGAGTGGAACAAAACACCAGGCATAAGGCCGAGTCTTCCACCCTTTACCAAGTATATAGATGCATTAATTAAATAAGATATATTGTGATATCACAACAAGTAAACATGTTCCAATCAAGGAACAACATCTCCATGTTCCAACAAGGAACAAACTTCATCTTCACCTGCAACTAACAACGCTATAAGAGGGGCTGAGCAAAGCGGTAACATAGCCAAACAACGGTTTGCTAGGACAAGGTGGGTTAGAGGCTTGGTTTAACAATATGGGAGGCATGATAAGCAAGTGGTAGGTATCGCAGCATAGGCATAGCAAAAGAGCGAGCAACTAGCAAGCAAAGATAGAAGTGATTTTGAGGGTATGGTCATCTTGCCTAAAATCCCGCAAGGAAGAAGAACGAGTCCATGAAGAAGACAAACGGACGTAGACGAACGAATCCTCATAACTCCGGAACGAAACCGAAGCTAACGAGAGAAGCAACCCGGAAAGAAACAGACAACATGGTAAACAACCATCACATGAACATGGCCTGATGCACAATCAAGTATGATGCATGTCCGGTTTAATGATGCATGGCATGGCAAATGCAACAAACAAAACTACAAGTTAAGTGGAGCTCAATATGCAACGAGTTGCATATTGACAAAACACCACATTGACATATTTAGTTTAATCTCGTTTAAGCTACCAAACAATGTTAAATGTTGTTAAACATGGCAAGAAGTGAAGCATAATTAAACTAAATATTTAGGCAAATTTAAATGAGGCCGGAAATAAGAAACAACAATTCCGGAAAATCCTCATATGCATATTTCGAATTTGGTACTGTTCTGCCTAAAACATATTTTAATGTTGTTAAACAGGAAAATAAAGCGCAACATGTTAAACTAGGCATTTTTCTACCCCATTTACATATAAAGTTTATTTAAATCCGAGCTACGGTTATTTAGTTATGGAATAAATCATTTTAACATGGCATTTAAGCAAATTAATGCAAACAGCAATTTAAACATTTTAAACATAGATGAAAGTTGGATATTATGAAGCTAGATGAAATTCTAAGCACTTTTCATATATAAATTATTTTAATCCGATGCACGGTTCATGAGTTATTATATGCATGATGTTTGAGGGTTTTTCTACAAATCTGGTAAATCACTGGAAAATGCTAAATTCGCAGAACTGAAAAAAATATGACGCGGGCCAAAACTGCAGGCTGGCCCAATAGTGGAAGGGAGGAAATGAGGCGCTGGGTATGGCCTCACCATGGGCCAAGTCCAGATCGGGGGGAGAGGCCAAGGCAGGCCGGCTCTGGAGGGGAAGCAGGCTGGGCCTTGTCAGCGGTCCAAGCGAGGCGCTGGACCAGCATGCGGTCAACGAGCAGAGGCTCGAGCAGGACGCGCAGGGGAGCACCTGCTCGATGCAGAGGAAGCAGAGGCCGCGGCGGCGCTGGGACTTGGCGGTCTCCGGTGGGGCGGCACGGCGACCTGGAGCCAGGGACGAGGCCGGGGTGCAGGGACTGATAGGATCTGGCAGAGACGGCAATGAACGGAGCAGGGAGGTCGATGCGGTCACGTGCGGGCGAGCGGGAAGCAGAGGCCGCGGCGTGGCTCGAAGAAGAACCTGCAGGCCATGGCGGAAGCAGGTGACGGCGATGAGAATCCCGGCGAGGTCGAGGTCGTCGGATCCGGGGGCGCCGACGTGGATCCGGGTGCGGGGGGTTCCGTTCTCGGCGCCGGAATGGAGGCAGGATGCTCCGGCAAGGGAGCTTCGAGTGGTTCGGCGTCCATGGGTCTCCTGTTGACAAACAGAGACGAAGGGAGCGATGTGAGAGAGAGAGAGAGAAAGAGAGAGAGGAAAGCACGGAGAACGAGGAAGGGGCGCAGGTGACGGCCTGGTCGTGGGCGTGGGCGAGCTCGAGGCAGAGGCACCATGGATCGAGAGGAGGGAGCTCGAGCTCATCCGCTCGTGCACGTGCACGACGAGGAGGCTGCGACGCGAGGCTTGGTGAGGTACTGCTGCGGGAGGAGTCCGGCGAGGTCCGGCCAGAGCGGTGAGGAGGCGGGAGGAGCAGGCCGTGGAGGCCTCGGGCGGCTGCAGGAGCTCGGGCTCCTCGATCCAGATCGAGGCAGGGAGGAGCTACGCTCTGGATTGGCCGGGCACGGAAAGCCGAGTGGAGTTTGGTGGGGAGGCGGCGCTGCGATGGGATGGATGGGACAACTCCCTAGGTTTTAGGTTTGGACTGCTATATATAGTAGGTGGCTAGAGTTAGGGGTAAATGGACCCTCCGATTAAAATTGAACGGTCGAGATAAATAGCTTAGGAGAGTCCAATGAGAAATCGATGATGATTTACGGATGTTAGGGGTTGATCCGGACACATCGGTAACAACAGCCCGAGTCGGGTTCGGGGAAGTTTTGGACGCGCACGCGAAGTGGTTTGAGAGAGGTAGACAAAGACAAAGGCTTGACAAAAGACCAACCAAGACAAAGAGAGAAACGGCAACTATGAATGACTACGAGTTTTAAGAAAACATGCAGATGCAATGCACATGATGCGATGATGAATGCAACAAAATAAATAAATACACACAACGATAACGAAAAATATGGAAGGCATCTGAAGCATCGGTCTCGGGGCGTTACACCGCTCCACCACCTCGGGACCGGCTTGGGGGATAGAACCTTGTCCCGCATCAAGCTCGGACTGCGAACACATTAACCAGCTAAGTCGCTTTCATGCTTAAAGCTTTAATTTCTAACTTGTGTTCGGTTCGACCAAGCGTTATACTTTTTTGGAAAAAAGTTGCTTGTAAATTTTTTTCCTTGTCCAAACTTTGTTTGTGACGCATAAATTCAAATACCCCATTTACTTGAGTGCTTCCTTTATGAAGCTTTTCCTGTTGCATATTATTATACTTGTACGGCTTCGTTCCTTGTTCGTGTATTACGCCGCAATATGCACCATATTGACTTAAGCGATTTGCAAGCTGGGTTGCCTCGCTCCTGTGTTTACCCCTACGTTCCCGATTGTTCGGCTAGGGAGTAAAGGGAGCACCTCTGCGATTGTCACGATCGGGTCGCCCGAGCCGGACCTCAGACTGGGTGAAGCCGAAAGCTAGCGCTCTTATAGTTTTCAATGATGGTCGGCACACAACGGAACTCATGAGTACAAAAAATCTATTGCACAAGTCTCATAATAACAATGAGCACCGAAGAAAGGTATCGGTGGGGGTACTATTTTCTTCGAAGATGCTTCTTACACTTCGCAGTAAAATAGCATAAGTTCCCTGAGCGCGCTTTGTCTGTTACAGCCTTATGGCCTGATTGCCTGGTTATTGGAAACACCGTCGATATTCTCGACCGATGGAGTACATAACACTCTTCGGTCCTTGACCGAAGAGGGAGAAGCCGACGGTCTGTTAAGACGCGTTTAAAGTTCGGTTGAACATAGATATGATATAAGTACTTCGGTACATGCAATCATTCTCCTACCCAAGTCACTTGGGGGCTCTTAAGTTTATTTGAGCCGTTTTATAATAAGTGTTCTTCTTCTTAGTCATTGCAAAGTTTTTTTATTATTATTATTTATCACTCCTTTTTTCGACACAAGTGTGCGGTCAGTAGCCGTGGAGGCTAATTTCTCTCTCAAAGCCGCTAGAGTTTAGTTTGCTAAACTGTCCTGATGAGAAGTACTCCGCCCTCTTGATAGGAGGTTGAAGCCGTAGGCTGACCCGCTCGAAGTCTTGAGATAGGACGTATCATGTTAAAGCACGACAGAAGCACTTCTTTTTTCTAAGACCAATTTTCGGATTGGCATCGAACACTTGATATTGTTCGGACGTCATGTTTTTACTGACGTTTCTTGGTTTTCCAAACTTTTTGGCACTTTTAAACTATTTATGCTTTTCCAGCATTAGTCTCGCAGTACAACACCGGACACCTTTTAGGGATTCGGCAAAAACATTCTCAGATATTGCTATATATGCATCGGTTTCGAATTGTGTCTTCGGTCAATAGTTGGGTTGCCCGGCTCCTGCACTTGCTTCCTACGTTCCGTTTTGTTCGGCTAGGCATGCAAAGGGAGAACCACTGCGATTGTGCTTCCAGCTCACATGGTTAAGCACCTTAGTGGAGAAAGCCGAAAACTGACTGCCACAATAAGCGTAAACTGGTCAGCGATCCGATGACTATGTTAAATAACAGGCCGTTCATAACATTTGGCCGAAGTGTTTATGGCTTGACCTCCACTGTCGCCGAACACTACCGGGGGCTATTAACTAGCCTCCCAAACTAAATCCTTGATATTTTGCTCTTACATTGGAGCTGAGGTTTTATGAATCATGCTTAGCATGACAACCCAAAGAAAGAAACCGATAGCGGGATTATTTTCTTTGAAGACATTTCTTCTGTTAAACAATAATATAAAACATCTCTCCGCGTACCTTTGTTTATAAAACCGTATGGCCAGATTGCCTTGTTTGTCGTAAATCTTTGCCCTCATAAAGGCTTTATAAAGTAAGGCAAACACTCCTCGGCTACTGGCCGAGGAGGTGGAAGCCGATGGTCGGTCAACAAAGTTTTATACAATGCGGATCCGAGCATTAAATGACGTAAAGTACTTGGATACATAGAGTCATTACACACAATTTGTGATTTTACTATGGATATCGATCCTTAATTCGGTCACCCGTGCCCGCATTAAGGCTCGGGGGCTGCTGGGCTTCGGGCTTATCATTTAAACATATTAAAGGGGCACATCGATCCCCTGATCTGGCGTTGCCACCCGACTAGTGTCTCGGGGGCTACTGCATTGCTTGTCCAATGTAGAAAATTTTATGTGCAATATAGTTTCCGAGGAGATTTTGATCCTCAGGTTGGTCGGCCGCACCCAACCTGAGTCTCGAGGACTGAGCACGCCGCTTTTAGTGTCCCGAAGTATTCTGCCGAGCTAGGACTTGATCCTCAGGCCGATTTTGCAAATCAACCTGAGTCTCAGCGGCTACTGGGATCAGCGGTCTTATCTCAATCTTCATGTGCATCTCGGGTTTTAGACCGATACCCACCTTGAGGGCTACTGGCTATATATCTCGGCAGAGAATAAATTGCACCAATAAAAAATATTGACAAAAATCGGCCCACATTCGGGGTGGTGCACCACCTCGGAAGTAGTTCGGCATAAAGCTCGGGCGCTAGTGGCTGGCTCCATAGAGGGCATTTCCGGCATAAAGCTCGGGTGCTAGTGGCTGGCTCCATAGAGGGCATTTCCGGCATTAAGCTCGGCTAAACTCCTTCAAACTTCTTTGAACCAAGGTGATTTACGACACCTCAGATACAGTCCGGCGTTGGAGCTCGGATACATAGTCCGGCGTTGGAGCTCGGATACAGTCTGGCGTTGGAGCTCGGATACATAGTCCGGCGTTGGAGCTCGGATACATTCCGGTGTTAGAGCTGGGAAGCGGTCCGGCGTTGGTGCTCGGCTGCAAAGGATACCTCGAATGCAGTCCGGCGTTGGAGCTCGGACGCAAGAGGACACTGCCTCCCGGGAACAACTTCAAACCCGAGGTGTGGCATAAAAATAAACAAGGCATTGATAAAGGCCGGAAACTTAAAGAAGGCTCCTCGGATACCCGACGTGTAAACCCGTCAAATGCATTTCGGCGATCCTCAAGATCAAAGATGAGAAGATTTGTTGAACCAGTTTTCAAGACCGACGACCGAAGATGAAGAACGGTTCGGAAGAATTGAGGAGCGTCCCTAACTTGAAGACCGGTTCTGGGGGCTACTGACGGTGTCCTGGACTAGGGGGTACTCACCACGTCATCTCCCGATCTGTTAGATTGGGCCGAGGACCCCCATGGCCGTATACTCATGGGCCAGTTCGGACAGCTGCCGCATACAAGGAGGATTCCACAAGACTTGGCGATCAAGACAAGGACTCCTCCCCACCGGCGTATTCGGCTAGGACTCTTGTTATCCTAGGCCTCTGGTGCATTATATAAACCGAGGCCAGGCTAGTCGATAGAGGAGATACAACATACAACAATCATACCATAGGCTAGCTTCTAGGGTTTAGCCTCCTTGATCTCGTGGTAGATCTACTCTTGTACTACCCATATCATCAATATTAATCAAGCAGGACGTAGGGTTTTACCTCCATCGAGAGGGCCCGAACCTGGGTAAAACCTCGTGTCCCTTGTCTCCTGTTACCATCTGCCTAGACGCACAGTTCGGGACCCCCTACCCGAGATCCGCCGGTTTTGACACCGATAATGTTCCGCTTCAAACTTGGCCGTTGTGGGATCCCTTCGCGCTCAATATTTGGGAAGAGGACCGGGGCCTCTATAAATAGGACTAGCCACCACCGTAGAGAGAGATCAGATCGGATCATATCATCTCATCTCATCAGATCAGATCAGATCATCTCATCTCCTCTGATCGGATCAGACATCTGATCGAGGATCTTGGATCGGACTCATTCCATCCTCACATTCACCAGCTTACCAAGCAAAAGAACACCTCACCTCAGGAGTCTGTTCTTCTCCTTGTACTGTTCATCCCCAGCCCAAGAGGCAATCAACCACACCACACTGGAGTAGGGTATTACACCACAACGATGGCCCGAACCAGTATAAATCTTGTGTCTCCGTGTTCTTTGGGTCCGATGAGTTAGTCTACTAGATCGTGGAGCGTGAGAGCTTGGGAGAGGAGAGATCTTCGTGCACACCCCAGTGTTCGAACCTTGAGGGTTTTGCCGGAACCCGTGATCCGACAGCACCCGTCGCGCCCGTGCCCGTGCGCGCGCCCCCCTCAGCGGCATGGGACGCTGCCGTCGACCGCTACCTCTCAGCGGTGCCAGTTGCCGTCCTCCTGCGCCCCGCCTGTTGATCGCACGACGACATGATGTTTGATTTACAAGTCAAGAACATTTTGTGCTGCCTTGAAGACTTCAACAACGGCGTCCCGGAGGACGACAACGACAACGACGGCGTGGTTACTTTGATTCAAAATAATTGACTCTCATTAAGTACAACTTTAGCGTCAATTAATTTGGATCGGAGGGAGTATTTAAATTCCGTAATATGCAGGTCATCTTATGGCCGCCAGGGATGCGGGGGAGAGGAGGAGGGCGACACGGGGAGGGGAGTGGATGATGTTTAGAGCGAGAAGAGTGTGGACTGGCTGTATAGTGATAATAGGTTAGGTGAAAACCTTTTAAAAAAAGTTAGGTGAAAAAAAGAAAAACATATTTTATGTTTACAAATAAAAACAGTTGTGTTAGTTTCACTTTTATCTTTATTATGTACTAGCGGCCAGGAAGAAGCACCAGGTCGCAGACTAAGGCATAGCCTAGTGGTGGGAAGGGGCTGATGCCTTCCCACCCACCCAGGTTCAAGGCATGATACTTGCAATTGGGGTTGTTGCACCAATTATACTGTAGGGGGTTCCCTTACAGTCTTTCTGTCAAAAAAAAAGAAGTACCAGGTCTCGATCTGGGAGGAAAGGGAGGGAGAGAAGGTGAGGGCTAGCGGTGCAGCAAGCCAGATGATGAGAGGGGTGAAGAGATGAGCTTGAGGAGGGGAGAAAGCTCTGTCCATGGCGTGGGTGGGAGCAAAGGGAGGTCCATCCATGACATGGCGATAGGGGCGCCGAGCGTGGAAGAAGCACAGGACCCCGACTCCTCTCCTGGTGTGCGAGCTCGTCCATCGAGGTGGAAGATGATTGTCCATCGATGATGGCGGTGGCGACCTTTGTGTGATGTTGGTCGCCAAAACCAACCTGCGTGGTGAGTGTGTTGTCCCCCTTGGCCTTCGACAAGCCGGCGCGCACGTAGTGGTCGCCCTGCGTGATCTTCCTTAGCGCGGCGATGGCGAGGCCGACGATGAGGTCGGCAACGCCGTCGGTGAGGACATCGGGGGTGTTGGCCGCCGTTGGATGAGTGGAGGGAAGGGGACGGGAGGGGGCGGCGGTGGGAGACGAGGGAGCCAGTTGTGCTCGCATCTGATCGTCGTCGGATGAGTGGAGGGGACGGGATGAGAGAGGGCGGTGGTGGGAGATGAGGTCGTCGACTGTGGGGGCGAGAACGGGAGGAATGGAGTGGTGAATCCGTCGAGATCTAGGAATTGTGCCGGATTGGAGAGAGCGAGTGTGACGGATACTGATTCTGTTTTTTGGGGGGTGGAGGAGGCTTAGCTTGGGTGCTGGTTGGACTGTGGTGGATAGCCGATTTGGGCCTTGGATTGCATCAATGACGTTTGGTCTCTGGTCTCAGAAGGAAAAAAAATATTAAAGTATGTATTTTTTTATACTTATTAGATATGTTTAGAGTATCACAAAAAATCAAAATCTTGAGAGAAGAAACCGAATATACTTGATTTATGTTGGACCGCTTCCATGTTTTTATCTTTTGTCGGACAAATTTCCTTACCCTATATAAATAAATTAAAAATTCTCAAAAAAATAATTTTTTAAAAATGATGTAAGAAATTTCAGATGAAATATTATTTATATATCAACATTATAGTTGGTTGTTTGCTCCGAAAGAAATGCAACATCTTTTTTTAATAGGTTTGTCAAATGACATATTATTTATATACGACATATTATTTCTTAAGCGCATCAAATAGATCTCAATAATTTGTAATAGATTTTTAGTTGGATCATCAGTTTATATGTATACATGGTCAATTTGCTATCTTGTGATCAGTTTTACATTACAAGTGAAGTGGAGTTCAATTATTATGCAATTGTGACTGTGTTATATTATCTCTACCTGTGAAATTTAGCATGCATTATATTTATATGACTTCTGTCTTCAGCAAACTATTTCAGAAGCCCGTGGCAGCGCGTGGGCATTCTACTAGTAGTCATTGTGCAAGAGAAGGTTTTGAAGTAATTCAGGTCGCAACCGTCCCTGATTGTTGGAACTATTTGAAAATTTTAGAATAAATCAAGAATCGTAAGTAAGCAAATATGGAGACCATTAACAAGCTATCTTTTCTGAAAAACCCTTTAAGTCAGCCGGCTGATTAAGGGAAAGCATCAGCCGCCTTAATGTCCAACCAGGCAATCACGTGTCCTTGAGGGACCACGCTGGTATTTCCTTGAGAGCACGCTATAATTATTTCCCTGGGATGGAGGTATTATGGCTGGTCAAAAGAACACTGTATAGTCTTGTGATGGAATACTTATTAATTGTGTATGTAATTTGGAAGCCAATAAATGCAATAGTCTTGTTAAGGTTATTAAATAATTTCACCAGCAAAAAAAGGATATTAATTAATTTCTTGTGTGATTTTTGGGAGACAGCCGTAAATGCCATAGTTACGGAATGCAAAATAATCTTTGTACTATGTAATTTTCGTGAGACAGCAGTAAATGCCATAATCTTGTTATGAAAAACTAATTAATAACTTTGTATGTATTTTTTGGGAACCAGTAAATGCCATAATGTTGTCATGGAAAAGTAATAAATTTCGTATGGTAATGTTTAGGAGCCAATAACTGACATAATACTGTCAGGGGATACTAGTAATTAATTTTGTATGGTATATTTTGGAGCGAATAAATCAACATCCAGAGGATATTCCATGATGTGCCTATTAATGGAGTATCTTAGTTAATTACCGCGAACTATACAAAGGAAACACTAATGCAGGAAGTAATAATAATAATAATAATAAAACGGCAAAATATGGTACTCCAAGGCGCCTCTATATCTATATAAACAGCAGCAGAAGGATCCAACTAAACACCACAAGCACGACCAAAAATACAATAGTAGAAGGAATAAAGAAAATAGTAAAAAACTTCGTTATGGCTCTAATCAACTTAAGGTTTGTGTGCTTGATGGCCCTTTTGCTGATTTCGACCACTTGCTTGACGAGTCAAGTATCTGGGAGAAACAACATACTAGGTACACTTCTTTCCAGGAGAGCTTATCAACTTTATTATAGAGAATTTTGTGGTTTCCGGGAGCCAGATTTTATCCTGTTGCTTGATTCTCCTGTTTCCAATGATATTCGTCGGAAATAATATTCCTACCAATTTTATATTTAAAGGTCAATTTGTGGGTCACTTATGAATTACAGACATGTCTGAATCTATTGCATGGCCTGCTGCACCCACGGATACAGAGAAGTCTGAATCTATTGCATGTCTTTGTTCGATGGTCCATTACTCAAGTATACAATCTAAATTTGAACAATTGCATGGTTGTTTTGCCCGCGTTTTATGATTAGCACCCCTTTACTGCCGCGGAACATGTTTTTGATACTAGTCTTGAACTGCCAGTACTAGCCATGGTGGTTGTTGACTCCATCCTGGTATATTGATTCCATCACAACTTCAACGACGACAATGGGATATAACATACCACTAGTTTGTTGCCCCCGTTTTTGTATTCGCGCGCCTCTTCTATCTTGATATTTGCATAATATGAGTACATTTTTTCCAGATTATCTGAGTTTAATTACGAACTGCTATCAGTTTTGATTCACATATTTTTTCTTTGTACCTTTATAGGTCAGGAAAGCGACATATGCGGCAAACGCGAACCCTACCAGTACGATTGTACGCAACAAGGCTGTGTTACTGCCTGCAAAAAAGCCGGCTGCCCAGGTGGGATTTGCCATAAAGATGGTACTTGCAACTGCCTTAGATGAGGCTGCCAAGTCCTCTCTAATTTGTACTCAGAATAAGCTTAGGAAAATAAGAGCATTATGAGTTGTCTTCAGTTCCTGGAATAAGTGAAATATATGCTGATTCTTTATTTTCACGTGCTCTTACTTGAACTCCTATCATGCATGACGTTTATTAATGGAAATGGTCTTCTGGCCTTGCTCCCTTTGGTTCCGTTATTAATCATGAATCAGAAACTAACATGTGTCAATGCTCAATAATAATTTGCCTGCAACTTTGCAACTAAAAAAGGGAGAATCATAGCCAAATCATATAAACTATCGCAGAAACTTGATTTAAGCACTGCAATAATTGCTTTATCAAATAGTTTTATCAGATACAAATAGTCGGGACAACTAGCTATCATTGCTCATCCAAAGAAAAAAATATCAGTGTACAGCAATTTGCCACTGGAAATTCTGGAGTAGTTGCCATGTTTTTTTGTTTACCATGGCATTTTGTTTAGCAAAAGTTGTCATGCTAGTTTTTGTTCTACTACATATGTTTGTCTAATTTTGCCACGTATGAGAGATATGTAAATTCACTCGTTTAGATGTGCAATAACTAGGGCACATCTAGATGTGCCATAGACACACCCATGTAAATTAGCTTTGAGAAACGTCTGTATAATTATGTACCGCCCTTGACGCTTTCAGTTTTTGTTTTGTTCATCTTCTGCAAATTTGGCATGCCATGATGCAACAGTTGCTCAATATATTTTTGTGATTGCAGTCTCACTATTTGTAGAGGAGTAGCATTTTCAGTTTTAGAGTAGATTGAGTAGATATCCATGAAGGATTACATCCATATGCATTGGCTAGACAAGCACGCAAAACACCATGGTAGTTGTACCATGGCAACTTTCTTAATAAGATGGCTATTTTTTCTATGGATGCGGTTGGCAATTTTTGAAGGGGGTGAGTTGGGGTAGTTTTAGTGTGGGAAACATGACAACATTTTCAGTAACATGATCATGACAAACATAGTTATGGTATTAATACTTAGTATAGGGCACTGTATCTTTGTTGAACTTTAGCAAAGCAGTAAACCTATGACTGTTCACTGCAGGGTGTATATCGGTTTCTGCCATGTTTCTTTTCCATACTTTTTGCCATGATTGTTCATACTATTGACATGGGTTGTTCATGGCCACAAAATGAGTAAACTTGCCATACTGTTTGAACAGTGCATTACTTTCTTTCTGCTTAGGTGCCACATTTTTGGGTAGCCATGGCAAAACTACCTTTTATCTGCCATGGCAAATTCACCTATATTGACACGACAAATTACCTATAATGCCTTGGCAAATTTACCTATATTGACACGGCAAATTTACCTATAATGCCCTCGCAAATTCTTCACTTTCTTTTTGCCATGCCAAAATTACCTATATTGGGATGGCAATTTTTAACCTTTTTACATACATGTCAATATAACAGCAAATACATGCCATGGCAATTTATTTTAAAAACCCATGGCATTTTTGACTCGAAGTCCATGGCAAATTAACCTTGCATCCACCCGATGGCATTTTCTTACGTTTTCACATGGCAATTTTATTTTCAAAAACCCATGACAAATTCACTTTAAATCCCATGGCAAATTAACCTTTGCAAGCATGGGCAAATTAACTTTAAATCCCATGGCAATTTAACTCCACAACGAATGGCATATTTACTTCATATTATTTTAAGCATGGAAAACCTACCTACTGTACCGTGACAAATCTTATTTGCCATGGCAGTTTTTGTCCATAATTTTGTGTTATTTTTTACATACACATAAAATCTCGCATACAACACAAGGAAATTAAAATTAAAATAGCATGTCAATTTTTAATATATTTCTGACATGGCAATTGTTTGTTCGTAGTTTTTGTCTCTATTTGCTCATTCTATTTTTTCCATGTTAATTTTTGACATTGCAATCCTAGGACATTGCCACATGAGCATTATTTAGAGATGTTACTAGATTATTCTTGCCACACTTTTGTTAAAAATCAAAGTGTTTGTAAAACTTTGCCATTGTAAAAAAATAACACTGTGGCAAATCCTAAATAGTTCTGTAAACTCGAATGTCAATTTTGTAATTATTATTTTTGCATTATAAAAAAAAAATCGGTCAGTTCATTTAGGTGGCGAGTTTTACAATTATTTTTTTGCAAATTCAACTTCGGAGCCATGGCAAATTGCATCTCTGCTGGACAATTAAATTTTACATCCATGGCATTTTCTTTGAACCATGAAAACATTCAGAAATATGTCAAATAGTTTCTTTTACATGGAAAATGTTTTTTAAAGTCATGGCAAATATATTTAATCATCTAGTCATGTCAATTTTTGTTTTCCATATATATAAATTATTTTTTGAATATTTTTTAACCATGGATTCGTTTTATTGTAAAAAGGATGGCAAGTTTTGTATGCTTTTTTTACGTGAGAGTACTCTTTATTACAAGGTGATCACCATATTATCTCTTACAAGAGTATCAACAATATCTACAAGTGGATCTTCACACTCACCTTACTTCTAGCTAGTGTGGCTAAATTATGGGCAGCATAATTAGTCTCTCTAGGAGCATGCTCAAAAATAATATGCGAAAAATCACACGCAAGGTGATAAATATCGTCAAATACTGCCGCCGATAGACCGAAAGAGCGACCTTCATTCTTCATTGTCTCTATCACCTTGATGTTGTCGGAAACTCAGAGTTCACCTCTATGCAATACACCCAACCGTAGTTGCCAAATTGAGACCAAACCGTATCTCGGCCATATGTGTATCTTTGATGAGTCTAATTTATGTGATAATTTCAGTATGCATGTTGTGCCTACATAGTAGGCTTTGTGGAATTTTACCGTGTTCACGCACCTATTTTTGTTGATAATCCCTTAGGTGATGCCTTTTGGACCATTTAGCATAATATGGAACAAATCCTCCAAAATGGTAGTGAATCACGTATTTAAAGTGATAATCACCTACCATAAAAGAATCACGCAAGAAGGCCAAAGAAGACATCATCGTTGCACTTCCAGGGCAAAAGACATCGTTTCCTATGACCGCGCCCTCTCTTATGGGCGGTTGTATGGAGTGGCATCGCCGCCCCCGAATCAACTATTTCTGCCCCGTAAAATTGGATCGTGGATCTTACGCCTAGAGACACCAGAAACTTGTCTAGAAGGCAAAGCCCTAGCCTCCGGGGTTCATCCGAAGGAGGGATTGGCATGGAGAAGAGGGGGATCTTCCTCACCATGCACAAGGGGGCTTCAACATCATCACCATCATCAACATGGTCACCACTTTCATCATCATCCACATCCTTATCATTGTAACATCAAGAACCCTAGTGGATCACCTTGTGTGTTATTCGAATCATTTGTCCATGTATGCCATTACCCTTGTCATGATGTTTGTTGTCTCATGTGTGAATTACCCCTAGTTCTTGGGGATATGGATGAACCTTGGTTTCTGTATGACCTAAAACATCATTTTGGATATGAGATTCCCTGTTGAATGCTTAGTTTAATAACTTCGTGAATGTTGTGAACGGGCCCCACTCAATATTTGTGCCTTATGGCCACGAAGTATATCACCGTCGTTGTAAAGGGCTATGATGTGGAGACAATTCGAGGTGTAAGTAAAAATCTTTTGCTCCTAACCTTTGCAATTGATAGGGGAATTACGAGGAACCCTTAGAGAGCACGCGTCCATGGGGTAAACCCTTAATTATCATGAGTTGTAACCCTATGGGGGAGACTATGATGGTGGCGTGCGTGGCATGAAGTCTACTTCGAGTAAAACATGTACTATAACCGCCTCCGGCTAGCATAATTGTCAACAGTGGCTCAAGTATCCATCTCATACTACGCGCACACATACGTGCACTAGAAACATACTAATGGGGATTTCGGTCTCCCTGATAACGCCTTACTCCTCTGTTTCAGCAGTCACTCTAGTCACTGGTATCTATTTACTTTTATCATATTTGCTTTGAAAGTTCATTTCACTACTAAATCACAATTTATTATCGTCCTCAGTTTGCTTTAAGTCTATAATTATCTACATGCATAAAAAATACATAATTCACCACAAGCTGCATAAGTTTGATTCCTGTGCTCCCTATGGGATCGATACTCTTACTTAAGGCTACAACTAAACCTTGTGCACTTGCAGACCATCAAGATTTTTCTGTCGCCGTTACTGGGGAGCTGAGCGCTTTTGGGCTTTGCCTTGAATTTTGAATTATTTTCTGTTCTAACAGTTATTTTAGATTGCGAGCAACCATGGTCCTTGAAGAAGAAATTTATTAGGTAGGGGTCCAACTAGTAGCAGGACCGGCTTGAGGAGAGAACTTTATATCTATTGGTCCTGACCTATCTGGTAAAGTATTTGAGATAAACCCTTGATTAATCAATATAGTGCAAAAGAATACATTCCGAGGTGATGGAAATGAAAGTCCTTATAAGCATATTAAAGACTTCAACACTACATGTGGCACTTTTCAATTGTAGGACTTATCTAATGAGGAGATTAAAGATAAAATATTTCCTTATTTAAAGCTGTTGAAGGGCTATTGCATCAGCCCATAAGTACCTTAAGTAATTGGGCAGAGCTATTAGCTATGCTCATTATTATCCTCAAGGAAAATTATATAAGATAAGAAGTAAGATCAGCAGCTTTGGACAAAGACTAGGTGAGAAGCTGGTAGATGCATACATAAGGTATCGAGGTATATTCTCCGCATGCCATGAACACCATTATCATGATTGTTTAATTGTGAACTTCTTTTATGTTGGACTTGACTCCCAGAGTAAACATGCATTAGATATTGCTTCTAAAGGTTCCTTTATGGGGACCAAGATCTCACAAGCCTGGAATTTACTTGATAGAATTTGGCATAATACTAAGAGTTGGTACCTTCATTAGAAGGAAAAGATGAAGATTGATCCTGTTTATGATAGTATTAAGTCTTCCTTAGAACACAGGAGGTGAAAAATCTTAGTGATGAGCTAAATATTGGGACTGACCCCGCTTTACATATCTTGAATTTTTTTTGAGTTTCTGCATTTACTAGATAAAATATTTGTAAAGAATACCAGGGAACTAAAGCTATTCGCATGGTAGAAGCAATCGTGAAGAAAACTACGCCATCCCTAAAACCAACGAGAAGCTTATTTTAAACATAAGAGTAAAGAGAAAGGAGAACCACTTTGAGCCAAGTGTAAGAAGAGTATTAAGGTGGAACAATGTGGGACTCCACCTTATGTCGATATTGTGAAAGAACTCGCTACACCCATAGAAGTGGTAAATAAAGAAGCCTATTTAGATATATTAAAACTGAGCACCCTCCCAGCCCTCTCAGGCCATTAGCATTTCCAGCCTTTGGATCATCAGTTTAGGACGTTTTTGGCCGTCAGATTTACTCTTAATCCCGCCTGGAATCGCCGCGTTCGCTAAAACCGAGCGTTTCCTTACTAGGCCACTACTCTGGTCACTATTTTGGACGCCTGGGGTGAAATTGGGCCTAATGGGCTTATACATGTCTCCTTCCGTGCAGCCCCAAGACGCTCCTTCCGCGCACGACCTTCCTTCGCCAACCCTAGGTGTGCCGCGGCACTCCTCCTCCTCCCTCACCAGCGGTCGCCACTGCCGCCATTCCACCTCCCTCCTCTCTATCTGACACTCATGAAGACCATGCCACTGGGAGGAAGCCGCCGGCCGCGGTGTCATGCCGCTGCGTGGTCAAGGGCCGCCACCATAGCGAACCAGGGGAGCACAGGAGCAGAGGCCGCGGCTGGACGCCTCCCCCATCCTACGTGGTCGCACCTCTTTTCATCCTCCGCAATCCGGATCTGGACCTCGATGGAAAAACGCGCAGAGAGAGATACAGATCGGTGTACTGTTGCCCTGCTCGTCTTCCCTGTGTGCGTCATCTTACCATCCCTCATGCTGCATTGATAATCTTCCATGCCCAGTATTAATTTGAGGTGATGCTCCCCCTAGCTTCTGAGACCTGACGGGCTATATGTTTTTAAAATTGTAGAGTGGTCAACGTTGTGGAGCTAGGTGAATTAGGATCACGCATTCAAGTCAATCTGCCGGTGAGCACCAAAATTCAATTTCTGCTCATTCATTCATTTTTCCATTCACACTGCATGCAGCCATTAGTTTACACATGAAATCTGTAGCCCATTCACATGCTTCTGTGTTTGCACATTGTAACTCACAGCAACACAATTTTTCTTTTTTGCAAGCTGGACTATGATTTCTTATAATGCTTTGCTAATTTTTCTACAGCACACTTATTTCTGCAATGACATGTTATAGTTTGGATGTGGCGGCTGCACGATTTCCTTTTTGGGCAATTTTATCAAGTATGGATTTGCTAGCTGGAATATTATGGCAATTCATTCTGAAATCTTTTTTTCTTCAGAACTTTCAGCAGAGTCGAATAGTTGGAGCATTTGCCAGCAGGTTAAATCTTTCTGTTGGTAGCATGATTACATTATACAAACTGTGCCTCATCTGAAGAGAAACAACGCTTTTGTTGGTAGTTCATCTGACAATTCCAATGTTGCAGCAGTATCAAACAGAAAAAGAGGTAAGAGACAATCTTCGTACAGAGCATTCCAATTTTGCGAGCTTTATTTCTATGAAATAATAATGTTCTGATTATGATGTTCCTTCTCGCATGAACATCTTGAATGTGTAGGTGATACACACCACGTGGTGTTTGTTTTTCATCAATCCTTTGTTTGTAATATCAAGTAAAAAAACGAGGTATGCCAGACTGTTTTTGTCGTGTCACATACTATTAGGCGATTGTAATGTTTAATTAAAGTTTGGAATATAATCCTAACTTCCAGATTATGGAATACTGCAGGTTCTGTACTACTTGACTTCCATGGTCCATTTGCCGATTCATTTATGCATTCATTGGTCGGAACAAGTACCCAAACATGTATTCTGAAGCTTAAGACACGATATCCTATTCAGTGTTAAGGACTCGGGGACAAATGTCGGTGCATATCTGTTTTGACATATTGGTTACATGTGCTTCATGTAACATGCATTTCCTGAGGTGATATTGATTGCCATCTATGTGCTTTCAGTTGTTCGTTTCCTGTTTTTCGCCAATTTCAGGGGGTTTATCAGCTACAAGACTATTAAAAAGGGATGAGCTACAGTACTATAAACTCAATCTGTCTTTATATATTACCTCACAACAGAAAATTACTTTAACTATGAGCTATGAAAATGAGGTTTAGACCAATATCTCCGGTAAATCCTTGCCCTCAAGTTGCCTATGATGCAGTGTAACTACCATTAGGAATCACTCCAGGAGGGATAAGATGGGTTATTGCGTGGAAACTGCTACTTTGACTAGAAAAAAATAGTCGCAATATCATTGTATTGTTAGGCTTCCCTTAAAAGCATATACACTTGCACGTGTAACATTTCCATTTTAAATACTGTCGTTAGTTTTATGTGTGTTTCCTATTGCTTTTTTCCGGTTAGGAAACTATCACATGGTAAGTCTTGCATTGTCCGTCTCTCTTTGCAGTTCAATTATATTTAACTTTATATGCACTTAACAATCTTATCTCCATATATTGAAAAATATCTGAAAACATGGTTTGATTTAATGTGATTCTACTGCTATTTTAGTTGTTCCTACTATTGTGTGTGCCATCACTCCTTAGACTTCGATCAAAATATTATTTATGTGTTGTCTTCTACTTTGTAAGTGAATGATGTTTACAACCGAGACTTCATCCTGAAGATCACTAATCCCAATGTTTGTGAATGAATAAAAAAGAGAGGAAAGGCTTGATTTTCTTTACTCTTGAACGATGAACGAAAAATTAGGTATCAACTTGTCGTCGAGTAATGTTGGGACATACAACTTAGATGGAGAAACAATGATCGATTCTATGTGATCGTGTTGATGCAAGGATAGATGATGATGATGATGCAGGTGGTGGTACATGCAGCGCACTAAACTTTGACAAAAGGCTGCATGGATTTTTTGGGAGCATGTAACACTAATTTCAATTTGTTTCATATTATGTGCTGTGCTAAAGCTTTTATCAAAACGATGATGCCGTGTGTTGCCAATAATTTTCTTCGGATTTATTTCACCTCCACCATCTGAACGCATCAAGTTTGCGTTGTTCATATTCTATTATAGAGATTGCCATATAGGTTTCCCAAATAATTATATCATTCTTTCAGAATGAAATGAGTGGGTGCACTATTATCCAACTTTTTACATAAGTTCATCGATGCTCATTATTTTATTGACAAAATGGACGGGCGCGGCAACGCGCGCCATCAATGATCTAGTTTAGACTGAGACACAACCTCCTATCTCAAAGGGTGTACCGAAGGTAAGGATGCAGGTAAACAAATTTTATCATGTTCCTTCGGAAGCAAGTCTTGTCGGCGTCCTGGGAACGGGGGTATCCAGACTTGCCTGCCTGCGGCCCACGGCGTGGCTCTACCAGCAGCCTGGTACGACCCATCTTCATGAACAACCACTCAAGACCTTCGCGAGGGGCCAAGCCTCGCAAGGCGAACAACACAAGACCTCCTCAGGGGCAGCCTGGCTAGGCTGGCTCCCGAGGAGCAGAGATATCAAGGCAGGGGGCACCTCGTGAGGTTCACGTGACGTGAGCCATGATGACCGAAGCCAGGCAGGCGCCAACAGGCGCAGAGTACCAGTTTCCTGTTTGGTGCTAAAAAGGCAAGCGCAGACGAGGAATCTCGAGGCATCACGCAAAGGTTTCCATACCGGTGCAACAAGACCAAGACCAGCAGGACGGCAGGACGGAGGTCACCGCAGAGCCCACAACTGCATCACCACCAGAGCCTTTGGCACGCGAAGACCACCTTTAGTCAGAATAACTTGTACTAGCTGTCTCCCTTCAAAATTGGCCGTTGTGGGATCTCTTCCCGCCTATATTTGGGAAGAGGACCAGGGCTTCTATAAGTAGGACTAGCCACCACCCTAGGAGGCAACTCATCTTGGATTAGATCCATCCCATCCGAACCACTACACCAGCTCACCAAGCTCAAGAACACTCTCCTCAGGAGTCTGTTCATACCTTGTACTTGTTCATCCACATCCTACAAGGCAATCCACCACACCACACTGGAGTAGGGTATTACACCATAATGGTGGCCCGAACCAGTATAAACTCTCGTGTCTCTTATTCCTTGGGTTCAACGAGCTAGGCCTTGAGATTGCTATGCGAGCGGGCTAGGGAGAGAGAGTTCTTCGTGCGCACCCCTGAGTTTGAACCTTAAGGGTTTGCCGGAACCCAGAATCCGACATTTGGCGCGCCAGGTAGGGGTGCGCTGAAGCTTTCACTACTAGTAAAAAGGTTATAGCTGATATGGACATTTTTATGGCGCACCATGTATGTGGTGCTCCACTGCTATATAGCAGTGGCGCACCAGATACAGGTGCGCCATTATTGACATATTACTAATGGCGCACCACGTGTGTGGTGCGCCATTAGTAGTTTTGAAAAAAATTGTTAGTAGTGGCGCACCAGTGGATAGTGCGCCATTACTAGTGGCGCACCATGGGATAGTGCGCCACTACTAACAATTTTTTTATTTTTTTTCAAAACTACTAATGGCGCACCACACAACAGGTGCACCATTAGTAACCCTGGTGCTAAATGCACCCCCCCGTGGACCGCCTTTTCAGTTTAAAAAAATAAAAGAAAATGATGGAAATGTCAAAAAAATAAAAGAAAATAAGTTTCCCATGTGATATGTGGTCTAGTTGTGGGGAAAATTTACAAATATGAATTTCGACTTTATTTGCAAAATCTCTCTGGAATTTAGTAAAATGGGCATAACTTTTGCATACGAACTCGAATTAAGATGTTTTTTATGTGAAAAATCATCTACTCGAAAAGTTACATACGAATTGAACGGGGGAACGATGTTCAACATCTTCAAAATCCCCAAAAACCTAACAGAACGAAAGATACGAGGCTTTTAAGATCTAGAGGGGGGGGGGGAATGAAAAAAATCAAACTTACTAGTGGCGCACCATTTGCTAGGTGTGCCACTAGTAACAGAAAAAAAATTGGTTTTAATTTGTTTGGATTTTTTTTAAAATATGATACGTAATATAACCGAGAAGTCTGAAATATTTTTTCAAAATTTCATCACACTCATGAACATGAACAAAGTCCTAGACATCAACAAGGTTTAATAGGATTGATGTTGATAGATATATCAACAATTGCCTGTGAAGTGAGTTGGTGCTGGGGTTGGATAGAACTGTGAAGTTAAGCGTGCTCGGGCTGGAGTAGTATGAGGATAAGTGACCTTCCGGGAAGTTTGACCACAGAGTGCGATTTGACTTGAGATTAAGCATATTGACCTGAGATTAAACCATAGTGACCAGAGATTATGAAAAAAATTGAAAAAAAAATTCTGAAGAAAAATTTGAAAAAAATTGTTAGTAATGGCGCACTTCTATGTGGTGCGCCATTACTAAGTCAGATAGTAATGGCGCACCAGATAGGCATAGTAATGGCGCATACAGGTGCACCATTACTATCTGGGATAATAGTGGCGCACCTGTAGTGCGTCATTAATGGCAAAAATAGGTGCACCACTAATTAGCCTTTTCCTAGTAGTATTTCCCCTCGTCGATCCACGTTCCACCGCTCCGCCAGTTCCATGGCTGACGCTCTCCGAGCCCGTGTTGAGCGCCGGGCGCCTTCGCTGCCCGCGTCGCTCAGACTGCGCCCGTCGGCGGGCCTCCCCTTCGTTCTCCATTACCCACTGCCAACGCCGCCATCGGCCCGGTGGGAAACGAGCAGCAGGATTCATCGCTGCACCCCTCTGTGCAGCGGGACGGCCCCACCGCCACCCCGTCGCTGACTCCGGCCAGCTCGTCGTCCCACGCTCGTCGCGCGCCCACGGCCGCGCAGGCCGCGCTGCTCATGGCATGCGAGCTCCTGCTTTACCGCCCAGACGACAACTTCTACGAGGACTGGCTGGACCGCATCACCGAGCTCGTCAGCGCTGCTGGGGGATCTCCTACACAGTCTCTCTCACTGCCTCGTCCACCTCCAGCTGCGGGCGACATAGCTCACGGGGCACCTCCGCCACCTCCGCATCAAGACGGCACCCTTGCCCCAAGACGCGCGGCCCCGCGGCTCGACCCGCCCCGCCGGACGCTCGCGCACGAAGAAGGAAGCTGTCAAGAAGTCTCTCGGCGCAAGAAAACGCCCCTGCACTCCCAGCACCACCGCGTCAAGACCGCGCACCGCCTGCGGCGGCGGCACGTGGGCACCAGGATCAGGCTCCGCCTCCGCGACGGGCTTCGATGACCACAACAGGCTGCCGTGCCTTCACTCATGTGCTGTGAAGCGTCGTATGGTCCGGCAAGTTCAAGCCGGACCTGCCTCTGCGCTACGATGGCACCCCCGACCCTGCAGAGTTCTTGCAGCTCTACGAGTTGAGCATCGAGGCGGCCAGTGGCGACGAGAAAGTTATGGCAAACTGGTTTCCCATGGCCCTCAAAGATGGTGCGTGCTCGTGGCTCCTGAACTTGCCCGCGGGATCGATCTCCTCCTGGGGCGAGATGCGCGAGCGCTTCGTCGCCAACTTCTAGGACACTTGCGACCGCCCGCCGGCCGCGGGTGACCTATAGCGCATCAAGCAGCAGCCAGGAGAGACCCTACAGACCCGAGTAAGTAGGTTGTTTGCATATGTGAGTAAAGAGGACTTGATGCTTTAATGCTATGGTTGGGTTTTACCTTAATGATCTTTAGTAGTTATGGATGTTTGCTAGAGTTCCAATCATAAGTGCATATGATCCAAGTAGAGAAAGTATGTTAGCTTATGCCTCTCCCTTGTATAAAATTGCAATAATGATTACTGGTTTAGTTATCGATTGCCTACGGACAAATAACTTTCTCGTGACAAAAAGCTCTCTACTAAAACTAACTTAGTTGTTTCCTTATCTAAACAACCCCTAGATTTTATTTATGTGTTCTTTATTACTTGCAAACCTATCCTATCACACCTACAAAGCACTTCTAGTTTCATACTTGTTCTAGGTAAAGAGAACGCTAAGCTTGCGTAGAGTTGTATCGGTGGTTGATAGAACTTCAGGGAATATTTGTTCTACCTTTAGCTCCTCGTTGGGTTCAACACTCTTACTTATCGAGAAAGGCTACAATTGATCCCCTATACTTGTTGGTTATCAGTCATCAAACAATTCGTTGAACTATAACTTCAAACGAATCATTGGACTAGATTTCTTTCATATATAGGGCAAAAATATGCAGGTTCGGGAAGCGAATATGGAGCACCCTCCAACTTTTTGCCCATATGGCGTATCTCTATAGTGGGTTTTAAGGTTAAAAAATCCCATGTTGGCGGTTATTATGCTGATTGGACACATATAATGCAGCTCTAGAGTTGCTCTAAGCACCAAGTGCGAGGATTTCTAAATGGTTTATGTTTGCTACAACAAAGTCACTACACTCTCATGTCGCACAACCGAACGATTCTACTTACTCAATGTTCTCCTTGTGGTACTCGAAATAGTAGTACATGCCATATTCGTGCTTCGCAGACACTTGCTCACCAAAGATATCTTCTCCTACATCCACATAGACCACTTCTTCTTCCACTTCAATCATCTCATGACATAAACAAGGAGATTTATAACATAGGAACGAATAGATAAGGTACGCAACAAATCTAGGAATAGAAGAGTTGTATGATGCACCATCTCTACTTAGAACAACAATGTTCTCCAAAAGCATTGCATGTTGTAAGACAAGAGTCAAGTTCTTATTTCGGTGAGCTATTGATCCTATTACACAAGCTGCTAAAGTCCCCTATGGACTCCAAGCCACACCTTTTACACTCTACAAAGCTGTGTTACTTTACCCATAAATGACCAACAATTGGGGCGTTCCTGTTTGTCGCACTCACAACCAGACCATTAGATCAAAAAGCCGTTTCACCGCCTTCTTGTCATTACAATGCGCCGGTGTCGCAATCCCACACAACAGGCCATCACTACCGGTCTCAGTGTTGATACATCAGATCCAGCATTACCGTAGCTCGCACAAAGAGCCTAGACTACCCTTCTGAGCAATTGATACTATGAATCCAACCACTAGGGTGTTGCCTTCTCAAGGGCGGTATGGCTTAGGACAAGGGTACTTCCACTATGCCCTGCCCACACAGGGTATGTGGTCAACATGGTCATTATGACACTCAAGCACAAGTTATCACTTTTTCTTTAGCCTTATATGAAAGCCCATTTGAAAGATCGTGGATGTCACCTAGAGGGGGGAGAATAGGCACTTTAAAATAATTATAGTTTAGGATTGAACAAATGCAGAATAAAACTAGCGTTTAATTTGTTAAGAACAAAACCTAAATCGACTAGGCTCACCTATGTGCACCAACAACCTCTGCTAAGCAAGATAAACAACTAAGTGATAGCAAGATATATAACATTAAACACTATGGCTATCACAAAGTAAAGTGCATAAGTAAAGGGCTCGGATAAGAGATAACCAGGGCACGTGGAGACGATGATGTATCCCGAAGTTCACACCCTTGCAGATGATAATCTTTGTTTGGAGCGGTGTGGAGGCACAATGCTCCCCAAGAAGCCACTAGGGCCACCATAATCTCCTCACGCCCTCGCACAATGCAAGATGCCGTGATTCCACTAAGGGACCCTTGAGGGCGGTCACTGAACCCGTACAAATGGAGACCCTTGGGGGCGGCCACCAAACCCGTGCACTTTGGTAACCCTTGGGGGCGGTCATCGAAACCCGTGCAAATTGCTCGGGGCAATCTCCACAACCTAATTGGAGACCCCGACGCAATGCCCGGCTTTACACCACAATGATTGAGCTCCAAATCACCACCAACCGTCTAGGCCGCCCAAGCACCCAAGAGGAACAAGCTCTAGGGAACCAAGCACCCAAGAGTAATAAGCTTCTCAACTTTTTCACTTCCACGTAACACCGTGGAGAACTCAAACTGATGCAACTAATCCAATGACAAGAGGACATGGAGTGCCTAAGTCCCTCACTCTCAAATCCCACCAAAGCAACAAAAGCTACGTAGGAACATGAGAGGAAGAACAAGAAGGAGAACACAAAGAACTCCAAGATCTAAATCCAAAGGGTTCCCCTCACATAGAGGAGAAAGTGGTTGGTGGAAACATAGATCTAGATATCCTCTCTCTTTTCCCTCAAGAACTACCAAGAATCATTAAAGGGATTGAGAGATAGAAAGATCGAAGAAGGTCAACAATGGAGGGCAAACATGAGCTCAAAAGGATGGGGACCATTGGGGAAGAAGGCCCTGATATGTCTCCAATGTATCTATAATTTTTGATTGTTCCATGCTATTATATTATCTATTTTGGATGTTTATGGGCTTTATTATACACTTTTATATTATTTTTGGGACTAACCTATTAATCGGAGGCCCAGCCCAAATTGCTGCTTTCTTGCCTATTTCAGTGTTTCGAAGAAAAGGAATATCAAACGGAGTCCAAACGGAATGAAACCTTCGGGAGAGTTATTTTTGGAACGGAAGCAATCCAGGAGAGTTGGAGTAGACGTCAGGGAAGCTTCGAGGTGCCACGAGGCATGGAGGCGCGCCTGCCCCCCTGGGCGCGCCCCTCACCATCGTGGGCCCCTCGTGGCTCCCGTGACCGACTTCTTTTGCTTATATATATCCATATACCCTAAAGCCATCTGGGAGCAGAATATATCGGGAGTTCCGCCGCCACAAGCCTCTGTAGCCACCAAAAACCAACCGGGACCCTGTTTCGGCACCCTACCGGAGGGGGGAACCCTCACCGATGGCCATCTTCATCATCCTGGCGCTCTCCATGACGAGGAGGGAGTAGTTCACCCTCGGGGCTGAGGGTATGTACCAGTAGCTATGTGTTTGATCTCTCTCTCTCTCTCTCTCTCTCTCTCTCTCTCTCTCTCGTGTTCTTGAGGTGATACGATCTTGATGTGTCGCGAGCTTTGCTATTATAGTTGGATCTTATGATGTTTCTCCCCCTCTACTCTCTTGTAATGGATCGAGTTTTCCCTTTGAAGTTATCTTATCGGATTCAGTCTTTAAGGATTTGGGAACACTTGATGTATGTCTTTCATGTGCTTATCTGTGGTGACAATGGGATATCACGTGATATACTTGATGTATGTTTTGGTGATCAACTTGCGGGTTCCGTGACCTCATGAACTTATGCATAGGAGTTGGCACACATTTTCATCTTGACTCTCCGGTAGAAACTTTGGGGCACTCTTTGAAGTTCTTTGTGTTGGTTGAATAGATGAATCTGAGATTGTGTGATGCATATCGTATAATCATACCCACGGATACTTGAGGTGACATTGGAGTATCTAGGTGACATTAGGGTTTTGGTTGATTTGTGTCTTAAGGTGTTATTCTAGTACGAACTCTATGATAGATCGAACGGAAAGAATAGCTTCATGTATTTTACTACGGACTCTTGAATAGATCGATCAGAAAGGATAACTTTGAGGTGGTTTCGTACCCTACCATAATCTCTTCGTTTGTTCTCCGCTATTAGTGACTTTGGAGTGACTCTTTGTTGCATGTTTAGGGATAGTTATATGATCTAATTATGTTATTATTGTTGAGAGAACTTGCACTAGTGAAAGTATGAACCCTAGGCCTTGTTTCCTAGCATTGCAATACTGTTTACGCTCACTTTTATTACTAGTTACCTTGCTGTTTTTATATTTTCAGATTACAAAAACCTATATCTACCATCCATATTGCACTTGTATCACCATCTCTTCACCGAACTAGTGCACCTATACAACTTACCATTGTATTGGGTGTGTTGGGGACACAAGAGACTCTTTGTTATTTGGTTGCAGGGTTGTTTGAGAGAGACCATCTTCATCCTCGCCTCCCACGGATTGATAAACCTTAGGTCATCCACTTGAGGGAAATTTGCTACTGTCCTACAAACCTCCGTACTTGGAGGCCCAACAACGTCTACAAGAAGAAGGTTGTGTAGTAGACATCAAGCTCTTTTCTGGCGCCGTTGCCGGGGAGGTGAGTGCTTGAGGGTATAACTTTAGATCTTGCAATCAAATCTTTTTGTCTCTTGTTTTATCACTAGTTTAGTCTATAAAAGAAAACTACAAAAAATGGAATTAAGGGTGCCTCATATGCTTCATCTTTTTAATGTTTTTCGTGAAAATGATGGAAAGTAAAATTGTGCTCAAGTGCTAGAAGAAGAATGCATTAGAATGTTTGGCACTAAATCTTTGTATGATGAGCATGATTGCAATGTTGTTAGTATGAATTCTATGAATAACCATGATGCTAATGATATGCAAAGCCACAAGCTAGGGGAAGCTATGTTTGATGAAGATGATATTTTTTGTCCCCCATGTTTTGATGATAAAATTTATTATGATGAAAGCATGCCTCCTATTTATGATGATTATATTGATGAAAGTGGATTTGGAGAGGTCATGACTTTATTTAGTGATGAATTCACTATTTTGGAAGAGGTTCCAATTGATCATGAGAATAAAGTTGCTATCTATGATGATTATTGTGATGACATGTATGCTATATAGAATAATAATAACCATAAAACCTGTCATCATGATTTTAGTTTTCAATTGGATTATGCCTCACATGATAGTTATTTTGTTGAGTTTGCTCCCACTATTATTCATGAGAAGAAATTTGCTTATGTGGAGAGTAATAAAAATTATATGCTTGTAGATCATGAAAAGAATGCTTTATGTTTTGGTTATATTGTTGAATTCATTCATGATGATACTGAAAATTATTATGAGGGAGGAACATATGCTTGTAGGAATTGCAATAATATCAAGTTTCCTCTCTATGTGCTTAAAGTTATGCTTGTTTTGCCTTCCTATGCTAGTTGATTATTGTTCCCATAAGTTGTTTGCTCACAAAATCCCTATGCATAGGAAGTGGGTTAGACTCAAATGTGCTAGTCATATTATTCATGATGCTCTCTTTATGTTTGAATTCTTGTCTTTTATGTGAGCATCATTGAAATCATCATGCCTAGCTAGGGGCGTTAAACGTTAGCGCTTGTTGGGAGGCAACCCAATTTTATTTTTGTTCCTTGCTTTTTGTTCCTGTTTAGTAATAAATAATCTATCTTGCCTTTGGTTATATGTGGTTTTACGTTTTAATTAGTGTTTGTGCCAAGTAGAACCTTTGGGAGGACTTAGGTGAAGTCTTTATGATCTTGCTGTAAAAAACAGAAACTTTAGCGCTCACGAGATTAGCTACAACTTTTTACTGGAGAGTGCTATTTAGTTGATTATTTTTGCAGATGATTACTAGGAAAATTCCTCAGGTCCACCAAGTTGTTTCAGAATTTTTGGAGTTACATAAGTATTCGAATGATAAATATTACTACAGACTATTCTGTTTTTGACAGATTCTGTTTTCTATGTGTTGTTTCTTATTTTGATGAATCTATGAGTAGTATCGGAGGGTATGAACCATAGATAAGTTGGAATACAGTAGATATTACACCGATATGAATTTAGAATGAGTTCACAACAGTACCTAAGTGGTGATTTATTTTCTTATACTAACGGAGCTTACGAGTTTTCTGTTAAGTTTTGTGTTGTGAAGTTTTCAAGTTTTGGGTAAAGATTCGATGGAATTTGGAACAAGGAGTGGCAAGAGCCTAAGCTTGGGGATGCCCAAGGCACCCCATGGTAAATCCAAGGACACCAAAAAGCTAAAGCTTGGGGATGCCTTGGAAGGCATCCCCTCTTTCGTCCTCATCCATCGGTAACTTTACTTGGAGCTATATTTTTATTCACCACATGATATGTGTTTTGCTTGGAGCGTCTTGTATGATTTGAGACTTTGTTTTTTAGTTTGCCACAATCATCCTTGCTGTACACACCATTTGAGAGAGACACATATGATTCAGCATTTGTTAGTATACTCTATGTGCTTCACTTATACCTTTTGAGTTATATAGTTTTTGCTCTAGTGCTTCACTTATATCTCTTAGAGCACGGCGGTGGTTGTATTTTAGAAATTATTGATATATCATGCTTCACTTATATTATTTTGAGAGTCTTAAATAGCATGGTAATTTGCTTTTTCCATATTGAGTTCATTGAATATCATGAGAAGTTAGATACTTGATCAGTGTTTTGAGATATAAAGGTGGTAATATTAGAGTGTGCTAGTTGAGTAATTGTGAAATTGAGAAATACTTGTGTTAAAGTTGGCAAGTCCCGTAGCATGCACGTATGGTAAAAGTTGTGTAACAATTTTGACACACAGGTGTTCTTTTATTGCTTTCCTTATGAGTGACGGTCGGGGACGAGCGATGGTCTTTTCATGCCAATCTATCCCTCTAGGGGCATGCGTAGTAGTACTTTGCTTCAAGGGCTAATAAACTTTTGCAATAAGTATATGAGTTCTTTATGACTAATGTGAGTCCATGGATTATACGCACTCTCAACCTCCCACAATTTTCTAGCCTCTACAGTACGACACATTGTCCTTTCTCACCTTCAGAGTTGGTGCAAACTTCGCCGGTGCATCCAAAACCCGTGATATGATACCCTCTATCACACATAAGCCTCCTTATATCTTCCTCAAAACAGCCACCATACCTACCTATCATGGCATTTCCATAGCCATTCCGAGATATATTGCCATGCAACTTTCCACCGTTCCGTTTATTATGACACGCTTCATCATTGTCATATTGCTTTGCATGATCATGTAGTCGACATCGTATTTTGTGGCAAAGCCGCCATTCATAATTTTTTCATACATGTCACTCTTGATTCATTGCATATCCCGGTACACCGTCGGAGGCATTCACATAGAGTCATATTTTGTTCTAAGTATTGAGTTGTAAATAATAAAAGTGTGATGATCATCATTATTAGAGTATTGTCCCATGTGAGGAAAGGATGATGGAGACTATGATTCCCCCACAAGTCGGGATGAGATTCCGGACTAAATTAAAAAAATAAAAAATAAAGGAAGGCCAAAGAAAAAAAAAGAAGGCCCAAAAAAAGAGAAAAAGAAAAAAAAGAAAAAAAGGAAAAAAATGAGAGAAAAAGAGAGAAGGGACAATGTTACTATCCTTTTTTCACACTTGTGCTTCAAAGTAGCACCGTGATCTTCATGATAGAGAGTCTCCTATGTTGTCACTTTCATATACTAGTGGGATTTTTTCATTATAGAACTTGGCTTGTATATTCCAATGATGGGCTTCCTCAAAATGCCCTAGGTCTTCGTGAGCAAGCAAGTTGGATGCACACCCACTTAATTTCTTTTGTTGAGCTTTCATATATTTATAGCTCTAGATCGAACGGAAATAATAGCTTCATGTTATTTTACTACGGACTCTTGAATAGATCGATCAGAAAGGATAATTTTGAGGTGGTTTTGTACCCTACCATAATCTCTTCGTTTGTTCTCCGCTATTAGTGACTTTGGAGTGACTCTTTGTTGCATGTTGAGAGATAGTTACATGATCTAATTATGTTATTATTGTTGAGAGAACTTGCACTAGTGAAAGTATGAACCCTAGGCCTTGTTTTCTAGCATTGCAATACTGTTTACGCTCACTTTTATTACTAGTTACCTTGCTGTTTTTATATTTTCTGATTACAAAAACCTATATCTACCATCCAAATTGCACTTGTATCACCATCTCTTCGCCGAACTAGTGCACCTATACAATTTACCATTGTATTGGGTGTGTTGGGGACACAAGAGACTCTTTGTTATTTGGTTGCAGGGTTGTTTGAGAGAGACCATCTTCATCCTATGCCTCCCACGGATTGATAAACCTTAGGTCATCCACTTGAGGGAAATTTGCTACTGTCCTACAAACCTCTGCACTTGGAGGCCCAACAACGTCTACAAGAAGAAGGTTGTGTAGTAGACATCAGGCCCCCTTAAATAGGCACCCCCGAATCCAACTATCATGCCCACAAGTTGTGCTCAAGCGGTACTACCGGTTCTGGGAGCGGTACTACCGCTTAGCACAGTCAAAACAGCCCAACAAGGCAGAAAAACATGAGCTGTAGATCTGCCAGAGAGGTAGTACCACACGGGGGAGAGGTAGTACCGCTCGGGGAGAGCAATACTATGCTTGGAGAGGTACTACCGCTCAAGCGGAATGGGCAACAAAAGCATAAAAATAAGCGAAAGTGGAAGCGGTACTTGTCACCGGAAGTACCGCCTAAGAGATACTACTTCTCGGGTGAGAGGCACTACTGCTCTCTACTACCGCTCACGCTGAAAAACTGCCCAAGCAAAACAGAAGGAGTAAGAAAACTAGAGCTGCCATAACTCTCTGCATATGAGCTCTGAATTGAGCAAAATCAAACTTGTTAGATAGCTGACGACGAGTACTATCCAAACCGCCAATGATATAGTGAGAAGAGGCAGTAGAAAAATGCCCAATGATATAGAGATGCACTACTAGGGAAAACCTTATACACAGAATCTTAGCAGCAGCGTGGTTTAAAAACAAACGCTACTGCTACTTAGCAGTAGCGAGTGATGACCCACAAGTATAGGGGATCTATCGTAGTCCTTTCAATAAGTAAGAGTCTCGAACCCAACGAGGAGCAGAAGGGAATGATAAGCGGTTTTCAGCAAGGTATTCTCTACAAGTACTGAAATAAGTGGTAACAGATAGTTTTGTGATAGGATAATTTGTAATGAGCAACAAGTAACAAAAGTAAATAAAGTGCAGCAAGGTGGCCCAATCCTTTTGATAGCAAAGGACAATCCTGGACAAACTCTTATATGGAGAAAAGTGCTCCCAAGGACACATGGGAATTATCGTCAAGCTAGTTTTCATCACGTTCATATGATTCGCGTTCGGTACTTTGATAATTTGATATGTGGGTGGACCGGTGCTTGGGTGCTGTTCTTACTTGAACAAGCATCCCACTAATGATTAACCTCTATTTCAAGCATCCGCAACTACAACAAAAGTATTAAAGTAAACCTAACCATAGCATGAAACATATGGATCCAAATCAGCCCCTTACAAAGCAACGCATAAACTAGGGTTAAAGCTTATGTCACTCTAGCAGCCCATCATCTACTTATTACTTCCCAATGCCTTCCTCTAGGCCCAAATAATGGTGAAGTGTTATGTAGTCGACGTTCACATAACACCACTAGAGGATAGACAATATACATCTCATCAAAATATCGAACGAATACCAAATTCACATGACTACTAATAGCAAGACTTCTCCCATGTCCCCAGGAACAAATGTAACTACTCACAAAGCATATTCATGTTCATAATCAGAGGGGTATTAATATGCATAAAGGATCTGAACATATGATCTTCCACCAAATAAACCAACTAGCATCAACTACGAGGAGTAATCAACACTACTAGCAACCTACTAGTACCAATCCCGGACTTGGAGACAAGAATTGGATACAGGAGATGAACTAGGGTTTTGAGAGGAGATGGTGCTGGTGAAGATGTTGATGAAGATTGCCCTCTCCCGATGAGAGGAGTGTTGGTGATGACGATGGCGATGATTTCCCCCTCCCGGAGGGAAGTGTCCCCGGCAGAACAGCTCTACCGGAGCCCTAGATTGGTTCCGCCTCGTGGCGGCGGAGTTTCGTCCCGAAAGGTTGCCTATGATTTTTCCCTTGACGAAAGACTTCTTATAGCAGAAGATGGCCACCGAAGAGCCAACAGGGGGCCCATGAGGCAGGGGGCGCGCCCCCACTCTCGTGGCCAGGTGGGTCCCCCTCTGGCGTACTTCTTCTGCTCAATATTTTTTATTATTTGCAAAAATGACTTTCATGGAGTTTCATGACTTTTGGAGTTGTGCAGAATAGGTCTCTAATATTTGCTCCTTTTCCAGCCCAGAATTCCAGCTGCCGGCATTCTCCCTCCTTATGTAAACCTTGTAAAATAAGATAGAATAGGCATAAGTATTGTGACATAACGTGTAATAACAGCCCATAATGCAATCAATATTGATATAAAAGCATGATGCAAAATGGACGTATCAACTCCCCGAAGCTTAGACCTCGCTTGTCCTCAAGCGGAAGCCGATAACGTTAAATATGTCCACATGTTTAGAGGTAGAGGTGTCGATAAAAAAATACGGACATGAGGGCATCATGATTATTCTTATAACAGCAACATAGATGGGTATTGCCATATGATTTCTTATGCTCAAGTAATAATCTATTCACAATGTAAAAGTACGAATCAGAAACTTTATTGAGAACTAACAAACTATAATCTCAGTCATTGTAGCAATTGCAATTTATCATAACATCAGAAGGAGTCTATGTCAGATCTTTCTGGCAAGTCCACATACTCAACTATCATTTAGTCTTTCATAATTGCTAACACTCACGCAATACTTGTGGTTAAGGAGTTTTAATCAGACACAGAGAAAGATAGGGGCTTATAGTTTCGCCTCCCAACCTTTTACCTCAAGGGTAATGTCAACAATAACAACTCATGCTCCCCTATATCCAATTAGATATATCTATTAGGATCTTTCCAACATACTGTGCTTGCCAAAGGATAAAATGTAAAAAGGGAAAGGTGAAGATCACCATGACTCTTGCATAAGGTAGAAGGTAATAATAAAAGATAGGCCCTTCGCAGAGGGAAGCAGAGGTTGCCATGCGCTTTTAGGGTTGGATGCACAAAATCTTTGCGAAAGAACGTCACTTTATATTGCCCCTTGTGATATGAACCTTTATTATGCTGTCCATCGCTTTTATTTCTTCCACACCACAAGATCGTATAAATCTTATTTCCTCCACACCAATCAATCATACATATTTAGAAAGCAATTTTTATTGCTTGCACCGATGACAACTTACTTGAAGGATCTTACTCAATCCATAGGTAGGTATGGTGGACTCTCATGGCAAAACTGGTTCAAGGGTTTTTGGAAGCACAAATAGTATCTCTACTTGGTGCAGAGAATTTGGCTAGCATGAGGGGGAAAGGCAAGCTCAACATGTTGGATGATCCATGACAATATACTTTATCTCAGATATAAGAAAACATAACCCATTACGTTGTCTTCCTTGTCCAACGTCAACTCTTTAGCATGTCATATTTTAATGAGTGCTCACAATCATAAAAGATGTCCATGATAATATATTTATATGTGAAACCTCTCTTTCCTTATTACTTCCTATTAATTGCAACGATGACCAAAGCTATGTTTGCCAACTCCCGACAACTTATAATCATCATACTCTTTCTATGTGAAGTCATTACTCTCAATAAGATCAATATGAACTCTTTATTTCTTTTTATTCTTTTCTCTTTTCTTTTACTCACTCAAGATCATGGCAAAATAATCAAGCCCTTTACTCAACACTAATCTTTATTATATAGCTCACGGACTCGATTACATAGAGAGATCATAAAGCAAAAACTCAAAACTAGATCATGCCATAAACTTTATTCTACTAGATCAAGATACTACTAATAGGATCGAACTAAGAAAATGGTAAAGATAGGAGTGTGATGGTGATACGATACCGGGGCATCTCCCCCAAGCTTGGCAGTTGCCATGGGGAGTGCACATACCCATATGATTATGTCCCGTTTTTAGGAGGAGGTGATGATGGAGTTGTTGATGATAACAGTTGTGTCTTTAGCTTCTTCATATTGTAATTGAGTAGAGCAATTTTCTCCTTTAAATCATCGACCTCCGATTCCAGCTTCAAGATCTTGTCACATAAATCTCCTTCGCTTTTCTGCCGAAAACGAGAAGGAATAGATCGGTTGTTAGATAGTTTAGCCCTCTTAGGGAGACTAGATTTCTTAAACTTCGCGTGCATATCCCCAGGTTGAGGTAGAGGGACATCCTTCTCATCTGAGCTCGTCTCCTCCTTTCTCTTGGGTCATAGTCCTCTTTTTCTTTCGTAGTCCAACCACAATGCTCCACATCTCCATAGACCTTAGGATTTGCAAGGTAATCAGCCACATAACTTTCTCCTTCCGAATCCTGGGACGACATGTTGCTCTAATCTGCAGCAGGACAGCTCGAAACGAAAACAGAGGAAAATTGCGTGATACAGGAGTCAAAACCTTCGGGAGATTATATAATGAATTTTTACCAACCAAAACACGTATCGTGCAAGAAAACGTAGTCCGGAGAGCACACGAGGTGCCCACGAGGTAGGGGGCATGCCCAGTAGGGTAGGGCGCGCCCTCCACCCTCGTGGAGGCCTCGTGTCCTTCCCGGACTGCTTCTTATTTTCTATTTTTCTAAATATTCCAAAACGGAGAAATATTGCCTTAAAAACTGTTTTGGAGTCGGTTTACTTACCGTACCACATACCTATTCCTTTTCGGAGTCTGAAACATTCCGGAAAGTGTCCCTTATGTATTCCTCCGGGGTTACGGTTTCAATAACATTGGTTTCAACATTTATAGGATTACCTGAGATGTAATGCTTAATTCTTTGACCGTTCACCACCTTCGGATATGTGCCTTCGAAGTTGTTGATTTTTATGGCACCGGAACGATAGACTTCCTCGATAACGTAAGGGCCTTCCCATTTAGAGAGAAGTTTTCCTGCAAAAAAATCTTAAATGAGAGTTGTATAGCAATACATAATCACCTACATTAAACTCATGCTTTTATATCCTTTTGTCATGCCATCTTTTGACTTTTTCTTTAAACAACTTGGCATTTTCATAAGCTTGGGTTCTCCATTCGTCAAGTGAGCTAATATCAAATAACCTCTTCTCACCGGCAAGTTTGAAATCATAGTTGAGCTCTTTAATGTCCCAATATGTCTTATGTTCTAGTTCGAGAGGTAAGTGACATGCTTTTCCATAAACCATTTTATACGGAGACATACCCATAGGATTTTTATATGCAGTTCTATAGGCCCATAATGCATCATCAAGTTTCTTGGACCAATTCTTTCTAGACCTATTGATAGTCTTTTGCAAAATTAATTTGAGCTCTCTATTACTCAATTCTACTTGACCACTAGATTGTGGGTGTTAAGGAGATGCAATTCTATGATTAACATCATACTTAGCAAGCATTTTATGGAAAGCACCATGAATAAAATGTGAACCACCATCATTCATTAAATATCTAGGGACTCCAAACCTTGGAAAAATAACTTCTTTAAGCATCTTAATAGAAGTGTTATGATCAGCACTACTAGTTGGAATAGCTTCTACCCACTTAGTAACGTAATCAACAGCAACTAAAATATGTGTATATCCATTAGAGGCAGGAAAAGGTCTCATATAATCAAAGCCCCAAACATCAAGTGGTTCAATAACAAGTGAATAGTTCATAGGCATTTCTTGACGTCTACTAATATTACCGATTCTTTTACATTCACCACAAGATAAGACAAACTTACGGGCATCCTTGAAGAGAGTAGGCCAATAAAAACCGGATTGCAATACCTTATGTGTAGTTCTATCTCCAGCGTGGTGCCCTCCATAAGCCTCAGAGTGACACTTGGGTAGGATCTGTTCCTGTTCATGCTCAGGTACACAACGTCTAATAACACCATCTACTCCTTCTTTATAAAGATGTGGGTCATCCCAAAAGTAATGTCTCAAATCATAGAAAAACTTTTTGTTTTGCTGGAATGTGAAACTAGGTGGTATGAATTTAGCAACGATGTAATTAGCATAATTAGCATACCATGGAGTAGTACGAGAAGCATTTATGACATTTAATTGCTCATCAGGAAAGCTATCATCAATAGGTATTGGGTCATCAAGAATAATTTGATATGTGGGTGGACCGGTGCTTGGGTGCTGTTCTTACTTAAACAAGCATCCCACTTATGATTAACCTCTATTGCAAGCATCCGCAACTACAACAAAAGTATTAAAGTAAACCTAACCATAGAATGAAACATATGGATCCAAATCAGCACCTTACGAAGCAACGCATAAACTAGGGTTTAAGCTTCTGTCACTCTAGCAACCCATCATCTACTTATTACTTCCCAATGCCTTCCTCTAGGCCCAAATAATGGTGAAGTGTTATGTAGTCGACGTTCACATAACACCACTAGAGGATAGACAACATACATCTCATCAAAATATCGAACAAATACCAAATTCACATGACTACTAATAGCAAGACTTCTCCCATGTCCTCAGGAACAAATGTAACTACTCACAAAGCATATTCATGTTCATAATCAGAGGGGTATTAATATGCATAAAGGATCTGAACATATGATCTTCCACCAAATAAACCAACTAGCATCAACTACAAGGAGTAATCAACACTACTAGCAACCTACTAGTACCAATCCCGGACTTGGAGACAAGAATTGGATACAAGAGATGAACTAGGGTTTTGAGAGGAGATGGTGCTGGTGAAGATGTTAATGAAGATTGCCCTCTCCCAATGAGAGGAGCGTTGGTGATGACGATGGCGATGATTTCCCCCTCCCGGAGGGAAGTGTCCCCGGCAGAACAGCTCTGCCGGAGCCCTAGATTGCTTCCGCCAAGGTTCCGCCTCGTGGCGGCGGATTTCATCCTGAAAGGTTGCCTATGATTTTTCCCTTGATGGAAGACTTCTTATAGCAGAAGATGGCCACCGGAGAGCTAATAGGGGGCCCACGAGGCAGGGGGCGCGCCCTGGGGGGTAGGGCGCGCCCCCACCCTCGTGGCCAGGTGGGTCCCCCTCTGGCGTACTTCTTCCACTCAATATTTTTTATTATTTCCAAAAATGACTTTCGTGGAGTTTCAGGACTTTTGGAGTTGTGCAGAATAGGTCTCTAATATTTGCTCCTTTTCCAGCCCAGAATTCCAGCTGCCGGCATTCTCCCTCCTTATGTAAACCTTGTAAAATAAGAGAGAATAGGCATAAGTATTGTGACATAACATGTAATAACAGCCCATAATGCAATAAAAATTGATATAAAAGCATGATGTGAAATGGACGTATCAGCGAGCTTCAGGAAACCGCACTACTAATAGCTCAGTAGCAGTAGCGCTCTAGGTGAAATGAGCTATAATTGCCATGGCGTTGCCCCCAGGCTAGATATAGTAGTAGCGCCCTTCTCCTGGACGCGCTACTGCTAATGTACTTAGTAGCAACGTTCTTCTTCAAAACTCGCTGCTGCTAAGTATCACCGCAACTAATTAAGTTTAGTCCCATACTGCTAAGTGAAAAAGGTGTTTACCACCTTAAATATGTTACTTGTCAAACTATCTCGAGCACTGTGTCTTCATTGAACTATATGTGTAGGATTTGTGGCTGCAATATGAATCCTCGCCTGTACCTATATAGGTACAATGAGGATTCATGTTGACTATTTAGATTCTACACAAAAAGATTAATGATGACCAATGTATATTTTTGATGTTTTTACATTGCTTAGACTTATAGCGTTTTTCCAGGACAAAGCGCTACTGATATTGGGATAAGCAAAAGAAATAACTGCTTCCATTAGCAGTAGCGTTTTTCTCTAAAACGCGCTATAGCTAAATTAGCTATAGCGCTTTTCCTAATGAGCGCTACTGCTAGTTTGACTTAACCACCCGCGGGCTCAAAATTTTGCCAAGTCCCTCCTTTCTCCCCCTGTTCCCCTACTCCTCTGTCGCCGCCGCCCGAGCCCGAGCCCGAGCCTGCCATCACCGCCGCCGCCCGAGGCCGCCCTCAACCTCGCCACCGCCACCCGCCGCCGCCCTTGACCTCACCGTCGCCGCCCTCGACCTCACCGCCGCCGCCCTTGACCTCACCGTCGCCGCCCGAGCCCGCCCAGGACCGCCGCCTCCCGATCCTGAGCCCGCCATCGCCGCCCCTACCTCCGTCGCCGAGCACCTCCCCGCCACCGTCTCTCCCCTCTCTGTAAGCCCCCACCCCTCCTCCACCCCCCTCTCTCTGCTTAGTTAGTAGATGTTTTATAGTAGTAGTAGATGTTAATTTAGGGTTCATAGATAATGATTTTTAGTAGTAGTAGATGTTAATTACTAGGGCGGTATGGTTAATAGTAGATGTTTTTTACTATTGTATAATGTAGTTTATTTTACTGTTTTTAGTAAGTGTTTAAAATAATTAGTACGTAAATTAATAAACTAGTTGAACTAGTTTAGTTTTAGTTGAACTAGTTTAGTAAGTAAATTAATAAACTAGTTGAATTAATATAACTAATGTATTTTTAGTAAGGAAATTAATATAACTAGTTGAACTACTTTACTTTTAGAAAGAACTAGTTTTTTTCTATTTATAGTAAGTTTATATTTAGTAAGAACTAGTTGAATTAATAGAACTAGTTGAACATGTCATATTTGTTGTTATTTTTTTAGTTTAAGCAATTATTCGGGATGTATTAGTGATAGCTTATAGGGTTTTTGTTTTTGCAGAAATCAAGGAGCCCCTCCATCATCCCCGCCGTCATCCCCGTCACCGACCCCCTCCGACCTCGAGGTGAGACCAGCCAAATCTCCATGTCAATATGAGTCCTATAAGATATGATGTAGATAAAAACATGTATATCTTGTGTTGCTCAAATAGGATATGTGGTTGCCCAAGTGGCCGGTCATGTTCAGGTTACACCTCCGAGTGGCCTATGTTTTGCCGGAGTGTTGATTAATTTCTGTTCCGGCAAATTTCAGGCGCTCAATATGTCCCTTTTTAGCAAAGGTCATGCCGGAATTTTCCGTGAATTTTGGCATGAATTGTGCTAGAATATGTAGGAAATGTCGAGTGGCCTGGATTTTCTTGAAAAATAATTAAACGACATTTCGGGTTGAATTTAAATCTGTCGAGGCCGAAGAATCCCGACTATTGTCGTGGGGGTCGTTTCTCCTTCTTCTCCTTGTGCTAGACCTTTATTATTATGCACTAGGGGAAGGAGGAGTAACGACCATCACCGACGGTTGCAAATGTCAGAGAGGAATCAGTGAGGGAGAGTCTCCACAATATATGAGAGGATGAAGAATCCCGACTGTTGTCGTGGGGGTCGCTTCTCCTTCGTTCCCGTGTGCTAGACAATTTGGTGTAATGCACTCGAGAAGGAAAGGAGGAGCGACCATCACCAATGGTCGAATGTATACACCATGTGAGCTGAGAGTTTTCAAGAAAAGACTCGACAAACCAATAGTCAACCCGTGATGAATAATAATGATGTAATTTAGGTTTTTTAGTACTGCTACCTCTTGAGCACTGCGTTGGTTTTCCCTTGAAGAGGAAAGGGTGATGCAGTAAACTAGTGTAAGTATTTCCCTCAGTTTTTGAGAACCAACGTATCAATCCAGTAGGAGATCACGCACGAGTCCCTCGTACCTACACAAACAAATAAGAACCTCGCAACCAACGCGACAAAGGGGCTGTCAATCCCTCAACGGTCACTTACGAGAGTGAGATCTGATAGATATGATAAGATAATATTTTTGGTATTTTTATGATAAAGAGAAATAAAGATGCAAAGTAAAGTAAAAGGAAAAATCAATAACTAAGTGTTGGAAGATTAATATGATGGAAAATAGACCCGGGGGCCATAGGTTTCACTAGTGGCTTCTCTTGAGAGCATAAGTATTACGTGGGTGAACAAATTACTGTTGAGCAATTGATAGAATTGAGAATAGTTATGAGAATATCTAGGTATGATCATGTATATAGGCATCACGTCCGTGACAAGTAGACCGACTCCTGCCTGCATCTACTACTATTACTCGACACATCGATCGCTATCCATCATGCATCTAGAGTATTAAGTTCATAAGAACAGAGTAACGCTTTAAGCAAGATGACATGATGTAGAGGGATAAACTCATGCAATATGATATAATCCCCATATTGTTATCCTCGATGGCAACAATACAATACGTGCCTTGCTGCCCCTGCTGTCACTGGGAAAGGACACCGCAAGATTGAACCCAAAGCTAAGCACTTCTCCCATTGCAAGAAAGATCAATCTAGTAGGCCAAACCAAACTGATAATTCGAAGAGACTTGCAAAGATAACCAATCATACATAAAAGAATTCAGAGGAGATTCAAATATTATTCATAGATAAACTTGATCATAAACCCACAATTCATCGGTCTCAACAAACACACCGCAAAAGAAGATTACATCGAATAGATCTCCATGAGAATCGTGGAGAACTTTGTATTGAGATCCAAAGAGAGAGAAGAAGCCATCTAGCTAATAAACATGGACCCGAAGGTCTGAGGTAAACTACTCACACATCATCGGAGAGGCTATGGTGTTGATGTAGAAACCCTCCGTGATCAATGCCCCCTCCGACGGAGCGCCGGAAAAGGCCCCAAGATGGGATCTCACGGGTACAGAAGGTTGCGGCGGTGAAATTAGTTTTTCGGCTCCGTATCTGGTAGTTTGGGGTACGTAGGTATATATAGGAGGAAGAAGTACATCGGTGGAGCAACGTGGGCCCCATGAGGGTGGAGGGCGCGCCCCAGGGGTAGGCGCGCCTCTGTAACATCCCAAAATTCTAAATTTTGCAATGTTATGATAAATAGATAGATTTGATTGATTGTTGGATTGTTTGACTGAAAGTGAGTGAAATTCGAAACTTTTTGAAAGTTAAATGAGAGGGAATAAAAGGACTTTCCCAAACTTTCACTTTGCATTTTATGATCTCCGTGAATTCAAATTCTTTTCACCACGAAAAACCCTGGAGAGAAGATGACATGACTTCTTCCATTTATTTAAATGACAAGGGGTGTTGAAAATATTTGAATTGCATTTGAAGATATTTCTAATTTTGAAACTTTATGCAACTCAATGATTTTCACGAGAGAAGATAAAATGACTTCTTCAAATTATATGAAATATGAGTTGGGAGCTTCAAAGAATTAAATTCAAAGTTCTTTTGAATTTATTTTAAATTTGGAGTTATTTGAGTTTTATTCAAATTATATTTCTCCAAAAATAAAATATATGAAAATTAGGGTAACATGATTCCCTACAACAGAAAATTGGAGAAAAATTAATTTGAAACCATTTTGGTATTTTTAAAATGATCTTTGGTGGGTTTTATTGAATTAGTAGCATTGTTTGATTTATTGGAATTTTTTTAGATTTTATTTAAATTTATAAAAATGTTCATGTTGTAGAAAATCTTTTTATGCAAATTTTGATATATTATATGCCTATATAGTATTTTATGTTTTATGTTTTTATTTTTCTTGTTGTCTGGAAAATGTAAAAAAAAAAACCCGACGATTTCTACACTTCTACGCGTTGTTTATATTGCCATGCTATGCTCGTAGACGTGGATTGGGTTTTGAGAGTATCCATGACAGATATGAGATTGTTAATTAATGGTTTATTTAAGGTGGCAACTTAAACACACATCTGGGTGGATTGAGGTACCTGGGTATTCCAGGATTGCCTGTCTAGGTACCTGGGTACTCCAGGATTGCCTGTTTTTTATGGACCGCCACCCAGGCTCAAAGGGATCATGAGATTATTCATACTAGAAACTTCCGTGTGCAGCCACAAGCCATTATGGGCTCTGACATAGCTGATTAAGTCGTGCGAACTCTTACAGTGGTAGACTAGCGGATGTAGGGGATGTAGGTTGGTACGGTCTATCACATCCTAAGGTGCTAGCGCTTCTGAAAGACTATGCCTCGGTCATCCGTTTCTCAAAAACCATGCAGTGCGAGAAATCCAACGGAGGCGATCGAGTCTTGTGGGGAAAAGTGCGCAAACCTCTGCAGAGTGTACAAACTAATCATGATTAGCCGTATCCCCAGTTATGGACAATTTGAGTATTTAGTTCTTGGATTATCCTGTTGATCTCATCACGTTACTTAATTTATTTTGTTGGGTTCTAATGATGATGCTTAACTGGGATTGAGAATGCTGTCAACCATTCTCAATGTTTAACAACCACCATGATAGTTAAATAAATTTATTCCTTTGCAATAGGGAAAAAATTGGCTTTTCGCAAAAACATTATAACCATAGAGCTTTTCCACCAGCCATATATGCATGTAGTGATAGCCATTGTTCATCATTTTCTCTATGGTGTGAATTTGCCAGTACATTCAATGTACTGACCCGTTTCGGGATGCAACGTCTCATGTTGCAGGTTTCTTACGACGAGTAAGTGATACATTAGGGTTACGATTTCTACACTCAACTTTGCCGTTGGTGTTGATGGGAATCCACAACCTTGTTGCTTCCGCTATATGGATTGAGGTAATAGTATTTACGTTACTTTATACATGTGATTTACCTCTGTTATAAATCCTTCGAGTACTGTATGTGTCAGCATACCGATCCAGGGATGACACTTAAGCACAGAGACTTGATCCATTCAGGTCGGGTCGCTACAAGATGGTATCAGAGCACATGTTGACTGTAGGACGTGGCCCTAGAAACTGGCAAGCCCATAGGAAAGATTTTCTCTACAACTTATTTTTCAAAAAGATCTTTTACCTCTCTTCTCTTCTGAGCTTATTCAAATATTCCCTTTTAGTGAGACCATACCCTTTTCCCCCTTTTGACCACTCGAAGATTCGACTGATGAGACCACTCGGAGAAGTACAAGATATCGGACAACTAAGACCATTCGGAATGAAGAGGATTTTACCATACATTATGATAATGGAAACTACAGTGGTTGAAGACTCCAAAGACTATGAGAATTTGAAGGCTTTGAAGAATTTCCAGATTTGTATGACCTAGGAAGGCACCCCTTATGGAACTTGGCAAACTATGGAAGTTGTCAATACCCGAGATCAAGGTGTATCGGAGAAAGACCGGAGCATGGAGCATTAGAACTCAAAAGTTTTGTCAAGAAACCCTAAGGCAGGAGATATCAACTATGGAGAGATAGCTCATGGAAATGACAAGAGCAGAAACACAGCTATCCATGAGGTTATCGCCTGCTTATGCTATTGTCACCGTAACTATGGAGAGATAGCTTATGCTATTGTATCGGAGAAAGACCGGAGCATGGAGCATTAGAACTCAAAAGTTTTGTCAAGAAACCCTAAGGCAGGAGATATCAACTATGGAGAGATAGCTCATGGAAATGACAAGAGTAGAAACACAACTATCCATGAGGTTATCGCCCGCTTATGCTATTGTCACTGTGCTGGGTTAAGCATGCATATGCATGGAAGGATTGGATGGTAGAAGACTGATGGAGCATCTATCAGCAATATAAAGTTTTATCGTTAGCCGGTGTATCACCAGGATCTAGAGTGTTACATCAAGAAGTTTTTAGATGGACCTTCAGAAGCCGTATTTGACAAGGAAGCATTCCGTGAAGAACTTAGGACCAGAAGTTGAAAGCAGCCAAGCTAGAGAAGTAAAACCTTGAGATACAGGAGATTCGTCAGGAACTGAAGGACAGTAGGACCATGGTTCATGCCAAGGATGTTGAAACCCAGAAGTTTGGAACACAACTATAGAAATATTAAAGGATGTCACTAGAGACTTCGCGTCAACAGAAATCCGGCAGAGGAACTTGAGAAGGACAAGCATGATCGGAAGAAGCCGTTGGAGGCAGGAACAAGACTGGAAGAGTTTGATGACTTTGAAGATTTTATTGACCATTAGAAGACCAAACCCCTGTTATATACCTGCGTTAGATGCGACGATTGTGAGCTGTCATTTGTTTGATGTTTTCCGACAGCCACAATAAAAATCTGCCTTTTCAAAACTTTTGTTTGTATTGTGTGCATCTCTCTCTATCTCTCTTATCCCACCCCAAACCCATGGACCCAATAGAGGATGAATGGAGATGAGTAAATATTTTCTAGACCGATGCGTCAGTTGAGACGGACCAATAGATTCAGGACATGGAAGATCATATGTAGAATAACACTATAGTCGGAAAGGATATGACCCAGCATGCTCTTGAGTGCTTTGAAACAGTTGCTGCTACTTGGTGGAGGATGTACCAAACCATCCATGGATGGAAAAGAGTAACCACTTGGGAAGAATTTAAGTTGACTCTGTTAAAATCTCGGCTTGTGTCCCAGAAGTTGAAGCCTTATGGAAATAATTTGGAGAAACCTGGTACATGCTAGCTTTGTGGAGAAATAGGACACAACCATAAAGAACACCAGGATGAATACCCTCATAAGTGGGGGATTACCAAAGGAGTTAGCCGAGTGTCTCAGGGAACTTTGGTTGGAGATTGTTCCCAAAGGTTTTGTTGCAGCAATGGAAGTTTAGTCTACATTGTTGGGAAAGATACGTGAAGCTCAGAAGGATGACAAGGACATTACTGAGGTAAAAGAGAGGATGAGCAAAGGAAAGGCCAAAGGTTTCGTAAGGATGAGCACGACACCTTATGATTCAAGGACCGTGTATATGTGCCCAATAATGTAAAGATCCGGAAGTTAATACTCAGGAGGCTCATGGCTCACCATACTGTACACCCCGGAAACACCAAGATGTATTTGGATTTAAAGGAGTGTTTCTGGTGGACTTGTAAGAAGAAGGATATTGCGGAGTATGTAGTCGTAAGTGATGTATGCCAGAGGGTAAAGACAGAGCATCAGAAGCCAGCCGGATTACTACAGCCTATGCCGACACTCGAATGGAAGTGGGATAAGCTTGGCATGGATTTCATTACCGGATTTCCCAGAACCCGATCGGGATATGATTCTATCTGGGTAGTAGTTGATTCGCTGGACCAAAGTGGCTCACTTTATCCCAGTGAAAACCACCTATACAAGTGCGAAGTTGGCCAAGATATATTTGACCAGGATCGTATGTCTGCATGGAGTTCCGAGGACCATTGTATCAGATAGAGGAACACAGTTTACCTCAAAGTTTTGGAATCAGCCGCACCAGACTTTGGGTACTAGGCTAGAGTTCATTACAGCCTTTTATCCGCAGACAGATAGATAGACCGAGAGAGTTAATCAGATTCTGGAGGACATGTTGAGAGCGTGTGCGCTAGATTATGGATCTAGTAGGGATGATAATCTACCTTACGCGGAGTTCTCATACAACAACAGTTACCAAGCCAGTTTGAAGATGGCCCCTTTTGAAGCTTTGTATGGGAGAAGGAGCCAGACACCGTTGATGCACTACTAGGGAAAAGGCTAGCAGCAGCGCGGGTTTTATACCTATCAGTAGCGCGGGGTGGTGCGCTACTGATAAGGCGCTACAGCTAACGAATAGCAGTAGCGTGCCTCCACCCACGCTACTACTAAATCGAATTAGTAGTAGCGAGTTCAAGGAGGAGCACTGCTGGTAATTAGTAGTAGCGCTTCTCTCTGCCCGCGCTGCTACTATTATTTCGTATTTTATTTCTTTTTTATTTCATGTTGTATTCGTACACCTTTACACAAGTTTTCATACAACAGGAATTTACAAAAATAATTTACATCATAATGAGTTATTACATCACGGGGTGAAAGAACCGTGTGGACTAGTTTCAAGTGGACGGACATCCACTTGAAACTAATCCGCGATTCTTTCACCCAATGATATAATAAAATCATCATCATCATCATATCATTAACAACTTATCATCATCATCATCATATCATTGGTCACTAGTCGTAATCACAAGTACTCCTCACATCTTCAAATCTAACACATTGTATCACATAATAAACATATTGTACCTCATAGGACCTACTACATTCTCTTAGGACCTACTATATTCTCTAAGGTAAAATAGCAAAAAAACAAGATAGCCCCTGGCTCTCCATTATGGAGAATGCAGATTATACTGTCTCCAATTCTTGCCTTTTGCTAAATGTTGCTTCCAAGAACCTCCTTATGAACGTCCAAACATTTTTTCCACTCTTTGATTAGCATGTGTTCACCGGTTTCAGAAATTCGATATGCATAGGTGAGATCCGTAGGATGACCTGGCTGTAGGTTCAGAACTTCAAGGCGACCATTGTAATACATCAGATGAGGCACACAATCCATCGGGATTTTCTGTTGAAAAACATAGTAATAACTTCGTAGTTAGCAATGATGTACTAGTTTTAGAAGTATGCAAAAGATGCACAGATGTCGTAATAGTAAAAGATCTTACCAGGGTATCTCCATAGAAGTTATCTTGGTTCAACACGTGCAGTAGTGGCACGTATTCACCATAATTTGGAGGAGTTCAATAATAGGCATTGTAATTCTCAAAAAAAGTACAATAAGCAATCAGATGATTTTTCTCCTTATAAGTTAATTCGGAGCCATCAGTGTAGTGGGTTTTGTCTACCAACTTCTGCACATTCTTTGAAGATTCAAAATAAGCTGTCAATGGAAATAAGCTGTCAACTATTTTGAAATAAACAATATAAATTAGTTAATAACTATGTTTGACAAACTCACATTGCGGTAGAATCGGAAGCGTATCAACAAGGACCCAAATGTCCATATTGTCTTGCTCGATGTCAGGATCACCAAGATCCACGGTGACAATCATACCCTCATAAAAACCATACATTTTGCAAAGTGCTTCCCAATTTTGGCAACCAAAATGGGTTACGCTCTGAGAATTGTACAGATTTACTTCAAAATCGATATCATGATGGGTCCTTAGGTGTATTTTCTTTGTTTGAAAATTTTCATGGTCTTCAAAACCCATCCTCTCCAAGACATAGCGTCTTGCATGGCATGGGATAAGCTAGTCGAATTGTAAAAGATGAAAATTAGACGTTGAAATAGTTGAAGTCGTGCTTAATTACAAAAAAAACACTTGTCGTTGTTGCGTAACGTTTCAACATCGAAGGACTCCTCGAGCTTAATGCTGAAGCGCCGATCTTCATCCAGCTGAACGAACCTGTCGCACATACCTCGATCATCATGGCACCAGCTGCACTCCCCCGGGAGACTGTCGTCGTCCGAGTACGACATTTCCTACGTTCATAATTCAAAGATTAAACTTGTACATATTCTAGCACAAGTCATGCCAGAATTCACGGAAAAATCCGGCATGACCTTTGCTAAAAAAGGACATATCGAGCGCCTGAAATTTGCCGGAACGGAAATTAATCAACACTCCGGCAAAACATAGGCCACTCGGAGGTGTAACCAAAACATGAAATAATTGCTTAAACTAAAAAATAACACCAAATATGGCATGCTCAACTAGTTCTATTAATTCAACTAGTTCTATTAATTCAACTAGTTCTTACTAAATATAAACTTAGTATAAAAAGAAAAAAACTAGTTCTTTCTAAAAATGAAGTAGTTCAACTAGTTATTAATTTACTTACTATACTAGTTCAACTAAAACTAAACTAGTTCTATTAATTCAACTAGTTCTTACTAAATATAAACTTACTATAAATAGAAAGAAACTAGCACATCTACTACTACTAATTAACATCTAACTACTACATCTACTACTAATTAACATGTACTACTGCTAATTATACAACTAGTTTACCATCACTACTAGTAATTAATATCCACTACTTCTAAAAATCATTATCTATGAACCCTAAATTAACATCTACTACTACTAAAATCATCTACTAACTAAGAAAAGAGAGAGAGGGGGTGGGGGAGGGGTGGGGGGCTTACAAAGGGAGAGACGGTGGCGGGGAGGTGCTTGGCGACGGAGGGGCGGCGAGGGCGGACTCGGGATCGTGAGGGCGGCGGTCCTGGGCGGCGGGCTCGGTCGAGGGCGGCGGCTGTGAGGTCGAGGGCGGCGACAATGTGGTCGAGAGCGGCGGCGGTGAGGTTGAGGGCGGGCGACGGCGGCGGCGGTGAGGGCACGCGCGCTCGGGCTCGGGCGGCGGCGATAGGGAGTAGGGGAACAGGCCGATGGGGGAAAGGAGGACTTAGCGAAATTTTGATGTGTGTGTGTGTGTGGGGGGGGGGTGGTTAACTCGAACTAGCAGTAGCGCACGTACAGTAAACGCGCTATAGCTGCTTATCTACAGCGCGTTTTAGGGAAAGCTGCTACTGCTAATGGAAGCAGTTATTTCTTTTGTTTAGTAAAAACATCAAAAATATACATTGGTCATCATTGATTTTTTGTGTATAATCTAAATAGTCAACATGAATCCTCACTGTACCTGTATAGGTACAGGCGAGGATTCATATTGCATCCACAAATCATACACATATAGTTCAATGAAGACCAAGTGCTCGAGATAGGTTGAGAAGCAACATATTTAAGGTGGTAAACACCTTGTTCGCTTAGCAGTATGGGACTAAACTTAATTAGTTGCGGTCATACTTAGCAACAACGAGTTTTGTGCAAAACCGCTGCTACTAAGTTCTTTAGCAGTAGCGCGTCCACGGGAAGGGCGCTACTACTATATCTAGCCTGGAGGCAACACCGTGGCAATTATAGTAGTAGCGCTCTTTTCACCTATAGCGCTACTGCTACTCAGTCATTAGCAGCGCTCTTTTCTAAAGCTCGTTGCTGCTAATTAGCAGCAGCGCCTGTTTTTAGACCGCGCTGCTGCTAATATTCTGTGTATAAGGTTTTCCCTAGTAGTGATGTGGGATGAAGTTGGAGACCGTCAGTTGTTTGGACCAAATGTGATCAACGAGTTAGAAGAAAATGTTAAGTTGATTCGAGATAGACTGAAGGTAGCTCAGTCCAGGCAGAAGAGTTATGCAGACTCAAAAACGCAAGGAGGTAGTCTATGAAATTGGAGACAGAGCATGTCTTCGTGTGTCCCCTCTGTGAGGAATTTAATGAATTAGAGTTAAGGGAAAGTTAGCCCCGAGAATTGTAGGACCATACGGAGTTTTGGAGCGTATGGGAGAAGTGGCCTACAAGTTGGAATTACCCGAAGGACTGTCAGGAGTTCATGATGTGTTTCACGTTTCCCAGTTGAAGAAGTGCCATGCAGAGATGGCCAATATTCCCCTGTAAGGACGCTTGACCCTGGAAAGGATAATGATGTTCCACGAAGTGGAGTATGGACTTCATAAGTATAAGTTTTTATCTCGGTATGAGGGATATCCCACGAGGATGAAGAGATGAAGTACTATTGGATATAAAGGAGATATGATGTTGGTATATGGATCAATGGAAATTCCATGATGAGTCTGAGTAATCATGTCCTAGTTTGGTGCCAATAGAAGGAAGGAAGATAGTACAATTGGATGGATTTAAGAATGCTAGGAAGTTGGAAGTTGGAATAATGATCAGTTGCCCGATGATAAGTTCAAGGACTACAAGTGATGAGATGGGCCATAACCCACAGGCCCCATGACCTGCCAAGAAGCAAGCACACTCTTGCTGAAGGAAAAACCCTGGAAGAAGTTACGATTTTATCGACAGACGATCTTATAGTAGTTACGCAAAACCTGAGAGTTGTGAAGGAATGATAGATGTTTGTTTGTCTTGCAGAATCAATGGATTTATCCGAACCTAGTTCGTCGACAAGAGAAATTCTGCAATGCTTGTGAGGATGACCGAGTGTTAGAATGCGAGATTCGCTAAACTGTATACAAGGTAATGATTTGGGTGCGGAATGGATTGATCACCATACCAACTTACTCTTATTATTCGCTTTGCTATATGAGATGGTAAATCTGAGTGACTTACCTATAGTAGAGTGACGACGATCAAAACCTTGTTTAAACCTTAGAATGGTATAAGAAATTTTCCCCTTGTACAAGGCAGTTTTTGCCAACCGTAGGTTATACGGTGAGGATCAACCCAGACCCATTTCCTGCAGGAGAAACCATAAATTGTTGACCACCATGAGATATCGATAGTTGTTTAGTTTTGGCGCCAGACCCGTCAGCTAAGAAGACCCAATCTCGGAATAACCTTACCAAGAGGAAAGGACAGAAGAATTAAGGAAAAGGTTATGCCACTACCGGAAAAGCCCAGAGAAGGAATTTTCCAGAGGATCTGAGAAGACCGACACTGTCAAGAATAAGGATGGAGTATATGAGTTTTGATAGAACCGTAACCATGTTTCTAAGGGTGGTAGCATCCCAGACCCCCTGAGATGACCGATTGATTTTGAGAAGACCCCAAACCTAACCTTTTTCTTTCTAGCCTCTCCGAATCTCGAGGACGAGATTCATTTTAAGGGTGGTAGGTTTGTAACATCCCAAAATTCTAAATTTTGGAATGTTATGATAAATAGATAGATTTGATTGACTGTTGGATTGTTTGACTGAAAGTGAGGGAAATTCGAAACTTTTTGAAAGGTAAATGAGAGGGAATAAAAGGACTTTCCCAAACTTTCACTTTGTATTTTATGATCTCCGTGAATTCAAATTCTTTTCACCACGAAAAACCCTGGAGAGAAGATGACATGACTTCTTCCATTTATTTAAATGACAAGGGGTGTGGAAAATATTTGAATTGCATTTGAAGATATTTCTAATTCTGAAACTTTATGCAACTCAATGATTTTCACGAGAGAAGATAAAATGACTTCTTCAAATTATATGAAATATGAGTTGGGAGTTTCAAAGAATTAAATTCAAAGTTCTTTTGAATTTATTTTCAATTTGGAGTTATTTGAGTTTTATTCAAATTTTTTTTCTCCAAAAATAAAATATATGAAAATTAGGGTAACATGATGCCCTACAATAGAAAATTGGAGAAAAATAAATTTGAAACCATTTTGCTATTTTTAAAATGATTTTTGGTGGGTTTTATTGAATCAGTAGCATTGTTTGATTTATTGGAATTTTTGTCCATTTTATTTAAAGTTATAAAAATGTTCACGTTGTAGAAAATCTTTTTCTGCAATTTTTGATATATTATATGCCTATATAGTATTTTATGTTTTATGTTTTTATTTTTCTTGTTGTCCGGAAAATGTTTAAAAAAACCCCGACGAACAGTGCCAGGCCAAAGCCCAGCACCGCTCCTCACCGCACAGGCCCACTGGCCTTTTGGCCCAGCCCCTCGCGCCGTCTCTCTCCCCGAGCAGGAGACCGGCCGGCGTACGCCGCCGCCGCCGTCGTGGCTGAGGAGGACTTCTCCTCCTGCCCCTTCCCCAAGTCGGTGCCACGCCTCCCCTCCGCCCTTAAATATCAGAGCCCCGGGACCCGTTTCCTCTCTCCTCCTCGTCCCGCTCGCGCCTCCGATTTAGTTGATTCTTTTTGCAAATCGAAGCTCTTGACCTAAACTTTCTAATAAGGCCAAATTCACGTAATTTTGGTACTGTTAGAAATTGTTTTATGTTGCAAGAGCTATTTGCTTGGTTTTGATGTTTTCCGAATCAACTTCTTCGATCTTTCTGGTCTTTTGAGTGATTGCTTATGTGTGGTTACTATTTCTTGCTTACGATAGATTGACCGGAGTGTGATGAGTAGAGCTATCAAGAGTTTTGAGTGCGAATCATCTTCATCGACATTGTAGGCAAGTTCACACTTTGATCATATCCCTTTCATACCCAGTTTTATGCATTAGTTTCACCCCTCAAACATTGCATGATTAGGATGTCATTAACATGTGGGTATTGGGAAGTAGTTGATGAGGTAGGAACCTATTGCCTTGTTATATCAAACCCTTGGGAGTTACTTCTACGCGTTGCTTATATTGCCATGCTATGCTCGTAGACGTGGATTGGGTTTTGAGAGTATCCATGACAGATGTGAGATTGTTAATTAATGGTTTATTTAAGGTGGCAACTTAAACACACATCTGGGTGGATTGAGGTACCTGGGTATTCCAGGATTGCCTGTCTAGGTACCTGGGTACTCCAGGATTGCCTGTTTTTTTATGGACTGCCACCCAGGCTCAAAGGGATCATGAGATTATTCATACTAGAAACTTCCGTGTGCAGCCACAAGCCATTATGGGCTCTGGCATAGCTGATTAAGTCGTGCAAACTCTTACAGTGGTAGACTAGCAGATGTAGGGGATGTAGGTTGGTACGGTCTATCACATCGTAAGGTGCTAGCGCTTCTGAAAGACTATGTCTCGTCCATCCGTTTCTCAAACACCATGCAGTGCGAGAAATCCAACGGAGGCGATCGAGTCTTGTGGGGAAAAGTGCGCAAACCTCTGCAGAGTGTACAAACTAATCATGCTTAGCCGTGTCCCCGGTTATGGACAATTTGAGTATCTAGTTCTTGGATTATCCTGTTGATCTCATCACGTTACTTAATTAATTTTGTTGGGTTCTAATGATGATGCTTAATTGGGATTGAGAATGCTATCAGCCATTCTCAATGTTTAACAACCACCATGATAGTTAAATAAATTTATTCCTTTGCAGTAGGGAAAAAATTGGCTTTTCGCAAAAACATTATAACCATAAAGCTTTTCCACCAGTCATATATGCATGTAGTGATAGCCATTGTTCATCATTTTCTCTATGGTGTGAATTTGCCAGTACATTCAATTGACTGACCCGTTTCGGGATGCAACATCTCATGTTGCAGGTTTCTTACGACGAGTAATTGACACATTAGGGTTACGATTTCTACACTCAACTTTGCCGTTGGTGTTGATGGGAATCCACAACCTTGTTGCTTCCGCTATATGGATTGAGGTAATAGTATTTACGTTACTTTATACATGTGATTTACCTCTGTTATAAATCCTTCGAGTACTGTGTGTGTCAGCATACCGATCCAGGGATGGCACTTAAGCACAGAGACTTGATCCATTCGGGTCGGGTCGCTACAGCCTCCTACCTCGTGCCCTCTTGGTTGCTTTCTTGACGTAGGGTCCATGTCCTCTGGATCATGTTTGTTTCGAAAATCACGTTCCCGAAGGTTTCATTCTGTTTGGACTCCGTTTGATATTCTTTTTCCGCGAAACACTGAAATAGGCAAAAAACAGCAATTTGGGTTGGGCCTCCGGTTAATAGGTTAGTCCCAAAAATAATATAAAAGTGTATAATAAAGCCCATTAAACATCCAAAACAGAATATATATTAGCATGGAACAACCAAAAATTATAGATACGTTGGAGACGTATCAAGTACATATATTTAATTGTACAAGTTAAATCTTTGAATTATGAACGTAGGAAATGTCATACTCGGACGATGAAAGTCTCCTGGGGGAGTGCAGCTGGTGCCACGACGATCGAGGTCTGTGCGACATGCCTCACCTGGATGAAGATCGGCGCTTCAGCATTAAGCTCGAGGAGACATTCGATGTTGAAACGGTACGCAACGACGACAAGTGTTTTTATTCGTAATTAAGCACGACTTCAACTATTTCAACGTCTAATTTTCATCTTTTACAATTCGACTAGCTTATCACATGCCATGAAAGATGCCGTGTCTTGGAGAGGATGGGTTTTGAAGACCATGAAAATTTGGAAAGAAAGAAAATACACCTAAGGACCCATCATGATATGGATTTTGAAGTAATCTATACAATGCTCAAAGCGTAACCCATTTTGATTGCCAAAATTGGGAAGCACTTTGCAAGATGTATGGTTTTTATGTGGATATGATTGTCACCATGGATCTTGGTGATCCTGACATCGAGCAAGACAATATGGACATTTGGGTCCTTGTTGATACGCTGCCGATTCTATCGCTATGTGAGTTTCTCAAACATAGTTATTAACTAATTTATATTGTTTATTTCAAAATAGTTGACAGCTTATTTCCATTGACAGCTTATTTTGATTCTTCAAACAATGTGCGGAAGATGGTAGACAAAACCCACTACACCGATGGCTCCAAATTAACTTATAAGGAGAAAAATCATCTGATCGCATTTTGTACATATCTTGAGAATTACAGTACCTATTATCGTACTCCTCCAAATTATGGTGAATACGTGCCACTAGTGCACATGTTGAACCACGGTAACTTCTATGGGGATACCCTGATAAGATTTTTTACTATTACAACATCTGTGCATCTTTTGCATACTTCTAGGACTAGTACATCATTGCTAACTACGAAGTTATTACTATGTTTTTCAATAGAAAATCCCGATGGATTGTGTGCCTCATCTGATGTATTAGAATAGTCGCCTTGATGTTTTGAACATACAGCCAGGTCATCCTACGGATCTCACCTATGCATATCGAATTTCTAAAATCGGTGAACACATGCTAATCAAAGAATGGGAAAAAATATTTGGACAGTCGTAAGGAGGTTCTTGGAAGCAACATTAAGCGAAAGGCAACATTTGGAGACAGGATAATCGCCATTCTCCATAATGGAGAGTCAGGGGCTATCTTGTTTTATGCTATTTACCTTAGAGAATATAGTAGGTCCTAAGAGAATGTAGTAGGTCCTATGAGGTACAGTATGTTTATTATGTGGTACAATGTGTTAGAGTTGATGATGAGGAGTAGTTGTGATTATGACTAGTGACCAACTTGCTATGTGATGTCTCGTTGATGAAAACGATGATCATGAGGAGGTTTTATATGACAATGATGTATTATGATGATAAGTTGTTAATGATATGATGATGATGATATTTATTATATCATTGCGTGAAAGAACCGCGGATTAGTTTCAAGTGGATGGACATCCACTTGAAACTAGTCCACGGTTCTTTCATCCAGTGATGTAATAACTCATTATGATGTAAAAATAATCTCTAAATTGCTGCTGTATGGAAACTTGTATAGAGGTGTATGAATACAACATGAAATAAAAAAGAAATAAAATACGGAATAATAGCAGCAGTGCGGGCTGGGAGAAGCGCTACTAGTAATTACCAGTAGCGCTATTTTGGGAAAGCGCTACTACTAAGTCGGTATAGCAGTAGTGTTGGTTAACCCACGCTACTGCTAACCTTTAGCTGTAGCGCCATACCAGTAGTGCTCCTGCCCGCGCTACTGATAGGCCTAAAACCCGCGCTGCTGCTAGGCTTTTCCCTAGTAGTGATGTGAAACCTCTATGAATGAAGAACCGGCGAAAATTCCAACATCGGAAATATCATAGAAGATGCATATGAACTCCGTTTTTGATGAACTCGAGCTTGTCATGAAGATGATCATAAGCTCTAAAACTCAAAAGAGAAACACCAAGCAAGAACCAAGAAATATGATGCAAGCAATGGTTTGAGCTCTCTACGAACGATGCGATCAAGCTACTTACTTGAGAGCCCCCCCCTTGATAGTACAGCAATCGATCATATAACCCGGTCTCCCAACTACCACCATGAGACCGGTAAAATAGAAACCTATCAAGGGCAAACATTTGCCTTGCATAAAGTCCACTTGAGCTAGATGATGACGATCTTGACTTCCTCAAGTTCGACCACCTTTCTTGATTGCGTTGGCTCGATGAAGACTAGTTGATTGCTCCTCCATACTCCACTATGGGTGAGCCACTCTTCGGCATATCTTCACAAGTCCATTGACACCACAATGGGGCAAGCTTGAAGCATGATCTCTTCGTGATGCTCCACTTGAACTTGCACACCGCAATCTTGATGACGATCATCACTTGATGTCATCCTCCATGGGTTGTATTAGATCTTCCTCTTGACGCAAGCCCAAGGGAACACACCTAACCCCACATAGAACTCTCACGTAGAACATAGGTTAGTACACAAAGCTTAATGGACAATGTTTACCATACCATGGGATCACTTGATCCCTCTTGGTACATCTTGTATGCTATGTGTGTTGATCAACTTGTTTCACTCTTTGACTTAGTCTTGATCAACCTTGTATCATGTCTAGTCCATAGAGATTGTCATCAATTACCAAAACCAAACATGGGGGCACTACATGTTCTTTATGTTGGAAATATGCCCTAGACGCAATAATAAAAGCATTATTATTATATTTCCTTGTTCATGATAATTGTCTTTATTCATGCTATAATTGTGTTATCCGGAAATCGTAATACATGTGTGAATAATGGACATCAACATGTCCCTAGTAAGCCTCTAGTTGACTAGCTCGTTGATCAACAGATAGTCATGGTTTCCTGACTATGGACATTGGATGTCATTGATAACGAGATCACATCATTAGGAGAATGATGTGATGGACAAGACCCAATCCTAAACATAGCACAAGATCGTATAGTTCGCTTGCTAGAGTTTTTCCAATGTCAAGTATCCTTTCCTTAGACCATGAGATCGTGTAACTCCCGGATACCGTAGGAGTTCTTTGGGTGTGCCAAACGTCACAACGTAACCGGGTGACTATAAAGGTATACTACGGGTATCTCCGAAAGTGTCTGTTGGGTTGACACGGATCGAGACTGGGATTTGTCACTCCGCATGACGGAGAGGTATCACCGGGCCCACTCGATAATGCATCATCATAATGAGCTCAATGTGATCAAAGTGTTTGATCACGGGATCATGCATTACGGTACGAGTAAAGTGACTTGCCGGTAATGAGATTGAACAAGATATTGGGATACCGACGATCGAATCTCGGGCAAGTAAAATACCGATTGACAAAGGGAATTGTATACGGGATTAATTGAATCCTCGACATCTTGGTTCATCCGATGAGATCATCGTGGAGCATGTGGGAGCCAACATGGGTATCCAGATCCCGCTGTTGGTTATTGCCCAAGAGCCGTCTCGGTCATGTCTGCCTGTCTCCCGAACCCGTAGGGTCTACACACTTCAGGTTCGGTGACGCTAGGGTTGTGAAGATATGTATATGCAGTAACCCGAATGTTGTTCGGAGTCCCGGATGAGATCTCGAACGTCATGAGGAGTTTCGGAATAGTCCGGAGGTAAAGAATTATATATAGGAAGTGCTGTTTCGGCCATCGGGACAAGTTTCGGGGTCATCGGTATTGTACCGTGACCACCAGAAGGGTCCCGGGGGTCCAACGGGTGGGGCCACCCATCTCGGAGGGCCCCATGGGCCAAAGTGGGGAGGGGAACCAGCCCATAGTGGGCTGGTGCGCCCCCCTAGGCCCACCCCATGCGCCTAGGGTTGAAACCCTAGGGGTGGGGGGGGGGCGCCCCACCTTGGCTTGGGGGCCACTCCAGCCCTTGGCCGCCGCCCCCCCTAGGAGATCCAATCTCCTAGGGTCGGCGCCCCCCCTAGGGGGCTATATATATGAGGGGGGGGGGGAAGGGGGCAAAAGCACCTGAGTCCTGGCGCCTCCCTCTCTCCCTGCTACACCTCTTTCTCTCGTAGTACACAGCGAAGCCCTGCTGCTGTGATGCCCTGCATCCACCACCACGCCGTCGTGCTGCTGGATCTTCATGAACCTCTCCTTTCCCCTTGCTGGATCAAGAAGGAGGAGACGTTGAAGGAAATATGCCCTAGAGGCAATAATAAAGTTATTATTTATTTCCTTATTTCATGATAAATGTTTATTATTCATGTTAGAATTGTATTAACCGGAAACATAATACATGTGTGAATACATAGACAAAACAGAGTGTCACTAGTATGCCTCTACTTGACTAGCTCGTTGATCAAAGATGGTTAAGTTTCCTAGCCATAGACATGAGTTGTCATTTGATTAACGGGATCACATCATTAGGAGAATGATGTGATTGACATGACCCATTCCATTAGCTTAACACCCGATCGTTTAGTATGTTGCTATTGCTTTCTTCATGACTTATACATGTTCCTATGACTATGAGATTATGCAACTCCCGTTTACCGGAGGAACACTTTGTGTGCTACCAAACATCACAACGTAACTGGGTGATTATAAAGGTGCTCTACAGGTGTCTCCAAAGGTACTTGTTGGGTTGGCGTATTTCGAGATTAGGATTTGTCACTCCGGATGTCGGAGAGGTATCTCTGGGCCCTCTCGGTAATGCACATCACTTAAGCCTTGCAAGCATTGCAACTAATGAGTTAGTTACGAGATGATGTATTATGGAACGAGTAAAGAGACTTGCCGGTAACGAGATTGAACTAGATATTGGATACCGACGATCGAATCTCGGGCAAGTAACATACCGATGACAAAGGGAACAACTTATGTTGTTATGCGGTCTGACCGATAAAGATATTCGTAGAATATGTAGGAGCCAATATGGGCATCCAGGTCCCGCTATTGGTTATTGACAAGAGAGGTGTCTCGATCATGTCTACATAGTTCTCGAACCCGTAGGGTCCGCACGCTTAACGTTCGTTGACGATATAGTACTATGAGTTATGTATGTTGGTGACCGAATGTTGTTCGGAGTTTCGGATGAGATCACGGATATGACGAGGAACTCCGAAATGGTCCGAAAGTAAAGATTGATATGTGGACAGTAGTGTTTGATCTCCAGAAGGGTTCTGGAATCCATCGGAAGGGGTTCCGAATGTTTCCCGAAATGTTTGGGCACGAGAACACTTTATCTGGGCCAAAGGGGAAAGCCCACGAAGTTTTTGGAAAGCGCAAAAGGAAGTTTTGCGGAGTCCAGAGGCCAGACGCCAGGGTCCCTGGCGTCTGGCCCTGGAGTCCGAGAAGGACTCTTGCCTTTCGGGTGAAACCGACTTTGTGAAGGCTTTTACTCCAAGTTTCGACCCCAGGGCTCAACATATAAATAGAGGGGCAGGGCTAGCACCAAAGACACATCAAGAAACACCAAGCCGTGTGCCGGCAACCCCGTCTCCTCTAGTTTATCCTCCGTCATAGTTTTCGTAGTGCTTAGGCCAAGCCCTGCAAAGATTGTTCTTCACCAACACCATCACCACACTGTCGTGCTGCCGGAACTCATCTACTACTTCGCCCCTCTTGCTGGATCGAGAAGGCGAGGACGTCACCGAGCCGAACGTGTGCAGAACTCGGAGGTGCCGTGCTTTCGGTACTTGGATCGGTCGGATCGTGAAGACGTACGACTACATCAACCGCGTTGATATAACGCTTCCGCTTACGGTCTACGAGGGTACGTAGACAACACTCTCCCCTCTCATTGCTATGCATCACCATGATCTTGCGTGTGCGTAGGAATTTTTTGAAATTACTACGTTCCCAACAGACGTCACGCTGACCGTACGTGTGTTGAACGCAGAGGTGCCGTCCGTTCGGTGCTAGGATCTCCGGTGATTTGGATCATGTCGTGTACGACTACCTCATCCCCGTTCTCTGAACGCTTCCGCTCGCGATCTACAAAGGTATGTAGATGCATCCGATCACTCGTTGCTAGATGAACTCATAGATGGATCTTGGTGAAACCGTAGGAATTTTTTTGTTTTCTGCAACGTTCCCCAACAGTGGCATCATGAGCTAGGTCTATGCGTAGTTCTTCTTGCGCGAGTAGAACACAATTTGTTGTGGGCGTAGATTTGTCAACTTTCTTGCCGCTACTAGTCTTATCGTGCTTCAGCGGTATTGTGGGATGAAGCGGCCCGGACCAACCTTACACGTACGCTTACGTGAGACCGGTTCCACCGACTAACATGCACTAGTTGCATAAGGTGGCTGGCGGGTGTCTGTCTCTCCCACTTTAGTTGGAGCGGATTCGATGAAAAGGGTCCTTATGAAGGGTAATAGAAGTTGACAAATCACGTTGTGGCTTTCACGTAGGTAAGAAAACGTTCTTGCTAGAACCTAATTCAGCCACGTAAAACTTGCAATAACAATTAGAGGACGTCTAACTTGTTTTGCTAGCAAGTGCTTTGTGATATGATATGGCCAACGTTGTGATGAATGATGAATGATATATATGTGATGTATGAGATGTTCATGCTATTGTAATAGGAATCACAACTTGCATGTCGATGAGTATGACAACCGGCAGGAGCCATAGGAGTTGTCATTATTCTTTTATGACCTGCGTGTCAATGGAAACGCCATGTAAATTACTTTACTTTATTGCTAAACGCGTTAGCCATAGTAGTAAAAGTAATAGTTGGCGAGCAACTTCATGGAGACACGATGATGATGATCATGATGATGGAGATCATGGTGTCAAGCCGGTGACAAGATGATCATGGAGCCCCAAGATGGAGATCAAAGGAGCTATATGATATTGGCCATATCATGTCACTTTTATTATTTGATTGCATGTGATGTTTATCATGTTTTGCATCTTGTTTACTTAGAACGACGGTAGTAAATAAGATGATCCCTCATAATAATTTCAAGAAGTGTTCCCCCTAACTGTGCACCATTGCGACAGTTCGTTGTTTCGAAGCACCATGTGATGATCGGGTGTGATAGATTCTAACGTTCACATATGACGAGCCTAGCATGTACAGACATGGCCTCGGAACATAGAAGACCGAAAGGTCGAGCATGACTCGTATAGAAGATACGATCAAAATGAAGATGTTCACCGATGTTGACTAGTCTGTCTCACGTGATGATCGGACACGGCCTAGTTGACTCGGATCATGTTATACTTAGATGACTAGAAGAGGGATGTCTATCTAAGTGGGAGTTCATTAATAATTTGATTAGATGAACTTAATTATCATGAGCTTAGTCTAAAATATTTACAATATGTCTTGTAGATCAAATGGCCAACGTAGTCCTCAACTTCAACGCGTTCCTAGAGAAAACCAAGCTGAAAGACGATGGCAGCAACTACACGGACTGGGTCCGGAACCTGAGGATCATCCTCATAGCTGCCAAGAAAGATTATGTCCTACAAGCACCGCTGGGTGACGCACCTGTTCTCCCTGCAGAACAAGACGTTATGAACGCTTGGCAGGCACGTACCGATGACTACTCCCTCGTTTAGTGCGGCATGCTTTACAGCTTAGAGCCGGGGCTCCAAAAGCGTTTTGTGAGACTCGGAGCATATGAGATGTTCGAAGAGCTGAAAATGGTTTTCCAAGCTCATGCCCGGGTCAAGAGATATGAAGTCTCCGACAAATTCTTCAGCTGTAAGATGGAGGAAAATAGTTCTGTCAGTGAGCACATACTCACTATGTGAGGGTTACATAACCGCTTGACTCAGCTGGGAGTTAATCTCCCGGACGATGCGGTCATTGACAGAATCCTCCAGTCGCTTCCACCAAGCTACAAGAGCTTTGTGATGAACTTCAATATGCAAGGGAAGGAAAAGACCATTCCTGAAGTGTTTGCTATGCTGAAATCAGCAGAGGTAGAAGTCAAAAAGGAACATCAAGTGTTGATGGTGAATAAAACCACTAAGTTCAAGAAGGGCAAGGGTAAAAAGAACTTCAAGAAGGACGGCAAGGAAGTTGCCGCGCCCGGCAAGCAAGCTGCCGGGAAGAAGCCAAAGAATGGACCCAAGCCCGAGACTGAGTGTTTTTATTGCAAGGGAAGTGGTCACTGGAAGCGGAATTGCCCCAAATACATAGCGGACAAGAAGGCCGGCAAAACAAAAGGTATATGTGATATACATGTAATTGATGTGTACCTTACCAGTACTCGTAGTAGCTCTTGGGTATTTGATACCGGTGCAGTTGCTCATATTTGTAACTCAAAGCAAGAGCTGCGGAATAAGCGGAGACTGGCGAAGGACGAGGTGACGATGCGCGTCGGGAATGGTTCCAAGGTCGATGTGATCGCCGTCGGCACTCTACCTCTACATTTACCTATGGGATTAGTTTTAAACCTCAATAATTGTTATTTAGTGCCAAGTTTGAGCATGAACATTGTATCTGGATCTCGTTTAATTCGAGATGGCTACTCATTTAAATCCGAGAATAATGGTTGTTCTATTTATATGAGTGATATGTTTTATGGTCATGCTCCGATGGTTAATGGTTTATTCTTAATGAATCTTGTACGTGATGATACACATATTCATAGTGTGAATACCAAAAGAGTTAAAGTTGATAACAATAGTCCCACATACTTGTGGCACTGCCGCCTTGGTCACATAGGTGTCAAACGCATGAAGAAGCTCCATGCAAATGGACTTTTAGAGTCTCTTGATTATGAATCATTTGACACGTGCGAACCATGCCTCATGGGTAAAATGACCAAGACTCCGTTCTCAGGAACAATGGAGCGAGCAACCAACTTATTGGAAATCATACATACCGATGTGTGCGGTCCAATGAGTGTTGAGGCTCGCGGTGGCTATCGTTATGTTCTCACCCTCACTGATGACCTGAGTAGATATGGGTATATCTACTTAATGAAACACAAGTCTGAAACCTTTGAAAAGTTCAAGGAATTTCAGAGTGAGGTTGAAAATCAACGTGACAGAAAAATCAAGTTTTTACGATCACATCGTGGAGGAGAATACTTGAGTCACGAATTTGGCACGCACTTGAGAAAATGTGGAATAGATTCACAACTCATGCCGCCTGGAACACCTCAGCGTAATGGTGTGTCCGAACGTCGTAATCGCACTCTATTAGATATGGTACGATCTATGATGTCTCTTACCGATCTACCGCTATCTTTTTGGGGCTATGCTTTAGAGACTGCCGCATTCACTTTAAATAGGGCTCCGTCGAAATCCGTTGAGACGACACCGTATGAATTATGGTTTGGGAAGAAACCTAAGCTATCGTTTCTAAAAGTTTGGGGATGCGATGCTTATGTCAAGAAACTTCAACCTGAAAAGCTCGAACCCAAGTCGGAAAAATGCGTCTTCATAGGATACCCTAAAGAAACTATTGGGTATACCTTCTACCTCAGATCCGAAGGCAAGATCTTTGTTGCCAAGAATGGATCCTTTCTAGAGAAGGAGTTTCTCTCGAAAGAAGTAAGTGGGAGGAAAGTAGAACTTGATGAAGTGTTACCTCTTGAACCGGAAAATGGCGCAACTCAAGAAAACGTTTCTGAGGTGCCTGCACCGGCTAGAGAGGAAATTAATGATGATGATCAAGATGCTTCTGATCAAGCTCCTACTAAAATTCGTAGGTCCACAAGGACACGTTCCGCACCAGAGTGGTACGGCAACCCTGTCTTGGAAATCATGTTGTTAGACAACGGTGAACCTTCAAACTATGAAGAAGCGATGGCGGGCCCCGATTCCGGCAAATGGCTAGAAGCCATGAAATCCGAGATAGGATCCATGTATGAAAACGAAGTATGGACTTTGACTGACTTGCCCGTTGAGCGGCGAGCCATAGAAAATAAATGGATATTTAAGAAGAAGACAGACGCAGATGGTAATGTGACCATCTGTAAAGCTCGGCTGGTCGCTAAGGGTTATCGACAAGTTCAAGGGGTTGACTACGATGAGACTTTCTCACCGGTAGCGAAGCTAAAGTCCGTCCGAATCATGTTAGCAATTGCCGCATTCTACGATTATGAAATATGGCAAATGGACGTCAAAACGGCATTCCTTAATGGTTTCCTTAAGGAAGAATTGTATATGATGCAGCTAGAAGGTTTTGTCGATCCTAAGAATGCTGACAAGGTGTGCAAGCTCCAACGCTCGATTTATGGGTTGGTGCAAGCATCTCGGAGTTGGAACATTCGCTTTGATGAGATGATCAAAGCGTTTGGATTTACGCAGACTTATGGAGAAGCCTGTGTTTGCAAGAAAGTGAGTGGGAGCTCTGTAGCATTTCTCATACTATATGTAGATGACATACTTTTGATGGGAAATGATATAGAACTCTTGGACAGCATTAAGGCCTACTTTAATAAGAGTTTTTCAATGAAGGACCTTGGAGAAGCTGCTTATATATTAGGCATCAAGATCTATAGAGATAGATCAAGACGCCTCATAGGTCTTTCACAAAGCACATACCTTGATAAGATATTGAAGAAGTTCAATATGGATGAATCTAAGAAGGGGTTCTTACCTGTGTTACAAGGTGTGAAATTGAGCTCAGCTCAATGTCCGACCACGGCAGAAGATATAGAAGAGATGAGTGTCATCCCCTATGCCTCAGCCATAGGTTCTATTATGTATGCCATGCTGTGTACCAGACCTGATGTAAACCTTGCCGTGAGTTTGGTAGGAAGGTACCAAAGTAATCCCGGCAAGGAACACTGGACAGCGGTCAAGAATATCCTGAAGTACCTGAAAAGGACTAAGGAAATGTTTCTCGTTTATGGAGGTGACGAAGAGCTCGTCGTAAAAGGTTACGTCGACGCTAGCTTCGACACAGATATGGATGACTCTAAGTCACAAACCGGATACGTGTATATTTTGAACGGTGGGGCAGTAAGCTGGTGCAGTTGCAAACAGAGCGACGTGGCGGGATCTACATGTGAAGCGGAGTACATGGCAGCCTCGGAGGCAGCACATGAAGCAATTTGGTTGAAGGAGTTCATCACCGACCTCGGAGTCATACCCAATGCGTCGGGGCCAATCAAGCTCTTCTGTGACAACACTGGAGCTATTGCACTTGCAAAGGAGCCCAGGTTTCACAAGAAGACTAGGCACATTAAGCGTTGCTTCAACTCCATTCGTGAAAATGTTCAAGATGGAGACATAGAAATTTGTAAAATGCACACGGATCTGAATGTCGCAGATCCGTTGACTAAACCTCTCCCTAAGGCAAAACATGATCAGCACCAGAACTCTATGGGTGTTCGATTCATCACAATGTAACTAGATTATTGACTCTAGTGCAAGTGGGAGACTGTTGGAAATATGCCCTAGAGGCAATAATAAAAGCATTATTATTATATTTCCTTGTTCATGATAATTGTCTTTATTCATGCTATAATTGTGTTATCCGGAAATCGTAATACATGTGTGAATAATAGACACCAACATGTCCCTAGTAAGCCTCTAGTTGACTAGCTCGTTGATCAACAGATAGTCATGGTTTCCTGACTATGGACATTGGATGTCATTGATAACGAGATCACATCATTAGGAGAATGATGTGATGGACAAGACCCAATCCTAAACATAGCACAAGATCGTATAATTCGTTTGCTAGAGTTTTCCAATGTCAAGTATCCTTTCCTTAGACCATGAGATCGTGTAACTCCCGGATACCGTAGGAGTGCTTTGGGTGTGCCAAACGTCACAACGTAACTGGGTGACTATAAAGGTATACTACGGGTATCTCCGAAAGTGTCTGTTGGGTTGACACGGATCGAGACTGGGATTTGTCACTCCGCATGACGGAGAGGTATCACCGGGCCCACTCGGTAATGCATCATCATAATGAGCTCAGTGTGATCAAAGTGGTTGATCACGGGATCATGAATTATGGTACGAGTAAAGTGACTTGCCGTAACGAGATTGAACGAGGTATTGGGATACCGACGATCGAATCTCGGGCAAGTAAAATACCGATTGACAAAGGGAATCGTATACGGGATTAATTAAATCCTCGACATCTTGGTTCATCCGATGAGATCATCGTGGAGCATGTGGGAGCCAACATGGGTATCCAGATCCCGCTGTTGGTTATTGTCCGAGAGCCGTCTCGGTCATGTCTGCCTGTCTCCCGAACCCGTAGGGTCTACACACTTAAGGTTCGGTGACACTAGGGTTGTGAAGATATGTATATGCAGTAACCCGAATGTTGTTCGGAGTCCCGGATGAGATCTCGAACGTCATGAGGAGTTTCGGAATAGTCCGGAGGTAAAGAATTATATATAGGAAGTGCTGTTTCGGCCATCGGGAGTGATCTGGGGGTCACCGGTATTGTATCAGGACCACCAGATGGGTCCCGGGGGTCCACCGGCTGGGGCCACCCATCCCGGAGGGCCCCATGGGCTGAAGTGGGAGGGGGGACCAGCCCTTAGTGGGCTGGTGCGCCCCCCAAGGCCCACCCCCTGCACCTTGGGTTGGAACCCTAGGGTGGGGGGGGGGGGCGCCCACTTGCCTTGGGGGGCACTCCAACCCCCCTTGGCCGCCGCCCCTTCTGGAGATTGGATCTCCAGGGGCCGGCGACCCCCCAGGGGGCCTATATAAAGGGGGGGGAGGGGGGCAGCCGCACCCTTGCCCCTGGCGCATCCCTCTCTCCCTGCTACACCTCTCCCTCTCGTAGTGCACGGCGAAGCCCTGCTGTTGTGACGCCCTGCATCCACCACCAAGCCGTCGTGCTGCTGGATCTTCATCAACCTCTCCTTTCCCCTTGCTGGATCAAGAAGGAGGAGACGTCACGCTGACCGTACGTGTGTTGAACGCGGAGGTGCCGTCCGTTCGGTGCTAGGATCTCCGGTGATTTGGATCACGTCGTGTACGACTACCTCATCCCCGTTCTTTTGAACGCTTCCGCTCGCGATCTGCAAAGGTATGTAGATGCATCCGATCACTCGTTGCTAGATGAACTCCTAGATGGATCTTGGTGAAACCGTAGGAAATTTTTTGTTTTCTGCAACGTTCCCCAACAGGTAAGACCCTTGCCGGGGACAACGGCGTACCACGGCAAGACCCTTGCCGGGGACGACGGCGTGCCACGACAAGACCCTTGTCAGGCCACCCGGCAAGGCCATTACCAAGGGTGCTAGCAGGGCACCAATAGGCCCGCCGGCGACCAAGTTTCCACTGCCGTTCGCATACAACTGCCAACCCAACCATCTGGGTAGGCACCTGCGTGGCGACATGCAGCTCTCAGGTCAAACCCATCAAGCGCCTGCGTGGCGGCATGCAGATCCTCGCGATGGCTCCACCACCACGCCACCTCAGCTGCCGGCCTGCCTACATGGCGCCGCACGCATCACTAGCTAGGGCGCGTGTCGAAGCAAGGAAGAGCGGCGACGGACGGGACGGGCCTCGCCCATGTCCCCGATAAAGCAAAGGGACACCTGCGCGATGCATTAAATGCATCTTGTCCTATAATACGAAGGATAACCTCGCAAACACTATTGCCTTTCCACCTCCTCTGTGCCACTGTAGCAACCCCTTTTTCTATAAAAGGAGGCCCAAGGCGACGAGGAGGAGGATTCGGCTTTTTGGAGCTTGCTACACTCTGTAGCTAATTCAAGAACTCAGAATACATCCACCAAAGCAGGACTGGGGTTTTATGCATCCTCGCGGCCTGAACCTGGATAAACGAACTGCGTGCTCTCTGTTAGATCCGCTCTTCTCTCAACCCCACGCCCCGCAACCGCGGTAGGGATTCTTGTGATCCCATAGGTGTCGTTTTCCACCGACATCTTTGGCGCGCCAGGTAGGGGGCGCGCAATTGTGAGAAATGGTTTTAGCAGTTAAGTGAGCGTTTCTTCATTGTGATGGCTCTAAGAGAAGCAGGAGAGGGGGTCAAAAGATCGACGCCGATGCGACTACAAGCAGAAGCTAAGTCACACCGAACCCTGACTACTTTCTTTCCTTTTTATATGAGGTTAATTCCCTCAGAGATGTTGTGCCTTTGTATGGAAAACCTGCACGCCAGGGGGCTCTCCCGTTGTCGGCAATGCCCTTGCCCTGTTTCGAGTCCGCTCAACAGCTCAAGCGGCTGCGTCGAGAGCGGCAGGGTAGCCTTCCGCGATTGACAACGCTCTCGATTCTGACTCGAGTCAAGCTCGACAGTTCAAGCGGCCATGTTAAGAACGGTAAGGTGGCTCGCACGGTAGCACGCATAGCCGACAGGCCAATGGGGATCCGTCCCCAAGATGCCGCCTTGGGCTTCCGCGCCGGCGAGCCTGCCTAGTTGGCGTAGGGTGCGCATACAAAGGGAAATTGAACAGGGAAATAACATGCATAGTACTGAAAGTGCTATAGAGTTATGTTACACTAAATTGTTGCTGCGGTTCTAACTAGAGGTAGCAATTATCTTGGTTGTGAACCCGCAGCGGCAATAAGGAACGGGATGCCTAATCCTGGCGCTGGCCCTCCACCTTCAGAATTCCGCCGACACGGCTGATGATGGGCTTGATGCGCCCCCTGAGCGGCGCGAGGTCGACACCCTCCGGCAAGCTCTCCAGCGCAGCGTCGAAGTCGAGGTTGGGTTACCAGTGTGCCACCTTGGTGAGAACCTTGGTCATGGCGCCCTGACAAAGCATCCGGGACTCCTCGGCCAGTGAGGCCGCCCGGTTGGCGTGGAGCCACTCCAGAGCACGGACGACCTTCTCAAAGTACAAGGTCAGGCTGCAATTGGCGCTCACGCTCCGCTCCGGGACATACCTCACGTCCGGCATCCCCATGGTGGCAAGCTGTGCGGTGGCCTGGTTGGCGACGGCGGCAAGGCGTTCGAGCCAACGTTTCTCGCCCGCCACATGATCGGAGAAGTTGAGGCCTTCGTTCTCCCGCAACTGCTTCTCGCCCTCCAGCGCCTTGGCGAGGGTTTTCTCTCGAGTATTGGCCTCCTCCAGCGCCTCCTCGAGACCCTTCAGCTTCAGCTTTAGATCCCCGATGGAGTTGTTGGCCTCGGCGAGCTCCCCGTCATTCCTGATGACCGCGCCCTGTGCCTTCGTCAGAGCACCGTTAAGCATGTCCTTCTCCCGGGACAGCTTCAACGCCTGCTCCTTCAGCCCGTCGCACTCCTCCTCCAGCTTCTTCATCTTGCCGGCGTGAACCTGGGCCTGGGCATTGAGTGCCTCCTTGTGCCTCTGCTCTAGCTCACTGGTCCGCTGTAGGACAAGCTTCTCCACCTCGGCATCTTTGCCACGAAGTGTGGCGGCGAGATTCTCCCCGCGTGCGGCAAGGTCCTCCTCCTGGGAGTTCAGCGCGGCCTCGCGCTGGGTCTGAATGGCCTCGGCCGAGTTCTTCGCCGCCTCCTGAGCTTTGTCGACGTCGGCAAGCTTCATGGTAAGCTCCACGTCACGCTTGGCCTGCTCATCCTGGGCCGCCTTGAGCTCCTTGTGGGCCTCGCAGAACCAATCCCGCGCTTCGGCGACGCGCTCCTGGAGGTCTACCTCCGCCTCCTCCACCACCACCATCCTGGACTTAACCTTGTCCAGGCGGGTGCGGTGGAGCGCCTGGAGCTTCCGGAAGCTACCGCCCATGGCGTGGAGGAGCCGCTCTTCCTGCAAGCCGCCGCCGCCAATGATTGGCTCGTCAACGACTTTGAGCTCGCCGGCGGCAAGCACCTCGTTGTCAGACACCTCTCCTTCAACAGGAGTCCTGGTGCTCGACGTGCCTGGAAGGTGGACAAACAAGTCGTCGCTCACCCTCAGGTACTTGCCAAAGCCGGAAGCAGTAGAGAAGGAAGGACGGTCACCAGCCTCCTCCTCCGTCTCCTCGGCAAGCCCCTTGCCGGCCTCCTTAGCGGCAGCCTTGTCGGCCTCCCCAGTAGGCCCCTCGGCGGCCTCCTTGTCAGCGTCCTTGGCGGCCTCCTCGGCGGCGACCTTCTCGGCTTCCGCCTCGGCGGCCTTGATGACGCCCTCGATGACAGCGTCCACGTCCTCTGGGTCCACCAAGGAGGAATCTGGGCGCCAAAGATAGGGGTGAGGCAAAGCCAAGACCAAGAACCGGGAAGAAGAAGAAGCAGGGACGAACGACGAATGACTTACTGGTGCAGGCACCCGGCTGGGAAACGAAAGTCCCCTCCCCGCCAACATTTGGCGTCGAGGCAAATCCACCGGCGCCCAAGTTCTCTTCCTCCTCCTCCATGTGTGTGGGCTCGGTGCTTGGTGCCCTTGCCGGGGACGTCCCTCGTGGCGGCGTGGTCAATGGGGGCGGCGTGTTGGGAGTAGCCCCCTGTGGCTCCTCCTGCTGTTGTTCCCCTCCTGCACACCTGGCAAGGTCAGCACCAAAGTGTCGCGCCCCTGATACCTGCCGAAGAGAGAAGAATGACGAACTTACGCTGGGGGCTTTGCCGGGTGCTGCTGTCTGGGCAGCTCAATACCACCAAGGGCGCCCTCGAAGTACCAGCCGGGGGCTGGCCACCCGCCGAGACCTTGGCCCTTTTTGCTCTCTGGGCCAGCGTCTCCGTGTCCCTGCAAAGATGAAAACAAGTCAAGATCAGTAACGCAGGTTGGGGAGGCAGAGATAACGGAGAGGAACCGGATGCTTACTCATCTTCCTCCTCCTCCTCTGCGGTCTTCCTCTTCTTCCTCGGATTGAGGGATCCATAATCAAAGGTGATCCCCGCACCAACGTTCGCCAGAGGAGGGGAGGGAGGCGGCGTCTGGGCACGCTTGGATGGAGAAGGAGCGGCCGTCTTCTTCTTCACCGCGACCTTCGCCGGCTTCTTCGCCGCCGCGGCCCTCGTGTGGGGCCGAGACCCCTCCAAAGTCAACTGTGGCTGCGCAGCCCTGCAGGGCCGAACCGGCTCACCGGAACTGGCCCGCTGCAGGACTCGCCCCCTCCCCGCAGGTGGCGTCGGGTCTGCGGTCTCGTCCTCCTCCTCCGGCGACTCACCAGTCACATCCTCAACCAGTGGAGCCTCGGTGCCGGCACTGCTGGCTCCCCCGGCGGCCGCCGCCCACTGGGCAAGCTTCTCCTCCTCCGCGGCCGTCGCGGCCTTGTCCTCCACGTCGCCATCGCTGCCGGCCTCCCTGGCGAGCTGTGCCTCCCTCGCCCTGGTGGCGATGTAGTCCAGCTCCGCCTGGGTGGTGTCCATGACAAGCAGTCACTCGGCGTCGGCGTTGACGTACCCCTCGTGCAGGGAGTCAAAGAACGGCTGCACTTCGACGTCCTTCGGCTCCTCCCAGCTTGGGTCGAGGCCATGCGCATTGCAGTCCGGCATCATAGCAATGTTGTCGGACCGACGCGAGTTATTACACAACGGGACAACCCCTGTTGGTAGCTTGAACAACGGCCCCTTGAGGACCTTGCCGGCATTCGCGGCAGCCCTCGCAACCTTTCCGGTCTGCTCGACCTCGCCGTCACGGCCCATGTCAAGCTGGAAGAGCCGCTGGTAGAAATGGGTTTGCGCCATCACCGTAAAGTTATGGTCATGGCCTGGGCGGAGTCGCATGATGTCAGCGGGGTTCGTGAAGAGCCAGGCTGGCCTCCCCTTGTTATGCAACGGAGCAATCCGGTGGCGGATGAAGTCCGCCCCAATCATTTCAAGGGTGAACCCGGCCTGGGTAAGCCGGAGAATCCTGGTGGTGGCAACCGTGAGCTTTCCGTCAGTGGCATCAACATCGCTCCAATCGCTGCCCGGCGAATTTTGCAGAACGTCGGCGGGTCCTTCTCTTCAATCCAGCACCACCGGCCCTGCCACTCCTCCCACCTCTCCTTCATGGCGCCGTCCGGGTACGCTCCCTTGGATCTTGGGATCCAGGTGACGCAACCAAAGATGGCACCCCCCGTCTGAATCCGAGGGAAGAAATAATGACAGAAGAGCGCCGTGCTGGGGTGCACCCCGGCAAAGCCTTCGCAAAGATGCGCGAAAAGGGCCATGCACGCCACCGCATTCGGAGTAAAATCCAAGAGACGGAATCCGAAGGTGTGCATGATGTCGCTGAAGAAATCGGAAAAGGGAGGGCTGAGCCCGCAAGAAAAGTAATCAACGAAGAAGGGGTACCGATTTGGGGCAGGCTCGGCGCGGGCGGCGGGGATGGCGCGCGTGGTCGGGTGCCCCGAATTCTCCCCGCCCCCCCCCCCCCCGTCCTCACTCTCCACAGGGGCTTGAAGGAGTCCCGAAGCTCGAACACGTCGACCGTCGGGGGGAAGAAATAGGCAGACTATGTCCGTTGCCCCGACAATGCGCTGTCCGGCGGCTCCACAGCCCCGGCATCCTTGGCCACCCCCTTGCCTTTGGTGGATTTTGGCACCATGGTGGCTGAAGGAGGAGGGAGGAGCGGAGGGCGGCAGAAGCACAACGGCAGCGAGCGGAGATGAAGCTTGGAGAAGAGGAGGGGGAAAGGCGGAGGTCTCCGAGATTGGGGTTGCGCGAAGGGTAAAAGGAATAGTGCGCCTGCAGTTATCCCTTTTTATGGGGAAGCCGCGGGTCGCGCCGCCCGTTTACTGCGATGTGATGCATGCGTGTGATAACCGCCCCACGCATGCCGCCCACTTCACGGACGCCCCTCCACGCCGCGCCGCGCGCGCGGGTCGTGGGAAGCACAGCGCGCGAAAAATCTTACCGCGGTAAAAACCGCCCCGCCTGCCAGCGCACCATTTTGGGCCTGACCCAACAACGTGTCGCACTTATGTGTGGCCCAGGCCCGGGGGCTCCTGTCGGTGTACAAAACTAGGGGCACATTTTTGTACCCCTTTACCCATGCACGGGCAGTCAGAGCCGCGCCCGCGACCACACCAAGCAGCACGAGGGAGGTGAGCCAAGGTAAGACCGAAGCCCAAGATGGCCAGAGCAACGCCAAGGCCAAGTCCACAAAGAGCAAAGGGACGAAGCAGGTTCTCCCAGCACGAGACCCTTGCCGGGGGCAGCCTCGGCAGCCCCGGCAAGACCCTTGCCGGGGCAGCTCGCCCCACACCAACGGAGTGAGCCACCCCTGAGCCCACGATCCCCAACGCCATCATCCGTGTGGAGCCAGGGCTCGTGAAGGCACCTCCAAGGTGGCATGCAGATCTTTGTGAAGACATATTCAAGAATAGAAGAGCATTAGAAGACGACGAACCCGGCAAGACCCTTGCCGGGGACAACGGCGTACCACGGCAAGACCCTTGCCGGGGATGACGGCGTGCCACGACAAGACCCTTGTCGGGCCACCCAGCAAGGCCATTACCAAGGGTGCTAGCAGGGCCACCATTAGGCCCGCCGACGACCAAGTTTCCACCGCCGTTCGCATACAGCTGCCAGCCCAACCAACTGGGTAGGCACCTGCGTGGCGACATGCAGCTCCCAGGCCAACCCATCAAAGCGTTTGCGTGGTGGCATGCAGATCCTCGCGATGGCTCCACCACCACGCCACCTCAGCTGCCGGCCTGGCTACATGGCACCGCATGCATCACTGGTCAGGGCGCGTGTCGAAGCAAGGAAGAGCGGCGACGGACGGGACATGCCTCGCCCCCGTCCCCGATAAAGCAAAGGGACACATGCGTGATGTATTAAATGCGTCTTGTCTTGTAATACGAAGGATAACCTCGCAACACTGTTGCCTTTCCACCTCTTGTGTGCCACTGTGGCAACCCCTTTTTCTATAAAAGGAGGCCCAAGGCGACGAGGAGGAGGATTCGACTTTTTGGAGCTCGCTACACTCCGTAGCTAGTTCAAGAACTCAGAATACATCCACCAAAGCAGGACTAGGGTTTTACGCATCCTTGCGGCCCGAACCTGGATAAATGAACCGCGTGCTCTCTGTTAGATCCGCTCTTCTCTCAACCTCGCGCCCCGCAACCGCATTAGGGATTCTTGTGATCCCATAGGTGTCGTTTTCCACCGACACACAACAATCAATAATTGGTGGCATTACTATGAAGATAAGCAACATTGGTAGGTATTCCATGTATATCTTTTTTAGTTGCCACCAAAAAAAATCAAGTCTAATGCACATCTGACCAAATTGTGTTTCCTTGCTTCTACAGATTAATCATATGAGTTTGACATTGACAAGACAAAAATGCTAACACGATGATCATTGGTCAGTAATTGTTGATACCAATTGATCCCAACTCAAAGTGCCTATCAGATGACCATTCCTTGAGATAATGCCACATTCCTCAGCCACCAGACAGGTTCTGTTTGCTCCTGGTTTTACATGTAAGAGTTCAAGAATTTTGCATCTCCTCATCCAATTCCCTGCTCATCGCTAAAACCATGATAGTTCTCAATATGCACTAGCGAGCCAAAAAAATAAAATTATTATCATGTTTAACGTTTTTTTAACTCTCATACACGCACACCCTACCCCTACTAGTAAGAACGAAGAAGTCTGATGAGATGAATCATAATGTTCATTCCGACACATCAATAAGTTGAATAATCTCGATATCATTTGCCTATTTCTGGACAATGCATTGCACGAGCCAATATAGTCATTGTGCAAGAGAAGGTTTTGAAGTAATACAGGTCGCATCAGTCCCTGATTGTTGGAACTATTTGAAAATTTTAGCATAAATCAAGAAACCTAGGTAAGAAAATATGGAAACCATTAACAAGCTATCTTTTTTGAAAAACCCTTTAAGTCAGCCGGCTGATTAAGGGCACGCATCAGCCACCTTAATGTCCAACCAGGCAACCACGTGTCCATGAGGGACCATGCTGGTATTTCCTTGAGAGCACGCTATAACTATTTCCCTGGGATGGAGGTATTATGGCTGGTCAAAAGATCAATGTATGGTCTTGTGATGGAATACTTATTAATTGTGTATGTAATTTGGAAGCCAACAAATGCAATAGTCTTGTTAAGGATATTAATTAATTTCACCCGAAAAAAAATATTAATTAATTTCTTATGTAATTTTTGGGAGACAGCAGTAAATGCCATAATCTTGTTACGGAATGCAAAATAATTTTTGTATGTAATTGTTGGGAGACAGCAGTAAATGCCATAATCTTGTTATGAAAAACTAATTAATAACTCTGTATGTATTTTTTTGGAACCAATAAATGCCATAATGTTGTCATGTTAAACTAATAAATTTCGTATGGTAATGTTTCGGAACCAATAACTGACATAATAATGTCACGGGATACTAGTAATTAATTTTGTATGGTATATTTTGGAGCGAATAAATCGACATCCAGAGGATATTCCATGATGTGCCTATTACTGGAGTATCTTAGTTAATTACCACGAACCATACAAAGGAAACACTAATGCAGGAAGTAATAATAATAATAAAACGGCAAAATATGGTACTCCAAGGCGCCTCTATATCTATATAAACAACAGCAGAAGGACCCAACTAAACACCACAAGCACGACCAAAAATACAATAGTAGAAGGAATCAAGAAATAGTAAGAAACTTTGTTATGGCTCTAATCAACTTAAGGTTTATGTGCTTGATGGCTCTTCTGCTGAGGAAGAAACAACATACTAGGTACACTTCTTTCCAAGAGAGCTTATCAACTTTATTAGATAGAAATTTGTGGTTTCCCGGAGCCAGATTTTATCCTTGCTTGATTCTCCTGTTTCCAATGATATTCGTTGGAAATAGTATTCCTACCAATTTTATATTTAAAGGTCAATTTGTGGGTCACTTATGAATTAGAGACATGTCTGAATCTATTGCATGGCCTGCTGCACCCACGGATATAGAGAAGTCTGAATCTATTGCATATGTTTGTTCGATGGTCCATGACTCAAGTATACAATCTTAATTTTAACATTGGCATGGTTGTTTTGCCCGTGTTTTATGATTAGCACCCCTTTACTGCCGCAGAACATATCTTAATACAGTACATGTTTCTGATACTAGTCTTGAACTGCCAGTACTAGCCATGGTGGTTGTTGACTCCATCCTGTTATATTGATTCCATCACAACTTCAACGATGACAATGGAATATAACATACCACTAGTTTGTTGCCCCCGTTTTTGTATTCGCGCGCCTCTTCTATCTTGATATTTGCATAATACGAGTACATTTTTTCCAGATTATCTGAGTTTATACGAGTACAGTTTTGATTCACATATTTTTTTCTTTGTACCTTTATAGGTCAGGAAAGCGACATATGCGGCAAACGCGAACCCTACCAGTACGATTGTACGCAACAAGGCTGTGTTACTGCCTGCAAAAAAGCGGGCTGCCCAAGTGGGATTTGCCATAAAGATGGTAGTTGCAACTGCCTTAGATGAGGCTGCCAAGTCCTCTCTAATTTGTACTCAGAATAAGCTTAGGAAAATAAGAGCATTATGAGTTGTCTTCAGTTCCTGGAATAAGTAAAATATATGCCGATTCTTTATTTTCACGTGCTCTTACTTGAACTCCTATCATGCATGACGTTTATTAATGGAAAATGTCGGTCTTCTAGCCTCTCGTTTAAAAAGTCTACCACTTGAGTTTAGTACTTGATTTCAGCCAAAACGGCTTGCTCCCTTTGGTTCCGTTATTAAGCTTGAAACTAAAACTAACACGTGTCAATGCTCAATAATAATTTGCCTACAACTTTGCAACTAAAAAAGGGAGAATCAGTGCCCAATCAAATAAACTATCGCAGAAACTTGATTTAAGCACTAAAATAATTGCTTTATCAAATAATTTTATCAGATACAAATAGTCAGGAGAACTTGCCACCGAAAACTCTGGAGTAGTTGCCATGTTTTTTTGCTATGACTTTTTCATATACCATGGCATTTTGTTTAGCAAAAGTTATCATGCTAGCTTTTGTTCTACTACATATGTTTGTCTAATTTTGCCACGTATGAGAGATGTAAATTCACTCGTTTAGATGTGCAATAACTAGCACATCTGGATGTGCCCTAGGCACACCCATATAAATTTGCCTTGAGGAATTTTTGTATAATTATTGTACCGCCCTTGACGCTTTCGGTTTTTGTTCTGTTCATCTTCTGCAAATTTGGCATGCCATGATGCAGTAGTTGTGCAATATATTTTTGTGATTGCAGTCTCACTATTTGTAGAGGAGTAGCATTTTCAGTTTTAGAGTAGATTGAGCAGATATCCATGAAGGATTACATCCATATGCATTGGCTAGACAAGCACGCAAAATACCATGGTAGTTGTACCATGGCAACTTTTTTAATGAGATGGCTATTTTTTCTATGAATGTGGTTGACAATTTTTGAAGGGGTGAGTTGGGAAGTTTTAGTGTGGGAAACACGACAAATTTTTCAGTAGCATGATCATGACAAACATAGTTATGGTATTACTCCCTCCGTCCCATAATATAAGAGCGTTTTTGACACTACACTAGTGTAAAAAACGCTCTTATATTATGAGACAGAGGGAGTAATACTTAGTATAGGGCACTGTATCTTTGTTGAACTTTAGCAAAGCAGTAAACTTATGACTGTTCACTGCAGGGTGTATATCGGTTTCTTCCATGTTTCTTTTTCATACTTTTTGCCATGATTGTTCATACTATTGCCATGGGTTGTTCATGGGCACTAAATGAGTAAACTTTCCATGTTGTTTGAATAGTCTATTATTTTCTTTCTGCTTAGGTGCCATATTTTTTGGTTGCCATGGCAAAACTACCTTTTAGTTGCCATGGCAAATTCACCTATATTGACACCACAAATTTACTTATAATGCCTTGGCAAATTTACCTATATTGACACGACAAATTTACCTATAATACCCTGGCAAATTCTTCAATTTCTTTTTGCCATGAAATGTTTACATTTAAATTTGCCATACCAATTTTTTTACATTTTTTGCCATGCCAAAATTACCTATATTGGGATGGCAATTTTTAACCTTTTTACATACATGTCAATATAATAGCAAATACATGTCATGGCAATTTATTTTAAAAACCCATGGCATTTTAAGTCGAAGTCCATGGAAATTAACCTTGCATCCACCCTATGGCATTTTCTTACGTTTTCATATGGCAATTTTATTTCCAAAAACCCACGACAAATTCACTTTAAACCCCATGGCAAATTAACCTTTGCAAGCATGGGCAAATTAACTTTAAATCCCATGGCAATTTAACTCCACAAAGAATGGCATATTTGCTTCATATTATTTTAAGCATGGCTAACCTACCTACTGTACCGTGACAAATCTTATTTGCCATGGCATTTTTTGTCCATAATTTTGTGTTATTTTTTACATACACATAAAATCTCGCATACAACACTTGGAAATTCAAATTAAAATATCATGTCAATTTTTAATATATATCTGACATGGCAATTGTTTGTTCGTAGTTTTTGTCTCTAGTTGCTCATTCTATTTTTCCCCATGTTAATTTTTGACATTGCAATCCTGGGACATTGCCATGTGAGCATTATTTAAAGATGTTACTAGATTATTCCTGCCACACTTTTCTTAGAAATCAAAGTGTTTGTAAAACTTTGATATTGTAAAAAAATAACACTGTGGCAAATCCTAAATAGTTCCGTAAACTCGATGTCAATTTTGGAATTATTATTTTGCATTAGCAAAAAAAATCGGTCACTTCATTTAGGTGGCGAGTTTTACAATTTTTTTTTTGCAAATTCAACTTTGGAGCCATGGAAAATTGCATTTCTGCTGGACAATAAAACTTTACATCCATGGCATTTTATTTGATCCCTGAAAAAATTCAGAAATATGTCAAATAGTTTCTTTTACATGGAAAATGTTTTTTAAAGTCACGGCAAATATATTTAATCATCTAGTCATGTCAATTTTTTTCCATATATATAAATTATTTTTTGAATCTTTTTTAACCATGGATTCGTTTTATTGTAAAAATGATGGCAAGTTTTCTATGCCTTTTTTTACATCAGAGTACTCTTTATTACAAGGTGATCACCATAGTATCTCTTATAATAGTATCAACAATATCTACAAGTGGATCTTCACACTCACCTTACTTCTAGCTAGTGTGGCTAAATCATGGGCACCATAATTAGTCTCTCTAGGAGCATGCTCAAAAATAATATGCGAAAAATCACACGCAAGGTGATAAATATCGTCAAATACTGCCGCCGATAGACTGAAAGAGCGACCTCCATTCTTCATTGTCTCTATCACCTAGATGTTGTCGGAAACTCGGTGAGGGAGTCCTGGATTAGGGGGTGTTCGGATAGCCGGACTATACCTTCGCCGGACTCCAGGACTATGAAGATACGAGATTGAAGACTTCGTCCCGTGTCTGGAAGGAACTTTCCTTGGCGTGGAAGGCAAGCTAGGCGATGCGGATACTCAAGATCTCCTACCATTGTAACCGACTCTATGTAACCCTAACCCTATCCAGTGTCTATATAAACCGGAGGGTTGTAGTCCGTAGGACAGAACCATCATCATACACAATCATACCATAGGCTAGCTTCTAGGGTTTAGCCTCCTTGATCTCGTGGTAGATCTACTCTTGTACTACCCATATCATCAATATTAATCAATCAGGAGTAGGGTTTTACCTCCATCGAGAGGGCCCGAACCTGGGTAAAAACATCGTGTCCCTTGTCTCCTGTTACCATCCGGCCTTGATGCACAGTTCGGGACCCCCCTACCCGAGATCCGCCGGTTTTGACACCGATATTGGTGCTTTCATTGAGAGTTCCTCTGTGTCGTCGCCTTTAGGCCCGATGGCTCCTTTGATCATCCACAACGATGAGGTCCAGGGTGAGACTTTTCTCCCCGGACAGATCTTCGTCTTTGGCGGCTTCGATCTGCGGGCCAATTCGCTTGGTCATCTGGAGCAGATCGAAAGATATGCCCCTGGCCATCAAGTCGGGTTTGGAAGCTTAAACTACACGGGTGACATCCGCGGAGACTTGATCTTCGACGGGTTCGATCCACAGCCAAGCGCGCCGCACTATCTCGAGGGGCATGATCTAGCTCTGCCTCCGAACAGTGTCCTGGAGGCCGCACACGCACCGGTTTCGACCCTTAACTCGGAGCCTATTGCGCCAATTGAGGATGAGCAGTTGGGCGTCACCTCGGGGGCTGCGATCTCAAAGGCGAGCGAGCCGAACGCCAGCCTTGCACTCCGCGTGACCCGTGATCCCGAGGGTCCGGACTCCTCCCCGGACTCCGAACCCCCCGCGCCCCTGCCAGTCGAAGCCGATTGGGCGCCGATAATGGAGTTCACCACCGCGGACATCTTTCAGCAGTCGCCTTTTGGCGACATCCTGAATTCTTTCAAGTCTCTCTCTTTATTAGGAGAGCCCTGGCTGAATTACGGTCAGCGAGGATGGGATACGGACGATGAAGAAATTCAAAACCCACCCACCACCCACTTGGTAGCCACTATCGACGATTTCACCGACATGCTTGACTTTGGCTCCGAAGACTTCGATGGTATGGACGACGAGGTAGGAGACGAACAGGAACCAGCACCTGTAGGGCACTGGACGGCCACCTCGTCATATGACGTATACATGGTGGATACTCCAAAGGATGGAGATGGCGATGGAACAGCGGGGGATGACACCTCCAAGAAACAGCTAAAGCGCCGACGTCAGCGGCGCCGCTCTAAATCCTGCCAAAGCAAAAACGGTGATTCCGGCACGGGAGATAATACTACCCCGGATAGCGCCGAAGAACACCCAATCCAGCAAGCTTCAGTGCAGGAAGATGGAGAAGCCAGCCCTCATGAGAGAGCGGCAGAACGAGAGGTTGAGGATGATAACTATATGCCTCCCTCCGAAGACGAGGCAAGCCTCGATGACGACGAATTCATCGTACCATCAGACCCCGCCAAACAAGAGCGTTTCAAACGCAGGCTTTTTGCCACAGCGAACAGCCTAAAGAAAAAGCAGCAACAACTTAGAGCTGATCAAGATTTGCTAGCTGATAGATGGACTGAAGTCCTTGAGGCCGAAGAGTACGAACTCGAGCACCCCTCCAAGAATTATCCTAAGCGCAGGTCGCTACCCCGATCAGAGGAGGAAGCACCTACATCACCAGCGCACGACATGGCAGACCGGCCACCTCGCGGCCGCGACAAAGAGGCCTGTCGAACCTCCACCCAAGCCATGCCCCGACGCCGCTCAACCAAGGCACGGGAAAATGCGCCAGACCTGCGAGATGTACTGGAGGATAAAGCAAGGCAAACAAGATCGATCTACGGATCACGCAGGCGCCCGACGACACGTGACGATGATCTTCACTCCGGACACAATAAATCCGGCCGGGCCGAACACAACAGACATAGCTCTTCCGAGCTGCATCGTGACATAGCCCAGTACAGGGGCGCCGCACACCCACTATCTTTCACAAATGAAGTAATGGATCATAAAATCCCAGAGGGTTTCAAACCCGTAAACATCGAATCATACGATGGCACTACAGACCCGGCGGTATGGATCGAGGATTATCTCCTTCACATCCACATGGCACGTGGCGATGATCTACACGCCATCAAATACCTCCCTCTCAAACTCAAAGGACCGGCCCGGCACTGGCTTAACAGCCTGCCAGCGGACTCAATCGGTTCTTGGGAGGACCTGGAAGCCGCATTCCTCGACAACTTCTAGGGCACTTATGTGCGACCACCGGATGCCGACGACCTAAGCCACATAATTCAGCAGCCAGAGGAATCGGCAAGGCAATTATGGACATGGTTCCTAACAAAGAAAAACCAGATAGTCGACTGTCCGGACGCAGAGGCCCTAGCAGCCTTCAAGCATAACATCCGCGATGAGTGGCTTGCCCGGCACCTGGGACAGGAAAAGCCGAAATCTATGGCAGCCCTCAAGACACTCATGACCCGCTTTTGCGCGGGCGAAGATAGCTGGCTAGCTCGCAGCAACAACTTATCAAAGAACCCTGGTAATTCGGATACCAAGGACAAAAGTGGCAGGACACGTCGAAATAAGCAAAAGCGCCGCGTTAGCAGCGACAACAATGAAGATACGACAGTCAACGCCGGATTCAGAGGCTATAAATCCGGTCAGCGGAAAAAGCCATTTAAAAAGAATACTCAGGGCCCGTCCAGTTTGGACCGAATACTCGACCGCTTGTGCCAGATCCATGGCACCCCCGAAAGGCCAGCCAATCACACCAACAGGGATTGTTGGGTGTTCAAGCAGGCAGGCAAGTTAAGAGCCTAAAACAAAGACAAGGGGCTGCATAGCGATGACGAGGAGGAGCCCAGGCCACCGAACAACAATGGACAGAAGGGGTTTCCCCCACAAGTGCGGACGGTGAACATGATATACGCAACCCACATTCCCAAGAAGGAGCGGAAGCGTGCGCTACGGGACGTATACGCGATGGAGCCAGTCGCCCCAAAGTTCAACCCATGGTCCTCTTGCCCGATCACTTTTGATCGAAGGGACCACCCCAGTAGCATCCGTCATGGCGGCTTTGCCGCATTGCTTCTCGACCCAATCATCGACGGATTTCATCTCACAAGAGTCCTCATGGACGGCGGCAGTAGCCTGAACCTGCTTTATCAGGATACAGTGCGGAAAATGGGCATAGATCCATCAAGGATTAAGCCCATAAGAACTGAAGGAAATATGCCCTAGAGGCAATAATAAAGTTATTATTTATTTCCTTATTTCATGATAAATGTTTATTATTCATGCTAGAATTGTATTAACCGGAAACATAATACATGTGTGAATACATAGACAAAACAGAGTGTCACTAGTATGCCTCTACTTGACTAGCTCGTTGATCAAAGATGGTTAAGTTTCCTAGCCATAGACATGAGTTGTCATTTGATTAACGGGATCACATCATTAGGAGAATGATGTGATTGACATGACCCATTCGTTAGCTTAGCACCCGATCGTTTAGTATGTTGCTATTGCTTTCTTCATGACTTATACATGTTCCTATGACTATGAGATTATGCAACTCCCGTTTGCCGGAGGAACACTTTGTGTGCTACCAAACGTCACAACGTAACTGGGTGATTATAAAGGAGCTCTACAGGTGTCTCCAAAGGTAGATGTTGGGTTGGCGTATTTCGAGATTAGGATTTGTCACTCCGATTGTCGGAGAGGTATCTCTGGGCCCTCTCGGTAATGCACATCACTTAAGCCTTGCAAGCATTGCAACTAATGAGTTAGTTGCGAGATGATGTATTACGGAACGAGTAAAGAGACTTGCCGGTAACGAGATTGAACTAGGTATTGGATACCGACGATCGAATCTCGGGCAAGTAACATACCGATGACAAAGGGAACAACGTATGTTGCTATGCGGTCTGACCGATAAAGATCTTCGTAGAATATGTAGGAGCCAATATGGGCATCCAGTTCCCTCTATTGGTTATTGACCGGAGACGTGTCTCGGTCATGTCTACATTGTTCTCGAACCGTAGGGTCCGCACGCTTAAGGTTTCGATGACAGTTATATAATGAGTTTATGAGTTTTGATGTACCGAAGGAGTTCGGAGTCCCGGATGAGATCGGGGACATGACGAGGAGTCTCGAAATGGTCGAGACGTAAAGATCGATATATTGGACGACTATATTCGGACATCGGAAAGGTTCTGAGTGGTTCGGGTATTTTCGGAGGTACCGGGGAGTTACGGGAATACGGGGAAGAGTATTGGGCCTTATTGGACCTTAGTGGGAAGGAGCCAGGAAGTGGCGCGCGCCCCTCCCAAGCCCAGTCCGAATTGGACAAGGGGTTTGGGGGCGCGGCCCCCTCTCCCTTCCTTCTCCACTCCCCTCCTTTCCCCCCTTCTCCTAGTTGGACTAGGAAAGGTGGAATCCTACTCCCGGTGGGAGTAGGACTCCCCTTGGCGCGCCCCTTCTAGGCCGGCCACCCCCTCCTCCCTTGCTCCTTTATATACGGGGGCAGGGGGCACCCCATGGACACACAAGTTGATCTTCGTGATCGTTCCTTAGCCGTGTGCGGTGCCCCCCTCCACCATATTCCACCTCGGTCATATTGTAGCGGTGCTTAGGCGAAGCCCTGCGACAGTAGAACATCAAGATTGTCACCACACCGTCGTGCTGACGGAACTCCTCCCCGACGCTTTGCTGGAACGGAGCCCGGGGATCGTCATCGAGCTGAACGTGTGCCAAGAACTTGGAGGTGCCGAAGTAACGGTGCTTGGACCGGTCGGATCGTGAAGACGTACGACTACATCAACCGCGTTGATATAACGCTTCCGCTTTCGGTCTACGAGGGTACGTAGACAACACTCTCCCCTCTCATTGCTATGCATCACCATGATCTTGCGTGTGCGTAGGAATTTTTTTGAAATTACTACGTTCCCCAACAGTGGCATCCGAGCCTAGGTTTTTATGGTTTGATGTTATGCACGAGTAGAACACAAGTGAGTTGTGGACAATATAAGTCATACTGCCTACCAGCATGTCATACTTTGGTTCGACGGTATTGTTGGATGAAGCGGCCCGGACCAACATTACGCGTACGCTTATGCGAGACTGGTTCTACCGCCGTGCTTTGCACACAGGTGGCTGGCGGGTGTCAGTTTCTCCAACTTTAGTTGAACCGAGTATGGCTACGCCCGGTCCTTGAGAAGGTTAAAATGGAGTCTATTTGACAAACTATCGTTGTGGTTTTGATGCGTAGGTGAGATTGGTTCTTGCTTAAGCCCGTAGCAGCCACGTAAAATTTGCAACAAACGAAGTAGAGGACGTCTAACTTGTTTTTGTAGGGCATGTTGTGATGTGATATGGTCAAGGCATGATGCTAAATTTTATTGTATGAGATGATCATGTTTTGTAACCGAGTTACCGGCAACCGGCAGGAGCCATATGGTTGTCGCTTTATTGTATGCAATGCAATCGCCCTGTAATGCTTTACTTTATCACTAAGCGGTAGCGATAGTCGTAGAAGCATAAGATTGGCGAGACGACAATGATGCTACGATAGGGATCAAGGTGTCGCGCCGGTGACGATGGTGATCATGATGGTGTTGCGGAGATGGAGATCACAAGCACAAGATGATGATGGCCATATCATATCACTTATATTGATTGCATGTGATGTTTATCTTTTTATGCATCTTATCTTGCTTTGATTGACGGTAGCATTATAATACGATCTCTCACTAAATTATCATAGTAATAGTGTTCTCCCTGAGTATGCACCGTTGCGAAAGTTCTTCGTGCTGAGACACCACGTGATGATCGGGTGTGATAGGCTCTACGTTCAAATACAACGGGTGCAAAACAGTTGCACACGCGGAATACTCAGGTTTAACTTGACGAGCCTAGCATATAACAGATACAGCCTCGGAACACGGAGACTGAAAGGTCGAGCATGAATCATATAGTAGATATGATCAACATAGTGATGTTCACCATTGAAACTACTCCATCTCACGTGATGATCGGACATGGTTTAGTTGATTTGGATCACGTGATCACTTAGAGGATTGGAGAGATGTCTATCTAAGTGGGAGTTCTTAAGTAATATGATTAATTGAACTTTAATTTATCATGAACTTAGTCCTGGTAGTATTAGCATATCTATGTTGTAGATCAATAGCTCGCGTTGTTGCTTCCCTGTGTTTATTTTGATATGTTCCTAGAGAAAATTGTGTTGAAAGATGTTAGTAGCAATGATGCGGATTGGATCCATGATCTGAGGTTTATCCTCATTGCTGCACAGAAGAATTATGTCCTTGATGCACCGCTAGGTGACGGACCTATTGCAGGAGCAAATGCAGACGTTATGAACGTTTGGCTAGCTCAATATGATGACTACTTAATAGTTTAGTGCACCATGCTTAATGGCTTAGAATCGGGACTTCAAAGACATTTTGAACGTCATGGACCATATGAGATGTTCCCGGAGTTGAAGTTAATATTTCAAGCAAATACCCGAGTTGAGAGATATGAAGTCTCCAACAAGTTCTATAGCTAAAAGATGGAGGAGAATCACTCAATTAGTGAGCATGTGCTCAGATTGTCTGGGTACTACAATCGCTTGAATCAAGTGGGAGTTAATCTTCCAGATAAAATAGTGATTGACAGAATTCTCTAGTCACCATCACCAAGTTAGTAGAACTTCGTGTCGGTGTACTAAAGTAGGGGTACCTTAGTACCCCAGACTTGTGCACGGGCAGTCGTAGCACCCTGCGGCAAGGCCCGCCCCGGAAGCGCCAAGAGAAGACCAAGCATCCAAGACAAGGCCCCCGGCATGAGGAGCTTGCCGGGCCAAGAAGACAAGGCCCCCGGCAAGAGGAGCTTGCCGGGCCAAGAAGACAAGACCCCGGCAAGAGGAGCTTGCCGGGACGACTGAGCCCATGTAAGGCCATCCAAGAACAAAGTGTAAGAGACAGAAGATCGAGCCCCCGACAAGAGGAGCTTGTCGGGAAGGCCGAACCCAGGCACCACAAGAGAAGCCCGCCGTGGCGCGCCAAGCGCCCCGGCAAGGCCTGATAGCTGGCACGCTATCAGGCACAGGAAGACGACCCCCGCGGCAAGCCACTTGCCGCGGCAAGATCGCCACCTCAAGACTGCGCTCCAGCTCGCCCGCCACGCGTCGCTCCGGGGCTTCCCCCGAGGGCACGTGGCGAGGCCCCGCGCAGCCTGGGGCACGCGGTGGCATGCAGCCGCCATCGTGGCGAACGGTGGCGCACCTAACGGTCCGCCTCGGTGCTGTCCGGGCGACCGTGACGGGCATTTAATGCCCTTGTCCCCTACCGTCAGAAGTAGGTATGATAACACTGTGCCGCACTGTAGCGCCACCATTCCCGCACTATTACAGCTACCACCCCTTTTACACTTTTACCCCTTTCTCTTACGTTGACACCTGTCGGTGACCCCTTTGCGCTATAAAAGGAGGCCCGTGTGCAACGTAGAGGGGGTTGGGTTCCGGTTCCCGTTCCGCAAGGGTTCCGGGGTTCGGAGATTCGGCATCCAGACGACCATACGCTCGGTGCAGCTAGCTCCCCAAGCTCCCGAGCTCCCCAGTTCAATACAACTAAGCAGGAGTAGGGTTTTACGCGTCCATCGCGGCCCGAACCTGGGTAAACCGCCCGTGTGCCCGCTTCGATCTGCTCTCCGCGCTCCCTCCGCCCCCCTCGCCGGACAACGAAAGGGGCTCCGGCCCCATAGGTGCTCGCGGGGGGACGCCCGTCCGCCCCGACATCTTTGGCGCGCCAGGTAGGGGGCGACGCCGAGGGACAGCCCGCTCCTGCGGATCCCAGGATCCGTCCAGTCGAAGCAGGTGTCCCCGGTGAGCCTTGCTCCGGCGAGCAGACCAGCAATCTGAACGCCGAGGAACAGTCCGCTCCTGCGGATCCGAGGATCTGTCCAGTTGAAGCGGGGGTTCCCGACGAGCTTTGGCCTTCCTTCCCACGGGCTCGTGCGCGGCCCTCCTCGAGTATCCACTCGCGCAGAGACTGGGCAAGAAGCAGCTGCTCCTTGAGGAGGCCCGCTTTCTGGCCGCTGGGCGAACGATTCGCCTCCAGCGAACTCTGCGCCGCTCTCGCGGCCGCAGAAGTTAGCGCCAGAAGTCACGAGAAAGGCGACCTCGTTCCCCCGGCGCGCCTCGCCCGCCGGGGTGCCGAACGAGTTGACGCCGACCGTGGGAAGAAGTCTTTCCAGCGCGGTAGCCGGAACCTGTTTCCGCCAACCATCCCCTCTGCCCAAGTCTTGCCGCAGCTGCATGTGATCCTTGGCGCAGAGAGGGGCGCGGATCCCCAAGCATAGCTACGCCTAGCTCCGGAGGGTCGTGAGGGCCTGCCCCCTCACCTACCCCCAGGATGGGCTGGATGCTGCCCAAGGAGGTTTTACCCCACCGGGCGGCAAGCGATAAGAAAAGATAAGTTGCCGGAGCTCGAGCAATTGCTCCTTTAATTTTTAAGAGTTATCTCCCTCGAACGACCGAGCCTGGGTTGAGAGGCCTGAGCGCGGAAGGACCGGCACGAGACTGGTTGCGCCCTCGTTTCGTTTCGAGTCCGCTCAACGACTCGAGTGTGCTACACCCCGAGTAGCGTCCTCACTTTGTTTCGAGCTCGCCCGGCACCCTAAGCGTGCTGCGACCGCAGTCGCACCGTTTACTTTGCCTCGAGCCTGCTCAACAATCTGAGTGAGCGGCAACCAGCCGCAGCGAGGTTTCTTGCCGGTGGCAGCCCCGCCAGCGGGTCGCTGACGTCCCGCACTCGGCACCCGTGGCAAGGCGGAGGCCTACGCCGGCAAGTCCCCGAAAGCGTAGGGCGGAAACAAACAAGGCACCGGTCGAGTAGAGGGGATAACAGTGCGATGCATAGCCTAAGATGAAAAGTTGTATTACAAAATGCCTTACTGCTGCTCTAACCAGCCGTTTCCGTGGCATATTTGACAGCGGCAGGGAAAGGGAGATAAAAGAAAGGGGCAGGCGGCCTAATCTACGCGGTCGCCCTCGATCCTCTTGACCCCGGCCGCCTTCTTGACGATAGGGGCGATGAGGGCCCGGATCCCCGTCAGGTCTGCGTCCTCCGGCAAGGGCCTGAGAACGTTGGTAAGCCTGATGTCGGGATTGCGGAAAACGATCTTCACCAGCACCCTCTCGAGGGCCCCGGAGATGGCCTCCCGCATCTCGTCGGCCCGTTCCTTCGGGAGCGACGTTCGGAGGTGCTGGAGCGCCTGCACCACCCCCTGGAAGAAGGAAGTGAGCTTGGCGCTGGGCGCGACGTCCTCGTCGGTGAGGGACTGGTGGCCCTCGATCCCCAGCAGCGTCAGCTCCTTGTCGATGGTGGCGGCGATGTCGACGAGGCCCTCGGTCCACCGCTCCACTGTATCCCTGAAGGTGTTCTGGGAAACGGCGGCGCGCCTCAGCAGCTCCTCGTTGCCGTCGACCTCCTTCCGTAAAGCCGCCTCCTGCTCCTTAGCGCTGTCCAGCGCCTTGCCGAGCGCCACCAATTTCAGTTCCAGAGTGGAGTTGGAGTTCTTGGCGGCGTCGAGCTCCCGGATCTTCTCGGCAAAGCGACCCTGGAGCTCGCCAAGGGTGAGCGCACCCTTCTCGCGCTCCTGCCGGAGCGCGGCGAGCTCCTCGCCCTTCGCCTTGAGGTCGGAATCGAGCTGCGCCACCCTCGCCTCCAGCCCCTTCTTGGTGATCTCAGCGGCTGCGGCAGCATCCCGCGCCTTCTTCAGGTCTCCGCTGAGCGCCCGCTCGCGCGCGGCGGCCTCTTCCTCGTGGTCGGCGAGGCTGGCCGTTTTCAGCACCAGCTCGCCTTCCCGCGCGGATAACTCCGCGGCGGCAAGCCTCTGCTGCTCCTCGGCCTCCCCGTCGCCCACAGGGATATCAACGCCGTCCGCCTCCTGAGCACCGGCAACGTCGTCGGCATCGCCACGCGCGCCCTCCTCGATGACGACCTCAGCCTTCGTCGGATCCGAGGCGGGCGCTGCGCTCGCCGCGGCAAGGGGATCGTCGGCCGCGTCCCCCGTCGGAAGGTCCTCCCTTGCCGGGGATCTCTCCCTTGGCGGGGTAGCAGACTCGGTCGGCACGGCGGAGGCGCCCTCTGGACGCGCCCACCGGGACTGCTCCGCTCCTGCCCAAAAGCAACAACTTCGCATCAACAACAAGAAGAGGGAGGGCTCGCGTACGCGCCAAACAGCAAGGGCGAGTCATATGCTCACGCTGGGGGCTGCGTTGCGGGCTGCCCTGAGGGTCCCCTGCCGGGTCCGGTAAGGGCGCCTCCGACACGACCTCGCTTGCCGGGGGAGATTCGTCATCAAGGATGACCCACGGGATCCTCGATCTCTTCGCTCTCCTCTGGGCCAGGGTCCTGAAAAGGGGACCGGGTCAGGGGAAGGGCGAACGAGCTGTCGAACAGGACGAACCATCAGGGAAAAAGATATGAGCTCCATGGGGAATTTACTCTCCGTCCTCCTCGTCGTCGGAGCTGAGCGCAGAATAGTCGAAAGCCGGCTCGGCCCTGACGCGGGGGGGGGGGGGGGGGGGGGGGGGAGGGGAGTGGGCTCCCGAGGCCGCTTGGCGGGGGCAGTAGACGACTCCGCCCCCGTCGACGCCGCGGCAAGGGGCGCAGCGGCAACCGAAGCCCCAGCCCGCGAAGACCCCGCTCCCGCTGCCGACCCGGCCCTGCGGAGGCGCCTCCTCGGCTGGGCCGGGGGCTCCGCCTGCGACGAGCCGCCCGGAGGCCGCAGGAAGGCAACGCCGACCTCCGACAAGCCACTCGCGTCTTGGGCAGGCTCGTCCTCGCCGCCGTGCCCGGCTGGTCCCCCCTGGTCGACAAGTTCCATCGGGTCAGCGAGGCTCTCCGCCTCCGCCGCCTCCGCCTCGGCCACGGTGAACCCAGCTTCGCCCGCGGCCGCGGCGGCCGCCGCCTCCTCCATCCTGGAGGCAATGTAAGCCAGCTCCGCCGCGGTGGTGGCTCGGATGAGGCCATCCTTCTCGGCGGGATCGACTGGCTCCTCCTCCAGGCCGTCGAAGAAGGCCCGCACGACATCATCCGGCGGCTCCTGCCAGGTCGCGTTGACCCCGTGCGAGTCGCACAATGGCATCATCGCAAGGATATGACTGAGTGACGAGTTGTTGCACAAGGGAACGACGCCCGGCGGCAGCCGGAACCACTCCGGGTGGTTAGGGTCGTGCTTGAACAACTCCTTCAACATTGCGTCGTGCTCCAGCACGGTGAAGTTGAAATTGAGGCCCGGACGCAGCCTCATGATGTCCGCCGCGTTCTGGAACTCCCAGGCCGGCTTCCCCCTCTCTTGCAGGGGGGCGATCCGGCGGCGAAGGAAATCCGCGCCGACGGCACCGACGGTGAGGCCGGCGAGCCTGAGACGCAGGATCCGGGTGATGGCGATCTTCAATCTGGCATCGTCCGGAGACACCTCGCTCCAGCCATCGCCGCGCACCACCGGAGTTCGGCGCACGACGGTGAACGGCTGCGGATGGTCCTCGACAATCAAGCACCATTCCGCCCTCCACTCCTCCCACCTGCCGCGGAGGTCCCCGCCCAAGTAGGCCTCCTTCTTGCCGGACCGGGAAACCCAGGCGATCCCACCGGACAGCGGCTCTCCTTTCTCCACCCGAGGGACAAAGAAGTGCCGGAAGAGGGCCACGTTGGGACGAATTCCGACGAAATTCTCGCAGAGGTGCGTGAAGACCGCCATTGTGAGGACGGCATTGGGGGTAAAGTCGAGGAGGTGGAGGCCATAGGTGCTCATGATTTCAGAGAAGAACTCCGAGTAAGGCGGGCAGAGCCCGCAGTAGAAGAAGACGACGAAGAAAGGATACCCGGTCGGGTACTGCTTCTGGGCTTCGGCGGGGAGCACCCGCGTGCGCGGATGCGCTCGCGTCTTCGTCGACCAGAAAAGGGAGTACTTGTCCCTCAGCTCCACCGCACCGAGCTGGGGGGGGGGGGAACGTCGCCGCCCCCTTCCGAAGCACTTCAAGCCGTAGCGCCTCGGCCGATTTTGCAGGCTTCCCCTTCGCCTTGTCGCTCTTCGGGGCCATGGCGGGGGCGGGGGAGGGGGGATCGTCGAAGCTGACGACGACGGGCGCTCCAAGAACAGATCGCTGCTGCCTCTGGGAGAAGGAGGCGGCAGAGGTTTTAGAGAGGTAGTGACCGAGGGAAAGGCGAACCGCCCCTACTTTCCTCCGCTATAAGAGGAAGAGGTGGGAGGGGGGGGGGACGTTCCGCCTCTCCAAATCAAGAGATCGTGCGCGACGTGACGCGCGCCTGTGCGGTTCAGCCCCGCGCACGCCACCCACGTCACGCTCACCCCGCACGCTTCGCCCCCACGGCGCCGCGGTAAGCGCGCGCCGCCTGGGGAAGGCGCGGCGGATGCGGAGTTAAGGAGCAGCGCGACCAAGGCCATGCGTGCCCGTGCACCGTTAGGGCCTGGCCCAACAACGCTCGGCACCATGTGTGGCCCAGGCCCGGGGGCTCCGCCCCCCCGCGAGCACCTATGGGGCCGGAGCCCCTTTCGTTGTCCGGCGAGGGGGGCGGAGGGAGCGCGGAGAGCAGATCGAAGCGGGCACACGGGCGGTTTACCCAGGTTCGGGCCGCGATGGACGCGTACAACCCTACTCCTGCTTAGTTGTATTGAACTGGGGAGCTCGGGAGCTTGGGGAGCTAGCTGCACCGAGCGTATGGCCGTCTGGATGCCGAATCTCCGAACCCCGGAACCCTTGCGGAACGGGAACCGGAACCCAACCCCCTCTACGTTGCACACGGGCCTCCTTTTATAGCGCAAAGGGGTCATCGACAGGTGTCAACGTAAGAGAAAGGGGTAAAAGTGTAAAAGGGGTGGTAGCTGTAATAGTGCGGGAATGGTGGCGCTACAGTGCGGCACAGTGTTATCATACCTACTTCTGACGGTAGGGGACAAGGGCATTAAATGCCCGTCACGGTCGCCCGGACAGCACCGAGGCGGACCGTTAGGTGCGCCACCGTTCGCCACGATGGCGGCTGCATGCCACCGCGTGCCCCAGGCTGCGCGGGGCCTCGCCACGTGCCCTCGGGGGAAGCCCCGGAGCGACGCGTGGCGGGCGAGCTGGAGCGCAGTCTTGAGGTGGCGATCTTGCCGCGGCAAGTGGCTTGCCGCGGGGGTCGTCTTCCTGTGCCTGATAGCGTGCCAGCTATCAGGCCTTGCCGGGGCGCTTGGCGCGCCACGGCGGGCTTCTCTTGTGGTGCCTGGGTTCGGCCTTCCCGACACTTCGTGATGAACTATAAAATGCAAGGGATGATGAAAGTAATTCCCAAGCTCTTCGTGATGCTGAAATCGACGAAGGTAGAAATCAAGAAAAACATCAAGTGTTGATAGTTAACAAGACCACTAGTTTCAAGAAAAGGGCAAAGGGAAGAAGGGGAACTTCAAGAAGAACGGCAAGCAAGTTGCTGCTTGAGTGAAGAAGCCCAAGTCTGGACCTAAGCCTGAGACTGAGTGCTTCTACTGCAAAGGGACTGGTCACTGGAAGCGGGACTACCCCAAGTGATTGGCGGATAAGCAGGATGGCAAAGTGAACATAAGTATATTTGATATACATGTTATTGATGTGTACTTTACTAGTGTTTATAGCAACCCCCCAGTATTTGATACTGGTTCAGTTGCTAAGAAGTAGTAACTCGAAACGGGAGTTGCAGAATGAACAGAGACTAGTTAAGGGTGAGGTGACGATGTGTGTTGGAAGTAGTTCCAAGATTGATATGATCATCATCGCACACTCCCTATACTTTCGGGATTAGTTGAACCTAAATAAGTGTTATTTGGTGTTTGCGTTGAGCATGAATATGATTTGATCATGTTTATTGCAATACGGTTATTCATTTAAGTAAGAGAATAAATTGTTGTTCTGTTTCCATGAATAAAACCTTATATGGTTACACACCCAATGAAAATGGTTCGTTGGATCTCGATCGTAGTGATACACATATTCATAATATTGAAACCAAAAAGATGAAAAGTTAATAATGATAGTGCAACTTATTTGTGGCACTACCGTTTAAGTCATATTGGTGTAAAGCGCATGAAGAAACTCCATGCAGATGGGCTTTTGGAATCACTTGATTATGAATCACTTGATACTTGCGAACCATGTCTCTTGGGCAAGATGACTAAAACGCCGTTCTCCGGAACAATGGAGCAAGCAACTGACTTATTGGAAATAATACATACTGATGTATGCCATCCGATGAGTATTGAGGCTCACGGCAAGTATCATTATTTTCTGACCTTCACAGATGATTTGAGCAGATATGGGTATATCTACTTGATGAAACACAAGTCTGAAACATTTGAAAATGTTCAAAGAGTTTCAGAGTGAAGTGGAGAATCATCGTAACAAGAAAATAAAAGTTTCTACGATATGATTGTGGAGGAGAATATTTGAGTTACGAGTTTGGTCTTCAATTAAAACAATGAGGAATAGTTTCACAAACTCATGCCACCTGGAACACCACAGCATAATGGTGTGTCCGAACGTCATAACCGTACTTTATTGGATATAGTACAATCTATGATGTTTCTTACCGATTTACCAATATCGTTTTGGGATTATGCATTAGAGACAGCTGCATTCACGTTAAAAAGGGGGCACCATCTAAGTCCGTTGAGACGACACAATATGAACTATGGTTTAGCAAGAAACCAAAGTTGTCGTTTCTTAAAGTTTGGGGTTGTGATGCTTGTGTGAAAAAGTTTCATCCTGATAAGCTCAAACCCAAATCGGAGAAATATGTCTTCATAGGATACCCAAAGGAGACAGTTGGGTACACCTTCTATCACAGATCCGAAGGCAAGACATTCGTTGCTGAGAATGGATACTTTCTAGAGAAGGAGTTTCTCTCGAAAGAAGTGAGTGGGAGGAAAGTAGAACTTGATAAGGTAATTGTACCTTCTCCCTTATTGGAAAGTAGTTCATCACAGAGATCTGTTCCTGTGACTACTACACTAATTAGTGAGGAAGATAATGATGATGATCATGTAACTTCGGATCAAGTTACTGCCAAACCTCGTAGGTCAACCAGAGTGAGATCCGCACCAGAGTGGTACGGTAATCCTATTCTGGAGGTCATGTTACTTGACCATGACGAACCTACGAACTATGAGGAAGCGATGATGAGCCCAGATTCCGCGAAATGGTTTGAGGCCATGAAATCTGAGATATGATCCATGTATGAGAACAAAGTATGGACTTTGATGGATTTGCCCGATGATCGGCAAGCCATAGAAAATAAATGGATCCTCAAGAGGAAGACGGACGCTGATAGTAGTGTTACTATCTACAAAGCTAGAATTGTCGCAAAAGGTTTTCGACAAGTTCAAGGTGTTGACTACGATGAGAGTTCCTCATTCGTATCTATGCTTAAGTCTGTCCGAATCATGTTAGCAATTGCCGCATTTTATGAAAATCTGGCAAATGGATAAAACAAAATTGCATTCCTTAATGGATTTATTAAAGAAGAGTTGTATATGATGCAACCAGAAGGTTTTGTCAATCCTAAAAGTGTTAACAAAATATGCAAGCTCCAGCGATCCATCTATGGACTGGTGCAAGCATCTCGGAGTTGGAATATACGCTTTGATAAGTTGATCAAAGCATATAGTTTTATACATACTTGCGGTGAAGCCTGTATTTACAAAAAAGTGAGTGGGAGCACTACGACATTTCTGATAAGTATATGTGTGACATATTGTTGATCGGAAATAATGAAGAATCATTCTGCAAAGCATAAAGGAGTGTTTGAAAGGAGTTTTTTAAAGAAAGACCTCGGTAAAGCTACTTACATATTGAGTATCAAGATCTATAGAGATAGATCAAGACACTTGATAAGTTTTTCAATGAGTATATACCTTGACAAGATTTTGAAATAGTTCAAAATGGAACAGTCAAAGAAAGAGTTCTTGCCTGTGTTACAAGGTGTGAAATTGAGTAAGACTCAAAACCCGACCTCGACAGAAGATAGAAAGAGAATGAAAGTCATTCCCTATGCCTTGGCCATAGGTTCTATAAAGTATGCCATGCTGTGTACCAGATCTATTGTATATCCTACACTGTGTTTAGCAAGGGAGTACAATAGTGATCTAGGAGTAGATCACTAGATAGCGGTAAAAATTATCCTTAGTGAAATAAGGATATGTTTCTCGATTATGGAGGTGACAAAAAGGATCGTCGTAAAGGGTTATGTCGATGCAAGTTTTGACACCAATCTAGATGACTCTAAGTCTCAATCTAGATACATATTGAAAGTGGGAGAAATTAGCTAGAGTAGCTCCGTGCAGAGCATTGTAGACATAGAAATTTGCAAAATACATACGGATCTGAATTTTGGCAGACCCGTTAACTAAGCTTCTCTCACAAGCAAAACATGATCACACCTTAGTACTCTTTGGGTGTTAATCACATAGCGATGTGAACTAGATTACTGACTCTAGTAAACCCTTTTGCTGTTGGTCACATATCGATGTGAACTATGGGTGTTATTCACATGGTGGTGTGAACTAGTGCTGTTAAATCACATGGCGATGTGAACTAGATTATTGACTCTAGTGCAAGTGGGAGACTGAAGGAAATATGCCCTAGAGGCAATAATAAAGTTATTATTTATTTCCTTATTTCATGATAATTGTTTATTATTCATGCTAGAATTGTATTAACCGGAAACATAATACATGTGTGAATACATAGACAAAACAGAGTGTCACTAGTATGCCTCTACTTGACTAGCTCGTTGATCAAAGATGGTTAAGTTTCCTAGCCATAGACATGAGTTGTCATTTGATTAACGGGATCACATCATTAGGAGAATGATGTGATTGACATGACCCATTCGTTAGCTTAGCACCCGATTGTTTAGTATGTTGCTATTGCTTTCTTCATGACTTATACATGTTCCTATGACTATGAGATTATGCAACTCCCGTTTGCCGGAGGAACACTTTGTGTGCTACCAAATGTCACAACGTAACTGGGTGATTATAAAGGAGCTCTACAGGTGTCTCCAAAGGTAGATGTTGGGTTGGCGTATTTCGAGATTAGGATTTGTCACTCCGATTGTCGGAGAGGTATCTCTGGGCCCTCTCGGTAATGCACATCACTTAAGCCTTGCAAGCATTGCAACTAATGAGTTAGTTGCGAGATGATGTATTACGGAACGAGTAAAGAGACTTGCCGGTAACGAGATTGAACTAGGTATTGGATACCGACGATCGAATCTCGGGCAAGTAACATACCGATGACAAAGGGAACAACGTATGTTGTTCTGCGGTCTGACCGATAAAGATCTTCATAGAATATGTAGGAGCCAATATGGGCATCCAGTTCCCGCTATTGGTTATTGACCGGAGACGTGTCTCGGTCATGTCTACATTGTTCTCGAACCGTAGGGTCCGCACGCTTAAGGTTTCGATGACAGTTATATAATGAGTTTATGAGTTTTGATGTACCGAAGGAGTTCGGAGTCCCGGATGAGATCGGGGACATGACGAGGAGTCTCGAAATGGTCGAGACGTAAAGATCGATATATTGGACGACTATATTCGGACATCGGAAAGGTTCTGAGTGGTTCGGGTATTTTCGGAGGTACCGGGGAGTTACGGGAATACGGGGAAGAGTATTGGGCCTTATTGGGCCTTAGTGGGAAGGAGCCAGGAGGTGGCGCGCGCCCCTCCCAAGCCCAGTCCGAATTGGACAAGGGGTTTGGGGGCGCGGCCCCCTCTCCCTTCCTTCTCCACTCCCCTCCTTTCCCCCCTTCTCCTAGTTGGACTAGGAAAGGTGGAATCCTACTCCCGGTGGGAGTAGGACTCCCCTTGGCGCGCCCGTTCTAGGCCGGCCGCCCCCTCCTCCCTTGCTCCTTTATATACGGGGGCAGGGGGCACCCCATGGACACACAAGTTGATCTTCGTGATCATTCCTTAGCCGTGTGCGGTGCCCCCCTCCACCATATTCCACCTCGGTCATATTGTAGCGGTGCTTAGGCGAAGCCCTGCGACAGTAGAACATCAAGATTGTCACCACGCCGTCGTGCTGACGGAACTCCTCCCCGATGCTTTGCTGGATCGGAGCCCGGGGATCGTAATGGAGCTGAACGTGTGCCAAGAACTCGGAGGTGCCGGAGTAACGGTGCTTGGATCGGTCGGATCGTGAAGACGTACGACTACATCAACCGCGTTGATATAACGCTTCCGCTTTTGGTCTACGAGGGTACGTAGACAACACTCTCCCCTCTTGTTGCTATGCATCACCATGATCTTGCATGTGCGTAGGAATTTTTTTGAAATTACTACGTTCCCCAACAAGAACGACCTTTAAAGGTGTTATACCAGGTGTAGAAGCCAACTGTACAGGCTCCGTAACACTTGATGTGGTCTTCGGATCTCCAGATAACTTCCGAAGCGAAGAGTTAATCTTCGACATAGTCCTGTTCCACAGTGGCTATCACACCCTGCTTGGACGAACCGCATTTGCCAAATTCAATGCGGTGCCGCACTATGCATACCTCAAGCTCAAGATGCCAGGCCCTCGAGGAGTAATCACGGTCAACGGAAATACCCAACGCTCCCTCCGTACGGAGGAGTAATCACAATCAACGGAAATACCCAACGCTCCCTCCGTGCGGAAGTACAAAGCAGCCTTTTTAGGCAACTCTCTAGTCCGGCCGTTAAAAAGCCAGACAACGCCAAGCGCGCCCGGAGTAACCTACAACAAGACCACCTGGCACGTTCCGAGCAGGCGTAGCAATGCGGCCCCAACCCCAGCCATCACGACATAGCGGAGCTAGTACCTCGCGTACATAATTACGCCCTTGAAATACCATGGGCACAGGGGAAGGGGCATGGTAACGGCATGCTCACAATACGGCTTAAAACGTACTAGGGGCTACCGGATTCTTTTTATTACTTTCAGGACTCCACACTTTGGACAACCTGTTCGGCAATTCGGCTGCCGCACAAACGATGCAAGATCCAGGGAAGCAGACAAAGCTACGCCGCATTATGGAACTCTCAGGTGGTGTCTATTACGAGCGGTATATATGTTTCGAACACAATTCCGCGGCCTGCTCCTGGTCAGGACATGTTAAATAGTCTAGTATCTTTTTGCTTATCGCACTACTTGTATCGTTCGGCTTTGATAAATAGCCTCTTTATAAACAATGCATAGCTTTTTGCCTATTTTTTTGCATTATTCTCTTTTAATATATATGTTTATTAAATAACATGATCACACCCGTACACCATGGTACGGCAAACACGCCAGGGGCTTCAGTACCCTTCGATCTGGCGTGAGAAGTCCGTACACTTTCACAAGTGCGGCACCCCGAACTTATAGCACTATATGCATCGGCTCCGAATCATGATTTGGGTCAATAGTTGGGTTTGCCCGGCTCCTATGTTTTGGTGCCTTACATTCCGCTATATCGGCTAAGGTAGCACTAGGAGAACCACTGCGATTGTGCCCCGGTTCAGCTGGGTTAAGCACCTCAGTGGAGAAAGCTAAAACTGACTGTCATGATAAGGCGAGAGACCGGTCGCTGTTCGAGAGGTTTTTCGAGTCCCTAAAGACTTATGCCGCTTCGAGCGAGGAGCTGGCTCTGTCCGGCCAAAGGCATGGATAGCGCCCCGAATTCGGTCTTCCGAACTAGGGGCTTCGCCGAAATTTAAAATTATAAAGTTCTATGGCTAAGTGGGAGTGTTCAAGCATTATAGTCCGATTGCCTGGTTCGTTGTGCTAAGCGCCTCCCTCGAAGGACCCAACCATGGGAAAAAGAGCGCTCAGGTTTATCCCGAACACCCTAGCACTAGCGGCATGGGGGCAGAAGCCGATGACTGGCCATCTCTCAATTTTTGATAAATGGCTGCACAGAAAATAATATTTTAAATTCCATAAGCATTGCTTAGCGCATATGAACAAGTTTTCAGCGCACAGGATACACACGAGCGAGTTCATTCAAATATTACATCTCTAGTACATTCATCCACAATAAGGCGGGCATCGGCAAGAACATCCTTGTAGTAGTTCTCGGGCTTGCGATGCTCCTTCCCCTGCGGCGGCCCGTCCTTCACCAGCTTCTCTCCGTCAAGCTTACCCCAGTGCACCTTTGCACGGGCAAGGGCCCTCCGGGCACCTTCGATGCAGGCGGAACGCTTGATGACCTCAAGCCGTGGACAGGCCTCCACCAGTCGCCGCACCAGCCTGAAGTAGCTCCCAGGCAGGGCCTCTCTGGGCCACCGCCAAACTATGAAGCCCTTCATGGCTTGTTCGGCCGCCTTGTGGAGCTCGACCAGCTGTTTCAGCTGATCGCTCAAAGGCACAGGGTGTACGGCCTCAGAATACTGTGACCAGAACACACTCTCCATCGAGTTGCCTTCTTCAGCTCGGTAGAACTTCGGATTCGGGTAAGTGACAAGTAGTTTACTTTTATATTCCTACTTTGCATTAAGAATGCCTTACCCGTTGCTATCTTTTTCATCTCCTCAAACTCTTGGAGGGCCTTTTGGGCTTCGGCCTTGGCACCCTTGGCGGACTCAAGGGCCGACGCGAGCTCGGATGCTTGCGCCTTTGACTCAAGCTCCAGGCTCTCATGTTTTTTCATGAGAGCCTGCAGCTCTTGCTGCACCTCGTCAACCTGAGCCCCAAGTCTTTCTCGCTCAGTGCGCTCGTCGGCCGTTTTATTTTCAGCCTCAGTTAGCGCCTGCTTGAGGGTCGCCACCTCATTTGTGGCCCCTACAATAAGCAGTACGATCCTGTTACTCTTTGCAATCACGCCTCTCTATAGGCATCTTTTTTCTTTGTAGGGTATTTCTTACCTTCTTTTTCCTCGAGCTGCCGTTTGGCAAGGCCAAGCTCTTGCTCGGTCCGCCCGAGGTCCTTTTTTAGGAGTTCCACCTGTGTAGTCAGTGCGGCGGTGGATAGCAGCGAAGCCTGCATACGCATATTGACTCTTTATTGTTAGACTCCTGCGGAAATTAATAGATTCTCTATTCGGCTTTTCTTTTCGAACACCGAACAGAGCATCAGGGGATACTGTCTATGCGGTCATATTTTGACATATTCTTACTTACCTCGAAGCCTGTCAGAAGGCTAGCACAAGCTTCAGTCAGTCCGCTCTTGGCGGACTGAACCCTTTGGATCACCGTACTCATAATAGTACGGTGTTCCTCATCAATGGAGGCGCCGTCAAGCACCTCCAGCAGATTGTCCGGCACCTCCGGTTGGATAGAGGCCGCCGGCTCAGAAGGGCTTGCTCCTCTTGGAAGGAGTTCGCCTACCGCGGACCGGAACTGTTGAAGAGTTCGGCGCGGTGTCCGGCACAAAGCCGGACTCGGAGCCCTGGGGGTCTTGTCCCCTTTATTCCTGGGGTCCGGGAGGTCGCCTTTCGGCTCCTCCAGGACCACCTCCTCCTGCCCCGGAGCTTGTTGCGACGCCACTTCGGCGTCGTCTGCAGTGCGGGGGGAGACAACGGGTGGAACTGAGTTCACGTCTGACGAATCCAGGGAGCCGCTCGACGAATCGTCGAGTTCGGCCTGGGGCGGGCTGCATAAATCACATTCGACATTAGGGAGAGCTGTGCATTAAAGGAATATCATGAGTCACTTTGGTATACGAATACTTACGACTTCACCGGACGCTTGGCCCTGTCCGGCCACTCCTCTCCGCTGTCTTCGGCGTCGTGGGAGTAGTCCGGCGGAGGGGTCTTCCTTTTCCTAGACCCCTCGGCCTCCCCCGATGGGGCGGCCTTCTTCTTCTTTTCTCCCCCCACTGGGGGGATATCTTTCTTCTTCCTCCTCCTCGTTTTCACGAGAAGAGGGCGCCTCGGACTCGTCAGATGACGAGTCCGACACCACCAAGTTACGGGCACTCTTTCGAGTTCCGGTGGTCTTCTTCTTCTTGACCTTCTTCTCCGGCACCACATAAGGTGCCGGAGTCAGCAGCTTCACTAGGAGAGCTGGGGCTCGGTCTTCGGGCAGGGGAGCCGGACAGTTAATTGGGCCGGATATCGCCTGCCAAGGCTGTCAAAGGTAAGGGAGTTTAGATCCCGCATAGAGTTAATCTATGAAAAAGAGCTTAATAATCCTGTCAAAGGCATAGATAGCTTACCTCGCTAGCGTGACGCTGCGTGCTGTATCCGCGGTCCTCGGAAGCGGATGCGGGGGCTCCGGCCCCTTTGATTAGCACTTTCCAGACGTCTTCATACGACGTGTCGAAGAGCCTGTTGAGGGTTCGGTGCTGCGCCGGGTCGAACTCCCACAAATTGAAATCCCGTTGTTGGCACGGGAGGATCAGACGAACGAGCATGACCTGGACTATATTGACCAGCCGGATTGGCTTGTCTACCAGGGACTTGATGCAGGTCTTCAGTCCGGTCACCTCTTCCTCGTTGCCCCACGACAGGCCCGTCTCTTTCCAGGACACAAGCCGCGTGGGGGGTCCAGATCTGAATTCGGGGGCTGCGACCCATTCCGGATCACGGGGCTCGGTGATGTAAAACCACTCAGCTTGCCACCCCTTTAGGGTCTCCACAAAGGAGCCCTCGAACCAGAGGACGTTGGCTATCTTGCCAGCCATAGCACCTCCGCACTCCGCTTGGCTGCCGCGCACCACCTTGGGCTTGACGTTGAAGGTCTTGAGCCAAAGGCCGAAATGGGGGCGGACGCGGAGGAAAGCCTCACACACGACGATAAACGCCGAGATGTTGAGGATGAAGTTCGGGGGCCAGATCGTGGAAATCTAGGCCATAGTAGAACATGAGTCCCCGGACGAATGGGTGAAGTGGAAAACCCAGTCCGCGGAGGAAGTGGGGAAGGAAAACTACCCTCTCATGGGGCCTTAGGGTGGGGAGAAGCTGCCCCTTCTCAGGAAGCCAGTGCAGGATGTCCTTGGACAGGTATCCGGCTTTCCTTAGCTTTTTTACTTGAACCTCTGTAACGGAGGAGACCATCCACTTGCCTCCCGCTGCGGACATTGCTGGAGAAGGTTGAGGTGGGAAGAGCGGACTTGGGCGCTGGAGCTTGAGTGCGCGAGAGATGGATTGGCAAAAGAGGAAGAAGGCGTAGGTAAAAAAGGTGGATCCTTATCCCCTTATATGGGTGGATGCGGTTGTGCGTCCCCACCTACCTAATAAAACTCGCTTGCCTCCCAAGCGCCGTGGTAAATGGCGCGGTTGGGTTACCCACGCCGTATTGATGAGAATCCCGTTAAAAGGGGCACACGATCTCTGCTTTGACAAGATGTGCCAAGGAAACCGCCTTGCTAAACGCGCTGAGGTGGAAAAGTGAAAACAATTTGTATAAAGAGCTTGGTCGCAGTGTGATGACGCACTGCGGAATACGTCAGCAGATTTGATTTGTGCTAATATTATTCTCTCTATGGCAATATGTGGAAACTTATTTTGCAGAGCCGGACACTATTTTTGGTGTTTACAATCTTCTATGAAGGACTTGGAGGAGGAACCCGCCTTGCAATGCCGAAGACAATCTGCGCGCCGGACTCGTCGTCATTGAAGCCTGGTTCAGGGGCTACTGAGGGAGTCCTGGATTAGGGGGTGTTTGGATAGCCGGACTATACCTTCGCCGGACTCCAGGACTATGAAGATACGAGATTGAAGACTTCGTCCCGTGTCCGGAAGGAACTTTCCTTGGCGTGGAAGGCAAGCTAGGCGATGCGGATACACAAGATCTCCTACCATTGTAACCGACTCAGTGTAACCCTAACCCTATCCGGTGTTTATATAAACCGGAGGGTTGTAGTCCGTAGAACAGAACCATCATCATACACAATCATACCATAGGCTACCTTCTAGGGTTTAGCCTCCTTGATCTCGTGGTAGATCTACTCTTGTACTACCCATATCATCAATATTAATCAAGCAGGAGTAGGGTTTTACCTCCATCGAGAGGGCCCGAACCTGGGTAAAAACATCGTGTCCCTTGTCTCCTGTTACCATTCGGCCTTGACGCACAGTTCGGGACCCCCCTACCCGAGATCCGCCGGTTTTGACACCAACACTTGGAGTTCACCTCTATGCAATACATGTTGGGGAACGTAGTAATTTCAAAAAAAATTCCTACGCACACGCAAGATCATGGTGATGCATAGCAACGAGAGGGGAGAGTGTTGTCTACGTACCCTCATAGACCGAAGCGGAAGCGTTATATCAACGCGGTTGATGTAGTCGAACGTCTTCACGATTCGACCGATCCAAGTACCGAAAGCACGGCACCTCCGAGTTCTGCACACGTTCGGCTCGGTGACGTCCTCGCCTTCTCGATCCAGCAAGAGTGGCGAAGTAGTAGATGAGTTCCGGCAGCACGACGGTGTGGTGACGGTGTTGGTGAAGAACAATCTTCGCAGGGCTTCGCCTAAGCACTACGAAAACTATGATGGAGGATGAACTAGAGGAGACGGGGTTGCCGGCACACGGCTTGGTGTTTCTTGATGTGTCTTTGGTGCTAGCCCTGCCCCTCTATTTATATGTTGAGCCTTGCGGTCGAAACTTGGAGTAAAATCCTCCACAAAGTCGGTTTCACCCGAAAGGCAAGAGTCCTTCTCGGACTCCAGGGCCAGACGCCAGGGTTCCCGGCGTCTGGGCCCAGACGCCAGGGACCCTGGCGTCTGGCCTCTGGACTCCGCAAAACTTCCTTTTGCGCTTTCCAAAAACTTCGTGGGCTTTCCCCTTTGGCCCAGATAAAGTGTTCTCGTGCCCAAACATTTCGGGAAACATTCGGAACCCCTTCCGATGGATTCCAGAACCCTTCTGGAGATCAAACACTACTATCCACATATCAATCTTTACTTCCGGACCATTCCGGAGTTCCTCGTCATATCTGTGATCTCATCCGAAACTCCGAACAACATTCGGTCACCAACATACATAACTCATAGTACTATATCGTCAACGAACGTTAAGCGTGCGGACCCTACGGGTTCGAGAACTATGTAGACAAGATCGAGACACCTCTCTTGTCAATAACCAATAGCGGGACCTGGATGCCCATATTGGCTCCTACATATTCTACGAAGATCTTTATCGGTCAGACCGCATAACAACATACGTTGTTCCCTTTGTCATCGGTATGTTACTTGCCCGAGATTCGATCGTCGGTATCCAATACCTAGTTCAATCTCATTACCGACAAGTCTCTTTACTCGTTCCGTAATACATCATCTTGCAACTATCTCATTGGTTGCAATGCTTGCAAGGCTTATGTGATGTGCATTACCGAGAAGGCCCTGAGATACCTCTCCGACATTCGGAGTGACAAATCCTAATCTCGAAATACGCCAACCCAACAAATACTTTCAGAGACACCTGTAGAGCTCCTTTATAATCACCCAGTTACGTTGTGACGTTTGGTACCACACAAAGTGTTCCTACGGTAAACGGGAGTTGCATAATCTCATAGTCAAAGGAACATGTATAAGTCATGGAGAAAGCAATAGCAACATACTAAACGATCGGGTGCTAAGCTAATGGAATGGGTCATGTCGATCAGATCATTCAACTAATGATGTGACCTTGTTAATCAAATGACAACTCCTTTGACTATGGTTAGGAAACTTAACCATCTTTGATTAACAAGCTAGTCAAGTAGAGGCATACTAGTGACACTCTGTTTGTCTATGTATCCACACATGTATTATGTTTCCGGTTAATGCAATTCTAGCATGAATAATAAACATTTATCATGATATATAAGGAAATAAATAATAACTTTATTATTGCCTCTAGGGCATATTTCCTTCAGTCTCCCACTTGCACTAGAGTCAATAATCTAGATTACACAGTAATGATTCTAACACCCATGGAGTCTTGGTGCTGATCATGTTTTGCTCGTGGAAGAGGCTTAGTCAACGGGTCTGCTACATTTAGATCTGTATGTATCTTGCAAATCTCTATGTCTCCCACCTGGACCAAATCCCGGATGGAATTGAAGCGTCTCTTGATGTGCTTGGTTCTCTTGTGAAATCTGGATTCCTTTGCCAAAGCAATTGCACCAGTATTGTCACAAAAGATTTTCATTGGACCCAATGCACTAGGTATGACACCTAGATCGGATATGAACTCCTTCATCCAGACTCCTTCATTTGCTGCTTCCGAAGCAGCTATGTACTCCGCTTCACATCTAGATCCCGCCATGACGCTTTGTTTAGAACTGCACCAACTTACAGCTCCACCGTTTAATGTAAATACGTATCCGGTTTGCGATATAGAATTGTCCGGATCAGTGTCAAAGCTTGCATCAACGTAACCGTTTACGATGAGCTCTTTGTCACCTCCATATACGAGAAACATTTCCTTAGTCCTTTTCAGGTACTTCAGGATATTCTTGACCGCTATCCAGTGATCCACTCCTGGATTACTTTGGTACCTCCCTGCTAAACTTATAGCAAGGCACACATCAGGTCTGGTACACAACATTGCATACATGATAGAGCCTATGGCTGAAGCATAGGGAACATCTTTCATCTTCTCTCTATCTTCTAAAGTGGTCGGGCATTGAGTCTTACTCAACTTCACACCTTGTAACACAGGCAAGAACCCTTTCTTTGCTTGATCCATTTTGAACTTCTTCAAAACTTTGTCAAGGTATGTGCTTTGTGAAAGTCCTATTAAGCGTCTTGATCTATCTCTATAGATCTTAATGCCCAATATGTAAGCAGCTTCACCGAGGTCTTTCATCGAAAAACTCTTATTCAAGTATCCCTTTATGCTATCCAGAAATTCTATATCATTTCCAATCAATAATATGTCATCTACATATAATATCAGAAATGCAACAGAGCTCCCACTTACTTTCTTGTAAATACAGGCTTCTCCAAAAGTCTGTACAAACCCAAATGCTTTGATCACACTGTCAAAGCGTTTATTCCAACTCCGAGATGCTTGCACCAGTCCATAATTGGATCGCTGGAGCTTGCACACTTTGTTAGCTCCCTTTGGATCGATAAAACCTTCTGGTTGCATCATATACAACTCTTCTTCCAGAAATCCATTCAGGAATGCAGTCTTTACATCCATTTGCCAAATTTCATAATCATAAAATGCAGCAATTGCTAACATGATTCGGACATACTTAAGCATCGCTACGGGTGAGAAGGTCTCATTGTAGTCAATCCCTTGAACTTGTCGAAAACCTTTCGCGACAAGTCGAGCTTTGTAGATAGTAACATTACCATCAGCGTCAGTCTTCTTCTTAAAGATCCACTTATTCTCTATTGCTTGCCGACCCTCGGGCAAGTCAACCAAAGTCCACACTTTGTTGTCATACATGGATCCCATCTCAGATTTCATGGCTTCTAGCCACTTTGCGGAATCTGGGCTCACCATCGCTTCTTCATAGTTCGTAGGTTCGTCATGATCTAGTAGCATGACTTCCAGAACGGGATTGCCGTACCACTCTGGTGCGGATCTTACTCTGGTTGATCTACGAGGTTCTGTAGTAACTTGATCTGAAGTCTCATGATCAATATCATCAGCTTCCTCACTAATTGGTGTAGGTGCTACAGAAACAGATTTCTGTGATGTACTACTTTCCAATAAGGGAGCAGGTACAGTTACCTCATTAAGTTCTACTTTCCTCCCACTCACTTCTTTTGAGAGAAACTCTTTTTCTAGAAAGACTCCGAATTTAGCAACAAAAGTCTTGCCTTCGGATCTGTGATAGAAGGTGTATCCAACAGTTTCTTTTGGATATCCTATGAAGACACATTTTTCTGATTTGGGTTCGATCTTATCAGGTTGAAGCTTTTTCACATAAGCATCGCAGCCCCAAACTTTAAGAAACGACAACTTTGGTTTCTTGCTAAACCATAGTTCATAAGGCGTCGTCTCAACGGATTTTGACGGTGTCCTATTTAACGTGAATGCGGCCGTCTCTAAAGCATAACCCCAAAACGATAGCGGTAAATCTGTAAGAGACATCATAGATCGCACCATATCTAGTAAAGTACGATTACGACGTTCGGACACACCATTGCGTTGTGGTGTTCCGGGTGGCGTGAGTTGCGAGACTATTCCGCATTGTTTCAAATGTAGACCAAACTCGTAACTCAAATATTCTCCTCCACGATCAGATCGTAGAAACTTTATTCTCTTGTTACGATAACTTTCAACTTCACTCTGAAATTCTTTGAACTTTTCAAATGTTTCAGACTTGTGTTTCATTAAGTAGACATAACCATATCTGCTTAAATCATCTGTGAAGGTGAGAAAATAACGATATCCGCCACGAGCCTCAACGTTCATTGGACCACATACATCTGTATGTATGATCTCCAATAAATCTGTTGCTCTCTCCATAGTACCGGAGAACGGTGTTTTGGTCATCTTGCCCATGAGGCACGATTCGCAAGTGCCAAGTGATTCGTAATCAAGTGGCTCCAAAACTCCATCAGTATGGAGTTTCTTCATGCGCTTTATACCGATATGACCTAAACGGCAGTGCCACAAATAAGTTGCACTATCATTATCAACTCTGCATCTTTTGGCTTCAACACTATGAATATGTGTATCACTACTATCGAGATTCATCAAAAATAGACCACTCTTCAAGGGTGCATGACCATAAAAGATATTACTCATATAAATAGAACAACCATTATTCTCTGATTTAAATGAATAACCGTCTCGCATCAAACAAGATCCAGATATAATGTTCATGCTTAACGCTGGCACCAAATAACAATTATTCTAGTCTAATACTAATCCCGAAGGTAGATGTAGAGGTAGCGTGCCGACTGCGATCACATCGACTTTGGAACCGTTTCCCACGCGCATCGTCACCTCGTCCTTAACCAATCTTCGCTTAATCCGTAGTCCCTGTTTCGAGTTGCAAATATTAGCAACAGAACCAGTATCAAATACCCAGGTGCTACTCCGAGCATTAGTAAGGTACACATCAATAACATGTATATCACATATACCTTTGTTCACCTTGCCATCCTTCTTATCCGCCAAATACTTGGGGCAGTTCCGCTTCCAGTGACCAGTCTGCTTGCAGTAGAAGCACTCAGTTTCAGGCTTAGGTCCAGACTTGGGTTTCTTCTCTTGAGCAGCAACTTGTTTGCTGGTCTTCTTGAAGTTCCCCTTCTTCTTCCCTTTGCCCTTTTTCTTGAAACTAGTGGTCTTATTGACCATCAACACTTGATGCTCCTTCTTGATTTCTACCTCCGCAGCTTTTAGCATTGCGAAGAGCTCGGGCATAGTCTTATCTATCCCTTGCATATTATAGTTCATCACGAAGCCTTTGTAGCTTGGTGGCAGTGATTGGAGGATTCTGTCAATGACACAATCATCCGGAAGATTGACTCCCAGTTGATTCAAGTGATTATAATACCCAGACATTCTGAGTATATGCTCACTGACAGAACCATTCTCCTCCATCTTGCAGCTATAGAACTTATTGGATACTTCATATCTCTCAATCCGGGCATTCTGTTGGAATATTAACTTCAACTCCTGAAACATCTCATATGCTCCATGATGTTCAAAACGTCTTTGAAGTCCCGGCTCTAAGCCGTAAAGCATGGCACACTGAACTATTGAGTAGTCATGAGCTTTGCTTTGCCAGACGTTCATAACATCTGGCGCAGCTCCAGCAGAAGGCCTGGCACCCAGCGGTGCTTCCAGGACGTAACTCTTCTGTGCAGCAATGAGGATAATCCTCAAGTTACGGACCCAGTCCGTGTAATTGCTACCATCATCTTTCAACTTTGCTTTCTCAAGGAACGCATTAAAATTCAACGGAACAACAACACGAGCCATCTATCTACAATCAACATAAACAAGCAAGATACTATCAGGGACTAAGTTCATGATAAATTTGAGTTCAATTAATCATATTACTTAAGAACTCCCACTTAGATAGACATCTCTCTAATCCTCTAAGTGATCACGTGATCCAAATCAACTAAACCATGTCCGATCATCACGTGAGATGGAGTAGTTTCAATGGTGAACATCACTATGTTGATCATATCTACTATATGATTCATGCTCGACCTTTCGGTCTCCGTGTTCCGAGGCCATATCTGTTATATGCTAGGCTCGTCAAGTTAAACCTGAGTATTCGGCGTGTGCAACTGTTTTGCACCCGTTGCATTTGAACGTAGAGCCTATCACACCCGATCATCTTATAATGCTACCGTCAATCAAAGCAAGATAAGATGCATAAAAAGATAAACATCACACGCAATCAATATAAGTCATATGATATGGCCATCATCATCTTGTGCTTGTGATCTCCATCTCCGAAGCACCGTCATGATCACCATCGTCACCGGCGCGACACCTTGATCTCCATCGTAGCATCGTTGTCGTCTCGCCAATCTTATGCTACTATGACTATCGCTACCGCTTAGTGATAAAGTAAAGCATTACAGGGCGATTGCATTGCATACAATAAAGCGACAACCATACGGCTCCTGCCGGTTGCCGATAACTCGGTTACAAAACATGATCATCTCATACAATAAAATTTAGCATCATGTCTTGACCATATCACATCACAACATGCCCTGCAAAAACAAGTTAGACGTCCTCTACTTTGTTTGTTGCAAGTTTTACGTGGCTGCTACGGGCTTAAGCAAGAACCAATCTCACCTATGCATCAAAACCACAACGATAGTTTGTCAAATAGACTCCGTTTTAACCTTCTCAAGGACCGGGCGTAGCCATACTCGGTTCAACTAAAGTTGGAGAAACTGACACCCGCCAGCCACTTGTGTGCAATGCACGGCGGTAGAACCAGTCTCGCGTAAGCGTACGCGTAATGTCGGTCCGGGCCGCTTCATCCAACAATACCGCCGAACCAAAGTATGACATGCTGGTAGGCCGTATGACTTATATCGTCCACAACTCACTTGTGTTCTACTCGTGCATAACATCAAACCATAAAAACCTAGGCTCGGATGCCACTGTTGGGGAACGTAGTAATTTCAAAAAAATTCCTACGCACACGCAAGATCATGGTGATGCATAGCAACGAGAGGGGAGAGTGTTGTCTACGTACCCTCGTAGACCGAAGCGGAAGCGTTATATCAACGCGGTTGATGTAGTCAAACGTCTTCACGATCCGACCGATCCAAGTACCGAAAGCACGGCACCTCCGAGTTCTACACACGTTCGGCTCGGTGACGTCCTCGCCTTCTCGATCCAGCAAGAGGGGCGAAGTAGTAGATGAGTTCCGGCAGCACGACGGTGTGGTGACGGTGTTGGTGAAGAACAATCTTCGCAGGGCTTCGCCTAAGCACTACGAAAACTATGATGGAGGATGAACTAGAGGAGACGGGGTTGCCGGCACATGGCTTGGTGTTTCTTGATGTGTCTTTGGTGCTAGCCCTGCCCCTTTATTTATATGTTGAGCCCTGGGGTCGAAACTTGGAGTAAAAGCCTCCACAAAGTCGGTTTCACCCGAAAGGCAAGAGTCCTTCGCGGACTCCAGGGCCAGACGCCAGGGTCCCCGGCGTCTGGGCCCAGACGCCAGGGACCCTGGCGTCTGGCCTCTGGACTCCGCAAAACTTCCTTTTGCGCTTTCCAAAAACTTCGTGGGCTTTCCCCTTTGGCCCAGATAAAGTGTTCTCGTGCCCAAACATTTCGGGAAACATTCGGAACCCCTTCCGATGGATTCCAGAACCCTTCTGGAGATCAAACACTACTATCCACATATCAATCTTTACTTCCGGACCATTCCGGAGTTCCTCGTCATATCCATGATCTCATCCGAAACTCCGAACAACATTCGGTCACCAACATACATAACTCATAGTACTATATCGTCAATGAACGTTAAGCGTGCGGACCCTACGGGTTCAAGAACTATGTAGACATGACCGAGACACCTCTCTTGTCAATAACCAATAGCGGGACCTGGATGCCCATATTGGCTTCCTCATATTCTACGAAGATCTTTATCGGTCAGACCGCATAACAACATACGTTGTTCCCTTTGTCATCGGTATGTTACTTGCCCGAGATTCGATCGTCGGTATCCAATACCTAGTTCAATCTCGTTACCGGCAAGTCTCTTTACTCGTTCCGTAATACATCATCTTGCAACTATCTCATTGGTTGCAATGCTTGCAAGGCTTATGTGATGTGCATTACCGAGAAGGCCCTGAGATACCTCTCCGACATTCGGAGTGACAAATCCTAATCTCGAAATACGCCAACCCAACAAATACTTTCGGAGACACCTGTAGAGCTCCTTTATAATCACCCAGTTACGTTGTGACGTTTGGTAGAACACAAAGTGTTCCTACGATAAACGGGAGTTGCATAATCTCATAGTCAAAGGAACATGTATAAGTCATGGAGAAAGCAATAGCAACATACTAAACGATCGGGTGCTAAGCTAATGGAATGGGTCATGTCAATCAGATCATTCAACTAATGATGTGATCTTGTTAATCAAATGACAACTCCTTTGTCTATGGTTAGGAAACTTAACCATCTTTGATTAACAAGCTAGTCAAGTAGAGGCATACTAGTGACACTCTGTTTGTCTATGTATCCACACATGTATTATGTTTCCGGTTAATACAATTCTAGCATGAATAATAAACATTTATCAGGATATATAAGGAAATAAATAATAACTTTATTATTGCCTTTAGGGCATATTTCCTTCAATACATCCAACTATAGTTGCCGAACTGAGACCAAACCATATGGTAGTGCCTCGGCCATATGTGTATCTTGATGAGTCCAATTTATGTGATAATTTCTGTATGCATGTTGTGCCTACATAGTTGGCTTTGTGGAATTTTACTGCATTCACCCACCTATTTTTGTTGATAATCCCTTAGGTGACGCCTTTTGGACCATTTAGCATAATATGGAACAAGCCCTCGAAAATGGTAGTGAATCACGTATTTAAAGTGATAATCGCCTACGCAAGAAGGCCAAACAAGACATCATCGTTGCGCTTCCATGGCAAAAGACATCATTTCATATGACCGTGCTCTCTTGTATGGGCAGTTGTATGGAGTGTCATCGCCGCCCCCGAATCAACTATTTCCACCCCGTAAAATTGGATCATAGATCTGACGCTCAGAAACACCACAAACTCGTCTAGAAGGCAAAGCCCTAGCCTCCGGGGTTCATCCGGAGGAGGGATTGGCAAGGAGAAGAGGGGGATCTTCCTCACCATGCACAAGGGGTCTTCAACATCATCACCATCATCAACATGATCTCCACTATCATCATCATCCACATCCTTATCATTGTAACATCAAGAACCCTAGTGGATCACCTTGTGTGTTATTTGAATCATTTTTCCATGTATGCCATTACCCTTGTCATGATGTTTGTTGTCTCCATGTGTGAGTTACCCCTAGTTCTCGGGGATATGGATGAACCTTGGTATATGTATGATCTGAAACGTCATTTTGGATATGAGATTCCCTGTTGAATGCTTAGTTTGATAACTTCATGAATGTTGTGAACGGGCCCCACTTAACATTTGTGCCTTATGGCCACGAAGTATATCACTTTCGTTGTAAAGGGCTATGATGTGGAGGTAATTCGAGGCGTAAGTAAAAACCTTTTGCTCCTAACCTTTGCAATTGATAGGGGAATTATGGGGAACCCTTAGAGAGCTCGCATCCATGGGGTAAACCCTCAATTATCATGACTTGTAACCCTATGGGGGAGACTATGATGGTGGCGTGCATGGCATGAAGTCTACTTCGAGTAGAACGTGTACTGTAACCGGCTCCGGCTAGCATAATTGTCAACAGTGGCTCAAGTATCCATCTCATACTACGCCCACGCATAGGTGCGCTAGAAACATACTAACGGGGATTCCAGACTCCCTGAGAACGCCTTACTCCTCTGTTTCATCAGTCACTCTAGTCACTGGTCTCTATTTACTTTTATCTTATTTGCTTTAAAAGTTCATTTCACTACTCAATCACAATTTATTACCGCCCTCACTTTGCTTTAAGTCTATAATTATCTACAGGCATAAAAAAATACATAATTCACCACAAGAGGCATAAGTCTGATTCCTGTGCTCCATGTGGGATCGATACTCTTACTTAAGGCTACAACTAAACCTTGTGCACTGGCAGACCATCAAGATTTTTCTGGCGCCCTTACCGGGGAGTTGAGCGCTTTTGGGCTTTGCCTTGAATTTTGAATTATTTTGTGTTCTAACGATTTATTTAGATTGCGAACAACCATGGTCCTTGAAGAAGAAATTTATTAGGCAGGGGTACAACTAGTAGCAGGACCGGCTCGAGGAGAGAACTTTATATCTATTGGTCCTGACCTATCTGGTAAAGTATTTGAGATAAACCCTTGATTAATCAATATATTGAAAAAGAATACATTCCTAGGTGATGGAAATGTAAGTCCTTATAAGCATATTAAATTAACACTTCATGTGGCACTTTTCACTTGTAGGACTTATCTAACGAGGAGATTAAAGATAAAATATTTCTTTATTTAAAGCTGTTGAAGGGCTATTGCATTAGCCCATAAGTACCTTAAGTAATTGGGCAGAGCTATTAGCTATGCTCATTATTATCCTCAAGGAAAATTATATAAGATAAGAAGTAAGATCAGCAGCTTTGGACAAAGACTAGGTGAGAAGCTGGTAGATGCATACATAAGGTATCGAGGTATACTCTTCGCATGCCCTGAGCACCATTATCATGATTGTTTAACTATGAACTTCTTTTATGTTGGACTTGACTCCCAGAGTAAACATGCGTTAGATATTGCTTCTAAAGGTTCCTTTATGGAGACCAAGATCTCACAAGCCTGGAATTTACTTGATAGAATTTGGCAATAATACTGAGAGTTGGTACCAAGGAAAAGATGAAGATTGATCCTGTTAATGATAGTATTAAGTCTTTCTTAGAACAAAGGAGGTGAAAAAACTTAGTCATGAGCTAAATATTGGGACTGACCCCGCTTTACATATTTTGAAAGATTTTTTTGAGTTTTTGCATTTACTAGATAAAATATTTGTAAAGCATACCAGGGAACTAAAGCTATTCGCATGGTAGAAGCAATCGTGAAGAAAACTACGCCATCCCAAAACCGACGAGAAGCTTAATTTAAACACAAGAGTAAAGAGAAAGGAGAATCACTTTCAGCCAAGTGTAAGAAAAGTATTAAGGTGGAGCAATGTGGGACTCCACCTTATGTCGATATTGTGAAAGAACTCGCTACACCCATAGCAATGGTAAATAAAGAAGCCTATTTAGACTGAGACACCACCTCCTATCTCAAAGGGTGTATCGAAGGTAAGGATGCAGGTAAACAAATTTTATCATGCTCCTTCGGAAGCAAGTCTTACTTTGGATTGTGTGACCCTAGGTCCCCAGTCAATATTATTCCTTACACTCTTTATGCATGTTGCAGGAGTTTATATCAAAAATAAAACTATCTCTATGAATGTTGCAGGAGCTTATATCAAAAAGAAAACTATATCTATGAATGGGGGGATGAGATGATTAAATTTCCATTTTATTCTATCTTAAGAAAACCATATCAAGAAGAAGCTCAAGATGAGGGAGAGCAAAAACTAAATCAACTAGCTAAGATTCATCTCCAAACTCCGAAAGATGACGTTTAAAGGGTCCTGGTAAGACTGATGAGTGATATTTTTACACTCATCTACCTTAGTTTAAACCAATATGTTTCAATTTAAAAAGAGATATTCGCTCCGATGTTGCTACTAATGACTAATGAATGCAAAGGATTCCACAAATCTTAGCTTTGGTGTGTTTCCACGGGTAATGGGCTAGAAAGGGAAGAAATCATGTGGGAATATACAAGGGAATGGAAATGAAGAAAGAAGGAATTATCAGCAGGCGCACCTGCGAAGAGGGGGCAAAAGATGGCATTCTGTCGGGGGGAATCGGCTTCCTCGAACACCTATGGGGACCGAGCCCCTTACTGGTTCAGCGGGGGGCGGAGGTTGCACGAAGAGCAGATTGAGGCGATGCACACGAGGGATTTACCCAGCTTCGGGTCGTACGGATGCGTAAAACCCTACTGCTGCTTTGTGGTTTGTATTGTGTTCTTGCTCGGAGGCACGTGGTGCTACAGTACACACGAGCCGCTGGCGAGACCGAGCGTGAAAGTGGGTGTCCTCCTCTCCTCCGTGCGCATGGGGCCTCCTTTTATATGCTCAAGGGGTTACCGACAGGTGGCAGCGTAGGTGAGGGCAAAAATGGTAGAATGCTGTAGTGGGTACAGCTGCCTGCACAGTGGCTGTACAGTGCTATCATACCTAACTCTGACGGCGGGGGACAAAGGCATTAAATGCCCGTCCACGTCGCCCAGACGGTGCAGGAACAGGACCATCAGGAGCGCCACCGTTTGCCACGATGGCGACTCTGTCAGCTTCGCTTCGCCACCGCATGCCCCTGGCTGCACAACCTCCCGCCACGTGCGCCTGGGACGCCCTCAGAGCGACACGTTGGTGGGTGAGCTGGAGCGCAGGCACGGGGTGGTAACTTGCCGCGGCAAGCGCCTGGCCGCGGTGGATGTCTTGTCGTGCCCGGGAGCTTGTTGCTCACCGGGCCTTGCCAGAGCGCGGGACGCGCCGTGGCGAGGTCCTTGTCGTGCCGTGATTGGCCTTCCCGGCAAGCTCCTCTTGCCGGGGTCTTGTGCTTCGAGCGGCAGTCCCGGCAAGCTCCTCTTGCCAGGGCCTCGCTCTCTTCGGGTGGCCTTCCCGGCAAGCTCCTCTTGCCGGGGCCTTGGCGCCAAAGACTTTGTTCTTGAATGGCCCAAAAAAAGGGGGCCATGGAGGGTCTTGGCGATCACCTGGCAAGCCTTGCCGCGGGGGGGGGGGGGGGCTGCGACTGCCCATGCACAAGTTTGGGGTACTAAGGTACCCCTACTTTAGTACACCGACAGGAGCCCCCGGGCCTGGGCCATACACGGTGCCGAGCGCTGTTGGGCCAGGCCCAAAACAGTGCACGGGCACGCGCGGCCTGGGTCACGCTGCATCTTAACTCCGCATCCATCGCGCCTTCCCCAAATGGCACGCGTCGAACGCGGCGTCGTGGGGAGGGGCGTGCGTGACGTGGGTGGCGTGCGCGGGGCCGAGCCCTGCAGGCGTGCATCACGTCGCGGGTGATTTGTTTATTCGAAAAGGCGAAACGCCCCCCTCCTCCCCTTATAAGCAGGGGAGACAGGGGTAATCCGCCCACCCGCCAGTTGCGATTCTTTGAAAACCTCCGCCGCTTCCCAAGAGAAGCAGCGCTCCGCCCCTCCTTCCGCCGCCACCAGTGCTACCGATGCCGTCGACCTCCCTCCCTCCTTCCGCCATGTCCCCGAAGGGCGACACGGGGAAGGGGAAGGATGTGAAGTCGGCCGAGGCGCAGCGGCTTGAGGCGCAGCGAAAGGAGCAGGCGTTCTTCCCCCCTGAGCTCGACGCGTTGGTCCTGAGGGAGGAATACTATCTCTTCTGGTCGGCTAGGACGCGAGCGCATCCGCGCAGGAGGGTTCTTCCCGCCGCCGCCCAGAAGGAGTATCCAACTGGGTATCCCTTCTTTGATGTATTCTTCTATTGCGGGCTCTGCCCGCCCTTCTCTGAATTCTTCTGCGACATCATGAACACCTATGGCTTCCATCTTCGTGACTTCACCCCCAACGCCGTTCTGACAATGGCGGTTTTCGCACACCTCTGCGAGAACTTTGTCGGAGTCCACCCCAACGTAGCCCTCTTCCGCCACTTCTTTTCTCCTCAGGTGGAGAAAGGAGAGCCTTTGTTCGGCGGGGTCGCCTGGATCTCCAAGACAGGCAAGAAGGGGGCTTATCTGGAGGGGGAGCTTCACAGCAGATGGGAGGAATGGAGAGCGGACTGGTGCCTGATCGTCGCGGAGAACCCGCAGCCGTTCACCGCCGTGCGCCAAACTCCTGTGGTGCGCGGCAGGGATTGGAGCGCCGTGGCTCCGGACGACGGCAAGCTGCGGATTGCCGTTACCCGGATCCTGCGGCTCAGGCGTGCCGGGCTCACTGTTGGCGCCGTGGGCGCAGATTTCCTCCGCCGCCGCATCGCTCCCCTGCAGGTGAAGGGGAGACCCGCCTAGGAGTTCAAGAACGCGGCGGACATCATGAGGCTGCGCCCTGGCCTCAACTTCAATTTTACCGTCTTGGAGCTTGACTGGACGCTCAGGGAGCTGTTCAAGCACGACCCCGATCACCCCGAGTGGTTCAGGGTGCCGCGAGGCGTCGTCCCGCTGTGCAACAATTCGTCGCTCAGCCGCATCCTCGCAATGATGCCGCTGTGCGACTCGCACGGGATCGACTCCACTTGGCAGGAGCCCGCCGACGATGTCGTGCGGGCGTTCTTTGATGACCTGGTGGAGAGGCCAGTCGACGCCGACGAGAAGAGAGGTCTCATCAGAGACACCACCGACGCGGAGCTGGCATACATCGCCTCCAGGATGGAGGAGGCCGCGGCAGCCGCGGCCGCGGGCGAATTTGGCTTCACTTTGGCGGAAGCGGACGCGGCGGAGGCGGAAAGCCTCGCCGATCGAGCGGAGTTTGCCGGCGAGGAAGAGCTTGCCGGGCACGATGCCGAGGGCGAGCCTGCCCAGGACACGAGCGGCTTGCCGGAGGTCGGCGCCTCTTCCTCCCGTCCCCCGGGCAGTTCGTCGCAGGCAGAGCCCCCTGCCCAGCCACGGAGGCGTCTCCGCGAGGCTGGGGAGGTGGTGCGGCAGACGAGCCAACAACCGCAGCGCCGCGTGACACGCTCCTCTGAGGCAGCAGGAACAGGGTCTTCGCAGGCCGCGGCTTCTGCTCCTGCCGCTTCTCGTGCCACGGCGGCAGCTGGCGCGGGGTCGTCTACTGCTCCCGCCAAGCGGCCACGGGAGCCTACTCCCCTGCCTCCTCGCGCCAGGAGCAAGCCGGTCTTCGACTTCTCCGCACTCAGCTCCGACGAGGAAGAGGGGGAGGAGTAAGATCCCCGCTGTTCTTGTGTCTCTTCAATTCTTGGAGTTGCGCATCGCATCTCATTTGCTTTCCTCCGAATTTTGTCCTTTTCAGGACTCTGGCTCAGAGGGTGGCAAAGAGAGCCAAGGTCCCAGTGGTCATCCTCGACGACGAGCCCTCCGTGGTGGCGGGGGGTGCGCCTGAGATGACCTTGCCGGATCCACCAACCTATCCTCAGAGCAGCCCCTTGCGCAGCCCCCAGCGTAAGCATAGGGCTTGTTTCCTGCCGTTGGGCGCGCCCGGGTACCCTCCGTTTTTCCAGACATCTGGCTGATGATTTGTGTAGGAGCAGAGCAGCCCCACCAGGAGCGTCCGGAGACCGCTCCCGATGAGCCACCCGCTACAACTACACCGCCAAGGGGGAGTTCCCCGGCAACGAAGGAGTCCCCGGCGAGGGAGCCGTCCCCGGCAAGGGAGCCGTCCCTGGCGAGAGAGCAGTCTCCGGCGAGGGACGACGCCTGCGGCCCTTTGGCGACGGAGACCGCGACTGCAGATCCTGGCCCAGGTAACCTTCTTGCCTCGAAACTCCCCTGGGGTTCTTCTTCTTTGGATAGTTGCTTGACTTCTCCCCCTCCTTCGGCCTTCAGACCCGCCCGTCACGGACCCGATGGAGACCGAGGTCGTCGTCGAGGAGGACGCGCGCGGCCATACCGACGACCTGGCCGCCACCGGAGAGGCGGATGGCGCTGAAGATCTGGTCGGCGAAGAGGCCACCAAGGCCGCCGCGGTAGCCGCGGGCGAGGGGGCCGGCGATCGTACTAACGGCCCTGAGGCGGCAGGAGCGACAGGCGCTGCACCGACCACCGATCCCGCCTCCGCAGCGGCGTCGGGCCCCGAGGAGCCTCAGTCAGGCGCCTACCTGAAGGCCGGCGACGACAACTTCATCAAGCTCCCCTGGGAGTCGACTTCCAGGGCGCCGGTCGAGGGGGAGGCTTTGGATGGAGAGGTGCTCGCCTCGGCCGGGCTGACGCTGGTTGACGCGCCAAGCAGCAGCGGCGGCGAGCCTGAGGAGGAGCGGCTGCTCCGGAAGCTGGTGTCGCTCTACCGCGCCCGACAAGCCCAGGTGGAACGCCGGGAAGCGCTTGTCGCGAAGGCGGGAGCGGACTTGGAGAAGCGCGCCGGGGAGCTCCGGGAGCTCAACCAGGAGGCCCTTCGATCCTTGGCGGAGGAGCGAAAGCAGCTCGACGAGGCGCGGATGGCCTTCATCCTCGAGAAGGCAGAAGCCGAAGAGCAGCACAGGCTTGCCGCCGCGGGGCTGGCCGCGCGGGAGGGCGAGCTGGTGCAGCAGAAAGCCAGCCTCGCCAGCCATGAGGAGGAGGTCGCCGCGCGCGAGCAAGCGCTTGGTGGAGCCCTCAAGGAAGCGCAAGATGCCGCCGTGGCCGCCGAGGCCGCCAAGGAGGCATTGGAGGCGAAGGTGGCGCAGCTCGGCACCGATCTCAAGGCGGGCGGTGAGGAACTTGCCGCGCTCAAACAGGAGCGCGAGAAGGGCGCCCACACCCTCGGCGAGCTGCAGGGTCGCTTCGCCGAGAAGATCAAGGAGCTTGATGCCGCCAAGGACTCCAACGCTGATCTTGAGCTGAAGCTGGACACCTTGAACAAGGCGCTGGGGAGCGCCAAGGAGCAGGAGGCAACCTTGCGGAAGGAGATCGCAGATAACGAGGCACTGCTGAAGAGCGCCGTCGTTACCCAGAACGACCTCAGGACGACGGTGGAGCAGTGGACTGAGGGTCTCGTGGACATCGCCGCCGCCATCGACAAGGAGCTGACGTTGCTGGGGATGGAGGGACACGAGTATCCCACCGGTGAAAATGTCCCGCCGAGCGCCAAGCTCACTTCGTTCTTCAAAGCCGTGGTAGCGGCCCTCAAGCATCTCCGGAATGCGATCCCAGAGCAGCTGGCCAGCGAAACGCGCGAAGCTATCGCCGGAGCCCTCGAGAAGGTGTTGGTGAAGGTCGCCTTCCGCAACCCCGGCATCAGGCTCACCAACGTCCTCAAATCCTTGCCGGCGGACGCTGACCTCGAGGAGACCAGGGCCCTCGTCGCACCCATTGTGGAGAAGGTGGCCGGGATCAAGAGGATCGAGGGTGACCGAGTGGATTAGGCCGCCGCCCCTTTCCTTTTCCTGTCGCTGCTGGCCAAGTCATGAGAGCGATTCATTAGGGCTGCGACAGGCTTGCCTTTGTAATATAACTCTATCTTAGGTAGTGACTGCACTGTTATTTCCTCTACTTGACTCCGTGCTTTGTATGTTTTTGCCCTACGCTTTTGGGGACTTGCCGGCGTAGGCCTCCGCCTTACCGCGGGCTCTGAGTGCGGGACGTCAGCAGCCCGCCAGCGGCGCCATTACCGGCAAGAAACCTTGTTGCGGCTAGCTGCAGCTCACTTAAGTTGTTGAGCAGGCTCAAAGCAAAGTAAGTGTTGCGACTGCGGTTGCAGCACACTTAAGCTGCTGGGCGAGCTCGAAACAAAGTAAGGACGCCACTCTAGTTGTAGCACACTTAAGTCGTTGAGCGGACTCGAAACGAAGTAAGGGCGCAACTAGCCACGAGCCGGTCCCTCCGCGCACAGGTTTTCCATACAAAGCGCGGTCGTTCGAGGAAAATAACCTTAAAATTTTAAAAACTCGATTGCTCGAGCTCTAGCCACTTAGCTTTTCTGCGGCTCGCTGCCCGGCAAGGTCGCTTCCGGCAAGGCGAAACATGGTGCTCGCCGTCGCTTACTGGGGGTCAGTGCTGCACAGAGTGTCAGATAATGCATGCAAAGAATGAAGAGCATGAGATCGACAAGGTGCGTGGAGCACAAGAACCCAATCTACGCACAGGGTCCGCGCCTGGCTCTGTACAAAGGATCACATGCGACAGCGGCAAGACTTTGTATAGAAGGGTGGTTGCTGGACGGGCTCTGACAACCGCGCCTTGCGGGTGAAACTTACGAAGATGCCCAACGTTCCAGGAGTTGCTCACCGGAGTGGTATCTTCGGTCTCAAGGCGGACAGCGCCAGGCCTAGCAACTCGTTTCACCCGGCAAGGGCCTTCCCACTTCCTCGGAACTTCTGGCACTAACTTTGCGGCTATTAAAGTGGCGCAAAGCTTGCTGGTAGCGAGCAGCTCACACAGCGGCCTGAAGACGGTTCTCCTCAAGGAGCAGCGCGTCATCTTGACGCAGCTGCTCTCGCTCGAGCTCAGCGTGAGCGAGCACTCGAGGTGGCCCGTACGCGAGATCCGTGTGGCTAACTGCCTTTGCTCCATGGACTAGAGCGAAAGGTTGCCTAGCATGACCAGGACTTGCCCGCGCCGAGGGGCGTCGGCACAGGTTTGGGACGCCGTAGCGTCTCGAGCTGGCTGGATGACGCCTGTCCGGCCGCCGGCGCCGTCCCCAACACCCGTTTGCTTAGGGGGCGGTGGGTTCGACACGGACGGACCAGCCACCTCCGGAGCTTTCTTCTTCGGCGGCATGTCGATGAAGGCGATGGAAATCTGGCATGTGCGGACACCGGATCAGGTTCACACAACCTCGACGCCCCCTACCTGGCGCGCCAAAGATGTCGGGGGGAATCGGCTTCCTCGAACACCTATGGGGACCGAGCCCCTTACTGGTTCGGCGGGGCGGCGGAGGTTGCACGAAGAGCAGATCGAGGTGATGCACACGAGGGATTTACCCAGCTTCGGGCTGCACGGATGCGTAAAACCCTACTGCTGCTTTGTGGTTTGTATTGTGTTCTTGCTCGGAGGCGCGTGGTACTACAGTACACATGAGCCGCTGGCGAGACCGAGCGTGAAAGTGGGTGTCCTCCTCTCCTCCGTGCGCATGGGGCCTCCTTTTATATGCTCAAGGGGTTACCCACAGGTGGCAGCGTAGGTGAGGGCAAAATGGTAGAATGCTGTAGTGGGTACAGCTGCCTGCACAGTGGCTGTACAGTGCTATCATACCTAACTCTGACGGCGGGGGACAAAGGCATCAAATGCCCATCCGCGTCGCCCAGACGGTGCAGGAACAGGACCGTCAGGAGTACCACCGTTGGCCACGATGGCGACTCTGTCAGCTTCGCTTCGCCGCCGCATTTCCCTGGCTGCACAGCCTCCCGCCACGTGCGCCTGGGATGCCCCCAGAGCGACACGTTGGTGTGTGAGCTGGAGCGCAGGCACGGGGTGGTAACTTGCCGTGGCAAGCGCCTTGCCGCGGTGGATGTCTTGTCGCGCCCGGGAGCTTGTTGCTCACCAGGCCTTGCCGGAGCGCGGGACGCGCCGTGGCGAGGTCCTTGCCGTGCCGTGATTGGCCTTCCCGGCAAGCTCCTCTTGCCGGGGTCTTGTGCTTCGAGCGGCAGTCCCGGCAAGCTCCTCTTGCCAGGGCCTCGCTCTCTTCGGGTGGCCTTCCCGGCAAGCTCCTCTTGCCGGGGCCTTGGCGCCAAAGACTTTGTTCTTGAATGGCCCAAAAAAAGGGGGCCATGGAGGGTCTTGGCGATCACCTGGCAAGCCTTGCCGCGGGGGGGCTGCGACTGCCCGTGCACAAGTTCGGGGTACTAAGGTACCCCTACTTTACTACACCGACACATTCCATACAGGCGTGAGCGCCCGTATGGCATGGAAACCAAGGGAGATCGTCTACATGGACAACTTTTATAAAGGGGACATCATCGAAATGTCAACATGGGAGCGTCGACAAAAACTAGAACATCATAATCTTCATCATCATCCACAAACCCTAACCGCCGCCATTTCCATCTCCATAGCGACCATGACCACCATAGTGCTTCCTCATCTACTTCATACTTGTATCGTGCATCGCACAAGGCATTTATTGTAAGAAATGTTTGCAATTAATCAATTTTCAAGATGTATTCTTCAATGCTTACTTCTCACGATCTGATCTCCATGTGTGATGACCCACAAGTGTAGGGGATCGATTGTAGCTCTTTTCGATAAGTAAGAGTGTCGAACCCAACGAGGAGCAGAAGGAAATGACAAGTAGTTTTCAGTAAGGTAATGTCTGCAAGTGCTGAAATTGTAAGTAGTGGAGTAGTTTGATAGCAAGATAAATTGTAACGAGCAAGTAATGATTGTAGTAAAAAAGTGCAGCAAGGTAGCCCAATCCTTTTGAGGCAAAGGATAGGCCAAAACGGTCTCTTATAGTGAGCAAAGCGTTCTTGAGGGTACACCGGAATTTCATCTAGTCACTTCCATCATGTTGGTTTAATTCGTGTTCCCTACTTTGATAATTTGATATGTGGGTGGATCGGTGCTTAGGTGTTGTTCTTAATTGAATAAACCTCCTACTTATGATTAACCCTCCCGCAAGCATCCGCAACTATGAGAAAAGTATTAAGAATAAATTCTAACCATATATAGCATTAAACTTTTGGATCCAATCGGTCCCTTACAGAATAGCGCATAAACTGGGGTTTAAGCTTCTTTCACTCTCGCAACCCATCATCTAATTGCTAATCCTAATGTCTCTCTTCATAAGTCGTTCGTTCGTTTTGTTCTTTTCACCCTTCCGTTGATCTCCCCTCCCCCCAGGCGATCTCCCTCCCACTGATTTTTTTCCTCCCTCTGAAAACCAAGACTGGTTTTAATTCATGCCCAGAAAAACCGAATCAACCCTTCCATATAAAACACCAATCCTTCCATCCTTCCCTTCCATATATGACGCCAATCAAATCATATGAGCTACCCACTGATTTGCTACCGTACCGAGATCCCTTGCCGTATCTGGTTTTTGTTGCCTTTTTCACCATACCAATCAATCATGCAATATTTGTAGATGGATAGATGGAAAATCGCGCAATTACAGGATGCCAGTTATCTGCTTACGATCCCATCTAATCAATCTCTTCCTCCAGAAATTACCCTCGGTGGAGTGATCCCTCTCTCTCTACGCTCTTGCCTCTCTTCATCTTACCCATGGAGTCATGGGCACTCTAGACCTAAACCTACTACCGATCCACCATGGAGCCGATGAGTTCCAAGGGCATGTGATCGATTTGGAGTTATGGACTACGATCGATCTCAGGAGTCATAACACTCTGTTGCCGTCAATTGGCTGTTAGGCCAGCGGGAACTATGATGCCTTGCTGCTGCCTAACGGAGCAGGTGGCGGAGGTGGCTACAATGGGGCGGAGGAAGTAGGAAAGAGGTGAGGTGGGGCGGCTGGGTAAACATTTTGTAGAGCATAGGCTTTGGGACACCCCCTTATCTAGCCACTCATTTTTGCATCGCGATTCGTGCGAGTACATTTGTCTTTTTTGTTTCTCCCATATAGAACAACATATGAACTTCAAACTTGGCAGCTCAACAAAACATTCTTACAATAATGTGGGAAAAAACTTTCGGAATTTTTCGTGCAATATAAATACTAAAAAGTACATTTTTAATACCAAAATTCTAATTTCGTATATTTATGTTTGACAAAAAAATCTGAAAGTTTTTCTCACATTCTAGTTAGAAAGTTTTGGTGTCTTGCAAAGTTTGAAGTTCATATGTTGTATTATTTTAAAGAAACAAAAAAGAGAAAATCTGATGTACAAAGTTAGTTGTCTAGCACGGATCTCAAAGCAATGTTGGAGGGTAAGGATAAGCGGTGTCCAGAAACCTGAGCTTTAAAAATCCACGTCCGTAGTGTTCGCATGGATAGATTGCATCATGCTCTTGTAGCTGGCACTGTTCAGGTTACTGCTTACGGCGACCGTGATTGCGCTGCTCTCCTCATCTCCCTTCCTTTGTCGCGACGCCGCCCAGGCTATGGTGTGGTTTCCACGCCGGATTCCATGGCATGGGCGGATCAATGTGGAGAATAGGAACCCAGAGTTGAGCCGAAGCCATGTGTGAGGAGACACAAGGTTGACGGCGTCATGGTGCTGCTTGCGGTGAGGATTGGAGCCTGGCGGCCGCATCGATGAGTAAGTGGAGTGGCTGGGGCATCATGGCGTGGGTGGAGGAGGGGCAGCGGTGACACCATGCCGGGACGGACGAGAAGGACGACACTATTATGGTATGCACATGGAGGGGTGGGATGGGGTAGGAAGAGCACGTGGTGGAGAAGAAGGAGCGCCGCTGTGGAGAAGAAGATGAGACAACACTAGCAACATCCATTTTTCTGTTCTCATGTATGAATGACAAATTGAGTATCGAGTTAAGATATTTTCACACGTTTTGGATGGTGGTGTACTATTGAATTTGAGTCAGATGTCAAGTATGCATCCATGAGCGCCATGGAAAACAAGTACTACATGGATGCGTTGCTCGTGTTCTTTTTCATCAAAATATGACAACGTTTAATTATCTCTAATCTGCATGCCCTTTTCAGTCTTAAGAACATGTAGCCTACTTATTTGTCTGACATATGCCCTTTGGGTGCAGATTCTAGACTTGCAAGCCTATTTAATAGGCCAATTGCCTATACAGAATATCTGTCAAGAATGCACTAATGCGACTTATGCAGACATCTTTCATTTGTTTGACTAATTTGCAAGAAGGAAAGTTCAGTGTTGTGAATAAAATATAAGACTGGGATCAGTGTTTCTACAACAACACAGGTGTGTTTCATGTATTTTTTGATCGTATTACCTTTTTTGCCGTTCCCAGTAATCCATGCCTTGCCACATATTCAATTAAATTCTTCTAATTCTGGCATAGTTGTTTCCTCAGCTTCTATCTAACGAAGATGTGATGGATCCGAGGAAGTTCCTGATGCAGAGATAGCTTTGGAAGAAAGTTTTGCAGCGTGGTGTTTACATGCTGGTGGTACTCTTGGTGGTTTCTATAGTCTTATTGCCAACTGAAAAAAGTAGCATAACATTTGTTGGGCTTTATTCATCCATCAATGCCAAAATATAGAAGTCTGAAAAACAAAAAAGAATAGTTATGTGGCCTGTTGAAGTAAAATACAAAAGGGAAAAAAGATAATAGTATTCTGAACTCTGAAGGTATTTTTTTGGAAATTCAACAATACCCATTTTATATATTTACTTTGAAAGATGTAAATATATTGACTAGAAGTTTCATATAGAGAACTCTTATAAGATTATATATTTATTTTGAAAGAAGTAAATATATTGATCAGAAGGTTTTGCATTTTAATATACAAGAAGAGGGAAGAAGAATTACAAAGAGGTCAACTACAGGACAAGAGAATCTATGTGTTATTCTTCAAATCTAAAAGAGATAAAATAAAGATCCTTCTTAAACATAACCTTTCAACGTGCAATGGAAGGCACCTTCCCCTCAAAGACCAACCAATTTCTTCTATGTTTCCAAATATTCCATAGTACACATACAACCACTTCAACAAATCAGGTTCTATTCGTGTTTTCTTCCTTGATTAGATTTTTTTTTCATTGTTGCACTTCATTGATATAATTTAAAGAGATAGTTTTTGCCCATTTTTTTTCTTTTTCACTCTGTTTTCTTTATCTTAGGACAACAGGGGCGCGTAAATACAAGTCACCACAAAATAAGCTTGGCGGCATCTCATGTTCTCGTCAAAGTGATATATGTGTTGCGGACCACTTTTTGTCAAGTTTTAAGTCAGTGCGTATTCTCAACATAGTCACCAGGGACGTAAGTGTGTGTGAAAGTTTAGTAAGAAAATCACCAACATAGGGACCTTTCAACTAAAGAGAGAAGAAGTAAGAATAAATTAGAGAAAATTCCTTATTTGACACTGTCTTAAAATCTGGTTCCTTATTTGACACTGGAAAAGTTTTTCTTCCCTATTTGACACTAATCCTAAATTTTATTCCCTATACGACACTTCCGTCCATTTTGAGCCTAAATGACACCTGAAAAGACATTTTTGCCCCTTATGTGGTATGTGTGTGCGCGCGTGCGTGCTGTTGCGTGTGTGGGTGCACGCGCACATGTGTGCTACTGCTGCATGTGTGTGTGCATGTATGATGCTGCGTGTGTACGCGTGTGCGCGCGTGTGTGTGCTGTTGCGTGCCTATGTGCTGCCTGCGTATGTGCTGCTGCTGCTGCGCGCGTGTGTGTGTGTGTGTGTGTGTGCTGCGTGTGTGTTGCTGCGTGTGTGTGCGCGTGCATGAGTGTTGCTGCGTGTGTGTGCACGCGCGCGTGCTTGTTGTTGCGCGTGTGTGTGTGTGCTTGTGTGTGTGTGTTGTGCATGTGTATGTGTTGCTGCTTCTGTGCTCCTGCCCTCGCACTGATGTTGTGTGTGTGCACTATTGCCCCCCCCCCACACACACATACCACATGAGGGGCAAACGAGTCTTTTCAGGTGTCATTTAGGCTCAAAATGGACGGAAATGTCATATAGGGAATAAAATTTAGAACTTGTGTCAAATAGGGAAGAAAAACTTTTCCAGTGTCAAATAAGGAAGCAGATTTCAAATAGTGTCAAATAAGGAATTTTCTCAATAAATTATGTCAACGCAATGAGCTACTACCACTGGATAGAATCTGTTTTTAGAATTTATGTAAAGGACACGGCTTAACTAATTATTGGGTTTAATCTTTAGATAATTGTAGAGGCACACGTAAATATAATCTAACATTGATAATAGAAGATATGTGAATTCTCAATGCATAGAGCACTCTTCTCTCTATATTATCACAGAAAGCCATTTCCTCCCAAAAATAGCTGGTGGCGGAGCTTGAAAAGCACCAGATGATTTTTGTGCTGGATGTGCTGCCTCTTCATTTCTTGACAAATGATAACTGATAAAGAGTGGAAGTTGTGTTGTATATTGTTGCTTACTTGGGAGACTTTTAACATGCAAAGTAAGTAATACATCAGGGGTATGTAACTTAGTTTGCATGTACAATTTTGTTTTGAATCTCATGCCAGGTACATTGTACGTAAAATTATGCTTGGATGACTGATGATGACATTATTCAGGGGTTTGGTCATCCGCACGCATATTGTAATATGTAATGTACCCGTCAGTGGAAGAAGAAATAGTGCTGTTGACTACATTGCTCTTTGCTATTGACAACATATAGAAGAGACAGGGGAAGAGCATCAATTGTCATTGTATTTGATAATCTCTGATCGATAGAGATGAACTTTTAAAGAAATCTGATTGCTAATATTTTTTCTATGATATTGATTTGTAATTAAAAAACAGGAATTGACTGCTGATTATTGGTTGCTATTGATACGTATTGCTATGATGGCCGATCTGAGTGATGCTTCATAGTACAACCTGAAGGAAATATGCCCTAGAGGCAATAATAAATTTGTTATTTTATATTTCCTTATATCATGATAACTCTTTATCATTCATGCGAGAATTGTATTAACCGGAAACTTAGTACATGTGTGAATACATAGACAAACAGAGTGTCCCTAGTATGCCTCTACTTGACTAGCTCGTTAATCAAAGATGGTTAAGTTTCCTAACCATAGACATGTGTTGTCATTTGATTAATGGGATCACATCATTAGAGAATGATCTGATGGACAAGACCCTTCCGTTAGCTTAGCATAATGATCGTTTAGTTTTATTGCTATTGCTTTCTTTATGACTTATACATGTTCCTCTGACTATAAGATTATGCAACTCCCAAATACCGGAGGAACACTTAGTGTGCTATAAAACGTCAAAACGTAACTAGGTGATTATAAAGATGCTCTACAGGTGTCTCAGATGGTGTTTGTTGAGTTGGCATAGATAGAGATTAGGATTTGTTACTCCGTGTATGGGAGAGGTTTCTCTGGGCCCTCTCGGTAATGATCATCACCATAAGCCTTGCAAGTAATGTGACTAATGGTTAGTTGCGGAATGATGCATTACGGAACGAGTAAAGAGACTTGCCGGTAACGAGATTGAACTAGGCATGATGATACCGACGATCGAATCTCGGGCAAGTAACATACTAATAACAAAGGGAACAATGTATGTTGTTATGCGGTTTGACCGATAAAGATCTTCGTCGAATATGTAGGAGCCAATATGAGCATCCAGGTTCCGCTATTGGTTATTGACCGGAGATGTGTCTCGATCATGTCTACATAGTTCTCGAACCCGTAGGGTCCGCACGCTTAACGTTCGATGACGATTTGTATTATGGGTTATGTGATTTGATGTACCGAAGTTTGTTCGGAGTCTCGGATGAGATCACGGACATGATGAGGAGTCTCAAAATGGTCGAGATATAAAGATTGATATATTGGAAGGTTATATTCGGACACCGGAATGGTTCCGAAGTGTTTCGGGTATTTTCTGAAGTACCGGGAGGTTACCGGAACCCCCCGGGAGAGTAATGGGCCTTAGTGGGCTTTAGGGGAATGGAGAGAGGGGCCTCAAGGGGTGGCCGCGTGCCCCCCATGGGCTGGTCCATATTGGACTAGGAGGGGGCGGCGCCCCCCTCCTTCCTTCTCCCCTTCTTCCCCTTCCCTCCTTCTCCTACTTGGAACAGGAAAGGGGGGGTGAATCCTACTTGGACCGGGAGTCCAAGTAGGACTCCTCTCTATGGCGCGCCCCCCTTGGCCGGCCCTCTTCTCCTCCCCCTTTTATGTACGTCGGAGGGGGGCAGCCCAAAGACACACAAGTTGATCTTTTAGCCGTGTGTGATGCCCCCGTCCACAGTTACACACCTCGGTCATATCGTTGTAGTGCTTGGGCGAAGCCCTGAGCCGGTAGCATCATCATCACCGTCGCCACGCCTTCGTGATGACGGAACTCTCCCTCGGCCTCAACTGGATCAAGAGTACGAGGGACGTCATCAAGCTGAACGTGTGCTGAACACGGAGGTGTCGTACGTTCGGTGCTAGGATCGGTCGGATCGTGAAGACGTACGACTACATCAACCGCGTTGATATAACGCTTCTGCTTTTGGTCTACGAGGGTACATGGACACACTCTCCCCGCTCGTTGCTATGCATCACCTAGATAGATCTTACGTGATCGTAGGATTTTTTTTCAAATTACTGCGTTCTCCAACGGTGGCATCCGAGCCAAGTCTATGCATAGATGTTATATGTACGAGTTGAACACAAAGAGTTGTGGTCGATAATAGTCATACTACTTACCAGCATGCCATATTTTGATTCGGCGGTATTGTTGGATGAAGCGGCCCAGATCGACATTACATGAACGCATTCATGAGACTGGTTCTACCGCCGTGCTTCGCACACAGGTGGCTAGTGGGTGTCTGTTTCTCCAACTTTAGTTGAATCGAGTGTGACTACGCCCGGTCCTTGTTGAAGGTTAAAACAACACACTTGACGAAAAATCGTTGTGGTTTTGATGCGTAGGTAAGAATGGTTCTTGCTAAGCCCGTAGCAGCCACGTAAAACTTCAACAACAAAGTAGAGGATGTCTAACTTGTTTTTGTAGGGCTTGATGTGATGTGATATGGTCAAGACGTGATGATATATAAATTGTTGTATGAGATGATCATGTTTTTGAAATTATCGGCATCTTGCAGGAGCCTTATTGTTGTCTCTTTATTGCATAAGATGCAAGCGCCATGCAATTGCTTTACTTTATCACTATGCGATAGCAATAGTTGCAAAAGCAATAGTTGGCGAGACGATAGAGATCATGGTGTCATGCCGGTGACGATAGAAATCATGACAGTACTTTGGAGATGGAGATCAAAGGCACAAGATGATGGTGGCCATATCATGTCACATATTATGATTACATGTGATGTTTATCTTTTATACATCTTATTTTGCTTAGTTCAAAAGTAGCTTTATAAGATGACCCCTTACTAAAATTTCAAGGTATAAGTGTTCTCCCTGAGTAGGCACCGTTGCGATAGTTCTTCGTGCTAAGACACCATGTGATGATTGGGTGTGATAAGCTCTACATTCACATACAACGGGTGCAAGCTTGTTTTGCTCACGCAGAATACTCGGGCTAAACTTGACGAGCCTAGCATATGAAGATATGGCCTCAGAACATTGAGATCGAAAGATCGAACGTGAATCATATAGTAGATATGATCAACATAGTGATGTTCACCATTGAAAACTACTCCATCTCACGTGATGATTGGACATGGTTTAGTTGATATGGATCATGTGATCATTTAGATGACTTGAGGGATGTCTATCTAAGTGGGAGTTCTTAAGTAATATGATTAATTGAACTTAAATTTATCATGAACTTCGTCCTGATAGTATTTGCATATCTATGTTGTAGATCAATAGCTCGTGTATAGCTTCCCCATTTTATTTATGATATGTTCCTAGAGAAAACTAATTGAAAGGTGATAGTAGCAATGATGTAGACTTGGTCCGTGATATGAGGATTATCCTCATTGCTGCACATAAGAATTATGTCCTTGATGCACCGCTAGGTGACAGACCTATTGGAGGAGCAGATTGTAACGCCCTCGATGCGGCTATATCTCCCACGTGTCGAAGCACGACTTAGAGGCATAACCGCATTGAAAGCAATGTCGCAAGTGAGGTAATCTTCACACAACCCATGTAATACATAAGGGAAAGAGATACATAGTTGGCTTACACTCGCCACTTCACACAAATACATGAATAAAACATTACATCATACAGTTACAATCAGGGCCCGACTATGGAGCCAAAATAAAAGAAGAAACCCCAAAAGCGACAAAGGTCCACGATCGACCCCAACTGGGCTCCACTACTGATCGACTAGAACGAAACAACACAATGAACAAGATCTTCATCAAGCTCCTCCTTGATCTCGGGTGTGTCACCTGCACGGTCTCATCGGCACCTGCAAACTGGTTTTGGAAGTATCTGGTGAGTCACGGGGACTCAGCAATCTCACACCCGCGAGATCCAGACTATTTAAGCTTAAAGGTAGGACAGGGTAGTGAGGTGGAGCTGCAGCAAGCGACTAGCATATATGGTGGCTAACATACGCAAAAGAGAGCGATAAGACAAGGCAAAGCACGATCGAACAACTATGATCAATAAGTGATCCTGAAACTACTTACGTCAAGCATAACTCCAACAACCGTGTTCACTTCCCGGACCCCGCCGAGACGAGACCATCACGGTTACACACGCGGTTGGTGTATTTTAATTAAGATCAACTTCGGGTTTTCTACAACCGGACATTAACAAATTCCCATCTGCCACATAACCGCGGGCACGGCTTTCGAAAGTTCAAACCCTGCAGGGGTGTCCCAACTTAGCCCATGATAAGCTCTCGCGATCAACGAAGGATATTCCTTCTCCCCGGGAAGACCCGATCAGTCTCGGAATCCCGGCTACAAGACATTTCGACAGCAATAAAACAAGTCCAGCAAAGCCGCCCGATGCGCCGACATCCTGATAGGAGCTGCACATATCTCGTTCTCAGGGCAACACCGGATGAGACATCCTACGAGTAAAACCAAACCTCAAGTTACCTCGAGGGGGCCCCGCAGTCTACTCGTTTCGGGCCAACACTTAGACAAGCATTGGCCCAGGGGGGCTAAATAAAGATGACCCTTGGGTTGATCAGACCCAAGAGAAAGGGATAGGTGGTAGGCAAATGGTAAAACCAATGTTGGGCCTGCTGGAAGAGTCTTATTCAAAGCGAACTGTCAAGGGGGTCCCATAAATCACCCGACCGCGTTAGGGACGCAAAATCCGGGAACATAACACCGATATGACGGAAACTAGGGCTGCAAGAGTGGAACAAAACACCAGGCATAAGGCCGAGCCATCCACCCTTTACCAAGTATATAGATGCATTAATTAAATAAAATGTATTGTGATATCCCAACAAGTAAACATGTTCCAACAAGGAACAACATCTCCATGTCCCAACAAGGAACAAACTTCATCTTCACCTGCAACTAACAACGCTATAAGAGGGGCTGAGCAAAGCGGTAACATAGCCAAACAACGGTTTGCTAGGACAAGGTGGGTTAGAGGCTTGGTTTAACAATATGGGAGGCATGATAAGCAAGTGGTAGGTATCGCAGCATAGGCATAGCAAAAGAGCGAGCAACTAGCAAGCAAAGATAGAAGTGATTTCGAGGGTATGGTCATCTTGCCTGAGATCCCGCAAGGAAGAAGAACGAGTCCATGAAGAAGACAAACGGACGTAGACGAACGGATCCTCACAATCGCAACGTTATCGGAATCTAACCCGAAGAAGCAACACCGGAAAGAAGCAAACAACAAAGTAAAACAACCATCACATAGACATGGCATGATATGCGAGATGTGGTATGCAATGCATATGCATGCTCGGGAAGGAAAATATGAACAAGGCATAATCTTGGCTAACCAAGTATGCCACTGGAAAGATGAGGTGATTCCGGTTGAAATCGATATAAAGATCACCGGAATCGGATGCACGGTTTGCAGATGACAAGCAAAACAAGAATGACAAGAATCTGCCATTAACAGCATGATGCTACTTAGCAAGCAACAATAAATTAAACTACTACACCCAAACATATCAACAAAGCATATGACAGTAATGTACTCAAGATGCTTGACGAAAGATGAACATTGAGATATGGCTAAATCACACCACAATAGGTTCAAACAAGCATGGCAAAAGAGCAAAACATATCAGCTTCACAGACTTGGTGAAAATAACAACATGCTAGAAATTAACATCAGCATGACATGTTTAGAGCAATGAAACAACATGCTACAGGAACAAGACATAGCAAAGTAAGGCATGGAATGAATCTACTCAAAGCACTTATCAAAATTCCCTTACTGACCATAGGCCAAAAAGGATCAGAAAATATAATAACACCCATGTCAATTAAGCAAGTTTCGTTACAGATTTCAGACTTAGCAGAAAACTGGACATGTCAAAAACAGATAACAAGTAGGCATGTTCGTGAGCTTGATGCACTCACTACAGAGAATTGCATGATAAACTAAGCATACATACATCAAGAAGACATGGCATAGAAGCTACGCATGGTAAGAACAACATCATAGCATGCAAGGATCAACTACAACAAGCTTGGCAAAATCGAATAACATGTAAACAATCTGCCAGCAACATTTTATAGCAAAAGTAGAGCTCGATTGACTCAAGTTATGGCACTACATAATTACAAACAAAGGCATGGATGGATAGAGAAAATCCATATGTTCAAAACACTCTTACCGATCATGCTCAAAAGAGGCATAGATCTCTCGGAAACCACATGAACACTTGGCATAAAAATAACAGCAGGCAGGGACTTGGTGAAATTACAGTCTCTGAAATCAGCAACATTAAGTACCCTAGTTTGCATGCTTGTGCTAGTCACCACAAATATCACAAAAATACATGGCATAAATCTCTGGAAAGATGGCATGGCATATTACAAAACACATATAGAGCTCAATATCATAGGATGCACATTTCAATCATGGCAAAAATGACAAAAGTGCATTTTCTGATAAGAATCAGAAACTAACATCACATAGCCCTCTTTTGACAGCATTTCGGGCATCAAGAACAACTATGCGAGTGCGATGCACATGATGACATGATATGAAATGCAGATGATGACATGGCAAAGTGCAACACGCAAGCACATGACATGGCAACGACGGCGAATAACTGGCGGACACCTGGCGCAACGAACCCGGGGCGTTACAACACTCCACCACTACGAGAGGATCTCGTCCCGAGATCTAGAATGGCACCGGAGGGGAAAACGGAAGAGAAAGAGAAGAGGTAAAACTAAGTTGCTTCTTTGACAAACGAGTGAACCAAAGAACCTTGAGAGGTTGGGCAAAATGAAAGAACGAAAACAACGAAGATGAACAAAGTTGAAAAGACTCCGTTAGCAAAGAGGAACAAGGGATATGACGAGAACCCAACGGTTTAGTGATAAGATAGATATTGAAACCACTCCGGTTAAACAAGATAGAGAAGGAATAAGAATGACATGATTTGGGCAGCACTCCAACTGAAAATGGAAGGGATTTGAATATGAGCTTGACAAGATGAGTGGATACTTGCTGAAATTAACAATACACTGCTTCCGGAACTATTAAAAGAATGGCACATGGGGTAAGAAAGATTTCAGACAGCACTCCGGTTGAGAAGCGATGCAAGACTAGATAAGATGAGAGAGCTCGAATGAAAACACAACACTCCGGTTAAATGGATAAGACGAAAAGAACACGATCTTTACATCTCGAGATGATGAGCGAAGAGAGCAACATCACATTGCCTCTGGAAGAGAGAATAGAAGATAGATCGTTGGGATAAAGGACAATGAAGAAAATGACAACTTCTGCCACAATCGGAAAACAATAGATTGGATTGATATCAACAAGGAGACGAGAAACTTGTTTCACCAGGAGAACAAACGAAGAACTTGGGTCATTTATAAGCACCATAAATAGCAACAATCCTTAGGGAAGGCTTTAGGTGAAATACAACCCAAGATAACTCCAATGAAGAGATTGATGGATTTAAAATACCTCATTCTTGACAACATGTGAATCATGAGACGTGAACTCCAATTATCAAGAATGACATAATACCACCTCGAATGATACGGTTGAAAGGATTGCACTTTAAAATGCAAGATAAAGAATACTTGAGCTCCTCTAAAAAGAATCTCGATGAACACTTCGAGAAGGAATTAAATCCTTTGTAAATCATCATGTAGAGCCTCCATAACGAACTCCGGTAATAAAAGGATGATAAAATAACGAGAAGTTGAAAACACAACGTAAAGCTTTGAGATGATTAGATGGACCTCCGTGGTGATATAATTGCGAGAGCTTGGAACTCTGAGAAAAGAAAAGATGAAACAATTGAAACCGAGAATTTATTCATCATGAACAAACTCCGAAAGAAGGAATTAATCACTTGGAAGAAACAAGAATAAGATTTATTGTATGTTTATCCTTCATCAAATTAAATTGATGACAAGCAACGGATTTGGCATACTACTTATTCTCGTAGAAAGGATTAAGATAGATATGGTGCAAACTTGAGAAAAGTCTTCGGCGAACCACCGATATGATTGGAAAGAATGAATGAATCTATATGATAACAAAGGAAGAATGATCTTGAACGAACCACCATAAGAATTGAAAATGAACGAAGAAAAGATAAGGAACCACCGAGAAGAATTAGCAAATGAACGAAGATGCTTGCTAGGATTTAGATACATGAGGACGAAGAGATCATGAACTAATTAGAGAATATTGAAAGCTGCACCGGTAAGATTTGGAGAACGATAGACGAAGCTGAGAATGAATAATACTGAGATGATGGGCTCCGGAGAATCAAACTGAAAAGACTCCTGAATTGCTCCGGATGGGCAAAAAGAATTCTCACAATCGGAACAATTATGAGAGAATGGCATCAATCTCGAACCATGAATCTTGAATAGAATGGAGCAAGATTTAAGAGAAACTCTTCTTCGGTCTTCAAATGCTGAGAACGATGATGACAAACACCAAGAATTTTTGAGGCACTCCGGAATGAGAATTGGAAAAGGTTGAACCAACGATGAAAAGAATTTGAAAGATCTTGGAGAAAGACATATGACTGATGAAAATTCATTTCCACGTCAAACTTTTAAAAAGAATTTTAGAAGCTCCGGGAAAATTAGAAGAGTCAGGTAAGATCCTAGAAAAAGACCTGTGGGTTAGGGTCCACTCAAAAGAAACACCGTTGAAGTGATTGCTTGAAAAGAGAGATTGCACCGGTTGAATTAAATGGCTTGAATGAGATAGCATCCTGAAAAGAACTTGAGTGAATTGAGAATGGAAAACTTGAATCTTCTGAGATATCTTCATCACTTCGGAACAATGAATAGCGAGAAGTGGATGATTAAGAGGTGCACCGGTACGAGAAAAACATTAGAAACGAGGAAAAGAATATGATCAACACTCGAAGCTTGAATTGAATCCACCGTAGAAGAAAGAATGACGAATGATGAACTTGAGGCTCCATTAGTATCTTCATGGAAATCACCGGATAAGGACATTGAAGGAAAGAATGGAGAGGCTTCACAAGAATAAAATGGATACTTGATTGAGAAATCTGAGTCCTTGAAGAAATAAGGATGGGAGGGGGGAAAACAAAGACAACTTGGAACGGATGAAGCAAACACCGTTGAGAAGAACTGATAATTGATCTTGCGAATGATGAAGTGATCGGATCCACTTGAAGAGAGACACACCGGTTGAAAAGAATTAACATGACAACCTCGATGATCAAGAAGGATTGGTATTCACATAGCAATATGAGAACACCGTTTAGGGAAGGTATGGATCAACACTTGACATTGAAGCAACTCGAATACCACAAATAAAACAAAACAAAGGATTTGGCTTGCAGAATAAGCCGGAAACAAACCTATGATAGATCCCATATCGTATCATGTGCCTGTTGGAAAGATATCCTAAGAGATACTTGAATTCCCACCTATAAACTCCCGAAACTTTCTGTTTATGCAATAAGGTGTTGGGGATACAGGGGACACAAAATATATCACCCAAACTAACAATACCTAGATCCAGCTGTATCCATCCTTCAACACATAACCAAGAAACCTTCGGAAATCGTCTACCTCAACCTTCGAAAAGCATCCGTTATACAAGTTATGGCAATACTCCCGCACTCGCCTCAGTACTGGGCTATCAAGGTTATCTCACCAACAACTGTACAAAAGAGTTTTTCGATGTCGGCGTACTAAACTCAGGTATTCCAGAACTGCAACGATAAAATTATGACGACAACACCTCGGAGCTCAACTCCCCGGGACACCTCCACTAAAACACCTGCTGACGGGAGGCAACCAAGACAATGTTGTCATCATAAAGCCATCGGAACGATTCTAAGAAACCCGCATGATCCTAAATTTTTTAGTGAAATTTGAGAAGAGAAAAGTCAAAACTCTACGTCAGGATGCCTTACCAGAGCGATGAGGAGACTGGGAAGTAAAAAGAATTCCTAAACTCTCCGATATATAATTCCTAAATGACTCAAAACATTTTTATAGACACAACTCGACCGCTAAAAACGATCAATCAGTGGGGGCTCCTAAGGTCGGGGAAGGCTCTGATACCAACTTGTAACGCCCTCGATGCGGCTATATCTCCCACGTGTCGAAGCACGACTTAGAGGCATAACAGCATTGAAAGCAATGTCGCAAGTGAGGTAATCTTCACACAACCCATGTAATACAAAAGGGAAAGAGATACATAGTTGGCTTACACTCGCCACTTCACACAAATACATGAATAAAACATTACATCATACAGTTACAATCAGGGCCCGACTACGGAGCCAAAATAAAATAAGAAACCCCAAAAGCGACAAAGGTCCACGATCGACCCCAACTGGGCTCCACTACTGATCGACTAGAATGAAACAACACAATGAACAAGATCTTCATCAAGCTCCTCCTTGATCTCGGGTGTGTCACCTGCACGGTCTCATCGGCACCTGCAAACTGGTTTTGGAAGTATCTGGTGAGTCACGGGGACTCAGCAATCTCACACCCGCGAGATCAAGACTATTTAAGCTTAAAGGTAGGATAGGGTAGTGAGGTGGAGCTGCAGCAAGCGACTAGCATATATGGTGGCTAACATACGCAAAAGAGAGCGAGAAGAGAAGGCAAAGCACGGTCGAACAACTATGATCAATAAGTGATCATGAAACTACTTACGTCAAGCATAACTCCAACAACCGTGTTCACTTCCCGGACCCCGCCGAGAAGAGACCATCACGATTACTCACGCGGTTGGTGTATTTTAATTAAGATCAACTTCGGGTTTTCTACAACCAGACATTAACAAATTCCCATCTGCCACATAACCGCGGGCACGGCTTTCGAAAGTTCAAACCCTGCATGGGTGTCCCAACTTAGCCCATGATAAGCTCTCGCGATCAACGAAGGATATTCCTTCTCCCCGGGAAGACCCGATCAGTCAAGGAATCCCGGCTAGAACACATTTCAACAGCAATAAAACAAGTCCAGCAAAGCCGCCCGATGCGCCGACATCCTGATAGGAGCTGCACATATCTCGTTCTCAGGGCAACACCGGATGAGACATCCTACGAGTAAAACCAAACCTCAAGTTACCTCGAGGGGGCCCTGCAGTCTACTCGTTTCGGGCCAACACTTAGACAAGCATTGGCCCGGGGGGGCTAAATAAAGATGACCCTCGGGTTGATCAGACCCAAGAGAAAGGGATAGGTGGTAGGCAAATGGTAAAACCAATGTTGGGCCTGCTGGAAGAGTCTTATTCAAAGCGAACTGTCAAGGGGGTCCCATAAATCACCCGACCGCGTTAGGGACGCAAAATCCGGGAACATAACACCGATATGACGGAAACTAGGGCGGCAAGAGTGGAACAAAACACCAGGCATAAGGCCGAGCCTTCCACCCTTTACCAAGTATATAGATGCATTAATTAAATAAAAGGTATTGTGATATCCCAACAAGTAAACATGTTCCAACAAGGAACAACATCTCCATGTCCCAACAAGGAACAAACTTCATCTTCACCTGCAACTAACAACGCTATAAGAGGGGCTGAGCAAAGCGGTAACATAGCCAAACAACGGTTTGCTAGGACAAGGTGGGTTAGAGGCTTGGTTTAACAATATGGGAGGCATGATAAGCAAGTGGTAGGTATCACAGCATAGGCATAGCAAAAGAGCGAGCAACTAGCAAGCAAAGATAGAAGTGATTTCGAGGGTATGGTCATCTTGCCTGAGATCCAGCAAGGAAGAAGAACGAGTCCATGAAGAAGACAAAAGGACGTAGACGAACGGATCCTCACAAACGCAACGTTATTGGAATCTAACCCGAAGAAGCAACACCGGAAAGAAGCAAACAACAAACTAAAACAACCATCACATAAACATGGCATGATATGCGAGATGTGGTATGCAATGCATATGGATGCTCGGGAAGGAAAAGATGAACAAGGCATAATCTTGGCAAACCAAGTATGCCACTGGAAAGGTGAGGTGATTCCGGTTGAAATCGATATAAAGATCACCAGAATCGGATGCACGGTTTGCAAATGACAAGCAAAACAAGAATGACAAGAATCTGCCATTAACAGCATGATGCTACTTAGCAAGCAACAATAAATTAAACTACTACACCCAAACATATCAACAAAGCATATGACAGTAATCTACTCAAGATGCTTGACGAAAGATGAACATGTTTAGAGCAATGAAACAACATGCTACAGGAACAATACATAGCAAAATAAGGCATGGAATGAATCTACTCAAAGCACTTATCAAAAGTCTCTTACTGACCATAGGCCAAAAAGGATCAGAAAATATAATAACACCCATGTCAATTAAGCAAGTTTCGTTACAGATTTCAGACTTGGCAGAAAACTGGACATGTCAAAAACAGATAACAAGTAGGCATGTTCGTGAGCTTGATGCACTCACTACAGAGCATTGCATGATAAACTAAGCATACATACATCAATAAGACATGGCATAGAAGCTAGGCATGGCAAGAACAACATCATAGCATGCAAGGAACAACTACAACAAGCTTGGCAAAATCGAATAACATGAAAACAATCTGCCAGCAACATTTTATAGCAAAATTAGAGCTCGATTGACTCAAGTTATGGCACTACATAATTACAAACAAAGGCATGGATGGATAGAGAAAATCCATATGTTCAAAACACTCTTACTGATCATGCTCAAAAGAGGCATAGATCTCTCGGAAACCACATGAACACATGGCATAAAAATAACAGCAGGCAGAGACTTGGTGAAATTACAGTCTCTGAAATCAGCAACATTAAGTACCCTAGTTTGCATGCTTGTGCTAGTCACCACAAAGATCACAAAAATACACCGCATAAATCTCTGGAAAGATGGCATGACATATTACAAAACACATGTAGAGCTCAACATCATAGAATGCACACATCAATCATGGCAAAAATGACAAAAGTGCATGTTCTGATAAGAATCAGAAACTAACATCACATAGCCCTATTCTGACAGCATTTCGGGCATCAAGAAGAACTCAAATGCTAATGATGCAATGAGATGAAATGATGTACTCCTCGAGGCGAACAATTTGACATGCTATACGCCCAAAACGGAGCCACGGGTGCAAAGATATGGCATGATGAACATGGCAATAAAATGATAGAATGTCGGGGACTGGCAAAAACGGGGTCAACCTCGGTGGACTGGATCTGGGCGCGGATCGAGGAGCTCCGGCGAGATCCGCGGGATCCGGCGAGGCGGTGCGAGGCGCGGGCGAGCTCCGGCGAGGAAGGCGACGGCGGCACGGCAGGGCGCCCGGCCACGGGAGGTAGGGCGGCGCGGGCGGAGGAACTCCGACGGCGGGGCGGAGGAATCGCGGCGGAGGCGGCGGGGATGGTCAGCTGGCGGGGATCCGGCGCGGGAGGCGCGGGTCCGCGCGGGAGGCGGCGGGCGGCGGCGCTGGATCGGCGACGGGCGGCGCAGGCGCGGCCCGATCCGGGCGCGCGGTCGGGAGGCGAGCGGGTCGACCCGGGCCCCCATGGGCTTCGGAGGGCTTCGCGCGGGCTGGAGCGGGCCGACGGCGGGGGAGGCGCTGGCGGGGCCGTGTGGCCTACGCGGGTTGGCTGGAGGGGCGCTCAGGAGGCGGCGTGGCTGGCTGAGGTGCCGCCAAGTGGCGGAGGGGGCTTGGGGCACGTCGGATTTGGAGGAGAAGGTGGGAGGTGGCGGCGGCTAATGATTGGGGGGCGCGGAATTCGAGGTGGAGGGGGCTAGAGGTAGGTGGAGAGGCTAGGCTGCCCAAAATTAGAAGGAGGGGTCTATAAATAGCAAAAGGGGTTAGGGTTGGGGGGTTTCATCCATTTTCGGACCCTCGGATCGCGATCGGACGACTCCGGACAGAGGGGGGACTAGGTGGGTTTTGGGCCACTTAGAAGGGGTGTTGGGCTGCACCAAAAGAGGCCTTTGCCGTTACCCGGTTAACCGTTGGAGTATCAAACGGACTCCGATTGACCCGAAACTTGACAGGTTGTCTATTGGTGCTATACCAAGGCCGCTTGGCAAACCTCGGTCCATTCCGAGATCGTTTAACACCCGCACATGAAAAGAGGTAAAAGGGGACGCCGGGGAACGTCGGAGCGCCGGATTGCAAAACGGACAACGGGGAAAATGCTCGGATTAATGAGACGAACACGTATGCGAGTGCGATGCACATGATGACATGATATGAAATGCAGATGATGACATGGCAAAGTGCAACACGCAAGCACATGACATGGCAACGACGGCGAATAACTGGCGGACACCTGGCGCAACGAACCCGGGGCGTTACAACACTCCACCACTACGAGAGGATCTCGTCCCGAGATCTAGAATGGCACCGGAGGGGAAAACGGAAGAGAAAGAGAAGAGGTAAAACTAAGTTGCTTCTTTGACAAACGAGTGAACCAAAGAACCTTGAGAGGTTGGGCAAAATGAAAGAACGAAAACAACGAAGATGAACAAAGTTGAAAAGACTCCGTTAGCAAAGAGGAACAAGGGATATGACGAGAACCCAACGGTTTAGTGATAAGATAGATATTGAAACCACTCCGGTTAAACAAGATAGAGAAGGAATAAGAATGACATGATTTGGGCAGCACTCCGACTGAAAATGGAAGGGATTTGAACATGAGCTTGACAAGATGAGTGGATACTTGCTGAAATTAACAATACACTGCTTCCGGAACTATTAAAAGAATGGCACATGGGGTAAGAAAGATTTCAGACAGCACTCCGGTTGAGAAGCGATGCAAGACTAGATAAGATGAGAGAGCTCGAATGAAAACACAACACTCCGGTTAAATGGATAAGCACGAAAAGAACACGATCTTTACAACTCGAGATGATGAGCGAAGAGAGCAACATCACATTGCCTCCGGAAGAGAGAATAGAAGATAGATCGTTGGGATAAAGGACAAAGAAGAAAATGACAACTTCTACCACAACCGGAAAACAATAGATTGGATTGATATCAACAAGGAGACGAGAAACTTGTTTCACCGGGAGAACAAACGAAGAACTTGGGTCATTTATAAGCACCATAAATAGCAACAATCCTTAGGGAAGGCTTTAGGTGAAATACAACCCAAGATAACTCCAATGAAGAGATTGATGGATTTAAAATACCTCATTCTTGACAACATGTGAATCATGAGACGTGAACTCCAATTATCAAGAATGACATAATACCACCTCGAATGATACGGTTGAAAGGATTGCACTTTAAAATGCAAGATAAAGAATACTTGAGCTCCTCTGAAAAGAATCTCGATGAACACTTCGAGAAGGAATTAAATCCTTTGTGAATCATCATGTAGAGCCTCCATAACGAACTCCGGTAATAAAAGGATGATAAAATAACGAGAAGTTGAAAACACAAGGTAAAGCTTTCAAATGATTAGATGGACCTCCATGGTGATATAATTGCGAGAGCTTGGAACTCCGAGAAAAGAAAAGATGAAACAATTGAAACCGAGAATTTATTCATCATGAACAAACTCCGAAAGAAGGAATTAATCACTTGGAAAAAACAAGAATAAGATTTATTGTATGTTTATCCTTCATCAAATTAAATTGATGACAAGCAACGGATTTGGCATACTACTTATTCTCGTAGAAAGGATTAAGATAGATATGGTGCAAACTTGAGAAAAGTCTTCGGCGAACCACCGATATGATTGGAAAGAATGAATGAATCTATATGATAACAAAGGAAGAATGATCTTGAACGAACCACCGTAAGAATTGAAAATGAACGAAGAAAAGATAAGGAACCACCGAGAAGAATTAGCAAATGAACGAAGATGCTTGCTAGGATTTAGATACATGAGGACGAAGAGATCATGAACTAATTAGAGAATATTGAAAGCTGCACCGGTAAGATTTGGAGAACGATAGACGAAGATGAGAATGAATAATACAGAGATGATGGGCTCCGGAGAATCAAACTGAAAAGACTCCTGAATTGCTCCGGATGGGCAAAAAGAATTCTCACAATTGGAACAATTATGAGAGAATGGCATCAATCTCGAACCATGAATCTTGAATAGAATGGAGCAAGATTTAAGAGAAACTCTTCTTCGGTCTTCAAATGCTGAGAACGATGATGACAAACACCAAGAATTGTTGAGGCACTCCGGAATGTGAATTGGAAAAGGTTGAACCAACGATGAAAAGAATTTGAAAGATCTTGGAGAAAGACATATGACTGATGAAAATTCATTTCCACGTCAAACTTTTAAAAAGAATTTTAGAAGCTCCGGGAAAATTAGAAGAGTCAGGTAAGATCCTGGAAAAAGACCTGTGGGTTAGGGCCCACTCAAAAGAAACACCGTTGAAGTGATTGCTTGAAAAGAGAGATTGCACCGGTTGAATTAAATGGCTTGAATGAGATAGCATCCTCAAAAGAACTTGAGTGAATTGAGAATGGAAAACTTGAATCTTCTGAGATATCTTCATCACTCCGGAACAATGAATAGCGAGAAGTGGATGATTAAGAGGTGCACCGGTACGAGAAAAACATTAGAAACGAGGAAAAGAATATGATCAACACTTGAAGCTTGAATTGAATCCACCATAGAAGAAAGAATGACGAATGATGAACTTGAAGATCCGTTAGTATCTTCATGGAAATCACCGTATAAGGACATTGAAGGAAAGAATGGAGAGGCTTCACAAGAATAAAATGGATACTTGATTGAGAAATCTGAGTCCTTGAAGAAATAAGGATGGGAGGGGGGGAAACAAAGACAACTTGGAACGGATGAAGCAAACACCGTTGAGAAGAACTGATAATTGATCTTGCGAATGATGAAGTGATCGGATCCACTTGAAGAGAGACACACCGGTTGAAAAGAATTAACATGACAACCTCGATGATCAAGAAGGATTGGTATTCACATAGCAATATGAGAACACCGTTTAGGGAAGGTATGGATCAACACTTGACATTGAAGCAACTCGAATACCACAAATAAAACAAAACAAAGGATTTGGCTTGCAGAATAAGCCGGAAACAAACCTATCATAGATCCCATATCGTATCATGTGCCTGTTGGAAAGATATCCTAAGAGATACTTGAATTCCCACCTATAAACTCCCGAAACTTTCTATTTATGCAATAAGGTGTTGGGGATACAGGGGACACAAAATATATCACCCAAACTAACAATACCTAGATCCAGCTGTATCCATCCTTCAACACATAACCAAGAAACCTTCGGAAATCGTCTACCTCAACCTTCGAAAAGCATCCATTATACAAGTTATGGCAATACTCCCGCACTCGCCTCAGTACTGGGCTATCAAGGTTATCTCACCAACAACTGTACAAAAGAGTTTTTCGATGTCGGCGTACTAAACTCAGGTATTCCAGAACTGCAACGATAAAATTATGACGACAACACCTCGGAGCTCAACTCCCCGGGACACCTCCACTAAAACACCTGCTGACGGGAGGCAACCAAGACAATGTTGTCATCATAAAGCCATCGGAACGATTCTAAGATACCCGCGTGATCCTAAATTTTTTTTAGTGAAATTTGAGAAGAGACAAGTCAAAACTCTACGTCAGGATGCCTTACCAGAGCGATGAGGAGACTGGGAAGTAAAAAGAATTCCTAAACTCTCCGATATATAATTCCTAAATGACTCAAAACATTTTTGTAGACACAACTCGACCGCTAAAAATGATCAATCAGTGGGGGCTCCTAAGGTCGGGGAAGGCTCTGATACCAACTTGTAACGCCCTCGATGCGGCTATATCTCCCACGTGTCGAAGCACGACTTAGAGGCATAACCGCATTGAAAGCAATGTCGCAAGTGAGGTAATCTTCACACAACCCATGTAATACATAAGGGAAAGACATACATAGTTGGTTTACACTCACCACTTCACACAAATACATGAATAAAACATTACATCATACAGTTACAATCAGGGCCCGACTACGGAGCCAAAATAAAAGAAGAAACCCCAAAAGCGACAAAGGTCCATGATCGACCCCAACTGGGCTCCACTACTGATCGACTAGAACGAAACAACACAATGAACAAGATCTTCATCAAGCTCCTCCTTGATCTCGGGTGTGTCACCTGCACGGTCTCATCGGCACCTGCAAACTGGTTTTGGAAGTATCTGGTGAGTCACGGGGACTCAGCAATCTCACACCCGCGAGATCAAGACTATTTAAGCTTAAAGGTAGGATAGGGTAGTGAGGTGGAGTTGCAGCAAGCGACTAGCATATATGGTGGCTAACATACGCAAAAGAGAGCGAGAAGAGAAGGCAAAGCACGGTCGAACAACTATGATCAATAAGTGATCATGAAACTACTTACGTCAAGCATAACTCCAACAACCGTGTTCACTTCCCGGACCCCGCCGAGAAGAGACCATCACGGTTACACACGCGGTTGGTGTATTTTAATTAAGATCAACTTCGGGTTTTCTACAACCGGACATTAACAAATTCCCATCTGCCACATAACCGCGGGCACGGCTTTCGAAAGTTCAAACCCTGCAGGGGTGTCCCAACTTAGCCCATGATAAGCTCTCGCGATCAACGAAGGATATTCCTTCTCCCCGGGAAGACCCGATCAGTCAAAGAATCCTGGCTACAAGACATTTCGACAGCAATAAAACAAGTCCAGCAAAGCCGCCCGATGCGCCGACATCCTGATAGGAGCTGCACATATCTCGTTCTCAGGGCAACACCGGATGAGACATCCTACGAGTAAAACCAAACCTCAAGTTACCTCGAGGGGCCCCCGCAGTCTACTCGTTTCGGGCCAACACTTAGACAAGCATTGGCCCGGGGAGGCTAAATAAAGATGACCCTCGGGTTGATCAGACCCAAGAGAAAGGGATAGGTGGTAGGCAAATGGTAAAACCAATGTTGGGCCTGCTGGAAGAGTCTTATTCAAAGCGAACTGTCAAGGGGGTCCCATAAATCACCCGACCGCGTTAGGGACGCAAAATCCGGGAACATAACACCGATATGACGGAAACTAGGGCGGCAAGAGTGGAACAAAACACCAGTCATAAGGCCGAGCCTTCCACCCTTTACCAAGTATATAGATGCATTAATTAAATAAAAGGTATTGTGATATCCCAACAAGTAAACATGTTCCAACAAGGAACAACATCTCCATGTCCCAACAAGGAACAAACTTCATCTTCACCTGCAACTAACAACGCTATAAGAGGGGCTGAGCAAAGCGGTAACATAGCCAAACAACGGTTTGCTAGGACAAGGTGGGTTAGAGGCTTGGTTTAACAATATGGGAGGCATGATAAGCAAGTGGTAGGTATCACAGCATAGGCATAGCAAAAGAGCGAGCAACTAGCAAGCAAAGATAGAAGTGATTTCGAGGGTATGGTCATCTTGCCTGAGATCCCGCAAGGAAGAAGAACGAGTCCATGAAGAAGACAAATGGACGTAGACGAACGGATCCTCACAATCGCAACGTTATCGGAATCTAACCCGGAGAAGCAACACCGGAAAGAAGCAAACAACAAAGTAAAACAACCATCACATAAACATGGCATGATATGCGAGATGTGGTATGCAATGCATATGCATGCTCGAGAAGGAAAAGATGAACAAGGCATAATCTTGGAAAACCAAGTATGCCACTGGAAAGGTGAGGTGATTCCGGTTGAAATCGATATAAAGATCACCGGAATCGGATGCACGGTTTGCAAATGACAAGCAAAACAAGAATGACAAGAATCTGCCATTAACAGCATGATGCTACTTAGCAAGCAACAGTAAATTAAACTACTGCACCCAAACATATCAACAAAGCATATGACAGTAATCTACTCAAGATGCTTGACGAAAGATGAACACTGAGCTACGGCTAAATCACACCACAACAGGTTCAAACAAGCATGGCAAAAGAGCAAAACATATCAGCTTCACAGACTTAGTGAAAATAACAACATGCCAGAAATTAACATCAGGATGACATGTTTAGAGCAATGAAACAACATGCTACAGGAACAAGACATAGCAAAGTAAGGCATGGTATGAATATAATCAAAGCACTTATCAATTAAGCAAGTTTCGTTACAGATTTCAGACTTGGCAGAAAACTGGACATGTCAAAAACAGATAACAAGTAGGCATGTTCGTGAGCTTGATGCACTAACTACAGAGCATTGCATGATAAACTAAGCATACATACATCAATAAGACATGGCATAGAATCTAGGCATGGCAAGAACAACATCATAGCATGCAAGGAACAACTACAACAAGCTTGGCAAAATCGAATAACATGTAAACAATCTGCCAGCAACATTTTATAGCAAAAGTAGAGCTCGATTGACTCAAGTTATGGCACTACATAATTACAAACAAAGGCATGGATGGATAGAGAAAATCCATATGTTCAAAACACTCTTACTGATCATGCTCAAAAGAGGCATAGATCTCTCGGAACCAACATGAACACATGGCATAAAAATAACAGCAGGCAGGGACTAGGTGAAATTACAGTCTATGAAATCAGCAACATTAAGTACCCTAGTTTGCATGCTTGTGCTAGTCACCACAAAGATCACAAAAATACATGGCATAAATCTCTGGAAAGATGGCATGGCATATTACAAAACACATGTAGAGCTCAACATCATAGGATGCACACATCAATCATGGCAAAAATGACAAAAGTGCATGTTCTGATAAGAATCAGAGACTAACATCACATAGCCCTCTTCTGACAACATTTCGGGCATCAAGAAGAACTCAAATGCTAATGATGCAATGAGACGAAATGATGTACTCCTGGAGACGAACAATTTGACATGCTATACGCCCAAAACGGAGCCACGGGTGCAAAGATATGGCATGATGAACATGGCAATAAAATGATAGAATGTCGGGGACTGGCAAAAACGGGGTCAACCTCGGTGGACTGGATCTGGGCGCGGATCGAGGAGCTCCGGCGAGATCCGCGGGATCCGGCGAGGCGGGGCGAGGCGCGGGCGAGCTCCGGCGAGGAAGGCGGCGGCGGCGCGGCAGGGCGCCCGGCCACGGGAGGTAGTGCGGCGCGGGCGGAGGAACTCCGGCGGCGGGGCGGAGGAATCGCGGCGGAGGCGGCGGGGATGGTCAGCCGGCGGGGATCCGGCGCGGGAGGCGCGGGTCCGCGCGGGAGGCGGCGGGCGGCGGCGCTGGATCGGCGACGGGCGGCGCAGGCGCGGCCCGATCCGGGCGCGCGGTCGGGAGGCGAGCGGGTCGACCCGGGCCCCGATGGGCTTCGGAGGGCTTCGCGCGGGTTGGTGCGGGCCGACGGCGGGGGAGGCGCTGGCGGGGCCGCGGGGCCTACGCGGGTTGGCTGGAGGGGCGCTCAGGAGACGGCGTGGCTGGCTGAGGTGCCGCCAAGTGGCGGAGGGGGCTTGGGGCGCGCCAGATTTGGAGGAGAAGGTGGGAGGTGGCGGCGGCTAATGATTGGGGGGGCGCGAAATTCGAGGAGGAGGGGGCTAGAGGTAGGTGGAGAGGCTAGGCTGCCCAAAATTAGAAGGAGGGGTCTATAAATAGCAAAAGGGGTTAGGGTTTGGGGGTTTCATCCATTTTCGGACCCTCGGATCGCGATCGGACGACTCCGGACAGAGGGGGGACTAGGTGGGTTTTGGGCCACTTAGAAGGGGTGTTGGGCAGCACCAAAAGAGGCCTTTGCGGTTACCCGGTTAACCGTTGGAGTATCAAACGGACTCCGATTGACCCGAAACTTGACAGGCGGTCTATTGGTGCTATACCAAGGCCGCTTGGCAAACCTCGGTCCATTCCGAGACCGTTTAACACCCGCACATGAAAAGAGGTAAAAGGGGACGCCGGGGAACGTCGGAGCGCCGGATTGCAAAGCGAACAACGGGGAAAATGCTCGGATTAATGAGACGAACACGTATGCGAATGCGATTCACATGATGACATGATATGAAATGCAGATGATGACATGGCAAAGTGCAACACGCAAGCACATGACATGGCAACGACGGCGAATAACTGGCGAACACCTGGCGCAACGAACCCGGGGCGTTACACAGATGCAGACATTATGAACATTTGTCAAAGCTCGGTATGATGACTACTTGAAGTTTAGTGCACCATGCTTTACGGCTTAGAACCGGGACTTAAAAAATGTTTGAAATGTCAAGTATCATACACTGGTGCGTGTCGGTCCTAAACAAACGGTTTTAACCCCTTTCCGCAATGACATTTGGAACCGTCGCCATGTGAGTGTGGGAGATAAGGGGTCCTTCCCACACGACCCAGAAACCGTCGGGGATAGGGAGCCTTGATGCATACAGTTGTCCCTATATAACCGTTTCCGATATCTCGAATATCCCAAATGCTTCATCCTTGCTACTCGTTTGTGCTCGCATTGCCATCGCAGTCGCTTTGCAAACGTTTCCCGCATCGTATGTGATAGTGTCTGACATCACACATGCTTTGCAAACGGCAACTGTGTGCATGCTTGCACACATTTCCTCTCTGCGAACCATCTCAGATTATGGTGTATATCGCAAATGTTTGTGTTTTACCAACCGTGTGTGCCGTAATGACCTGCAGAACATAATTTCCCCCTAATTTAATTACTGCTATTTAAAATTGTACCTAATTTAAACTTGAAAGTAGGCTATAGCTTTATTCATATCCATCCGGTTCAAACAACCAATGCATTATTCGATTCACATGTACGTATGTGTAAGAATTACATAAGCACCAAATAAAGAATGATGTACCAGGGTTCTATACTTGTACTATTACAGATGGTAAAGAAAGAGGCGACAGACATTCCAGTTTCTGAATAAGGTGAAGCGGAATGACCCTATTGTGCTCTCCTGGATGCAGAAGGCATGCAGGACTCTAGTCCAACCCCTTGTGATGGTCGGCCGCCAATCATGTAGTTTGAGAGGTAATCTTGAGTAAACTGCTCCAGGATCCACTTCAAAAGAAAAAAGATTCAGATATTGTCATCTAACACAACTCATTACGGGCAGTAAAAAGAAGGCTACAGGGTTCTTACTTACCATCCTGCAGTTCACTATTGTCTTGCATAAAGTGTAAACAAATAGTTCGATTGACATCTTTTGATCCATTTTAATAACAATCTTTATCAGTTTCCTCACTTGATGCTGGTTCATGAATATCTCATTGCCCCATATGCAGAAAGGGTCGAAGTGTGGATCTTTGGCAATGATATATGTACCTAAATGCACCAAGTTAATATTATAAGCTAAACAACAATTGAAAAATGGTGTAGTACAACACTCCATCGATCACATTATATAAGATTTTATTACACGTATATCTAGACATCATCAGAACATTAAGGTAACACTCTTCCTTGTTGCTATGTAGCCTGGGATTGCATATTTAGTCATTCCATACAATGCATGTTACTAAACAACAATTGAAAAATGAAAAGGCATGTTAACTACAATATCCTTAACAGCAACCAAATATCGTATTTCATAGTGGTATTGTTGAAACTGTTATTGATGAAATTGAACTGCACGGCAAATAGTTGCACATATAGAGCATCACATTGTGAAGAACTGAAATAAACAAGTCATAAGGACATCTCTAGGCGATCCTTAAAAAGTTAAAGGTCTAAAACCCCTAGTGGATATATATATATATACTCCAACAATTTTTGGCCTTTTCTAGTCGATCCCCTAAACTTAAGGTTGTAAACTTCAATTTGATCAAGTTCAAAGCAGGTTCAACCGAAAGTAGCATGCATTCAAACATAAACATAGATAGTTTTGCATAACTGAACATAAAACATAAATTTAAACTAAGATAAACTACTTTCGGTCGAAGTAGAGGTCGAGCCAATCCTTCCTCGTCATGTACGGTGTGCCACGAGTTGGGTCCGGGACAGTACCGTCGTCGGGGTCTGTGGGGAAGGCACTCCTCCACTCGTCGACGTCGATCTCCTCATCCTTGGGGCCCACCTCGACGCCCTGTGCGCCGCCATCGCCGCTGCCTTCGACCTCGTCATCAGAGGAGAGCGCGATAACTTCGCCGCCCTCCATGCTGCCATCCTCGCTGCCTTTGACCTCGTCATCGGAGGAGAGCACGGTAACCTCGCCGGCCTCTGCACGAGCAAAGATTACCTGCTCTGCCTCCACGAGCTCCGGGTGCTGCCGGCGGAGCTCTTGCATGTAGGCCTCGTCGGCGGCCTCGGCCTCGAGGCGCTCCCACGCCTCGCGGTCCTCCCGCGCCATAGCCAAGCTCACTACCCTAGCTCCGGCGGAACGGGGTGGACCAAACGTGTGCCAAAGGGGAAATTGAGCCTAGCCGTCGTGCCATGGTAGCGGACCTGCTAGCGGTCGTACTTTAAGTGCATCTAGTGCCTCTTAGTGATTTTGGTGTATTGAAGACTTATAGGTTAAGGGACTAATGTGTTTATGAGTTTACACAGGTCTATAGGTCTATGAGGAGTTTGATATTTACAGAGAAAGTCGACCCTTAAAAATGAAGTTCTTCCACTGAAGACTTTGGCTTTCTGAAGACTTTCTGAAGACTTTGAAAGTGAAGAAATTGGTGTGACCTTGAAGACTTGGTATTCATTCGAGGAACATGAAGCGTGAAGACTTTTGTTTTCGTAGTTTCATTTTCTCTTTCTTGAGTCATAGGAAACACTGTACTGTTAAAGGGGGTCGAGGAAATACTAAGGAAAAATTTCCATGTGATGCTCAACTCAAAATCCTACACCTACCAATCACTTCGAGTGAAGCCATTGGAAATCTCATACAGTTCAGTCATATTCTTCAGTGACAGAGACGAAGTTCTTCTGGTCTCTGAGGAATTTGTTCTGACTGAGGAGTTAGGAATTCGCCAGTGCGGATTGCCTACACAGTGAGGAACATGATAGCCATGAGGAATTTGAGCCTCAAATTTCCGACCATTGTTGTGCTACACGCCAGCTGTCCCAAAATATCTTATCCATCTAACGGTCATATCATTGAAGGGCATTTATGTCTTATCATGTCGGGATGCTCCCTAGGCTATAAATAGCCGCCCCTACAACCACTAGCTCGTTGGCTGCTCCGAGAGAAACTGACACTTGTCATTTGAGAGCAACCCATCCTCCGAGGACTTTGAGCGAAAATCATCGAGTGAGGAAAAACCCAAACCCAAACACATACAAACCCAAAGTGATTGAGCATCACTGAAGAGATTGATCCTACGTGGATTCAATGCTTGTTACCTTTGAAGACTGTGCTTCTTCCAGACGGTTAGGCGTCATGGTCTAGAGCATCCAAGAGGAATTGTGGATCGCCGAGTGACCGAGTTTGTGAAGGTTCGGAAGTCACCTGAAGACATACCACGAGTGATTGGGCGAGGTCTGTGTGACCTTAGTTCAAGGAGAATACGGTGAGGACTATGTGTCCTCAGGTTTAAATACCTAGCCGCTCCAACCAGATGTACAACTGAGACAACAGTTGGAACTGGTCTACCAAATCATTGTCTTCACCAAGCCAACTGGTTCTATTTCCTCAACTCTTTCATTTCCTGATTACTGTGTTGTGTGCTTGTCATATCTGTGTTTGAAGACTTTGACTGAAGACTTTCCCAATTTCTTCAGTTCAATTTCTTCAGTCTATTTGTCTTCATTCTGTGTTATCCTGTGATTACGCTTTCTGTACTCTGTGCTTGTCTTCATTTCATCATGATGACCATGCTTGTGTTCTGTTATGGTTACTTTTGAGTACTTACTCCACTCCTAGTAGTTCTTCGCTAAGGAATTTCCTCACCGGTAAATTCCTCAGTGAAGAATTCATAAAAAGCGCCTATTCACCCCCCTCTAGTCGATATAACGCACTTTCAATTGGTATCAGAGCAAGGTACTCCCTTGTTCTGTGTGATTTTGGCTTAACCGCCTAGAGTTTTAGTTATGTCAACCGCAGGTATGAAGAAAGTGACATGCCCCATCTTTGACGATCATGATTATCCCAAGTGGAAGGCCATGATGAGGAAGCGCCTCATGGCAATGAACAACGAGCTATGGACCGTCACTGAGATTGGTCTTACCGATCTATGCAAGATGGCGGACGCTGATGATATTCGCAAGTACACTCGACTTGACAACATGGCAAAGGATATCATCTGTTCCTGCCTATCCAGAGATGAGTTCAGATGCATTATGCATCTTTGCAATGCGAAGCTTATCTGGGACCGAATCTCTGACGTCTATGAAGGTCATCGAACTCGTCATGATCCCTGGTTTGAAGATTTCAAGGAATCTCTCAAAACGATGACTTTCGAACCAGAACCATCATCTTCTGCACCATGCCTCATGGCAAACGGTGCCAAGGTAACCGAATATTCCTCATCCGAGTCTAGTGATGATGAATCTGATGATGATTTTGGACCTAGCTATACCAAACTTGCTTCCCTTGCCACTAAACAACAAAGAGCTTTGGAAAAAGTGCAAAACATGCTAGACAAAAGTGATGATATGTTGGGTGAAGAAATGGATCGCACTAAAACCTTGACTGAAAATCTTCAGAGACTTCAGACTAGGTTTGACAACCTTCAAGGTCATCATAACACTCTCTTATCTGATCATGAGAAGCTTTCTTATGAATTTCTTCAAAGAAAGCAAGATCTTGAGAAGCTAAGGGTGATTTATGCAGATCTTCAGAAGGAGCGCGATTCATTACTTGCTCAACAAGTCAGCGCTGCTCAGGAAGAATTTGTTCCTCCATGTTTGAAGTGCATTGGACGTGAATCTGCTAATTCTTCACCTGAATGTTCAAATGCTTCTAATGTTACAAATTCTTCACCTGCCTCTGCTATCACTAATTCCTCATCTAAGGACATTGCTAGTATCACTGACGATGTAGGGCTGAAGGAATTGTACATGACAGGCATGTACAAAAGCCTCAAAGGGCATCAGACTCTTTGTGATGTGCTTAAAAAGCAGATCCTCAACAGGAACCCTAGGAAAGAGGGTATTGCCTTTGAGAGGAAACTCAATGCTGATGGTACATATTGGAAGCCTGAGCAGTACCCCAAAATCATAATGGTGAAGTATTTGCTAGATATGTTGGTACTAACTACAGGAACGGTTCCCCTATGAAGAAAATCTGGGTTCCCAAAAGGTGCCTTGAAAGTCTTCAGGTGAATGTCCTCATGACACCACCTGTGAAGAATAGGAACCCCAGATCAAATTCTTCATATGGACCAAATTCTTCATATGGATCCAAGTCCTCATACGAACCAAATTCCTCACGTGGATCAAATTCCTCAAAAGGATCAAAGTCCTCATATGAACATCATCGTGCTAACAACTCTGTTTCGCAGGGAAGAGCCAAGGGCTATGAATATGAGCATTATTCTTCTAACCATTATGTTCATAAGTCCTCGAAGAATTTCTCTGCTTATTCATATGCTTATCCTAACTTCTCTTATGTGAAACAAAATGGACTGGCTTCTATGCCACCTTTCTCGTATGGAGCTCGCAGAGTGATGAACTCTTTGCCACCCGTTCAGATGTGGGTGGTGAAGAAAAAGAAATAATCTCTTCTGCAGGGTCAGGTCTCCAGACATGCATAAACGTCTGAAGAATTTGCTGTAGACCTGAAAAGTGCCTGAAAGGACGCAGGCTAATCATGAAGAAATGAACTTTCATTTCTCACGTCCTCATACTGCTTTATTTGTTGTATTCTTGATGAAATTGATCTGATGAATTGTGATGTCATATTCTTCACTGATGAAGTATATGAAGTTCGTAAGTTGCACTAATTCATCTGCAGGATGATCAACCCAAAGCCACTGAGTGGGTCCTCGATAGTGGATGTACAAATCGCATGACTAGTGACAAGAATCTATTGACGGATGCTCCATTATGACCATCGCATCTGAAGCAAATCATCTTCGCTGACAAAGGCAAAAGTCAGGTATTGGGTCTAGGTAAGGTTGCGATCACAAAGGATCGACACATGGACAAAGTCATGCTTGTTGAGTCCTTAGGATACAACCTCATGTCTGTCTCAATGCTTTGTGATCTTGATATGGTTGTTGTCTTTGGCAAGTATCGTTGTGTTGTGGTTATGGAAGCTGACAATTCCAAAGTCTTCGAAGGCTTTAGGAGAGGAGACTTGTATATTGTTGATTTCTCTACAGGACCACAACCAGCCGTGTGCCTACTTGCAAAAGCTTCAGAAGGCTGTCTATGGCATCGACGACTTGGTCATGCAGGTATGAGGAATTTGCACACGCTTGCGAAGAAGAAGCATGTCATTGGCATTGAGAATGTCAAATTCCTCAAGGATCACTTATGTGGATCCTATGAAGCTAGAAAGATGACAAAGGCTAAGCATCCAGCAAAGACTATCATGACCACTACTCGACCATTTGAATTGCTTCATATGGATCTCTTCAGTTCTAACCATTATTCTGCAGTTTCAAATGATGCATCTCAATATGGCTTTGTTATTGTTGATGATTACTCTTGTTACAGATGGGTACACATTGTTACTTACAAACATGAACTGTAGGAAGTCTTCAAACGATTTTCCTCGAGGGCTTCAACCAACTTTGGTGTGAAGATCAAGCACATCTGTCATGGATTTGTCACGGCAGATGTCCTAGCGAAAGGACTTAGTCGTGGAGCCATCGCAACGGGTTAACTTGAAGGGGTTAAAACGGACGCAAGGACACAAAGTTATACTAGTTCGGCCCCTTCGATGAAGGTAAAAGCCTACGTCTAGTTGTGATGGGATTAATGTGTTTCGAGGGCTAGGGAGCGGTAAGCTTCGCCTAAACCTCGAGTTGTTGTTCTCTGTCCTCAAACCGCCGTCGGGTCGTCCCCTTATATACACGGGTGACGCCCGTCGGTCTACAAAGTCCCAACCTCCGGTTCATAAACGTGCCCGGGTTGGTCTCTCTATTCCTAACTTACAATGCAAGTTTACCTCAGGCCGGTTTACGGCCATAAACCTTTAAACCGATTATAGGCCTTGGGTCCGTCTATTTCTCCTTGGGCTTTAACATCTTGGGTCCATTGACGGAGCTAACCCGGGCCCTGTAGGCCGGTTTACCCCAAATAGCAATATCCCCAACATCAGGCCCCAGATTGATTTGAACAGGTTCATGTCAATCCTTAATAAGAATTTCTGTCTTCAAATGTCTTCCAGTAACTGTTAAACCGCCGTTTCGTCGTCTCCTCTTGCTGCGGTAAACCGATATGACGTCAGCGCAAAGTTACCGTCTCTTTTTGCTAATCCGCAATAATCAAGGCGACGGCTGGGCTCCCGAAATCACCGGCTCCTGGATTCGCGCTCCTGGCACGCGCGCCGCGCCTTATAAATAGGACTTGAAGGCCATCTTCCTTTCCTCCCTTCCGTCCCCTTCTTCGTCTTCCTCGCGACTCAGGCTTCGGAGCTCCGCCGCCGCCGTTAGCTACTGCATCAACTCAGGCCGCTGCATCAACCTGACCGGACCAGAGTACCGCGGCGACCCTCCGCATCCGTTTGGATCCCGGTAAGGCTCCTGTTCTTCTTGCTTTAGATCTGTTCTAGGGTTCGTCATCCTGCCACTGTTCCTTGTTCATCTCCATAGCAAACTTTTGTGAACAGATTATGATACTTATATTGTGATTTGTAGTCACTCTCAGTATTCGCCATAAATCTGTACTCATCTCCTTAGATCCCACTCATTTCCCTGCTTGCCGAACTTATGCTGTTCTGCTGCGAGCCAAACCTCATATTTTTACTTCTTTTTTGCCCTAGCTGTAGATCCATTGTTTTGAAAGAATCCGTACGGGATCTGTTTCTGCTTTCATATTCACAACTGTTAGATCTGGTTGGTTTAACTTTTAGCAGAGCGAACAACCCAAACTATATATCCATTAGTCCCCTTGATGAACCGCCAGAAGATATCATTGTAGATAATTCCGTTCCATATAAGAGCATCTTCGGTTTACAATCACACCTGTTCTCAAACCGGAATACCTTTGTCTTGTAGATTTCCTCATGGCAAAACAGGTATACGAATGCAACTGGGTTCCCTCTCGCATCACCGAGACCCAATTAAACAACTTAGTTCTGACTGGCGCCTTGAGTAGCAAAAATGCCATCCATTGGAGGGTTCCAGGGAATGAATGTCCTCCTACCCCACAGGAAGGAGAAGTGGTGGTGTTTGCGGATCACCTGGCCCGGGGCTTTAATCCACCTGGTTCAAAATTTTATCGGGACGTCCTGGCTAATTTTAAGTTGCGCCCACAAGATGTTGGTCCAAACTCAGTCACGAATATCTGCCATTTTCAAGTGCTTTGTGAGGTGTACTTCCAGGAGGAACCTACTGTAGAGCTGTTCCGAGACTGTTTTCATTTGAACCGACGTACTGAATTCACCGACGGCCCTAATATGGAACTGGGTGGTATGGCGATTCAAAAGAGGAAAGAAGTGACTTATCCTCACGCCAAGCTGCATAGCCATCCGCAAGAATGGAATCACACTTGGTTCTATTGCAAGGATACTTCCCCTGCTGAAGAAAATCCTCTGCCTGGCTTCCGTCCCGAGAGACTTAGCAATACACACCCCTTCCCCCCAAGGCTAACCGCCAAAGAGAGGAGTAAGTATGCCCCTCAGCTGTCCAAGCTCAGAGCCTTCATGGCTAACGGTTTAACGGGGGTAGATCTTGCCCGTTGCTGGATTTCATGGAGCATCCTGCCCCTTAGTATCCGCTCCGGTTTAATGTGCCAATACACGGGCCGGGTTAATGATCCTTTGAGGCACTGCAACATTCAGCTGACGGAAGACGAAGTTACTGAAGCTGTGAAAAAGATGCTGAATGAACCGGAATATGTTTGCGCCCGAACCGGCCTGCTTCCCTTTTGCGCTACAAATAAACCACCTGCTGTAAGCATCTCACCTCTGTTTGTTATAGAATTTATGATCTCCTCATATGCACACTGTTAACTCCAGTCCTTTCTGAGACAGGGAGATGATCCGTTTTGGAGCAAGAAGCTTCAAGAGCCGACAGAAAAGGTAACCCGACCCAAAACAAGGGTGAAGAAGCCCGCTCAGAAGAAAAGGAACACCGCTTCCTCTACCCCGGATTTAGATGAGGATGATGTGGGTAATCCGGACCTTGAGGTAGACCTCGATTCAGTTGGCTTACTTTTTATACGTCTTATTGATGATGATATTTGTCAGGACGACGCTGAAGCGAGTAATGCTGAAGGCCCAGAGGTAACTATTCTTTCTTCTGATACAGTTCCTTTGCCTTTGAAAAAACCTCGCCAAGCAAACCGGAAAATTAAATTTTCTCATCCTCTCGCTTACTTGGATCCCAAATTTCTTGTGAAGACCCAGCAACATGAAGCTCGTCACACCACCCGGCATAGTGGCCAGGTAGTTACCTCCGCCGGTTTACCGAACAGCCCGGTTCGGAAACGCCGCTCAGAGGTCTCCGATTTATGCGCTAGCTTTCCTCCTAAAGCAGGTTTAATTCGTCAGCCTCTTAATCCATCTGACTCCGATTATCAGGTTACTTCCCATTCATCTTCTGGTGAATCTTCAGCCACTCAACTTCCACCGCTAAAGACAGTTATTGGGTAAGTTGGACCGATCACAACATATTTCCATGTGGGTTTTCTTAATCCATCTTACACCGTTCTTTCAATCTTTGGGCCTCTCGCAGGGCTAAACCTAGACCGAGCAAGAAGGCTCGTCTGGATAATCCGGCCGAAGGAACTGCCGCTCCTGAACCGGAGAAAACTCCTGGTGCTGATGCTCTAGTTCGTGAAGACATTCAGAATTATCTACCTCCACAAGATGACGCCTATGCTGAAGAAAGGCCTACCAATCCTGCTAGCCGTACCGATCAGCCTGCCAGTTCTGTTCGGGTTGAGGAATCCATCCACCCTTCTGGAACTGTTGATAAACCGACAGTGCCAATGCAGAGCAGCGATTCCAAAGATGATGATGTGGTGATTACTGGCATTGGTCGCTCTGAACCGGGGAACTCTGCTACTTTAGCCAAGCATACTGCCAAGGAAGAAATCTCGGCCATAAAGGGCAAATGGGACGTTGATTCCTCAACGTACGCCGCTTTAAGCGCCCAAGATCTTTATTCTGGGTACCTGAACCGACTGTACACCAGTCGCGATTATGAAGCTGGTATGATCAGGATGATGAAAGAAAAACTTGAGGTAACTCTCTTGTGCTTCATTCTGTTGCAACTTAGCTTCTCAATTTTTTCCAATCCGAGATGGTAATCCGAATCATGCTGCCTTGACAACTAAGGCCCGGTTTAAAAACTCAGGGCTTCAACATAGGCCGTTAACCAGAAAGCATCATCAAATAACCATTAGACCCCAAGTGCCAAGTTTAAATACTTGTATTAATCCTGGGACTTTTGTAATGTAAAACATGCGTTAAGATCAAGTACGCATTAGCCCCCAAGTATCGAGCACATAACTTGATTGTGTGGTTGATACTTCCAAACCGTGCAATATTTTCTGAACACTGCTGATAACCTGCTGCAGGGGGATCTGAAGACCAAAGAGAAACAAGTCTCGGACCTTCAGGAAATCCTAAAAACCCAACAGGCTGAAACTACCAAAGCGAAGGAAGAATTGACCAATGCCTTAACCGTTATGGAACAGCTGAAAGAAACCCGCCAAAAGGAACAAGCTGATTGGGCTACTGAAAAAGCTCTTTTGATTAAAAGGGCTGAAAATGCCGAAGCTGCTCTCAAACCGGTGGTTGATGAATTATCCACCGTAAAGCGACAGATACACTCCATGACCTCCGCCGTCTTTGGTAAATTTCTTTTGATGCCCTTCCTCCAATTTGCACTTTGTCTGCTATGTCCTATGTCCGGTTTGTAATCCATCTTGAAACACTGCAGGCACACGTATTGGACACTTGGGTTCTGATGTGCGGATGAAACTCAAAGCTGCTTATACCTTGATTGAACAGTTGTATACCGGAGCACAGAGAGCTATCACCACTGCCTCGCATAACAACCCCGCACCATCTCTGATTCAAGACACGTTAAAAAGGTTATCCATGCTTCCTGCCTGGATGGAAGAGTTAAAAAGATCAGCTGCCCAAACCGGAGCCATCACTGCCTTGATCCGGGCCAAAGCGTGGGTACCAGACTTTGATCCTGTCGAAGCGGCCCAAGGATACCCCAGCTTGAAAGAGGACGGTTCAGATTTCGGTGAAGATGACTTGAGGGCGATAAACCGGGCGGTGCGCCCCCTAGCTTGTCAATTGGCTGAAGAAGCAGATCTGACACATTATCAGGCCCAATATGATAACCAGAACAAGCGAGTGGCTGCCCCGATCCCTGAAGCGGAAAACCTTATTCCTCCAATCCGTAAGCATACCTACGCCCCTGACATTGAACCGTCTTTGCTGATTCATGAAGAAGCTGTTTTTCAAGCGTTAATGGGAATCGACTGGACCACTGCTGATTTCCAGCCAATGGGTAGCCATGAGAAGGCTGAAGCGGCGCAAGATGATCCACAACCTTCGAACCGAGGCGGCGAACAGGCGTAATCAAAACTCCGGTTCACCTTAATTGGTGACGTTAGTCCGTCAAAAAAAACAATATATTCAGGCACTACGCTGCCTTGTAATAAGATAGTTAATACCTCTGCTTTTGAATGCGTCTTTGTGCATGGGTACTGATGCCCTTGCCATGACTTTTTCCAACTTGTGTTTCCTGTCTTTACTGGGTACAAAGGACGGTCTTTCGACCATACGAACCGTGCTGTGCCTTCGCCAAACCGGGCAACTTGCCTCCGGGTTAAAAAATGGACCAGGCTGTGCCAGCTGAATCGGTTTAAAAGTATTTGTCGTTCCCAAAGAACAAAAACACCACAAGAAGGAAGATAACAAACAACCAAATACGAGAGGAAAACGCAATAGTAAAACGCATGCAAATAGTGGTTGCTATGAACCGTTCAGAAGGCGTTACCATCGTCAAGACAAAAAAAACCAAGCCCCCAAGGGGTGTAGCTACGGTTTAAGTCGACTAGGTTCCTAACTAAATCGTGGCAAATATGCCGGTCAAATGGCATTGCATTGGTTCGGATTCGACCAAGCCCCCAAGTGACTCAGTGGCCTAGGGCCGATCAAGTGGCATTGCATTGGTTCGGACATGACCAAGCCCCCAAATGACTTATTGGCTGTTTAAAAGCCGATCAGAAGGCATTACCATCATCAAGACATGACCGAGCTCCCATAAGGTGTAACTACGGTTCAAGTCGATTAGGTCCCCAACTGACTTAGTGGCAAATGTGCCAGCCAGAAGGCATTATCGTCGTCAAGACATGACCAAGCTCCCCGGAGGTGTAGCTACGGTTCAGGTCGACTAGGTCCCCAACTGACTTTGTTGATCTTCTGTGAAGCGACCTCAAGGGGTAAACCGGAGGTTGCACTAAAGCGAATCAACTCCATGTAACCACGCATGATGTGAAGAACAGCAGAGACCCCGCTTTACTCGAGGCTCCGGTTTATTATATTGATCATAATATATACATGGTCATGATATGTACATAAACAGAGCCCAAGGCTTATGTATAATAAGGTCGAAGATGAGCTATGTTCCATGGCCTGTTGGTCTCCTCCTCTGATGTGCGTGAATCTTTGCGCTCTCGAATATCAATCAGGTAGTATGACCCGTTATTCAGATTCTTGCTGACCACAAAAGGTCCTTCCCAAGGCGGGGATAATTTATGCATATCAGACTGATCCTGGATGAGCCGGAGCACCAGATCCCCCTCCTGAAAGGTTCTGGTTCTAACCCGACGGCTGTGGTAACGGCGAAGATCTTGCTGGTAAATCGCTGAACGGGCAGCTGCTAAGTCACGTTCCTCATCCAACAAGTCAAGAGCGTTCTGCCGTGCCTACTCGTTGTCCGCTTCAACATAAGCTGCCACACGAGGTGAGTCATGTCGTATATCACTTGGGAGAACCGCCTCTGCTCCATAGACCATGAAAAATGGCGTAAACCCCGTGGACCTGTTAGGCATGGTGTTGATGCTCCATAACACCGACGGTAGCTCCTCAACCCAACAACCCGGCGTCCTTTGCAAAGGGACCAGAAGCCGGGGTTTGATACCTCTCAAGATCTCTTGATTCGCTCGTTCTGCTTGACCGTTAGATTGTGGGTGAGCTACCGAAGAAACATCAAGCCGTATATGCTCACGTGCGCAGAACTCTTTCATGGCACCTTTGGATAGATTGGTACCATTATCTGTGATGATGCTGTGTGGAAAGCCAAACCGGAAGATCACCTTCTTTATAAACCGAACCGCCGTGGCCGCATCACATTTACTGACAGGTTCTGCCTCCACCCACTTTGTAAATTTGTCAACCGCCACCAATAGGTGGGTCTTCTTATCTTTGGAACGTTTAAAAGGCCCAACCATATCGAGCCTCCAAGTCGCAAACGGCCAAGTAATTGGAATCATCCTCAATTCTTGAGCCGGTATGTGCGCTCGTCTGGAAAATTTCTGGCAACCATCACATAACCTGACCAGGTCTTCTGCATCAGCATGAGCAGTTAACCAGTAGAAACCGTGGCGGAACGCTTTAGCCACCAATGATTTTGAACCGGCGTGGTGGCCGCAATCCCCTTCATGTATTTCACGTACTATCTCGCACCCCTCCTCAGGGGATACGCACCGTTGCAGCGCTCCTGACACGCTGCGATGATGTAGCTCCCCTTTGAGAATGGTCATAGACTTGGACCACCGTACTATCTGCCGAGCCAAGCTTTCGTCTTCTGGCAACTCACCCCGGTTCATATATGCCAGATAAGGAAGCGTCCAATCCGGGGTGACGTGAAGAGCCGCCACTAATTGAGCCTCCGGATCAGGAATAGCCAACTCCAGTTCACCGGGTAGCTGTACCGATGGGTGATACAATACATCCAAAAATACATTGGGTGGGACCGGTTTACGCTGAGAGCCCAAGCGGCTTAAAGCGTCCGCTGCCTCATTCTTTCTGCGGTCCACATGGTCCACTTGATAGCCTTTGAAATGCCCTGCCACCATATCTACTTCACGACGGTATGCAGCCATGAGCGGGTCCTTAGAATCCCAGGTGCCGGATACTTGCTGAGCCACTAGATCCGAATCACCAAAGCACCTAACTCGGCTCAGATTCATCTCTTTAGCCATCCGAAGACCATGAAGCAAAGCTTCATACTCAGCCGCATTGTTTGTACAGGGGAACATTAAACGGAGGACGTAACAAAACTTGTCTCCTCGTGGGGAAGTTAAAACGACTCCAGCCCCCGAGCCTTCCAATTGTCTTGATCCGTCAAAATGAATAGTCCAATGTGTGTTATCTGCCTTCTCCTTAGGTGCTTGTAACTCTGTCCAATCGTTTATGAAGTTGACAAGTGCTTGTGACTTTATGGCCGTCCGGGGTACGTATCTTAAACCGTGCGGCCCAAGCTCGATAGCCCACTTGGCAATCCGACCGGTCGCCTCCCGGTTCTGTATGATGTCACCCAAAGGAGCAGAACTGACCACCGTGATGGGGTGCCCTTGAAAATATTGCTTCAGCTTCCGGCTTGCCATAAAAACACCATATACCAGCTTCTGCCAATGCGGATACCTTTGCTTGGACTCAATAAGCACTTCGCTGATATAGTAAACAGGACGCTGAACCGGATGCTCCTTCCCAGCCTCCTTGCGTTCTACCACAATCGCCACACTGACCACTCTGGCGTTCGCAGCAACATATAACATGAGTGGCTCTTTATCTACGGGGGCTGCCAACACTGGCGGATTGACTAACTGTCGCACCAAGTCCTCAAATGCTTTATCAGCCTCCGGACTCCAGACAAATTGATCTGTCTTCTTGAGCATTTGATACAAGGGGATCGCCTTTTCACCAAGGCGGCTGATAAACCGGCTTAACGCAGCAATCCGCCCGGCCACGCGCTGAACATCATTGACGCATTTCGGTTTGGCCAGGGAGGTGATGGCTGTGATCTTTTCCGGATTGGCCTCAATTCTTCTATGGGACACCAAGAATCCCAACAACTTGCCTGCAGGTACACCGAAAACACATTTAGCTGGGTTGAGCATCATTTGGTACACTCTCAAGTTATCAAAGGTTTCCCTCAAATCGTCAACCAGGGTCTCCTTCTTTCGTGATTTGACCACAATGTCATCCACATAGGCATGTACATTACGACCAATCTATTCGTGGAGGCAATTTTGCACACACCGTTGATAAGTAGCCTGCGCACTCTTAAGCCCGAAGGGCATAGAAACATAGCAGAAGGCTCCAAAGGGAGTAATGAACGCCGTCTTCTCCTGGTCCTTAATTGCCATCTTGATCTGATGATAACCCGAATAGGCATCCAAAAAACTCAAGCGCTCGCAACCTGCCGTAGCATCAATGATTTGATCAATACGGGGGAGAGCAAAAGTATCCGCTGGACAGGCTTTATTCAAGTCTGTGTAATCCACACACATGCGCCAGGTGCCATTTTTCTTAAGAACCAGCACCGGATTAGCAAGCCACTCGGGATGAAAAACCTCGATAATAAAACCAGCTGCCAGGAGCCTGGCTACTTCCTCACCAATCGGTTTACGTCTTTCTTCGTTAAACCGGCGTAGGAACTGTTTTACCGGTTTATACTTAGGATCCACATTAAGGGTGTGCTCAGCGAGTCGCCTCGGTACACCAGGCATGTCAGACGGCTTCCATGCAAAGATGTCCCGATTCTCACGGATGAACTCGATGAGCGCGCTTTCCTATTTTGGATCTAAGTTTGCACTGATGCTGAACTGCTTGGACGAATCGCCAGGTACGAAGTCAACAAGCTTAGTTTCGGCAGCTGATTTGAACTTCAAGGCCGGATCGTGGTCCGTAGTTGGCTTCTTTAATGAAGTCATGTCCTCCGGATCAACACTGTCTTTGTACTGCTTTAGCTCCTCCGTAGCACAAACCGATTCCGCATAAGTCGCATCTCCTTCCTCGCATTCCAAAGCGATTCGACGGCTCCCATGAACCGTTATAGTGCCCTTGTAACCCGGCATCTTGAGTTGCAGATATACATAGCAGGGCCGTGCCATAAATTTTGCATAGGCTGGCCGTCCGAACAAAGCGTGGTATGGACTTTGGATTTTAACCACTTCAAACGTCAGCGTCTCTGATCTGGAATCATGACTATCACCGAAGACCACTTCAAGGGCTATCTTACCAACAGGGTACGCAGACTTGCCCGGCACCACCCCGTGGAACACTGTATTGGTCGGTTTGAGATCCTTATCCACCAGTCCCATCCGACGGAAGGTCTCATAATACAAGATGTTGATGCTGCTCCCTCCGTCCATGAGTACCTTGGTGAGCTTATAACCTCCCACCTGAGGCGCCACCACCAATGCTAACTGACCCGGATTATAAACCCTGGGAGGATGATCTTCTCGGCTCCATATGATTGGTTGTTCCGACCAGCGCAGATAGTGAGGCGTGGCCGGTTCAACTGCACTAACTGCCCGCCTCTGAAGCTTTCTATCCCGTTTATCCAAGCTTGTAGTAAAAACATGGTACTGTCCGCCACTCAACTGTTTCGGGTTGCTCTGATAACCTGATTGCTGCTGTTGCTGCTGGCTGTGACCACTTTGATTGCCTTGATTATTTTGGCTGTTCTATCTGCCCGGATTACCATGGAACCCTGGACCAGAATTTCCGCCGCCGTACCCTGATCCGGAACCTGAACCGCCGCCAGAGCCATGATCATATTGGAAAATGTTTGAGCTTTTGAATTCCCTCATGATGTAACAATCCTTCCAAAGATGGGTTGCTGGCTCCTCTTTTGTTCCGTGCTTCGGACAGGGCTGGTTTAAGAAAAAGTTCAAACGCTCCGGATTAGGACCGGGATTTCCGCGAAAACCTGACTGTTTCCCCTTACGTCGCTGGCCCTTGTTCTGTGCACTGGTGTTGGCCACAAAATCCATGCTCCCATCCGGTTTACGCTTACCTCCGCCTCCATTGCCTGTTGGTTGATGCTGCTGGCCTTTGGTGTTGCTATTCTTCCTTCCCTTCCCTGCTTTGTCGTCACCAGAGTCAGGATCCTTGGTACTGTCAGAATCTGCATACTTTACTAAAGCGGTCATGAGCGTTCCCATATCCGTGCAATCACGCTTCATCCGGCCTAACTTTAGCTTCAAAGGGCCAAACCGACAGTTGCCTTCCAACAGCACCACGGCGGTGTCTGCGTTGATGCGATCTGACGAGTGCAAAACTTCTGATACCCGGCGTACCCAATGGGTAGTTGATTCCCCTTCTTGCTGAACGCAAGCTGCTAGGTCAACTATCGACATTGGCTGTTTGCACGTGTCCTTGAAATTCTTGATAAACCGGGCTCGCAACTGGGCCCACGAATTAATGGAATTAGGCGGTAGGCTCTTTAGCCAAGTCCGGTCCGTTCCTTCTAACATCATAGTAAAATACTTGGCACACGCCGTGTCATCCACATCCAGCATCTCCATAGCCATCTCATAGCTCTCCACCCATGTCTCCGGTGGCTGATCTGCCGTGTAGTTTGGTACCTTGCGGGGGCCTTTGAAGTCTTTGGGCAGGCGTACGTTGCGCAAAGCGGGAACAAGGCACGGTACTCCCAAAGAACTAGAAACCACCCCCGGTTCAACCGTAGCAGCTGGGAAGATAGGTGTAAGCTAACGAGCCTGATGCTGCGCTGCTAATCCGGCCTCCTGCGCACGGGCGCGATCCACATTCTCCTGAGCATTGTCGACGCCCGCCGGATTGTTGCCGCGGAGCGCTTCACGCCTGGCATTACTTGAAACAGCCGTCTCCTCCATGCGCCTACTATAGCTCCCGCTGGGGCGAGGGGTGGAGTGAATCCGATCGCGGCTTTGCGAATATGCTTCTTGTTGGGCCAACGCGGTCCTAAGGAGCTCCTTGACCCGGCGTGTCTCTACATCCTGCGGTGAATCGCCTTCAATCGGAATGGCTTCCAACCGAGCTGCCGCCGCGACGAGGTTATCCATCGGGTTGGAATAATGGCCCGATGGTGTTGGCACGGCCTGTGGTGTACCAGTGTTGTGACGAGGCAGGTTTATTATCCGGTGCTGAACCGGGGCGCCAACTGTCGCTTCCGCACGGTTTACCCCCGGGGTGTTGAAGAGATTTCTGGCACCGAGGGCTGCGGGCAATCGAGATCGGAATTTCCTCTTCAGGACTTCCTGAGACGCATTCTGGTCCATCATGAGCCTGTAAGCCTGTGCATCTAAAGCGGCGCGCTCCGCCGTCATCCTGGCCTCTTCTGCTGCCAGCTCCGCTTTAGCTTGAGTGATCTGTTCTCTCACTTTGGCAATCTCGGCATTGTGAACCTCCTGATCCACCGGGTTGGCTTCCGCCATGAGCGCTGCCAGTGCGTCAAACAGGTCTGACAATACTTGGGCTGGTGAATCCGCAGGGCCTCCTGCCCGCGCAGCTGTTGCCGCTGCCGATCCGGAGATCACTGCTGCCGCAGTTGATGAATGTGGCGCCGCCTGTGTTCCAGCCATGAAGATCCCAACTCGATAGGGCAGATCAGAGGGGTCCGGAATACTGTCGCCATCGGAGCTGCCCCCAATCCGATCATCTTGCAGCTGGTATAGAGACTCGGTTTCCCCGGTTGACGTTTCATCGCCGGAGTAGATGGCGGTTTTGTCACCTGATTCGGATCCTTCCTCGTAGCTTCCTCCGTGGATGACTCCCACGAAGGCGCGCTTCCTGGTCGGTTTAGCCAGGGTCGATCTCGCGCACTGAGCCGTCTCGACGAGGTCGGTGCAGACGCCCAGCTCGGGGCCCGGTTCACCGATCTTGCCGATGAAAACATGGATGCCGCCAAAGGGGACCCGGTACCCGTACTCGATCGAGCCGGCGTCGGGGCCCCAGCCTGTGCTGTCGATGTAGAGTTTTCCGCGACGACTTTTGGTCATCCGGCCCACAGCGTAGCCCTCGAGTCCTTCAAAGCGGCCCTCCAAGAACTTGAAACCATCTCGCGATAGCCCCACGGTGGGCGCCAACTGTCGTGGATTTGTCACGGCAGATGTCCTAGCGAAAGGACTTAGTCATGGAGCCATCGCAACGGGTTAACTTGAAGGGGTTAAAACGGACGCAAGGACACAAAGTTATACTAGTTCGGCCCCTTCGATGAAGGTAAAAGCCTACATCTAGTTGTGATGGGATTAATGTGTTTCGAGGGCTAGGGAGCGGTAAGCTTCGCCTAAACCTCGAGTTGTTGTTCTCTGTCCTCAAACCGCCGTCGGGTCGTCCCCTTATATACACGGGTGACGCCCGTCGGTCTACAAAGTCCCAACCTCCGGTTCATAAACGTGCCCGGGTTGGTCTCTCTATTCCTAACTTACAATGCAAGTTTACCTCAGGCCGGTTTACGGCCATAAACCTTTAAACCGATTATAGGCCTTGGGTCCGTCTATTTCTCCTTGGGCTTTAACATCTTGGGTCCATTGACGGAGCTAACCCGGGCCCTGTAGGCCGGTTTACCCCAAATAGCAATATCCCCAACAACATCAGAAGTGACAATGGAACTGAGTTCAAGAATTCTGGTCTCGATGACTATCTTGATGAACTTGGTATTACTCATGAGTTATCTGCTCCTTATACTCCTCAACAGAATGGAGTCGTGGAGCGCAAGAACATGACTCTTGCTGAGATGGCTCGCACTATGCTTGATGAATACAAAATGCCTCATCGTTTCTGGATTGATGCAATTGATACTGCGTGCCACATCATCTACAGAGTATATCTTCACAAATTCTTCAAGAAGACTGCCTATGAACTCCTCACTGACAAGAAACCCACTGTGAGTTATTTCAAAGTCTTCGGTGCTAAATGTTGGATTAGAGATCCTCATGACAACTCTAAATTTGCACCGAAAGCACAAGAAGGTTTTATGCTTGGTTATGGTAAGGACTTGCACACCTACAGAGTCTTCAACAACGTTCTTCACAAGGTTGTTGAAACTGTAGATGTGCGGTTCGATGAAACTAATGGCTCGCAAAGAGAGCACATACCTTCTGTGATAGATGAACCAACACCTGAGGAATCAATCAAGTTCAAGGCTACTGAGGACGTCATTCCTACCAAAGAATCTGCTGAAGAATTCATTCCAGAGCATGAGGAACGTCGAGCTAATGCACCTGAAGAAAATGTTGATCAAATTCCTCGACGAAAACCAGCTCATCCTCGCGTTGCAAAAGAAGTGCAAGTTGAAAAGATCATTGATGACATTGAAGCACCAGGTCCTCTCACACGCTCAAAAGCTTCACATTTATCTAACTTTTGTGGGCACTATGCTTTTGTCTCTATTATAGAGCCCACTAAGGTAGATCAAGCATTTCTGGAGCCTGAGTGGATTCAGGCCATGCTAGAAGAATTACATCAGTTTGAGCTCAACAACGTCTGGGAACTGGTCAAACGTCCAGATCCTCGCAAGCACAATATCATTGGCACAAAGTGGATCTACCGCAACAAGCAAGATGAAAATGGCCTTGTGGTGAGGAATAAGGCACGGCTAGTAGCTCAAGGCCACACACAGGTTGAAGGAATTGATTTCGATGAAACTTTTGCACCTGTTGCTAGACTTGAGGCTATTCGCACATTACTTGCTTATGCTAACCATCATGATATCACTTTATATCAAATGGATGTGAAAAGTGCATTCCTCAATGGTAAGCTTGAGGAAGAAGTATATGTTTCTCAACCCCCAGGTTTTGAAGATCCAAAGAATCTTGACAAAGTCTTCAAACTCAATAAGGCCCTCTATGGCCTCAAGCAGGCCCCTCGGGCGTGGTATGATACTTTGAAGGAATTCCTCATGAGGAAAGGCTTCAAACCCGGTTCACTTGACCCTACTCTTTTCACTAAATCTTATGATGGTGAACTGTTTGTGTGCCAAATATATGTTGATGATATTATCTTTGGTTGTACTGACCAACGTTATAGTGATGAGTTTGCCTATATGATGAGTGAAGAATATCAAATGTCTATGATGGGAGAATTGAAATTCTTCTTAGGTCTTCAAATTCGTCAACAACGCAATGGCATATTCATATCTCAGGAGAAATACCTCAAGGATGTACTGAGGAAATTCGGCATGCAAGATTGCAAAGGCGTCAAAATTCCTATGCCCACAAATGGCCATCTGTGCACTGATGAAAATGGTATTGACTTCGATCATAAGGTATACCGCTCCATGATTGGTTCTTTATTGTATTTATGTGCATCTAGGCCAGATATAATGCTTAGTGTTTGCATGTGTGCTCGATTTCAAGCTACACCAAAGGAATCAAACCATAAGGCTGTGAAGCATATTCTTCTATATCTAACTCACACACTAACACTTGGATTATGGTACCCCAAGGGCTCGGCTTTTGATCTCATTGGATATTCTGACTCTAACTATGCTGGTGATCGTGTGGACGGAAAGTCAACATCTGGTACATGTCATTTCCTCGAACGATCTTTGGTCTATTAGTCCTCGAAGAAACAAAATTGCGTATCACTGTCTACTGCTGAAGCTGAGTACATTGCTGCTGGTTCTTGCTGTGCTCAATTGCTGTGGATGAAGCAAACTCTCAAGGACTACGGCGTCCACGTGAAGAATGTGACTCTCTTATGTGACAATGAGAGTGCCATCAAGATTGCTCACAACCCAGTTCAGCACTCGAAGACAAAGCACATTCAGATTCGTCATCATTTTCTTCGTGATCATGTGTTGAAGGGCGACATTTCTATTGAGCATGTGAAGACTGAAGAACAGCTAGCCGATATCTTCACAAAGCCCTTGGACGAGAATAGATTTAGCAAGTTGCGGTGTGAACTAAATATCTTAGAATCTTCGAACGTTCTTTGAATAGGACACTCATCCTAACACTTACGCAAAATTGATGACTTAGATGTACAACACATGAAGAAACGTATTCTTCAATCAATGAAGAATAACACTCGAAGTGTGAAGAAATTAACGAAGAATTTGATTCTCAGAGCCCTACGACAATTGTACACGGTGTCTGAAATCATCATTCTTATACGGTGGGTCACGCCACCACAAAAGTTGAAAATCTTCAATTTGAGTTTTTCCTCAGTTTTGAAATTCCTCAGTTGTTCATGTTCTTCAACTTTGCATTGTCTTCACTGTTTTCGTCATTTTTCTTCATTGGCTATATATATATATATATATATATATATATATATATATATATATATATATATATATATATATATATATATATATGTCGGGGCGGACGGCGTCCCCCACGAGCACCTATGGGGCCGGAGCCCCTTTCGTTGTCCGGTGAGAGGGGCGGAGGGAGCACGGAGAGCAGATCGAGGCGAGCACACGGGCGGTTTACCCAGGTTCGGGCCGCGATGGACGCGTAAAACCCTACTCCTGCTTGGTTGTATTGAACTGGGGAGCTCGGGAGCTTGGAGAGCTAGCTACACCGAGCGTATGGCTGTCTGGATTCCCAATCTCCCAACCCGGAACCCCCCGAACCCCCTCTACGTTGCACACGGGCCTCCTTTTATAGCGCAAAGGGGTCACCGACAGGTGTCAACGTAAGAGAAAGGGGTAAAAGTGTAAAAGGGGTGGTAGTTGTAACAGTGTGGGAACAGTGGCGCTACAGTGCGGCACAGTGTTATCATACCTACTTCTGACGGTAGGGGACAAGGGCATTAAATGCCCGTCGCGGTCGCCCGGACAGCACCGAGGCGGACCGTTAGGTGCGCCACCGCTCGCCACGATGGTGGCTGCATGCCACCGCATACCCCAGGCTGCGCGGCGCCCCGCCACGTGCCCTTGGGGAAAGCCCCGGAGTGACGCGTGGGCGGGCGAGCTGGAGCGCAGTCCTGAGGTGGCGATTTGCCGCGGCAAGTGGCTTGCCGCGGGGGTCGTCTTCCTGTGCCTGATAGCTTGCCGGCTATCAGGCCTTGCCGGGGCGCATGGCGCGCCGTGGCGGGCTTCTCTTGTGGTGCCTGGGTTCGGCCTTCCCGACAAGCTCCTCTTGTCGGGGTCTCGATCTTCTGTCTCGTATACTTTGTTCTTGGATGGCATTACATGGGCTCGGTCGTCCCGGCAAGCTCCTCTTGCCGGGGTCTTGTCTTCTTGGCCCGGCAAGCTCCTCTTGCCGGGGGCCTTGTCTTCTTGGCCCGGCAAGCTCCTCTTGCCGGGGGCCTTGTCTTGAATGCTTGGTCTTCTCTTGGCGCTTCCTGGGCGGGCCTCGCCGCAGGGTGCTACAACTGCCCGTGCACAAGTCTGGGGTACTAAGGTACCCCTACTTTAGTACACCGACAGGAGCCCCCGGGCCTGGGCCACACACGGTGCCGAGCGTCGTTGGGCCAGGCCCTAACAGTGCACGGGCACGCGTGGCCTTGGTCGCGCTGCTCCTTAACTCCGCACCCGTCGCCCCTTCCCCAGGCGGCGCGCGCTTATCGCGGCGTCGTGGGGGCGAAACGCCCGTTCCCTCTTTAAGTGGAGGGAGGTGCGGAGGCGCGGCTCGATAAATGAACGGGGGTGAGGCGCGGCTTTCGAGGCGTCTGTTCCCCATAATCACGGGATGGGGAGAGGTCGTCCCACCCGTCGCCTCGGTTCTGCGCGCCCACCACGCGGTCCTCATGCACTCGGAGTCGCGGCGGCGGAGGCAGGGAGTCGGGCCGGCGCGGGTCGATGCAGTGGGTCGGCCCCAGTCGCCTGCCCTTCCTCCGCTTCTATTGGAGGAGCGAGGCGGCCGCGGTCCCACTCCGCCCCTTTATAAGGAGCGAAAGGGGGCGACGGAAATCCGCACTCCATCTCCTTCCTCCTTCTGCTTCTGGTTTCCTTCCCCCATCTGTGATGGAGGGGGGAAACCCTGGTTCTTCTTCGGTTGCCGCGAGGGTGTCTGCTAGGCAACACGCCCCTCCTCCCCTTGCGCCCGCGGCGGCGGAGCCGGTCGTCAGGGGAAGAGGGAGAGGGCGAGGTCGCGGACGAGGTCGTGGACGGGGCCGAGGCGCTCGGGGCGGACGGATCGGTGCGCCGTCCTTGCCTCCGCCAGCGGCTCCGTTCCTTCCCGCGGTCCACCTCGGGGACGACCCCCGTGAGTTCATTATCAGGCTGCGCCGGGCGCCTCGTCGCCGCCTCCGGCTTCCCGCTCCATTCGCGAACGTGTTGGAGGTGGAGCAGCCTGAGACGCTAAACCTGCGCATGAGGGGCTGCGGGATCAGTGGGACGCGAGTCCACGTCGAGTCCCGAGCCCCCGGCGTGGTGTGTCTGGGCCGCGGGTGGAAGACGTTCGCCCGGATCCACAGCTTGACGGAGGGGTTCACCCTCCACTTTAAGCTAGTGGGGGAGGACCTCCTCTCCGTCAAGGCCTTCTGGGGCTTCGGCATCCGGGCCCGGTGCTGCGAAGATAGCTCCTCCGACAGCGAAGGCTCCTCCTCGAGCGAGAGTGACGAGGAGGGGAGCGACAGCGACGACGAGGGGAGCAGCCGCCGGGATGACGGGTCCGACTAGGCGTCGGCCGCAGCTCCGTGTGGCACCGGCGGCCCCATCGTCCGCGCCGGGCTCCGTGAACTCCCCGGGGTCGTCTCCTTGGGCGACTGGCGTAGGGGGGGGCTGCTGAGGAGGACAGAGGGTGGACGTCAAAGGCCGCGAAGTCGGAGTACGGGCCGACTTCGACAGCTGGCTGACGCTCCGGTGCCTCGTGTTCCAGATGCGCCCCAGACGCCGTCATCACCCTTGCTCTCGGTGACGACCACCGGGGTCTTCTCTTCGGCCCGGCAAGCTCCTCTTGCCGGGGGCTTGATCTCCTCGGGCGGCCGGAGTGGCGAGGCTGGGGAAGAGGAAGAGGCTGGCGGCAAGGCCGCTGCCTCATCTTCCAGCTCTGCCTCCGGCGCCTCCGTCTTCTTCAGCCTCCGGAGACCCCCGGGCGGAGCCCCCGGATCTTCTCTTGGTGCCTTCTGCCACCCGTAGCTCATCTAGGTGCCCCTTTCGCCCTCTTCGCCTACTTGCCCTACCTCCTGAGGAGAGAGACAAGAAAGGGATTACGGGCACCTTATCTCTTTTCAGCTTGTAAGCCTTCGGGCCTTAGTTGCGTTTAAGCCTTGTAATCCCTTCTTTCATGTTTTTCATTCTCTCTGAACTGTACCTGAGTGGAATGTTTTTAATGAAAAGGGGATGTTTGCCGGATCATTTGTCTCGCGGGTGGAAACCGCGGTAAGGAACGAATCCTTTACATCGTTAAGATAGACAGTTTCTCGTCCGGCAACAGGCCCAGCCGCTCCCCCGCACTGCTCGACCTTTCTCACGCCCTTGGCGGAGGCGGGGAGCAGGCGGGTTCCGGCCCCTCGCTTCCCTCCCTCTTGCTGCCGCGGCTGCTATCGAAACGGGCCACAGGAACGCGCTCTGGGGCTTGCCGCTAAGAGAGCACGGTAGCTTTTCAGGAGGAAAGGAGGCTTTCAAATTCCACAGTCCATAAGAGAATGCATGATGAGGGATGCAAAAACTTATCTGAGGTTGCAGCCCCCGGCGACTCTGGCTCGCCGGGGCGTAGGTGTTGGCTCGTCCTTCTCCTCTTCCTTGTCCTTGAGCGGCCCGGCAAGGACATTCAATTCCTGCGAGCCAAAAGGGAAAGGACGGGAAAAAGACGCGGACTCGACCTCTAAGTTAGGGGTTAGCGACAGTTAGGAACTGACAACCCTAACCAAGGCCTCGTGACTTGTCTCACCCGATAAGGTCCTTCCCAATTTGGCGTCAACTTGTTGGAATTCTTGGCCGACTGAGTGCGCCGAAGAACAAGGTCGCCCTCTTCGAGACTCCTGGCCTTGACCTTGCGGCTATGGTAGCGACGCAAGGCTTGCTGGTATCGAGCAGCTCGTACCGCAGCCTGGAGACGTCCTTCCTCAAGGAGCAGCGCGTCATCTTGGCGCAGCCGCTCTTGCTCGAGCTCGTCATAAGCGAGCACCCGAGGAGATCCGTATACGAGTTCCGTGGGGATAACTGCTTCCGCTCCATAGACTAGAGCAAAGGGTGTCTGTCCGGTGGCTCGACTCGGTGTCGTTCTGATTGACCAAAGAGCCGCCGGCAGCTCCTCAATCCAATTTCTTCCGCACTTGTGCAGCCTGTCGAAGGTCCTGGTCTTGAGTCCGCGCAACACTTCAGCGTTGGCCCTTTCTGCTTGACCGTTGCTCCTGGGGTGAGCAACCGAAGCGAAACAGACCTTGGCGCCGAGATCCTGGGCGTATTGCATGAAGGCGCGACTTGTGAATTGTGTCCCGTTGTCGGTGATGATTCTGTTGGGGATTCCGAAACGGCAGACGATCGACCGGAAGAACTTGACTGCTGACTGCGCGGTCACCTTCCTCACTGGCTCCACTTCTGGCCACTTCGTGAACTTGTCGATTGCAACGTACAAGTACTCGAAGCCCCCGACGGCTCGGGGAAAAGGGCCGAGGATATCGAGCCCCCAGACCGAGAAGGGCCAGGATAAAGGGATTGTTTGGAGAGCTTGAGCTGGCTGATGAATCTGTTTTGCATGGAACTGGCACGCTTCACACTTGGTTACTAGTGCAGTTGCATCTTGGAGGGCTTCTTGCCAGAAGAACCCTTGCCGGAAGGCTTTCCCGACAAGTGCTCTTGCGCCAATGTGATGGCCGCATATGCCTCCGTGTATCTCTGCCAACAGCTTCTGTCCGTCTTCCCTGGAGATGCACTTCAATCTGACACCGTTGAGTCTCCTTCTGTACAGCTCGTTGTCCACGAACTGGTACATACTTGACTGCCTGGTGATCTTCTCCATCTCTTCTGGGTCGTCGGGAAGTTCTCCAGTTTGCAGAAAACGGACGATCTGCTGCGCCCATGCCGGAGCCCGGGGCTCGACGGCAAGGACTAAAGGCGTGAAGGCCGCTGCGGGGACCCCGGCTTCTACGGCAAGAACCTCTGGTTCCGCCGGAGCCGGTGATCCCCCGGCAAGCTTGCCGGGGCAAAGCTTGTCGGGAACCCCCGCTTCAACTGGACAGATCCTCGGATCCGCAGGAGCGGACTGTTCCTCAGCGTTCAGACTGCTGATCTGCTTGCCGGAGCAAGGCTTATCGGGGACACCTGCTTCGACTGGACGGATCCTGGGATCCGCAGGAGCGGGCTGTCCCCCGGCGCTCTGGTTGTTGATCTTGGGGACCTTGGCGGCGGTCTCAGGAAGGCTCGCCTGCAAGTGGTCGCCGGAGACCAACTTCCTTTTCTTGGACTGCCCAACTGATGGTGTAACGGATGGTTGAGTCAGCTTGAGTAAGAAGGTCCCTGGTTCCACAGGTAACTTCAACGAAGCACACTTCGAAAGGCCGTCTGCTATCTCATTCTGAGCTCTCGAGACGTGCTCTATTTGCAGCCCTTCAAAGTGTTCTTCCAGCTTCCTCACTTCATCCACATAAGCTTCCATCAGAGGGCTCTGGTAGCTCTTGTTGACCTGCCGGACCACCAGTTGAGAATCTCCCCGCACAATCAGCTTTCTGATCCCAAGTTCGGCCGCAATCCTGAGGCCGGCGAGCAAGCCTTCATACTCAGCAGTATTGTTGGTTGCTTGCTCTCTTGGGAAGTGCATCTGGATAACATACTTGAGGTGCTCTCCGGTGGGCGCGATGAGTACCACGCCAGCACCGGCGCCTTGCAGCGAGAAGGCACCATCGAAGTACATTACCCACTCGCTTGTTGCTTCTTGTACGGGCGCGCTTGTTTCTTGGGCTTCTCCATCTGGCGTCGGGGTCCACTCAGCTATGAATTCTGCCAAAGCTCGGCTCTGTATGGTTGAAGTACTTTCAAACTTGAGTCCAAAGCTCGACAGCTCCAGTGCCCACTCGACGATCCTGCCTGTTGCCTCGGGATTGTGCAATATCCTCTTCAGCGGGAAGCGAGTGACTACTGTTATCTCATGTGCTTGGAAGTAATGGCGCAGCTTTCTCGAGGCCATGAGGAGGCCGAAAAGCAACTTCTGCACCCCAGAGTATCTTGATCTAGCCCCCTGCAAGAGGGAACTCACAAAATACACCGGGCGCTGCACCATCTTCTTCCGCGCTCCATCCTGTTCCTGCGCAGGGTGGTCCTTGTCGGGGCCAGAGCTTGCCGGAGCAGCCCCCCGCTTGTCGCTGGATTCGCTTGCAGGTGGTATAGGCTCCTCGTCGGCCTCCCTCTCCGCCACTAACGCAGCACTAACCACCTGGTTGGTTGCCGCTAGGTATAGCAACAACTTCTCCTGTGGTCTAGGTGCGACAAGTATTGGAGTGGAGGATAGGTACCTTTTCAAATCTTGCAGCGCTGCCTCCGCTTCTGGAGTCCACTGCATGGGGCCTGCCTTCTTCAAGATTTTAAAGAAGGGCAGGGCGCGTTCTGCAGACCTTGAAATGAACCGACTGAGGGCGGCCACACAACCTGCAAGCTTTCTGACGTCCTTGACGCGCTCTGGGGCTTCGATCTGCTCGATGGCTTTGATCTTGTCGGGATTAGCTTCAATCCCCCTCTGTGACACAAAGAACCCGAGAAGCTTGCCGGAGGGGACTCCGAAAACGCACTTCTCGGGGTTCAGCTTGAGCTGTATCTTGCGCAGGTTCTGAAATGTCTCTTCCAGATCTTGGACCAGGGTTTCCTTCCTCCTGCTCTTCACCACGATGTCATCCATGTAGGCCTCCACGTTCCTATGGATCTGTGGCTCGAAAGCAGTGTGCACTACCCTTGCAAACGTTGATCCCGCATTCTTCAGTCCAAACGGCATGCGTATGAAGCAATAGGTGCCGCACGGAGTGATAAATGCGGTCTTCTCTTCATCTTCTTTGGCCATAAAGACTTGGTGGTAGCCTGAATATGCATCAAGAAAAGAGAGTAGCTCACATCCGGCAGTGGAGTCAACAATCTGGTCAATGCGCGGCAAGGGAAATGGATCCTTGGGACATGCTTTATTCACATCGGTGAAGTCTATGCACAGTCTCCACTTCCCATTGGCTTTGCGCACGACGACCGGATTGGCCAGCCACGTTGGATGGATCACACCTCTCACTAGGCCTGCTGCCTCTAGCTTCTTGATCTCTTCGCTGATGAATTCTTGGCGCTCCACGGCTTGCTTTCTCACTTTCTGCTTGACGGGTCGCGCGTGAGGACAGACAGCGAGCTTGTGCTCAATCACCCTCCTGGGAACACCGGGGATGTCGGACGGTTGCCATGCAAACACGTCGTCATTCGCCCGCAGGAAGGCAACGAGCGCGCTTTCCTATTTGCTGTCAAGCGTGGCACTGATGGTGAAGGTACCGCCAGTGTCGTCCTCCTTGGCGGACACCTTCTTGGTTGCCGGAGGAGCGGTCATTCCCTTCTTGTACTTGCCGGTGGAGCTCGATGGAGCGTCCTCGACGGCGGCGCAGCACTCCGAAGAGGTGCGGTTGCCGGAGTGGGCCCCAGAGCACTTACCGGACTTGGTCCTTGTCTTCTTCCGCCCGGGGGCTTCAGCGGCAAGTGTGTCCTTCTCTGCCGCGGCTGCTACATCCCGGTAGATCTTGTCGGCGCAGATAAGCGCGTCCTTTTTGTCGCCATGGACAGTGATGACGCTTATCGGCCCCGGCATCTTGAGTACGTTGTAGGCCTGGTGGGAAGCTGCCATGAACTTGGCGAGAGCGGGACGGCCGAGGATCCCATTGTATGGTAACGGGATATCAGCGACGTCGAACGTGATGCGCTCAGTCCTGAAGTTGAGCTCGCCGCCGAAGGTCACAGGCAGAGTAATCTTCCCCTTGGGCTTGCTCCTCCCCGGGTTGATTCCTTGGAAAGATCCGGTCTCTTCGAGCTCGCCGTCTGGGATCTGGAGTTTCTTGATCACAACGGAGGAGATCAAGTTCAGCCCGGCCCCGCCGTCTACCAACATTTTGTTGACCTTGAGGTTGCGGATGGTGGGTGAGACCAGCATCGGCAAGCACCCGACCGCGGTTGTGCGGTCGGGGTGATCCTCAAGATCGAAAATGATGGGCGTGCTGGACCATTTGAGGAGCCTGCGCGACTCCACGGGCGGCTCTGCTGCATTCACCTCTCGCGCCCACCGCTTAAGCTGGCGGTGGGAGGTGTGCAGAGAGGCGCCGCCGTCAACGCATAGGACCTCCGTGGCCTTCTGGAACTCCTGCTCGCTGTTATCTTCGTCTTCCACGTCTTCGTCGTCGTCTTCTTCATCCTCGTCGCGGCCCCGGGGAGGCTGATCGCCTTGCCGCTGCTTGGCCTTGCCGCGGCGTCCTCCCCGGCCGATGGGCGGCCGCTTCTTGCTTGGTTCGCCACCTCCACCCTGGGCCTTCCCCTTGTCGCGCCTCTCGTACTCAGCCTTCTGCTGCACGACGAGGTACTCGACGCTTTTGCAGTTGGAGAGATCGTGGCCCTTGGTGCGGTGGATCTTGCAGTATTGCTTGTCGGAGCCGTCCTGCTTGTCGGCTGCCGCCACGGGGGCAGGCTCCTTGCCGGAGCCGCCAGCCTGCGTTTGCTTGGCGGGAGCCTCCTTGCCGGACTCCTCGACGGCAAGCACCTCTTTCCTGTTCTTCCTCCTATTATTCCGCCGCTGGCTTCTCTTCGCCGGGGCGGTGTCGTCACTGTCGCTTTCTCCTGCGCCAGCATCCTCCCCGGGGAGTTTCCTCCCCTCCTCCGCGCGCGCGCACTTGTCAGCCAGGGCATATAGCTCGCTGACGTCCCGGACCTTGGTCATGGCCATCTCTTCACGCATGCGGCGGTTACGCACGTTCTGGTGGAACGCGCTGATAACCGCGGCAGGGTGAACGTCGGGGATGTTGCGATGCACGCGGCTGAAGCGCTGGATGTACTTGCGCAGGGGTTCTCCTTCCTTCTGGGCTAGGATGTGGAGGTCGCTATCCTGGCCATGAGGTTTGTGGCCGCCTGTGAAGGCGCCAACAAACTGATGGCAAAGATCCGCCCAGGAAGAAATGGAGCCTTCCGGCAAGTGCATAAGCCACGAACGAACGTTCGGCTTAAGCACGAGCGGGAAGTAGTTCGCCAATATCCTCTTGTCGCGCCCCCCGGCAGCTTGTACAGCGATCGTGTAGATGCTGAGAAACTCCGAGGGGTGCGTCCTGCCGTCGTACTTCTCCGGTACGTCGGGTTTGAAGTTCTTCGTGCTGGGCCACCGGACGCGCCGCAGCTCACGGGTGAACGCAGGGCAACCTGCCGCGTACGGTAAGTCACCTGGTTCACCGGGCGCGTGCGCGTCGACAGCGTTCCCAGCCCGCTGGTCTGATTGCCGCCGAGTTTCTCGGCGGCGCTCAATCCTTGTTCGAGCGTCTTCTTGCTGCCGCTCGTCGAGGACTCGGCGCTGGTCCCGGCGGGTCCGCGGGTCTGACGACGCTGTAGAGCCGTCGTCGGCGTTGCTCCAGCGGGGCGGCGTCTTCTGCTTCTGCGCTGGGGAGTGCATGGTGGTTGCGCCCTCGGCGGTCTTGTCGCCGTCGGCCTTCGTCTTCTCGACCTGCCGTGGCCGTGAGGTCGCCGGCTGCTGCGGCGTGTCGTTGTTGGCGAAGGCGATCAGGCTCTGGATGGTGGCCCTCCAGCATTCGGCCTTGTCAGCCGCTGGAGAGTAGTCGAGGAGCAGTTGCGCTCTCGCGAGCGCTTCTGCCGGAGTGGAGGGGAGCGGGGGCGAGTGGCGCGAGGAGCGGGATACGCTCGGACTCCTAACAATGTTAGAAAGAGCGGGGTCCCTCCCCGGCGCCTTCGCCTTGCCCGTGTCCGGACGGGGGTCCGGGGCGTCCCGTGAACCTCCAGTTTGCCCTTGGTCCAGCAAGCGGATGCCACCTCCTGTGGCATGGCGCTGCTGGGTCGTCGTTTGTCGGAACGGCTGCGACGCGCCCTCGGAGGCCGAGGATCGGTCGTCCGCCCTGTTCTTGGATTTGGTGGCGCCGCGATTGTTCTCGCCGGTGGCCACCCCTCCGACGGCATCTCCCCCGCCCACCGTTGGCTCCGGTAGCGGTGGAAGAGACGCGGACGGGCCCGCGACCTCCGAAGCCTTCTTCTTCGGGGCCATGGTGAAGCTGACGAAGAGCTCGCTCGCGCGAACGCCGGATCTGATCCGCACAACCTCGACGCACCCCCTACCTGGCGCGCCAAAGATGTCGGGGCGGACGGCGTCCCCCACGAGCACCTATGGGGCCGGAGCCCCTTTCGTTGTCCGGTGAGAGGGGCGGAGGGAGCACGGAGAGCAGATCGAGGCGAGCACACGGGCGGTTTACCCAGGTTCGGGCCGCGATGGACGCGTAAAACCCTACTCCTGCTTGGTTGTATTGAACTGGGGAGCTCGGGAGCTTGGAGAGCTAGCTACACCGAGCGTATGGCTGTCTGGATTCCCAATCTCCCAACCCGGAACCCCCCGAACCCCCTCTACGTTGCACACGGGCCTCCTTTTATAGCGCAAAGGGGTCACCGACAGGTGTCAACGTAAGAGAAAGGGGTAAAAGTGTAAAAGGGGTGGTAGTTGTAACAGTGTGGGAACAGTGGCGCTACAGTGCGGCACAGTGTTATCATACCTACTTCTGACGGTAGGGGACAAGGGCATTAAATGCCCGTCGCGGTCGCCCGGACAGCACCGAGGCGGACCGTTAGGTGCGCCACCGCTCGCCACGATGGTGGCTGCATGCCACCGCATACCCCAGGCCGCGCGGCGCCCCGCCACGTGCCCTTGGGGAAAGCCCCGGAGTGACGCGTGGGCGGGCGAGCTGGAGCGCAGTCCTGAGGTGGCGATTTGCCGCGGCAAGTGGCTTGCCGCGGGGGTCGTCTTCCTGTGCCTGATAGCTTGCCGGCTATCAGGCCTTGCCGGGGCGCATGGCGCGCCGTGGCGGGCTTCTCTTGTGGTGCCTGGGTTCGGCCTTCCCGACAAGCTCCTCTTGTCGGGGTCTCGATCTTCTGTCTCGTATACTTTGTTCTTGGATGGCATTACATGGGCTCGGTCGTCCCGGCAAGCTCCTCTTGCCGGGGTCTTGTCTTCTTGGCCCGGCAAGCTCCTCTTGCCGGGGGCCTTGTCTTCTTGGCCCGGCAAGCTCCTCTTGCCGGGGGCCTTGTCTTGAATGCTTGGTCTTCTCTTGGCGCTTCCTGGGCGGGCCTCGCCGCAGGGTGCTACAACTGCCCGTGCACAAGTCTGGGGTACTAAGGTACCCCTACTTTAGTACACCGACAATATATATATATATATATATATATATATATATATATATATATATATATATATATATATATGAGTTTATGTCCTCTACAACATTCACTTATGGCTAATTCTTCAAGTTGTTTTTTTTCTGCTAAGTGAATGTGAACGGACCCTTCCCCCTCTATGCTAAACTCAACCCAATCTATTCACAATTTCTTCATGTGCGTTCTATTTGAAACTTGTTCAAAATCTTCACTGTGTCCTTGTCAGCTGAAGAATTTGCGAACTTAACGTTAATACTTATCTTATCCAAAACATTTGTTTTGCCGCTCAAACCATTCAGCTTCCCACGATATACTTATCTATTCACCCACGATCTAACACGATCTCCACTTCACAGTACGTGGGTGACACATGTCAAGCGAAGGAGAAGGGTCAGGGGCACGTTCGTCCTAATTCTTCGGGCGAACAGTTTTTCACCGTGGCTATAAATACCCCTCTTCCCTTCCTCACTTCCTTTACTCCGCTCGACCGCTCTCTCCAGCTCGAGCTTCTCAAACCCTAGCGCCACCGCTACTTCATCGTCGCCGGTGAGGAAAAGCTTCACTGCCTCGACCTCGTCACCGTCCTACTCGCGCCGGCCGCGGAAATCTTCACTCCGCCGCCGCCGTAGCTGTCTTCCTCCACCGAGTTAGGGCGTGGAAGATCTGCACTGACGAACTTCACTTCTCCGCCTCACAGTTCGTCATGTTCTTCATCAAGGGTAATTAAAAGTTACTTTTACTGCCCTCTTTGATTCGGATGATTTCTACAAAATCTTCAAAGGTGTTTTTCTTCAAATACTCACACACTAAACACCTCGAATGTCATCTGTTCTTGATTCGTTTCTCTAAGCAACAATTTTTTCTTCAAGATTCCTCAGTTGTGTGGATTTCTGATCCATACAACTCTGGAACCTAAGACAAAAACACTTAGTGAAATTCTTCAAGACTCCTGGTCAAATTCCTCAAACTTGTTCATTTTACAAAACATTCTCAGAACGCATATGACCTCTCCAAATTCCTCGCAACTATACTCTGTTCACAGGTACTCATGTCCGCTGCTGAATCACTAGGTTCTCATCAACTTAACTCATTTGCAGTGTTCCTCGAAGAAAAGTTGCATACTTCTTCAGAGAATTTAATTGTTCAAATTCCTCAACTGAAGAAAATGGCTGATGGAAAGAAGCCACAGAAAGGAGGAAAGAGGCCCGAGGTCAATACTGCTTTTGAAATCCCTGAGGACATCTATGCTGGGTACTGCACAGCCCCTGAGGAAGATAAAAATCAGCGCAAGGTGTGCATTCAAAAGATTGAGAGGAGAGGGGCAAGAGAGTGGAGGGAGTACATATATGTAACTCCAAAATACATGAAGAAATTCACACTCAATCCTCCATGCCCAAGACCTCCGTTGGCACCTGGCTAAGTAGCAGATCCCACTAGCCTCAAGCGCGGTGAGGATTATCCTGATGAATGGGCAAAGCACCAAGCCAAGCTGGCCAGACAAGCCAAAGAAGAAGTGAGGAAATTCAGCGAGGACTTTGCTGCTGCTGCTGCCTCTGCTGTCAAGCCAAAGAAGGCCATGTCAAAGAAGCCTGCTCACAAGTCTGGTGCTTCCTCTTCAATGCCCTCACGGCCAGAATCCTCAAAGCCCTCACGGCCAATTCCTCTTGCTGCTCCCGCTCCTCCAAAGTCCTCAGCTCCTCCGCCAAAGTCTTCAGCCACTCCGACAAAATCCTCAGCACCTGTGCATCTCGCCACGTACCAAAGGACCGCAGGCATATCAATCGCCTCAGGAGCCTCTGCTAGTTCCTCTGATGCACCAAGTTCCTCAGCTGGCCCCTCTCTGCTGAAGATAAAGTCCACTGCTGGACGAGGTCCTCGACCAAGTCCTCACAAGAAGAAAGTGGCCTTCCAAGTACCCTCTGATGATGAAGAACTTGCCAAAATCATCAGAGATAGACAAGTCAAGGCCGCTAGCGCCAAAGGAAGCAATGTGCCACTGCTTTTGGATCCAAAGTTGATCCTGGACTATATTGATCTCTGGCACAAGGACCCAGACACTCCTATGCCTGATTTCAAACTGACTCCTGGACAAAGTCATGATCTGACCGCCTTCATCCAAGAAGAAAAATGGAAATATGAGAAGGTCAGACAGATCAAGAAAGCGCAGTACAGGAAGGAGAAAATCCTGAAGAAAAACGTTGTCTCTATGACAACTGAAGAACTAGTGAAGATGCAGGATGAAATCAAAGGCCTCAGTGATGAATTCAACGCTTACTATGTTGATTGGAAAGGAGCCAAAGTCAGGTTTGTGAAACTGACAGAGAAGTTCACTTCAAAGGTTGCAGCTCCATCGCAACCAGAAATTCCTCAGGCTGCAGCATCTGCTCAGCCAACTGAAGAAAATGCCAGCACCGCTGATGAAAATCAGGCTGCTGAAGAAAATGTGAGTTCCAGTGTTGATGACTACATTCCAGCGTTGAAGAAATTGCTAGGGAATCCACTAGTGGTGCGCGTGAAGAAAGTGAAGAGGCCAGGGCAACTGCATTAGTTGTGCCTGAAGAAAATCAACCAGATTCCTCTGCTCCTCCTGCCCCTACCCCAACTCCAATCCTTCCATCTACATCAGATGTGAAGAAGACTAAGGCTGTAGAGCGTGCAGCTGTGAAGAAAAGGAAAGCATCAGCTCCGAAGAAGATGAAGCCTTTGACCAGCTCGTTTGCAAACCTTATCGATGTTGTTCCTCTCTCAACCATGCCATCAAAGGACCTTGTTCCTTATGATGAAGAATATGTGATTCCTAGTGAATCTGATGAAGAATATCCTTCTGCTGCTTCATCAGAGCAGTTGGATGAAGAAATTGAAGTGGATGCAATACCTTCAACTCTTGCTGTTTCCTCGCTTATGCCTCAGTTTACTACTGAAGAGGCCGACGTTGAATAAATGGAAGATGAAGACGTGGACATTGGGAGTACTACACCTTTGATGAATGATGATTTTCGGGAAAGCCAGCACCCCAACTCTCCACTCTTCACACCATTACAACAAATTCCTTAGTCCCCTGCACTAACTGTTCAAATGGGCTCTGAAGAACCTCAACCCACTGCATCTGTTCAAGAAGAAATTCCAGCCACTAGTGCTGAAGAAACTGCTGCTGCTGAACATCTGAAGACGCGCCACTGAAGAGGAACCAGAAATTCCTCAGACTGAAGAACCTGAGATTGCGATACCTGAGGTTGTGATGCAACTCACTGACACTCCTCTGCCCAAGCCAAAGGATCCATTCTCCAGGAAGCAAAAATTCAAGGATGATGATTTATTCGGCGAGCATATATTCTTCACTGACTACAACCCATATGACTCTGCTCGCATAAGGAAGAGGCGTTTCTGGACTGCCAGCCAAGCAAATTTCTATTCCTCAGTGTTGTTCAATAAAGACAAAGTCTTCGATCATGCGCACATTCCTCATGTGGATATGGAATCTCTACCGTGCTTCGTGCCAGTCCTCAGTGTTCTTCACGATGTTGTACTGTTAAATTTCTGCACTGACATCTGTGATTGGAATGAAGAACTCATTCTTCAATTTTATGTGACGCTGCACATCACCGGCGATTCTGAAGATGTGAATTCATGGGTGCTGGACTGGATGACTGAAAACAATCATTACAAAGCACCAGCATCTGAATTGCTTCGTGCTTTACCTCTCAGTCCTCCCCCTAAAGCTGCTCGTTGTGTCTACGGTGAACCTGAGCTTACAGATCACTACATGCAAGTGCTGATGAAGCCATGGAAGCCAGGTTAGGCCCCACGAACCAAATTCCTCATGAAGGAATTGCTATATGTGCCTCGGACTGTGTATCGCATTCTGACAAAGACATTGAGTCCAATCAAGGGCCACGACTCGAATGAAGAAGAAGTCGTTGGCATCATGAAGAATCTGCTTTTAATATCATTCATGGCATTTTCGTCAACTTCCATGATTTCTTCATGAGGACTCTGGCCAATGTCGCTATGTCACCGTTTGAGCTGAAGCCTTATGCACCTTGGATTATGAGATTCATCAGAACAAGGTCTTCACTCAACTACAAAGCTGATACATTGAATCATTGCAGCTACTTGCCCCCGATTAAAGTCCTTAAACGGACATTTTCCCCAGCTGATGACAAGGGCAAAGCCGCTGCTGTTATAGATGAAGGCATTCGTCCATTGGATGGTCAATTTCGCAAGGCTGCATCCTACTCCACCAATGATGACTCTGCCACTCATGACTCTGCCGCCAACCCAACCAAGCAAAATCCTCAAGGCACAGCACCCAGGGTGATGACTGATCGTGAGCTTTTTCTCAGTCTTCATCAGAAGGTTGATCGTAATCATAAATGGGTCAAGCGTCAGTTTGGTTCAATTCTTCACAACATGACCTCTACCCACAATGCAGTGAAGAAAAATCACTACTACCTCCATGAAACTTTCAACCGTACCTAGGCTGTTCTGTCTCATGTCTACAACGCAGATGATCTGAAGAAAATGGGTCTCAAGGAAGATTTTGACTGGTATGCTCCTCCACCGAAGAAATACAAGAAGGTCAAGGTTCCTTCCTTGGTGGCCACTTCGTATTCTTCATTGCATGACACCGACGAGCATGAAGACTTGGACAACACTGGGGCAGGCCCAGCATCAACAAACGACCCCAACAACGCTGGCGCTCCTTCATCAACTTGATATTCTTCAGGGGCGTTAGTCCTCATTTTCGATCCTTTTGGTCATTCGATGACAAATGGGGAGAAATTTGAGTTAGTCTTCAAGCAGGTCTATCTTATATGGGCGTTTTTTTAAGTTAGAACTCTCGTTCTTCTGATGACTTTGCTGGATCGAGTTGTAATCTTAAACTCTATGGTGGCCTGATACTTTTGTTGTGTTTTTCTGCATGCTTATTCCTCGTTCATATTAATGCACGCTTGCTAAATTACATCAGTCACCATATTTCATCATGCATTTCAAATTCTTCATACCTTATGTCAAATGCGTGTCTGAATTACAAGATATAGGGGGAGATCTCCATGATTCAACTCTTCAAGTGTGCATTGCTTCAAAAGCAAACTCCTCACTATGCACATCTTCAGGGGGAGTTCTTCTATATCTTGCAATCAAATTCCTCAATATCAGTATTTACACTTCATATGTTTATCCCCATTGAAAACTTAACCAATATTGTCATCAATCACCGAAAGGGGGAGATTGTAAGTGCATCTAGTGCCCCTTAGTGATTTTGGTGTATTGAAGACTTATAGGTTAAGGGACTAATGTGTTTATGAGTGTACACAGCTCTATAAGTCTATGAGGAGTTTGATATGTACAGAGAAAGTCGACCCCTAAAAATGAAGTTCTTCGACTGAAGACTTTGGCTTCCTGAAGACTTTCTGAAGACTTTAAAAGTGAAGAAATTGGTGTGACCTTGAAGACTTGGTATTCATTCGAGGAACATGAAGTGTGAAGACTTTTGTTTTCGTAGTTTCATTTTCTCTTTCATGAGTCATAGGAAACACCGTACTGTTAAAGGGGGTCGAGGAAATACTAAGGAAAAATTTCCATGTGATGCTCAACTCAAAATCCTACACCTACCAATCACTTCGAGTGAAGCCATTGGAAATCTCATACAGTTCAGTCATATTCTTCAGTAACAGAGACAAAGTTCTTCTGGTCTCTAAAGAATATGACTGAACTGTATGAGACATTTTTATGCATTAACTTGGTTTTCCAGGCATTTTATGTGCATATTTCAATTTTGAACTACAAGCACATGCTCCAGTGCACAATAGTTGGTTGAAAAATCTAATCTGTGTCCTTGGGTGATTTCTAGGTCCCATGCAAGAGATGAGAATGAAATTCAAATACTAGGGCACTGTTGATTGCCGGGAAAACATTGAGATGCCTGGTTTTTAAATTCTATTAAATCCAAAACTCGTCTGAAATTCATGAAACTTGGCATGCTATCATGGAGCGGCATCAACATGCCATGGTAAAAAAATTGTCCCATTCGGGGCAGGTTCGGGTATATGCTTCTCACAATCCAGAGCTTCTCACAACAAGCCTGATGGTTTCGGTAGGGAACGTCCCACCTTTGGGGACTAAACGATATCCATTTCCTCTTATTGCTTTAAAAAAATTCTCGTGTCAAGATAGAACAACAGGAGTGTTGTGTCAATTTTTGGGATTTTTCGGGGTTCGTTTGGACATTTTTATGCATTTACTGAGTTTTCAATGCATTTATGTGCATAATTCAAATTTGAACTACATGCACATAGTCTAGTGCATATAAATTGGTTGCAAAATAAAATATGTGTCCTTGGGTGCATGCTTAGGTCCCATGCAAGAAATGGGAATGAATTTCACACACAAGCACCGTTGATTGCCGGCAAAACATTAAGATGTCTGGTTTTTAAATTCTAGTAAATCCAAAACTCGTCTGAAATTCATGAAACTTGGCATGCTATCATGGAGCGGCATAAACATGCCGTGGTAAAAAAAGTTGTCCCATTTTGGGCAGGTTTGGGTATTTGCTTCTCACAAACCAGAGATTCTCACAACAAGCCTGATGGTTTCGGTAGGGAATGTACGTCCCACCTATGGGGACGAAATGATATCCATTGCCTCTTATTGCTTTCAAAAAATTTCTCTTGTCAACATAGAACAACAGGAGTGTTGTGTCAATTTTTGAGATTTTTGGGGTTCGTTTGGACATTTTTATGCATTAACTGAGTTTTCTAGGCATTTTATGTGCATAATTCAAATTTGAACTACATACACATGCCCCATTGTATATAAATTGGTTTAAAAATCACATGTGTGTCCTTGGGTGCATGCTTAGGTCCCATGCAAGAGACAAGAATGAATTTCAAACACCAGGGCACCGTTGATTGCCGGCAAAACATTGAGATACCTGGTTTTTAATTTCTGGTAAATCCAAAACTCGTCTGAAATTCATGCAACTTGGCATGCTATCATGGAGCGGAATCAACATGTCGTGGTGCAAATTTTGTCCCATTTGGGATAGGTTTGGGTATAAGCTTCTCACAAAACAGAGCTTCTCCAACAAGCATGATTGTTTCGATAGGGAACGTACCACCTTGGGGGTTGGGACGATATCCGTTGCCTCTTACTGCTTTCAAAAAATTTCTAGTGTTAACATAGAACAACAGGAGTGTTGTGTTTAATCTTGGAATTTTTCAGGGTTTGTTTGGCCTTTTTTATACATTAACTGTGTTTTCTAGGCATTTTATGTGCATAATTCAAATTTGAACTACAAGCACATGCTCCAATGCACCAAAGTTGGTTGAAAAATCACATGTGTGTCCTTGGGTGAATTTCTAGGTCCCATGCAAGAGATGGGAATGAAATTCAAACACCAGGGCACTGTTGATTGCTGGCGAAACGTTGAGATGCCTGGTTTTTAAATTCTAGTAAATCCAAAACACGTTTGAAATTCATGAAACTTGGCATGCTATCATGCAGCGGCATCAGACATGTCGTGGTAAAAAAATTGTCCCATTTGGGGCAGGTTCGGGTATAAGCTTCTCACAACAAGCATGATGGTTTCGATAGGGAACGTCCCACCTTTGGGGACGAAATGATATCCATTGTCTCTTATTGCTTTCAAAATTTTTCTATTGTCAACATAGAACAACAGGAGTGTTGTGTCAATTTTTGTGATTTTTTGGGGTTCGTTTGGACATTTTTATGCATTAACTGGGTTTTCTAGGCATTTTATGTGCATAATTCAAATTTGAACTACAAGCACATGCTCCAATGCACTAAAGTTGGTTGAAAAATCTAATCTATGTCCTTGGGTGAATTTCTAGGTCCCATGCAAGAGATGAGAATGAAATTCAAACACCAGGGCACTGTTGATTGCGGGCAAAACGTTGGCATGCCTTGTTTTTAAATTCTACTAAATCCAAAACTTGTCTGAAGTTCATGAAACTTGACATGCTATCATGGAGCGGCGTCAACATGTCGTGGTAAAAAAATTGTCCCATTCGAGGCAGGTTCGGGTATATGCTTCTCACAAACCAGAGCTTCTCACAACAAACATGATGGTTTTGGTAGGGAACGTCCCACCTTTGGGGACTAAACGATATCCATTTCCTCTTATTGCTTTCAAAAAGTTTCTCGTGTCAAGATAGAACAACAGGAGTGTTGTGTCAATTTTTGCGATTTTTCAAGGTTCATTTGGACATTTTTATGCATTAACTGAGTTTTCAATGCATTTATGTGCATAATTCAAATTTGAACTACATGCACATGCTCCAGTGCATATAAATTGGTTTAAAAAAATCAAATATGTGTCCTTGGGTGCATGCTTAGGTCTCATGCAAGAAATGGGAATGAATCTCAAACACCAGAGCACGGTTGATTGCCGGCAAAACATTGAGATGCCTGGTTTTTAAATTCTAGTAATCCAAAACTCGTCTGAAATTCATGAAACTTGGCATGCTATCATGGAATCACACCCGACATGATGTGGCATTTTTTGTGTCCATTTTGAGAGAAGGCGCACTCGAATAATGACAGCCAATGAAGGCATTTTGAAGAAATAGCTGCCACTTTAATATCTCAAACTTTTGTAGAAATCAAACCGTGTGTGTTCTGTTAACCATTCACATGACGCCACATGTCTTGGTTTTAATGGCTGTAGGAGGTGCCGTGCGGACAGCTGCTTGACCTTGACTGAATGGGAGGCATGCGAGCGCAGTCCGGTGCACACGCTAACCGAGAGGCGTGCAAGCTGTCCTCCAATGCGCAGGCTCACCAGGAAGCATGCGAGCTGCACGCTGCGGAGGCTCACTGGGAAGCGAGCCCTTTGACTTCCATGGCCGCCTGCCTTCCTCTCCATGAATGGCGCCCGAGCTGTTGTTTAATACGGGCGGCCTTACTGTTCGCCTCCCATTCCCATCCCTCTTGCAGACCTCCACCAACGCCATGGTGCAGAACGATCATCTGCCACAAGTCTTCAAGTTTGGTGAAGTCGACTCCGAGCTGGAGGAGATAAAAAATAAGGAGGAATGGGGCCTCATGGACATGGCCCAGAACGAGCTGGCCGCGGCGGTTGCTGCCCCCTGTCCCATCCCAGCTCCCATCCCCGCGCCCGCGCCAGCGACCATCCCCGTAGCATTGACGGGAAGGTCCCCGAGCACTATGGCATAGCTGGAAGCCACGGGCGTCAGCGAGGTCTCTGTGGACCCGCGCGAGCTCGTGTACATGCTGGTGCCAGCACCCGTGCCCGTGCGCGCCCCTCCACCCGCCGTGGCGCTGGTCCCCGTGCGTTTGGCTGCACCCACCGCGCCCGTGCTCGTGCCCGTGCGCGCGCCCCCTCAGTGGCATGGGATGCTGCCGTCGACCGCTACCTCTCAGCGGCGCCAGTTTCCGTCCTCCCGCACCCCGCCCGTCGATCGCGAGATGACATGATTTTTTATTTACAAGTGAAGAACATTTGTGCTGCCTTGAAGACTTCAACAACGGCGTCCCGGAGGACGACAACGACGGCGTGGGACGCTGCCTTTGCCGCCGCTGGAATAGTTTTTTTTGGGGTTTAATACTGTATCTCGAATTCTCAATCATATTAATATAAATTCACAGTGTGACTGAATGAAAGATATGGTTTGAACGAACTTGCGTTTCTCTTTCTTAATGTACAGACTTATCAAACGATTTTCTTTTGAAAAAAACATCAATGGTTTTTAAATATAAAACACTCATCACAAACGTTTTAGTTAGAACACCCGGATGCAAACTGACAGCTTCCCCAGGAAGCCAAGGGAGAATGTGCCGAGCAAGATTTATGCATCCCTTCAATGCAAACGGTTGTTTTGCATGACCCATGTGCAACCACGTATAAACAATTGGGTAAGATTTGCATATTTGTCATTTTGGGTATGTTGACATTTGTCAAACTAGAAAGATTGACATTTGTTTATCTAGTAATGTTACCATTTGTCAACCTTGTAACACTGCGATTTATCAAAGCTAAAAATCACTAGCACTATCTAATTTTTGCAACTAAAATCACTAGCACTATTCATATGGACACCACTAGCAAGCGTGAGTTGATGGACGCATATGCAAATGTACCATTGATTACATAAAACAAGTCATCAGCCCACAACGACAATGAGGATACACGTTGGATTATAGATCATTTCCAACAACATTCTAGTAAGTTTTTCTCACACAACAAATGATAAAGCGATGAAATGAACTTCAGCTCAACCACTCATCGGCGTTGGAAACGCTTGCTTTGAACCAGAAGTGATTCTCTGGGAAGGGCTAACTACTATCAATCTCGAGACCAACGCAGGACTCATCATCCAGGCTGAAGTGGCCTATGTCAGCACCCATATTGTGATGGTAGGGAAGCATAAAAATGTCCGAGGTATCGATGCAGTTGCTTCTCATAAATGGTAGTAACGTTGTGTCAACAACAGCTGGATCGCCATTCACCATCATTGGATAGTTTTATCCAATGAAGAGTGAGTTTCCCCCAAGACTTTCAATACTGAACCAGGGAGAAGGTGTTGGCACTAGTACACTAGTATCCATCCCGAATACCCTGCAATGGATGTTGGAATAGGTCCGGAGAGTGTGACCGTGCGAGACAACACATGCTTCCTTAGTAACATCAGCAGTGCCCTGTATGCAGACAAGAAGAGGTGATCGATCGGAATAAGTTGCCAGGTGCCACTAAGTACATGGGTCCTACTCGTGATCATCACCATCGTCATCTCCCCCTTGGTTATAAAAGTTTTCAAGTATAGGTGGTGGAATGTTCACAGGACCTTGGAAACACAAGAAGGTTAATTAGTAAAGGGAAACTAGCTAACCCGCATGCATGTGGAAGAAACAGTTATAATTACAGTGGAAGACAAACATACCGAAGGCATCATGATTCCATGCAAAAACAGTGCCACGAGTGGTGGCAGCAAACACAAGACCCTCGTATTGAATTGCATCACAGTACTCATCCGTGTACGGAAATTGATTTTTGAGCAATATCCATCGAGGCGTGGAAGTAAGGACGGCAACAAGCTTGTTGAAGATAGCAACAACTTCATAGTTCGTGTAATCCCAAGAGCGGTTGGGAACTCGACAAATTGCTATCTTCTGTATACGACAGTCAGCATGATCGTATTTGAACTCGCGTAGAATACCGGTGTACTCAACCTCTGGGCAGTCTGAGATTTTTGGAAGTGGAACCCGGTGACGAGTGTACACATTCACAAGTTCGCACTCGCAGTTGTACCCAATATAAACAACCCAATATCCATTTTCGCCTGCCCAAGACTTGCCCTCAAGCGATGGCATCTTAACATCACACGTATCATTATCAAGCGGCATCAACTTGCACAAGGCGAGGCTTCCGTCGTGCGTGTGGCAGTCAACAGGGTCAGGGCGAAGCAGATAGGGGAGATCAAACCGCTCCTGGACCCTTGGGTTTCTTGTAATGATGTTATTAGTTGAGTCGAGATTGGGCCTGAACGAACCTGCCAAGCTAGCCGAGGTGATGACGTCGCACCGATCAATGATTTCCTCCAGCACGTCATCTTTCAGATCGGGGCAAGAATAACGGGGTCATTTCTGGCCTGTTCCGTCCATGGAGAAGACGATCGAACAATGGTAGAAGGAAGGGTGAATGCAAATGGAGGAGGGAGGAAGATCATGCGACAACAGTTCCAAATCGAGAGGGAAAGGAGAAGAGGTGGTGGACGGTTGCCACGGTACACGAAGAGGCGCCTGGGGAGCAAATGGTTGCCACAGAGGTCACACACTAACAACAAGGGTCGAGTGAACGGCATGCGTATATCGCACACACCTTGATCTGGATGACCGTTTCTTTTGTGTTGCCTAATCGCAAACAGTTCATCCGAGTGAACCGTATGCTGTATATCGCACACACCTTCATCTGGCTGCCTGTTTCTTTTGTGTTGCCTAATCACAAACAGTTCATCCGAGTGAACCGTATGCTGTGTATCGCACATGCCTTCATCTGGCTGCCCATTTCTTTTGTTCCTCCTCATGAAAAACAGTTAATTGAACTGAACTGTATGCCCTTCATCGCACACGCAACTAAAACCTGAATGTGTTTGATGCATCCGTCATCACAAACGTTTTATAAATTTCTGACGGTTTTCATACACCATCGTTTGCGATTATTGCATCGCACAAAGTTTCTCGAAGGGTCTCTGATCGTAGTGTCGCGTTAGCAGCATCCTATAGTAGTGATATGAGATGTTCCAAGAGGTGAAATCGGTATTTTAGACTCATGCCCGAGTCGAGAGGTATGAGACCTCTGACAAGTACTTTGTCTACAAGATGGAGGAGAATAGCTCAGCTAGTGAGCATGTGCTCAGAATGTCTGAGTACTACAATCACTTGAATCAAGTAGGAGTTAATTTTCCAAATAAGATAGTGACTGACAGAGTTCTCTAGTCGCTATCACCAAGTTACTAGAACTTTGTGATGAACTATAATATGCAAGGGATAACGGAAACGATTCCCAAGCTCTTCACGATGCTAAAATCGGCGAAGGTAGAAATCAAGAAAAACAATCAAGTGTTGATGGTTGAAAAAACACTAGTTTCAAGATAAATGGCAAGGGAAAGAAAGGGAAACTTCAAAAGTATGACAATAAAGTTGCCCCTCACATGAAGAAGCCCAAAGCTAGACCCCGGCCTGAAACTGAGTGCTTATATTGCAAAGGAAATGGTCAGTGGAAGTGGAACTGCCCTAGATACTTGGCGGATAACAAGGACGACAAAGTGAACAAAAGTATATTGGATATGCATGTTATTGATGTGTACTTTACTAGTGTTTATAGCAACCCCTCGGTATTTGATACTGGTTCAGTTGCTAAGAGTAGTAACTCGGAATGGAAGTTGCAAAATAAACAGAGACTAGTTAAGGGCGAGGTGATGATGTGTGTTGGAAGTGATTCCAAGGTTGATAAGATCACCATCGCACACTCTCTCTACCTTCGGGATTAGTGTTGGACGTAAATAAATGTTATTTGGTGTTTGCGTTGAGCATGAATATGATTGGATTATGTTTATTGCGATATGGTTATTCATTTAAGTTAGAGAATAATTGTTGTTCTGTTTACATGAATAAAACCTTCTATGGTGATACACTCAATATAAATGGTTTATTGAATCTTGATCAAAGTGATACACATATTCATAATATTGAAGCCAAAAGATGCAAAGTTAATAATGATAGTGCAAATTATTTGTGGCACTGTCGTTTAGGTCATATTGGTGTAAACCGCATGAAGAAACTCCATGCTGATGGGATTTTGGAATCACTTGATTATGAATCACTTGATGCTTGCGAACCATTCCTCATGGGCAAGATGACTAAGACTTCGTTCTCCGTAACAATGGAGTGAGCAACTGACTTATTGGAAATAACACATACTGATGTATGCGGTGCGATGAGTGTTGAGGCTCGCGGCGGGTATCGTTATTTTCGGACCTTCGTAGATGATTTGAGCAGATATGGTTATATCTACTTGATGAAACACAAGTTTGAAATATTTGAAAAGTTCAAAGAATTTCAGAGTGAAGTGGAGAATCATCGTAACAAGAATATAAAGTTTTTACGATCTGATCGCAGAGGCGAATATTTGAGTTACAAGTTTGGCCTTCAATTAAAACAATGTGGAATAGTTTCACAAACTCATGCCACCTGGAACACTACAGCGTAATGGTGTGTCGAACATCGTAACCACTCTTTATTAGATATGGTGCGACCTATGATGCCTCTTACCGATGTACCACTATCATTTTGGGGTTATGCATTAGTGACATCTACATTCACGTTAAATAGGGCACCATCTAAATCCGTTGAGACCTCATCGTATGAACTATGGTTTGGCAACAAACCAAAGCTGTCGTTGCTTAAAGTTTGGGGTTGCGATGCTTATGTGAAAAAGTTTCAAACTGATAAGCTCGAACCCAAATCGGAGAAGTGTGTCATCATAGGATACCCAAAAGAAATTGTTGGCCACACCTTCTATCACAGATCCAAAGGTAAGATATTTGTTGCTAAGAATGGATCCTTTCTAGAGAAGGAGTTTCTCTCGAAAGAAGTGAGTGGGAGGAAAGTAGAACTTGATGAGGTGATTGTACCTTCTCTCAAATTGGAAAATGGTTCATCACAGAAATTAGTTCTATTGATGCCTACACCAACTAGAGATAAAGCTACTGATAATGATCATGAAACTTCAGATCAAGTTACTACCGAACCCCTTAGGTTAACCGAAGCATGTTCTGTACCAGAGAGAAAACTACTGATAATGATCATGAAACTTCAGATCAAGTTACTACCAAATCCCGTAGATTAACCGAAGCATGTTCTGCACCAGAGTGGTATGGTAATGTTGTTCTGGAAGTCATGTTACTAGACCATGACGAACCTACGAACTATGAGGAAGCAATGATGAGCCCAGATTCCACAAAATGGCTTGAGGCCATGAAATCTGAGATAGGATCCATGTATGAGAACAAAGTGTGGACCTTGGTTGACTGCCTGATGATCGGCAAGCCATAGAGAATAAATGGATCTTCAAGAGGAAGAAGGACGGTGATGGTAGTGTTACTATCTACAAAGCTCGACTTGTCACAAAAGGTTTTTGATAAGTTCAAGGTGTTGACTATGATGAGATTTTCTCACTCATAGCGATGCTTAAGTCTATCTGAATCATGTTAGCAATTGCCACATTTTATGAAATCTGGCAAATGGATGTCAAAACTAAATTCGTTAATGGATTTCTTAAATAAGAGTTGTATATGATGCAACCAGAAGGTTTTGTCGATCCTAAAAGTGCTAACAAAGTGTGCAAAGCTCCAGCGATCCGTCTATGAACTGGTGCAAGCATCTCGGAGTTGGAATATACACTTTGATGAGTTGATCAAAGCATATAGTTTTATACAGACTTGAAAGTCTGTATTTACAAGAAAGTGAGTGGGAGCACTACGACCTTTCTGATAAGTATATGTGAATGACATATTGTTGATCGAAAATGATCTAGAATTTTCTAGAAAGCATAAAGGAATATTTGAAAGGAGTTTTTACAAAAGAAAGACCTCGGTGAAGCTGCTTACATATTGAGCACCAAGATCTATAGAGATAGATCAAGACGCTTGATAAGTTTTTTCAATGAGTACATACCTTGACAAGTTTTTGAAGTAGTTCAAAATGGAACAGTCAAAGAAGGAGTTCTTGCCTATGTTGCAAGGTGTGAAGTTGAGTAAGACTCAAAGCCCGACCACGACAGAAGATACAGAGAGAATGAAAGTCATTCCCTATGCCTTAGCCATAGGTTCTATAAAGTATGCCATGCTGTGTACCAGACCTATTGTATACCTTGCCCTGAGTTTGGCAAGGGAGTACAATACTGATCTAGGAGTAAATCACTGGACATTGGTCAAAATTATCCTTAGAGAACTAAGGAAATATTTCTCGGTTATGGAGGTGATAAAGAGTTTGTCGTAAAGAGTTACGTCGATACAAGCTTTGTCATCGATCTGGATGACTCTGAGTCTCGATCTGGATACATGTTGAAAGTGGGAACATTTAGCTATAGTACCTCCGTGCAGAGTATTGTAGACATAGAAATTTGCAAAATACATACAGATCTAAATGTGACAGACCCGTTGACTAAACCTCTCTCACAAGCAAAACATGATCACACTTTAGTACTCTTTGGGTGTTAATCACATGGCAATGTGAATTAGATTACTGACTCTAGTAAACACTTTGGGTGTTGGTCACATGGCGATGTGAACTATGGGTGTTAATCACATGGTAATATGAACTATTAGTGTTAAATCACATGGCAATGTGAACTAGATTATTGACTCTAGTGCAAGTGGGAGACTGAAGGAAATATGCACTAGAGGCAATAATAAAGTTGTTATTTTATATTTCCTTATATCATGATAAATGTTTATTATTCATGCTAGAATTGTATTAACCGGAAACTTAGTACATGTGTGAATAAATAAACAAACTGTCCCTAGTATGCCTCTACTTGACTAGCTCGTTCATCAAAGATGGTTAAGTATCCTAACCATAGACATGTGTTGTCATTTGATGAAAGAGATCACATCATTAGAGAATGATGTGGACAAGACCTATCTGTTAGCTTAGCATAATGATCCTTTAGTTTTATTGCTATTGCTTTCTTCTTGTCTTATACATGTTCCTCTGACTGTGAGATTATGCAACTCCCGAATACCGGAGGAAGACTTAGTGTGCTATCAAATGTCACAACATAACTGGGTGATTATAAATATGCTCTACAGGTGTCTCCGATGGTGTCTGTTGAGTTGGGATATATCGAGATTAGGCTTTGTCACTCCGTGTATCCAAGAGGAATCTTTGGGCCCTCTCGGTAATGATCATCACTATAAGCCTTGCAAGCAATGTGACTAACGAGTTAGTTGCGGGATGATGCATTACGGAACGAGTAAAGAGACTTGCCGGTAATGAGATTGAACTAGGTATGATGATACCAACGATCGAATCTCGGACAAGTAACATACCGATGACAAAGGGAATAACCTATGTTGTTATGCGGTTTGACTGATAAAGATCTTCGTAGAATATGTAGGAGCCAATATGATAATCCAAGTTCCACTATTGGTTATTGACCGGAGATGTGTCTCGGTCTTGTCTACATAGTTCTCGAACCCATAGGGTCCGCACGCTTAACGTTCGATGACAATTTGTATTATGATTTATGTGATTTGATGTACCAAGTTTGTTCGGAGTCCCGGATGAGATCACGGACATCACGAGGAGTCTCAAAATGGTCGAGACATAAATATTGATATATTGGAAGGTTATATTCGGACATCGGAATGGTTCTGAAGTGTTTCGGGTATATTCCAGAGTACCGGGAGGCTATCGAAACCCCCCAGGAGAGTAATGGGCCTAACTAGGCTTTAGGGGAAATGAGAGAGGGGCCTCAAGGGGTGGCCACGCGCCCCATGGGCTGGTCTGAAATGGACTAGGAGGGGTGGCGCCCCCCTCCTTCCCCTTCCCTCCTTCTACTACTTGGAATAGGTAAGGGGGGTGCGAATCCTACTTGGACCGGGAGTCCAAGTAGGACTCCTCTCTTTGGTGTGCCCCCCTTAGCCGGCCCTCTCCTCCTCCCCCCTTTATATACCTGGGAGGGGGCACCCCAAAGACAAAAAAGTTGATCTTTTAGCCGTGTGCAGTGCCCACTCCACAGTTACACACCTCGGTCATATCGTCGTAGTGCTTAGGCGAAGCCCGGCGCCGGTAGCTTCATCATCACCGTCGCCACTTCATCATGCTGACAGAACTCTCCCTCGGCCTCAACTGGATCAAGAGTACGAGGGACATCATTTAGCTGAACATGTGATGAACATGAAGGTGTCGTACGTTCGGTTGTAGGATCAGTCAGATCGTGAAGACGTACGACTACATCTACCGCGTTGATATAACACTTCCGCTTTCGGTATACGAGGGTACGTGGACACACTCTCCCCGCTCGTTGATATGCATCACCTAGATATATCTTGCGTGATCGAAGGATTTTTTTGAAATTACTGCGTTCCCCAACACAACCTGGCTAAAAAGTAAGGTCGGCAAAAGTATAGGTTTGGAATAATTAATGTATGATAATACTTGGTGCCACTAAGATAAATATAATTAAAATATGTGAAGAAAAAAAGCTTGAGTGGGGTGATGTGATTGCTTGTATAGAAGAGACATGTGTAAGACAATATTTTTTCCAACGCAGTCATAAGCCGCATGCTACGTACGTCGATGCTTGTAAATTATAAAGTTGTTTTGATCAATATTTGTACCTATAAGTTAGTTTTTTCCGCGGCAGTAGGCTCTCAATGAAATGGCCGACCAACGCTGACCAACATGGACATTGGCCACAATGCACTTGCAATATGGGTGAAATCAAAGAAATATTTAGAATTGCCGATGAAGGTAATCTGGAACATTGATTTAGTAAACAAATATGTCCGGCCATCACATCAAGGAAAGGTTCCATAGACAACTCCAAGGATTTCCCAAACTATAAAAATACTGTGCAATGCAGCTCAGAATCAAAACATACCCTTCGATTCAGACTTGTTGCTAACATCCCCTTTATGGACCTCCTTCTTCTCCTTTAGGAAATCTGAAATAGTAAGGGCCAAATGTCAACACAACCACCAACTAAAGAGGATCAAAGGAAACCCAAAACTAGGAAGAAAGGCTACTCTTTTTCGATTGGTAGGAGAACAGCCGCCGGGGCTGTGAGTTGGCGAGCAGGAATCTCCAGTCTCGGACCTTGCCGGCCCCATTGGCCGATGAAGCCCGGCTCCCCAGAGCAGACGTCAGGTAGCAACGCACGAGACACATCCCGGCGACCTCACAGCCGAGCAGCAGCGACGGCAGCGGACATGCCATGGACCCCGTGCAGATAATCCTACGGGACTGAATATTGTAGAGAGTGAGGTGATGCACCTGCCAATGAACCAATTGACGGGGAAGAACAGGTGGCGTGATCGGAGAGGGAGACTAATCTGTACCGGGATGAGCAAGCGAGCACACGAGATATGGTGGAGAGACTCATTGCGGCGACGATGATGGCGACGACATCAGGAGGAGAGGGAGGGGCGGCGTCCCCGGCGAGCATACCGAGCTCGAGCGCCTCCTCGGTCACTTTGGCGACCGGATTCGTGGAAGGAGTAGGGAAGAGCATGGGTTTGCGAGTCCCGCGCCTCCGTGTCCGCCTCCGACGGATGCTCCCGCGACCGGATTCAACCATGAAGGGGAGAATGGGGAACAACGGGGAGATGTGAGGGGCGGTGGGATGTGACCAGAATGTGTGGGGGCGGTGGGGAGGATGACTGTGACATTCTTTTTCCAATATACACGTATTAGACAGTTACCAACACTACAAAAAAAGACACATCCATGACATTTTGCGCTGAACGAATTTTTTTTTCTGTCATACATATGACACTTCTATGACGATAATTGTGACAAAACCCGGTATCATCATAGATGTGGTGGGCTCCTACTTCTATGACAAAAAATCATGACAAAAAATGGGCTTTTCGTCTTGGGCGGGCCGGAGATGCAGCTGCATGACATTCTTTGGGCCGTCCATGACTGAAAAAACCGTGGTAGAAGCGAGGGGGAGGAAAATTTCGGGGAGTTCCCGGTTACGGTGGGAGGTCGGGGGCCGAGCGATGCGCGTTTCTCTGTACACGTACGCATGTGTGTGCGAGGCGTTGGCTCTAACTGAACCCGAGCGAGGCGTTGGGCTCTAACTAAACCCGAGCGATTGCACTGCAGGCTACGCGTTACTGAACCCGACTGATCGATCGATGGTTGTTAACTGAACCTGATCGAGCGATTCCTTGGCTACTGCTGCTAACTGAAGCCGGTCGATGGGATGAACAGTGAGCGTTGCGGGGGGGTTTGGATGAACAGTGAGCGGTGGCGTTGCCTCTGGATGAACAGGACCCCGTGGTGTGGTGGAGGGCTGGATGAATAGTAGACGGTGGAGGGGTGCCCGTGGAGGGGTGGATGAACAGGACCCCGTGGTGTGGAGGGTAGGATGAACAGTAGACAGTGGATGGGTGCCCGTGGAGGGGTGGTTGAACAGGCCCCCGTGGTGTGGAGGGAAGGATCAACAGTAGACGATGGAGGGGTGGTTGAACAGTAGCTGGTGGAGTAGCTCGCGGTGGAGGCTGGATGAACAGGAGCCCGTGGAGGCTGGAGGAGGTCGACAGTGGATGAACAGTAGCTCGTGGAGGCTGGAGGGGGTCGACGGTGGAGATGAACAGTATCTCGTGGAGTCCCGTTTTGCGGTACGCCACACCCCTCCCGATGAATAGGACCCCCGTTTCGACCGTAGCGCTGCAACACAAGTCCGTTTCCTCTGTTTTGCGGTACGCCACACCCCTCCCCATCAACAGAACCCCCGTTTTGACCGTAGGAGGTCCGATTCCTCCGTTTTGCGGTACGCCAAACCCCTCTCGATCAACAGGACCCCCGTTTTGACCGTGGGGGTCCGTTTCCTTCATTTTGCGGTACGCCACACCCCTCCCGATCAACAGGACCCCCGTTTCGATCGTAGGAGGTCCGTTTCCTCCATTGTACGGTATGCCAGGCCTCGTTTCCATCACCTCTTCCGTCCAAGCCCTCTCGATGAACACGACCACGCATTCCGTTCCGACCCATGAACACGACGACGCCGCTGTTTCTCCGTTTCGACCCAGCCATGTACACGAGCCCTCGCCGTACGTATGTGCGAGTAGGCGTTCGAGACCCCGCCCGTATGTACACATACGTGGCCGTATTTTCTTTCTTGCACCCTAGCCGCCTCTACTACGACACGTGCGCGCCTCTACATCCACCAGTATATATGTACGTACACGTTCGCGACCAGAATGACTACGCTAAGTATGCTTCGACCAGGTGGGCCCCGACTGTCAGACACTTCCTTGCGTGCGAAGGTGTAGCTGGTGGGTCCAACAGTCAGGGGGAAACGTTTTTTTTCGCGAAATACGGTGGCCTGCCCGGTGGGTCCCTGCTGTCAGGTGGAGGAATCATTATTTTCCATGTAATAAGGAGGCACTTCCTTGCTGCCGCCGTGGACCCAGCTGTCAGCCTCTCCACGTACAGTCCATGTCCGATGGAAGTCGTTCCTTGACCACGTTGACCACGCCGCCCCGAGAGCACCAGGGCGGTGGACGACGGCGAGGCCTAGGAAGGGGACGACGCGGAGCCGGGGACGACGCGGCAGTGGATGCCCATGCGTAGAGGAGTACGAGGGTTCATTGGTTCGTTGCGGTGTGAGGCTGCCGTCGCCGCAGAATAACAGGGGGTGTGGGTGAGTAGAGGGATGGCCTGGCCAGTGGTGGGAGTAGTAGGGGGCGGTGATGCCTCCGCCGCATCGCAGCCGGCACGGGAGGGAGGAGCACGAGGCACGACCGACGCTGGTTTGGGCGGCTTGAGCAAGAAGACCAGGGGTTGAAGAAGCACTACGGCTGTTGGATGGACATCGTACGGTCACTGGAGCTAGAATCGTTCATATTGACTAAGTTGACAAAGCCCTTCGTCCCTGTCAACTTAGTAGGCCCACAAGTCAGCCTCCCAGCAAGGTGGGTCCCAGCTAGCCGGGGGAGTATTCATTTTCTGTGCATAATAAGGAGGCATTTCCGGTGGGTCCGAGCTAACAGCGGGGGGAACGTTTTTTTCGCGAATATGGTGGCCCGTTCGGTGGGACCCAGCAGTCAGGGGGAAACGATTTTTTTCACAAAATACTAGTGGCCCGTACAGTGGGTCCCTGCTGTCAGGTGGAGGAATAATTATTTTCCGCGTAATAAGGAGTCACTTCCTTGCGGCTGCCGTGGACCCAGCTGTCAGCCTCTCCACATACAGTATTCTTCCGACGGAATTCGGTCGTTGACCACATTGACCACGGCACGCCGACAGCACCACCGCGGTGGACGACAGCGAGGCCTAGGAAGGGGATGACGCGGAGCCGGGGAAGACGCGGTAGTGGATGCCCACGCGGAGAGGAGTACGAGGGTTCACTAGTTCGGCTGCGCTGCCGTCGTCGCAGAATAACAGGGGGTGTGGGTGAGTGGAGTGGAGGGATGGCTTGGCCAGCGGTGGGAGTAGTATGGGGGCGGTGAGGCCTCCGCGGCAGCACAGCCGGCCACGAGAGGCAGGAGCAGGCGGCACGACCGGCGCTGGTTTGGGCGGCTGGAGCAAGAAGACCAGAGGTTGAAGAAGCACTACGGCCGTTGGATGGACATCATACGGTCAGTCGAGCTAGAATCGTGCATATTGACTAAGTTGACAAAGCCCTTCGTCCCTGTCAACTTAGTAGGCCGACTATACTGGGTCCCAGCTAGCAGGGGGAGTATTCATTTTTTTGTGCGTAATAAGGAGGCACTTCCTTGCATGCAAAGATATAGCTGGTGGGTCCAAGCTGTCAGCGGCGGTAACGCTTTTTTCGCGAAATGCCGTTTCGGTGGGTCCCAGATGTCAGGTGGAGGAAATCATTATTTTGCGTGTAATAAGGAGGCATTTCCTTGCGTGCGGCCGTGGACCCAGCTGTTAGCCTCTCCACGTACAGTCCACTTCAGATGCATGTCGGTCGTTGACCACGCCACGCCGAGAGGACTAGGGCGGTGGACGACGGCGAGGCCTAGGAAGGGAACGACGCGGAGGTAGGGAAGACTCGGCCATTGTTTTTGTTTCCCACATGAAGGGGAGTACGACTGTACGAGGGTTTACTGGGTCTTCTGCCGTCGCCGGAGAATAACAGCAGGTGTGGGTGCGTAGAGGGATGGCTAGGCCAGCCATGGGAGTACGATGGGGCAGTGAGGCCTGCGCGGCAGCACAGCCGGCCGCGGGGAGGAGGGAGCAGGCAGTCCCGCCGGCGCTTGTTTGAGCGCCTGGAACTAGAAGAGCAGAGATTGAAGAACACGACGGCCGTTGGATGGACATCCAACAGTATACAGGCCATCTGTGGAAAGCGTCAAATCTGTGGAAAACAGCATACAACCCATCTGCCATTATTTCAAATAATTTATAGCACATTTGCTAATTCTTACAGGTTTTTTTGGAGCCCATATTCTTTATGTTAGCATTATAGCCCATATTGTGGCCACAGTTAAAAAATTATACGAAATTATGCATATGTCGGTGCGGTCTGAACTGTTTTTAATCCTGAAATTTTGAGTCACATTCAGACTGATTTTAAAAATAAATGTATATCAATATAAAATCCAATAAATTGTCCATGCATAAAAATCGATGCAATTTAAAATCTTGAAATGAAAAAAGATATTTAAAAATAATTGCCGGTTTGATGTGTTTTAAAAATGTACAGCTCAATTCTCATTACTGATAGGCCACTCTCCTCATCTTGAAAGATTTGCATCCTAACAGGCCTGATAAAGCGACTTACTTGACAAATCACAAAAAAACTGGGCTAGCCATTTTCAGAAAGAAAAAAAACTATTGGGCTGGTCTGTGGTAAACATAAAAGAAAAGGCTGTCTAGACAGGCCAGAGTGTCCCGCATAGCCCAGTTGACACCCTGCTTCCCTCTCAAAAACAAATTAGATAAATGCCACTCCAATTATGGCGATTCATAAAAATGCCATTGCAATTTCCAAACTTTGAAAAATGCCACTACAAATTTTGCAAACTTTGAAAAACGCCACTCTAGACTTCGAAAAATGCCACTAGAAATGGCATGAAATGGCATTTTTCAAAGTTTGGAAATTACAGTGGCATTTCTAGGATACACCAAATATGGAGTGGCATTTATCAAATTAACCCAAACCAAAAATACCTGGGCGAGCTGCTGGGTCCCTGGTCTCAGCCGCTCGTTGTGCAATTCTCTCGTTTATTGACTACGTTGACAATGGCATGGGACCCAGATGTCAGAAATCCACTAGGAGGAGCCATTTTTTCTATTGGCTTGAAATAAGGAGGCACTTGCTTGCGTACGAGCTTGTCAGTTTCTTCATAGGTAGGCATTTTTATTCAAAAAAATGCCACTTCGCATCTTGCGTCACAAATAAAACTGCCAGGAGCGCATTTGTAGGCTAGCTAGTGATCGATCAGTAACTTGTAAACACTGAGCGAACAGAAATAAGTAACTGTTAATGCATCTCAATGATTCACAGATCATATACAAATATGTAGCTCCAAAAGCAAAGATCAGCCACTTCGGATCTTGCGTTGCAACTAAAACTAACTAGTACGATTCCCATACATAAGATCAACATGTTAATGCATCTCAATGACTCACAGATCATATACAAATATGTAGCTCCAAAAGCAAAGATCTAGAAAAAACATCTGTTCTTCCTACTAACATGGATGCTTCTATTGGCCAACATTCAGTACAGACTGAAAGACAAATTTGTTTGTTAAGTCTACAATTCCTCTTGCAAACATAAGTGGTTTCACCAACAGCTAGAACCATGAGAATGAACCAGACATGATGGAGGAACATGCACTGCAATATGATTTGGTCTTCCCTCGATCACACTGCGAGACTATTTTCGAAATACAAACTTTAACTTAGGCAAAATGATGTCCATTGTATAATCAGACCAAAGCAATGAAGCACCTAGTGTTGGCCAATAAATAGTACAGTACTACTTTTCTGCAGTCCATGAAGTGACTATCCAATCTTTCTGTGTCTATTTTCAAATGGCACTGCATGCAGTGACTATACTATTCTCTTGTGCAGTTCAACCAAAATTGCGGGCACTTTGTTGGTTTGCCAAATAGCAACGGGCAGACATCTCTGTCTGCACAAATATCAAGCAGCTACTAAACATATACCACACCTTGTATTTTCGGTTTAAACATGTCTCTTCCGCTTAGCATCTGTCATGTTCTGCACTGGACAATCTGATACAGTTATGTTTTGCCCTGGACAATTTCATACTGAATTGATTTTCTGGTTCAGAGCAGAAATATAGTGCCTATTCTTCATCAGACCATGGATATCCATGTTCACAGTGATGGAAGAGGTGAAATCGATACAACCGAAATTGAGCATCCAATCATTGAATCCTGTCCTGCACCTCCAATGTAGTTCCACCCTGCCAATAAATTCACATGCAAACCACTAGTACTATCTAATGACAGTACAAAAAGAGTAGCAAGATAGTAGCAAACCATGTACCTTCGTAATGAACAGCTCATAGTGCCACCAATTGGATATAAAGGTTGGGAAAAAAACATGCTCCTAATGTTGAACCAGTTGGACTTTTTGTGCAGTTCCACTAAAATTGAGCATCCCTATTTGCATAGATATTGAAAGTGTGATTACTCTAAAAGTGGCACTAGTTGAAGCATAGACTCACAAATATAAGCATTCCAATTTCTTAATGGGAAAAGGTAGCAAGATTGTTTCTAACCACCTGTTTGAAGGAATAAATAAAGCAACAACGCCTGATGTGAGGAAGGCATACATAGTTTTTTTGGAAAAGTGAGTCATTCCTGACCTTTCCTCTTCTTTTAAGCAAATTTTGTGCAGTTCTACTAAAATAAAATGCCATCACCGCCTTGACAATTCAGTGACATTGTACAAAAGGAAATGACTTAACATTACATCATGATGCCAGGTATGTAGCCGACAGGCATTAGAGACAAACATACAGACCTCCTCAAGAGAACAGCCGGAGGAGGAGGTGCCCACTCTTGACCTTTCCTCTTGTCTTCATAATTGTCTGTGCGTTTAACCAAAATAAAATGACATCAGTGCCTTGGCATTTTGGTGACACTGTACAAAAAAATTAACTTATCTCATGAAAGTGAGGTATGTAATCTATAAGCATTAACAGTGCAAAAGTCTGACGGGAGTAACAAGTTTCATCGTTGGTATACTGGCTGTGCAACAGCATTAGAATGCCTTATAGCTAAGAAATATTAAATACATGTACAATCAACAGCTAACCCTGAAATAATCCAGTGACATTAAATGGCATTGCTTAAATTTATGGGTGGCATTAGACTGAGAGCGGCATTAGTTAAATGTGGCATCACTTTAACAGTAGCATTGCTTAACTTGACTGCTGGCGTTATACTAACAGCAAAAAAAGTGGCAATAAGAGCATGGGAGGCACTAGTAAAATGTACCTCCACGGACGCAGAGTGGTGAGGGAGGTATGGTTGCCCAGAGCAACAAATATCCAGGTAGCATATGTGGATTACGGTCCCATTTTTGTTCTCTTTAGCCACCTTTTTCCTATGCGAGGACAACAAACCGATCGACCTGGTCATTCTCTATTGCGTTGTCATGCCTTTCTACCCTTCTTCAACCAAGAGACACGAGACTCGTTCCTTAGCTACTGATTTTCCCCTTTCAACCTAGATGCGGGTTCGATACCTACTCTCTTGGACAGTGCAGTCTCCCTTCCTTTCTTTATTCAACCCAGACATGGATTAGTCTGCATGAAGTAGGGTTTCCTTTAATAGTGCAAATTATGGTTTTCGTTTGCGTGGCCAGCAGAGTAGAGGATAACAAATTGGGAAGATGGTGTAGTGGAAAAAGATCCACATGCAACAACATAGCAGATGGTGCAATAGAACAAGGTCATGGCTCGAAAAGAGGTAGCATACCTGAGGGTCGGCGGGAAGTGGCTTCGCTCGTGGTCGTCGTCCTTTGCACACACTACGGCAGTGAGCTTGGGGACGGAGGCCATCCCGCGTGGGCGCTAGGTCTGAGAGTACGGCCTTGTCGTCAGTGTGTGACCTCGCTCACTGACGACGAGTGCGTCAACACTGCACGTCCTTTTCTTCCCCGGCGGATCTGTGACCACCGGTGAGGAGGGAGAGAGGGGCCGTCTTTTTTAGATCTGGAGAGAGGGTGGTAGTGTGAGAAGCAAGTGGGCAGCCCTTAGCAAGAAAGCACTGAAGCTCCAACCTATATATATCTTTTTTATACTACTAGTACTGGAGGTGGGATAGTGGTAGAGTAGTTTATTTTTTCTCTGCATACAGTACCAGTTAGTCGTGCTTCAAAACAGATTGACACGCCATTAAAACAATAAAGGTCGATAACTAATGCGGCACCTCGGGCCAACACGGCCAAATCGCATTTTGCATGAGAAATTACACACCATGTTTCGTTGACATGTGGTCCCGTTCCAACATAACAGTGAGACGACAGCGAGTAGTAGGAGTATTTCCGAACGGACGTGTAGGCCGAGGCGCCTCTTCGTGAACCGTGGCAAACTCGCAACCGTCCACCGACTCTTCGCCTTTCCCTCTCGATTTGGAACTGCTGTCGCACGCTCTTCCTCTCCCTCCTCCATTTTCCTTCAGCCCTTCACCCTTTCTTCTACCATTGTTCGATCGTCTTCTCCATGGAGGGAACAGGCCGGAAACGACCTCGTTATTCTTGCCCCGATCTGAAAGATGACGTGGTGTAGGAACTCATTGATCGGTGCGACGTCATCACCTCGGCTAGCATGGCAAGTTTGTTCCAACCCATTCTCGACTCAACTAATAACATCATTGCAAGGAACCCAAGGGTCAAGGAGGTTTGATCTTACCTATCTTCTTCGCCGTGACCGTGATGACTGGCGCGGGCACGACGGAGGCCTCGCACTGTGCAAGTTGATGCCGCTTGATAATGATATGTGTGATGTTAATGCCATCGCTTGAGGGCAAGGCTTGGGCGGGCGCAAATGGAGATTGGGTTGTTTACATTGGGTCCAACTGCGAGTGGGAACTTGTGAATGTGTACACTCGTCACCGGGTTCCACTTCCAAAAATCTCAGCACATTGCCCAGAGGTTGAGCACACCGGTAATGTACCCACGTTCAAATATGATCATGGTGACTGTCGTATACAGAAGATAGCAATTTGTCGAGTTCCCGACCGCTCTTGGAATTACAAAAACTATGATGTTGTTGCTATCTTCGACAAGCTTGTTGCCGTCCTTGATGGTTTCACTTGATGGATATTGCTCAAAAATCAGTTTTTGTGCATGAAGGAGTACTGTGATGCAATTCAATACGAGGGCATTGTGTTTGCTGCCACCACTCGTCGCACTCTTTATGCATGGCATCCTCGTTGTTTCGGTACGTTTGTCTTCCACCGTAATTATTATTCTTTCATCCACATGCATGCGGGTTAGCAAGTTTCCCTTTACCAATTAAACTTCTTCTTGTGTTTCCAAGGTCCTATGAACATCCCACCACCTATACTTGAAGATTTTTGTAAACAAGGGGGAGATGACGATGGTGATGATCACGAGCATGAGGACGAGCAGCACCGATATACTGTGTGGCGCCTGGCAACTAATTCCGATGGATCACCTCTTCTTGTGTGTATACAGCCCACTGATGATGTTACTGCTAAGGAAGCAGGTGTAGTCTCCCATGGTCGCACTCTCCGGACCTATTCCAACACCGGTTGCATGGTATTTGGGATGGATACTAGGGTGCTAGCGCCAACTCCTTCTCCCTGGCACATAATTGATAGTCTTGGAGAAAACTCGCTCTTCCTTGGACAAAACTATCCGATGATGGTGAAAGGCGATCCAACTGCTGTTGACACATTTATGAGAAGCAACTGTGTCTATACCTCGGACATTTGGGTGATTCCCTACCCTGGTACTGACATACTAGGCCGCTTCACCCTGGATGATCAGTCCTGTGTTGGTCTCCAGATCGACAACGGATGGCGCATCCCAGAGAATCACTTGTGGTTCAAAGCAAGCGTTTCCAACGCCGCGGAATGGTTGAGTTGAAGTTCATTTCATGGCTTGTTATTTGTTGTGTGGTGAAAACTTTAGTATTTATAATGTATCCTCGTTGTCGATGTGGGTTGATGACCTGTTGTTCTATGTAATAAAATGATATGACTATGATAAACTTACTAAATTTATGAATGGCTTTCGAGTCGCTTCTCTGAGTGAGTGGTGCGACGAGGCAAAAAATATTTTCCGAATACATAATTGTACGTGCATTGCAACAGGTTATCGGATGAGGCCAATCAACAATAGTAGTACACTATTTGTACTAACTTCACATGCGGAGGCTCGATCTTGCGTGCTTCTTTCTTCTTCGAGTGTAAAGAAGTAGACGTTGCTTCCTCGCATCTAGTCTCATGTCTACCCTCTATTCTATACTAGCTAAAAGTGATAGAACATCTACTAAATTGCGCTCTATCAATATATGGATGTACTCTTCTTCCCAATACGAAAACTTGCATCCATTATACTCCCTCCGTTGCACAATACTACATGCCTTCTATTTGTCAAAATATATATGTATCCAGACATGTCTTAGTATATAGGTACATACATTTTTGGACAAATGGAAGTCAAGTATTTTGGAACGGAGGGAGTACACAATAAAATTATTAAGTTAGCACAACTAGTCTAATCCGAGAGCAGAACCGAAGATTTGGTCGGGTTCTTCCTCCTTTTGCCGACACGTGGGACATCCAGCATCCAGGTCGTGTCATGAAATAAAGTAGAGTGGTAGTTGAAGCCACGAGATGTGCATCTTGGGTTAAACTGTAAATAGAATGTTACTACTCTTGAGTGACTCCAAAAGCGGCCACCGAAGATCTTTATTGGATTTGTTTTTCATCACCAGCATGTCGAGGTGAAAGATGTGCAGGTTCAGTGGGTCCTCTTTCGTTTTCACTGACATATGGGGCCGCATGTCAGCAAACAGACGATGGGCCCCGCGCGTCCGCTGGCTGGCTGAGAAGAGAGATAGAGGAGGGTTGAGCACGGACTGCAGGAAATTTGTTCTACGTACCTCGATATAGGCTCGATATAGTGGGGTGACATGGGCCATAACTAGCATTCACGTCTAGCAGTACGGCACACGCCACCCACACGAGTCCCATCCGACACCAATTTTCTTGGAGTCCGTGCTATAGCCATCTCTTCTCCCTCCTGTCCTCTTTTCTCAGCCATCGCGCGGTGGGCGGGGTGGGGGTTTGACAATAGTCGGTTTGCTCAACTGCGGTCCCAATTGTAAGTGGAAATGCAACACCGCACGCACTCCCGCTTCAGCGGCGTGCCGGACCAACCGTGTGGGGGTGCGACGCGAACACGGCAGGCTTTTCCTTTTGAACTCGTAACTTGTAAAATTTGGTTCTGCTCCATGGTGCGACCGATAGATAGAAAATAACGATTTTGCCTAGAGTAATGAGAAGTTTGCTTCTGGCGCCGTTCATGCATGGAGTACGTACGAAAATTATGAAGTTGATGCAAAAGGTAAGATAATTACTGTAGTATCATATACTACTACATGGATTTGACGGAAGGATAAAAATACATACTGATCCATCAATGTTCAACGACATCCTCACGCCCTAATGCGCCAGGTCACCAACCGATGTGTGAGGAGCAACGGCGTTGGCGGCGAGCTCAACGTGCTTCTGAACAGTGCCGTCCAAGGTTGCCCAGCGCCCCAAGAAGGCCAGCGTCCTATCGTCCTCCTCTTGCATGTACTAGTCCTTGTGGACGATTTGCGCATAGACGTGGGTGATTATGTCGATGGTGTGTTGCTGCGCCAGGTGTTGCACGGCGAGTGTGGCCTCAAGGTGGACATTCTCCAGTGCGACAACGGGCAGTCGCAGGGCCACCAGTGCATCGAAGAGGTTGTTACCATAGTGGCCGTTGAGGGTGGCGGGCATCATAGAGCCTGGGCGCGTCGGCTGGAGGCTTACGTCAAAGTCGTCCGCAAGCTTCTTGACGACAGTGAACTTGTCGAGGAAACCGATGAGGACCTCGTCGAACAAGGATGCGAAGCTGTCGTCCAAGCGGCTCCTCGCCCTGGCGGCCTCAAGCAATACTAGCTATCGGGCCGCAGGCCGGCGTCATGGACCATCTGGCACAGCCGGCTGATGCTCGCGCTCATCGCCTCCATGGGTCTAGCGTAGCTTCTAGTCAACTGATCTTGCGATTCGAGTGATCACTCAGCCCTTGGTTAGCGTGCGTAGGTGCGTAGGATTTCATACTACTCCTCGGCCCTCTAGCGTAGCTTCTAGTCAACAATTGATGACACATGCGGCGACAAAAAAGAAGCATATTCCTTGTCCTAAGGGAAGATAACAACACGATTGTGTTTGTCTAAAATGGTGTGAGGACGAGAATGCAATATGGAAAGTACGCCGGACGAGCTACGTTTTGGGCAAAGAACTATGGAAGATCCACATGCAGCAACGTGGGAAAACGGGCAGTGGAGCAAGGCCGGAGGGGATACCTGGAGGTCGTCGGGCTGTAACTAGGTGAGCGGCGGCGGGCGGAATCTGCGAGCAGGTGGCGTAGGCCCTGCCGCGCCGGAGCTTGGTCAGAGAGAACGGCGTGTACCACAGATCGGGACGTGCTGCCTCGGCGCCGTCGAATGGAGAAACGATGCACTTCCTTCCTTTCCCCCGGCGGACGGGATGCGGCTAAATCAGTGACCAACGGTGAGAGAGAGAGAGGCCACCGCACTCCCTTTCCCCCGGCGGACGGGATGCGGCCGGGTCAGTGACCAACGGTGAGAGAGAGAGGCCACCGCACTCCCTTTCCCCCAGCAGACAGGATGCGGCCGGATCAGTGACCAACGGTGAGAGAGAGAGAGAGAGGCCACTAGAGCCTTGTGTGAGATACTCTGAAGAGCGGACTACCTTTTCCTCCATAAAAATCGTTTTATATTCTGTGTACGTGCCATTGAGCGCTATAACTTTATTTAAAAATAACGCGGCAACGCGTCAAGTCGAACTTTGTTTCATGCACGCGTGGTACACGACCTCCCTAGGTAAACAACCGCTACAGGCTTTCAAATTAGCACGTGGGCTGCCATTTCGTAAAGAAATGAGCTCCACCATGTACCCGCGCGGGTGTGGCTGGGCACGAAGCGTGAGTACGTGCACGGTGCACCTATTCTCTTCTTGTATACGTACATCATCTACGTGGGGTTGTGTGAGAGAGATACAAACCTAGAGAAATATAGTGTGTGGGTTCTTGAGAGTTTTTTTTGGGGGGGGGGGGGGTCAATCAAAAAATTTAACATATGTAATGTGTGTGAAATAGAGTCCTGGATATAACATATATATAGAGGGTGAAGGAAATATGCCCTAGAGGCAATAATAAAGTTATTATTTATTTCCTTATATATCATGATAAATGTTTATTATTCATGCTAGAATTGTATTAACCGGAAACATAATACATGTGTGGATACATAGACAAACAGAGTGTCACTAGTATGCCTCTACTTGACTAACTTGTTAATCAAAGATGGTTAAGTTTCCTAACCATAGACAAAGAAGTTGTCATTTGATTAACAAGGTCACATCATTATTTGAATGATCTGATTGACATGACCCATTCCATTAGCTTAGCACCCGATCATTTAGTATGTTGCTATTGCTTTCTTCATGACTTATACATGTTCCTTTGACTATGAGATTATGCAACTCCCGTTTACCGTTGGAACACTTTGTGTGCTACCAAACGTCACAACGTAACTGGGTGATTATAAAGGAGCTCTATAGGTGTCTCCGAAAGTATTTGTTGGGTTGGCGTATTTCGAGATTAGGATTTGTCACTCCGAATGTCGGAGAGGTATCTCAGGGCCTTCTCGGTAATGCACATCACATAAGCCTTGCAAGCATTGCAACCAATAAGATAGTTGCTAGATGATGTATTACGGAACGAGTAAAGAGACTTGCCGGTAACGAGATTGAACTAGGTATTGGATACCGACGATCGAATCTCGGGCAAGTAACATACCGATGACAAAGGGAACAACGTATGTTGTTATGCGGTCTGACCGATAAAGATCTTCATAGAATGTGTAGGAGCCAATATGGGCATCCAGGTCCCGCTATTGGTTATTGACCAGAGATTTGTCTCAATCATGTCTACACTATTCTCGAACCATAGGGTCCGCACGCTTAAGGTTACGATGACAGTTATTATGAGTTTATGCATTTTGATATACCGAAGTTAGTTCGGAGTCCCGGATGAGATCACGGACATGACGAGGAGTCTCGGAATGGTCGAGACGTAAAGATTGATATATTGGACGACTATATTCGGACATCGGAATGGTTCCGAGTGGTTTCGGATAAAACCGGAGTGCCGGAGGGGTTACCGGAACCCCCCGGGGAAGTAATGGGCCTTATTGGGCCCGAGGGGAGAGAGAGGGCTGTGGCCAGGTGGTAGCGCCCCCCCCCATGGGGAGTCTGAATTGGACAAGGAGGGGGGGCGCGGCCCCCCTTTCCCTCTCCCTCTCCCTCTCTTTCCTTCCCCCCTCTCTTCCTAGTTGGACTAGGAAAGGGGAGTCCTACTCCCACTAGGAGGAGGACTCCCCCCTCCCTTTGGCACGCCCCATAGGGTCGGCCGGCCTCCCCCCTTGCTCCTTTATATACGGGGGCAGGGGGCACCCTAGAACACACAAGTTGATCTTCGTGATCGTTCCTCAGCCGTGTGCGGTGCCCCCCTCCACCATATTCCACCTCGGTCATATTGTCGCAGTGCTTAGGCGAAGCCCTGCGTCGGTAGTTCATCAAGATCGTCACCACGCCGTCGTGCTGACGAAACTCTTCCCCGAGAGCTTTGCTGGATCGGAGCCCGGAGAACGTCATTGAGCTGTACGTGTGTCAAGAACTCGGAGGCGCCGGAGTAACGGCGCTTGGATCGGTCGGATCGGGAGGAGGACGTACGACTACTTCCTCTACGTTGTGTCAACGCTTCTTCTTCGGTCTACGAGGGTACGTAGACAACACTCTCCCCTCTCGTTGCTAAGCATTACCATGATCTTGCGTGTGCGTAGGAAATTTTTTGAAATTTCTACGTTCCCCAACTGTGGTATCAGAGCCTAGGTTTTTATGGTTTGATGTTATACACGAGTAGAACACAAGTGAGTTGTGGACGATATAAGTCATACTGCCTACCAGCATGTCATACTTTGGTTCGGCGGTATTGTTGGATGAAGCGGCCCGGACCAACATTACGCGTACGCTTACGCGAGACTGGTTCTACCGCCGTGCTTTGCACACAGGTGGCTGGCGGGTGTCAGTTTCTCCAACTTTAGTTGAACCAAGTATGGATACGCCCGGTCCTTGAGAAGGTTAAAACGGAGTCTATTTGACAAACTATCGTTGTGGTTTTGATGCGTAGGTGAGATTGGTTCTTTCTTAAGCCCGTAGCAGCCACGTAAAATTTGCAACAAACAAAGTAGAGGACGTCTAACTTGTTTTTGCAAGGCATGTTGTGATGTGATATGGTCAAGACATGATGCTAAATTTTATTGTATGAAATGATCATGTTTTATAACCGAGTTATCGGCAACCGGCAAGAGCCGTATGGTTGTCACTTTATTGTATGCAATGCAATTGCCCTGTAATGCTTTACTTTATCACTAAGCGGCGGCGATAGTCGTAGAAGCATAAGATTGGCGAGACGACAACGATGCTGCGATGGAGATCAAGGTGTCGCGCCGGTGACGATGGTGATCATGATGGTGCTGCGGAGATGGAGATCACAAGCACACAAGATGATGATGGCCATATCATATCACTTATATTGATTGCATGTGATGTTTATCTTTTTATGCATCTTATCTTGCTTTGATTGACGGTAGCATTATAAGATGATCTCTCACTAAATTATCATAGTAATACTGTTCTCCCTGAGTATGCACCGTTGCAAAAGTTCTTCATGCTGAGACACCACATGATGATCGGGTGTGATAGGCTCTACGTTCAAATACAACGGGTGCAAAACAGTTGCACACGCGGAATACTCAGGTTTAACTTGACGAGCCTAGCATATAACAGATATGGCCTCGGAACACGGAGACCAAAAGGTCGAGCATGAATCATATAGTAGATATGATCAACATAGTGATGTTCACCATTGAAGCTACTCCATCTCACGTGATGATCGGACATGGTTTAGTTGATTTGGATCACGTGATCACTTAGAGGATTAGAGAGATGTCTATCTAAGTGCGAGTTCTTAAGTAATATGATTAATTGAACTTAAATTTATCATGAACTTAGTCCCTGATAGTATCTTGCTTGTTTATGTTGATTGTAGATAGATGGCTCGTGCTGTTGTTCCGTTGAATTTTAATGCGTTCCTTGAGAAAGCAAAGTTGAAAGATGATGGTAGCAATTACACGGACTGGGTCCGTAACTTGAGGATTATCCTCATTGCTGCACAGAAGAGTTACGTCCTGGAAGCACCGCCGGGTGCCAGGCCTGCTGCTGGAGCTACGCCAGATGTTATGAATGTTTGGCAGAGCAAAGCTGATGACTACTCGATAGTTCAGTGTGCCATGCTTTACGGCTTAGAACCGGGACTTCAACGACGTTTTGAACATCATGGAGCATATGAGATGTTCCAGGAGTTGAAGTTAATATTCCAACAGAATGCCCGGATTGAGAGATATGAAGTCTCCAATAAGTTCTATAGCTGCAAGATGGAGGAGAATGGTTCTGTCAGTGAGCATATACTCAGAATGTCTGGGTATTATAATCACTTGAATCAACTGGGAGTCAATCTTCCGGATGATTGTGTCATTGACAGAATTCTCCAATCACTGCCACCAAGCTACAAAGGCTTCGTGATGAACTATAATATGCAAGGGATAGATAAGACAATGCCCGAGCTCTTCGCAATGCTAAAAGCTGCGGAGTTAGAAATCAAGAAGGAGCATCAAGTGTTGATGGTCAATAAGACCACTGGTTTCAAGAAAAAGGGCAAAGGGAAGAAGAAGGGGAACTTCAAGAAGAACAGCAAACAAGTTGCTGCTCAAGAGAAGAAACCCAAGTCTGGACCTAAGCCTGAAACTGAGTGCTTCTACTGCAAGCAGACTGGTCACTGGAAGCGGAACTGCCCCAAGTATTTGGCGGATAAGAAGGATGGCAAGGTGAACAAAGGTATATGTGATATACATGTTATTGATGTGTACCTTACTAATGCTCGCAGTAGCACCTAGGTATTTGATACTGGTTCTGTTGCTAATATTTGCAACTTGAAACAGGGACTACAGATTAAGCGAAGATTGGTTAAGGACAAGGTGACGATGCGCGTGGGAAACGGTTCCAAAGTCGATGTGATCGCAGTCAGCACGCTACCTCTACATCTACCTTTGGGATTAGTATTAGACCTGAATAATTGTTATTTGGTGCCAGCATTAAGCATGAACATTATATCTGGATCTTGTTTGATGCGAGGCGGTTATTCATTTAAATCAGAGAATAATGGTTGTTCTATTTATATGAGTAATATCTTTCCCTTGAAGAGTGTTCTATTTTTGATGAATCTCGATAGTAGTGATACACATATTCATAGTGTTGAAGCCAAAAGATGCAGAGTTGATAATGATAGTTCAACATATTTATGGCACTGCCGTTTAGGTCATATCGGTGTAAAACGCATGAAGAAACTCCATACTGATGGACTTTTGGAGCCACTTGATTATGAATCACTTGTCACTTGTGAATCGTGCCTCATGGGCAAGATGACCAAAACACCGTTCTCCGGTACTATGGAGAGAGAAACAGATTTATTGGAGATCATACATACAGATGTATGTGGTCCAATGAATGTTGAGGCTCATGGCGGATATCGTTATTTTCTCACCTTCACAGATGATTTAAGCAGATATGGATATGTCTACTTAATGAAACACAAGTCTGAAACATTTGAAAAGTTCAAAGAATTTCAGAGTGAAGTTGAAAATCATCGTAACAAGAAAATAAAGTTTCTACGATCTGATCGTGGAGGAGAATATTTGAGTTACGAGTTTGGTCTACATTTGAAACAATGCGGAATAGTTTCGCAACTCACGCCACCCGGAACACCACAACGCAATGGCGTATCCGAACATCGTAATCGTACTTTACTAGATATGGTGCGATCTATGATGTCTCTTACAGTTTTACCGCTATCGTTTTGGGGTTATGCTTTAGAGACGGCCGCATTCACGTTAAATAGGACACCGTCGAAATCCGTTGAGACGACGCCTTATGAACTATGGTTTAGCAAGAAACCAAAGTTGTCATTTCTTAAAGTTTGGGGCAGCAATGCTTATGTGAAAAAGCTTCAACCTGATAAGCTCGAACCCAAATCGGAAAAATGTGTCTTCATAGGATATCCAAAAAGAAACTGTTGGATACACATTCTATCACAGATCCGAAGGAAAGACTTTTGTTGCTAAATTCAGAATCTTTCTAGAAAAGGAGTTTCTCTCGAAATAAGTGAGTGGGAGGAAAGTAGAACTTGATGAGGTAACTGTACCTCTCCCTTATTGGAAAGTAGTACATCACAGAAATCTGTTTCTGTAGCACCTACACCAATTAGTGAGGAAGCTGATGATATTGATCATGAAACTTCAGATCAAGTTACTACAGTACCTCGTAGATCAACCAGAGTAAGATCCGCACCAGAGTGGTACGGCAATCCCGTTCTGGAAGTCATGCTACTAGATCATGACGAACCTACGAACTATGAAGAAGCGATGGTGAGCCCAGATTCCGCAAAGTGGCTAGAAGCCATGAAATCTGAGATGGGATCCATGTATGACAACAAAGTGTGGACTTTGGTTGACTTGCCCGAGGGTCGGCAAGCAATAGAGAATAAGTGGATTTTTAAGAAGAAGACTGACGCTGATGGTAATGTTACTATCTACAAAGCTCGACTTGTCGCGAAAGGTTTTCGACAAGTTCAAGGGATTGACTACGATGAGACCTTCTCACCCGTAGCGATGCTTAAGTCTGTCCGAATCATGTTAGCAATTGCCGCATTTTATGATTATGAAATTTGGCAAATGGATGTAAAGACTGCATTCCTGAATGGATCTGTGGAAGAAGAGTTGTATATGATGCAACCAGAAGGTTTTATCGATCCAAAGGGAGCTAACAAAGTGTGCAAGCTCCAGCGATCCATTTATGGACTGGTGCAAGCATCTCGGAGGTTGAATAAATGCTTTGACAGTGTGATCAAAGCATTTGGGTTTGTACAGACTTTTGGAGAAGCCTGTATTTACAAGAAAGTGAGTGGGAGCTCTGTAGCATTTCTAATATTATATGTAGATGACATATTACTGATTGGAAATGATATAGAATTTCTGGATAGCATAAAGGGATACTTGAATAAGAGTTTTTTGATGAAAGACCTCGGTGAAGCTGCTTACATATTGGGCATTAAGATCTATAGAGATAGATCAAGACGCTTAATAGGACTTTCACAAAGCACATACCTTGACAAAGTTTTGAAGAAGTTCAAAATGGATCAAGCAAAGAAAGGGTTCTTGCCTGTGTTACAATGTGTGAAGTTGAGTAAGACTCAATGCCCGACCACTTCAGAAGATAGAGAGAAGATGAAAGATGTTCCCTATGCTTCAGCCATAGGCTCTATCATGTATGCAATGCTGTGTACCAGACCTGATGTGTGCCTTGCTATAAGTTTAGCAGGGAGGTACCAAAGTAATCCAGGAGTGGATCACTGGACAGCGGTCAAGAATATCCTGAAGTACCTGAAAAGGACTAAGGAAATGTTTCTCGTATATGGAGGTGACAAAGAGCTCATCGTAAACGGTTACGTTGATGCAAGCTTTGACACTGATCCGGACGATTCTAAATCGCAAACCGGATATGTATTTACATTAAACGGTGGAGCTGTAAGTTGGTGCAGTTCTAAACAAAGCGTCGTGGCGGGATCTACATGTGAAGCGGAGTACATAGCTGCTTCGGAAGCAGCAAATGAAGGAGTCTGGATGAAGGAGTTCATATCCGATCTAGGTGTCATACCTAGTGCATCGGGTCCAATGAAAATCTTTTGTGACAATACTGGTGCAATTGCTTTGGCAAAGGAATCCAGATTTCACAAGAGAACCAAGCACATCAAGAGACGCTTCAATTCCATCCGAGATTTGGTCCAGGTGGGAGACATAGAGATTTGCAAGATACATACGGATCTGAATGTAGCAGACCCGTTGACTAAGCCTCTTCCACGAGCAAAACATGATCAGCACCAAGACTCCATGGGTGTTAGAATCATTACTGTGTAATCTAGATTATTGACTCTAGTGCAAGTGGGAGACTGAAGGAAATATGCCCTAGAGGCAATAATAAAGTTATTATTTATTTCCTTATATATCATGATAAATGTTTATTATTCATGCTAGAATTGTATTAACCGGAAACATAATACATGTGTGGATACATAGACAAACAGAGTGTCACTAGTATGCCTCTACTTGACTAGCTTTTTAATCAAAGATGGTTAAGTTTCCTAACCATAGACAAAGAAGTTGTCATTTGATTAACAAGGTCACATCATTAGTTGAATGATCTGATTGACATGACCCATTCCATTAGCTTAGCACCTGATCGTTTAGTATGTTGCTATTGCTTTCTTCATGACTTACACATGTTCCTTTGACTATGAGATTATGCAACTCCCGTTTACCGTAGGAACACTTTGTGTGCTATCAAACGTCACAACGTAACTGGGTGATTATAAAGGAGCTCTACAGGTGTCTCCGAAATTATTTGTTGGGTTGGCGTATTTCGAGATTAGGATTTGTCACTCTGAATGTCGGAGAGGTATCTCAGGGCCTTCTCGGTAATGCACATCACATAAGCCTTGCAAGCATTGCAACCAATAAGATAGTTGCTAGATGATGTATTACAGAATGAGTAAAGAGACATGCTGGTAACGAGATTGAACTAGGTATTGGATACCGACGATCGAATCTCGGGCAAGTAACATACCGATGACAAAGGGAACAACGTATGTTGTTATGCGGTCTGACCGATAAAGATCTTCGTACAATGTGTAGGAGCCAATAGGGGCATCCAGGTCCCGCTATTGGTTATTGACCAGAGATTTGTCTCAGTCATGTCTACACTATTCTCGAACCGTAGGGTCCGCACGCTTAAGGTTACGATGACATTATTATGAGTTTATGCATTTTGATGTACCGAAGTTAGTTTGGAGTCCCGGATGAGATCACGGACATGACGAGGAGTCTCAGAACGGTCGAGACGTAAAGATTGATATATTGGACGACTATATTCGGACATCAGAATGGTTCCGAGTGGTTTCGGATAAAACCGGAGTGCCGGAGGGGTTACCGGAACCCCCCGGGGAAGTAATGGGCCTTATTGGGCCCGAGGGGAGAGAGAGGGCTGCGGCCAGGTGGTGGCGCGCGCCCCCCCATGGGGAGTCCGAATTGGACAAGGAGGGGGGGCGCAGCCCCCCTTTCCCTCTCCCTCTCCCTCTCTTTCCTTCCCCCCTCCCTTCCTAGTTGGACTAGGAAACGGGAGTCCTGCTCCCACTAGGAGGAGGACTCCCCCCTCCCTTTGGCGCGCCCCATAGGGTCGGCCGGCCTCCCCCCTTGCTCCTTTATATACGGGGGCAGGGGGCACCCTAGAACACACAAGTTGATCTTCGTGATCGTTCCGCAGCCGTGTGCGGTGCCCCCCTCCACCATATTCCACCTCGGTCATATTGTCGCAATGCTTAGGCAAAGCCCTGCATCGGTAGTTCATCAAGATCGTGACCACGCCGTCGTGCTGACGAAACTCTTCCCCGAGAGCTTTGCTGGATCGGAGCCCGGAGAACGTCATCGAGCTGTACGTGTGTCAAGAACTCGGAGGCGCCGGAGTAATGGCGCTTGGATTGGTCGGATCGGGAGGAGGACGTACGACTACTTCCTCTACGTTGTGTCAACGCTTCCGCTTCGGTCTATGAGGGTACGTAGACAACACTCTCCCCTCTCGTTGCTAAGCATTACCATGATCTTGCGTGTGTGTAGGAATTTTTTTGAAATTTCTACATTCCCCAATAGAGGGGGCGATCCACGAGAAGAGAGTGGAGGTATCATCGGCTTGAGGTGTCTATAGAATCGAAGAGAGGGATGATGTGTGTGTGTGTGTGCGCGCGATCGATAAAGAGTGCCATCGAATTTGTGTGTGCCCACGTCAAAGATATAGAGTGGATGGCCTACTGGAATGTGAGATGGGACATGTGCAGTTTGTCTCTGTGGCATGGATACCTACCTGCAGTGCTCGACTATCGATGTGTGGTGGGGGAAGAGGGAGGCCCAATTAACTATAGAGGTACAATGGCTGGCATATGTGTGGAGGAGGAGAGAGGCCTACATCATGTATTAAGGAGATCGATCTGCCTCATGTATTAAGAGAGAGCGGCATCCATGCATATGTGTAGGAGATGAATAAGGTTGGGAGAGAGACAGAGCTAGAGTGTTGGAGGGGGTGGTAGTGGAGTTTCTTCTAACAAATGGTGGGATGGGCTTGGTAGACATACGAAGGGCACACCCGCAATATCAATAAGAGAGGAGATGGCTGCTTGTTATCTGTGCACGTGCGTGTGAGAGACGGGTCAAGAGGCATGCACGAATGATGAGGGGGACGATGTGGCTGTGGTAAGCAGACGTAACTACATAGGAAGATCAATCCCCCTTTGTAAGAGAAAGGAGAGACATAACTTGTGAGGTACATCGATCGATGGGGGGGTAGTTAAAGTTGATCTAGGTATATGTTGGGAGATCGATCGGTATACATGTATGTGTGTGTTAGAAGCAAATGATGCACAAGGAGAAGGATAGAGAGAGAGAGGGATGCATGTAGGAGGTGGTACGAGAGGCATACTATATCGATGGGGAGGAGTGTGCGAGTACGAGAACGATGAAAAGAGTGGTGGGAGTGAGGCATGCATGGACGGTGACAAGAGAAGAGGGGAAGCTTGTGTTTGTGCTAGGCACACCTGGCTAGAGAGGCATATAGATCGATGTGTGCTGTAAAGAAGGAGCTGGGGGGCCTACGCACACCATGGGTGAATGACCTAAAGTGAAAAGACGAATATGCGCGATGGATCTAGAGAATGCTGAGGGAGGGTGAGAGGGATGCGGGCGTGTGCATGCACAAGAGAAAGTTAGCGCTAGCTACAAAGATAAGAGGGTTGTGTGGGTGTAAAAGACAAATAGAGATCATATATACTTCATTATAAAAAGCGAATTTGGATATTTTAAGAATTTATCATAGTGTTTCAAACCGACGGATGTGTGAATATATATAACGGTGATAAACATGGTGTGGTTATGAACATGGTATACTACATTTAATATATTTTATCTCTACTCTTATAAAAAACGGAGATGTTGATGATGGTGTGCCTGCCATCCTGCATTATAGGCCGTCTGATTTATATCTGGCGGATAGCAAGGAAACTTTGATGGTTGAAGTTGGCAACAATCATGATTGTAGATTCTTATTAAAATAGAGAAACGAATTCAAATTTAGTTCGAATTGCAGCGGTAGTATAGACATTTGGAATGCACTAAAATGTTGGTATGAGTAGGTTACATGCATTATACAGCAAGCAAAAAAATTTAATCGGACATAACATGGATTCATACTCCCTCCTTCCATCTACATAGGGCTTAATGAGATTTTTAAGACCACCTTTGACTATTGACAAGATTAATAGTACATGACATGCACAATGTGAAAATTATATCATTGAAAGAACCTTTCATAGACGAATTTAACGGTGTGCTTTGTGTAAGTTGCATGTCATATATCATTGCTCTAAGATTTGGTCAAAGTTAGCATCGAAAAACGCATTAGTCCCTATATAGATGGAAGGAGGGAGTAGCTTTCAATAGCATTTGTATAGTAAAACGGGGCAAGACTCTCTCTTTGTGTGGTGTGAATAGTTTTATTTTTTTCGTTTTCTTTTTGCTTGAGGGAAGTATGAATTGATTTGGTACGTACAAGTACAATAATACGACACGTTAGGCTTGTCCCTGAAATTCAACCCGCGTCTTGTTATATCCCGAAAATTCAAATATCGTGCTCCCAAAACTGGTGCCTTCACAACCCGCGCCTTGCTATCCTGAAATTACAACGCGCGCGAAAACTACCTCCAGCTGCCAAATCCCGACACGCGAAATCCCCCATCTAACCCTGAGCCGAAAGCGCCGCTAGTTCAAATCGGTGGGGGGTACTTTTGTAACACACCCTACATTTTGGACAAGCGCGTTCCTAAGTCATGATTCACCCCCTCCCAGCACCCCCTTTTCGCCATTCAAAATCCCAGGCCGCCAGAACCTCTCCGCTCCAGCCACGAAACCCCACCCTCCTCCGTCCGCCACGTCACGTCTGCCAGCCGGAGCCTCTTCCCAAACGATGTCGTCCACCGCAACAGCTCGACGTCCCTCGTCCACCTCCGCGGATGAGGATCCTCCATCCATCTCTCCGTCCCGCCGGTTCAGCTGCCCCGTCCTCCACCTCCAAGGAGCTGCTCCGACGATCGCCTCGTCTATCGCGGCTGCTCCACCCCACAGCGCCGCCTTAACCTGCTCCACCGGAACCGCAGCATCCTCACCGACTCCTCGGACGAAGCCGAGGCCTACTCGGTGCCACCAAAGAGGTTGTACACTCATCGCATCGCACCTTCTCCTAAACTCGACCTCCCGGCACCGACGGTGCTCCATCCCGCACCTCCATGGAGTGGCTACCTTGAAGCCGGCGCCGCGGGCGACATCTCCACGGCGGCTCTCCCCCAGTGTGAGGCCCCTTCAGCGGCGGCGTCTATACCAGTCGGATCTGCTGCTGCTGCTCCAGCTCTCGCTCGATCGCTCGCTCGCCCAGCTGATGCTGCTGCTCTCCCCCTCGCTCGTGCTGCTACTCTGCTCCGATTAAGCCACACTTCAGTCGACTGAATTGACTTTTGGGTCAGTCGATTTTTAGGGGTTGGGGGGCTCGCCGGAGTTAAGGAAGAACCACCCGCAGCGTGGACGGGGGCTCACCGGAGAGGTACCCCACTAACTATCTTAGGGTTCAGGGTGGGGGCGGGGGCCTATAGGGCTTGCCGGGGCGGCGGTGGCGAGTTGTTTTGGGGCGGCGAGGCGGCGCTGGGGCCGGCGGTTCGGCCGGTGGTGGCTGGCGGCTCAGGGGGGTGCAGGTTGAAGATGAACTGCAGGCCCTCCCTAAACTACATGTCAAGTGCCTCTCTGCTACCATTGCGTTCAGTTTCGACAGTAGCACTCAGATTCCACAGTAAATTTTCAGTTTCGACAGTTAAGTTCAGAGTCAACAGTTTTTACCTCATCTGTTATAGTCAGGTGGTTTTTGGTGATGTTAATTTTACATCCATTTTACATCATCTATTGGAAATGCTATTAGAATCCCACTTGAGATTGACGATGTCTGTCTTGTGCAACTTCAGCCTTGACATCTTACGGCTCACCGGAGCTGCTCCAACGACAGAACGATCCATCACAACAAAGCAGTGCCCTGGACGCCGTCTACAGATCCTCAGATCTTCCTCCACAACTCCGACAGCCACCTCTGCCTCAACTGCTTCAGCGACCAACCCAATGGTGCTGTGGTCGACACGGCTATGGCAAAGAGGTTGTACACTTGTTGCATCACTTATTACTATACATTCATGTCGATCCATTAGGGCTATTTTGGTTCAACGGAAATACATCGATCCACTGGTTGTTACCATCACTCTAAATTTCTGCATGCTCTCCTTACATAATCTCACCATATTTTTTTCGTATGCATGTCAGATATTGTACACAGTCATGCTGAACATGTAGAGAAAAAGAGAAGAGTTTTGCGCGGAAATACAATGTCATGCAGACATCGCTCCATGGTGGGTTCAATGGCAAACCCTCCCCACCCCTCTCCAGATTGTAATCCAGAGGAAGATATCTATTTTGAGGCGGATTCAGACGCCGCTGACCACTCCTATTTACCCCCGTTTGCTCTACCTTGGCTTGATGATGTTAGTCATATCATGCATATGTTGCCTTGCAGTGCCTACTTTTGACATCATATATGTCATCTGCTTAGTTTAGACATGTTCTGTAATGCCACTTGTTTAGTTTCTACATCGTATATGGGAATTATGCAGTCTCATGTCTTTTAGCAAGCCATAATATATGTGAAATGTGTAATGCCATCCTGTTTAACCAGGCATCATATATTTGAATGATATCTTGCCCATCCTTTTCTTCATTACATTCCCATTTGTCGACAATGTTTGTACATTAAACTACTCTTCCTGTGAATCGACCATTTGGATGGGAGATGGAAAATCTGGAGTGAAAACAAGGCCTTTAGAGCAGACGGTGCTACCTGTCGAAGCAGATCTCTTGTTGGGTCCCGATAGCTCCTCAAAGATGGATTCAGAGACAGATGACCAGTCCTCTTCCCCCACTGAGGTATATGCTCTAACTTGGCATGGTTATACTTCTCATATCATGCATACGGTGTCTTGCATTGCATAGTTTAGACATCATATACACAATATTCAACACCATGTTCTTAGTTCAGACATCATATCGAATGCCCTCTATTTAGCATATAAATCATATATGTGAATTAAATGATGTGATCCTGATTACTTAGATAACATGTAGGTGAATTATGTCAGGTGATCATGTTTAGTTATTCATCATATCTTTGAATTATGTTATGCTATGCTATCCAGTTTAGATATACATCATATATGTGAAATTATGTCATGCTATCCGTTTTAGTTAAACAATATACATGTCAACTATTTCATGCCCTCTTTTTTCCACACTATCTATTGCATCTATCTCTCATACAATGTCTATACATTCAACTATGTTTCCTGTTTATCAGCCATTTGAATTGGAGCGGGTGATGTCAATATCTAACGGACTAAAAACACGGTCTTCAAATAAAATAGTGCTACCTCTTGATGGAGATAGCACCCCGGTTGTACGTGCACAAGAACCAGCCCTACCACACATAACCCAAACTCTCGCAGATTGTGCCCCTACTACGATGGACAGAGAACCAGCTTCACCCAATCTAACCCCAACCCCAGCCGATAGTAACCCAGTTCCTGTTGACAGAGCACCATCTCCACCACAGAGCTCCCAAACAAGAGCAGTTAGTAAGGCAGCTCCAGTGCCCAAAGGGCCAGTACTATCACGGCGAACTCCAACTCCACAAGTTAGTACGCCTATTTCTGTGGAGGAAGCACAACCAGCTAGTCGTAGTTTACCATCTATCGCATTTGATGTTGTTAAATCGTATGTGCGTATCTTCCCATCTTAGAAATATTATACTGAAGATGAAGGAAAATGCCAGTTGCAGGTGCTTGTCCAGGAGTTATGTGTAAGTAATGTTATTCATGGCAATTACTTTGCTTTGTCCCATACATCCTACCTCCATGATGGTTATAATACAGCAAATTTTCCCATTTTTATTTATAGAGAAGGACCAATTTGGAAAGCCAGGATGAGGTAACCTGTGCTAATACCTCTGCTATCTTCAAGAATGCTTGGTGGCAGTATCATAATTACCTGAAGAAAACTTTCTTCACCGGCAAAGAAACTCATCAAATTCCCTTACGTTCTCCCGAGACACATTTACTGGACGATGACTGGGAACGCCTTGTTCTGTACTGGTCCTGAACCAAGAATGTGGTAAGGTCTATGAGCTCATTTTCTATTTTTAAGTATTATACTCTTGCGTCTTACTGTACTGTGTTCATGTAGAACAAGTGCCTAAACCTGAAGAACAACTGTTCTAATTTAAGATTCCATTGCTACCATAGGACATAGATATATGTTTGTTTGATGCTTTTATTATGTACTACTGCTTGGCAATAGAAGACTTGGTAGTTTAATCCTGTCTACCTTACTAACGAACTGGTTCACCGAAATGAGTTTCATATACTAGTACATGCTAAACTTGTTATGTGTCTGCTTGTTTCTTCTTTTAGAATGCTGACAGAATATTGGGGAAGAGTGCCTTATTAAGCAACGGTAAAGGAAGTAATGCAGATAAGGTTCAGGATAGTGACACATCCGGTCTTGGTTTAGTGTTGGAGTTACTGGCCACTACCGCTTGCACAAGCTATTCAAACTCACTGTCTGAATCAGTTCGGTTTGTTGAGTCTCAACTACAAGCTGAAAGTCATCGATCAGCTGTGCTGCGACAAGAAGAGGAAGGACTGCGGAAGTCCCTGGAGCATTCAGATGCATACTTTCTGGTGCAACAGCAAGCGTTGGAGGATTTTAGCGCCAAACAGGACAAAGCTAATCAGCTTGCTAAGCTTATTGCCAGCATGGTGGATACCCAGGATAACATTTCTTGAGCTCTTCTGAAGTTGTTTCAGTTATGCTCTTGTTTTGCTGCCGCGTTTATTTGACTGGTGGCCAATTTTGACGGCCAGTGTATATGTTATGCTGCTTTGTTCCCTATATTTGCACTGGTGGCGAACTTTGATGCCCAGTGGATGTAATATGTGTAATAGCCGTGATAGCCTAGCGTTAGTTGCTTGCTTATTTATTTCCTTGTTGTCTTGTTTATTTATTTGCTTGTAGTCATTGCAATTCATTTTCCGCGGTTAACTAGTGGCTGCAATAACCTATTTTTTAAAACTAGGCCACAATAACCATGGGCTAATATTTACTGTAGTGACACTGGGCCTCCTACGGGCCATAGAAACTGTGGGCCTTTTACGGGCCGTAGAAATAGTAGGCCTTCTACGGGTCGTAGAAACAATGGGCCTTGTACGGGCCGTATCATCAATGGGCCTTATACAGGTCGTATGATCGATTGGCCAAACATGGGCCAATAACAGGCCACATTATGGCCGTAAACGGTCTAGAGTTGGAATCGTCCGTTCATGGGCCGACCGTAACGGGCCATCGTTAATAGGCCATATTTGACGACGCTATGAAAACAGCCCAACGTATTAACGGACCACAAACGGGCCGACTGTAACCACGGGCTGAATTTGGCCCACAAGCAGAAAATGACAGTAACGGGCCATAATAAACGAATGATGGAAATGAGCCCAAGAATAAATGGGCTCTGAGAAGGCCGAAAGATGACATGGGCTGGAAACGGCCTAACGGAATAACGGGCCGTTAATGGGTATAAAGTGATACACTGATCATTACGGGCCAGTTTCACAACGGACCGTTAATGGGTGTAAAGTGATACACTGTTTATTACGGGCCAGTTTCACCACGGGCCGTTAATAGGTCAAGATTTACATAGGGCCTCATATGGGTCGAAAGACGTCATGGGCCATACATGGGACAGAAGTGAAAACGGGCTGGAATCATATTGGATGGCCCAGATGACGCTACTGGGCCTAATTCGGATAGGGCGTAACGGGCGATGGCTTAGCAGGCTGTAAATGGGCTATATGCGAACAGGCCGTTAACAGGCTTTCCATGGGCCGGCCCGCCAGCTTTTGACCAAGTCAAACGGGCCAGCCTTTTCACAGGAACGGGCCTCTATTGGGCCATGCCACGTGTCGACGTATCATAGGCGCCTATCTGACCCACTGACGAGCTGACACGTGTTTCGTCCGGCCAATAAGAATTTTACACGTGGAAATTTCCCATTGGTCGGGGTTGTTAACGGGTTATCGAATCCAAAACCCGACCCGATAGCTTAACGGCGCTCCGTTACGGTGGATGCCACGTGTCGGTCACCCTTGACGAAAGCACTTCTGTGACGCGCGATTTATCGTCATGGAAGTGGACACTTCCGTGAAGATAATTTTGGTAATGTCATGGAACACTCTACGACAACACAGGTATGACTATCTTGGTCTGTCATAAATTTGTCATGGATGTACTTGCATGACAAAAAAGCGACCTACTGTGACAAACACGTATCATCACGGAAGTGTATTTTTTTGTAGTGCAAAGAGATAGTGAGTGAGTGCAGCGTTGTTCAATTCAAAATGAAAATCTAAAAAGTTCATTCTTTTCTACGCTGTCCGATTCAGCAGCGTGAGTGTGATCTTTTTTATCGTTAGGACTTGTTACAGTAATACTGTATCATTTGATGATTTTTTAAATATAAATATATATATATTGATAATTTTAATTTAATATACTCACTTCGATTCAAAATAATTGACTCTCATTAAGTACAACTTTAGCGTCAATTACTTTGGATCAGATGGAGTATTTAAATTCTGTAATATGCAGGTCATCTTATGGCCGCCAGGGATGTGGGGGAGAGGAGGAGGACGACACGGGGAGGGGAGTGGATGACGTTTAGAACAAGAAGAGTGTGGGCAGGCTATATAGTGATAACAGGTTAGGTGAAAATCTTTTAAAAAAAAGTTAGGTGAAAAAAAGAAAAACATATTTTATGTTTACAAATAAAAACAGTTGTGTTAGTTTCACTTTTATCTTTATTATTTACTAGCGGTCAGGAGAAAGCACCAGGTCTCGATCTAAGAGGAAAGGGAGGGAGAGAACATGAGGACTAGTGGTGTGACGCCCCCGATTCAATCGTACACTAATCATGCACGCAAATGTGTACGATCAAGACCAGGGACTCACGGGAAGATATCACAACACAACTCTACAAATAAAATAAGTCATACAAGCATCATAATACAAGCCAGGGGCCTCGAGGGCTCGAATACAAGTGCTCGATCATAGACGAGTCAGCGGAAGCAACAATATCTGAGTACAGACATAAGTTAAACAAGTTTTGCCTTAAGAAGGCTAGCACAAACTGGGATACAGATCGAACGAGGCGCAGGCCTCCTGCCTGGGATCCTCCTAACTACTCCTGGTCGTCATCAGCGGACTGCACGTAGTAGTAGGCACCTCCAGTGTGGTAGGAGTCGTCGTCGATGGTGGCGTCTGGATCCTGGGCTCCAACATCTGGTTGCGACAACCAGAGAGAAAGGAAAGGGGGAAAGGGGGAGAAAAGCAACCGTGAGTACTCATCCAAAGTACTCGCAAGCAAGGAGCTACACTACATATGCATGGATATATGTGTAAAGGGCCATATCAGTGGACTGAACTGCAGAATGCCAGAATAAGAGGGGGATATCTAATCCTATCGAAGACTACGCTTCTGGCAGCCTCCGACTTGCCGCATGTAGAAGAGAGTAGACTGAAGTCCTCCAAGTAGCATCGCATAGCAATAATCCTACCCGGCGATCCCCTCCTCGTTGCCCTGTTAGAGAGCGATCACCGGGTTGTATCTGGCACTTGGAAGGGTGTGTTTTATTAAGTATCCGGTTCTAGTTGTCATAAGGTCAAGGTACAACTCCGGGTTGTCCTTTTACCGAGGGACACGGCTATTCGAATAGATAAACTTCCCTGCAGGGGTGCACCACATAGCCCAACACGCTTGATCCCATTTGGCCGGACACACTTTCCTGGGTCATGCCCGGCCTCGGAAGATCAACACGTCGCAGCCCCACCTAGGCACAACAGAGCGGTCAGCACGCCGGTCTAAACCTAAGCGCGCAGGGGTCTGGGCCCATCGCCCTGAGCACACCTGCACGTTGCGTACGCGGCCGGAGAGCAGACCTAGCAACCTCCATTTCAAAGGAAGTCACGTTACGCGGTCCAACCCGGCGCGCGCCGCTCAGTCGCTGACGTCAAGAAGTGCTTCGGCTGATACCACGACGTCGGGATACCCATAACTACTCCCGCGTAGGTGGTTAGTGCGTATAGACCAAATGGCCAGACTCAGATCAAATACCCAGATCTCGTTAAGCGTGTTAAGTATCGCGAACGCCGACTAGGGCCAGGCCCACCTCTCTCCTAGGTGGTCCGAACCCGCCCTGTCGCTCCGCCTCAAAGTAACAGTCGGGGGCCGTCGGGAACCCAGGCCCACCTCTACCGGGATGGAGCCACCTGCCCCTTCAGCCCCCATCTCCGAACAGTATCACATGTAATGTAACAGTGTAGAGAATATAGTATGCCCGTGATCACCCCCGAGTGATCACGGCCCCAGTAGTATAGCATGGCAGACAGACAAGAGTGTAGGGCCACTGATGGAACACTAGCATCCTATACTAAGCAGTAGGATTGCAGGTAAAGGTATCAACAGCAGTATCAAAGACAGGCTATGCATCAGGATAGGAATAACGAAAGCAGTAACAAGCTACACTACTCTAATGCAAGCAGTATAGGGAAGAGTAGGCGATATCTGGTGATCAAGGGGGGGGGGCTTGCCTGGTTGCTCTGGCAAGAGAGAGGGATCGTCAACTCCGTAGTCGAACGGGGCAGCAGCAACGTCGGTCTCGGGGTCTATCGAGAGAAGAGGGGGGAGAAACAATAAATATTTAAGCAAGCAGATGCACAGTGATGCATGACATGACAAATAACGGCGTTAGTGGTGCCCTAACGCGGTATACGGTGATACCGGTGAAGGGGGGAAACATCCGGGAAAATATCCCCGGTGTTTCGCGTTTTCGGGCAGAAGAGCCGGAGGGGGAAAGTTGCGAGTTCGATAGGTTAGGGGGGTGTGGCGGACGAACGGGTTACGTATCCGGAAGCGTCTCGTCGTTCTGAGCAACTTTCATGTTGAAAATATTTTAATCCGAGTTACGGATTAAAAGATATGATTTTCTAAAGATTTTATTAATTTCTGGAATTTAATTAATTATTTAAATATAACATTATCCAAAACAGTGCACGCTGACGTCAGCATGACGTCAGCATGACGTCAGCAGTCAACAGGGGCGTTGACTGGTCAAATCTGACGTGTGGGCCCCACCTGTCATAGGCTGTTTAGTCTAATCACTGTTTAACTAATCTAACTATTGTTTAATTAAACTAATTAGTTAATTAGGTTAATCTAATTATGATTAATTAACTTAATTAATTTCTTAATTAATTAATTAATTAATGTTTATTTAATTATTATTATTATTTTTATTTATTCCTTTTTTTTTATTAAAACATTCTGGGGGCTGGGCCCCACATGTCTGTGACCCAGGGAAGGCCTACCGGGCACCGCTTAGCGGTTGCGGGTGCGGGACGCGGCCCGAGCGGGCGTTCCCAACAGGGCGCCGGAGCAGGGGGGCCGGTGGCCATGGGGAGGCCATGGCCGGACCGGGGCGCACTGGCCGTGGCGGGTGGAGAGGCGGCCGCAGTGAGGAGCGAGGGGCAAGGGGCAGCAGCGGGTGGACGGGGGCATGCGCGCTCGGGCAGGAGGGCGTCGCGGCGGTGCGGCGAGGTGGGGTGCGGGCACACGCGCGAAGGAAGGGGGAGCGCGGCCGGAGGCGGGGACCGAACTGGGCGACGGCGTCGAGCAGGCTCTTGCAGGGCCGCAGCCGACGACGTTGGCCGGCGAGCAGCGATAGCAGGGCGAGGCCGTGGTGAGCAGCAGCAGCAGCGCTGCGGTGCGCGGCTAGCAGCGCTGCTCGGGAGTTGTCGGAGCTCAGCGCGGGGGCAAAGGGGCCGCGGTGGAGGGCGCTATGCACGGCGGGGCGACGGGCGAGCCGGCGTGGTGGTTCTCGTCGGGGATCGAGGGGAGAGGGAGCCGGCGCGGTGAGGAGGACAGAGAGGAGGGCGAGGCGTGAGCTCACTGGGCCGGTAGGGTCTAGGGCGCGCGCTCGGGGCAGGTCGAGGGGGGGGGTCGGGGACGAGCGGCGACGGGGAGGAGGCGGCCCGGCGAGGTCCAGGCGGGGACGAACGAGGGCGAAGCGGCGTCGGGCGGCGGCGTGGTCGCGGCCCCGATCCAGATCGGATCGGGAGGGGGGTCGTCGTGGGGGGAGTGGGGAATCGGGAGGAGAAGTGGGGCGGCTAGGGTTACGATCGGGTGGACCGTGGGGTTAATGGGGGGAGTGCGTGGCTGGTTGGGCCGGCCAGGCGGCCTGGTGGCCAGCTGGGCCACGGCCCCGCAGGGAGGGGCTCCCTTTCTTTCTTTCTTTTTTTTTTGTATTTTCTTTTATAATTTCTTTTCTGTTTTAATTCCATTTAAAGTACTTAGGCATTTTAATAAATTGTGGTTTCTCCATCATAATTACCTTTGTAATATCTAGCAACCACCGAACAATTTTGTTTTAAATTTTTGAAAACTTTTATTGTTAATTGTAATTTGAATTTGAATTTGAACGGTTTCGGATTATTGCGAGGTTAGTAACAGTAATCGGGATGACGTGGCATGATTAGCGCAGGATTACTGTAGCAAGATTATCCGGGTGTTACAAATCTCCTCCACTACAAGAAATCTCGTCCCGAGATTTAGGAGGTAGAAGGAAACAGTGCGGGGTATTCTTCACGAAGACGATCCTCGCGTTCCCAGGTGGCTTCGTCTTCAGAGTGATTCGACCACTGGACCTTGAGGAACTTGATCGCCTTCTGACGTGTGCGGCGTTCAGCTTGGTCGAGAATGCGGACCGGATGCTCTTTATAGGAGAGGTCCTGTTGCAATTCGAGCACTTCATGATCCACAGCTCGGATTGGGTCCTTGAAGCAACGGCGGAGTTGTGACACATGGAACACATCGTGAACCTGAGAAAGGTTCGGCGGAAGCTCTAGTTGATAAGCCACTTTTCCACGCTTTTCGAGAATAGTGAATGGGCCAATATAGCGAGGAGCTAGTTTGCCTTTGATCCCGAAGCGGTGAGCACCCTTCATTGGTGTAACTCGAAGATAGGCCTTTTCGCCAGGTTGATAGACCATGTCTTTATGATGACGGTCATAGTTACTCTTTTGGCGTGACTGAGCAGTTTTGAGATTCTCGCGAATAATGCGGACTTGTTCTTCGGCATGTTGGATAATATCCGGACCAAAGAATGGACGTTCCCCAGTTTCTGACCAGTTCAGAGGGGTTCGGCACTTTCGTCCATATAACACTTCGAAGGGGGCCATCTTCAGACTAGCTTGATAGCTATTATTATAAGAGAACTCAGCATACGGGAGAGATTCCTCCCATTTCTTGCCAAAGGAAATAACACAAGCTCGAAGCATGTCTTCGAGAACTTGGTTGACACGTTCAACTTGTCCTTGAGACTGCGGATGAAAAGCAGTACTGAACGATAGATGAGTTCCCATAGCTTCTTGGAAACTTGCCCAGAATCTTGAAGTGAATAAGCTGCCACGGTCCGAACTGATAACCAGTGGAATACCGTGAAGTGAAACAATTCTGGACATGTAGAGAGTTGCAAGCTGGCTTGCAGTGATAGTTTCCTTGACCGCCAGAAAATGTGCAACTTTAGAAAGCCGGTCAATGACGACAAGAATAGCATCATTACCTTTCTGAGATTTGGGAAATCCAGTGACGAAGTCCATTTCAACATGGTCCCATTTCCATTCCGGAATAGAGATAGGTTGCAGAGTTCCAGCAGGCCTTTGATGTTCTGCTTTGATACGACGGCAAACGTCACACTCGGCAACATAGCGAGCAATGTCTTGCTTCATATTAGACCACCAGAATCTTTGACGAATGTCCTGGTACATCTTAGTACTACCAGGATGGATACACAGAGGCGTATCATGAGCTTCTTTCATAACCTTCCGAGTCATATTCAGGTTTTCCTCCTTACACGGCACCACTAGGCGGCCTTTGAAGTACAAGGCGCCATCACCAGCAATAGTGAAGTATGAGGGCTTTCCTTCCTTGAGGTCGCGCTTAATCTTGTGGACTTCAGCGTCGTATCCTTGTATTGTCTTGATGGAGCTTACGAGATCGGGTTCGACAGCCAGGGTATAGAGGGAACCCTGGGGAGTAACACGGAGGTTCATCTTCTGAAACTCCTTAGGAGGGGGAGCGAGTGCACCCGGAGGAACAATATGGAGGTTCAGCTTTCTGAATTCTTCAACAAGCGAGGGCTGAACTTTATGAACCTGGAGGTGGTTGCAGTAAGACTTGCGGCTCAAGGCATCTGCCATTACATTAGCCTTGCCTGGTGTATAGGATATACCCAAGTCAAAATCTGCTACGGTCTCCATCCATCTCTGCTGACGGAGGTTCAGGTCTGGCTGAGTAAACAGATACTTCAGACTTTGATGGTCAGTGAATATCTCGCAACGATTACCGAGAAGGTAATGCCGCCACTGCTTCAGTGCATGAATGACAGCAGCAAGCTCGAGATCGTGAACTGGGTAGTTCTCTTCATGAGGGCGCAATTGACGAGAGGCATAGGCAATCACTCTGCGCTCTTGCATTAGGACACAGCCTAATCCTTGACGGGAAGCGTCGCAGTAAATGACGAAGTCCTTCTTTGTATCAGGTGGAGCTAGCACTGGGGCAGAAGTCAACTTGTCTTTAAGTGCCTGGAAGCTTTCCTGACATTTGTCTGTCCATTGGAACTTGACGCCCTTATGCAGCAAGTTAGTCAGAGGCCTGGCAATCTTGGAGAAGTTCTCGACGAATCGACGGCAATAGCTGGCGAGACCGAGAAAACTTCTGACTTGCTTGACATTCTTTGGAGGAGTCCAATCAAGAATAGCCTGAACTCGTTCAGGGTTAACGGCAATACCATCCTTAGAGATGACATGCCCAAGATAGGTTACTTCAGGAAGCCAGAATTCACATTTGGAGAACTTGGCGTATAGCTGATGCTCTCGTAGCTTTTCCAGCACAAGACGAAGATGTTCAGCATGTTCTTCTTCGTTCTTGGAAAATACCAGTATATCATCCAGATAAACCACGACGAACTTGTCGAGGTAATCCATGAATATATAGTTCATCAGGCGAGAGAAGGTGGCTGGGGCATTGGTTAAGCCGAAGGACATGACAGTGTACTCGTATGAACCATAACGAGTCACAAAGGCGGTTTTTGGGATATCCTCTTCACGAACACGGATCTGGTGGTAACCCAACCTCAAGTCGAGTTTAGAGAACACTGATGAACCAGCCAGTTGATCATACAGATCATTGATCCGAGGAAGAGGATACTTGTTCTGAATGGTAGCTTGGTTAATAGGACGGTAGTCTTGGACCAGTCGGTTTGTCCCATCCTTCTTCTTGACAAAGAGAGAAGGTGCTCCCCAAGGAGAGCAACTTGGGCGAATGAAACCACTTTGAAGAGATTTGTCGATTTCCTCCTTAAGCTCAAGGAGTTCATGTGGTGGCATCTTGTAGGGTCGCTTGGCAATAGGAGTGGTGCCTGGTTTCAAGTCGATGACGAATTCGACAGCTCTAGCAGGGGGAATCCCTGGAAGTTCTTCAGGAAAGACGTCGAGGAAGTCACGCACGACGGGGATGTTTTCGATGCCCTCGAGTGGTGCAGAGTTCAATGCATTCAAGGCATAAAGCCTTGCCTCGGCATTTTGCACCAGGCGAGCGTGGTATGTAACTATTTCATCTGAAGGATGTAGCAGATGGACGGTCTTAGTGGCGCAAACTATGGAAGCAGTATGCGCTTTCAACCAATCCATCCCCAGAATGAGGTCGATGTTAGACGTCTTCAGGATAATGGGCGCGGCATAGAATTCCAGCCCTTCGATTTCCACGGGGACGTCGACGCCAACCATGGAGGTTTGACATTGTCCCACGGGGGTTTTTACCACTACCGAAGTGTTCATCGCCTCACACTTAACGTCGTGCTTGTATGCAAATTCTTCTGACATGAATGAATGCGATGCTCCTGTATCGAATAAAACAGATGCAGGTACTGAATTTACGAGGAGTGTACCCATCACAGTAGCAGACTGGTCTTGAGCTTCGTTCAGATCAACGTGGTTGGCATGAACACGACCATAAGACTTGGCATTGTTTTTGCGGTTCTGGTTGTTCCCACGACCAGCTGCAGGAAGGGCCAGCTGATTCTGATTCTGATTCTGATAGCAGTTCCTGGCAAGGTGACCTGGTTGACCACACTTGTAGCACAGACCATTATTGGGAGTGGGGACCGGAGCTTGGGGTGGTGGAGCTGGAAGTTTTGGCTGCCTAGCAGGAGCATTAGGCAGACGAGGTGTAGCATAGGACTGCCTTGGGGCAGGTGCATTCGACTGGTACATGCTGTTGGGAATCCATATCCTGCGCTTCTGCGAGGACGGGCCCGAAGATGAGCCCGTGTCACGGCTGCGCCTGTGAGAGCTCTGGTATTCCTGCAGACCAGTTTCGACGTTGATGGCTTTGTTCACCAAGGTGGCGAAATCATCAAAGTCGTGCACTAGAAGTGCGAACTTGATGTCAGCTTGAAGGCCGTCACGGAACTTCTCCTGTCTGCGTGAATCGGTAGCAATGTCCTCTTCAGCATAGCGGGACAAGTCCAGAAACTCCCGCTGATAAGCTTCAACAGTTTTGTTGCCTTGGATGAGGTTGCGGAACTCACGCTTCTTCCGGTCCATGACTCCCTGAGGAATGAAGCGGGCACGGAAAGCAGTTTGGAAGTCTGGCCAGGTGATGATTGTTCCAGCTGGCAGAGTACGCCTGTGGCTGTCCCACCATTGAGCTGCGGGTCCCTTCAGGAAGAAGGAAGCAAACGTGACATAGCTGGCAGGGGCTACATCAGCAGACTCCATCTCATAGGTGATGTCACGGAGCCAGTCATCAGCATCCAGAGGCTGAGTTGAGCTGCGGTACACAGTTGGGTTCAGGCGTATGAAATCCTGCAGAGTCACTGTGTTTGGCTGCTGGTTCATATTGGGGCGAGGAAACTGCGCCATCATGTTCTCCATGAACTGGCGATTCATCTCAAGCTGTTGGATCATACCAGCCATGTACTCAGGCGGTGGTGGGAAGTTACCACCACGACCACGACCAGCTGGTCTAACCATCCTGCTAATATATAACAGGGGTATTTCAGTATTTGAGAAATTGGCAAATACAAGAATCATTCAAGATGAAACATGCGTAATGAAAGCAGCACGATAGATACCACATAACAGTTGGCACATCTTACAAAAGGGATCATGCATAGGGTTCGGTACATAGAGTTCAGTACATAGACTAAGACATCATAGGCGGCTCGCAGGCTCGCGGCGAATGCAGCTAACACTAATAAGCAAGTCTACATCAATCCCACACGACACTGCGGAGGTAGGTGTAGCCTGAAAGCTGGTAGTGTGGCAACGGGTACACCACGTCGGCAACCTGGGGTCCGCGGGGGCTCTGGTGCTGAACCCGACGCTCAAGTGGCAGAAGAGGACCAAGTGCGGGAGAGTAGCCTCCCACCTCTGGCCAACCGACACCCTGAGGCATCACGGTCCTGGCTGGATAGATAGCAGAACGCGGCAGCTCCCCAGATCCAACAAAGGGGTGCAACATCGTCAAGGCACGGTAGAGGTACTGACGAGTGGTGTACAACTCGTGGCGAAGAGCTCGGTTAGCTCGATCCAGACCATCAGCATGCAGAACAAAGTTCTGATGGTGGAAAGGCTCGCGGGTGACAGTGGAGTAGGCAGCAGTGTAGTAACCCTCCGCACCAATATCCGATGCGATAGCAATGTGCCTGAAGGGGGAGGTGTCCAACTCCCGGTACTCCCTACGAAGGCGTGTCAGAGCAGCATAGGCAGCATCGTGAACTGCCATATCGATGGTCACTCCAACACCATAAGCGGTGTGCAGCACAGTAGTGGAGTCATACTCCCGAGAGTAGAGGTGGACGGTGGCACGGTACTGCTCCTGGTTAAAATCCTGGTACTCCTCGGTGACGGTGTACTCGGGGTGCCAGCGATAACCCAGATAGGTCATCATCTCAGCTAGCACAGCCGGTGATCCCGAGGCACCCATGGCCGTCGTGTGGCGCACGACCTGCCTCGTGGGTTCCATCTGAAAACAAAGATGTTTCACAGGAGTCAAACGACAGTGTGGAAATTGTTCAAAATACTATAGTAAGGAATAGCTATGGCTTTTATCCAACTTTGGGGTGAATGTCGTAACGGGACCCTAGTGTCAGAGTTAGTAAAATCGTTTATCCCGAGTAGAAGAGAGTTCGGAGTCCCAGAGTAAGGGTCGAGAAGTAAAAGATCCTAGTACCACCCGATGGCGACGTGGGCCCGTAAGGCACACAGCCAAGTTAGTAAAAGTTTTTGTAATGTCTAGACTCGACTTCGGCCAAGGAGTGTGGAAGGGGGATTCCTACAGGCAGTCGGCTCTGATACCAACTTGTGACGCCCCCGATTCAATCGTACACTAATCATGCACGCAAATGTGTACGATCAAGACCAGGGACTCACGGGAAGATATCACAACACAACTCTACAAATAAAATAAGTCATACAAGCATCATAATACAAGCCAGGGGCCTCGAGGGCTCGAATACAAGTGCTCGATCATAGACGAGTCAGCGGAAGCAACAATATCTGAGTACAGACATAAGTTAAACAAGTTTTGCCTTAAGAAGGCTAGCACAAACTGGGATACAGATCGAACGAGGCGCAGGCCTCCTGCCTGGGATCCTCCTAACTACTCCTGGTCGTCATCAGCGGACTGCACGTAGTAGTAGGCACCTCCAGTGTGGTAGGAGTCGTCGTCGATGGTGGCGTCTGGATCCTGGGCTCCAACATCTGGTTGCGACAACCAGAGAGAAAGGAAAGGGGGAAAGGGGGAGAAAAGCAACCGTGAGTACTCATCCAAAGTACTCGCAAGCAAGGAGCTACACTACATATGCATGGATATATGTGTAAAGGGCCATATCAGTGGACTGAACTGCAGAATGCCAGAATAAGAGGGGGATATCTAATCCTATCGAAGACTACGCTTCTGGCAGCCTCCGACTTGCCGCATGTAGAAGAGAGTAGACTGAAGTCCTCCAAGTAGCATCGCATAGCAATAATCCTACCCGGCGATCCCCTCCTCGTTGCCCTGTTAGAGAGCGATCACCGGGTTGTATCTGGCACTTGGAAGGGTGTGTTTTATTAAGTATCCGGTTCTAGTTGTCATAAGGTCAAGGTACAACTCCGGGTTGTCCTTTTACCGAGGGACACGGCTATTCGAATAGATAAACTTCCCTGCAGGGGTGCACCACATAGCCCAACACGCTTGATCCCATTTGGCCGGACACACTTTCCTGGGTCATGCCCGGCCTCGGAAGATCAACACGTCGCAGCCCCACCTAGGCACAACAGAGCGGTCAGCACGCCGGTCTAAACCTAAGCGCGCAGGGGTCTGGGCCCATCGCCCTGAGCACACCTGCACGTTGCGTACGCGGCCGGAGAGCAGACCTAGCAACCTCCATTTCAAAGGAAGTCACGTTACGCGGTCCAACCCGGCGCGCGCCGCTCAGTCGCTGACGTCAAGAAGTGCTTCGGCTGATACCACGACGTCGGGATACCCATAACTACTCCCGCGTAGGTGGTTAGTGCGTATAGACCAAATGGCCAGACTCAGATCAAATACCCAGATCTCGTTAAGCGTGTTAAGTATCGCGAACGCCGACTAGGGCCAGGCCCACCTCTCTCCTAGGTGGTCCGAACCCGCCCTGTCGCTCCGCCTCAAAGTAACAGTCGGGGGCCGTCGGGAACCCAGGCCCACCTCTACCGGGATGGAGCCACCTGCCCCTTCAGCCCCCATCTCCGAACAGTATCACATGTAATGTAACAGTGTAGAGAATATAGTATGCCCGTGATCACCCCCGAGTGATCACGGCCCCAGTAGTATAGCATGGCAGACAGACAAGAGTGTAGGGCCACTGATGGAACACTAGCATCCTATACTAAGCAGTAGGATTGCAGGTAAAGGTATCAACAGCAGTATCAAAGACAGGCTATGCATCAGGATAGGAATAACGAAAGCAGTAACAAGCTACACTACTCTAATGCAAGCAGTATAGGGAAGAGTAGGCGATATCTGGTGATCAAGGGGGGGGGGCTTGCCTGGTTGCTCTGGCAAGAGAGAGGGATCGTCAACTCCGTAGTCGAACGGGGCAGCAGCAACGTCGGTCTCGGGGTCTATCGAGAGAAGAGGGGGGAGAAACAATAAATATTTAAGCAAGCAGATGCACAGTGATGCATGACATGACAAATAACGGCGTTAGTGGTGCCCTAACGCGGTATACGGTGATACCGGTGAAGGGGGGAAACATCCGGGAAAATATCCCCGGTGTTTCGCGTTTTCGGGCAGAAGAGCCGGAGGGGGAAAGTTGCGAGTTCGATAGGTTAGGGGGGTGTGGCGGACGAACGGGTTACGTATCCGGAAGCGTCTCGTCGTTCTGAGCAACTTTCATGTTGAAAATATTTTAATCCGAGTTACGGATTAAAAGATATGATTTTCTAAAGATTTTATTAATTTCTGGAATTTAATTAATTATTTAAATATAACATTATCCAAAACAGTGCACGCTGACGTCAGCATGACGTCAGCATGACGTCAGCAGTCAACAGGGGCGTTGACTGGTCAAATCTGACGTGTGGGCCCCACCTGTCATAGGCTGTTTAGTCTAATCACTGTTTAACTAATCTAACTATTGTTTAATTAAACTAATTAGTTAATTAGGTTAATCTAATTATGATTAATTAACTTAATTAATTTCTTAATTAATTAATTAATTAATGTTTATTTAATTATTATTATTATTTTTATTTATTCCTTTTTTTTTATTAAAACATTCTGGGGGCTGGGCCCCACATGTCTGTGACCCAGGGAAGGCCTACCGGGCACCGCTTAGCGGTTGCGGGTGCGGGACGCGGCCCGAGCGGGCGTTCCCAACAGGGCGCCGGAGCAGGGGGGCCGGTGGCCATGGGGAGGCCATGGCCGGACCGGGGCGCACTGGCCGTGGCGGGTGGAGAGGCGGCCGCAGTGAGGAGCGAGGGGCAAGGGGCAGCAGCGGGTGGACGGGGGCATGCGCGCTCGGGCAGGAGGGCGTCGCGGCGGTGCGGCGAGGTGGGGTGCGGGCACACGCGCGAAGGAAGGGGGAGCGCGGCCGGAGGCGGGGACCGAACTGGGCGACGGCGTCGAGCAGGCTCTTGCAGGGCCGCAGCCGACGACGTTGGCCGGCGAGCAGCGATAGCAGGGCGAGGCCGTGGTGAGCAGCAGCAGCAGCGCTGCGGTGCGCGGCTAGCAGCGCTGCTCGGGAGTTGTCGGAGCTCAGCGCGGGGGCAAAGGGGCCGCGGTGGAGGGCGCTATGCACGGCGGGGCGACGGGCGAGCCGGCGTGGTGGTTCTCGTCGGGGATGGAGGGGAGAGGGAGCCGGCGCGGTGAGGAGGACAGAGAGGAGGGCGAGGCGTGAGCTCACTGGGCCGGTAGGGTCTAGGGCGCGCGCTCGGGGCAGGTCGAGGGGGGGGTCGGGGACGAGCGGCGACGGGGAGGAGGCGGCCCGGCGAGGTCCAGGCGGGGACGAACGAGGGCGAAGCGGCGTCGGGCGGCGGCGTGGTCGCGGCCCCGATCCAGATCGAATCGGGAGGGGGGTCGTCGTGGGGGGAGTGGGGAATCGGGAGGAGAAGTGGGGCGGCTAGGGTTACGATCGGGTGGACCGTGGGGTTAATGGGGGGAGTGCGTGGCTGGTTGGGCCGGCCAGGCGGCCTGGTGGCCAGCTGGGCCACGGCCCCGCAGGGAGGGGCTCCCTTTCTTTCTTTCTTTTTTTTTTTGTATTTTCTTTTATAATTTCTTTTCTGTTTTAATTCCATTTAAAGTACTTAGGCATTTTAATAAATTGTGGTTTCTCCATCATAATTACCTTTGTAATATCTAGCAACCACCGAACAATTTTGTTTTAAATTTTTGAAAACTTTTATTGTTAATTGTAATTTGAATTTGAATTTGAACGGTTTCGGATTATTGCGAGGTTAGTAACAGTAATCGGGATGACGTGGCATGATTAGCGCAGGATTACTGTAGCAAGATTATCCGGGTGTTACAAGTGGTGCAGCAAGCCAGATGATAAGAGGGGTGAAGAGATGAGCTTGAGGAGGGGAGTGAGCTCTGTCCATGGCGTGGGTGGGAGCAGAGGGAGGTCCATCCATGGCATGCGAGCTCGTTCGTCAAGGTGGAAGATGCCTGTCCATCGATGATGGTAGTGGCGACCTTTGTGTGATGTTGGTCGCCAACACCAACCTGCGTGGTGAGTGTGTTGTCCCCTGAAGGAAATATGCCCTAGAGGAATAATAAAGTTATTATTTATTTCCTTATTTCATGATAAATGTTTATTATTCATGCTAGAATTGTATTAACTAGAAACTTGATACATGTGTGAATAAATAGACAAAACATAGTGTCCCTATTGTGCCTCTACTTGACTAGCTCGTTAATCAAAGATGGTTAAGTTTCCTAGCCATAGACATGTGTAGTCATTTGATGAACGAGATCACGTCATTAGAGAATGATGTGATGGACAAGACCCATCCTTTAGCTTAGCATAATGATCGTTTAGTTTTATTGCAATTGCTTTCTTCATGACTCATACATGTTCCTCTGACTATGAGATTATGCAACTCCCGAATACCGGAGGAACACCTTGTGTGCTATCAAACATCACAACATAACTAGGTGATTATGAAGATGTTCTATAGTTGTCTCCAAATGTGTTTGTTGAGTTGTCATAGATTGAGATTAGGATTTGTCACTCCGTGTATCGGAGAGGTATCTCTGGGCCCTCTCGCTAATGCACATCACTATAAGCCTTGCAAGCATTGTGACTAATGAGTTGGTTGCGGGATGATGCATTACAGAACAAGTAAAGAGACTTGCCGGTAACGAGATTGAACTAGGTATGAGGATACCGACGATCGAGTCTCGGGCAAGTAACATACCGATGACAAAGGGAAGAACGTATGTTGTTATGCGATTTGACCGATAAAGATCTTCATAGAATACGTAGGAGCCAATATGAGCATCCAGGTTCCGCCATTGGTTATTGGCCGGAGATGTGTATCGGTCATGTCTACATAGTTCTCGAACCCGTAGGATCCGCACGCTTAACGTTTGATGACCATTTGTATTACGAGTTATGTTATTTGATGTAACGAAGGTTATTCGGACTCCCGGATGATATCACAGACATGACGTGGAGTCTCGAAATGGTCGAGACGTAAAGATCGATATGTTGGAAGGCTATATTCGGACATCGGAAAGGTTCCGAGTGATTCGGGTATTTTTGGAGTACCGAAGAGTTACGGGAATTCACCGGGAGAAGTAATGAGCCTCATTGAGATTTAGTGGAGAGAGGGGAGAAGGGGAGGTGGTGCGCACCTCCCCCCTGCCCAAACCGAATTGGACAAGGGGTGGGGGCGCGGTCCCCCTTTCCTTCTCCATCTCCCTCTCTTTCCTTCTCTCCTACTCCGAATAGGAAAGAGGAGGGGAATCCTACTTGGACTAGGGAGTCATAGTAGGATTCCCCACACCTGGCGCGCCCCCCTTGGGCCGGCCACCTCTTCCCTCCCCTCCTATATGTACATGGCCAGGGGCACCCCAAAGACACTCAAGATTTGTCTTAGCCATGTGCGGTGCCCCCTCCATAGTTACACATCTTGGTCATATCGTCGTAGTGCTTAGGCGAAGCCCTGCGCCGGTAACTTCATCATCACCATCACCATGCCGTCGTGCTGACAGAACTCTCCCTCGGCGTTAACTGGATCAAGAGTTCGAGAGACGTCATCGAGCTAAACGTGTGCTGAACACGGAGGTGTCGTATGTTTGGTCCTAGGATCGGTCGGATCGTGAAGACGTATGACTACATCAACCGCATTGATATAACGCTTCTGCTTTTGGTCTACGAGGGTACATGGACACACTCTCGCCACTCGTTGCTATGCATCACCTAGATAGATCTTGCGTGATCATAGGAACATTTTTTAAATTACTACGTTCCCCAACAGTGGTATCAGAGCCAGGTCTATGCGTAGATGTTATATGCACGAGTAGAACACAAAGAGTTGTGGGCGATAATAGTCATACTGCTTACCAGCATGTCATACTTTGATTCGGCGGTATTTTTGGATGAAGCGGCTTAGACCGACATTACGCGTACGCTTACACGAGACTGGTTCTACCGACATGCTTCGCACACAGGTGGCTAGTGGGTGTCTGTTTCTCCAACTTTAGTTGAATCGAGTGTGACTACGCCCGGTCCTTATTGAAGGTTAAAACAACAAACCTGACGAAAAATCGTTGTGGTTTCGACGCGTAGATAAGAACGGTTCTTGCTAAGCCCGTAGCAGCCACGTAAAACTTGCAACAACAAAGTAGAGGACGTCTAATTTGTTTTTGCAGGGTATGTTGTGATGTGATATGGTCAAGGCGTGATGATATATAAATTGTTGTATGAGATGATCGTGTTTTGTAACAGTTATCGGCTACTGACAGGAGCCTTATGGTTGTCGCTTTATTGTATGAAATGCAATCGCCATGTAGTTGTTTTACTTTATCACTAAGCGGTAGCGATAGTCGTGATAACAATAGTTGGCGAGACGACAACGATACTTCTATGGAGATCAAGGTGTCAAGCCGGTGACGATGGTGATCATGACGGTGCTTTGGAGATGGAGATCAAAGGCACAAGATGATGGTGGCCATATCATATCACTTATATTAATTGCATGTGATGTCTATCCTTTATGCATCTTATTTTGCTTAGTTCAGCGGTAGCATTATAAGATGACCTCTCACTAAATTTCAATGTACAAGTGTTCTCCTTGAGTATGCACCATTGCGAAAGTTCGTCGTGCCGAGACACCACGTGATGATCGGGTGTGATAAGCTCTACGTTCACATACAACGGGTGCAAGCCAGTTTTGCACACGCAAAATACTCGGGTTAAACTTGACGAGCCTAGCATATGCAGATATGGCCTCGGAACAGTGAGACCAAAAGGTCGAGCGTGAATCATATAGTAGATATGATCAACATAGTGATGTTCACCATTGAAAACTACTCAATCTCACATGATGGTCGTACATGGTTTAGTTGATATGGATCACGTGATCACTTAGACGATTAGAGGGATGTCTATCTAAGTGGGAGTTCTTAAGTAATATGATTAATTGAACTTTAATTTATCATGAACTTAGTCCTGATAGTATTTGCATAACTATGTTGTAGATCAATAGCTCGGGATGTAGCTCCCCGTTTATTCTTGATATGTTCCTAGAGAAAAATAAGTTGAAAGATGATAGTAGCAATGATGCGGACTTGGTCCGTGATCTGAGGATTATCCTCGTTGCTGCACAGAAGAATTATGTCCTTGATACACCGCTAGGTGACAGAACTATTGCAGGAGCAGATGTAGCCGTTATGAACGTTTGACAAGCTCGGTATGATGACTACTTGATAGTTTAGTGCACCATGCTTTACGGCTTAGAACCGGGACTTCAAAAATGTTTTGAACGCCACAGATCATATAAGATGTTCCAAGAGTTGAAATTTGTATCTCATACTCATTCCCGTGTCAAGAGGTATGAGACCTCTAGCAATACTTTGCCTACAAGATGGAGGAGAATAGCTCAACGAGTGAGCATGTGCTCAAAATGTCTGAGTACTACAATCACTTGAATCAAGTGGGAGTTAATCTTCCCGATAAGATAGTGATTGACAAAGTTCTTTAGTCACTATCACCAAGTTACTAGGACTTCCTGATGAACTATAATATGCAAGGGATAACGGAAACGATTCCCAAGCTCTTCGCGATGCTGAAATCGGTGAAGGTAGAAATCAAGAATGACAAGACCACTAGTTTCAAGTAAAAGGGCAAGGGAAAGAAAAGGAACTTCAAGAAGAATGGCAAGCAAGTTGCCACTCCCATGAATAAGCCCAAAGCTAGACTCAAGCCTGAAACTGAGTGCTTCTACTGCCAAGGAAATGGTCACTGGAAGTGGAACTGCCCTAGATACTTGGTAGATAAGAAGGACGGCATAGTGAACAAGGGTATATTGGGTATACATGTTGTTGATGTGTACTTCACTAGTGTTTATAGCAACCCCTTGGTATTTGATACTGGTTCAGTTGTTAAGACTAGTAACTCGAAACGGGAGTTGCAAAATAAATAGAGACTAGTTAAGGGCGAGGTGATGATGTGTGTTGGAAGTGATTCCAAGGTTGATAAGATCACCATCGCAAACTCCCTTTACCTTCGGGATTAGTGTTGAATCTAAAGTAAATGTTATTTGGTGTTTGCGTTGAGCATGAATATGATTGGATCATGTTTGTTGCAATACGGCTAATCATTTAAGTCAAAGAATAATTGTTATTCTATTTACATGAATAAAACCTTCTATGGTCATACACTCAATATAAATGGTTTATTGAATCTCGATCGTAGTGATACACATCTTCATAGTATTGAAGCCAAAAGATGCAAAGTTAATAATCATAGTGCAACTTATTTGTGGCACTGTCGTTTATGTCATATTGGTGTAAAGCGCATGAAGAAACTCCATGTTGATGGGCTTTTGGAATCACTTGATGCTTGCGAACCCTGCCTCATGGGCAAGATGACTAAGACTCCATTCTCCGAAACAATGGACCGAGCAACTGACTTACTGGAAATAATACATACTGATGTATGTGGTCCGATGATTGTTGAGGCTCGCGGTAGGTATCGTTATTTTCTAACCTTCACAGATGATTTGAGTAGATATGGGTATATCTACTTGATGAAACGTAAGTCTGAAATATTTGAAAAGTTCAAAGAATTTCAGAGTGAAGTGGAAAGTCATCGTAACAAGAAAAATAAAGTTTCTACGATCTGTTCGCGACGATTATTTGAATTACGAGTTTGGTCTTCAATTAAAACAATGTGGAATAGTTTCACAAACTCATGCCACCTGGAACACCACAACATAATGGTGTCTCCGAACGTCATAACCGTACTTTATTGGATAGAGTGCAATATATGATGTCTCTTACCGATTTACCACTATCGTTTTGGGGTTATACATTAGAGACAGCTACATTCACGTTAAATAGGGCACCGTCTAATCCGTTGAGACGACACCATATGAACTATGGTTTGGCTAGAAACCTAAGCTGTCATTTCTTAAAGTTTGGGGTTGCGATGCTTATGTGAAGAAGTTTCAACCTGATAAGCTCGAACCTAAATCGGAGAAGTCCGTCTTCATAGGATAGCCAAAAGAAAAATGTTGGGTACACCTTCTATCACATATCTGAAGGCAAGATCTTTATTGCTAAGAATGGATTCTTTCTAGAGAAGAAATTTCTCTCGAAAGAAGTGAGTGGGAGGAAAGTAGAACTTGATAAGGTAATTGTACCTTCTCCTGAATTGGAAAGTAGTTCATCACAGAAATCAGTTCCAGTGATACCTACACCAATTAGTGAGGAAGTTAATGATGATGATCATGAAACTTTGGATCAATTTACTACCGAACCTCGTAGGTCAACCAGAGTACGTTCCACACCAGAGTGGTATAGTAATACGGTTCTGGAAGTCATGTTACTAGACCATGACGAACCTACGAACTATGACGAAGCGATGATGAGCCCAGATTCCGCTAAATGGTTTAAGGCCATGAAATCTGAGATAGGATCCATGTATGAAAACAAAGTATGGACTTTGGTTGAATTGCCCGATGATCGGCAAGCCATTGAGAATAAATGGATCTTCAAGAGGAATACGGACGCTGATGCTAGTGTTACTATCTACAAAGCTTGACTTGTCGCGAAAGGTTTCGTGACAAGTTCAAGGGGTGTTGACTACGATGAGTTTTTCTCACTCGTAGCGATGCTTAAGTCTGTCCGAATCATGTTAGCAATTGCCGCATTTTATGAAATCTGGCAAATGGATAAACAAAACTGCATTCCTTAATGGATTTATTAAAGAAGAGTTGTATATGATGTAACCAGAAGGTTTGGTCAATCCTAAAGGTGCTAACAATATATGCAAGCTCCAGCGATCCATTTATGGACTGGTGTAAGCATCTCGTAGTTGGAATATACGCTTTGATAAATTGATCAAAGCATATAGTTTTATAAAGACTTGCGGTGAAGTCTGTATTTACAAGAAAGTGAGTGGGAGCACTACAACCTTTCTGATAAGTATATGTAAATGACATATTGTCGATCGGAAATGATGTAGAGTTTTCTGGAAAGCATAAAGGAGTGTTTGAAAGGAGTTTTTTAAAGAAAGACCTCGGTGAAGCTACTTACATATTGAGCATCACGATCTATAGAGACAGATCAAGATGGTTGATAAGTTTTTTTCAATGAGTACATACCTTGACAAGTTTTTGAAGTAGTTCGAAATGGAACAGTCAAAGAAAGAGTTCTTGCTTGTGTTGCTAGGTGTGAAGTTGAGTAAGACTCAAAGCCCGACCACGGCAGGAGATAGAGAGAGAATGAAAGTCATTCCCTATGCCTCAGCCATAGGTTCTATAAAGTATACCATGCTGTTTACCAGACCTATTGTATACCCTGCCCTGAGTTTGGCAAGGGAGTACAATTTTGATCTAGGAGTAGATCACTCGACAATGATAAAAAATATCCTTAGAGGACTAAGGAAATAATTCTCGGTTATGGAGGTGATAAAGAGTTCGTCGTAAAGAGTTACGTCGATGCAAGCTTTGACACCGATCTGGATGACTCTAAGTCACAATCCGGATACATATAGAAAGTGGGAGCAATTAGCTAAAGTAGCTCCGTGCAGAGCATTGTAGACGTAGAAATTTGCAAAATACATACGGATCTGAATTTGGCAGACTCGTTGACTAAACTTCTCTCACAAGCAAAATAGATCACACCTTAGTACTCTTTGGGTGTTAATCACATGCTGATGTGAACTAGATTACTGACTCTAGTAAAACCTTTGAGTGTTGGTCACATGGCAATGTGAACTATGGGTGTTAATCACATGGTGATGTGAACTATTGGTGTTATATCACATGGCGATGTGAACTAGATTATTGACTCTAGTGCAAGTGGGAGACTAAAGGAAATATGCCCTAGAGGCAATAATAAAGTTATTATTTACTTACTTATTTCATGATAAATGTTTATTATTCATGCTAGAATTGTATTAACTAAAAACTTGATACATTTGTGAATACATAGATAAAACATAGTGTCCCTAGTATGCCTCTACTTGACTAGCTCGTTAATCAAAAGATGGTTAAGTTTCCTAGCCATAGACATGTGTTGTCATTTGATGAACAGGATCACTGTCGGTGTTCTGGGAACGGGGGTCCCCAGACTTGCCTGCCTGCGGCCTGCGGCATGGCTCGAGAGGGGGCCCAGCGCGGCCCATCTTCATCAACACAAGACCCAAGACCCTCGCGAGGGGCCAAGCCTCGCGGGGCGGACGACACGGTGCTTCCTCAGGCACGGCCTCATCAGGATGGCTCACGAGGAGGCGGAGAGATCAAGGCGGGATACCTCGCGAGGTGCCCATGACGCAAGCCATGACGACCAAGGGCGCCAGGCGGGTGCCAGCCTGCGCAGTGTCCTCCCTTTCCTCTTTGGTGCAAAGGGGGCAAGCGCAGGCAAGAGGATCAAGCAAAGGCATCCATTTCGGTGCAACGAGACCAAGACCAGTCCAACGGTGGGAATGAGCTCATCGTGGAGCCCAGAACGGCGTCATCACGGGGCCTTTGGCAGGTGAAGACCAACTTTAGTCAGGATAAGTGTACTGGATGTTCCCCTTCGAATTGGCCAATTGTTGGCGCCCTTCCCGCTCAATATTTGAGAAGAGGCCCAGGGCCTTTGCCTATAAATAGGACTAGCCACCCCCAGGGTAGAGGCATCTGAAAATGAGCAGCTAGCAATCTAGAGAGAGAGAGAGAAGGGCGGCTGAACTCCTCCTAGCGGTTCATCGCCCCAGCTAGAACAGGCCCTCGCGAGGCCGTTCTTCCTTGTATTGTTCATCATCACCAGCCCAAGAGGCAATCCACCCACCACACTGGAGTAGGGTATTACACCACAACGGTGGCCCGAACCAGTATAAACCCTGTGTCTTTTGTGTTGTTCTTTCAGTAGGTTAGATCTTTGCGAGATGGAGAGGTAGAGGGCACAATCTCCGCGCGCACCCCAGAGTTCGAACCTTAAGGGTCTGCCGGAACCCGAAATCCGACATTTGGCGCGCCAGGTAGGGGTGCGTCGGAATTTCTCTTCCACCGCTCCTCTCTCCTCCGACCGTCGCGTCCATGTATGACACTCGTCGGGCCCGCGCCGAGCGCCGGGCCGCCATCGCTTCCCGCGTCGCACAGACGGCTCCCATTGGTGGGCGTCCTTGTCGTTCCTCGTCGCCCGCCGTCAACGCCGCCACCGTCACGGCGGGGAACGAGCAGCAAGCGTCGTCTCAGCACCCGTCCGTGCGGCAGGACGGCCGCGCCGCTACTCCATCGCTCACGCCAGCTGGCTCTTCGTCCTGCGCGCTCCGCGCACCCTTGGAGGCTCGAGCTGCGCTCATCGCGACAAACAAGCTCCTGCGTTACCGCCCCATCGACGACGTCTACAAAGAATGGCTCGACCGCATCGCCGAGCTCGTCCGCGCCGCAGGGGGCTCTCCTGCGCCGTCCGCTCCACTGCGCCGCACCCCGCCCCGCGCGGGCAATGAAGCTCCAAGGGCGTACCAGCCACCTCCACTCCAAGAAGACGCCATGGCTCCGAGGCGCGAGGCCCCAGGGCGGAACCCGCTCCATCAGGCGCCAGCCCAGCAAGAACGGAGCTGCCAAGAGGTCCCTCGACCGCAAGAGGCCGCCCGGGCGCTTCCTGCTCCGGCTCGACGTGACCCTGCTCCAGCTCCGGCACGTCAAGACTCCGCGCTGCTTCTAGCTGCAACGCATGGGAACCCTCAAGGCCAAGCTCTCCCTCGACAGAAGCCTCCCGTGGCCACTGCAGGCTGCCGTGCCTACACCACCGAGCTGCACAGCGTCGCGTGCCCCGGCAAGTTCAAGCCGGACCTGCCTCCTCGCTACGACGGCACGACCGACCCTGCAGAGTTCCTCCAGCTTTATGAGCTGGGCATCGAAGCTGCCAGCAGGGACAAAAAGGTCATGGCGAACTGGTTCCCCATGGCGCTCAAGGAAGGGGCTCACACCTGGCTCCTGAACCTGGCCCCGGGCACGATCTCTTCCTGGGACCAGATGCGCACCCGCTTCATCGCCAACTTCCAAGGTACTCGCGACCGGCCGCCCGCCGTGAGCGACATGTGCCGCATCAAGCAACAACCCGGAGAGACCCTACAAAAGTACATCCAGCGCTTCAACAGCGCGCGTCTCAAGATCCCCAAGGTGTCTGAGGAGGCCTTCATCTCGGCCTTCTCCGATGGTGTGCGCGACGTCAAGATGAAGGAGGAACTGGTGATGCATGAAGACCTGTGCACCTCCCTGGAGCTGTTCAACTTGGCGACCAAGTGCGCCAGGGCTGAGGAGGGGCGTCTCTCCCTCCTCAAGCTGCCTGCCGCAGACCCAGAAGATAAGAAGCCCAAGGCCAAGGACGTGAAGCGCAAGGAGGCTATCGTGCCCGCGGCGGAACTGGACACCAAGCGGGGCAAGGATCTGCCCGAATCCTCCAGGGGCAGCCGGTACTGCGTGTACCACGACCTCCACACCCACAACACCAATGAATGCCAATAGCTCGCGCCGTGCGAGAAGGAAGGATCGTCCGTCGTCCCGACTGCGCTGACCGGGGCTATGGCCGAGGAGGAGGAAGAAACGCAGGACGCTGGGAAGACCGAGGCCCGCGCCAAGGGTGGCGTGATCAACCTCGCGAGGACCGCTGGCGAGACCTGCCTTGCGAGGGGGATTGGCGGGATCAGCCTCGTGAGGATCGCCTGCAGGGCAACGCAGGCCTCCCTCCACTGTCGCCTCAGCCAAGGAGGAACGAGGACCGCCATCAAGACGAGAGGGCTGGGGGCTTCCAGGAGCCGCGCGCAATCGCCTGCATCCTGGGCGGAGCTCAAGCCCAGCCTCCCAACGCATCTTCAAGCAGTTTTCCCGCGAAGTGAATGCAGTCCTCCCCAGGCTCGAAGCAACACGCCCTCTTAGGTGGTCGGCGTGCACCATCACGTTCAGCTCAGCGGATCAGCTCAAGTGCGCGGCCACAGCCGGGATCCTCCCGATGCTCTGCTCCCCAGTCATCAGCAACGTACTGGTCACGAGGACCCTCATCGATGGTGGAGCAGGGCTCAACATCCTGTCTGTGGAAACATTCAACAATCTCCAAGTGCCCCATGACCAGCTTCAGCCGACGAAGCCTTTCTCCGGAGTCACCGACGGTTCCACGATCCTGATCGGGCAGGTCCGCCTCCCTGTCACCTTCGGAGCCCGCAGCAACTACCGCACCGAGCTCATCGACTTCAACGTCGCCCACATCCGCCTGCCGTACAACGCCATCCTTGGGTACCCAGCGCTGGCCAAGTTCATGGCCGTAACTCATCATGGCTACAACGTCCTCAAGATGCCAGGAAGTGGCGGAGTCATCACGGTGCCGTGTGAAGAGAAGGATGCAGTGTGTTCCCTGGAGCGAGCCTTTCAGGCCGCGTCACTAGAAGACCCAGATCGCGGAAGCAGGAGGCTTCCCGAGACCACTCCCAAGAAGAAGAAGGCGTCGTCTGGACCGGCCCCTCAGGAGGTGGGCCCCTCAGGGCCAACGACTGCCCAGGGGGGCTGTTGGGGAACGTAGTAATTTCAAAAAAATTCCTACGCACACGCAAGATCATGGTGATGCATAGCAACAAGAGGGGAGAGTGTTGTCTACGTACCCTCGTAGACCGAAGCGGAAGCGTTATATCAACGCGGTTGATGTAGTCGAACGTCTTCACGATCTGACCGATCCAAGTACCGAAAGCACGGCACCTCCGAGTTCTGCACACGTTCAGCTCGGTGACGTCCTCGCCGTCTCGATCCAGCAAGAGGGGCGAAGTAGTAGATGAGTTCCGGCAGCACGACGGTGTGGTGACGGTGTTGGTGAAGAACAATCTTCACAGGGCTTCGTCTAAGCACTACGAAAACTATGATGGAGGATGAACTAGAGGAGACGGGGTTGTCGGCACACGGCTTGGTGTTTCTTGATGTGTCTTTGGTGCTAGCCCTGCCCCTCTATTTATATGTTGAGCCCTGGGGTCGAAACTTGGAGTAAAAGCCTCCACAAAGTCGGTTTCACCCGAAAGGCAAGAGTCCTTCTCGGACTCCAGGGCCAGACGCCAGGGTTCCCGGCGTCTGGGCCCAGACGCCAGGGACCCTGGCGTCTGGCCTCTGGACTCCGCAAAACTTCCTTTTGCGCTTTCCAAAAACTTCGTGGGCTTTCCCCTTTGGCCCAGATAAAGTGTTCTCGTGCCCAAACATTTCGGGAAACATTCGGAACCCCTTCCGATGGATTCCAGAACCCTTCTGGAGATCAAACACTACTATCCACATATCAATCTTTACTTCCGGACCATTCCGGAGTTCCTCGTCATATCCGTGATCTCATCCGAAACTCCGAACAACATTCGGTCACCAACATACATAACTCATAGTACTATATCGTCAACGAACGTTAAGCGTGCGGACCCTATGGGTTCGAGAACTATGTAGACATGACCGAGACACCTCTCTTGTCAATAACCAATAGCGGGACCTGGATGCCCATATTGGCTCCTACATATTCTACGAAGGTCTTTATCGGTCAGACCGCATAACAACATACGTTGTTCCCTTTGTCATCGGTATGTTACTTGCCCGAGATTCGATCGTCGGTATCCAATACCTAGTTCAATCTCGTTACCGGTAAGTCTCTTTTACTCATTCCGTAATACATCATCTTGCAACTATCTCATTGGTTGCAATGCTTGCAAGGCTTATGTGATGTGCATTACCGAGAAGGCCCTGAGATACCTCTCCGTCATTTGGAGTGACAAATCCTAATCTCGAAATACACCAACCCAACAAATACTTTCGGAGACACCTGTAGAGCTCCTTTATAATCACCCAGTTACGTTGTGACGTTTGGTAGCACACAAAGTGTTCCTACGGTAAACGGGAGTTGCATAATCTCATAGTCAAAGGAACATGTATAAGTCATGGAGAAAGCAATAGCAACATACTAAACGATCGGGTGCTAAGCTAATGGAATGGGTCATGTCAATCAGATCATTCAACTAATGATCTGACCTTGTTAATCAAATGACAACTCCTTTGTCTATGGTTAGGAAACTTAACCATCTTTGATTAACAAGCTAGTCAAGTAGAGGCATACTAGTGACACTCTGTTTGTCTATGTACCCACACATGTATTATGTTTCCGGTTAATACAATTCTAGCATGAATAATAAACATTTATCATGATATACAAGGAAATAAATAATAACTTTATTATTGCCTCTAGGGCATATTTCCTTCAGTCTCCCACTTGCACTAGAGTCAATAATCTAGATTACACAGTAATGATTCTAACACCCATGGAGTCTTGGTGCTGATCATGTTTTGCTCGTGGAAGAGGCTTAGTCAATGGGTCTGCTACATTCAGATCCGTATGTATCTTGCAAATCTCTATATCTCCCACCTGGACCAAATCCCGGATGGAATTGAAGCGTCTCTTGATGTGCTTGGTTCTCTTGTGAAATCTGGATTCCTTTGCCAAAGCAATTGCACCAGTATTGTCACAAAAGATTTTCATTGGACCCGATGCACTAGGTATGACACCTAGATCGGATATGAACTCCTTCATCCAGACTCCTTCATTTGCTGCTTCCGAAGCAGCTATGTACTCCGCTTCACATGTAGATCCCGCCACGATGCTTTGTTTAGAACTGCACCAACTTACAGCTCCACCGTTTAATGTAAATACATATCCGGTTTGCGATTTAGAATCGTCCGGATCAGTGTCAAAGCTTGCATCAACGTAACCGTTTACGATGAGCTCTTTGTCACCTCCATATACGAGAAACATTTCCTTAGTCCTTTTCAGGTACTTCAGGATATTCTTGACCGCTGTCCAGTGATCCACTCCTGGATTACTTTGGTACCTCCCTGCTAAACTTATAGCAAGGCACACATCAGGTCTGGTACACAGCATTGCATACATGATAGAGCCTATGGCTGAAGCATAGGGAACATCTTTCATCTTCTCTCTATCTTCTGAAGTGGTCGGGCATTGAGTCTTACTCAACTTCACACATTGTAACACAGGCAAGAACCCTTTCTTTGCTTGATCCATTTTGAACTTCTTCAAAACTTTGTCAAGGTATGTGCTTTGTGAAAGTCCTATTAAGCGTCTTGATCTATCTCTACAGATCTTAATGCCCAATATGTAAGCAGCTTCACCGAGGTCTTTCGTCAAAAAACTCTTATTCAAGTATCCCTTTATGCTATCCAGAAATTCTATATCATTTCCAGTCAGTAATATGTCATCTACATATAATATCAGAAATGCTACAGAGCTCCCACTCACTTTCTTGTAAATACAGGCTTCTCCAAAAGTTTGTACAAACCCAAATGCTTTGATCACACTGTCAAAGCGTTTATTCCAACTCCGAGATGCTTGCACCAGTCTATAAATGGATCGCTGGAGCTTGCACACTTTGTTAGCTCCCTTTGGATCGATAAAACCTTCTGGTTGCATCATATACAACTCTTCTTCTAGAAATCCATTCAGGAATGCAGTCTTTACATCCATTTGCCAAATTTCATAATCATAAAATGCGGCAATTGCTAACATGATTCGGACAGACTTAAGCATCGCTACGGGTGAGAAGGTCTCATCGTAGTCAATCCCTTGAACTTGTCGAAAACCTTTCGCGACAAGTCGAGCTTTGTAGATAGTAACATTACCATCAGCGTCAGTCTTCTTCTTAAAGATCCACTTATTCTCTATTGCTTGACGACCCTCGGGCAAGTCAACCAAAGTCCACACTTTGTTGTCATAAATGGATCCCATCTCAGATTTCATGGCTTCTAGCCACTTTGCGGAATCTGGGCTCACCATCGCTTCTTCATAGTTCGTAGGTTCGTCATGATCTAGTAGCATGACTTCCAGAACGGGATTGCCGTACCACTCTGGTGCGGATCTTACTCTGGTTGATCTACGAGGTTCTGTAGTAACTTGATCTGAAGTCTCATGATCAATATCATCAGCTTCCTCACTAATTGGTGTAGGTGCTACAGAAACAGATTTCTGTGATGTACTACTTTCCAATAAGAGAGCAGGTACAGTTACCTCATTAAGTTCTACTTTCCTCCCACTCACTTCTTTCGAGAGAAACTCTTTTTCTAGAAAGACTCCGAATTTAGCAACAAAAGTCTTGCCTTCAGATCTGTGATAGAAGGTGTATCCAACGGTTTCTTTTGGATATCCTATGAAGACACATTTTTCCGATTTGGGTTCGAGCTTATCAGGTTGAAGCTTTTTCACATAAGCATCGCAGCCCCAAACTTTAAGAAACGACAACTTTGGTTTCTTGCTAAACCATAGTTCATAAGGCGTCGTCTCAACGGATTTTGACGGTGTCCTATTTAACGTGAATGCGGCCGTCTCTAAAGCATAACCCCAAAACGATAGCGGTAAATCTGTAAGAAACATCATAGATCGCACCATATCTAGTAAAGTACGATTACGACGTTCGGACACACCATTGCATTGTGGTGTTCCGGGTGGCGTGAGTTGCGAGACTATTCCGCATTGTTTCAAATGTAGACCAAACTCATAACTCAAATATTCTCCTCCACGATCAGATCGTAGAAACTTTATTTTCTTGTTACGATCATTTTCAACTTCACTCTGAAATTCTTTGAACTTTTCAAATGTTTCAGACTTGTGTTTCATTAAGTAGACATAACCATATCTGCTTAAATCATCTGTGAAGGTGAGAAAATAACGATATCCGCCACGAGCCTCAACGTCCATTGGACCACATACATCTGAATGTATGATCTCCAATAAATCTGTTGCTCTCTCCATAGTACCGGAGAACGGTGTTTTGGTCATCTTGCCCATGAGGCACGATTCGCAAGTGCCAAGTGATTCATAATCAAGTGGCTCCAAAAGTCCATCAGCATGGAGTTTCTTCATGTGCTTTATACCGATATGACCTAAACGGCAGTGCCACAAATAATTTGCACTATCATTATCAACTCTGCATCTTTTGGCTTCAACACTATGAATATGTGTATCACTACTATCGAGATCCATCAAAAATAGACCACTCTTCAAGGGTGCATGACCATAAAAGATATTACTCGTATAAATAGAACAACCATTATTCTCTGATTTAAATGAATAACCGTCTCGCATCAAACAAGATCCAGATATAATGTTCATGCTTAACGCTGGTACCAAATAACAATTATTCAGGTCTAATACTAATCCCGAAGGTAGATGTAGAGGTAGCGTGCCGACTGCAATCACATCGACTTTGGAACCGTTTGCCACGCGCATCGTCACCTCGTCCTTAACCAATCTTCGCTTAATCCATAGTCCCCGTTTCGAGTTGCAAATATTAGCAACAGAACCAGTATCAAATACCCAGGTGCTACTGCGAGCATTAGTAAGGTACACATCAATAACATGTATATCACATATACCTTTGTTCACCTTGCCATCCTTCTTATCCGCCAAATACTTGGGGCAGTTCCGCTTCCAGTGACCAGTCTACTTGCAGTAGAAGCACTCAGTTTCAGGCTTAGGTCCAGACTTGGGTTTCTTCTCTTGAGCAGCAACTTGTTTGCTGTTCTTCTTGAAGTTCTCCTTCTTCTTCCCTTTGCTCTTTTTCTTGAAACTAGTGGTCTTATTGACCATCAACACTTGATGCTCCTTCTTGATTTCTACCTCCGCAGCTTTTAGCATTGCGAAGAGCTCGAGCATAGTCTTATCTATCCCTTGCATATTATAGTTCATCACGAAGCCTTTGTAGCTTGGTGGCAGTGATTGGAGGATTCTGTCAATGACACAATCATCCGGAAGATTGACTCCCAGTTGATTCAAGTGATTATAATACCCAGACATTCTGAGTATATGCTCACTGACAGAACCATTCTCCTCCATCTTGCAGCTATAGAACTTATTTGAGACTTCATATCTCTCAATCCGGGCATTCTGTTGGAATATTAACTTCAACTCCTGAAACATCTCATATGCTCCATGATGTTCAAAACGTCGTTGAAGTCCCGGTTCTAAGCCGTAAAGCATGGCACACTGAACTATCGAGTAGTCATCAGCTTTGCTTTGCCAGACGTTCATAACATCTGGCGCAGCTCCAGCAGCAGGCCTGGCACCCAGCGGTGCTTCCAGGACGTAACTCTTCTGTGCAGCAATGAGGATAATCCTCAAGTTACGGACCCAGTCCGTGTAATTGCTACCATCATCTTTCAACTTTGCTTTCTCAAGGAACGCATTAAAATTCAACGGAACAACAGCACGAGCCATCTATCTACAATCAACATAAACAAGCAAGATACTATCAGGGACTAAGTTCATGATAAATTTAAGTTCAATTAATCATATTACTTAAGAACTCCCACTTAGATAGACATCTCTCTAATCCTCTAAGTGATCACGTGATCCAAATCAACTAAACCATGTCCGATCATCACGTGAGATGGAGTAGTTTCAATGGTGAACATCACCATGTTGATCATATCTACTATATGATTCACGCTCGACCTTTCGGTCTCCATGTTCCGAGGCCATATCTGTTATATGCTAGGCTCGTCAAGTTAAACCTGAGTATTCCGCGTGTGCAACTGTTTTGCACCCGTTGTATTTGAACGTAGAGCCTATCACACCCGATCATCACGTGGTGTCTCAGCACGAAGAACTTTCGCAATGGTGCATACTCAGGGAGAACACTATTACTATGATAATTTAGTGAGAGATCATCTTATAATGCTACCGTCAATCAAAGCAAGATAAGATGCATAAAAAGATAAACATCACATGCAATCAATATAAGTGATATGATATGGCCATCATCATCTTGTGCTTGTGATCTCCATCTCCGAAGCACCGTCATGATCACCATCGTCACCGGCGCGACACCTTGATCTCCATCGTAGCATCGTTGTCGTCTCGCCAATCTTATGCTACTACGACTATCGCTACCGCTTAGTGATAAAGTAAAGCATTACAGGGCGATTGCATTGCATACAATAAAGCGACAACCATACGGCTCCTGCCGGTTGCCGATAACTCGGTTACAAAACATGATCATCTCATACAATAAAATTTAGCATCATGTCTTGACCATATCACATCACAACATGCCCTGCAAAAACAAGTTAGACGTCCTCTACTTTGTTTGTTGCAAGTTTTACGTGGCTGCTACGGGCTTAAGCAAGAACCAATCTCACCTACGTATCAAAACCGCAACGATAGTTTGTCAAATAGACTCCGTTTTAACCTTCTCAAGGACCGGGCGTAGCCATAGCCGGTTCAACTAAAGTTGGAGAAACTGACACCCGCCAGCCACCTGTGTGCAAAGCACGGCGGTAGAACCAGTCTTGCGTAAGCGTACGCGTAATGTCGGTCCGGGCCGCTTCATCCAACAATACCGCCGAACCAAAGAATGACATGCTGGTAGGCAGTATGACTTATATCGTCCACAACTCACTTGTGTTCTACTCGTGCATAACATCAAACCATAAAAACCTAGGCTCGGATGCCACTATTGGGGAACGTAGTAATTTCAAAAAAAATCCTACGCACACGCAAGATCATGGTGATGCATAGCAACGAGAGGGGAGAGTGTTGTCTACGTACCCTCGTAGACCGAAGCGGAAGCGTTATATCAACGCGGTTGATGTAGTCGAACATCTTCACGATCCGACCGATCCAAGTACCGAAAGCACGGCACCTCCGAGTTCTGCACACGTTCGGCTCGGTGACGTCCTCGCGTTCTCGATCCAGCAAGAGGGGCGAAGTAGTAGATGAGTTCCGGCAGCACGACGGTGTGGTGACGGTGTTGGTGAAGAACAATCTTCACAGGGCTTCGCCTAAGCACTACGAAAACTATGATGGAGGATGAACTAGAGGAGACGGGGTTGCCGGCACACGGCTTGGTGTTTCTTGATGTGTCTTTGGTGCTAGCCCTGCCCCTCTATTTATATGTTGAGCCCTGGGGTCGAAACTTGGAGTAAAAGCCTCCACAAAGTCGGTTTCACCCGAAAGGCAAGAGTCCTTCTCGGACTCCAGGGCCAGACACCAGGGTTCCCGGCGTCTGGGCCCAAACGCCAGGGACCCTGGCGTCTGGCCTCTGGACTCCGCAAAACTTCCTTTTGCGCTTTCCAAAAACTTCGTGGGCTTTCCCCTTTGGCCCAGATAAAGTGTTCTCGTGCCCAAACATTTCGGGAAACATTCGGAACCCCTTCCGATGGATTCCAGAACCCTTCTGGAGATCAAACACTACTATCCACATATCAATCTTTACTTCCGAACCATTCCGGAGTTCCTCGTCATATCCGTGATCTCATCCGAAACTCCGAACAACATTCACCAACATACATAACTCATAGTACTATATCGTCAACGAACGTTAAGCGTGCGGACCCTACGGGTTCGAGAACTATGTAGACATGACCGAGACACCTCTCTTGTCAATAACCAATAGCGGGACCTGGATGCCCATATTGGCTCCTACATATTCTACGAAGATCTTTATCGGTTAGACCGCATAACAACATACGTTGTTCCCTTTGCCACCGGTATCTTACTTGCCCGAGATTCGATCGTCGGTATCCAATACCTAGTTCAATCTCGTTACCGGCAAGTCTCTTTACTCGTTCCGTAATACATCATCTTGCAACTATCTCATTGGTTGCAATGCTTGCAAGGCTTATGTGATGTGCATTACCGAGAAGGCCCTGAGATACCTCTCCGACATTCGGAGTGACAAATCCTAATCTCGAAATACGCCAACCCAACAAATACTTTCGGAGACACCTGTAGAGCTCCTTTATAATCACCCAGTTACGTTGTGACGTTTGGTAGAACACAAAGTGTTCCTACGGTAAACGGGAGTTGCATAATCTCATAGTCAAAGGAACATGTATAAGTCATGGAGAAAGCAATAGCAACATACTAAACGATCGGGTGCTAAGCTAATGGAATGGGTCATGTCAATCAGATCATTCAACTAATGATGTGACCTTGTTAATCAAATGACAACTCCTTTTTCTATGGTTAGGAAACTTAACCATCTTTGATTAACAAGCTAGTCAAGTAGAGGCATACTAGTGACACTCTGTTTGTCTATGTATCCACACATGTATTATGTTTCCGGTTAATACAATTCTAGCATGAATAATAAACATTTATCATGATATATAAGGAAATAAATAATAACTTTATTATTGCCTCTAGGGCATATTTCCTTCAGGGACCCTCCTTCCATCGCATAGGAAAGCATGCCCGGCGCCCTCCTCAGGCAGGGCTCGGGGGCTCTCACCTGGAGGGCCACCGACCTGTCCAAGGTCACGAGGGAGGCGCTTGGGCACCACGTAGAGGCGTGCTTCGGAGCACGTTTCCCTCGAGAGGGAGCGAGGCAAGGAAGGTCAGACCAGCAGGAGTTCGTTAACTAGGCCGTTCAAGAACTACAGGAGTCAAGAATCATGAGAGGTTGCCGCCGCCTACCGGCTGTGGCTCCCCATCCAGGCGAGGATGGTGGGTTGCGCGTCTGCATCGACGTACCAGGGCTCAATCAGGTCGCCACGATGGAGCGCCTCTGGCCCTCGCAAGTGGGGCATTGTGGAGGTCCACCCCACAGCTATGTTTGCATGCCTTACGGCTTGCCAAGCGTGGCTGCTGCGTACCAGCGCCTCATGAGGGGCATCATGGAGACTCGGGAAGACAGTCGTTCTGCAGTCCTGGCGGAGATGGAGATGATTCACGAGGAGCCACCAGCGCCTCCGGAGCCTCCTGAGGCCCCTGGGCCAGGGGGCTCGTGAGGATCGGCTTCCGCAGCCCACCGAGTCTGCTGCACCAACACCACTTCATCTTCGACATCTTTAGGTGACATCTTTCAAGCTTCATTTCCGGCTGGGAATGCCCTCCCAGGGCTGCTTCATTCCCAGGCCGCGTGGGTCCGTCCTTGCGGCATGTATCCCTTTTTATTTTTTCGGTCATTAGCTTGCTTTGTTGGGGGCGCTCCTCGGGCTGCATCATCCCCAGGCCGCTCGGGCCAGGCCCAGTGGCGTGTATCTTCCTTGCATTTATTTCCAACTATGCATTCGCCTATCATGCTTGATTACTTGATGCCTGTCCACGGCACCTCTTCTTTTCCATGTCGACCACTTGCACGTTAAAGGGGGGTACCTGAGCATCGCGACTCAGGGCCCTTACTGGCTCTCCAGCCCTCACCCTCTGGCCTTGTCCACGGCATCGCGACCTGGCATACCAGCAACGGCTGAGACAAGCTCGACGGCCGGGACCCGAGGACGTAGAGTGCCGGCATCTAACCAAATTTGCAGGAACACATCACAAGATACGGCCCAGTGCCAGGCGCAACCCGCCTACAGGTAGGGCCCCATGAGTCCCAAGCTGGCTCACGAGTGCCCAGATACACCTCTCCAAGCCCTCAGCGCCTCGCCGCCCTCCGGAAACAACTAACGGCTGACTGATAATTACCATGGCAACCCCTTTCTTCTATCTATGATGAGTCTGCAGGATCCCCCGAGGGAATTGCGCAAGCCGAGGCCCTCGCGGAGCTCTCTTCACCCTCGTCCACGCGAACCGCTTGCACGTTAAAGGGGGGGCGCCTGAGCATCGCGACTCAGGGCTCCTACGGGCACTCCAGCCCTCACCCTCTAGCCTTGTCCACGACATCGCGATCTGGCATACCAGCGACGGCTGAGACCAGCTCGAGGGCCGGGACCCGAGGACGTGGAGCATAAAGGGGAGCAAGGGCGAGGGAGAAGGGGCACGCGAGGACCTCGCCAGGCAACTCCACTCCTGCTGCCGCGCGGACCCGGCGATACACCAGGAGTAACCCCTGATTAACAAGATAAGTCACCGCCCGAAAACACCAGCTACCGTGGCATTTACCCCGCACTTAACGCAATTCCGTACTAGCAACGTCGCTCTCCTTTCTCACCGAGCGACGGCTGCTTGGGCGCCAAAGGGGACCTCCTGAGCATCGCGACTCAGGGGCTCTTACCGGACCCCGGGTCGCTCACCTCTTGGCCTTGACCACGGCATCGCGACCTTGCATACCAGTGACGGCTGACGCCGCCTTGGGACTAGGACCTGTCGACGCAGAGCACCAAGCCCTCGTGAGGTTCGAAAGGGAGAACTAAGCTATGACGGAATTGACGACTCGCACAGTTCCATATAGCAAAAGTCACATATTAACAAAAAGGATCACAGACACCTTACAAGCCCCCATTGGGTGCAGTATAACTCCTTGCAGGAAACAGATCCTAAGGGATGCTATCTACACGCGCCCCTGCAAAAGACGCCATCATCAACAGTGGGCCGTCAAGCACCGGCGCCAACCCCATCCAGATCAGAGTCAGCAACGGCCGAGTGAGCCCGCTCGGCTCCGGGAGCGGCGCTGGCTCGCGGGCTCGTAGCTGTCGTCGCTCGTCTCCGGAGTCGCGAAGACCTCGCTGGGATCGCTGGATCCTCCTGCGCTCCCGTCGCTTGTGGAGCTGTCTAGGGAGCTGTCGGCGGGCCTAGCCCTCACCATGGCTGGGTCCTGGCCACCTCTCCTAGGGCAGCACTCCAGCCGGCGCCCGTTCGCGTTGAAGACCTTGAAGAACATCACCGAAGCACCATCGTACTCCAGGTGGATCATGAGGGCGCCCCTTGCTCTGCAAGCCCGGGCGATCTCGCCCCAGCCGCGAGTCATGAAGACCTCGCCCGAGGCAAGGACCGCGACCTCTGCCTCGGTCGCGGGGGTGCTGCAGTCGGCGTGCTGCAGCCATAACTCCAGGGGTCTTCCCTGTGGGAAGACGGAGGCGAAGAAGGGAGGAAAGCGAATCCAAGTTCGCGGAGGTATGGCGGCGTGGAGCACGAGCTCATGGGAGGAGCCCCCGGCGTGGACTCCAGGAGGAGCGACCCACACCTTTGTGACCCGTCGGCGCCGGCGAGGGCGTCGGCCGCAGGGATCGGCATCGCCCCCTCCAAGGCCCTCGACGTGGGCATACAAGGGAAGCGGGAACCCCGGCGGAGGCCGCTCATACCAAGGCCTCGACACCACCTGACGGTCTTCCTCGTCTTGGCCGTGAAGGGCAGGTCGCTTCTTCGGTGGGAGCGGGTCTAGTCCCTCTCGAGGAGCCTTTCCCTTCTCCGCTGCAGAGAATCGGCGGATCAGAGGCATCACGGCAAGGCGGAGCAAGAATCTGGGCGACGGAGAAAAGCAAGGAGGGATGGACTGGAAGGGCACGCGTGGTGCCGTACTTATAGCCGGAGAAGGCCAACCGTCGGCCTCTACGATCACAGGTAATCATGACACGATTTGCATGCAGGGACTTGTCCAATCCGCGCGATCATCGAGGCGTCATGGGGAAGCGGAGACGCTCACGTCCAATCAACCGCCACACGACGCCCAAGGCCACAGGCTGTTAGGGCCCGCGGCGCTTCGCCCTTGCCCTTTCGCCTTTCAGCACGGCCAAGTCCGGGCGCGCCTTGGGCCCGGGGGCTACTGTCGGCGTTCTAGGAACGGGGGTCCCCAAACTTGCCTGCCTGCGGCCTGCGGCATGGCTAGAGAGGGGGCCCAGCGTGGCCCATCTTCATCAACACAAGACCCAAGACCCTCGCGAGGGGCCAAGCCTCGCGGGGCGGACGACACGGCGCTTCCTCAGGCACGGCCTCATCAGGATGGCTCACAAGAAGGTGGAGAGATCAAGGCGGGGTACCTCGCGAGGTGCCCATGACGCAAGCCATGATGACCAAGGGCGCCAGGCGGGCGCCAACCTGCGTAGTGTCCTCCCTTTCCTCTTTGGTGCAAAGGGGGCAAGCGCAGGCGAGGGGATCAAGCAAAGGCATCCATTTCGGTGCAACAAGACCAAGACCAGTTCAACGGTGGGAATGAGCTCATCGTGGAGCCCAGAACAGCGTCACCAGAGGGCATTTGGCAGGCGAAGACCAACTTTAGTCAGGATAAGTGTACTGGATGTTCCCCTTCGAATTGGCCAATTGTTGGCGCCCTTCCCGCTCAATATTTGAGAAGAGGCCCAGGGCCTTTGCCTATAAATAGGACTAGCCACCCCCAGGGTAGACGCATCTGAAAACGAGCAGCTAGCTATCTAGAGAGAGAGAGAGAGAGAGAGAAGGGCGGCTGAACTCCTCCTAGCAGTTCATCGCCCTAGCTAGAACAGGCCCTTGCGAGGCCGTTCTTCCTTGTATTGTTCATCATCACCAGCCCAAGAGGCAATCCACCCACCACACTGGAGTAGGATATTACACCACAACGGTGGCCCGAACTAGTATAAACCCTGTGTCTTTTGTGTTGTTCTTTCAGTAGCTTAGATCTTTGCGAGACGGAGAGGTAGAGGGCACAATCTCCGCGCGCACCCCAGAGTTCGAACATTTAGGGTCTGCCGGAACCCGAAATCCGACAATCACATCATTAGAGAATGATGTGATGGACAAGACTCATCCGTTAGCTTAGCATAATGATCATTTAGTTTTATTGCTATTGCTTTCTTCATCACTTATACAGGTTCCTCAGATTATGAGATTATGCAACTCCCGAATACCAGAGGAACACCTTGTGTGCTATCAAACGTCACAACGTAACAGGGTGATTATAAAGATGCTCTACAGGTGTCTCCAAAGGTGTTTTTTGAGTTGGCATAGATGGAGATTAGGATTTGTCACTCCGTGTATCGGAGAGGTATCTCTGGGCCGTCTCAGTAATGCGCATCACTATAAGCCTTGCAAGCATTGTGACTAATGAGTTAGTTGCGGGATGATGCATTACGGAACGAGAAAAGAGACTTGCCGGTAACGAGATTGAACTAGGTATGAGGATACCGACGATTGAATCTCGGGCAAGTGACATACGATGACAAAGGGAACAACATATGTTGTTATGCGGTTTGACCGATAAAGATCTTCGTAGAATATGTAGGAGCCAATATGAGCATCCAGGTTCCGCTATTGGTTATTGACCGGAGATGTGTCTCAGTCATGTCTACATAGTTCTAGAACCCGTAGGGTCTGCACGGGTAATGATTTGTATTATGACTTATGTGATTTGATGTACCAAAGGTTATTCAGAGTACCGAATGAGATCATGGACATGACGAGGAGTCTCGAAATGGTCGAGACGTAAAGATCAATATATTGGAAGGCTATATTTGGACATCAGAAATGTTCTGAGTGATTCGTGTATTTTCCAAAGTACCGGAGAGTTACGGGAATTCGCGAGGAGAAATAATGGGCCTTATTGGGCTTTAGTGGAGAGAGGAGAGAAGGGACAAGAGGTGGCGTGCGCCTCCCCCTGCCCAAACCGAATTGGACAAGGGGTGGGGGTGCAGCCCCCTTTCCTTCTCCCTCTTCCTCTCTTTCCTTCTCTCCTACTCCGAATAGGAAAGAGGAGGGGAATCCTACTTGGATTGGGGAGTCCTAGTAGGATTCCCCACACCTGGCGCGCCTCCCTTGGGCCGGACACCTCTTCCCTCCCCTCCTTTATATACGTGGACAGGGGGCACCCCAAAGACACTCAAGATTTGTCTTAGCCGTGTGCGGTGCCCCCTCTACAGTTACACACCTCGGTCATATCGTCGTAGTACTTAGGCGAAGCCCTGCGCTGGTAACTTCCTCATCACCATCGCCATGCCGTCGTGCTGACGGAACTCTCCCTCGGCCTCAACTGGATCAAGAGTTCGAGGGACGTCATCGAGCTGAACGTGTGATGAGCACGGAGGTGCCGTACGTTCGGTGCTAGGATCGGTCGGATCATGAAGACGTACGACTACATCAACCGTGTTGATATAACGCTCCCGCTTTTGGTCTACGAGGGTATGTGGACACACTCTCCCCGCTCGTTGCTATGCATCACCTATATAGATCTTGCGTGATCGTAGGATTTTTTTTGAAATTACTGCGTTCCCCAACATCCTCCTTGGCCTTCGACAAGCCGGCGCGCACGTAGTGGTTGCCCTGCGGGATCTTCCTTAGCGCAGCAATTGCGAGGCCGACGATGAGGTCGGCGACGCCGTCGGTGAGGACATCGGGGGTGTTGGCCACCGTTGGATGAGTGGAGGGACGGGGATAGGAAGGGGCGGCGTTGGGAGACGAAGGAGCCGGTTGTGCCCGAATATGATCGCCGTCGGATGAGTGGAGGGGACGGGATGAGAGGGGGCGGCGGTGGGAGATGAGGTCGTCGACTGTGGGGCCGAGAACGGGGGGAATGGATTGGTGAATCCGCCGAGATCTAGGAATTGTGCCGGACTGGAGAGAGCGAGTGTGAGGGATACTGATGCTGTTTTTTTGGGGGGTGGGGGGTGGTTAGCTTGGGTGCTTGTTGGACCGTGCTGGATAGCCGATTTGGGCCTTGGATTGCATCAATGACGTTTGGTCTCTGGTCTCAGAAGGAAAAAAAATTAAAGTATGTATTTTTTATACTTATTAGATATGTTTAGAGTATCACAAAAAAAATCAAAATCTCGAGAGAAGAAACCGAATATACTTGATTTATGTTGGACCGCTTCCATGTTTTTATATTTTGTTGCAAATTTCCTTAACCTATATGAATGAATTAAAATTCTCAAAAAAATATAATTTTTTAAAATTGATTTAAGAAATTTCAGATGAAATATTATTTATATATCAACATTATAGTTGGTAGTTTGCTCCGAAAGAAATGCAACATCTTTTTTTAATAGGTTTGTCAGATGACATATTATCTATATACGACATATTATTTCTTAAGCGCATCAAGTAGATCTCAATAATTTGTAATAGATTTTTGGTTGGATCATCAGTTTATATGTATACATTGTCAATTTGCTATCTTGTGATCAGTTTTACATTACAAATGAAGTGGAGTTCAATTATTATGCAATTGTGACCGTGTTATATTATCTGTAACTGTGAAATTTAGCATCCAATATCTTTATATGACTTCCGTCTTCAGCAAACTATTTCAGAAGCCCGTGACAACGCGCAGGCATTCTACTAGTAGTCATTGTGCAAGAGAAGGTTTTGAAGTAATTCAGGTCACATCCGTCCCTGATTGTTGGAACTATTTGAAAATTTTAGAATAAATCAAGAATCCTAGGTAAGCAAATATGGAAGCCATTAACAAGCTATGTTTTTTGAGAAACCCTTTAAGTCAGCCGGCTGATTAAGGGCACGCATCAGCCACCTTAATGTCCAACCAGGCAATCACGTGTCCATGAGGGACCACGCTGGTATTTCCTTGAGAGCACGCTATAATTATTTCCCTTGGATGAAGGTATTATGGCTGGTCAAAAGATCACTGTATAGTCCTGTGATGGAATACTTATTAATTGTCTATGTAATTTGGAAGCCAATAAATGCAATAGTCTTGTTAAGGATATTAAATAATTTCACCAGCAAAAAAGGATATTAATTAATTTCTTGTGTAATTTTTGGGAGACAGCCGTAAATGCCATAATTACAGAATGCAAAATAATTTTTGTATGTAATTTTTGGGAGACAGCAGTAAATGCCATAATCTTGTTATGAAAAACTAATTAATAACTTTGTATGTATTTTTTGGGAACCAATAAATGCCATAATGTTGTCATGGAAAACTAATAAATTTCGTATGGTAATGTTTAGGAGCCAATAGCTCATATAATACTGTCACAGGATACTAGTAATTAATTTTATATGGTATATTTTCGAGCGAATAAATTGACATCCAGAGGATATTCCATGATGTGCCGATTACTGGAGTATCTTAGTTAATTACCACGAACCATACAAAGGAAACACTAATGCGGGAAGTAATAATAATAATAAAACGGCAAAATATGGTACTCCAAGGCGACTCTATATCTATATAAACAGCAGCAGAAGGATCCAACTAAACACCACAAGCACGACCAAAAATACAATAGTAGAAGGAAGCAAGGAAATAGTAAAAAACTTCGTTATGGCTCTAATAAACTTAAGGTTTGTCTGCTTGATGGCTCTTCTCCTGATTTCGACCACTTGCTTGACGAGTCAAGTATCAGGAAGAAACAACATACTAGGTACACTTCTTTCCAGGAGTGCTTATCAACTTTATCATATAGAAATTTGTGGTTTCCGGGAGCCAGATTTTATCCTTGCTTGATTCTCCTGTTTCCAATGATATTCGTTGGAAATAATATTCCTACCAATTTTACATTTAAAGGTCAATTTGTGGGTCACTTATGAATTACAGACATGTCTGAATCTATTGCATGGCCTGCTGCACCCACGGATATAGAGAAGTCTGAATCTATTGCATGTCTTTGTTCGATGGTCCATGACTCAAGTATACAATCTAAATTTTAACATTGGCATGGTTGTTTTGCCCGTGTTTTATGATTAGCACCCCTTTACTGCCGCAGAACATATCTTAATACAGTACATGTTTTTGATACTAGTCTTGAACTGCCAGTACTAGCCATGGTGGTTGTTGACTCCATCCTGGTATATTGATTACATCACAACTTCGACGATGACAATGGGATATAACATACCACTAGTTTGTTGCCCCCGTTCTTGTATTCGCGCGCCTCTTCTATATTGATATTTGCGTAATACGAGTACATTTTTTCCAGATTATCTGAGTTTAATTACGAACTGCTATCAGTTCTGATTCACATATTTTTTCTTTGTACCTTTATAGGTCAGGAAAGCGACATATGCGGCAAACGCGAACCCTACCAGTACGATTGTACGCAACAAGGTTGTGTTACTGCCTGCAAAAAAGCGGGCTGCCCAGGTGGGATTTGCCATAAAGATGGTAGTTGCAACTGCCTTAGATGAGGCTGCCAAGTCCTCTCTAATTTGTACTCAGAATAAGCTTAGGAAAATAAGAGCATTATCAGTTGTCTTCAATTCCTGGAATAAGTGAAATATATGCTGATTCTTTATTTTCACGTGCTCTTACTTGAACTCCTATCATGCATGCTGTTTATTAATGGAAAATGTTGGTCTTCTGGCATCTCCTTTAAAAAGTCTACCACTTGAGTTCAGTACTTGATTTCAGCCAAAACGGCTTGCTCCCATTGGTTCTGTTATTACAAAAACTAACACGTGTCAATGCTCAATAATAAATTGCCTGCAACTTTGCAACTAAAAAATGGAGAATCAGTGCCAAATCATATAAACTATCGCATAAACTTGATTTAAGCACTAAAATAATTGCTTTATCAAATAATTTTATCAGATACAAATAGCCGGGACAACTAACTATCATGGCTGATCCAAAGACAAAAATACCAGTGCACAAGAATTTGCCACCGAAAATTCTGGAGTAGTTGCCATGTTTTTTTGCCATGACTTTTTCATATACCATGGCATTTTGTTTAGCAAAAGTTATCATGCTAGCTTTTGTTCTACTACATATGTTTGTCTAATTTTGCCACTTATGAGAGATGTAAATTCACTCGTTTAGATGTGCAATAACTAGAGCACATCTAGATGTGCCCTAGACACACCCATGTAAATTTGCCTTGAGAAATGTTTGTATAATTATTGTACCGCTCTTGACGCTTTCGGTTTTTGTTCTGTTCATCTTCTGCAAATTTGGCATGCCATGATGCAGAAGTTGTGCAATATATTTTTGTGATTGTATTCTCACTATTTGTAGAGGAGTAGCATTTTCAGTTTTAGAGTAGATTGAGCAGATATCCATGAAGGATTACATCCATATGCATTGGCTAGACAAGCACGCAAAACACCATGGTAGTTGTACCCAAGCTTTTAAATCTAGGCCGATACGACCGATATATAGGCTGATATATCACTTTTGGGGCCCTACCGATATGAACATAATGTATCAGTTGGTAAATATCATTTTCCAACATATCATCCGATATAGACCGAAATATCGACCGATATGGCCGATATCTAGTCCGATATGTCCATCGATATAGAACGATACGTAGATGATTACTATTCTTTATTAGAAAGTAGTGAAATAACATTACACATTTACAACTTCATTATATATTATCAAAGTCATGCACAATTTTTCATGCAAATGCATATATATCGTATTATTTTTAATCATAGAGTAAGGATTTTGTGAAGCTTTCCTTAATATTTTCTTAATCAATAAGTTAATAAACTCGGAATCTAAAAGTGTTATGTTAAATCATTGACATCATTCATTTTATTTTACTAAAAACAAATGTTTCAAACAAGAATAATGAAAAAAAACTCGACATATTTTCTCCGATATATCCACATATCATCCGATATATCACCCGATATCCGACATCCGATATGTCGAAGCCAAACCGATACGAACCGGATATCCGATATTTTGAAGCTTGGTTGTACCATGGCAACTTTTTTAATGAGATGGCTATTTTTTCTATGGATGTGGTTGGCAATTTTTGAAGGGGTGAGTTGGGGAAGTTTTAGTGTGGGAAACACGACAAATTTTCCAGTAACATGATCATGACAAACATAGTTATGGTATTACTCCCTTCGTCCCATAATATAAGAGCGTTTTTGACACTACACGAGTGTAAAAATCGCTCTTATATTATGGGACGGCGGGAGTAATACTTAGTATAGGGCACTGTATCTTTGTTGAACTTTAGCAAAGCAGTAAACCTATGACTGTTCACTGCAGGGTGTATATTGGTTTCTGCCATGTTTCCTTTTCATACTTTTTGCCATGATTGTTCATACTATTGCCATGTGTTATTCATGGGCACTAAATGACTAAACTTGCCATGTTGTTTGAATATTGCAATATTTTATTTCTGCTTAGTTGCCACATTTTTTGGTCGCCATGGCAAAACTACCTTTTAGTTGCCATGGCAAATTCACCTATATTGACATGACAAATTTACTTATAATGCGTTGGAAAATTTACCTATATTGACACGGCAAATTTACCTATAATGCCCTGGCAAATTCTTCACTTTATTTTTGCCATGAAATTTGTACTTTTAAATTTGCCATACCAATTTTTTTTACTTTTTTTGCCATGCCAAAATTACCTATATTGGGATGGCAATTTTTAACCTTTTTACATACATGTCAATATAATAGCAAATACATGTGATGGCAATTTATTTTAAAAACCCATGGCATTTTTAACTCCAAGTCCATGGCAAATTAACCTTGCATCCACCTGATGGCATTTTCTTCCATTTTCACATGGCAATTTTATTTTCAAAAACCCATGGCAAATTAACCTTTGCAAGCATGGGAAAATTAACTTTAAATCCCATGGCAATTTAACTCCACAACGAATGGCAATTTGCTTCATATTATTTTACGCATGGCAAACCTACCTACTGTACCGTGACAAATCTTATTTGTCATGGCACTTTTTTGTCCATAATTTCGTGTTATTTTTTACATACACATCGAATCTCTCATACAACACATGGAAATTAAAATTAAAATAGCATGTCAATTTTTAATATATATATCTGACATGGAAATTGTTTGCCATTCTATTTTTTCCCATGTTAATTTTTGACATTGCAATCATGGGACATTGCCATGTGAGCATTGATGTTACTAGATTATTTCTACCACAGTTTTGCTAGATTATTTCTAACACATGGAAATTAAAATTAAAATAGCATGTCAATTTTTAATATATATATCTGACATGGAAATTGTTTGCCATTCTATTTTTTTCCCATGTTAATTTTTGACATTGCAATCGTGGGACATTGCCATGTGAGCATTGATGTTACTAGATTATTTCTACCACGGTTTTGCTAGAAATAAAAGTGTTTGTAAAACGTTGCCATTGTAAAAAAAAACATTGTGGCAAGTCCTAAATAGTTTCGTAAACTCGAATGTCAATTTGGAAAAAAAATCATTATAAAAAAAATCGGCCAATACATTTAGGTTGCGAGTTTTACAATTTTTTTGCAAATTCAACTTCGGAGCCATGGCAAATTGCATTTTTGCTGGACAATGAAATTTTACATCCATGGAATTTTGTTTGAACCATGAAAATTTTCAGAAATATGTCAAATAGTTTCTTTTACATGGCAAATGTTTTTTAAAAGTCATGGCAAATATATTTAATCATCCAATCATGTCAAATTTTGTTTTCCATATATATAAATTATTTTTTGAATCATTTTTAACCATGGATTCGTTTTATTGTAAAATGGATGGCAAGTTTTGTATGATTTTTTACATCAGAGTACTCTTTATTACAAGGTGATCACCATATATAGTATCTCTTACAAGAGTATCTCTACAAGTGGATCTTCACACTTACGTTACTTCTAGCTAGTGTGGCTAAATCATGGGCAGCATAATTAGTCTCTCTAGGAGCATGCTCAAAAATAATATGCGAAAAATCACACGCAAGGTGATAAATATCGTCAAATACTGCCGCCGATACACCAAAAGAGCAACCTCCATTCTTCATTGTCTCTATCACCTCGATGTTGTTGGAGTTCACCTCTATGCAATACACCCAACTATAGTTGTCGAATTGAGACTAAACCGTAAGGCCAGTGCCTCGGCCATATATGCATCTTGATGAGTCCAATTGATGAGATAATTTTAGTATGTATGTTGTGCCTACATAGTAGCTTTGTGGAATTTTACTGCTTTCATGCACCTATTTTTGTTGATAATCCCTTAGGTGGTGCCCTTTGGACCCATTTAGCATAATATGGAACAAGCCCCCGAAAATGGTAGTGAATCACGTATTTAAAGTGATAATCACCTACCATAAAAGAATCACGCAAGAAGGCCAAAGAAGACATCATCGTTGCACTTCCAGGGCAAAAGACAGCGTTTCATATGACCATGCCCTCTTGTATGGCGGTTGTATGGAGTGTGATCGCCGCTGCCGGATCAACTATTTCCACCCCGTGAAATTGGATCGTGGATCTCACGCCCAGAGACAACAGAAACTCGTTTAGAAGGCAAAGCCCTAGCCTCCGGGGTTCATCCGGAAGAGGGATTGGCAGGGAGAAGAGGGGGCTCTTCCTCATCGCGCACAAGGGGGCTTCAACATCATCACCATCATCAACATGATCGCCACTGTCATCATCATCCACATCATTATCATTGTAACATCAAGAACCCTAGTGGATCACCTTGCGTGTTATTCGAATCATTTCTCCATGTATGCCTTTACCCTTGTCATGATGTTTGTTGTCTCCATGTGTGAGTTACCCCTAGTTCTCGGGGATATGGATGAACCTTGGTATCTGTATGATCTGAAACGTCATTTTGGATATGTGATCCCTGTTGAATGCTTAGTTTAATAACTTCGTGAATGTTGTGAACGGGCCCCACTCAACATTTGTGCCTTATGGCCACGAAGTATATCAGTGTCGTTGTAAAGGGCTACGATGTGCAGGTAATTCGAGGTGTAAGTAAAATCCTTTTGCTCCTAACCTTTGCAATTGATAAGGGAATTATGGAGAACCCTTAGAGAGCCCGCGTCCATGAGGTAAACCCTTAATTATCATGAGTTGTAACCCTATGGGGGTGTGACACCCCCGATTCAATCCTACACTAATCATACACGCAAATGTGTACGATCAAGATCAGGGACTCACGGGAAGATATCACAACACAACTCTAGACACAAATAAAATAATACAAGCTTCGTATTACAAGCCAGGGGCCTCGAGGGGTCGAATACGAGCTCGATACACAGTCGTCAGCGGAAGCAACAATATCTGAGTACAGACATAAGTAAAACAAGTTTTACCTTAATAATGCTAGCACAAACATTAACGATCGAAGAAGCAATGCCTCCTGCCTGGGACCTCCTAACTACTCCTGGTCGTCGGCGGGCTCCACACCCTTGGGATGGTAGTAGTAGTCGACTGGGGTGGCATTTGGCTCCTGGTATCCACCATCTGGTTGCAACAACCAGAAAGAAGAAAGAAGGGGGAAAGGGGGAGCAAAGCAACCGTGAGTACTCATCCAAAGTACTCGCAAGCATCAGATCTGAACTAAGTATGCATTGGTATCAAATGGAAGGGTTGTGTCTGTGGACTGAACTGCAGAAAGCCATAATAGAGGGGAAGGCCTAGTCTATCAAAGACTAGCATCTTCAAGCAGCTCCAAGCATCTTGCAGCATGTAGAAGAGTAAAGAATAGCAGTTTATAATTAACAAGCATGTTGTAGCATTAACGCCCAAAGATCCTTCCTCGACTCCCAGCGAGAAAGTAATCCTGGAGCCACATATCCATCACAGAATCTCAAGTATCCATTTCTAGTTATATAAGATCAGGATACAAGTTTGAACGTCCATTACTGTGGACGCGATATTCGAATATATATCTTCCCTGCAGGGTGTCAGGATCGGATTTTCGGGATATAATTTCCCAGAAAATGGCCCTTGTGCTCATCAGCCCCAGGATTACTGTTAGCTGATGAGGCACCAACTTGATACAGAAATTCAAGCAAAGTACATAATATGTAGTACAAGACCATTCTGGCCTATGAGTACAACAAATGGTTTCTAGTGGTTGATGGCGGAAGCGGTTTGCGGATCATCAGTGTCTATGGGACTCCATTTCCCACAGGAACAGCTGAAAAGGATAACTCCTATCTTCGCGAGGCTGCTATCACCATGGCGTAGGTTTCGGGGCTGTCATCACAACGCTCCTCTCCACGCAAGAAATCTGGCCAAGACAATAGCCAGGGATAAGCCAGTGAGTACTTTGAATGTACTCACAAACATTAAGAACACAGGTATAATATAGCCACTGATAATCATGCTTCAAAATATTCTATGATCACTTTGTCAGTTATGAAATAAGGTTCATGATGCACGCAAGTAGATCATTTAAATAAAACATGAGTAAACAATCAGGGTGTAGAAATGAAAAGCACCGATCGGGTGTCTGAAGCGACGCCTCGAAAAGGATAATAATATGAAGCATGCCTCAGTCGAGAGTCTGAGCGACACCACATAAAGGGCTTATATATAAAAGGAATAACAAGCATGCCACAGTCGGGCGTTTGTGCGACACCACGTAAAGGGCTTATAACTAAATGAAATAACGGACATGCCACAGTCGGGCGTCTGTGCGACACCACATAAAGGGCTTATAAGTAAATGAAATAACAACATGCCACAGTTGGGCGTCTGAGCGACACCACATAAAGGGCTTATAAGTAAATGAAATAACAAGCATGCTACAGTCGGGCGTCTGAGCGACACCACATAAAGGGCATATATAAGAATAATCACACTGAGTATCCAGGAGGTAGAACCGTCCCAGGGATACTCTATAATTTCAAATAATTCCATTGATTTGTCCACAATAATAATAACCATAATCATCATATGTCACAAGTCATGATCAATGTTCTGGTTGAGTAATTTCTCCTCCAAAGACTGACACTCGACACTTGACCCATCCCAGACTGTAGTCCTTAACCATGGACACGGCTATTCGAATAGGTTTAATATCTCTGCAGAGGGTGTACTCTTTACCCACGAGTAACGGATTTCTTTAGTCCATCGGAACTAATTCCGTCTACGGTCTTCTAGTCGAAAACACGCCTGACTCGCACACACCAGCTTAACTTTACTCGTGTCTGGAATCACCCATGACACCTGTTAAGCAAAACTCTAAGTGGGGAGGCTACAACCTCGTGTAGCATGGGATCAAATTTCTATCGCACGCTCTAAGGGGTGCCCCCCTCTCGGTCCCAACCGGAAACACCCATGCCCCCGGACCAGGTGGCATGCCTACCGGTTGCAACCGGTATCTTCCAACATGGCCTCTCTGTATGGTGTGTGCTAGGACAGGGGTTGACAACTTACTGAACCGTACCCTACCTACGGCAGGGACAAGTGGCAGCACGCAACAAGTATGGGGGTTACTGGAACAAGACTCGATCTATGGCCGACTCAGGGGGCTTAAGTATTTCCTGCATGATTAGCTCAAGAATAATATTTCACATCCATCAGACACAACCACCACTCATCATAGCTCCCCCTGCCCCACCGGTCATAACCGTCTCGACGAGGGACAAGCTCGTGTCTACCCAAGACAGAGACTTTCCCGGACCCTTCCTGGTAGGCATGAGAGGCATATGAGGGTGATTGCTATCACAAGCATATCCATTTCTGACAGCAAGAACTTTCATTACGCACTCAAAGCGTATGATCATATCGTCACAAAAAAATAACTAATGCTTCATGTCGAGGTGGTGTTATAACCGCATCAAACAACCCACAAAATATTATGCCAAGGTTCATAATGCTTGCCTTCAAGGTGTGGAGAGGTGAGGTGCTCTCCAAAACTTTTGAAAGTTTTCTTCTCTGTCCAACAAATACTATTTTAAATAAATTTGAATTAACACATACCTTCAAAACAGTACAAAAAAGTTGTTTGGAAAATTTTGAAATAAATATGAAAATAAACTACACAATATTTGAGAAACAACAGAAAAAGAATCAAGTCATTTGGATTTATATTTTAAAAGTTATAGCTAGTCAAAGTTTAGTCAATTTTGTTTTTAAAATAAAACAGAAAAAGAAAACGTTTCGGGCAGAATACGTCTTCGAAGCAGAGGAGACGTACTCGGGGGTTTGCGCTTCCACTTACGCCAGTGTGGACTCGATCGGGGTCGCTGACAGTGGGTCTAGGGGGCCCACTAGTCAGGTTTGACCGGTTGCCCTGCCTTCGTCCTCCTCTGGCCGAACAAAGGCGGGGGCTCCGGCGATCAACGCCGGCGAACGGCGGCTCCCCGCGGGCTCCAGAGGGTCGGGATGGATCCGCATGACCGGGGCGGTCCTCTCCGTGGTCGTTGGGTCGGCGGGGGTGGAGGGAATCGCCGGCGACGAGCCCCGCGGCGGAGGAAGCTTCGGGTGAAATTGGGGTTCTGGGCTGCGGTGGCTCTGGGTTGCGTTTGAGGGGTTGGGCAGCTCCGCGAGGTTTAGGGGAGTCGAGTGGTGGCGCTAGATGGATGGGAGGGGCTCGGGTTGCAACGCACGGCACCGGAATGAGGCGGAGGCCACACTGATCGCAGAGGGGGAAGAAAGCTTCCCGCCGTCGATTGCTGGCTGTGGTAACTCTAGAGAGGTGGCTTGAGGTCGCCTGAAGTTTCGGAGAGGCTCAGGCTCCTTATATAGGCGGTTGTGGTCGGCTGCGACGATGGCCGTGGATAAGAACACCGGCGACCATCATTCTGTAGGGGCAGGACGACGTGGCGGCGACGAGCGCTAGTGGACGGTCTTGCGGATGAGCTCGAGCTGTTCCATGAGCGAGCTGGCGCGCTGGGGTGGCTCGGGCGGTGCTGCCATGGCTGGGGCCTGCTGTGGCCGGCCGCTAGTTGCCACGACCAACCTGACGACGGCTCTGTGGAGCTCCAGGGGCGGCTCTACAGCGAGGGAGGGGTTGGGGCGTCGACTGGGAGAGGGGAAGGGCCAGGGTGAGCGCGGGGCGTCGGCAGCGGGACGCGGCGGCTCGGTGCGCGCGCGTGCAAAACGTGCGCTCTAGGCGCGCCCAGAGCATGCACGACAAGCGTTCGGCGAAATGCCAGAGCATGCTAGGCGGCGTGGGTGGAGCTGGGGATTAGCGGGTTTAGGCTAGGGTCCCCTAGGAGATTAGTGGACATGCCAGTATGTGCAGAGGGGCAAGATCACAGTGCAAAACAAAAATTATGCCAAAATTGGACATGCACACCAGGTGTTTGACAGAATGCCAATGGTATCTAGGCAATTCTTGGGGTGGCCCAAATCTCCAGATCAGAGTCTCTTTGGATGAATAAGAGAGTGGTGAGGTTAGTTTGTCAAAAGAAGAAACTTGTCAGTTCAAGTTTGTGAGAAAACTGATTTTGGACAGAAAGAGAAAGGCACCATTGCATGAACTTAAAATCCTTCAATGAGTCCACTCTCCCAGACTTAAGGGTTTAGCAGGATGGGCTATAAGTAGGAAAAGGAATCATAGCAAAAAGGGCAAGTTAAATGATGGTTGCTGTACAAATCACCATGCTGGACTAGAATGAAAAAGAGGTTGATTCACTCAAATTTTTCAAAGAGCATAAAAGGGTTTTTGCATAAAGTTGAATAATGTACTCATGTGAACATCCCATAATTTTGGTGGAGGATAGAAAGAAATATTTATATGGGTTCTAGTGCAAAATTACCCACTGGACCAGATTTGAAAAATTGGTGTAGAGCTCAAAATATTAAATGAATGGAATACATTTTTGCATAAAACTGATTTAAAAACTTCACATGAAATCTCCAAATTTTGGTGAAAATATTAAATAAATTTATCAAGTGGTTGTAGTTCAAAAAGGGGCTCCAAAACTAATGAAAAATCATTGTGAGGAATAAAGCTCAGAGAGAATTAATTATGCAATTAAATTCCACTGATAATAGAAATGTTTTTCTTGAAAGGGCAAACAAGTCCAATAACATATTTGGAAAGTTTTTTTATTTGAGGTAAAAACTCCATAATAATATGGAAAAGAATGGCTCGGAAATCCACAGAAAAGTCCGGAAAATAAAAGTTTAAATTTCCTGGCAAAAATTTAATTAATAAAACAAGGAAATTCTTTTGGGGTGTCACAACAGTACCCCCCTTAAGAAAAATCTCGTCCTCGAAGAGCTGTTTTTAAAAACAAGATACTCCCATTAGTTAAAACCGAGAGTTTACTCATAGCAAAAACCTAGGGTACAATCATAGGCTGCAACACACAAATAAACATAGCCATGACGTTTACAATGAAAATAGTAAAAGGGCAGGATCCCGAGAAAACGTCTCTGGTACTGGGGCACACTCTTCTTCTATTGGGGGAAAGCGAGTTGACCAGTCGATGGACGCGTCTCTCTTGGTTGGGCCTCAGTGGTCTGCCGATGGCGATCTGAGGATTTAAATCAGCGAGGCTCTGGAGATAACCCATTACTCGCTGGGTCAAATGCTCTTGCACGATGACATACTGGACAAGGTTGGCCAGTACTGGGTCTCTCTCAATTCGTCCACCAGGAAAGGATGCTACTTCTCCGGGTGCAGCACGGCTCGGAAAGTAATAATACCCTCATTAGCTGGCATAGGGTACCGCGAATCGAAGGCGAACAATCGCTTCATGTGCAGCCGCTTCTATGGCCATCTGCGGAGTTGGCATAGATTTCCCCATGAAGGAGACTTCTGTTGGGTCTTTATTTGAGTTCACGGGAGGGATGTGCACTACTGCCCAATATTTCGAGGTGGATGAGGTGATCCTCGACTTGAGCAGCTCGTACTAGGGTGGCTGGGTAGAACCCATGGTACTGCAGGTAAAGTCCCACAATATTTTAACAAAGCTACCCGGGGTCGCATCAGGGGTTCTCAGATAAATGCTAGGGCTTGGCATGGCCAAAAAAAGTTGGGAGGGTTGTGCACAAGGTGATGGGTACTTGGCAAGGTCACAAGGTAGCCATTTATATAGCCTCCAGGCTGGGTTATTTACCGCGGTGAGGGGCACTAGTCTGCTGGTTCTGCTTTCATGGGGTCGGGGTCAAAACCACAGATACACACATCTCACAAAAGTGACGTGTTACTGTGGGTGTCGTCGGGGCAGGTTTTTGGTAGCTACGCCCGGTATTAAAAGGCAACCGCACCTCAACATACGGCTACTATTTAGAAATAGGGATGCACAAGCAGATAGTATTCCAATATGGCGATACATGATCACACAATTACAGGGCGTGGGGTATACTGAGACTCGGTACTACTCGAGTGACTTAGTCTACCTCGTTTATATCTAAGCGGGCGTGCCTTGTGGATGCCGAGGCTTCTCCATTGGCTTCACCATCGGGGTTAGCTGGAGGGGGTTGAGGAACTGCAGGGTCGGGGTAGTGATGATGACCATCGCGGAGATTGTTGGCCACAAACCCGTTGGAGTGTGTCCCCAAAAGGCGACGAAGCACTTCTGGGGTCATCAAAGCACCTTGGTTGATGGCTGGGGCTGACCTCAAGGTCTCGATTGGTTGTCCGAAAAGCACGACTGGGTTGTCGGCGTCGGGCCCAACTTCTCTTCTTGCTGGGGGTCAGCGAACCAGTTCTCCACGAGCTGCGATTAGATCCAGAGTGATCTGGTCGAACAGTCCCTCTAGTGCACTTACATATCGAACCAGATGCAATAATGCAGGGTCCGTCTCGTGGTCTCCGTTGGTAACCTGGGGTGGTCTGCCATACCCGTCATGGCTGGGGTAGTAGTAGAAGGAGCGACAATTAACTCTGGGCGACAAGTGCCAGAGTTGAACTACCGCTTCTCGAGCACCTAGTTGGATGGCTTGTGGCTCAAAGGAAGTTGTCCTTCCGGTGAACCTGTAGGGGTGTTCTGGTGATAGACCCCTACCATAGACGTGCGTAGTGGCCCAGAACTGACGGCTTTCACCGCTCATGGGCCCTTGGTACACAACATATTCTGGGGGTTCCTCTAACGCGAAGGCACGGCGGGTGAGTTTTGCTAGCACGGTCACAAAACCTCCAAGGTTGGTTGTTGTGGTCTCATTGTGAACAATGGGGCCAGGCATTATAGCTCGCTTTGGGGTAGAGGCTGTGTTGGGCTGGGTTGGGCTAGCGTGCCCTTTTTATAGCAAAAGGGGACGGAGTCTTCCTTCATACGCTTGCGAAAAAGACTATTCAGGGGCCGGTCACTGACGCATGATCGACAGGCTAGGCTGATAGGTTGGGCACCGACTGCCAAAAGGTGTCGGGTCACTGTGTGGCTATCTTACACGAGAAGCTTGGCCGGGGTTTGGTTAAGGTCTGGTGGGTTGGTTTACCTAGGTTTTTCGACCTGACTAAGATAGGATTAGCCAATGGTCAGCCTTGCTCTGATACCTAGTTTGTCAGGACCGGATTTTTGGGATATAATTTCCTAGAAAATGGCCCTTGTGCTCATCAGCCCCAGGATTACTGTTAGCTGATGAGGCACCAACTTGATACAGAAATTCCAAGCAAAGTACATAATATGTAGTACAAGACCATTCTGGCCTATGAGTACAACAAAAGGTTTCTAGTGGTTGATGGCGGAAGCGGTTTGCGGATCATCAGTGTCTATGGGACTCCATTTCCCACATGAACAGCTGACCAAGATAACTCCTATCTTCGCGAGGCTGCTATCACCATGGCGTAGGCTCCGGGGCTGTCATCACAAGCTCCTCTCCATGCAAGAAATCTGGCCAAGACAATAGCCAGGGACAAGCCAGTGAGTACTTTGAATGTACTCGCAAACATTAAGAACACAGGTATAATATAGCCACTGATAATCATGCTTTAAAATATTCTATGATCACTTCGTCAGTTATGAAATAAGGTTCATGATGCACGCACGTAGATCATTTAAATAAAACATGAGTAAACAATCAGGGTGTAGAAATGAAAAGCACTGATCGGGTGTCTGAAGCGACGCCTCGAAAGGATAATAATATGAAGCATGCCTCAGTCGGGCGTCTGAGCGACACCACATAAAGGGCTTATATATAAAAGGAATAACAAGCATGCCACAGTCGGGTGTCTGTGCGACACCACATAAAGGGCTTATAAGTAAATGAAATAACGGACATGCCACAGTCGGGCGTGTGTGCGACACCGCATAAAGGGCTTATAAGTAAATGAAATAACAACATGCCACAGTCGGGCGTCTGAGCGACACGACATAAAGGGCTTATGAGTAAATGAAATAACAAGCATGCCACAGTCGGGCGTCCGAGCGACACCACATAAAGGGCTTATATAAGAATAATCACAGTGAGTATCCACGAGTTAGAACCATCCCAGGGATACTCTATAATTTCAAATAATACCATTGATTTGTCCACAATAATAATAATCATAATCATCATATGTCACAAGTCATGATCAATGTTCTGGTTTAGTAATTTCTCCTCCGAAGACCGACACTAAGACCGACACTTGACCCATCCCAGACTGTAGTCCTTTACCATGGACACGGCTATGCGAATAGGTTTAATATCTCTGCAGAGGGTGTACTCTTTACCCACGAGTAACGGATTTCTTTAGTCCATCAGAACTAATTCCGTCTACGGTCTTTTAGTCGAAAACACGCCTGACTCGCACACACCAGCTTAACTTTACTCGTGTCTGGAATCACCCATGACACCTGTTAAGCAAAACTCTAAGTGGGGAGGCTACAACCTCGCGTAGGATGGGATCAAATTTCTATCACGCGCTCTAAGGGGTGCCCCCCTCTCGGTCCCAACCGGAAACACCCATGCCCCCGGACCAGGTGGCATGCCTACCGGTTGCAACCGGTATCTTCCACCATGGCCTCTCTGTACGGTGTGTGCTAGGAGAGGGGTTGACAACTTACTGAACCGTACCCTACCTACGGCAGGGACAAGTGGCAGCACACAACAAGTATGGGGGTTACTGGAACAAGACTCGATCTATGGCCGACTCAGGAGGCTTAAGTATTTCCTGCATGATTAGCTCAAGAATAATATTTCACATCCATCAGACACAACCACCACTCATCATAGCTCCCCCTGCCCCACCGGTCATAACCGTCTCGACGAGGGACAAGCTCGTGTCTACCCAAGACAGAGACTTTCCCGGACCCTTCCCGGTAGGCATGATAGGCATATGAGGGTGATTGCTATCACAAGCATATCCATTTCCGACAGCAAGAACTTTCATTACGCACTCAAAGCGTATGATCATAGCGTCACAAAAAAATAACTAATGCTTCATGTCGAGGTGGTGTTATAACCGCATCAAACAACCCACAAAATATTATGCCAAGGTCCAGAATGCTTGCCTTCAAGGTGTGGAGAGGTGAGGTGCTCTCCAAAACTTTTGAAAGTTTTCATCTCTCTCCAACAAATCCTATTTTAAATAAATTTGAATTAACACACACCTTAAAAACAGTACAAAAAAGTTGTTTGGAAAATTTTGAAATAAATATGAAAATAAACTAAACAATATTTGAGAAACAACAGAAAAAGAATCAAGTCATTTGGATTTATATTTTAAAAGTTATAGCCAGTCAAAGTTTAGTCAATTCTGTTTTTAAAATAAAACAGAAAAAGAAAACGTTTCGGGCAGAATACGTCTTCGAAGCAGAGGAGACGTACTCGGGGGTTTGCGCTTCCACTTACGCCAGTGTGGACTCGATCGGGGTCGCTGACAGTGGGTCCAGGGGGCCCACTGGTCAGGTTTGACCGGTCGCCCCGCCTTCGTCCTCCTCTGGCCGAACAGAGGCGGGGGCTCCGGCGATCAACGCCGGCGAACGGCGGCTCCCCGCGGGCTCCAGAGGGTCGGGATGGATCCGCAAGACTGGGGCGGTCCTCCCGGTGGTCGTTGGGTCGGCGGGGGTGGAGGGAATCGCCGGCGACGAGCCCCGAGGCGGAGGAAGCTTCAGGTGAAATTGGGGTTCTAGGCTGCGGTGGCTCTGGGTTGCGTTTGAGGGGTTGGGCAGCTCCGCGAGGTTGAGGGGAGTTGAGTGGTGGCGCTAGATGGACGTGAGGGGCTCGGGTTGCGACGCACGGCACCGGAATGAGGCGGAGTCCGCACTGATCGGAGACGGGGAAGAAAGCTTCCCGCCGTCGATTGCTGGTTGTGGTAACTATAGAGAGGTGGCTTGAGGTCGCCTAAAGTTTCGGAGAGGCTCGGGCTCCTTATATAGGCGGTTGAGGTCGGCTGCGATGATGGCCGTGGATAAGAACGCCGGCGACCGTCATTCTGTAGGGGCAGGGCGACGTGGCGGCGACGAGCGCTAGCGGACGGTCTTGCGGATGAGCTCGAGCTGTTCCACGAGTGACCTGGCGCGCTGGGGTGGCTCGGGCGGTGCTGCCATGGCCGGGGCCTGCTGTGGCCGGCCGCTAGTTGCCACGGCCGACCTGACGACGGCTCTGTGGAGCTCCAGGGGCAGCTCTGCGGCGAGGGAGGGGTTGGGGCGTCGACTGGGAGAGGGGAAGGGCCAGGGCGAGCGCGGGGTTTCGGCAGCGGGACGTGGGGGCTCGGTGCGCGCGCGTGCAAAATGTGCGCTCTGGGCTCTCGGCGTGCCCAGAGCGTGCACGCCAAGCGTTCGGCGAAATGCCAGAGCATGCTAGGCGGCGTGGGTGGAGCTGGGGATTAGCGGGTTTAGGCTATGGTCCCTTAGGAGATTAGTGGACATGCCAGTATGTGTAGAGGGGCAAGATCACAGTGCAAAACAAAAATCATGCCAAAACTGGACATGCACACCAGGTGTTTGACAGAATGCCAATGGTATCTAGGCAATTCTTGGGGTGGCCCAAATCTCCAGATCAGAGTCTCTTTGGATGAATAAGAGAGTGGTGAGGTTAGTTTGTCAAAAGAAGAAACTTGTCAGTTCAAGTTTGTGAGAAAACTGATTTTGGACAGAAAGAGAAAGGCACCATTGCATGAACTTAAAATCCTTCAATGAGTCCACTCTCCCAGACTTAAGGGTTTAGCAGGATGGGCTATAAGTAGGAAAAGGAATCATAGCAAAAAGGGCAAGTTAAATGATGGTTGCTGTACAAATCACCATGCTGGACTAGAATGAAAAAGAGGTTGATTCACTCAAATTTTTCAAAGAGCATAAAAGGGTTTTTGCATAAAGTTGAATAATGTACTCATGTGAACATCCCATAATTTTGGTGGAGGATAGAAAGAAATATTTATATGGGTTGTAGTGTAAAATTACCCACTGGACCAGATTTGAAAATTTGGTGTAGAGCTCAAAAATATTAAATGAATGGAATACATTTTTGCATAAAAGTGATTTAAAAACTTCACATGACATCTCCAAATTTTGGTGAAAATATTAAATAAATTTATCAAGTGGTTGTAGTTTGGAAAGGGGCTCCAAAACTAATGAAAAATCATTTTCATGAATAAAGCTCAGAGAGAATTAATTATGCAATTAAATTCCACTGATAATAGAAATGTTTTTCTTGAAAGGGCAAACAAGTCCAATAACATATTTGGAAAGTTTTTTTTACTTGAGGTAAAAACTCCATAATAATAAGGAAAAGAATGGCTCTGCAATCCACAGAAAAGTTCGAAAAATAAAAGTTTAAATTTCCTGGCAAAATTTTAATTAATAAAACAAGGAAATTTTTTGGGGTGTCACACAGGGGTGCACCATGTTTTCCAACACGCTTGATTACTATGGCTGGACACACTTTTCTAGGTCAATGCCCGGCCTCGGAAGATCAACACGTCGTAGACCTACCTAGGCTCAGCAGAGAGGTCCCCGCCGGTCTACATCCTAAGCACTCCGGGGTCTGGGCCCATCGTCCTTTGGACTCCGGATCATTGCGCGCAGGGCGATCCAGGCGACCTCCACTTGGGCGCCGACCAGGCCGTGCCGCAATGCTGAACTGGACGTGTGATAAGCTTCGGCTGGTACCATGATGTCGAGGCCCATAACTATTCTCACGTGGTGGTTAGTGCGTAAAGGCCAAAGGCCAACTCAGAACAAATAGCCAAACTTGTTAGTGCATTATTAAAAGAAGTGACGGCTGTCGGGACAAGTCCAGAGCTATCACCCCTCCTGGGTCATACCGCTAAACAGCCAGCCACCACCATAACTCCTTGGGTGCTATCCGGGCCCGCCCGACTTTCACCAATGTCTCAAGTAAAGTCAAGGTAACCGTGTGTCCGAACATCAAGGGGAAAACCCAAGGAATCACCCTCGGAGGATTCCACTCGATGTAATTATCAAGGTGAATGTAAGAGGAACCACCCTCGAGGTTCACACTTGAAGTGTTGCACGATAGAGCCATATCGGGAATGGTGAAGGAGGAACCACCCTCGTTGACCACGACCGAATAGCTACATTGTAGAATTATCATCAGGAGTGCGTTATGAGGGATCACCCTCGGCACTCGATAGTAGCTCTGCAGAGTCGAGCAACAAAAGGGGCGTGATGTGATGTGAGGTGTCGGGCTCTGGTCGTCGATCATGTTGATCGAGTCGTCGATGATGAAGCAGGGACAACAAAGACAAGGTGGGGGTCACTGATGGATCACTATCCAACCTACACTAAGCAGTTTAGGATAAGCAGGTAGGTAACAATAGCAGGTACAAAAGCAGGCTATGCATCAGAATATGAGCCATCAATTATAGTAGCAAAATCTAATACAAGCATAAGAGAATGGAATGGGCGATATCGGGATGATCAAAGGGGGGGCTTGACTGGAAGCTGCACTGAAAGGGAAGAAGGGTCGTCATCGACATAGTCGATCAAAGTGGCATCAGCAGTGGTCTCGGGTTCTATCGGAGAGAAGAGGGGGAAGAAACGACAAATACAGAGCAAACAAGTGCAATATTATGCATGACAAGACAATAAGGAGCGCTATGGGTGTTCTAATGCAGGGCTACATGATACCGGCGAAGGGGGAAAACATCCGGGAAAGTTTCCCCGAAGTTTGGCATTTTCGGACAGATGAAACAGAGGGGGACGGTTGCACGTTTGCTATGCTAGGGACGTGTGGCGGACAAATGGACTGCGTATTTGGATTCGTCTCGTCGATCTGAGCAACTTTCATGTATAAAACTTTTTCATCCGAATTACAGATTATTTTCTACGATTTTTCAAATATTTAAATAATATCCTGAAAACCCCTGAAATTCTGCTAAGTCTGAGAATTCGCAAGTTTTAAACATCACTTAGCTGTTTTCAAAAGGCTACAACTATTGCTCTATACATTCTATGATTTTGTGCCTTATAACAATTTTGAGCATTCTTCTGTGATCTACATGTTAGTACCAATTACATCCATATTAGAGTTAATTTGCTTGATAATCAACAGCACTAAAGTAGCTATGAAAATAAAGCTGTTTTCTGTTTTTCTATTAATAGAACATTGAACTTTGTGATTTTCGTAGGAATTAATCCATGTACCAAATGGATTTGTTCCAGTGGGATAAAATGGTGCTTGTCTAGTATATTACCTACTCATATTATTTTTACCCCTGTTAACAATTGATTAACAGTTGATTAGGGGCTGTCTAGGGGGCTAGTCAGTGTAGAACTAGGAAAGCTAGCTAGCAGCCACAGTAATCAGCAATGGCATTACACGGGGTAGCGGCGGTGGCTAGAAGCAGGCAAGCAGCAGCAGAGCAGCGATGGGCGGAGCCGGCCCAGCCATGGCGCGGTCAACAGCGCGAGCGGCCAGGGACGGATAAGAGCAGCTATAGCACCGGGCGAGCAGCGCCGCTAGGCAGCAGCAGGTGACGAGCAGCGGCTGCCGGGGCAGCGAAGGGCGGGGCGGCGCATGTGCGGCCGGCAAGCGGGCGACACGGTCGCGGTGAGCGCGAGGCAGAGGGCGGCAGCGGTGGGGCGTGACCGTGGGCAGGTGGCGCGCAGCAGAGGCACCAGCTGCGGCTGCAGCAGTAGCACAACAGCGGCAACACAGCAGAGAACCGGTGAGCGAGCGCCGGGAAAGCGGGTCAACGGGCAGCGGGGGCGGCAGCGGAGCAAGCACGCAGAGCGGCGGGGCGCGGCCCTGGGCACACGCACACGTGTGAGGGGGGCGAACTGGGGCGGCCAGAGACGCGGGGAAAAAGCACGGCCACGACGAGCTCGTGGCCATGGCGGACGATGGCTTAGGCCTCGAACAGAGCGACGAATACAATGTCGGATCCGCACGGGAAGGAGAGGGGAATGGTTGGGTGCCTCACCGAGGAGGCACACGATGGCCCGTTGGTGGCTTAGGAGCAGCAGAACGGCGACAATCGTTGCGGACGCGCCGGTGACCGTAGGTTGAAGACGACGACGAATCCGGCGATGTAGGGGCTCCCACCAATGACTCGGGGTGTGCACGAAGCAGCAGACGACGACGGAGTTGATAGTCCAGCTCCTAGGCGCCAGGGTCGACAGTGGCCGCGTGGATGATGTTGGCACCGCCTCCTCACAGTGTCGCGTTGTCTTCCTCCCTCTCGTTGCGTCTCCACAACTCTCATGAGGTTTCTCTCTTCTTTTCTCTTCTCTCACAAACATACACATGGTGATGAAATCTACACACACATATACACCAAGGAAGAACACACAGGCTTTGCTGAGACTCTCCATTAGCACCCACAAGCACTACATTGTTTTCTCAGCCCGCGTGGCCTCTTATCTCATTCATCTGATCACTTAAATAGTAGATACAAGACTCACGCACACACACCGTCCATCTGCACGTCCTCTATGCACTAACTAATCCTATCTACATGCACGTACTAACAGGCCTGATCCTATTCCTAGCTAGAATCATTCCAGCAGCCACAAGACTCGGCTAACAACTTATGCATGCAGCCTAATCACTACAGCATGCACGCCTATGCCCGGCCCTTGCTCAACCTCCTCTTAACGGCCAAAGGACTAGAGCAACTCAATATGCACGTAGAGGCCCATGCTCCAGCCTTCGTCGCACTTGCCGCATCACACGGCCACATTACCGTTGCGTCCCGCGTGCACCCGACGCGGCCGACCGCACCAGTGCATACCACACGTCCCGCGCGCACCTAACGCGCCCGACGAGTCCGACCGCACCAGTGCGTCCCGCACGTCTTGCGCACCCGACGCGCTCGACTACATCAGACGCTGTCGGTGTCAAAATCGGCGAATTTCGGGTAGGGGGTCCCGAACTGTGCGTCTAGGCGGATGGTAACAGGAGATAAGAGACACAAAGTTTTACCCAGGTTCGGGCCCTCTCGATGGAGGTAAAACCCTACGTCCTGCTTGATTAATATTGATGATATGGGTAGTACAAGAGTAGATCTACCACGAGATCAAGGAGGCTAAACCCTAGAAGCTAGCCTATGGTATGATTGTTGTATGTTGTCCTACGGACTAAAGCTCTCTGATTTATATAGACACCAGAGAGGGTTAGGGTTACACAAAGTCGGTTACAATGGTAGGAGATCTAAATATTCGCATCGCCAAGCTTGCCTTCCACGCCAAGGAAAGTCCCTTCCAGACACGGGACGAAGTCTTCAATCTTGTATCTTCATAGTCCAGGACTCCGGCTGAAGGTATAGTCCGGCAATCCGGACACCCCCTAATCCAAGACTCCCTCAGTAGCCCCTGAACCAGGCTTCAATGACGACGAGTCCGGCGCGCAGATTGTCTTCGGCATTGCAAGGCGGGTTCCTCCTCCAAGTACTTCATAGAAGATTTTGAACAGAAAAAACAGCGTCCGACCCTGCAAAATAAGTTTCCACATATTGCCATAGAGAGAATAATATTTACACAAATCTAATCTGCTGACGTATTCCGTAGCGTGACATCACACCACGGCCAAGTCTTTATTCGAATTGTTTTTACCCCCCCCCACCTCAGCGCGTTTCGCGAGGCGGTTTCCTTGGCACGTCTTGTAAAAGCAGAGATCGTGTCCCCTTATTTACGGGATTCTCATCAATATGGACGTGGGTAACCCAATCGTGCCCGTTGGCATGTTTTCTCGATTAAAGGCGAGTCCCAAACGGTTACGGGGAGGGCCCTTGGTATTCCACCTCTTATAAAGAGACCAAGGCCTTGCTCCTTCTTTTCAATCTCAAACGAGTTCGCCCTTCGCCTCGAGTTCCAACACCCAAGGTTCCAGATTTCAGGCGCTTCGGATCTTCGACATTGTCCGGTTCCGACCTTCGAGGCCGATGGGCGCCCTCTTCTGTTACAGAGGAGGATGTGCTAAAGCCGAGAGAGGCCAGGTTCTTGACCGGCAAAATCTCGCATAGGTTACCTGCTCAAGGGCAGGTCATTCCCACTCCCAGGCCTGGTGAGAGCGTGATGTTCATGTCTCACTTCCTTTGGGGGCTAGGCTTCCCAATGGACCCCTTCGTGAGGGGGCTCATGTTTTATTACGGGTTGGAATTTCACGACTTAGCTCCAGAGTCCATCCTCCACATTTCCTCTTTCATCGTCGTGTGCGAAGCCTTCCTCCGTATTAATCCCCACTTCGGACTATGGCTCAGGACTTTTAAAGTAATGCCGAAGATGATCGAGGGGCGGCACGCAGAGTGCGGAGGCGCTGTTATAAGCAAGAATGCTGATGCTCCATGGCCCGAGGGCTCTTTCCAAGAGGAGTTCAGCTTATGGCAACGAAAGTGGTTCTATATCACCGCTCCTAGGGGCACCAAGTGGGTGGCGCCATCTTCCTTTCGTTCGGGTCCTCGACCACAGCTAGCGTCATGGGTCAATAAAGGACTTGACTGGGGGTCATCCAAGGACGTTCCCTTGTTGTAGGGCCGCATCAGGGATCTCTTAGAAAGTGACTTCAGCCTGGTCAAAGTGACACAGGTCATGCTGATCCGCCGAACCCTGCCCGGGAAACGTTGCTCCCTCCGCCTGTGGGAGTTTAATCCAGAGGGACCGCGAGCTCTCCAGCATTTCATGGGTGCTACGGCCATGGAGATGTATAAATTGTTCTTCGGATCACAAGTGATGTGTCCGGACTTGACCGAGGACGCATGATTGAGCTGTAATCGCCCGGATACTAAAGTAAGTAGCCTTGTGCCCGGACTTGCTATCTGTATATTTGTTATGAAACTTGCTTCTAAAGAACTGTTTCTTTAAACAGGAGTGGATAGCAAAAGCAAAGCTTATCAGGTGTCCGGCTCCCCTCCCCGAGACCACGCCGGATCCCGTGGTGGTCAGGATGTTGAAGATTGTGCCTTTGGAGGAAAGCAAGGGAGGGGACAAGGGAACGACGGCCTCCTCGAAGGAGGCTGTTCGGAGGGAAGGAATCGAAAATTCCACTCCTCAAGGAAAGAAGATGACCGCCTCTGGAGACCCGGAGGCCGTGGCCTCAAAACGGGGGAAGATATCTTCGTTAGAGGGTCCTGCGCCGGGGGATACCTCGGCCGAACTATGCCCTCAAGGGGGCCAGCCCTCCACCAAGCCGTAAGTAGAGAGAGGTTTTTCCTTTGAGAAGAATCCTTGTTTTATATCTGAGAAGAGTAACCGAGAATTTACCTTGTAGTTCGGACCTCAGCCCTTCTCAGCAGAGCTCGTCTTCGGGGGATCTTCTTCCAGAGATGATGGAGAGCGGAACGCCTCCCCCTGCCGAACCACCTAGAGAGGCAGGCGACCCTGAGGTATCGTCGCGGAGGATTTCTCCGAATTCGGCGGGGCCGAAAGGCAACCATATGGCCCCCAAGGCTCTCCGCGTCCGTCCTTCGAGAAAGGTAACAGGACGAATCCGACACCATCCGGTGCTCGGTCGGAGGAGTTGAAGAATCTGCTAGGGCGAGCATCTATCTCGGAGGAGCATCGTGCATTGATGGGCACGGTGATTGAAAGGGTTTCGGCCGCGGAAAGCGGATTGCACGAGGCCGTCAGAAGTTTACTGACGGGTTTTGAGGTACGCGGAATAACCCGCCCTTTTTTAACAGTGGCGCATAAACAAGATGCGCCCTGTGCACATAGTAGCCCCTGAGACTCTGTGCATTGTCAAAATTGACGGCGCGCAGAGGATCATAACCCCAGGTCTAAAGCGCTGTCTTCGTGTGCAGGTGACGAATTGTCCGGCGTCTAGCTGGACTAATGGGTTTGCTAAGCTAAAGTGGCAACTTGACGTGGTAGAAGCCGACATCGTGCTTGTTAACAAGCGGCTTGACGAGGCGCAAGGTATGTAACCCCTCCAGTGGCACCTGGTAAGAGGAGCCTATGCCAGTATCTTACCCTGAGTGTGCTTGATGCAGATGGTGCGGCTGCCATGGAGAGTCTTCGGGCGGAACTTGCCCGAGCCAAGGAACAAGCCAGAAAAAGTGATGCGGCTGCCAAGAAGGCCCTTGAAGAGCTGAGAGCCGAACAGGCTGCTCACTGCCGAAGCAGGAAAGAGATGGCTGAGATGGTCGTGAAGCTGAAGAGCACTGCTGACCGTTGCAAGCTTCTGGAAAAAGAAGATCGGGCGGAATAGACGGACTTGAAGAAGGCCGTTGCCGATGCCAAGGATGCTCGCTCTGCGATGAGAGCTGCGAGGGAGGAGCTTCGTGAAGCTGGAGAGATCGCGGCTGGAAAGCCCTTTATGCTGCGGAGGAAGTTTTGTGATCCTAAGCATGCTCCGTTGGACCGGCTGTGGAGTGCGACGGACACCTATCTAGATTTGGCGGCAAGTGTTGCTGATGCGACCGAACACTTTCGAGATCAAGAAGATCGCGAAGTGGAGAAACTCTTCTGGTCGCAGTTCCACAATCCAGAGCGTCCACTGTCAGTGACCGATCGTCTGGCCGAGTGGGCCGAGCTGAATAGGTTGTTCGGACTCGCCATGAAGTGTGTCATGAGTCATCTGTGGCCGGAGAGATCAGAGCCGAAGAGTTATTTCAGCTTGGTGCAGCAATTCCTTGGTGCGGTGCCGCGTATCAATGCAATGAAGAGGTTAGCATGCATAGAGGGCGCACGGATGGCTCTTGCCCGTGTCAAGACATACTGGGCGGAGATGGAGACCACCGTTGTTGCATCCCGAGTTTCGGACAAAAGCAGAGTACCCTCCGAGCACTATTTTCAGGAAGTCCTTCAAGGCGCTCGTGTAATAGAGACGCAGTGCTCGAAGGATGCTATGTTCTAATAGCATATTTAATCGTAAAGCAATATTTTGATAAATTGTAGAAGCCTTTTATACTTGTGCCTTCAAGTATTTGAAACACCTCCTGTGCGGCCGTTTTAAGATATAATTTGAAAGATGGCAGTCGTTGGCTTCAGCCCCCACGCACATAGTGCGGGGGTGCTCGCAGAAGGCCCATTTTCACACTTGATCCAACGTCTTGGTCCTACAAAGGAGGTGATAACGCAGCGAGTTAGGCAACCGGACTATAATGCTTTATCACTTTCACTTAGCCATAGGATCTTGACAGTGAGGCTACTTAGATAGCCCCTGGTGGCGCCTGCGCTCGCCCGAAGTCGGGGCGCATATGTGTCTGGCCGAGAAACGGCTCTTCATTAATGTGGAGGAATCCTATAGATTCGGTGAGTCATCGAGTGGTTGAACAGTCTCTCGCTATATCATGACAGTCAGTTTTCGGCTTTCTCTACTGAGGTGCTCGCTTGTCCGAACCGGGGCACAATCGCAGTAGTTCGCCTGGTGCCGCCTTAGCCGATAGTGTGGAACGTAAGACAGCAAAACACAGGAGCCGGGCAACCCAACATTTGACCAAAGACATGATTCGGAGCTGATGCATATAAGGCCAAACTCGCGACGCCGAACACTCCCTAAGGTATTCGGTCTTTATGAGTGCGGGCGGAACAACGCCCTTGGCTATAAGCCCCTAGTGTCCAGGTACGCGCAAAATTCCTGACGTGGCCACATGCCAAGACGACAGTCCCCTCCTTGATTATAACGAAAAACCGAAGGATGTGTATCAACAAGAGACAGTAAAAAAGGTTTACGCAGGGTCTTAATCTGAAAAGAATGCTTGGAACGGGTCCCTGCTGCACGTCTGCGCCTGTGTCTCTGTTGTGCCGTTTCCTGGACGGGCGCAGCACGATGTTCATCTGTAAAAGAGAGGAACTTAGTTGAAAGAAAAAAAAGGGTCATGCCGAACAGAAGTTATACTAAATAAGCAAAGTATAGATTGAAATGGGTAAAACTGAGCCTGATTGTCTCATATTGTACATGCGCGGAGCCCCTAGCGCAGGGGTATACGGTTATTAAGCCTTTATTAATGATATGTTTACGCCGGACTCGTCCAGCCGTGTCCGTGGTCTTAACGACCTATTTGGATGTTTTTGGCTGATGAAGCCGTATTATTGTGGGGCCGTTAAGGCAGTCGCACGATCCTCCGCATGGGGGCGCGTTTGATGTTTCCCTTTAGTGAGATGATGCCTCGTGGACCGGGAATCTTGAGCGTAAGAGATGCGTAATGCGGTATTGCGTTAAAGCGGGCGAAAGCTTCGCGTCCCAGCAGTGCTTGATAGCGACTTGAGAATGGGACGATGTGGAAAGTTAGCTTTTCGCAGCAGAAGTTATCGGGGAAGCCGAATATGACTTAAAGCCGGAGAAAACCCATGCAATGGGTATCCGGACCTGGCGTTATCCCTTGAAAGGAGGTTTTGCTGTGGCGAATTCTTGTTGGGTCTATCCCCATGTGGCGGATTGTGTCCTAATATATCAGGTTTAGACCGCTGCCGCCGTCCATCAGGACATTTGTAAACTGGAGTCCGCCAATTATTGGATCGAGTATCAAGGCAGTCCAGCCTGCGCTCCTGATACTTTTAGAGTAATCCCGATGATCGAAGATGATTGGTTTTGACAACCAGTGGCGGGACTCCTTTGGGATAGGTCATATGGCGCGTACCTTTATGGGCGGTGCACGTTTTGTTATGTGAAGTAAGTTTACTGTTTTTAATTCTTGTGGAAAATTCTTTTGTTTCCTGGTGCTCTGCTTTTGGGGTTCATCATCGTCTTCGCTTGGTGTGTCGAGACCCTTGTGTTCGATGTTGAGTCTGCCGGATTGCTTAAAAACCCAGCAGTCTCTGTGGGTATGGTTTGCAGGCTTCCCAGGAGTACTGTGTATCTGACATATCTTGTCTAAGATTGTGTTTAAGTTGGACAGCTCATCAATATTATCTTTGAGGGGCTGCTTTTTCTGATTCTGCCGCGAGCTTTTGAATCCGGCATTGACTGTCGTGCTCTTCGGACTGTTTGCCTTAGTCCGGCGTTGGTCCTTGCTGCGTCGCGGTTTTCCGTTTCCATCCCTAGTTTCGGGTGTACTTGGGTCGCTGGTGCTACATCTTGCCAACCAGCTGTCCTCTCCTGCGCAAAAGCGGGTCATGAGGCTTGTTAATGCGGCCATTGTTCTTGGCTTTTCTTGGCCGAGGTGTCTGGCGAGCCATTCGTCTCGGACATTATGCTTAAAAGCTGCTAAGGCTTCGGCATCCGGACAGTCGACTACCTAATTTTTTAGTAAGAAATCTATTCCAGAATTGCCGAGCTGACTCTCCGGGCTGTTGAGTTATGTGACTGAGATCGTCTGCATCCGGAGGGCGGACATAGGTCCCTTGAAAATTTCCTCGGAAAGCGTCCTCGAGCTCTTCCCAACTTACAATTGTGTTTTCAGGAAGGCTTTTGAGCCAATGCCGGACTGGCCCTTTAAGATTGAGGGGTAAGTATTTTATGGCGTGGAGGTCATCTCCTCTGGCCATATGTATGTGGAGGATACAATCCTCAATCCAGACTCCGGGGTCTGTTGTTCCGTCGTACGCCTCTATGTTTACGGGCTTAAATCCCGCTGGAAATTCATAATACAGGACCTCATCGGTAAAACATAGGGGGTGTGCAGCACCCTGTATTTGGATGTGACGTGATGTTCAGATACAGGTTTTGTTGCATTGCTTACGAGAGCTTGCTTTCTTGGCCCATAAATAGATCTGGCTGGGCCATCTTTTTGATGCGAATCCCTGAGTGGATCGCGTGCTGGCTTGTGTGCGGTGCCGCTTGCCGCTCCATGCTGGCCGTGGGGTCGTCTATCCGACCGGGTGGCTTTCTTACTTTTTGACTGTGGGGGCTCTAGGGCCTCCTCGTCGAATTCCGGTAGTAGCTTTCGCTTCGGATAACTTTTGTGCGGCGACTGCTGCCGTATTTGTGCGCCTTCCGCGCTTTTGAGCTTCCGCTTCTGTTTTTTCAGACTGCGTGCAGTAGCAACGAGCCTTTTGTGGAGGTTCTTCTGCTCCATGAGCTTATCCGGTGTAAGGTCGTTCGGAATGCCGTTTATGCCGGGGGTGGGTTGTTCGGTTTCTTTATCCGAGTTGCCCTGTTCGGACGGTTGCTCTAAGGCCTGCTCGTTGTCCGCCGGCTCATCCTGCTCTATGGCTGGGTCTTCATGGTTGTCGTCTTTATCGAGGCGGGGCTTGGAGCGGCGTTTACGCCGCCACTTTGATTGTTTTTTGAGAGATCGATCCCTCGTTGCATCCCCGTGTTCCTCGTTGTCGCCTTCTTTAGGTGTATCCACCATATACACATCATGAGATGAGGTTGCTGTCCAATGCCCTATAGGCGTTGGTTCATGTGTGTCTCCTGCATCGTCGTCCATACCGTCGATGTCTTCGGAGTCGAAATTGAGCACGTCGTTTAAATTATCGACAGTGGCTACCAGGTGGGTGGTGTGTGGGCTTTGAATTTCTTCATCGTCCTTATCCCAACCTTGTTGACCGCAGTCCCGCCAGGGCTCTCCTAATAAGGAGAGAGACTTTAATGACTTCAGAATATCGCCAAAGGGCGAGTGCTGGAAGATGTCCGCGGCGGTAAACTCCATGATCGGCGCCCAATCGGATTCGATTGGTAGAGGCGTGGAGGGCTCGGAGTCCGGATAGGAGTCCGGCTACTCGGAGTCATGGGCCTTGCGGAGTGCGGGGCTTGTGTCCGGCTCGATCGCCATTGGGATCGCAGCCCCCAAGGCGGCGTCCAACCAACCATCCTTGATTGGCGTAGTTGGTTCCGAATCGAGGGCCGGAACCGATGCGTGTGCGGCCTCCAGGGCACTGTTCGGTGGCAGAGCTAGATCATGCCCATCGCGACGGTGCGGCGCGCTCGGTTGTGGCTCGAATCCGTCGAAGATCAAGTCCCCGCGGACGTCAGTTGTGTATTTTAAACTTCTGAATCTGACCTGATGGCCAGGGCATAGCTTTCGATCTGCTCCAGATGGCCAAGCGAATTGGCCCGCAGTGCGAAGCCGCCGAAGATGAAGATCTGTCCGGGAGAAAAGTCTCACCCTGGACTGCATCATTATTGATGATCGGAGGAGCCATCGGGCCTAAAAGCGACGACACAGAGGATCTCTCAATGAAAGCACCAATGTCGGTGGCAAAACCGGCGGATCTCGGGTAGGGGGTCCCGAACTGTGCGTCTAGGCGGATGGTAACAGGAGACAAGGGACACTAAGTTTTACCCAGGTTCGGGTCCTCTCGATGGAGGTAAAACCCTACGTCCTGCTTGATTAATATTGATGATATGGGTAGTACAAGAGTAGATCTACCACGAGATCAAGGAGGCTAAACCCTAGAAGCTAGCCTATGGTATGATTGTTGTATGTTGTCCTACGGACTAAAGCTCTCCGATTTATATAGACACCGGAGAGGGTTAGGGTTACATAAAGTCGGTTACAATGATAGGAGATCTAAATATTCGCATCGCCAAGCTTGCCTTCCACGCCAAGGAAAGTCCCTTCCGAACACGGGACGAAGTCTTCAATCTTGTATCTTCATAGTCCAGGAGTCCGGCTGAAGGTATAGTCCGGCCATCCGGACACCCCTAATCCAGGACTCGCTCAGACGCCGTGGCTTATTCCAACACACACACCCTAAGCCACGAGTCACCGTCGTCTATGTTGGGTAGCTCTCGTCATCAATGTCACCATGACCGCGGACTCGATCTGGCGCGCTGACACTGGTCGCCACCGTGCTTGCTTCCTCGTCTCCGGCGATATACGCCGAGCTCCTTCTCCGCCGACGGCACACGCCTGGCGTCCCTCGGCGACAAACGCCGTCGATGCCATCACGCTGAAACGCAAGTCTTCCCGGACACCACTTCATGACGTAGCACCGCGCCGCATGTCCATGCCACGCGCCACTGCGCCTCCCTGGTTGTCGCGCCGAGCCGCCGCGGCCTCTGCGCCACCATGCAGGTCCTCCGCGACCTCCTCGCCTTCACGACCGCCGCTGCTCGCTGCGCGCACTGCATCACCCGGATTCGCCGCGCACCGGAACCGATGCCTCCATGTTCGCTGCGCTCGCCGCACGCGCCGCGGACATCGCCGCACGCCACGGCCGCCCCTCAAACCTGATCGCTCTGATGCCAATTGTTGGCGCCGCCTCCTCGTAGCGCCGCGTCGTCTTCCTCCCTCTCGTTGCATCTCGACAACTCTTCTGAGGTTTCTCTCTTCTCTTCTCTCACAAACACACACATGATGATGAACTCTACACACACGCATATACACCAAGGAAGAACACACAGGCTTTGCTGAGACTCTCCCTTGGCACCCACAAACACTACATTGTTTTCTCAGCCCGTGTGGCCTCTTATCTCATTCATCTGATCACTTAAATAGTAGATACAAGACTCACGCACGCACGCCGTCATCACACCCGGCCACTAACTGCACGTCCTCCATGCACTAACTAATCCTATCTACATGCACGTACTAAGGGCATGTACAATGGTTCTATCTTAGCAATGCCACATAGGATAAATGATGAGATAGAGGAGAGAGAAATCATAAGAAAAGATTTGTCTTCTCTTATTTAAGAGAAGACAAGAGATGATCTCTTAGCTCAATATGTCTCACCACATTTTTAGAAATAACTAGTTATTGAAGATAAGGCTAAGAGATGACCCATTGTAGACATGTTTTTTTGTCTTATCTAAACTACATGCAAGACTTAAGATAAGACTCTTTTATCAACCATTGTACATGCCCTAACATGCCTTATCGTATTCCTAGCTAGAGTCATTCCAGCAACCATAAAACTCGGCTAAGAACTTATGCATGCAGCCTAATCACTACAACATGCACGCCTATGCCCGGCCCTTTCTCAACCTCCTCTTAATGGCCAAAGGACTAGACCAACTCAATATGCATGTAGAGGCCCATGCTCCAGCCTTGGTCGCACTTTCCGCATCACACGACCACACTACCATTGCGTCCCGCGCGCATTCGACGTGGCCGACCGCAACAGTGCATCCCGCACGTTCCGCGCGCACCTGACACGCCCGACGAGTCCGACCGCATCAGTGCGTCCTGCACGTCTCGCGCACCCGACGAGCCCGACTTCACCAGATGTCGTGGCTTATTCCAACACACACCCCCTAAGCCATGAGTCGTCGTCGTTGAAGTTGGGGTAGCTCCCGTCATCAATGTCGCCACGACCGCGGACTCGACCTGGCGCGCAGACGCCGGTCGCCATCGTGCTTGTTTCGTCGTCTCTGGCGACATACCCCGAGCTCCTTCTCCGCCGGTGAAACACGCCTGGTGTCCCTCGGCGACAAACGCCATCGATGCCATCGCGCTAAAACGCAAGTCTTCCCGGACGCCACTTCATGATGTAGCACCGCGCCGCTGGGCCTCCGCCGACACGCCGCATGTCCATGCCATGTGCCAGTGCGCCTCCCGGTTGTCGCCCCGAGCCACCGCGGCCTCTGCGCCACCACGCAGGTCCGCCGCGACCTCCTCGCCTTCACGACCGCCGCTGCTCGCCGCGTGCACTGCATCGCCGCGGACTCGCCGCGCACCGCAACCGATGCCTTCATGTCCGCCGCGCTCGCCGCGCACGCCGCGGACATCGCCACACGCCACGGCCGCCCCTCGAACCTGGTCGCTCTGATGTCAATTGGTGGCGCCGCCTCCTCGCAGCGCCGCGTCGTCTTCCTCCCTCTCGTTGCATCTCCACAACTCTCCTGAGGTTTCTCTCTTCTCTTCTCTCACAAACACACACATGATGATGAACTCTACACACACGCATATACACCAAGGAAGAACACACAGACTTTGCTGAGACTCTCCCTTGGCACCCACAAGCACTACATTGTTTTCTCAGCCCGCGTGGCCTCTTATCTCATTCATCTGATCACTTAAATAGTAGATCGGGCCTCTTATCTCATTCATCTGATCACTTAAATAGTAGATACAAGACTCACGCACGCACGCCTTCCATCATACCTGGCCCCTAACTGCACGTCCTCCATGCACTAACTAGTCCTATCTACATGCACGTACTAACATGCCTTATCCTATTCCTAGCTAGAATCATTCCAGCAGCCACAAGACTCGGCTAACAACTTATGCATGCAGCCTAATCACTGCAACATGCATGCCTATGCCCGGCCCTTGCTCAACCTCGTCTTAACGGCCAAAGGACTAGACCAACTCAATATGCACATAGAGGCCCATGCTCCAGCCTTCGTCGCACTTGCCGAATCACACGGCCACACTACCGCTGCATCCCACGCGCACCCGACGCGGCCGACCGCACTAGTGCATCCCGCACGCCCCGCGCGCATCTTACGCGCCCGACGAGCCCGACTGTACCAGGGTGTCCCGCACGTCCCGCGCACCCGACGTGTCCGACGTGCCCGACTGCACCAGATGCCGTGGCTTATTCCAAAAGACGAGTGGAGGCATGGCGATGGCGGCGCGGTTGCGAGCGGAGGGAGAGGAGGGCGATGCGAGGGGAATGGGGAGGGGCCGGCTAGGGTTCCAGGCGCAGGGGGTAGATATAGGCAGGGGGAACGCCGGAGAGCCGTCGGATGGCCGCCACAGCGACGGTCGGTGCAGTGGCAGGCATCGGCGCTGCCCACGATCCCCCTTGTGAATAGGGAAGGGGAGGCAGTGCACTTGGTTAGGCCTAGTGCTTAGGTGGGCCAAGTGGCCCAAGGGGAGGGGGTTGTCTCATTTATTTTTATTTTTTTGTGTTTAATTACTTTTCATTATTTACCTTTCACTGTTTTAATTAATTTCCACAATACTTTAGTTTAGTTAAAATACAAAAAGTAGTTTCTAAATTAGTATTACTATTTATACCTCTGCCACAAAAAGTTTCACTCACAAATAAAATAGTTTAACTTTTTAGAAATTATAAAAGGCATTTAAATGGTTGTTTAAGCCACTGTTATATTCACAAAAGGGGATTTAAACATTTTACAAAAGTGTTGGGTCACCACCATAATTAGATATGGAATATTTGCCACACTTTGAACATTTTATTTTCATGTTTGAGAAACTTGAATTTTGGACTTTAATTTTGAATTTGAATTTGAATAATGATTCGGACCAACCGAGGATTAGCAACACTAAGAGTGATGACCTGGCATCATTAGCAGGAGATTAGTGTAGCTTAATTATCCAGACGTCATAGGGGGAGACTATGATGGTGGCGTGCGTGGCACGAAGTCTACTTCGAGTAGAACGTGTACTACAACCGTCTCCGGCTATCATAATTGTCAACAGTGGCTCAAGTATCCATCTCATACTACGCCCATGCATAGGTGCGCTAGAAACATACTAATGGGGATTCCGGACTCCCTGAGAACGCCTTACTCCTCTGTTGTTTCATCAGTCACTCTAGTCACTGTTCTCTATTTACTTTTATCTTATTTACTTTAAATGTTCCTTTCACTACTCAATCACAATTTATTACCGCCATCACTTTTCTTTAAGTCTATAATTATCTGCAGTCATAGAAAATACACAATTCACCACAAGAGGCATAAGTATGATTCCTGTGCTCCCTGTGGGATCGATATTCTTACTTAAGGCTACAACTTGATACGGCCATGACTAATGTTGGTATTACTAATCTTTACAAATTATTGCCGCGGGTCGATGGGTTAAAGATCATTGATGTTTATGCGCCACGCTACATCAGACTGAGCTACAAAGACAATGAGATTGTAACTGATTGTTCGGTTCAGTCTAAAGAAGAACATGAGGAGGTCAAGTCCAACACGTGCCTGTTTGGACAGAAGATATGTATGTACAAATATTTTGGTGAGCCAGGACCTGAGGAAGACAACCAGTACTTTGTGGAGATCAAAGTTGATAAGTTACTTGCCACCAGTTGTTGCGTGCAGATTGGAGATAAGAAACAATTTCTCTTTTTATGTCTACCAATTAAGGAGAAAAGCCGCGTCAGTTGGGCAAGGACTTGCTACGCATGGGGATTCATGTGTTTGATGGAGTCTGGTTGGGGTCCACCGATTTACAAGGCCACAAGAGATAGATAATAGTACTAGTTCGTTTTGTAATCATAGGTGATCAATGTGGCTGATATTTTATTAGTTAAATGATAGATTAGTTTAAATAGGAGATAGAGTCCGTTAGAATCAATTACGTTGGTTTGTTGATTTGTGTGTCGCCTATATATATGGCTGGCTATGGCCAATGTAAAGGAGATGAGGTTATTTTGAGATGAATTAGACACGTGTGTGTTTTTCGGCCGTCGGCCATTATCGAGTTCAGAGAAAACTTTGTCAAAAATCTCTGTTGGCGTGTGAGTTCCTGCGACGCGACGCGTAAGGGATTACAAGATGAGCCTATACGGTTGTTCCACATTATTCCTTCAAATTGAGGGGTTGGCGTGTTGTTTCCGCGGGATTTCCGAGCATCTTCGTAAACCTGCAACTAGTTCTTGCTGCGATGGAGGTTTGTGCCGTGAAAGATCGGGCCAACAACGGATCGACCCTCGTCTCGAGGTTCGCTTCTCATCAAGTGGTATCAGAGACCGGCGTTTCTCACGGCACTTCGGAGGAGACGGTCGGCGCGCCGTCACCAAGGAGCTACTGGAGGCTATCCAGGGACTTTTTGCTGGAGGATACAGGCTACGGTGCTGAACTTTTTCATACCTACTGTAAAGTGGGAGACAAAGTTTGCGCTACGACGATCGACCATGATAGTTCGATCAACCCGGTGGGCATCGACATGGTGGAGAAGTTGGCGCTAGCAATGACACCACATCCACGACCGTACTCACTGAGGAGGTGCTATGACAAGCTTAACATCACACACCAAACTACGGTATTTTTTTTCAGTCAGCAAATTTTGTTGTGAGGTTTTGTGTGACGTTCTCCCGGTACCGATGGTTTCATGTCATATGATGCTTGGAGAGCCATGGTACAAGAAAAATAATGCTACACATGCCTATCTCGCCAACACGTACACTATCGAACAGAATACAAAATATGTTATGATGGCTATGGAGAAGGAGCTTTTCAATAACTGGAGGAAGGAACGACTGCGGAAGATGAAGGAACGAGAAAAAGAGAAGGAAAAGGAGGCCGAAGTTGCAGAATTCTTTGTGGCACCCGAACAATCAATGGATGATATTACGAAACCGAGGACGCTTTCACTTAAAGGGAGGGAGGATGATACGGCCATGACTATAGTTGGTATTACTAATCTTTACGAATTATTGCCGCGGGTCGATGGGTTAAAGATCATTGATGTTTATGCGCCACGCTACATCAGACTGAGCTACAAAGACAATGAGATTGTAATTGATTGTTCGGTTCAGTCTAAAGAAGAACATGAGGAGGTCAAGTCCAACACGTGCCTGTTTGGACAGAAGATATGTATGTACAAATATTTTGGTGAGCCAGGACCTGAGGAAGACAACCAGTACTTTGTGGAGATCAAAGTTGATAAGTTACTTGCCGCCAGTTGTTGCGTGCAGATTGGAGATAAGAAACAACTTCTCTTTTTATTTCTACCAATTAAGGAGAAAAGCCGCGTCAGTTGGGCAAGGACTTGCTACGCATGGGAATTCATGTGTTTGATGGAGTCTGGTTGGGGTCCACCGATTTACAAGGCCACAAGAGATAGATAATAGTACTAGTTCGTTTTGTAATCATAGGTGATCAATGTGGCCGATATTTTATTAGTTAAATGATAGATTAGTTTAAATAGGAGATAGAGTCCGTTAGAATCAATTACGTTGGTTTGTTGATTTGTGTGTCGCCTATATATATGGCTGGCTATGGCCAATGTAAAGGAGATGAGGTTATTTTGAGATGAATTAGACACGTGTGTGTTTTTCGGCCGTCGGCCATTATCGAGTTTAGAGAAAACTTTGTCAAAAATCTCTGTTGGCGTGTGAGTTCCTGCGACGCGACGCGTAAGGGATTACAAGATGAGCCTATACGGTTGTTCCACATTATTCCTTCAAATTGAGGGGTTGGCGTGTTGTTTCCGCGGGATTTGCGAGCATCTTCGTAAACCTGCGACTAGTTCTTGCTGCGATGGAGGTTTGTGCCGTGAAAGATCGGGCCAACAACGGATCGACCCTCGTCTCGAGGTTCGCTTCTCATCAAGTGGTATCAGAGACCGGCGTTTCTCACGGCACTTCGGAGGAAACGGTCGGCGCGCCGTCACCAAGGAGCTACTGGAGGCTATCCAGCGACTTTTTGCTGGAGGATACAGGCTACGGTGCTGAACTTTTTCATACCTACTGTAAAGTGGGAGACAAAGTTTGCGCTACGACGATCGACCATGATAGTTCGATCAACGGGGTGGGCATCGACATGGTGGACAAGTTGACGCTAGCAATGACACCACATCCACGACCGTACTCACTGAGGAGGTGCTATGACAAGCTTAACATCACACACCAAACTACGGTATTTTTTTTCAGTCAGCAAATTTTGTTGCGAGGTTTTGTGTGACGTTCTTCCGGTACCGATGGTTTGATGTCATATGCTGCTTGGAGAGCCATGGTACAAGAAAAATAATGCTACACATGCCTATCTCGCCAACACGTACACTATCGAACAGAATACAAAATATGTTATGATGGCTATGGAGAAGGAGCTTTTCCATAACTGGAGGAAGGAACGACTGCGAAAGATGAAGGAACGAGAAAAAGAGAAGGAAAAGGAGGCCGAAGTTGCAGAATTCTTTGTGGCACCCGAACAATCAATGGATGATATTACGAAACCGAGGACGGTTTCACTTAAAGGGAGGGAGGATGATACGGCCATGACTAACGTTGGTATTACTAATCTTTACGAATTATTGCCGCGGGTCGATGGGTTAAAGATCATTGATGTTTATGCGCCACGCTACATCAGACTGAGCTACAAAGACAATGAGATTGTAATTGATTGTTCGGTTCAGTCTAAAGAAGAACATGAGGAGGTCAAGTCCAACACGTGCCTGTTTGGACAGAAGATATGTATGTACAAATATTTTGGTGAGCCAGGACCTGAGGAAGACAACCAGTACTTTGTGGAGATCAAAGTTGATAAGTTACTTGCCGCCAGTTGTTGCGTGCAGATTAGAGATAAGAAACAATTTCTCCTTTTATTTCTACCAATTAAGGAGAAAAGCCGCGTCAGTTGGGCAAGGACTTGCTACGCATGGGAATTCATGTGTTTGATGGAGTCTGGTTGGGGTCCACCGATTTACAAGGCCACAAGAGATAGATAATAGTACTAGTTCGTTTTGTAATCATAGGTGATCAATGTGGCCGATATTTTATTAGTTAAATGATAGATTAGTTTAAATAGGAGATAGAGTCCGTTAGAACCAATTACGTTGGTTTGTTGATTTGTGTGTCGCCTATATATATGGCTGGCTATGGCCAATGTAAAGGAGATGAGGTTATTTTGAGATGAATTAGACACGTTCGTGTTTTTCGGCCGTCGGCCATTATCGAGTTTAGAGAAAACTTTGTCAAAAATCTCTGTTGGCGTGTGAGTTCCTGCGACGCGACGCGTAAGGGATTACAAGATGAGCCTATACGGTTGTTCCACGTTATTCCTTCAAATTGAGGGGTTGGCGTGTTGTTTCCGCGGGATTTGCGAGCATCTTCGTAAACCTGCGACTAGTTCTTGCTGCGATGGAGGTTTGTGCCGTGAAAGATCGGGCCAACAACGGATCGACCCTCGTCTCGAGGTTCGCTTCTCATCAAGTGGTATCAAAGACCGGCGTTTCTCACGGCACTTCGGAGGAGACGGTCGGCGCGCCGTCACCAAGGAGCTACTGGAGGCTATCCAGCGACTTTTTGTTGGAGGATACAGGCTACGGTGCTGAACTTTTTCATACCTACAGTAAAGTGGGAGACAAAGTTTGCGCAACGACGATCGACCATGATAGTTCGATCAACGCGGTGGGCATCGACATGGTGGAAAAGTTGGCGCTAGCAATGACACCACATCCACGACCGTACTCATTGAGGAGGTGCTATGACAAGCTTAACATCACACACCAAACTACGGTATTTTTTTTCAGTCAGCAAATTTTGTTGTGAGGTTTTGTGTGACGTTCTTCTGGTACCGATGGTTTCATGTCATGTGCTGCTTGGAGAGCCATGGTACAAGAAAAATAATGCTACACATGCCTATCTCGCCAACACGTACACTATCGAACAGAATACAAAATATGTTATGATGGCTATGGAGAAGGAGCTTTTCAATAACTGGAGAAAGGAACGACTTCGGAAGATGAAGGAACGAGAAAAAGAGAAGGAAAAGGAGGCCGAAGTTGCAGAATTCTTTGTGGCACCCGAACAATCAATGGATGATATTACGAAACCGAGGACGGTTTCACTTAAAGGGAGGGAGGATGATACGGCCATGACTAACGTTGGTATTACTAATCTTTACGAATTATTGCCGCGGGTCGATGGGTTAAAGATCATTGATGTTTATGCGCCACGCTACATCAGACTGAGCTACAAAGACAATGAGATTGTAATTGATTGTTCGGTTCAGTCTAAAGAAGAACATGAGGAGGTCAAGTCCAACACGTGCCTGTTTGGACAGAAGATATGTATGGACAAATATTTTGGTGAGCCAGGACCTGAGAAAGACAATCAGTACTTTGTGGAGATCAAAGTTGATAAGTTACTTGCCGCCATTTGTTGCGTGCAGATTGGAGATAAGAAACAATTTCTCTTTTTATTTCTACCAATTAAGGAGAAAAGCCGCGTCAGTTGGGCAAGGACTTGCTACGCATGGAAATTCATGTGTTTGATGGAGTCTGGTTGGGGTCCACCGATTTACAAGGCCGCAAGAGATAGATAATAGTACTAGTTCGTTTTGTAATCATAGGTGATCAATGTGGCCGATATTTTATTAGTTAAATGATAGATTAGTTTAAATAGGAGATAGAGTCTGTCAGAATCAATTACGTTGGTTTGTTGATTTGTGTGTCGCCTATATATATGGCTGGCTATGGCAATGTAAACGAGATGAGGTTATTTTGAGATGAGACACGTGTGTGTTTTTCGGCCGTCGGCCATTATCGAGTTTAGAGAAAACTTTGTCAAAAATCTCTGTTGGCGTGTGAGTTCCTGCGACGCGACGCGTAAGGGATTACAAGCTGAGCCTACATGGTTGGTCCACGTTATTCCTTCAAATTGAGGGGTTGGCGTGTTGTTTCCGCGGGATTTGCGAGCATCTTCGTAAACCTGCGACTAATTCTTGCTGCGATGGAGGTTTGTGCCGTGAAAGATCGGTCCAACAACGGATCGACCCTCGTCTCGAGGTTCGCTTCTCATCACAACTAAACCTTGTGCACTTGCATTTGCAGACCATCAAAATTTTTTTGGCATCGTTACTAGGGAGCTGAGCGCTTTTGGGCTTTTCCTTGAGTTTTGAATTATTTTGTGTTCTAACGGTTTTTGTAGATTGCGAGCAACCATGGTCCTTGAAGAAGAAATTTATTAGGTAGGGGTACAACTAGTAGCAAGACCGGCTCGAGGAGAGAACTTTATATCTATTGGTCCTAACCTATCTGGTAAAGTATTTGAGATAAACCCTTGATTAATCAATGTATTGAAAAATAATACATTCCGAGGTGATGGAAATGAAAGTCCTTATAAGCATATTAGAGACTTTAACACTACATGGCACCTTTCAGTTGTAGGACTTAACTAATGAGGAGATTAAAGATAAAAAATTTCCTTATTTAAAGCTGCCGAAGGGATATTGCATCAGCCCATAAGTACCTTAAGTAATTGGGCAGAGCTATCAGCTGCATTCTATGCTCATTATTGTCCTCAAGGAAAATTATATAAGATAAGTAGGAAGATCAGCAGCTTTGGACAAAGACTAGGTGAGAAGCTGGTAGATGCATACATAAGGTATCGAGGTATACTTTCCGCATGCCCCGAACACCATTATTATGATTGTCTAATTGTGAACTTCTTTTATGTTGGACTTGACTCCCAGATTAAACATGCATTAGATATTGCTTCTAAAGATTCCTTTATGGGGACCAAGATCTCACAATCCTGGAATTTACTTGATAGAATTCGGCATAATGCCGAGAGTTGGTACCTACATTCTAAGGAAAAGATGAAGATTGATCCTGTTTATGATAGTATTAAGTCTTCCTTAGAACAAAGGAGATGAAAAGTCTTAGTCATGAGCTAAATATTGGGACTGACCCCGCTTTACATATTTTGAAAGATTTTTTTTTGATTTTTTTGCATTTACCAGCTAAAAGATTTGTAAAGCATACCAGGGAATCTAAAGCTATTCGCATGGTAGAAGCAATCGTGAAGAAAACTACGCCATCCCAGAAACGATGAGCGCACCTTGGGCCCGGTGGCTACTGTCGGCGTTCTAGGAACGGGGGTCCCCAGACTTGCCTGCCTGCGGCCCGCGACGTGGCCAAGCCAGCAGGCTGTACAACCAATCTTCATCTACAAGGCATCCAAGACCCTCGCGAGGGACCAAGCCTCGCGAGGCGGACGACACAAGACCTTCTCAGAAGTGCCCTAGCCAGGAAGGCTCACGAGGAGCGGAGATATCAAGGCGGGGCAAACCTCACGAGGCTCTCGTGACGTGAGCCGTGACGATCAGCGCCAGGCAGGTGCCAGTGCGCGTAGCGTCCTTGTTTCCTCTTTGGTGCTAAGGAGGCCAGCGCAGGCGAGGAGTACCGAGGCATCAAGCAAAGGTTGCTATATCGGTGCAACGAGACCAAGACCAGAAGGACAGCAATACGGAGGTCATCGTGGAGCCCAAGACTGCGTAACCACCAGAGCTTTTTGCAGGCGAAGACTGCTTTTGTCAGGATAGCTTGTACTAGCTGTCCCCCTTTAAATTTTCCTGCCATTGTTGGCTCCCTTCCCGCTCAATATTTGGGAAGAGGACCAGGGCATATATAAGTAGAGCTAGTCACCACAGAAGGGGCATCGAATCCTGGCTTGATCCAATCTGATTGAGAGCCTACCCTAGCCACAACAACACCTCAACCTCAGGAGGCTGTTCTTCCCTTTGTACTGTGCATCATCAGCCCAAGAGGCAATCTGTGACGCCCCTGATTCAATCGTACACTAATCATGCACGCAAATGTGTACGATCAAGATCAGGGACTCACGGGAAGATATCACAACACAACTCCAAATCATAAATAAGTCTTACAAGCATCATAATACAAGCCAGGGGCCTTGAGGGCTCGAATACAAGTGCTCGATCATAGACGAGTCAGCGGAAGCATCAATATCTGAGTACAGACATAAGTTAAACAAGTTTGCCTTAAGAAGGCTAGCACAAACTGGGATACAATCGAAAGAGGCGCAGGCCTCCTACCTGGGATCCTCCCAACTACTCCTGGTTGTCGTTAGCAGGCTGCACGTAGTAGTAGGCACCTCCGGAGTAGTAGTCATCATGAACGGTGGCGTCTGGCTCCTGGGCTCCATCGTCTGATTGCAACAATCGGATAGAGAGATGGGGGAAAAGGGGAAACAAGGCAACCGTGAGTACTCATCCAAAGTACTCGCAAGCAAGGATCTACACTACATATGCATGGATATATGTGTAAAGGGCCATATTAGTGGACTGAACAGCAGAATGCGAGAATAAGAGGGGGATAGCTAGTCTTATCGAAGACTACGCTTCTGGTCGCCTCCGTCTTGCAGCAGGTAGAAGAGAGTAGACTGAAGTCCTCCAAGTAGCATCGTATAGCATAATCCTACCCGGCGATCCCCTCCTCGATGCCCTGTTAGAGAGCGATCAGCGGGTTCTATCTGGCACTTGGACGGGTGTGTTTTATTAAGTATCCGGTTCTAGTTGTCATAAGGTCAAGGTACAACTCCGGGTCATCCTTTTACCGAGGGACACGGCTATTCGAATAGATAAACTTCCCTGCAGGGGTGCACCACATAACCCAACACGCTTGATCCCATTTGGCCGGACACACTTTCCTGGGTCATGCCCGGCCTCGAAAGATCAACACGTCGCAGCCCCACCTAGGCACAACAGAGCGGTCAGCACACCGGTCTAAACCTAAGTGCGCAGGGGTCTGGGCCCATCGCCCTGAGCACACCTGCACGTTGCGTACGCGGCCGGAAGCAGACCTAGCCTAGTGGCGTTCCAGTCCAATCTGGCGCGCGCCACTCAGTCGCTGACGTCATGAAGGCTTCGGCTGATACCACAACGTCGAGTGCCCATATCTTTCCTGCTTAGTTGGTTAGTGCGTATAGGCCAGTAGCCAGACTCAGATCAAATACCCAGATCTCGTTAAGCGTGTTAAGTATCCGCGAACGCCGACAGGGCCAGGCCCACCTCTCTCCTAGGTGACCTCAACCTGCCCTACCGCTCTGCCACAAAGATCCACACAGAGGGCCGTCGGGACAACGGTCCTTTCAGCCCCCAATCCGTGAATCACTCGCGGGTACTCCTCGAGCCAACCCGACTTTGGTCACCACATGTATCATGTTTAATGTATAGTATATACCCGTGATCAACTCCCGAGTGATCACGGCCCGATAATATAGCACAGCAGACGGACAAGAATGTAGGGCCATTGATGGAAAACTAGCATCCTATACTAAGCATGTAGGATTGGAGGTAAAGGTAACAACAATAGTAACAAGGACAGGCTATGCATCAGGATAGGTATAACGGAAAGCAGTAACGTGCTACACTACTCTAATGCAAGCAGTATAGAGTAGAATAGGCAATATCTGGTGATCAAGCGGGGGGGCTTGCCTGGTTGCTCTGGCAAGAGTGAGGGGTCGTCAACTCCGTAGTCGTACTGGGTAGAAGCAGCGTCGGTCTCGGCGTCTAGCGGAAGAAGAGGAGGAAGAAACAATGAATATTTAAGCAAGCAGATACATAGTGATACATGACATGACAAGTAACGGCGTTAGAGGTGCCCTAACGCGGTATGGGATGATACCGGTGAAGGGGGGAAACATCCGGGAAAGTTTTCCCGGGGTTTCGTGTTTTCGAGCAGAGAAGCCGGAGGGGGAAAAGTTGCGAGTTTGATATGTTAGGAATGTGTAGCGGACGAACGGGCTGCGTATCCGGGTTCGTCTCGTCGTTCTAAGCAACTTTCATGTTGAAAATAATTTAATCCGAGTTACGGATTAAAAGATATGATTTTCTAAAGATTTACTAATTTCTGGAATCTAATTAATCCTTTAATTTTAATTCGAATTTAGATTAATGACGTCAGCATGATGTCATGTTGACATCAGCAGACAACAAGGATTGACTAAGTCAAACTGACAGATGGGGCCATTGAGTGGGTCAACAGCACAGTCAGCAGGTCCAGTCAGCAGTCAACAGTCCTGTTGACTTAGTCAAACTTACGCGTGGGTCCCACTTGTCATACCCTGTTTATTCTAATTAGGATTTTAACTAATCTAGTTACTTTTAATTAATTAACAACAATTAATTAGTTTAACTAAACATGATTAATTAAGTTAATTGAGTTAATTAATTAATTTTATTATTAATTAATTATTTATTATATATATATTTATTAAACGGTCTGGGGCTGGGCCCCATTGTCCAGTGGCCTATGGCCTTAGCGGGCGCGGGCGCGAGTGGTGCGCTTACGGGCGCAGCCCGATAGAGCGCTGCGGGTGTGGCCGGCAGGGGCGCACCCGACTCGGCGCCGGCGGCCACGGCACGGCGCCAGAGTAGTGGGAGGCCGGTGGCCTGAGGCGGTCGCGTGCGCGAGGGCGCACAACAGCGGTGTGAGCACGGGGAGGAGGTCAAGAGCGCTACGTGGTCGAACGACCACGATGGTCGAAGACGCGGCCACGGGGCATGGGTGGGCGCGCACATGCGCATGTAGGGGGCGCTCGGCGCGGCCAGGGGCCGAACGGGGGCACGGCCGTGTGGTGGAGCAGAGGAGCTCCGGGGAGCGTGGCGAGGCTGGCGCGGCGGGGAGTGCATGGCAAGCGGTCGGGCGGCTGCGAGCGAGCCGCGACGATGAGGACAGGGGCGGGGCGACGATGCACGAGACGCAGGCACGGGCGCGGTGACCGCTCAGAGTTCGCGGCCCCGGTCAGGAGCACGGGCGACGGCCTACGGCGGTGAAATCGGAAGGGGAGGCAAGGGGGTTGCTCACCCCCGTTGCAGGGCAGGGGGTCGGTGAGGCTCGATGCAGGCCGTCGATGGAGAGGTGGGGCGGGGTCGAGGAAGCGGTCCGGCGGGGTCTAGCGATGGCGCCGTCCGGGATGACGGCGTCGAGCAGCACCGGGCGGCGAGGCGCAGTCGTCGGGGCACAGCGGGGTTCGATCCCGATCTATCTCGGGTCGAGGTGGGGTGGCGCCATGCGGTGGAGACGGGAAAGCAGGCGCCGGCGAGGGGGGGTGGCTGCAGGCGCCGAGCGGCGGCGGCGTGGCAAAGGGGTCGGGGTCCTCTGCCCCGATCCAGGCGGGGAAAGGGGAGAGAGAGGCGTGCGGGGAGCGAGTGGGGGAGTGGGGATCGGGAGAGGTTAGGGTTTGGGGAGTGGGGTGCTTAGTAGGGGGCGGCTGGGCTAGCCTGGTTGGCCCGGTGGCCAGCTGGGCCGAAGCCCAGTGAGAGGGGGGTTGCTTTCTCCTTTTTTTGTCTTTTCCCTTTTGTTTTCTGTTTTTGTGTTTTCTTTTCTTTATTTACTTTATTTTCTGTTTTAATTCATTTTAAGTATTTAGGTCTTTTATAAAAGCATGGATCCCACACTATAAATTCCTAGACATTTGGTTGCACACTCCAAACATTTTTTTAACGTTTGAAAACTTTTATTATTTACCAAATTTTGGAATTTAAATTTTTGGACCGGTTTTGATCTAACAATAAACTAGCAACAGTAACAGAGGTGACGTGGCATCGTTAACGTGGGATTACTGTAGCGTAACTATCCGGGCGTCACAGTTCTTCTCCACTACAAGAAATCTCGTCCCAAGATGTAAGAGGGGAAGCGAGGAGGAAGGGATTTGGTTACGAAATTCTAACGAATCTTCTCGGGCTTGGTTGCTCTTCTCAAAGAGGTCGATCCATTACGTTGATGTCTTCATGTCTCTGATTTAGGTCATCATGATGAAGTCATCATTCTTTCTTCCGGAACTCCATCGTACGTATGAAGGTCAAGGGGTAACTTGGGAAGAACGGATCGCTAACTGGTAGATAACATCTGGAAGGGTGGCGGGAAGTAACTTTTGAATTGATACTTAACAAATTATCGAGTGCAACGTAAGAAGGTGCAAAATGGAAGTTTCAAGCCCATAGGCAATCGTTTGTTGCCTCAAACGAAGTGTGAACGGGGTTCAGAGCAACAAAATTAAGTATTGTGTCTGATACCAGAATAGATCACTTGGCAAGGAGCCCGTAAGTTACATAAGAAGTCAAGCGTGAGGAATAACTTTGGAAACTGGGGGTGTACAGGAGTTAAGTTTCGTTCCTGGGACCTGTGGGTTATGGGCCCACCATGTGGGGTAAAAGTAGGAAGGGCGTTGACATCCTGCACGATCATGATAGTAAGGCATGTCAGAGAATAACCGGTCAGTTATGTTGGCTGCATCATTGGTACCAAGGGTGAGGGACGAAGAGAACCATTTTCCTGCTCGTTGAATGAGGCGGACCATTAGGCAAAGTTCTCGTCCATCGGTGGCTACCGAAATGTCATCAACAATAGTAACACGGTCTTGCTGACAGAATTGTACACCGAGGTGTTTACATAAGCAGGAGAATGTTACTGCTTAGATCATATAGATCACAAGAAACTTTAAACCAACAAATGGAAAGGAAAATATGATTATTAGATTAAACAGAACAATGGAAAGGAAAATGTGTTTAAACACATATTTCAAGGGTATATCCTTCCCAAGGACAAGTAGAGCATGATATCCATGATAGGATATAATGTAGAAAACTCTTTAGGTAGGGAAGAGAAATTTCATGACATTACCCATACAGTGGTGTTTGGATAATTGAGCAGGAAAGTTTTAACATTGGGCTTCAAATGTTCCTGTTGAAAATCGGAGTACCATAGACATGCTTTGAGATAGCATTGACATGGTCAACAAGTGAAGATTAGACTTTGGAGACAAAAAGGATCCATCAGGAACAACTTATAGAATAATTCTTACGACTTCCTCACGGAAGAATGACTAACCTTGCCAAAAGGAAACTATAACAATAGGTTATCCGGTCAGGTGTGCTAGGCATGACATCACCTTACCAGGTCATATAAAGACCAATGTTATAACTCTTGGAAATATGTTCCAACCATCATATCTGGCCGAGATTCAGATCTGATTGGTGTCAGGATACCTCAGACATTTGGAAGCCTGAGAAGAAAAGGTGCAACACAATTTGACGAGAAGACATTGTAAGATTCTCGGAGTATGGAAGGGAGTTCCAGAACAAGAGCTCATCATTAAACCAATGAAGGAATAAGGAGGTAGTTGATGAACTTAGTGACAATTCATTGAGATTTCGAAAGGATGGGTTTCCACAATTATGTGAACAAGGAGAAAACATTTGTCAGATCAAATGATATAATATAATGATGTATGCCTGAGGAAAGCATACACAATTGAACATTGATTGAAAGGTGCACCCGAAAGATGGGCTTAGGTAGCATGATCAACGTTAGAATGGTGGTTCAACAACCAATAGTCTAAGAACGAACTATCGACCATCAACTTCAAAGCAATAGGGTAGTTAGAAGTACAAAATCCATGCAGTACTGTTCACTTGTTGGAATCCCAGTTAGAATCAACACGGGGACCAAGAAGGGAAGGTTATGGTAAGAAGTATTGCTTGCATCAATAACTCATAAGAGGTGTGAAAGTCTCATGACATTCTTGACAAGACAGATGGTAATACTCCAAGGTAAAGAAGAACAATTGTTGGATAGCACGGAACTCAAGGTACAACACAAAACAAGAACAAGTTTGTGTTGGAGGAAAAGGTAGTAGAGTGGTCGATGATAAGACAAATCATCGTGAGTAAGGATGGTATTTCTCATCATGAATTCGATTGATATCCTGGAAAAGCTCATAGGGTTGATGATGACCACGACACATTTGTCGAGAGATTTCATGAAGACATAATCAATCAGCGATGACACCAAGTCAAAGGAATGATGAAGCAAAAGTTTATTGGAACCAATGGTACGACACAAAGTCGAATTCAAGCTTGTCATTCAAGGTGGAACGATAAGACGAGGAAATCGGCGTAAGGTTAGCTCATTATCGAAAGTTGTGCTACGGAATTAAGGACCCGGTTGCACAGTTAAAATTAGCACGATAATGATGTAGCCGATCAGGCTAGGAGTGACGTGATGGAGTATTAAACTTCTCAACAACAAAGTACTGGATGTACCTGTCGGCGTTCTGGGAACGGGGGTCCCCAGACTTGCCTGCCTGCGGCCTGCAGCGTGGCTCGAGTGGGGGCCCAGCGTGGCCCTTCTTCATCAACACAAGGTTCAAGACCCTCGCGAGGGGCCAAGCCTCGCGAGGCGGACGACACGACGCTTCCTCAAGCACGGTCTCCTCAGGCTGGCTCGCGAGGAGGCGGAGAGATCAAGGTGGGTTACCTCACGAGGTGCCCATGACGCAAGCCATGACGACCAAGGGTGCCAGGCGGGCGCCAGCCCGCGCAGCGTCCCCCTTTCCTCTTTGGTGCAAAGGGGCAAGCGCAGGCGAGAGGATCAAGCAAAGGCACCCATTTCGGTGCAACGAGACCAAGACCAGTCCAACGGTGGGAAGGAGGTCACCATGGAGCCCAGGATGGCATCACCACCGGGCCTTTGGTAGGCGAAGACCAACTTTAGTCAGGATAAGTGTACCAGATGTTCCCCTTCAAATTGGCCAATTGTTGGCGCCCTTCCCGCTCAATGTTTGGGAAGAGGCCCAGGGCTTTTGCCTATAAATAGGACTAGCCACCCCCAGGGTAGAGGCATCGAATCCAGCATCTAGAGAGAGAGAGAGAGAAGGGCGATCGAACTCCCCTAGCAGTTCATCCCGTAGCCAAGAACAGACCCTCGCGAGGCTGTTCTTCCTTGTATTGTTCTTCATCATCAGCCCAAGAGGCAATCCACCCACCACAAACTAGAGTAGGGTATTACACCACAATGGTGGCCCGAACTAGTATAAACACTGTGTCTCTTGTGTTGTTCTTCTTGCAGTAGTTAGATCCTCACGAGACGGAGAGGTAGAGGGCACGATTTCCGCGCGCACCCCAGAGTTCGAACCTCAAGGGTCTGCCGGAACACGTGATCCGACATTTGGCGCGCCAGGTAGGGGTGCACCGGAATCTGCCTTCTCATCGCTCCGTCTCCCGTTGCGTCGTCGTCACCATGTCCGGCGACCAGGCGGGCAACCAAGGCCCATGGGCGGCGTGGCCCATCTGCGCGGAACCTCCCGCTCTGGGCGACCCCGCGCCACAGGCAGCTCACGGTCTGCAGGGTGCTGCGGGCCGCGGGTGATGCGGGCAAGCTTCTGCGACCCTCACACCGCGACAGGCGCGGTCGGCAGCGAGGGCCTCCAATCACGCCGCAACTACGACACCATACACCCGCTGGGAACAGGCGAACTCGAGGGCCGTGCTTACAGTAGCACGGGAGCGACTGCAGTGCAGACTACTGGAGGGCGGCTGTGACGTGCTGCTGGAGCGGGTCGCCGATCTCCTGGGCTTCGCCGCTTCGGGGGCTCACCCCTTCTGCACTCGGCTTCCGCCTCCAGTTCAGGGCGACGCATGAGGAGGCCCCGCGCGCCCCCGCGGGTCTCAGGACTACCCCGGCACCAGCGAATCCGTCGGCACCGGACTGGCGGTGGCGCTACCCCCGCCCCCGGCGCGAGAAGGAGAAGGGCTCGGCGCGGCCCACGGCGCGTGCGGGCAGCCGCGCTACCACCCCACGGTGGGCACGACAAGCAACGCCACGTGGCGCATGGAGCACTACAGCACAGCATTCGGGGTGGCGGCGCCAGAGGAATACGTGCCCCACATGATGGACCAAGGGCACGCTCACGAGGGCGAACAGGGCTCACTCTTCAGCCCCAGCTTGGGGGACGAGACGCCACAGGCCGAGCCCTTCCAGGAACCCCAGGATTGCTCCGTCGGTCACACTAGAGGCGACGACTATCGGGTACCGTTAATTCCTCAAGAGCAGGCATACGCTAATCATGGGTCACAGGAGGTGCAGGTCGCCGCAGCAAGCAGGTGCCCCGCTCCCGCGGCCTCCTACCCCTCGGGAGGAGGACGCAGGGGGCTGCAGGAAAGGGGTAGGGATCCTACAGCATCACCGCGGCGTTCGGAGCAAGGCGTTCTTAGAAGGTAGGCCCTCCGCTGGGGAGGCGCCTGAGGGCCTGCCCCTGGCGGAGGACCCGTGGTCGTCGGGGGAACCGCTGGCGACCGCTCTACCCCACCGGCGGCGTCCTGGTTTCCGGTCGTCGTTGGTGGCACTAGAGTGTGGCGCAAGGCGGGGCCCTCGTCTGGCGATATGAAGCAAGGTCAGTTCCTGTGAAGAAGGCCCAGTGCCTGTGAAGCTCGCCGCCCCGTGACACTCTCACGTAATAATGAGTGGGGCTGTACACGCCCCGGAGTCTCAGGGGTGCCGACCTCAGGCCCTGGGGCTCCCTCCCACGCCCAGTGGATAGCACTTAGCTCCGCACTGGTGAGAAGACGTCGAAGACTAGATTAGGTGCCGGACGCGGCCTTTTTGTTTGCTTTCATTGCCTTCTTCCTTTGGTTGTAACCTTTTTCCCCCGCTGGATTTAAGTTGAATTCGAATTTGAGCTTTGCGTGCGTTCGGGGAAGGGGTGCTTGGTCTTGTTTGAATCGTTTCCCGCGTTCTGGTCACCATCTCACCACAGCTGCCTCCCCTCGCGAGCCCCTCGCGAGCCGGGCCAGGCCTAGCTTGAGCACGGCCCAGACTGCCGCTGTCGCTCCCTCGCGAGGTGACCTTTGGTGCTTGCGGAGATCATTGAAAGGCCCTGAGCCTGTGAAGAAGGCGAACGCCTGTGAAGCCATCCTGCTCGGGAAAAGGCCCTGAGCCTGTGAAGAAGGCGAATGCCTGTGAAGACGTCCCGCTCGGGAGAAGGCCCTGATCCTGTGAAGAAGGCGAACGCCTGTGAAGCCATCCCGCTCGGGAGAAGGCCATGAGCCTATGAAGAAGGCGAACGCCTGTGAAGACGTCCCGCTCGGGAGAAGGCCCTAAGCCTGTGAAGAAGGCGAACGCCTGTGAAGCCATCCCGCTCGGGAGAAGGCCCTGACCCTGTGAAGAAGGCGAACGCCTGTGAAGACGTCCCGCTCGGGAGAAGGCCCTGAGCCTGTGAAGAAGGCGAACGCCTGTGAAGCCCTCCCGCTCGGGAGAAGGCCCTGAGCCTGTGAAGAAGGCGAACGCCTGTGAAGCCATCCCGCTCGGGAGAAGGCCTTGAGCCTGTGAAGAAGGCGAATGCCTGTGAAGACTTCTCGCTCGAGAAAAGGCCCGGAGCCTGTGAAGAGGGCGAACGCCTGTGAAGACGTCTCGCTCGAGAAAAGGCCCTGAGCCTGCGAAGACGGCCCACGCCTGTGGGGTTTCCTGTCAGCAATGACCCCGCCTCCTGAGGTTTCAACTGGAAAGCACCCGAGGCGCGGCGTCATCCAGCAGGCGGCTTTGGAGCCAAGAAGGAACAAGTGTGAACCAGCCTACCGTTGAACACGCGTACGATTTAATCACTGCAGATACATTAGATACAAGTTCATACATCATGGGCTTCCCCTCCCAAAATTCTCTAACAACCGTCGGGCCTAACGCCTGAGTTCTATCTATGCAGGGTAAAAAGACGAGGATAGTACATGGTCAATCTGACAAATCCCCCAATGCATCCTCGGGGGCGCCACCCGAGTTATCGCTGGCGTCACTGGACTCACCTTCGTCCTCTGCGCCACCATCAACGGCGTTGGGGTCATCCACCACGCCACCTTCGTCGGCGCCCACGATCACGTCGTCATCATCCGAAGTGAAGGCCCGGACGAGAGCATCTACGTTGCTCTCCACCCATTCAGCCAGGTCACCTCGGACGGCTTGGGGAACTGGGGCGATGGCGGCGTCGAAGTCGAAGTGGGGATCCATGTTTCGAAGATGGCTGAAGACGCGGGAAAAGGCGCGCCCGAGCAGGGCGCGACTCCTCTCCTCCACCAACCTATCGGTTTTGACCGACCGTGCCTCCAGCTATGTCACCACGGTGGTGAAGAACTGCAGGTTGCCGGCGTAGTTAGCCGTGTGTGGCTCGCCCATGGCAGCCTCACAGATGTTGCCCAGGGCAATGTTAGCCCTCTCCCTGAGCTTGTTGAGCATGGGGCCGTGCTCGTGCTCCAGGACTTGCCGCTGGCGTATCTCGTCGGCATTCTGATGCTCAACGGCCACAGCCTCTTCCACACGTTGGCGAAGGCGGAGCACCTCGGCCTGGGAGGTGGCCAGTTCCTTCTGCGCTGCCTCAAGAGCGACCCGGGAGGCGTCTGCTCGTCGCGTCGCCTCATCCCGTTGGGCCCTCAAGGCGGCGGTTCTACCCTCAGCTTCGACTCGGATCATCCCCAGTTTCCCCTCGAACTCACGCTCGAGGCCTTGGCGCGCTGTCGCCACCCGACGGCAAACCTCCTCCAGAACACGCGTTTCCCACGCGGCGACATCATCTTCCGCCTGCGTCACTAGGCGCTCCCTCGTCTCCAGCTGCTCGTGCTCGCCAGCGCGTTCGGCGGCCTCCAGCACCAACGCTTCCTCGCGCTTCCAAAGCTCAGCCGGGTCGCCAGAAGCCACCTCCATCGATGCAAGGGCTGCCTCGCGCAGCTCCGTTTGCTCTTCCAACGAGCGACACCGGGCCAAGAGCTCCCGAGCCCGTTCTTCTGCTGCTTCTCGCCGTTGGTCTGCTCCTCGGGCCTCCTCAACGGCCTGAGACCGAGCCGCCAGGGAAGCCTCCAGCGACGCCTTCGCTCCTTCGTCATCAAGGTCGCGCTGACGGCGCGCGAGGGCAGTGGCGGCCTCCAGCTCGCGCCGCTCTGCGGCCAGGCGCAGGCCCTCGGCTTCCAGGCGCGCGTCTTCCTCAGCGAGCTCCTGCCCAAGCAGGTCTACGGCGCCACTCGCCCTTCGGAGGAACTCATGGCGACGGGCACGACGCCCCCGAGCACGCTCAAGCACATCTGCCACGCCATCATCCGCCCCAAGCAGGCATCGAGGACCTTGGACCATCGCTCTAGCCCCTGGCAGGGGGCTGGGGGCTGGCGCCCGCACGATGGCTGGCCGCGCCGCATCAGAATCCCGGCCTGAGTCCGACCTGCCCTCAGGAGGAGGGCCCGAGGGGAGCCTCTGCCAGTCGCAGCCCGCGACCAAGCGGGAAGCCCACGGCAGGCTGCCTATGTCAAGGGAAGGCCCGTGGAAGGAGATCGCGGGAACAAAAGAGTCACCACGCGCTGTGTGACGGTCCGTGCCGTCGCTCGCCCAAACCACAAGGGCAGTGCAGCTCAAGGCACCAAGGGGTGGCGGAGGAGACGAAGTCAAGGAAGGCGTCGACTCGGCGGCTTCATTAAGCTCAGTAGGGAGAGGCCTGCAGAGCAAGGATCAGCGGATGCGGCAAGCAAGATAGGGAACAGAAAAGGAGAAGACTTACTCATCGACAACAAAGTACTTCCGGCACTTCAGCAAGCGGCAAGGGAAGTCGTCGCCCAGGGCCTCCCTTTTTCTCCGGAGGGCCTCAAAGTCCACACGAAAACGGCCCAAGATAGATGCACAGGAATCAGCCTGCGAAGAGGACGGAGCACCAAGGCCACTTGCGTCGAGGACACATGCCTGATGCGCACGGACAGTTGCCTCGCCAGAGATCACGGCCGGGGGCTCAGGAGCCTCGGCCTCAGGCGTCGGAAGCGGCAGCGCCTCACCCGCAGCCTCGGCAGCACGGGCCTCATGAGCTGCCCCATCCAGAGCATCGCCAGATATGGTCACATCGTCCGCGGCTCCCTCGACCCCCGCTGTCTCCTGCCTCCCTGCGCCACCACTCGAGGAGGATTCACCCAGGTTGACCGGAAGGGAAATCACCACCACAGGGTTCTCGCAAGGCCCCTGAAGGCCGACAAGGCATAGCCCCCATTCGTCGAAGGGGGGCATCTGCCTCACGAAGTCACCCCTGTTTTGGCAGAGGTACAGCAAAGCTCCCCCCCTGCCGGATACCCCCGGGGTTGGGATCGCCTGTTAGGACCAAGAGCACCTTCATCAACGCCTCGGGCGTAAGGTCTTCTTCCTGAAGCCTCATGCGGTCACCATGCCCGCTGAAGGCCCACATTCGACGAGAATGGCGTTGGAGAGGGGCAATGCGGCACAATAGGAACTCCTTCACCACCTTGGGCGCCGTTACGCCAAGCTTCTTCAGGGATATCAAGCGGTGCCAGACGAAGGCGAGCCGGGGGCTCATGAGCGTCTCCTGACCCCAGCCCGAGTTGGGCATAGCAGGCAATGTCGGCTTCACGAGGCGGGGGCTGGGCACCCCGACATCAACATACAACCACCGCTCGTGGAACCCGGCTGAAGGCAGAGGGAGGTTGAAGTCGATACCAGAGGCTGCGGTCTCGGGCGAAGCTACCAAGCTCACGCATGCCGAGCATTGCGTGGTGTCGGTAAGATGCAGGGAGAAGAAGTGGCGCAGCAAGGCAACAGAAGGAGGGATGCCTACCATCGCCTCACAAACAAAAGGGAAGACTGAAAGGAGGGCAATGGACTCAGGACCCAGATGCATCATGTGGATCTGATAATGATTGAGGATGGCGTTGAAGAAATCGGAGAAGGGAGGCACCAAACCCACCCACAAGGCGTCGGCGAAGTAATGGACCTCGGTGATTATCCTATCGGTGGGGAGGTGATACGTAGGCCAAGCCGTCGTCCTCCCACACTCGTTGAAGGCGGTGGCCAGAGCCGGACTAAGCTTGCCAAGGCATTCCAGGTTGAGTATGATTGAGCGGCCGACAGCAGGCGCCACCGGCGGCGGTGGGCGAGATGGAGCCACAGGCTTCTTTCCCTTCTCTTTCTTTGGAGCCATGGCGGCGGGCGGAAGAGAGGAGATGCGAGATGGGATTGGAAGCAAGGGTCAGAGTTCGGGGGGAGGAAGAGCAGGAGACGGTCAAGCAACAGGAAAAGGGGGCGGCTGTGTACAACTATGGGGCAACCTAGCGCGGCGCAGAATAAGGGAGCGTGCGTAAGCAGTACCGCCCACGTCCAATCAACCGCCACGCGGCACCTGAGGCCGCAGGCTGCTAGGGCCCGCGGCGCTTCGCTCTTGCCCTTTCACCCCTCGGCGCGGCCAAGTCCATGCGCGCCTTGGGCCCGGGGGCTACTGTCGGCGTTCTGGGAACGGGGGTCCCCAGACTTGCCTGCCTGCGGCCTGCAGCGTGGCTCGAGTGGGGGCCCGGCGTGGCCCTTCTTCATCAACACAAGGCTCAAGACCCTCGCGAGGGGCCAAGCCTCGTGAGGCGGACGACACGACGCTTCCTCAAGCACGGTCTCCTCAGGCTGTCTCGCAAGGAGGCGGAGAGATCAAGGTGGGGTACCTCACGAGGTGCCCATGACGCAAGCCATGACGACCAAGGGTGTCAGGCGGGCGCCAGCCCGCGCAGCGTCCCCCTTTCCTCTTTGGTGCAAAGGGGGCAAGCGCAGGCGAGAGGATCAAGCAAAGGCACCCATTTCGGTGCAACGAGACCAAGACCAGTCCAACGGTGGGAAGGAGGTCACCATGGAGCCCAGGATGGCGTCACCACCGGGCCTTTGGTAGGCGAAGACCAACTTTAGTCAGGATAAGTGTACCAGATGTTCCCCTTCAAATTGGCCAATTGTTGGCGCCCTTCCCGCTCAATATTTGGGAAGAGGCCCAGGGCTTTTGCCTATAAATAGGACTAGCCACCCCCAGGGTAGAGGCATCGAATCCAGCATCTAGAGAGAGAGAGAGAAGGGCGATCGAACTCCCCTAGCAGTTCATCCCCTAGCCAAGAACAGACCCTCGCGAGGCTGTTCTTCCTTGTATTGTTCTTCATCATCAGCCCAAGAGGCAATCCACCCACCACAAACTAGAGTAGGGTATTACACCACAATGGTGGCCCGAACTAGTATAAACACTGTGTCTCTTGTGTTGTTCTTCTTGCAGTAGTTAGATCCTCACGAGACGGAGAGGTAGAGGGCACGATCTCCGCGCGCACCCCAGAGTTCGAACCTCAAGGGTCTGCCAGAACCCGTGATCTGACAGTACCGAATCTCAGTGTTCATTCGATTCACAAATCGGTGTTCTCGGTTGACGACAACCCAGAATCCGTGGAGTGACTATGATGGGGAAAGGCACTACTTCATTGGAAATTCATAAGATGAAGTGCAATGGGTTGATATCCTCGAGATACCAGGGGGTAATACTCGAAGGTATAACAAAATAGATGTTGGGAAGGCGTACTGATCTGCAGAAGGCAAGTACTTTATATTGTCCGAGAAATAGAATCAAAGGTGAACAATCATGGTCGGAACCACGGTTGGAAAGGATCAATTCATAGATACCAGATGATATTTATCAAGGAAATAATTATTGTTACCAGAAGCTTCCATGATAGGATCTACATCATGTCCATGGGCATCAACACAAAGTTCAAGGTAGACTCCCACTTCTTTAATGCATAACCTTTCACTCACTTCTCGTCTTCGAAGAAGTTGTAGTGTTGAGATTTTATCTAGCAAAACACTAGAAGAGTATGACTCGTGAAAACTTTCGAGTTCACACATATTAAGGAAGGCATAGGATCAACCTGTTAGGGTATCGTGGAAACATATACCACAAGCTTCAATATTAATACCACAAGCTCGAAAGCAGAGCATGGTTGGTCAATCAGAGGATAGGATTTACCAATGGAGAAAGAACTTCCAAAGGAATTGAATATGAAGGACGCTATCGGATAAAATCCAACAAAGGATCTGGTGGTCCTCAAAGGATCTGATGTGAGCATCGGTACTCAACCAGAGGAAGAAACAATGCCAGGAGATCAGACTATAGAAACAACTGACTAATACAAAGCTCAAATGCAAAAGAATTATGATTTCCGACCAAGGGATCAGAAGCAAACACTTTGATTAAGGATGGATAAGTTGCGTATGCTTAGGGGTACCATCGATGGCAATCCGATTGGTCGAGAACCAGCTCATGTTTAAAATGATGTCTGAGCCGGAAGGATAAATCCTGCGGATTGCAAGCATCCGCAACATATCGAATCAATAGACTCCAAATTATAATGACAAAGGATGCCAATAAGATTACCCGACTTATTGGATTAATCATAATGCTAGGAAGCAAGAATTTCAAGAGCATTAGGCTGTTCAGGATTTTCAGAAGAACGAACGATATTACGAAGACTTTTGTGAAATACCTGAATCAACTGGGGACGAGCGGATACTCGGTAAGTGCGAGAATTATCCGTAAGGGTATTCAGGTGTCAAAGTACAGCAAGGCACTAAGCTCAAAGGATTCTCGGAACAACAGAGAGTATTTCGGGACATCTTGTAATAACAAGACCAACTGGGGATGAATGTAAGAATAACAACTGCAAGTAGTTATCCATAAGGGTTGACGGTGGAAGGGGAATTGCAAACGCGATGAACATAAGTTCTCGGGTTAACAGCGGAGAGTATCTTCAGGGTCTTCACGTGCAGCAGACGATCATCAGTAATAAAGGGGCTCTCCGGCAGGAAGTGGTAAAGAGAACCTAGAGTTAGATTTTAGCAAAATCATTTAACCCGAATAGAAGAGACATCAGAGTCCCAGAGTATAGGTCGAGGAATAAAAGATCCTAATACCACCCAATGGCGACGTGTGCCCGTAAGTCACACAACCATGTTAGTAAAAGTTTTTGCAATGCCTAGACTCGACTTCGGCCAAGGAGTGTCGAAGGGGGATTCCTACAGGCAGTCGGCTCTGATACCAACTTGTGACGCCCCCGATTCAATCGTACAACAATCATGCACGCAAATGTGTATGATCAAGATCAGGGACTCACGGGAAGATATCACAACACAACTCTAAAACATAAATAAGTCTTACAAGCATCAAAATACAAGCCAGGGGCCTCGAGGGCTCGAATACAAGTGCTCGATCATAGATGAGTCAGCAGAAGCATCAATATCTGAGTACAGACATAAGTTAAACAAGTTTGCCTTAAGAAGGCTAGCACAAACTGGGATACAATCGAAAGAGGCGCAGGCCTCCTGCCTGGGATCCTCCCAACTACTCTTGGTCGTCGTCAGCGGGCTGCACGTAGTAGTAGGCACCTCCGGAGTAGTAGTCGTCATCGACGGTGGCGTCTGGCTCCTGGGCTCCATCGTCTGATTGCAGCAATCGGATAGAGAGATGGGGGAAAAGGGGAAACAAGGCAACCGTGAGTACTCATCCAAAGTACTCGCAAGCAAGGATCTACACTACATATGCATGGATATATGTGTAAAGGGCCATATCAGTGGACTGAACTGCAGAATGCCAGAATAAGAGGGGGATAGCTAGTCTTATCGAAGACTACACTTATGGTCGCCTCCGTCTTGCAGCAGGTAGAAGAGAGTAGACTGAAGTCCTCCAAGTAGCATCGTATAGCATAATCCTACCCGGCGATCCCCTCCTCGATGCCCTGTTAGAGAGCGATCACCGGGTTGTATCTGGCACTTGGAAGGGTGTGTTTTATTAAGTATCCGGTTCTAGTTGTCATAAGGTCAAGGTACAACTCTGGGTCGTCCTTTTACCGAGGGACACAGCTATTCGAATAGATTAACTTCCCTGCAGGGGTGCACCACATAACCCAACACGCTTGATCCCATTTGGCCGGACACACTTTCCTGGGTCATGCCCGGCCTCGGAAGATCAACATGTCGCAGCCCCACCTAGGCACAACAGAGCGGTCAGCACGCCGGTCTAAACCTAAGCGCGCAGGGGTCTGGGCCCATCGCCCTGAGCACACCTGCACGTTGCGTACGCGGCCGGAAGCAGACCTAGCCTAGTGGCGTTCCAGTCCAATCCGGCGCGCGCCACTCAGTCGCTGACGTCACGAAGGCTTCGGCTGATACCACGACGCCGAGTACCCATATCTTTCCCGCGTAGTTGGTTAGTGCGTATAGGCCAGTAGCCAGACTCAGATCAAATACCCAGATCTAGTTAAGCGTGTTAATTATCCGCGAACGCTGACAGGGCCAGGCCCACCTCTCTCCTAGGTGACCTCAACCTGCCCTGCCGCTCCGCCACAAAGATCCACACAGAGGGCCGTCGGGACAACGGTCCTTTCAGCCCCCAATCCGTGAATCACTCGCGGGTACTCCTCGAGCCAACCCGACTTTGGTCACCACATGTATCATGTTTAATGTATAGTATATACCCGTGATCAACTCCCGAGTGATCACGGCCCGATAATATAGCACAGCAGACGGACAAGAATGTAGGGCCACTGATGGAAAACTAGCATCCTATACTAAGCATGTAGGATTGCAGGTAAAGGTAACAACAGTAGTAACAAGGACAGGCTATGCATCATGATAGGTATAACGGAAAGCAGTAACATGCTACACTACTCTAATGCAAGCAGTATAGAGTAGAATAGGCGATATTTGGTGATCAAGGGGGGGGGCTTGCCTGGTTGCTCTGGCAAGAGAGATGGGTCGTCAACTCCGTAGTCGTACTGGGTAGCAGCAGCGTCGGTCTCGGCGTCTAGCGGAAGAACAGGGGGAAGAAACAATGAATATTTAAGCAAGCAGATGCATAGTGATACATGACATGACAAGTAACGGCGTTAGAGGTGCCCTAACGCGGTATGGGATGATACCGGTGAAGGGGGGAAACATCCGGGAAAGTTTTCCCGGGGTTTCGTGTTTTCGAGCAGAGAAGCCGAAGGAGGAAAAGTTGCGAGTTTGATATGTTAGGAATGTGTAGCGGACGAACGGGCTGCGTATCCGGGTTCGTCTCGTCGTTCTGAGCAACTTTCATGTTGAAAATAATTTAATCCGAGTTACGGATTAAAAGATATGATTTTCTAAAGATTTACTAATTTCTGGAATCTAATTAATCCTTTAATTTTAATTCAAATTTAGTTAATGACCTCAGCATGATGTCATGTTGACATCAGCAGTCAACAGGGATTGACTAAGTCAAACTGATAGATGCGGCCATTGACTGGGTCAACAGCACAGTCAGCAGGTCCAGTCAGCAGTCAACAGTCCTGTTGACTTAGTCAAACTTACGCGTGGGTCCCACTTGTCATACCCTGTTTATTCTAATTAGGATTTTAACTAATCTAGTTACTTTTAATTAATTAACAACAGTTAATTAGTTTAACTAAACATGATTAATTAAGTTAATTAATTAATTTTATTATTAATTATTTATTTATTATATTTTTTATTAAACGTTCTGGGGCTGGGCCCCATTGTCCAGTGGCCTATGGCCTTAGCGGGCGCGGGCGCAGCCCGATAGAGCGCCGCGGGTGTGGCCGGCAGAGGCGCACCCGACTCGGCGCCGGCGGCCACGGCACGACGCCAGAGTAGGGGGAGGCCGGTGGCCTGAGGCAGCCGCGTCCGCGAGGGCGCACAACAGCGGTGTGAGCACGGGGAGGAGGTCAGGAGCGCTACGTGGTCGAACGACCACGATGGTCGAAGGCGCGGCCACGGGGCATGGGTGGGCGCGCACATGCGCATGTAGGGGGCGCTCGACGCGGCCAGGGGCCGAACGGGGGCACGGCCGTGTGGTGGAGCAGAGGAGCTCCGGGGAGCGTGGCGAGGCTGGCGCGGCGGGGAGTGCACGGCGAGCGGTCGGGCGGCTGCGAGCGAGCCGCGACGATGGGGACAGGGGCGGGGCGACGATGCACGAGACGCGGGCACGGGCGCGGTGACCGCTCAGAGTTCGCGGCCCCGGTCAGGAGCACGGGCGACGGCCTACGGAGGTGAAATCGGAAGGGGAGGCAAGGGGGTTGCTCACCCCGTTGCAGGGTAGGGGGTCGCGAGGCTCGATGCAGGCCGTTGATGGAGAGGTGGGGCGGGGTCGAGGAGGCGGTCCGACGGGGTCTAGCGATGGCGCCTTCCGGGATGATGGCGTCGAGCAGCACCGGGCGGCGAGGCGCAGTCGTCGGGGCGCAGCGGGGTTCGATCCCGATCTATCTCGGGTCGAGGTGGGGTGGCGCCATGCGGTGGAGACGGGAAGGCAGGCGCCGGCGAGGGGGGGTGGCCGGAGGCGCCGAGCGGCGGCGGCGTGGCGAAGGGGTTGGTGTCTTCTGCCCCGATCCAGGCGGGGAAAGGGGAGAGAGAGGCGTGCGGGGAGCGAGTTGGGGAGTGGGGATCGGGAGAGGTTAGGGTTTGGGGAGTGGGGTGCTTAGTAGGGGGCGGCTGGGCCGGCCTGCTTGGCCCGGTGGCCAGCTGGGCCGAAGCCCAGTGAGAGGGGGGGTTGCTTTCTCCTTTTTTTTGTCTTTTCCCTTTTGTTTTCTGTTTTTGTGTTTTCTTTATTTATTTACTTTCTTTTCTGTTTTAATTCATTTTAAGTATTTAGGTCTTTTATAAAAGCATGGATCCCACACTATAAATCCCTAGACATTTGGTTGCACACTCCGAACATTTTTTTAATGTTTGAAAACTTTTATTATTTACCAAATTTTGGAATTTAAATTTTTGGACCGGTTTTGATCTAACGATAAACTAGCAACAGTAACAGAGGTGACGTGGCATCGTTAACGTGGGATTGTTGTAGCGTAACTATCCGGGCGTCACACAATGCACCACCACCACACTAGAGTAGGGTATTACACCACCGCGGTGGCCTGAACCAGTATAAATCTTGTGTCTTTTTGTGTTGCGAGTTCGTCGAGTTCGTCTGCGAGATCTTAGAGAGCTAGAGCATATATCGGTAGGAGGGAAAGTCTTCATGCACACCCCAGAGTTCGAACCTTAAGGGTTTGCCAGAACCCCACATCCGACACCACCGCATAAACCCACTCTGAAGAAGATGGGTATCTTATATCTCAGTCCTGAAGATATGCAAGAGGCAAAGAAATCTATGAAGCAAAAGGTATTAAAGCTGAGGATGTCAAACATTTACCTCCTATTGAAGAAATACATGGGCTTGATGTAAATTCTTAGTGAAGTTTGATGAAGGTGATATCCCTTACAATAAACATCCTAGCCAATGCCTTTATGAGTTTGATATCTGTATTAGAAAGCAAGATCATTTCAATGCAAATCTTATGAAACAATTGAAATATAATTCTGATATGATTGATCACTTGAGTGACTTGTTATTTAGAATCTCCAATGATGTTAGAGGTGTAGGAAAACATGCCTCTATGGTTCAAACTCAACTAGAACAAGTTGCTAAATCTCAAAGAGAATTGCTTGATGAAATGAATAATAATATGAATGATCGTGTTATAAGACTAGTAACTAGAGGAGGTAGAATGACTGAGGAACCACTTTATCCTGAGGGACACCCTAAAATAATTTAACAAGACTCCCAAAGAATTAACACTTATGCACCTAGTCCTTCTAAAAGAAAGAATAAAAACAAAAACGATAGGACTTCGCCTATCTCTAGTGGACCTGATATTGAAAAACCTTCTGAAGATAATAATAATGTTTCTATCTCTGATTCTGAAATTCAATCTGCTAGTGAACATTCACCTAGTGATAATGAAAAAGATAATGATGATGTTCATGAAGATACTCAACCAAATAACGATAAAGAACCAGATGATGATGTTGAGATAGAACCAGCTGTTGATCTTGATAACCCACAACCTAAAAATATAGGATATGATAAAGAGACTTTGTTGATAGAAAACATGGAAAAGAAAGATAACCATGGGTTAAAAAACACATGCCCTTTCCACCTAAATCAACTAAGAAGAAAGATGATGAATAATTTGAACGCTTTGCTGAAATGCTTAGGACAGACTTTTTGTGCACTCGCTTGACTGATATTTTAAAGATGGCCCCTTATGCAAAATATATGAAAGACATCATCTCTAATAAACGAAAAATATATATTCCTTCGACTATGAGATTATGCAACTCCTGGATACCGGAGGAATACCTTATGTGCTATCAAATGTCCCAACGTAACTGGGTGATCATAAAGGTGCTCTACAAGTATCTCCGAAGGTGTCCGTTGAGTTTGTTGGGGAACATTGCATGGAAAACAAAAAAATCTATGCAGACGCAATGATCTATCCGTGGAGATGTGTACCAACGAGGGGGCGAGTGTGTCTATGTACCCTCCTAGACCATAAGCGGAAGCGTTACAGAACGCGGTTGATGTAGTCAAACTTCTTCGCGCTTCAACCGATCAAGTACCGAATGCACGGCAACTCCGCGTTCTGCACACGTTGAGCTCGGTGACGTCCCTCACCTTCTTGATCCAGCAAGACATCGAGGTAGTAGATGAGCTCCATCAGCACGACGACATGGTGACGGTGATGGTGAAGTTATATCCGCAGGGCTTCGCCTGAGCACTGCGAAAATATGACCGGGGGTGTAAACAGTGGAGGGGGCGCCGCACACAGCTAACAATTGTCTGGGTGTGCTAGGAACCCCCCTCCTCATATATATATAGGTGGTAGGGAGAGGGGAGAGGCCAAGGGGCTCCCCAAGTAGGTCTGAATCCTACTTGGGCTCCTGCCCTTGGCCGCGCCCCCTGCCATATTTGTCGGAGGGGGAAGGAAAGAGGGGGGAGAGAAGGAAAAGGGAATCCAAATCCACACTTTCTTTTCCCTTCTCCCCTTTACTTCTCCTCCTTAGGCCAGCCCATATGGAGGGTGCACCAGCCCCTTGTGGCTAGTGTGTTTCCCCTCTTGGCCCATAAGGCCCATATCTTTTGTCGGGGGTGCCCGGAACCCCTTCTGGTGACCTGATAAGTACCCGGTACCCCCCGAAACACTTTTGGTGTCCGAATACCATCATCCTATATATCAATATTTATATCTCGACCATTTCGATACTCTTCATCATGTTCGTGATCTCATCCGGTACTCCAAACAACATTCGGTCACCAAATCACATAACTCATATAATACTATATCATCAACGAACGTTAAGCGTGCGGACGCTACGGGTTCGAGAACTATGTAGACGTGACCGAGACACCTCTTCGGGGCAATAACCATTAGAAGAACCTGGATGCCCATATTGGCTCCTACATATTCTACGAAGATCTTTATCAATCGAACCGTTATGACAACATACGTAATTCCCTTTGTCCATCGGTATGTTAGTTGCCCGAGTTTCGACCGTCGGTATCTTCATACCTAGTTCAATCTTGTTACTGGCAAGTCTCTTTACTCATTCCGTAATACATCACCTCGTGACTAAATCCTTAGTTGTTTGCTTGCAAGCTTATGATGTGTATTACCAAGAGGGCCTAGAGATACCTCTTTGATACTTGGAGTGACAAATCCTAATCTTGATCTATGCCAACTCAATAAACACCTTCGGAGATACCTGTAAAGCATCTTTATGATCAACCAGTTATGTTGTGACATTTTATATCACACAAGGTATTCCTCTGGTATCCGGGAATTGCATAATCTAATAGTCGAAGGAATATGTATTTGACATGAAGAAAGCAATAGCAATAAACTGAACGATCATTATGCTAAGCTACCGGATGGGTCTTGTCCATCACATCATTCTCCTAATGATGTGATCCCGTTATCAAATGACAACACATGTCTATGGTTAGAAACCTTAACCATCTTTAATCAACGAGATAGTCTAGTAGAGGCTTACTAGGGACACGGTATTTGTTTATGCGTTCACACATGTATTTAAGTTTCCGATCAATACAATTCTAGCATGAATAAGGAAATATAAAATAACAGTTTTATCATTGCCTCTAGGGCATATTTCCTTCTGTCTCCCACTTGCACTATAGTCAATAATCTAGTTCACATCACCATGTGATTAGCACCCATAGTTCACATCGCCATGTGACTAATACCCAAAGAGTTTACTAGAGTCAATAATCTAGTTCACATCATCATGTGATTAACACTCAAAGAGTACTAAGGTGTGATCATGTTTTGCTTGTGGAAGAAGTTTCGCCAACGGGTCTGCCAAATTCAGATTCAAATGTATTCTGCAAATTTCTATGTCCACAATGCTTTGCATGTAGCTACTCTAGCTAATTGCTCCCACGTTCAACATGTATCCACATAGAGACTTGGAGTCATCCGGATTGGTGTCAAAGCTTGCATCGACGTAACTCTTTACGACGAACTCTTTATCACCTCCATAACCGAGAAACATTTCCTTAGTCCTTTTCAGGTATTAAGGATAATTTTGACCGTTGTCCAGTGATCTACTCCTGGATCACTATTGTACCCCCTTGCCAGACTCATGGCAAGGCACACAATAGGTCTGGCATAAAGCATGACATACTTTACAGAACCTATGGTTGAGGCATAGGGAATGACTTTCATTCTCTTTCTATCTTCTACCATTGTCGGGCTTTGAGTCTTACTCAACTTTACACTTTACAATACAACCTAGAACTCCTTCTTTGACTGATCCATTTTGAAGTCCTTCAAAATCTTGTCAATGTGTGTGCTTTGTGGAAGTCCTATTAAGCGTCTCGATCTATCTATATAGATCTTGATGCCCAATACATAAGTAGCTTTACCGAGGTTTTTTATTGAAAAATTAATATTCAAGTATCCTTTTATGCTATCGAGAAATTCTATATCATTTCCAATCAACAACATGTCATCCGCATATAATATCAGAAATGCTACAGAGCTCCCACTCGCTTTCTTGTAAATATAGGCTTCACCTTAAGTCTGTATAAAACCATATGCTTTGATCACTTCATCAAAGTGTATATTCCAACTCCGAGATGATTGCCCCAGTCCATAGATGGATCGCTGGAGCTTGCACACTTTGGTAGCACCTTTAGGATCGGCAAAACCTTCTAGTTGCATCATATACAACTCTTCTTTTTGAAATCCATTAAGGAATGCAGTTTAGATGTCCATTTGCTAGATTTCATAATCATAAATTGCGGCAAATGCTAACATGATTCGGACAGACTTAAGCATCGCTATGGGTGATAAAGTCTCATTGTAGTCAACCCATTAAACTCGTCGAAAACCTTTTGCGACAAGTCAAGCTTTGTAGACAGTAACATTACCATCATCGTTCGTCTTCTTCATGAAGATCCATTTATTCTCTATGGCTTGCCGATCATCGGGCAAGTCCACCAAAGTCCAGACTTTGTTCTCGTACATGTATCCTATCTCAGATTTCATGGCTTCAAGACATCTGTCGGAATCTGGGCTCATCATAGCTTCTTCATAGTTCGCAGGTTCGCCATGGTCTAGTAACATGACTTCCAAGACAGGATTACTGTACGACTCTGGTGTGGATCGTGCTCTGGTCCACCTATGAATTTCAGTAGTAACTTGATTATAAGTTTCATGATCATCATCATTAGCTTCCTCTCTAGTTGGTGTAGGCATCACGGGAACAGTTTTCTCTGATGTACTACCTTCCAATTCGAGAGAAGGTACAACTACCTCATCAAGTTCTACATTCCTCTGACTCACTTCTTTTGAGAGAAACTCCTTCTCTAGAAAGGACCCATTCTTAGCAACAAATATATTGCGTTTCGGATTTGTGGTAGAAGGTGTACCCTATAGTCTATTTAGGGTATCCTATGAAGACGCACTTCTCCGATTTGGGTTTGAGCTTATCAGGCTGAAGCCTTTTGACATAAGTGTCGCATCCCCAAACTTTTAAGAAAAAACACCTTAGCTTTCTTGCCAAACCACAGTTCATACGGCGTCATCTCAATGGATTTAGATGGTGCACTATTGAATGTGAATGCAGCTATCTCTAATGCAAACCCCAAAACAATAGTGGTAAATTGGTAAGAGACATCGTAGAACGGACCATATCTAATAAAGTACGGTTACGATGTTCGGACACACCATTACGCTATGGTGTTCTAGGTGGCGTGAGTTGTGAAACAATTCCACATTGTTTTAAATGAAGGCCAAACTCGTAACTTAAATACTCGCCTCCGCAATCAGATCGTAGAAACTTTATTTTCTTGTTATGATGATTCTCCACTTCACTCTAAAATTCTTTGAACTTTTCAAATGTTTCAGACTTGTGTTTCATTAAGTAGATATACCCATACCTACTAAAATCATCTGTGAAGGCCCAAAAATAATGATACCCGCCGTTTGCTTCATCACTCATCGGACCGCATACATCGGTATGTATTATTTCCAATAAGTCGTTAGCTCGCTCCATTGTTCTGGAGAACGGAGTTTTAGTCATCTTTCCCATGAGGCATGGTTCGCAAGTATCAAATGATTCATAATCAAGTGATTCCAAAAGTCCATCTGCATGGAGTTACTTCATACGCTTTACACCAATATGACCTAAATGGCAGTGCCATAAATATGTTGCACTATCATTATCAAATTTGCATCTTTAGGCATCAATGTTATGAATATGTATATCACTACGATCGAGATTCAATAAACCATTGACATTGGGTGTATGACCATAGAAGGTTTGATTCATGTAAACAGAACAACAATTATTCTCTGACTTAAATGAATAACCGTATTACAATAAACATGATCCAATCATATTCATGCTCAACGCAAACACCAAATAACATTTATTTAGGTTCAACACTAATCCCGAAGGTAGAGTGAGTGTGCGATGTTGATCATAACAACCTTGGAATCAATTCCAACACTCAGAGTTACCTCGCCCTTAACTAGTCTCTGTTTATTCTGCAACTCCTGTTTTGAGTTGCTAATCTTAGCAACTGAACTGGTATCAAATACCCAGGGGCTACTAAGAACACTAGTAAGGTACACATAAATAACATGTATATCAAATATACCTTTGTTCACTTTACCATCCTTCTTATCTGCCAAATGTTTTGGGTAGTTCCTGCTTCCATTGACCATTTCCCTTGCAGTGATGCACTCAGTTTCAGGCTTTGGTCCAGCTTTGGGCTTTTTCACAGGAGTGGCAACTTGCTTTCCATTATTATAGAAGTTCCATTTCTTTCCCTTTGCCCTTTTACTTGAAACTAGTGGTCTTTTTAACCATCAACACTTGATGCTCTTTCTTGATTTCTACCTTCACTGATTTCAGCATCGCGAAGAGCTCAGGAATCATTTTCGTCATCCCTTGCATATTATAGTTCATCACGAAGTTCTAGTAGCTTGGTGATAGTGACAAGATAACTCTGCCAATCACTATCTTATCTGTAAGGTTAACTCCCACTTGATTCAAGAGATTGCAGTACCCAAACATTCTGAGCACATGCTCACTGGCTGAGCTATTCTCCTCCTTGTAGGAAAAGTACTCATTAGAGGTCTCATAGCTCTCGACACAGGCATGAGTCTGAAATACCAATTCAGCTCATGGAACACATCTCATATGCTCCATGGAATTCAAAACATTTTGAAGTCCCGGTTCTTCATAACATCTGCATCTGCTCCTGTAATAGGTCTATCACCTAGCGATGCATCAAGGACATAATTCTTCTGTGGAGCAATGAGGATAATCCTCATATCATGGACCCACTCCGCATCATTGTTACTATCGAATTTCAACATAGTTTTCTCTAGGAACATATCAAAAATAGGGGAGCTACAGTGAGAGCTATTGATCTACAACATAATTTGCAAATACTATTGAGGGAGTCCTGGATTAGGGGGTGTTCGGATAGCCGGACTATACCTTCAGCCGGACTCCAGGACTATGAAGATACAAGTTTGAAGACTTCGTCCCGTGTCCGGAAGGATCTTTCCTTGGCGTGGAAGGCAAGCTAGGCGTGCGGATATTCAAGATCTCCTACCATTGTAACCGACTCTGTGTAACCCTAACCCTATCCGGTGTCTATATAAACCAGAGGGTTGTAGTCCGTAGGACAACCATCATCATACACAATCATACCATAGGCTAGCTTCTAGGGTTTAGCCTCCTTGATCTCGTGGTAGATCTACTCTTGTACTACCCATATCATCAATATTAATCTAGCAGGAGTAGGGTTTTACCTCCATCGAGAGGGCCCGAACTGGGTAAAATAAACTGTCCCTTGTCTCCTGTTACCATCCGACCTTGATGCACAGTTTGGGACCCCCTACCCGAGATCCGCCGGTTTTGACATCGACATTGGTGCTTTCATTGAGAGTTCCTCTGTGTCGTCGCTTTTAGGCCCGATGGCTCCTTTGATCATCAACAACGATGAGGTCCAGGGTGAGACTTTCCTCCCCGGACAAATCTTCGTCTTCGGCGGCTTCGCTCTGCGGGCCAATTCGCTTGGTCGTCTGGGGCAGATCGAAAGCTACGCCCCTGGCCATCAAGTCAGGTTTGGAAGCTTAAACTACATGGCAGATATCCACGGAGACTTGATCTTCAACGGGTTCGAGCCACAGCCAAGCGCGCCGCACTACCTCGAGGGGCATGATATAGCTCTGCCTCCGAATAGTGCCCTGGAGGCAGCACACGCACCAGCTCCGATCCTCGACTCGGAGCCTGCTGCGTTCATTGAGGATGAACGGTTGGAAGTCACCTCGGGGGCTGCGATCTTGAAGGCGATCGAGCCGAACGCCAGCCCCGCACTCCGCACAGCCCATGACTCCAAGGAGTCGGATTCTTCTCCGAACTCCGGGCCTCCCGTGCCCCTGCCGATCGAATCCGATTGGGCGCCTATAATGGAGTTCACCGCCACGGAAATCTTTCAGCACTCACCTTTTGGTGATATCCTGAATTCTCTCAAGTCTCTTTCTTTATCAGGAGAGCCCAGGCCGGATTACGGTCTGTAAGGTTGGGATTCGGACGACGAAGAAATTCAAAGCCCACCCACCACCCACTTAATAGCCACTATCGATGATTTAACCGACATACTTGACTTCGGATCCAAAGACTTCAACGGTATGGACGACGAAGATGGAGACAAACAGGAACCAGCACCTGTAGGGCGCTGGACCGCCACCCCATCTCACGATGTATTCATGGTGGATACCCCTAAAGGAAACGACAACGAGGAAAAAGGGGACAAAAAAAGGGATAAACCCCCCGAAAAGCAATCAAAGCGGCGACGAAAATGCCGAGCCAAGCCCTGCCTCGATCAAGACCCAACCATAGAGCAGGATGAGCCGGTAGACGACGAGCATGCCTCAGAGCAACCGTCTGAACAGGGAAACGCGGATAGAGAGGACAGACAGCCCTCCCCCGGCCATAACAGAACTCCGAATGATCTCACGTCGGATAAGACCACGGAGCAGAAGAATCTCCACGAAAGGCTCGTTGCCACAGCACGCAGCCTGAAAAAGCAGAAGCGGAAGCTAAAGACGGCGGAAGATGCACTCAGAATAAGATGGAGCAAAGTAATCAAGACCGCAGACAAATACGGCGGCAGCCGCCGCACTAAAAGCTATCCGAAGAGAAAACTACTGCCCGAATTCGACCAAGAGGCCCTGAGCCCTCGCATTCAAAAAATAAAAAAGCCACACGGTCGGATAGATGACCCCACGGCCACCATAAAACGGCAAGCGGCGCCGCACTCAATGCGGCACTTGACCCAATTAAAGACTCGCATCATGGCCCAGCCAGGTCCATTTATGGGCCAAGAAAGCAAGCTCTCACAAGCAATGCAAAAAAGCCATCATCAGAATCCGGCACACCCAAATACAGGGGCGCCGCACACCCCCTATGTTTCACCGATGAGGTCCTGGAATATGAATTTCCAGAGGGATTCAAACCTGTCAACATAGAGGCGTACGATGGAACAACAGACCCCGGAGTCTGGATCGAGGATTATATCCTCCACATACATATGGCTAGAGGAGATGATCTCCATGCCATCAAATATTTACCCCTTAAGCTTAAAGGGCCAGCCCGGCACTAGCTTAAAAGCCTTCCTGAAAACACAATTGGAAGTTGGGAAGAGCTCGAGGATGCTTTCCGAGCAAATTTTCAAGGGACCTATGTCCGCCCCCCGGACGCAGACGATCTCAGTCACATAACTCAACAGCCCGGAGAATCAGCTCGGCAGTTCTGGAACAGATTCCTTACTAAAAAGAATCAGATAGTGGATTGTCCGGACGCCGAAGCCTTAGCAGCTTTCAGGCATAATGTCCGAGACGAATGGCTCGCCAGACACCTCGGCCATGAAAAGCCAAGAACAATGGCCGCACTCACAAGCCTCATGACCCGCTTTTGCGCAGGAGAGGACAGCTGGTTGGCAAGATGCAGCCCCAGCGACCCAAGTACATCCGAAATCAGGGATGGAAATGGAAAACCGCGACGAAATAAGGACCGTCACCGAACCAAAGAAAAAAGTCCGAAGAGCACGGCAGTCAACGCCGGATTCAAAGGCTCACGGAAAAATCAGACAAAACCACCCCTTCAGGACAATAGGGATGATCCATCCAGCTTAAACAGAATCCTGGACAGAATATGTCAGATACACGATACTCCTGGGAAGCCTGCTAATCACACCCATAGAGACTGTTGGGTTTTTAAACAATCCGGAAGGCTTAACGCCGAACACAAGGGGCTCGATACACCAAGCGAAGACGAGGACGAACCCCAGAAGCAGAACACCAGGAAACAAAAGAACATCCCACAAGAAGTTAAAACAGTGAACTCACTTCACGTAACAAAACGTGTGGCACCCATAAAGGTACGCACAATAAAACTTATCCCTCAGGGGTCCCGCCACTGGTTATTAAAACCAATCATTTTTGATCAGCTAGATTATTCTAGAAATATCAAAAACGCAGGCCGGACTGCCCTGATACTCGATCCAATAATTGACGGATTCCAGTTTACAAATGTCCTTATGGACGGCGGCAGTGGACTAAACCTGATATATCAGGATACAATCCACCGCATGGGCATAAACCCAGCAAGAATCCGCCACAGCAAAACCTCCTTTCAAGGGGTAGCACTGGGCCCGGACACCCATTGTATGGGTTTTCTCCGGCTTGAAGTCATATTTAGCTGACCTTCCATGTCGTCCCGTTTTCAAGTCGCTATCAAGCACTAATGGGACGCGGAGCTTTCGCTCGCTTTAACGCAATACTGCACTATGCATCTCTCACGCTTAAGATGCCCGGTCCACGAGGCATCATCTCTTTAAAGAGAGCATACTAAAATACGCCTCCTCCAAATGGAGGATTGCGCGGCCTCTTAAATAGCCGCACAATAACGTGGCCTCGCCAGCCAAAAGACTTTTTCGATATAAGTCATTAAAGGCCACGGACCCGGACTAAATGAGTTCGGCACAAGTCCATCATCAACGCAGGCTTAGACGCCACATACCCCCGTACCGGGGGCTATACGCAGAGACAATAAAGCTCAACTTTATATATTTTTTACTTTATATTTTGTTTATTATCTTTTTGTTCCGCACAACCCATTTTCAATTCAGTTCCTCTCTTTTACAGATGAGCGTCGTGCGGCGCCCGTCCAGGACACGGCACAACGGAGACACAGGCGCAGACGTGTAGTAGGGACCCGTCCTAAGGATTCTTTTTAGATTAAGACCCTGCGTAAACCTTTTTTACTGTCTCTTGCTGCAATACATCCCCTGGTTTTTTCTACTATAACCAAGGCGGAGGCTGGCGTTTTGGCATGTGGCCACGCCAGAATTTTTTCTCGTACCTGGACACTAGGGGCTCTCTTTTTTTTAATAAAGGGTGTTGTTTCACCCGCACTCATAAAGACCGAACACCTTAGGGAGTGTTCGGCGTCGCGATTTTTGGCACTATATGCATCAGCTCCGAATCATGTCTTTGGTCAAATGTTGGGTTGCCTGGCTCCTGAGTTCGGCTACCTTACGTTCCGCTCTATCGGCTAAGGTAGCACCAGGAGAACTACTGCGATTGTGCCCCGGTTCGGCCGAGCAAGCACCTCAGTAGAGAAAGCCGAAAACTGACTGTCATGATGTAGCGCGAGACTGGTCGCCACTCGATGACTTATAGGAATTTATTGGATTCCTTCGCTTTGACGAAGGGCCATTTCCCGGTCAGGCACGTATGCGCCCCGAATTCGGGCAAGCGCAGTCGCCACTAAGGGGCTACCTAAAGAGTCCCACTGTCAAGCTCCTATGGCTAAGTGAAAGTGTTAAAGCATTATAGTCCGGTTGCCTAGCCCGCTGCGCTATCACCTCCTTTGTAGGACCAAGACGTTGGGTTAAGTGTGAAAATGCGTCTTCTGCACGCACCCCCGCACTATGTGCATGGGGGCTGAAGCCAACGACTGCAATCTTTCAGAATTTATATATTAAAACGGCCGCACAGGAGGTGTTCTCAATACTTGAAGGCACGAGTCTAAAAAATGCCACTACAATTTATCAAAATACTGTTTTATGATTACATATGCCATCATAATATAGCATCCTTCGAGCACTGCGTCTCTATTACGCGAGCGCCTTCGAGGACTTCCTTAAAATAGTGCTCGGAAGGTATTTGGCTTTTATCCGAATCCCAGGACGCAACAATGGTGGGCTCCATATCTGCCCAGTATGTCTTGACACGGGCAAGAGCCAGCCGAGCGCCCTCTATGCACGCTGACCTCTTCATAGCATCGACACGTGGCACCACGTCTAGAAATTGCTGCATCAAGCTGAAATAACTCTTCGGCTTCAATCTCCCCGGACACAGATGATCCATGACGTACTTCATGGCGAGTCCGGACAACCTATTCAGTTCGGCCCATTGGGCCAGGCGATCGTCCACTGCCAGTGGACGCTCTGGATTGAGGAATTGCGACCAAAAGAGCTTCTCCACTTCATGATCCTTTTTATCTCGAAAGTGTTCGGTCGCATCAGCAGCACTAGCCGCCAAATCCAGATAGGTGTCCTCTACACTCCACATCCGGTCTAACCGGGCAAACTTCGGATCACAAAATTTTCTCCGCAGCGAGAAGGGCTTTCCATCCGCAATTTGTCTGGCTTGACACAGCTCTTCCCTTGCCGCTCTCATTATAGAGCGGGCATCCTTGGCGTCAGCAACAGCCTTCTCTAAGCTCGTTTTCCTCGCCCGACCCTCTTCTTCAAGAAGCTTGCAACGGTTAGTAGCACTCTTTAACTTTACGGCCATATCAGCCATCTCCTCCTTGCTTCGGCAATGGGCAGCCTGTTCGGCTTTCAGCTCTTCAAGGGCTTTCAAGGCAGCCGCATCACTTTTCCTGGCTTGTTCCTTCGCTCGGGCGAGTTCGGCGCTAAGACCCTCCACGGCGGCCGCACCATCTGCGTTAAGCATACACACGGTAAGATATTGACATAAAGCTCCTCTTACTAACCATCGCCTGATGACTTCAATACCTTGAGCATCATCAAGCCGCTTGTTAACAAGCGGGATGTTGGCTTCTGCCTCATCAAGTTGTCGCTTCAGTTCGGCAAATTCACCAGTCCGGCTTGACTCCGGACAATCCGCCACCTACATATAAAGGTGCCACTTAAAGGACCTGGGATTAAGATCCTCTGCGCGCCGTCAATTTTAACGACGCACAGAGTCTCAGGGGCTACTATCTACACAGGGCGCACTTTACTTATGCGCAACTAACACAAGTGTACATTATTTAAAACGTACCTCAAGGCCCGTCAGTAAACTTTTGACGGCCTCGTGCAATCCGCTTTCGGCGGATGAAATCTTTTCAATCATCGTGCTCATCAACGCACGATGCTCCTCTGAGACAGAGGCTCGCCCCAGCAGAATCTTTAGCTCCTCCGGCCGAACACCAGATGGTGCCGGACTCGTCCCATGGCCTCCCTCAAAGGCCGGACGCGGAGAACCTCGAGGGGCCACATGGCCACCTTCCGCCCCTGTCGGATCCGGAGAAATCCTCCGTGATGACACTTCAGCGTCGCCCGCCTTGTTAGGCGGTACAGAAGGAGGAGGCGTTCCGCTCTCCATCATCTCCAGAAGAAGATCCCCCGAGGACAAGCTCTGCTGAGAAGGGCTGAGGTCCGAACTACAAAGAAAGGTTTCGGTTAAAACTTCTCAGATATAAATCAAGGATTTCTCTTAAAAGAAAAACTCTTCTTCTACTTACGGCTCGCTGGAGAGCTGGTCCCTTTGAGGGTTTAGTTCGGCCGTGGAGCTCCCCAGCGTCGGGCCCTCTGACAAGGATTCTTTCCCCCACTTCGAGGCTACGGCCTCCGGGTCGCCAAAGGCGGCCCTTTTCTTTCCCTTAGGAGGGGAATTGTCGATTCCCCCCTTCGCAATGGCCTCTTTCGAGGAGGCCATGGTTTCCTTGTCCTCCCCCTTATTTCCCTCCAAAGGCACGACCTCCAGCATCCTGACTAGCACGGGATCCAGCCTGGTTTTGGGAAGGGGAGCTGGACACCTGATCAGTTTCGCCTTGGCTATCCACTCCTGCTTAAAAGGAGAAGCGCTGTTAAGAGCAAGTCAATTATGCGGATAGAAGGTCCGGGCACAAGGTCACTTACTTGAGTATCCGGGCGATTGCGGCTTAAACCCACGTCCTCGATCAAATCTGGACTCATTTCTTATGATCCGAAGAACAGTTTATACATCTCCGGGGGCGTCGCGCCCATAAAATCCCAGAGAGCTCGCGGTCCCTCTGGATTGAACTCCCACAGACGAAGGGGGCGACGTTGGCCGGGCAGTGTCTGGCGAATCAGCATGACTTGTGTCACCTTGACCAGGTTGAGGTCTCCTTCCAGGAGATCCTTAATGCGGCCCTGCAGCAGACGTACGTCTTTGGGCAAGCCCCGATCTAATCCTGTGTTGATCCACGACGCTAACCGTGGTGGGGGACCCGAGCGAAAGGCAGGAGGCGCCACCCTTGCGGTGCCTCGAGGGGCGGTGATATAGAACCACTCCTGTTGCCACAAGCCAAGCTCCTCTTGAAAAGCGCCCTCGGGCCATGGAGCATCGGCGTTTCTTTTTATAGCAGCGCCTCCGCACTCTGCGTGGCGCCCCTCGATCATCTTCGGTTCTACTTTGAAGGCCTTGAGCCATAATCCGAAGTGAGGGGTAACACGGAGGAACGATTTGCACACAACAACGAACGAGGAGATATGGAGGATGGACTCCGGAGCTAAGTCGTGGAATTCCAGCCCATAATAAAACATCAGCCCCCTTACAAAGGGATCCATTGGGAAGCCTAATCCCCGAAGGAAGTGGGATACGAATACCACACTCTCACCGGACTGAGGGCTAGGGATCACCTGTCCTTGAACAGGCAACCTGTGCGAAGTCTCGCCGGTCAGGAATTTAGCTTCCCTCAACCTTAATACGTCCTCCTCCGTGACGGAGGAGGGCATCCATCGGCCTTGGAGGTCGGAACCGGACATTGTCGAAGGTCCGGTGCGCCTGGAATCTGGAAGCCTAGGGTGATGGAACTCGAGGCGACGGGCGAGCTCATTTTGAGAGTAGAAGAAGGGAACAGGGTCTTGGTCTCTTTATAAGAGGCAGAATACCAAGAGCCCTCCCCATAACCGTCTTGGACTAGCCTTTAATTAAGGCAAAACGTGCTAACGGGCACGACTGGGTTACCCACGTCCGTATTGATGAGAATCCCGTTAAAAGGGGCACACGATCTCTGCTTTGACAAGACGTGCCAAGGAAACCGCCTCGCTAAAGACGCTGAGGTGGAACAATGAAAACAATTTATATAAAGAGCTTGGCCGCAGTGTTATGACGCGCTGCGGAATACGTCAGCAGATTTGATTTGTGTTAATATTATTCTCTGTATGGCAATATGTGGAAACTTATTTTGCAGAGCCGGACACTATTTTTGGTGTTTGTAATCTTCTTGAAGAACTTGGAGGAGGAACCCGCCTTGCAATGCCGAAGACAATCTGCGTGCCGGACTCGTCGTCATTGAAGCCTGGTTCAGGGGCTACTGAGGGAGTCCTGGATTAGGGGGTGTTCGGATAGCCGGACTATACCTTCAGCCGGACTCCAGGACTATGAAGATACAAGATTGAAGACTTCGTCCCGTGTCCGGAAGGATCTTTCCTTGGCGTGGAAGGCAAGCTAGGCGTGCGGATATTCAAGATCTCCTACCATTGTAACCGACTCTGTGTAACCCTAACCCTATCCGGTGTCTATATAAACCGGAGGGTTGTAGTCCGTAGGACAACCATCATCATACACAATCATACCGTAGGCACTACTAGAATCTGGCAATTTGCCATCTGCGGATGGCAAAGGCTTTGCCATCAGCCAACAGATGGCAAACAGTTTGTCTAAGATCCTATCGGCAAAGGCTTCTTTGCCATCTGCTGGCTGATGGCAAAGAGCCTGTGGCTTTGCCATCAGCTGGCAGATGGCAAAGCCTCTTAACGGGGTTAGCCCCATTAGAAGACTAACGGCATACTTTGCCGTCAGCCAGCAGATGGCAAAGCTACAGGCTCTTTGCCATCAGCCAGCAGATGGCAAAGTATGCAGGCTCTTTGCCATGTGACAGCAGATGGCAAAGGCTGCATGCTTTGCCATCCGCCAGCAGATGGCAAAGTATGCAGGCTCTTTGCCGTGAGCCAGCAGATGGCAAAGGCTGCATACTTTGCCGTCTGCCCGCAGATGGCAAAGTGGTTTGCCATCTGCTGGCAGATGGCAAAGATCCCAAATAGGCCAGACCAAAGTTTGCATGTAGATGACACGTGGCCTCTTTGCCATCTGCCAGCTGATGGCAAAGCTTTTGCCATCTGCCAGCAGATGGCAAAGTGACTATATTGCCCCATTTAATTTTGTTTTTTCTTATATCAATTCATTTTCACAGAATATCAAACACAAATATATTTATATGACCAATATAGCATATTCAACACATATTACCAATAGTCATGAACACATATATCCAATACATGTTACCAATAGTAGCAAGTTTCATCCGTACATATACATAGTTTCATCAATATTACACAGTGTCATCCATAGGTAACAAGTTTCACAAGGTCAAAACAAAAACTAAATACATGCACTCCATCAACCCAAGCTTCCATGATCTTAAGCAAATCTGTAAAATGGGAAAAAAGAAAGTTAGAAGAAGAATATTATTATGATGCAACTAAAATGTGAAGATTATTATGATGCAACTTATATCTATACTAGTAAGATGCCCGTGCTACCCTACGGGATGGTCAGGGGCTCGTACATAAAAAAGAATACATGCCCAGACTATAGATGGTAATAAAGAAGTATACTCCCTCTTTCCCGGTTTATAGCGCATTAATTGAGTGCTTTTTGAATTGAGTCCTAAAAACCGGAAAGGAGGTAGTATATCCAGCTAGCCAAATGAAAATAGAGGATACAATCTCAACAGATAACAGCCAAAATTTACAAGAAGTTCCTTTGTAACTTTCTTCAGAAAAAGGAACACTGAAAGTCTGAAGAAAACTAACACTGGAACAAGCCTGAACATTACTGAATTTCAACAACTACTGCATACAAATCGTCTGTGTTATATTCAGACAAAGGAAAATAAGCTGAGTCTGTAGAGGGTATGTAGTATATTTAAACGAAGCAAAAGAGAACATCCCTTGCAATATATTTTGTACCAAGCAAAGAAACAGAATGTACATACACACACATAAAAATTGTACTGGAGCGCTTGTCACTTTCTTACATCAACCAGATTTCTGCCAGACAAAGATTGTATAACAAAGATGAAGCAAGGGGTTCATGAGAAGTAGAGAAGATTCTACTATTCTTCCACACCCAAACCATGGTCCTTGAAAATGTAGATTAGATGGTCTTCGCAACAAAAAAAAGATTAGATGGAGAATGACAGTGACTCACGCCTCCTCACACTCCGTTTGAGCTAAAGATTATGTGGCTTCTTGGGGATGTAGATTGAGGGAAAGCGTGAGTCCCATATTCGGCTACATGACATGAGTGGATTCTAGACAGTTCGAGATAGGTGTGTGGATTTGAACTTTTGGGTGACAAAAATGCCAAGTATAGGTCATTTTAGAGCTATCCTAGGTTAAATATGTCGCTAGTATCCATATGGCAGAGAACCCAGGCCGACATGACTAGTCATAGAACCAAGGTGGCACAAACGTACAGGGACAGGCATACATGACCCAGCAATGCATGTGTCGGTCATCAGCGGGTGCAACCAAGTCGTAGCAAGCTACAAGGACTTCGGTGATACACCGCGTGACATTTCCCCGTAGGGACAGACACAGGAGCAAAGAAGGACACATGCCGGTCAATCCATGTGTTCCGGAGCAGTAGCGAACTACCATGGCTCGGTGGAAGCACTAGGAGGCATTTCCCTGTATGGAAGGCTACCAAAGGCACACGACTAGGTGTCGAATGCCACACATACAATGCATTTCAAACATACACACATTATGCACGATATGTGTAGATACAACATGGCATCACAAAAAAACCCTATTAAGCAAAACACTTGGGAAACTTACCGTCATCACGGAGGTGTAGGTGTAGGTGTAGGTGTAGGACCGGTCGCGCCAGTGGCAGACGGAGAAGGATCGGTCGATGCTTGCCGGGAGTTATGCTGCACCAAAGATTATTTCCAATGTATCATTAGCATGATGCAACTCAAATGTGAAGACTAGTAACTAATGACCGTTCAAATGAAACTCACCATGCCCGCCGGAGCAATGACTGGCATCGGCGGAGGGGACTGGCCGTTCTTCTCGCACATGGACTGCACATTTGGTTTTGACGAGTCAATCATATTAGTTACTAATGAAAGGAACATTGCGTGCATGATTTAGCTAATATGCGGAAGAAACTTACCACGAAGAGCTCGTACATGGCCCGGTTAGCCAAGTCGTTCCAGTTCCTCTCCTCCTCCAACAGCGTAGTTGTCCTCTCCTCATTCTCCCGGTCCCTCTCCTCAAAAGCAGCCTGGGTCTTCGCTCTCTCTGCCTCAATAGCAGCCTGCAACACCACTCGTTAGCATTGTAATCATCGATGGCCGCAAACACAATGTAATGGAGGAAAGGCTACTGAGTCCGTATAACAAACCTGGAATTCAATTTCCACTGGTCGTAAACGAGGCGGTATCTCAGGATCAGAGCTGGTCTGGCGCTTCTTGATCTGCGGGAGAGTGCTACTACAACGTATCAGTCCATTACCAATGGCTAACGATCCATGGGACCTCCCGCCACCAGATATCATCACCAGCTCTGGATCAAGAGGCTGGCTCGGGTTAAAGTCCGGCCCTTTCCTCGCCTTCCCCTGCTTAACGTACTGCACCATCTTGTGGTGGGAGGCCTTGTTGCTGAAGTTCTCTGCATTTTCGAGGTCAGACTCAGAGAATGCCTTGGCCTTCTTGTACGGTGCAATATTGGACATGCCATAGAGGTCGAACAGCTCTGGCACTGGAGCCTTGTTGTGGTTTGACTAAAAGAGAGGAACAGAGTATTAGTTAAGGACTCAAACTAGCACAAAGAATGAATTTGCATGAATCATCAAGCAAACCACACATACCCAGTTTTTCCTGTACCCATGTAGGTTGACGCTGCCTAGATGGTGTGGCACACCTTTCATTTTGAGACGCTTCTCCTTTGCGATGTTGTGGGCGATGCGCCATTGGGGAGAGCACCACTCATCCACCAACGCCTCCCAGCAGTCCATCTTGTCCGCACACCATCTCGGGGGCACCTAAGTTAAGCAAGAGAAATTTGAGCGCTACGCCTACGAATCAAATCAAGGAAACTAAGTACAAGGCCTTAAGAATAGGTAATTACCTTCATGTACTTCTCCTTACTCAGATACTTGTCCCGGCACTTCTCTTTTCTCCTCCTAATACCAGTTTGTGCTAAGTAGTCTCGAACAGCCTGCGTCCGAGCCTCGTGCCGAAAGTTTCCAAGTAGGCGCCTGCACTCGGCGTGGATAACCCGAGCCGCGGCCTCCTCCTGTCCCTCAGCACACCTGTAGAAGGTCTGCAATCAAACAAGAAAACACGGATTAGAAGGTCTGCAATCAAACAAGAAAACACATGTAGAAGGTATGCAATCAAAGAAGAAAACACAACGTAAATGGCAAAGGAGAAATTACCCAAAACGTGGCAATCACAATGTCGGCCACCGTGTCGCACTCGACATCACCGACCCTATGCTCCGGCGGGGCCGGGGCAGCCAAGTAGTGCTCCCAGGTCATTCCTAGCTCTGGAACCCGGCCCTCACCGGGCAACATGACCCACCCCGGGAAGCACTGGCGACAAATCACACCAAGGACAGTGTTGGGCCTGCGGACACCATCTTCGTGTGTCCAAGAACTGCAGTATGACAAGGCCAACGCATTAGATATTCGAAGAAACGTCAAGGCAAAAGGTTAAAAAAGAGTAAATGCACTTACTTCTCCCCGTTAGGCTCAATCAACCACCTCTGGTCGGGGTCGCCGGGGTGGGCGGGAGCTTTGTATGACCACGCTGGTAGACTTTGCGCCCCTCAACCCACTCACCCTCGCTATAGCTATCAGGACTATAGTCTGCACCCTGAACACGACCATGTGCACTCGACTCCGTCCAATCCTCCGATGGGCTCGGCTTCGACTTAGCATGGCCCCGTCTGAGCTCCGAAGTCTCGTGGGGCGAAGACTCGGCGGCCCGAGGCTCGTCGTCGGCCCGAGGCTCCTCGGCCGTAGGCGCGCCTGCCATAGGCTCGTCGGCCGGAGGCTCATGGAGTGGAGTCCGAGACGGGTCCACCTCAGATGGCTCGATCTCAGACGGAGCAGTCCTGTGGTCGGGTGACTCAGCTGGGGGGAGATTGAGTGGAATGACAAATACAGGCCAACAACTGTATTGGGCTGCCATCATACCAAACACATTGAACCCATCTGTGGTGATGGCTACTTGAGGATTCCTTGGATCTTTCGCTTTTTCATCATGCAATGCATCGAAGTGTTTCCATGCAGCACCATCCGATGTGTGTACCATCATCAGATTCCCATCTGCATCCCGTTCGGTTCTTTTGCCCAATTTCTGCCATAGCATCTGTCTGGCCGTCTCTTTGACCATGAATAGACGTTGAAGTCTTGGTATGATTAGCATATACCGAAGAACGTTAATGGGGATTTTCGTCTGACTCTTCTCACCCATACCGTTGTCTACCTCAACATACCTGGAAGACTTGCAAATGGGACAATAGTTCAAGTCCGCATACTGGAGCCTAAATAAGGCACATCCATTCTCACAGGCATCTATATTCTCATAGGGCATCTTAAGTACACGGAGGATTTTGTCCGACTAGTACAGGTTTGCAGGCATTATATGGCCTTTGGGTAGAAAGCATCCAAATAGTGTCATCATCGCGTCATAGCATTCTCTGCGCAAGTTGAATTGAGCCTTCAGAGCCATTACTTGTGCGATGGCATCCAGCTGACAAAGCTTGGTGTGCTCGTGGAGAGGACGCTTCGAAGACTCCAACATATCATTGAAGGCCTTTGCAGATTCCTCCATCTCATCGTCCGAATCCCGAGCATCATCAAAGTTTTGCACCATGTCTTCCATCCCGGTACCATGCTCGTCAGTGCGACGACGGCCCTCCTCAGCTCTGGAACGTTGGGCAGACTCACCATGAAATGTCCACATCGTATAACCGGGCGTAAAACCCCACTTCTGTAGGTGTTTGATCATTTCAAACTCTGACAGCTTACGATGGTTGTCGCACTTGACACAGGGGCACCAGGATGTTTCCTGTCCATTTGCAAATGCGGCTCTAATAAACCCCTTGGTTTTGGTCATCCATTCAGGGGTCATGTCTTTCTGACTAGGGTGACCGGTGTACATCCACGCACGATCACTCATCTTGCCTAGCTACTGGACACACAAGAAATACATACATAATTCAGCAAACCATATATTCATCAGTTAATAGAGTTTCTCAGTTCTATTACGTCCATGCAACCTAGACGCTAATAGGTAAAGATAGGTCCTAATCCCACCCGAGTATGTGTAGATTGGGTTCGTTTTCCCATGCTCTGCTCCGGATCCGACACAAAATTTCAGCAGCACCTCCCCGTTGTTCTCCTGATACACGTCTCGGCAATAAGCAGAGAGGATGTGTACCCGGAGAACAACAGGGAGGCACTGACGAGATTCTGCATCGGATCCGGAGCAAAGCATATGGGAAAACGAACCCAATCTACACATACTCGGGTTGTCCATGGATAACGTTGGACAATTCAAAAGAATCACGGTTATAAATATGCAAATGCATGCATATTTATAGATGTAACCCTTTCGAACGGGAGACGCATAGTGGTCACACATACTGATGATTCAATCTACCTATAGCTAGCATGTTTCATCGGCACGAAGACCGGAACATAGAAAATGATTGGGGGAGGAGGAGATGTCATTTGTGCTCACCCATGAACGTCGAGGCAGAGCTCGTCGAACACCAGACCCTCGCAGCGATGAAACAACTGCACATTTAAATCCACCCGATCAACACAAATATACATGCCTTTCAGTGTGCACTTAAATAGTCTGTCCACTATACAATGTGATTTTTTTCAGTAGGGGTATAGGCGAGAACTCATAGACATCTTACCTTGGGCAAGAAGTGCTCAAGGGAGGAAACGAGAGTGACCAAGGCTGGATCAAGCCCAATCTCCTCCTTTACCTCCCTTAATGTTGTTGCTGCACTAAACAAAAAAAGCTAGGTTAAAAATCATCTTAAAATTAGGGAGTGTCTATTTAGTACTTGATTGCTTTTCAATTTGGTAACATTCACATTTCCTAACAAAAAAGCTAGGCGCCGTCATGTCTCGGTACCATCGCCTCCATGGACTCTCCTCGCTCCTCTTTGTATATATTTATGGTGATGTAACTATTGATTTTCATAGAATATTTTTTGTATTTTCCTGTACCAGTAATATGCATTCTTTTTTGACGTGCTTAAATGTTATGCAAATACTAGATTTGGCTGATTCTGATTTGTGCATCTATTCATTGTTCCATTGTTTTTTAAACTTTGATGTGCCCTTCTATGGCACTCTCTCAATATATTTTTTCTACTGATATTGATGTATACACAGAAAAAAGGGGCACTGATGTCACTAGAACCCCTTGCAAGAAAAAAATAAGTTGCTGAAATTTTGCCATGATGTGTCTTTCGTCATGCTTCCCGTGGACAGATTATAAAACGCCACGTGCCGCAGCCTATGATTCATAAGATAACAAATAAAAGAGGTATGGGGGTTAGGTTTCTTCTGCCAACTGTTTTTCTCTCTGTCGGTATTTTGATTTTCTTAAGTATTTTGATTTTCCTCATTTGTATTTCTCATGCAGTACTCTCGCCAACCGACGATCGTGCACCGCGTGATGTGTCTAACAGTAGCAACAACCAGCTGAAGCCTCGGCTTTGTTAGGAGAAGGGGAGCAAGGTTTCACGACATCTACAATGCAGTCAGCTACAGAAGAAAAGATACTGCTGTAACAACAGTATTTAGGTACACCGGAGATCACAGATCAATTAAGGTCTACAAACATGCTATTGAGTTTGCGCAGAACATACAATTTTATTAACCATGTTGTCAGACCATTCAGGAAGACAATTCTATAATCCACTTGATGCACCTTGTGCTCCTTCATTCTATTTTTAGGTTCACATTCGCACATATCTTATTATTGTGCATTGCTAAAGATGTCCGATGAATTTACTTTGTAAAATTGTAGAAGTTTGCTTTCATGAATGATGATTTATAGAAATGGTTATACATATATAGTAAGAAATTTAATTTTTAGATCAAAATATCTACCCATACCATGTAATATTTTAAGTATGTTCTCTCTTTCTCATTCTACAGGCTCAAGTGTCAACTACAAATTCTCCTGCCGGGGAATTGTTCGGTAGTGGCACTTCACTTCGCATTTGAATTGGTCAGGAGCTACCTCCCAAGTTATTTACTAGGTGGAGACCAGATTCGTTGCTTATTATGAGCGACGAGATAGATGAACATTCCGTAAGTTTGGCACCACCTCAATTTATGCCATTTTTATAAAGCTACTGAACAGATCACTGGATTACTTTGTTAATCTTTCAGCATAGGTCCAATACATAATAATCGTCACAAGTGGGAGCTCTCGAATGAAACATGTAAGATAAAACTAAATACTACATTAATGTTTAGAAGGTGAAACCGTACGATTCTATCAGGACTAATACCATTTGTTTACTCCCTATTGTTGCATGGATCAAAGTAAATGTACATGTCAGTTGTGATGGAGATTTTACACAATCAAGATTTGGGTTATAGCTAGGTGGTGATGTTATAGTTGAAGCTTGAATATTCGTCCTGCGGGTCTGCGGTGTACCTAAATACTGTTGTTCGTCTATTCTCCAGACTTTCAATGATATAATCTATGAAGGATCGATCTTGCCATATCATTCTGATGTATGTCTATCAACACATAATCATTTATTCATTATTGTGCTGGTACCTTTAGGAGAGTTGTTTTGCGGAGTAATATATTTATTTAGACAATAGTTCCTGCAGCAACGCGCAGGGAACCATCTAGTTTGTATAAACAAGGATGTACGATGCAAGATGACTAAGAAAAGAAAATTGTGTTTTGTTTAGAACTTCAGGCTCTTCTGTAGTACTAGACTAAGTGGTACTTTTTCCCAGAAACTTTTATGGCTTTTGTAGCTGCAGAGAAACTGATAATTGGAGCTAGAAGATATGGACATGTCACATATCAGCCACATCGGGTGACCTCCAGGAGTTCCAATAATATTTACCTTTAGCGGTGGCGGGGAGGGCCGCGGGGAGGGGCCGGCGCCGCGGCCTGACTCGGTGGAGGGGCGGGCGCAGGGGCGGCCTGCGGTGGCGGGGACGGCCGCGGTGGCCGGAAGGGCCGCGGGATGGGACAGCGCCACGGCCTGCAACGATTGAGGGGCAGGCGCTGGGGCGGCTGTGGTGGCGTGGCTGGTCGGGGGAGGGCTTCCACGGCGGGGAGGGGCGGGCCGCCGGCGGTGCTGGGCGGTGACGGGGAGGGGCGGGCTGGCAACGGTGCTGGGTGGTGGCCAGGAGGGCCGTGGGGAGGGGGCGGGCGCAGGGGCGGGCTGCGGTGGCGGGAAGGGTCGGGGGAGGGCTGCAGTGGCGGGGAGGGGCGGGCCGGCGGCGGTGCTGGGCGGTGGCGGGGAGGGGCGGTGTCGGGAACACGGGGTTGGGGGCGCGGTTCGGGTGGCTGGGAGAGGTGGGGAGGAGAGAGAGGGGTGGGGCCGGGTTAGGGGAGAGAGAGGGGTGGGGGAGAGAGAGAGGGGTGGGGCCGGGCTGAGGAAGAGAGAGAGGGGTGGGGCCGGGGTGGGAGAGAGGGGATCCTCTTTGCCATCAGCCAGCAAATGGCAAAGGCCCACTTCTTTGCCATCAGCCAGCGGATGGCAAATCCCCACCTCTTTGCCATCAGCCAGCTGATGGCAAAGAATGTTTGCCTTCAGCTGGCAGATGGCAAAGAGGTGGGGCTAGCGGGCCGTTACAACGCCGTTACCCACTGGGCCCACCCACTTCTTTGCCATCTGCCAGCGGATGGCAAAGAATCTTTTCCGTCTGCTGGCAGATGGCAAAGAACTGGCTGATGGCAACCAGGTTCTTTGCCATATGTTATTTCTTTGCCATCTGTTTTTTGTAAGCAGATGGCAAAGAACTGACTGATGGCAAATTCTCTTTTTCCAGTAGTGAGGCTAGCTTCTAGGGTTTAGCCTCCTTGATCTCATGGTAGATCTACTCTTGTACTACCCATATCATCAATATTAATCTAGCAGGAGTAGGGTTTTACCTCCATTGAGAGGGCCCGAACCTGAGTAAAATAAAGTGTCCCTTGTCTCCTGTTACCATCCGACCTTGACGCACAGTTCGGGACCCCCTACCCGAGATCCGCCGGTTTTGACACCGACAACTATCAAGACTAAGTTCATGATGAATTAAGTTCAATTAATCAAACTACTAATGAACTCCCACTAAAATAAACATACCTCAAGTTATCTAAGTGATACGTGATCCAAATGAACTAACCCATGTCCGATCATCACGTGAGATGGGGTAGTCATCAATGGTGAAAATATCTATGTTGATCATATCTACTATATGACTCATGTTCGACCCTTCGGTCTCGAGTGTTCTGAGACCATGTCTGTACATGCTAGGCTCATCAACTTTAACCCAAGTATTCTGCATGTGCAAAACTATCTTACACCCGTTGTATGTGAACTTAGAGTCTATCACACCCGATCAACATGTGGTGCTTCGAAACAATGAACTTTAGCAAATATGCATACTCGGGGAGAACACTTTTGTCTTGAAATTTAGTGAAGGGATCATCTTATAATGCTACAGTCATTCTAAGCAAAATAAGACGCATAAAAGATAAATGTCACATGCAATCAAAATAAGTAACATGATATGGCCATCATCATCTTGTGCTTTTGATATCCATATCCAAAGCATCGTCATGATTTCCATCGTCACCACTACAAAAAAAATACACTTCCGTGCTGATACGTGTCTCTCACAGTAGGTCATGTTTTCTGTCATGCATGTACATTACATGTGATGTCGTAGAAGTGTTCCATGACATTACCAAAATTATCATCACGGAAGTGTCCACTTCCATGACGATAAATCGCGCCTCATAGAAGTGCTTTCGTTCAAGAGTGACCGACAAGTGGCATCCACCATAACGGGTCGCCGTTAAGCTATCAGGTCTGGTTTTGGATCCGATAACTCGTTAACAGCCTGGACCAATGGGGATTTTCCACGTGTAAAATTCTCATTGGCCAGAGGAAACACGTGTTGACTCACCGTTGGGACAGATGTCATCCACTCATTGGACAGGAGGCGCCTATGATACGTCAACACATGGCACGACCCAACAAAGGCCCATTCCGGTGAAAAGGCCGGCCCATTTGACTTGGTCAAAAGGTCTTGGGCCGGCCCACGGAAATCCTGTTAGCAACATGTTCGTATATAGCCCATTTACGGCCCGCTAACTCATGACCCGTTACGGCCTATCGGAATTAAGCCCAGTAGCTTCATCTGGGCCGTCTCAGGGAGTCCTGGATTATGGGGTCCCCGGGCATCCGGGCTATGTGACATGGGCCGGACTGATGGGCCATGAAGATACAAGATAGAAGGCCTTCCCCTATGTCCGAATGGTACTCTCCTTTGCATGGATGGGAAGCTTGGCATTCGGATGTGTAGTTTCCTTTCTCTGTAAACTGACTCTGTACAACCCTAGGCCCCTCCCATGTCTATATAAACCAGAGGGTTTAGTCTTTAGAGGCAATCGCAAATCATATAGGCTAGAAATCTAGGGTTTAGCCATTATGATCTCAAGGTAGATCCTTGTAACCCCTATACTCATCAAATTCAATCAAGCTGGAAGTAGGGTATTACCTCCATCAAGAGGGCCCGAACCTGGGTAAACATCGCGTCCCCTTGTCTCGTGTTACCATTGATCTTCCAACACACAGTTTGGGACCCCCTACCCGAGATCGGCCGGTTTTGAGACCGACCTTGGTGCTTTCATTGAGAGTTCCATTGTGTCATCGACAGAAGGATCGACGGCTCGTTTAATCGCCAACAACGATGCTATTTCCAGGGAGAACTTCCTCCCTGGTCAACTTTTTGTATTCGGCGGCTTCGCTTTGCATGCCGTTTCAATTGGTTGCCTTGAGCAGATCGACAGCTACGCCCCCGGTCATCACAACAGATTCGGGAGCTTAAATTACATCGCTAATATCTGAGGAGACACTACTAGGAAAAAGCCTAGCAGCAGCGCGGGTTTTAGGTACATTAGTAGCGCGGGGACCGGCGCTGCAAATAAGGCGCTACAGCTAACACTTAGCAGCAGCACGTGGGAGCCCGCGTTGATGGTATAAAAGTGTAGCAGCAGCGTGCTTCGCGGAAGCTCCCTACTGCTATTAGCTCTAGCGTGCTTGGGCTGGACGCACTACTGCTACTGTCACGCTGCTTCTAATTTTCTCCACTCGCTACTGCTAAGTTTAGTAGTTTTTGTTTTTTTCTGCAAATTTGTTTTGTATTTGAACAAGCTTTATACAAGAATCTTTAGCAGATACAAATGTCATCATGATACACATACAAATGGTTGCGAGGCCACAAATGTAATCATAGCATATACTGTCCCACCCTGCATTTTGTAACATATCATTTGCATTAATAAAGCATGAAAATTTGGACCAGCAAAAACTTTTGCATTATTTGGCTTTTGTTTTGAAGTTGGTTTTCTCTGAGTGGTTTCTCAAATGCTCTTATTAGTCAACTACTCCACCTTCTATACTTCATCTCCTTGTCCCAAACTTCTGCCCAATGATCATGCCATGTGTATAGAGCAATATAGTATTTTCTTACAAAAATAATTTGGCCAAAAAGTATTTTTAAGAATTAGTTTTCCAAAAACCCCTGGATTGAGGATTTCACTACAAATACTTAATTAAGGGCAGTAAAAATATTTCAAAGATATATTTGACACCTATTAGATATAGGATACCCAGAAACCACAAAAATATAATTTTGAAAGTTATTTTCCTATTTTATTTAAAGGGTTTTTCTTAAGGCCAGAAATGGCCTTAAATAGGTTAAAATTATTTAAAAGCTTTAAAAATATTTGAGAAAAATTAGGGAGACTCAATCGACATATATTTTCCATATATATGAGTTTCAACACATGGTTATGATCAAAATATTGGACAAAACCTTCCAAAACCATTTCTGCCCATTTCAAGGATTTGAGATATTTCTACAGGAAATATTTTCATAAAAATCCAAGGAAAATCCAGCAAGTCACAAATGCATATTGTGATCACCTTGCAAAGCCCCATGTCCACTAGAGTCATTTTGGTTCACCAAAATGCCCCAAAACCCTCTCTGACCAGAATCAAATTTGATCAAGTTTGTGCTACCAACTTTCTCTCCTTAACCCCAACTTTTATGAGCATGTTCACATGACCAAATGAGGCCACTACACCAAGTGGTGCATCAAGGAGAAGTGATTTGCTCAACTAGATCTACACAAGTCCATTTCTGCTCATTTTTAGGGTTTACAAAAGTTGCATTGGCAACTTTGCCCAATTAAGCTCCAAATTGGTGGAAGGCCCTAATTATATGTGTCATTTCACCCTGTGGAGTGTCATGGCAATTGGAGATCATTTTCTTGCCCAAACCAACATCAAACACCTTCTGTCATTTTGCAAAAACCACTGTTTGGACCCCTTCCACTATTCTTGGTGAGCTCCACTTTTTACCAAAGCTCCCCATAGACCCCTTTCACCTCCAGTAACAATGGCAAGTCCCAAGCTCAATAATTGAGGGGTGAAACCCCCCTCTTTCTCTCTCTGGACAGCCACTTTCCCCCTCTTCCTCACCTCCCTCCCCACTCCAGTGGCCATCCAGGGCATCCAATGCCCCTCTCCTCTTCTTTACTCCCCCCTAGACCTACTAGACACTAGTGGGCACACCCCTGCCCTTTAAACAATGCCATGGCAGCCAAAGGCGCTCTGGAGCACGCTACAGTGCGCTCCCGCACTGTAGCCGCCCTCTGCCCGACGCCCCCGACCACCTCGAGCCTCCCTCGTGCACCTGCTGTTGTGCCTCGATGTCCGCGACATGCTACGCGGTCGGCCCCCTCCTCTCTCCTCCTCCCCGCTCCTCCGTGCTAACGGACACCGTCCGCCCGAGCGCGCCAATGGCGCGGCTCACACGCGCGCTGCCCTGTCGCTTCCCCGCTCCCTCTCTTCTTTCCCCTGGACGTAGTCAACCCCCACTCGCACCCTAGACACGGCGCAGGACCCCTCCCAAGGCCCGTAGCAACGAGTACGAACCCGCCGGCGCACGAGCCCACAGTGGACCGCCGTTCGCCTATATAAAGGCCTCCCCGAGCCCTTCCACCCTCACCACTCGCTCTCTGCACCACCAAAACCTCCCCCTGCACCCCCAGTTCGCCTCCAGAGCCGCCCGAGCTCGAGATCGAGCTCGAGCTCTGCCGCGTCGGCTCGCCGGAGTTCGCGAGGTAGAAGCCTCCCCCGCTCCTCCTTTGCCTCGATCTGGAACCCCTGCACCCCACTGATCATTTCCCCCTTGCTTCCCCTCTCTGTAGCTGCCGGAATCGACCGGAGCGACCACCAGCCGAAGCTCCTCTGCCGCGAGACCTTGTCGCCGGCTAACCAGGCAGCTCCGGTGACGCCCGCCACCTCCACCCGAACGGCGACAGGACGCTGAGTCCAGCCGTGCCCTCACCTGACCTCGCCGTGCCCTGCGCCGTCGCCGGTGAGCTCGCCGACCCCTCTGGCCTAGGGTTGACGACGACGGCCGTGGGCCCCGTCTGTCAGCCCCTCGCCCTGACGCCTGAGCCCCGCTCGTCAGGTTTAAACCTGGCGCGCACGCGTGCACGGGTGCGCTGGTCCGCCTCTTTGTTGGGCCTGCTGCGCTGCGGCTGTTCTGGCCCAGCAGGCACAGTGCCCTTTTTCTTTTTCTTTTTTGTCTATTTTTCCAAATATTCCACAGGACAAAATAATAGTCCAAATAAATTAATTCCAATTTCTAAATTCCTAGAATATTGCAACCTATTTAATGGTGGAACTTCCATTCAAATCCAACCAACTTTTCTTTACTATAAATATTTAAATGTGATTTTAAGCATTTAAATATGCCTTTGAAAATCCATTTCTCCGGTTCCACAACTCCAAATCCAAAAACTAGGAATTTTCCCCTTCTTAGATTTCCACCTAGTATTTTACAAAAATGAGTTGACATTTTTCTGAGCACTTTGATTTTTCTATTTTATTATTGCCTTATTTTTCTCGTTATTATTTTGCGGCGATAGATTGCGTTGCTGACGAAGGAGTTGGACCAGAAGACTTTGAAGACCCAGAAGACCTTGTTGAGCCAGGCAAGCAGCCTTTGACCATGTCTATGAAACCTTTTTATGCATGTCATATAGCACTTTATTAGCGTTGCTTCGGAATCATGATGTGATGGAAACCACTTTGATGGGTTGCCTCTGTTACTTCCTCGTTGATACTTGCATTGTGCATGACCCTACCTCCTTATGAGGGTTATGCCGGTGGGAGTAGATAGGATGCTAAAGTAGTGCTACGCAAAAAGGGACGGGAATATGCATTGTGATGGAGACAAAGCATTTTCAAAGGACTTTTCGAAAACCCCATCGGGTGCCACTTATGCCCGAGGGAGATGATGAGATGGGTAGCCACTTGATGACGAAGTGGTGTACCGAGGCAAGTGTGTGTGTTGTTTTCGACAACGGATTAGATTTAAGATTTGTCGACTGTCCCAACCTTACATGCGCAACCACTCTACCCTTATATGGGAAAGGGCATTATTGATTACCTAAGTCGATACTAGCTTGGAGCCCACATTACTAGTGACGAGGGATAGTTGGTGCTCTCTCTCGGGACGGGGTCGTGCCAGGTAGGGCGGCCATGACTGTTTTCACAGGGCACCGGATACACCGTTGTGTCCCCTCTCGTATGTTACGATCTCGAGCGAGTCTCGTATGATGTACATCGTGAGGATACAGAACAACGAGTGGACTCCTTGTTAGTGTCGTCTAGGGAAAGATAGTGATCGGGTGCTTACCCCGGGTACTTGAGGTACCGTGGGTCGTGGATGACACGGAAGCTCCCCGGATCTTGTGGGTAAAGTGTGCAACCTCTGCAGAGTGTAAAACTATTCGAATAGCCGTGTCCACGGTCAAGGACAGTTGGGCGGTGCTGCTTAAACTACGTCCACTTGTTTACAAACCGGTGTGTGTGGGAAGAATTACTTGGGTCAAGCCAAGGACTTGACATGATTGAGTTGGGTTGGTGCCCACTCTAACTATGTTGATATCTGTAACCTGTCCTCATGATTACTTGAATTCTCCTGATGCATGTCTTAAAAGTTGTTGAACATGTCATTGCACTCAAAACTAGCTTTCCGCAAAAATTTACCTATGTCATGCATTATTGTACCTTGAACCAAAACATGGGTTGCTTGCGAGTACATTCAAAGTACTCATTGGCTTGCCACTGGTTATTTAATTGACCAGGCATGGAAGAACAGGAGTTCGAGGAAGAATCCTTTGGAGACGAACATGCGAACTAGGACGCTTCCCAGTCAGAATGCCTGTAGGGTTAAGGCAGATGGCATGGGTTCTACTTATCAACGAAGATTTCCGCTGCTTTTGTTTCATTTGATGTTCAGCCCCTAAGGCTTTATCTATGTAAGTCTTGACCATAATGGTCATAATTTGTGTAAGACGGTATGTATGTATGTAAGACTCTTGTTATTCAGCTTCTGTGTGTTCAGTGAGCATTGATCTCTGGGATCACTGTACACGTGCATTCGGTGATCACGACTTATGAGTCGGGGTCCCCACAGAGCTGGTATCAGAGCCATCCTGACTGTAGGAAGCCTTAGTTAGCATGGACGTTAGTTAGCTTGAGACCATCTAAACCTCTCTCCTTTTCTAAGCTTACCCACCCGAGTTATATTTACCTTATTGACCTCTCCCATTCAACCTTTGTAGATGGCTGCCGTACCTGAAGACTTCCTGACCAACGGATTTCCCGTGCTTCTCGAGGATAGACTCAAGAAGTGCCAATTCCACCGAACCCCCATTTTCACCTACCATGAGCACTAGATCAATGACACTGAGACGGAGTATCACGTGGAAGTGATCGTGAAGGCCAATGACTCTCCAACAAGCTGGTTCTTTGAGGGACCCCAGATGGCAACACTAGTTCTTGCCATCGAGACGGCTACCCTCAAAGCACTCACCCGCCTTCGAGACCTTCTTCCCGAGATGGCAGACGAGATGGCAACCCGCTTCTTGCCTTATCGGAAGGAAGGTGAGGATGAGAGCAGTGCACCAGCTCCACCACTAGAGGAAGGACTTCCACTCCGATTCCAGACCTACTTCAGCCTTTGTGCCGATAGTTTGGCACAACACTTGGCCTCGGAATCAATGGAACTCCGAAAGGAACTCCATGAGACCAAGGCACTTCTTCGCCAAGCACAAGAGAAGACGGATAGGATTAAGAAGGAAGGTGCTCCCCCTGGTCAGCCTGCAATCGCATACCGAGGCGGAAGACCCCCAAAGGATGGAGAACCACCACGGCAGCACCGTATGAGCGCAAAGGAATACCGCAAGCTCTTCGCACCTCCGGCAAAGCAACGCCGTGTTGAGCTCCTCCACTCCCCCACCCCTTCAAGTGAGGAGGAAAGTCAAGCCACCGATGATGAGGAGGAAGACCCAGAAGAGCCAGACTACGCGACTGAGCATTCCGCCACTTAGGCATCATTTGCAACCCGAATGTGTGTCAGGACCCCGATCCTATGCCACATCGATCCAGCGTGTAACACATCATATCCCTTTGCGGCCTCACGCACGGTACTCCCACGGGTGCCACCTTACCTGGCCCGGGACCGTTTGCGCCTTTTGGCTCACGTATATGATAGTGTCGCTAGCATCCATATGACAGAGAACCCGGGCCGACATGGCTAGTCGTGAACCCAAAGCGGCGCTAGCCTATGAGGACAGACATACATGAATCACATCGAGCATGTCGGTCATCAACGTATTTATTCGGGCTGTAGCACTGGGCTAACAGGACTCCGGTAACCCGGGCTGTAGCAGGCTAGGCAGGACTCCGAATAACAGCGCGTGACATTTCCCCGAAGGGACAGACATAGGAACGACGTGAAACACATGCCGGCCAGTCAAGTGTCCAAGCAGTAGTGCTGGGCTATCAGGACTCCGGTGAACCGGGCTGTAGCGGACTACTATCGCTCAGAAGCACAAGACTTACATTTCCCCATATGAAAGGCTGCCAAGGATAAACAACTAGATAGTCGGATCCCACTCATACCAAGCATTTCAATCATACACACAATATGCCCGATATGAGTAAATACAACATGGCATCACAACAGTACTCTACGACTCAAGTACTTTATTTAGAAGGCTCCGAAGAGCCATACATATCATCCATACAGATAGGGTCACATGACCCAACACTCAAGTCATACAAACATACAAGCACATGCGGAAGCAAAGTAGTCTGAGTACAGACACTAGAAAGAAAGAAGGCTTGACGAAGCCTGTCTATCTACAACGACCCTTCACAAGTCTTGGATCACCACCTGGGTGATAAGTCACTCGTCAACGTCGAGGTCTACATAGAACCCATCAGAGGGGTTGGTGCAGTCGTCTGAAAAACATGATTAAAGCAACATGAGTACGGAGGTACTCAGCAAGTCTTACAACAGGAACCTATCATACATGCACATTCTCAAGAAGGTAGTGGGGTTATTGCAGCAAGCCAGCTTTGACTCTTGGCTAAGCTATCCTACGATAGACACCACTTGTAAATCATTTGTCGCACACGAGTCCACTATCACCATCACAATACTCCACCGTGGATCCTCTCTCGCCATCCTACGAGAGGGCCATCCGCGGTACTCACACTTATCTTGAGATTTTTAGTAGTATCCATTTAACTTATCTATGAACTGTATAGGTGACCAAGTAGTCCTTTACCGCGGACGCGGCTATTCGAATAGATTTATACCCTGCAGGGGTGTACTTCTTCACACACGCTCTCACCACTTATCGCCGTTTACACGACATGTACTCGGCAACCTTCAAGCGGAAGCCCAGCGAGGGTGTCGGCCACGGCCTACCTAAACACTCAAGTCTCTAGTCCAGGTTTATCGCCTATTCGGGTTCCATCCGCAGGGAGTCCGGGCGAGGTTTCCACTAACGGCCCCGAACGATGTGAACAGGGTTCCGAGACACCAAACGGGCGCCCGGTTGACCCGGCCACGTGCCTACCGCAACACAGCCCACCCCGATGGTCAGCGCCGCGTGCGGCCCCCAGCATGCTACAAACACCAGAAACTACTTTGCAACTCCTGGACAGAGAACAAGCGTGATCAAGAAGCCGAGAGGGTCCATTGGTTTCGGGCCCAATGCGTGGTAGTAGCTGAGTCTTAAATCACACACACAGATCTCAGTTCTTAAGAACGGCCTCAATGAAACAACCCACCATGTACTCCTACATGGCCTTCCATCGATTCCTTTACCAAATCATGTTCAACACTACCACACCATTGACAACGATACAACCTTTCACTCCGGATCATCATCCCGATGAGCCAGACCTGACACAACTCTAAGCATAGCAAGCATAGCATGGTAGGAACACACACACACATGTATTGGCTCAATCAACTCCTACACATGCTAGTGGGTTTCATCTAGTTACTGTGGCAATGACAGGTCATGCAAAGGAAGTGGGTTCAACTACCGCAACACACAGCAGTTTGAAACGCGTTGTCTTAATGCAGTAAACGAGGGCAGAAGCGAGAACATGGGTTTGTATCGGAATGATCAGCGAGTTGCTTGCCTGATGGAGTGGTCGTGGGATACTGCCCTTCAATTGGATACTCGGAGATATCCTCGGAGGCAGAACCTACCACGATGAACACATCGGAACACAATCAATACATGGCGATATGCAACAATATGATGCATGCTATGACATGGCAATATGAATGTGTCCTGTCCTAGTGCAAGTTAAAACAGAAGGGAATGAACCCATTTGAACCAAAGATTCAATGGAAACTCATTTATTAAGATCATATTAGTGTATCATCTTGTAATGCCTAAACAGTGGGTTTAACTTGTTCTGACATGCATGAAACCAGCACCAATGGATAGCTTGGATTTTTCTGATCATTTTTCATATATAGAACTTTGCATTTGGAGTTACAGATAATTTTCTATGAATTTTTGAAGTTTGAACTATTTTCTGGATTTTCCTGTATAAGAATAAATCCAGTAATTAATTAATTGCGTCAGCATGAGGTCAGCGTGACGTCAGGGGTCAACGGGGTCGTCCAGGTCAAACTGACCAGTGGGACCCGCAGGTCAGTAGTTAATTTAACTAATTAATTTAAATTAGAACTAAACCAAAAAGTTAACAGGGGGGGCCCACCTGTCATTGACTCAGGGGAGTCAACGAGGGCCCACCCGTCAACGGTCAAGGGTCAACTCGCTGGCGTCTAGCCGCCGGCGAGGCCAGACGCGGCGGAGCAAGTGGATTTGGCCGTTCCGGCCACCAAATGAGGCGCGGAGGGCATCTACGTGAAGCTGGAGCTGACCCGCAACTCTTGGTGGAGTTGGTTGGGGTCGGGGTGGCCGGAGTTGGCGCCGGCGACGAGTTTGGCCGCTCCGGGGCTCGGGTGAAGGTGTAACCGGGGCTACAAGGCACGGCGAGGCGCGTGGAGTGATGCGTCGGGCCCCTGGGTGTGCGGTGAGGCTAGTGGACAAGGTGGTGCGGCCGTTGGGTGGCCGGAGCCTCGTCGGCGACGAGCTCCGCGGCGGCGCGTGCGGGCGAGCTTCGTGCGCTTGTTGTAGGGCACGGGAAGAGGAACGGGGAGGATGGAGAGGTGGCCAGACTCACGGTGAATGCAGCGAGCGTCGAGGCGGGCTCGGGGAAGGTCGGAGCTGAGCGGGGCGATGATGGCGATCTCGGCGGCCGGAGTTGGGGAAGACAGGGTCGGGGGCGATTCCAGAGCGGGCGAGCGCTCGGGGCTCGTCTTGCTCGAAGAAGAAGAGGGTGGCGGAGCTCGTGGACACGGTCGTGTGGCGCGGGGACAACGGAGAGCGCGCCTACGGCATAGGTGCGGCGGCGGTGGCGTCGGCCATGGCGAAGGAAAGCGAGGGAGGCGAGGCAGAGGCGAATGGCGTGTCCAGGGGCTCTGGGCGACGACGTGGAGTGCGTCCAGGGCAGCAGGGCGGCGAGGAGGTGAAGCAGGGCGACGGGGAGGTGCGTGGCGCTCGCTGGTGCCGGCGTCGAGCACCTGCGTGCCTGCCTGGCCGAGCCAAGCAGCTCGCTGGCGTGGCAGCTGGGCTGGGCCGGCAGGTGGGCCGGTTGGCAGGCGCCAGGTAAGCTTTTCCTTTTATTTTTTTCCTTTTCTATTTTTCTGTAGCTTTGTGGACTTATTAAAAATTCTAAAACACTTCCAAAATTCACCAAACTGCATCTGGTCCTTAGTTAGAATATTTCCAGCCAGGAACATTTTAGTTTGGAGATATTTGAGCATTTGAACTATTTTATAAATTTTAAATGCCCAAATTCAAATACTAATGCATTAATTCAATGACCTTCTGTTGACCTAGAAAAATATGCACCATTTTTGCCAGAGGTTTCAACCCAAGACAAAGAGGGTGAACATTTTAGAAGGGCATTTCAGGTTCATTGAAAATATTTTTAGTAAACCCTAGTTGATTTCAAGAGGGGTGCTGGGGGTTCTGCCTTCCCCATTTCAAATTTCTGTCAAAAGTAAACATGATGCACACTCTAATGCATGAGCTAGGTGGGATGTGACAACTCACCCCCACTCAAAAGAATCTCGTCCCGAGATTTAGGATCTGTCGGAAAGAAGGTGGGGTACTCAAGTCGAAGAGGATCCTCCCTTTCCCATGTAGCTTCTTGCTTGGAATGGTGTGACCATTGAACCTTGAGAAACTTAATATTGTGGCGTCGAGTGGTACGCTCGGCTTGATCAAGGATACGAGCGGGGTATTCTCGATAAGTGAGGTTATCTTGGAGATCAAGCGTTTCGTGGTCCACTCCACGGATAGGATCCGAGAAGCAACGCCTGAGTTGAGAGACGTGGAAGACATCATGGACTCTGGAGAGATGCGGAGGTAGTTCCAGTTGGTAGGCAACTTCCCCTCGTTTGGCAAGAATGCGAAAGGGTCCAATGTAACGAGGAGCCAATTTGCCTTTGATACCGAATCGATGGGTCCCCTTTAAAGGTGTAACCCGGAGGTAAGCCATCTCGCCGACTTCATAAACCATGGGCTTATGCTTGCGGTCATACTGACTCTTTTGTCGGGATTGGGCGGTTTTCAACTTCTCACGAATAATGCGAACCTGCTCTTCTGCATCCTGGATCATGTCCGGGCCAAAGAGTTGTCTCTCGCCGGTTTCTGACCAGTTAAGAGGCGTTCGACATTTTCGTCCATAAAGAACTTCGAAAGGAGCTTTACCCAAGCTAGCTTGATAGCTGTTGTTATAAGCGAACTCGGCGAATGGAAGGAACTTCTCCCAATTCATACCGAAAGAGATGACAGAAGCTCGGAGCATATCCTCCAGAATTTGATTGACTCGTTCTACTTGACCACTAGACTGAGGATGGAAGGCGGTGCTAAAGGAGAGACGAGTCCCCATAGCATTTTGGAAACTTTCCCAAAATCGAGAGGTGAAAAGACTTCCACGGTCTGAGTTAATTTCCAAAGGGACACCATGGAGAGACACTATTCGAGAGATGTACAAATCAGCTAGCTGGCTAGCGGTTATGCTCTCGCGAACAGGTAAGAAGTGAGCTACTTTGGAAAGACGATCGACAACAACGAAGATAACATTATTCCCTCTTTTGGTTCTGGGAAACCCGGTGATGAAATCCATACCGATTTTATCCCATTTCCATTCAGGAATCTCCAATGGTTGAAGGGTGCCAGCAGGCCGTTGATGCTCTGCTTTAACACGACAACAGACGTCGCAAGTTGCAATGTATTGAGCGATTTCTCTCTTCATCCTAGTCCACCAAAACCTCTGGCGTAGGTCTTGATACATCTTAGTACTACCGGGATGAATGGTGAGAGGGGATTCATGAGCTTCCTTAAGGATCAATCGTCTCAAGTTGCGTACCTTGGGAACCACTAAACGGTTTTCAAAGAACACAACACCTTGATCATCAATGGAGAAACAATCTGCAACTCCCTTCTTGATGTTTCTCTTGATACGGGAAATTCTCGGATCCACCTTTTGTGCCTTGATGATCTGATCCGTAAGGTTAGGTTTCGCCACCAGGGTGGAAAGGAATCCTCGAGGAACAATGTGAAGGTTAAGCTTATGAAATTCCTCGTGGAGAAGTGGTTGACCTTGTTGTAACATCAGGTTGTTACAATAAGACTTACGACTTAGTGCATCAGCCATGACATTGGCTTTGCCTGGGGTGTAAGTTATTCCTAAGTCGTAATCCGAGATCAACTCGACCCAACGTCTTTGCCTGAGATTCAAATCCGGTTGGGTGAAGATATATTTCAAACTTTGGTGATCAGTGTAAATTTCGCAACGATTACCCAGAAGGTAGTGTCGCCAGGTTTTGAGTGCATGGACTACTGCTGCAAGCTCTAGATCATGAGTGGGATAATTATCCTCATGTGGACGCAACTGTCGAGATGCGTAGGCAATCACATGACGATCTTGCATGAGTATGCAACCTAGTCCTTGTCGCGAGGCGTCGCAATAGATAACAAAGTCCTTAGAGAAATCTGGTGGTACCAGTACGGGAGCAGATGTCAGGTGTCTTTTCAGTTCCCGAAAGCTGAACTCGCACTGTGGGGTCCACTCGAACTTTTTATCTTTCTTGAGGAGTTCAGTTAGAGGCTTAGCAACCTTGGAGAAATTCTCGACGAAGCGGCGGCAATAGCTCGCCAAACCAAGAAAACTCCGGACTTGCTTGACCGTTTCAGGTGGAGTCCAGTCAAGGACAGCTTGAACTCGCTCGGGATTGACAGCAATGCCCTTGCCAGAGATTACATGGCCCAGATAGGTCACTTCTGGCAACCAGAATTCGCACTTGGAGAATTTGGCATAAAGGCGATGCTCTCGAAGTTTCATCAATACTAGCCTTAGATGTTCGGCATGTTCTTCCTCATTCTTAGAGTAGATGAGTATATCATCGAGGTATACCACGACGAATTTATCCAAGTACTCCATGAAGATCGAGTTCATTAACCGAGAGAAGGTGGCTGGAGCATTGGTTAAACCGAAGGACATGACGGTGTACTCGTATTGGCCGTAACGAGTAACGAAAGCCGTTTTGGGAATGTCCCCGTTCTTGATTTTGATTTGATGGTAGCCCAACCTCAAATCCATCTTGGAAAAGACTAAGGATCCAGCGAGCTGGTCATACATGTCGTTGATCCTGGGGAGCGGATACTTGTTCTTGATAGTGACCAAATTGACAGGTCGATAATCCACAACCATCCGATCCGTTCCATCCTTCTTCTTGACGAAGAGGACGGGGCAAGCCCATGGAGATGAACTAGGACGGATGAAACCCTTTTGCAAGGACTCATCGAGTTGTTTCTTAAGCTCAGCTAGTTCTAGGGGTGCCATCTTATAAGGTCTCCTAGAGATTGGGATGGTTCCTGGAACAAGGTCTATCACGAACTCGACATCTCTGTCAGGTGGAACACCTGGCAGTTCCTCTGGAAAGACATCCGGGAAGTCACGGACTACCGGAATATCTTCGAGGTCTGGAAGGGGATTGGCATTTAGAGAGTAGAGCTGACGCTCCGATACTCGGGTCAAAACATTGACTGTCTTGCCCGATGGATGGGTAAGTTGGACAGTTCTAGTTGAGCAATCAATCTTGGTGTAATGAGCTGACATCCAGTCCATACCCAAGATGATGTTTATGTCCGAGGACTTGAGAGCTATTAGTGACGCGAGAAAAACCAATCTGTCGACAAGAATTTCATTTCCATGGCTGATCCTAGAGGTTTGCCATCTAGAACCGGGAGTTTGAATTTCCATGGAGGTGGGCATGTCACTAAAGGTAGTGTTGTGCAATCGAGCATAGCTCTCAGAAATAAATGAACGAGATGCTCCAGTATCAAAGAGAACAGTTGCCGGATGGCAATTAACAAGGAGCGTACCGAGAACGACGTTGGGGTCCTCTTGAGTTTCTTCAGCTGAAACGTAGTTGACATGGCCACGAGCAGTGGTGGCTGGCTTGGCGACAAGCACCTTCGCTGTTGACTTACCACGTCCAACAGACTTTCCGAACTGGCTGGGGTTGTTCTGGGGACACTCACGGATGTAGTGGCCCGGCTCACCACACTTGAAGCAAGTTATCATATTAGGGCGTGGAGCAGCATTGGCAGTGGGGCCACCAAAAGTCTTGGGCGGCACATACTGCTGATTGGAGCGAGGCGCCTCAAAGGATGGCCTCGGGGTATACCTGGGTGGCATAGCAGAATTTGGAATCCAGACCCGGCGCTTCTGAGATCCAGAGCCGGATGAAGAACCATAGTCACGGGAGTGTTTGCGTGACGCTTCAAAATCATTCTGCCCTATCTCGGCACTGATGGCCTTATTGACTAGCTTCGGAAAGGAAGTGCATTCATGCAGACGAAGGTCACGACGGAGCTCAGGGCTAAGTCCCTTGCGGAACCTTGCCTGCTTCTTGGCGTCGGTGGATACCTCTTCGGGAGCATAGCGTGCAAGCTTACCAAACTCGCGACTGTATGCATCCACAGTCAGCTTCCCCTGGGTGAAGTTACAGAACTCCTCCCTCTTGCGATCCATGAGACCTTCCGGAATATGATGCTCACGAAAAGCGGCACTGAAATCAGCCCAAGTAGTGAGTTGGCCGACCGGGCGCATAGCTTCATAATTCTCCCACCAAAGGCTGGCAGGGCCTTCAAGGTGATAGGCAGCAAAGGTGACTTTATCATCTTCAGCCACGTTGGCAGAACGTAGCTTGTGGGCGATGCTGCGGAGCCAGTCATCCGCATCGAGAGGTTCGATGGAATGATTAAACTTTGGCGGGTACAGCTTGACAAAGTCATTGATGGACACTGGATTGATCCTCTGCTGGCGTGCAGTGTTCTGCTCAATCCGCTCTAACAAGCGGTTGGTGTCGCGCCTGTTGCGCTCTGCCTCCAGCATCACTTCGGCCAGAGAAGGTGGTTGAGGCAGACTTTCCTCTCTAGGTGCACTAGCTTCTCCCTGCTCCGGAGCAGCAGGGTTGCTGCGGGTGTTGACCATCCTAGGAAAACAAAACAATGATTTAAACCAGGATGGCAAAATCTGGCCAAGGGAGTGCGGAATGTAATGGATAACAAGGAATGCAGAGATGATCATCCGTATAACATGGTAATATAGAAACTGCCATATATATACCAACGGTCATACACATCATACATAGTTTAGTACAAGCTCAAGCTGAAGTACAACTAAGACGACAGACGTTACATCTCATCGGAGGCATTCCAAGCTCCTATACATTATTTTCCTACACCTCCGGAATTGATACACACTAAGTTATATTCCACAATCACGCAGGGCGGTGGACATACAACTATTACAACACTAGCGAGACTACTACTAGCTCAGACGGCTCCATAGAAGTCCTCATAGAAGTCACCACCCAGACCTGGAAGCGGAACATGGTCATCTGGGAACAAACGGTCCTGCGGTGCTTGTGGACCATAGGGACTTGGGTGCGGCCTCGGTCCAACAGATGGCGGCAGAAGAGGCCCACGAGGAGGGGTGATGCCTCCCACCTCACGCAATTCCATGAAGTCTGGCAGACTAGCCCGCACAGGGTACAAGTCTCTTGTGTCCATGTATCCGGCTTGCACAGCAGGTGCAAACCTCGTCAAGGTGGCCCAATGATCAGCACGAGCATTAAAGAGCTCCATACGCAAGGCCCGGTTTTCACGATCCTTATCTTCCAACATCTCAGTAGTGGTGCAAAGGAGTGAGTCCTCATGGGATGCATCACTGTACATGCCCTGAAGGTAACCATGCGCCCCAGGGAGGGATGCTGGCATGTAGCGAAATTCAGTGTTGCTCAACAAGGCAGTTCTAGCTCGCATAATGGTCATCATCGAGTAGGCTGCATCTTGAACGGACATCCCAATAGTGATCCCGAGTCCATAAGAACAGTGGAGTGGTTCCGTGGCTCCGGGATAAGATGGATATATCCTGACCGTGCACAGATATTGGCTTTGGTTAAAATCTCTAAACTGCTCTTCGACGGTGTATTCAGGGTACCATCGGTAACTTGCCTCAACCATCACTCGAACCAACATGGCGGTATGACCACATATACCAATGCAACGGGTCAGACGAACCACTTGGTTCTGGGGACGGGTAGCCATCTGAAAGCACAAAATAGTGCGAAGGCATTAGAATTTCTGAATGAAATTGGACAGCATAACGGCTGTAAATGCTCAGAAAAAGACTTGAGACATCCAAAACAGTTTGCGAAACCACTCAACAACATCATATCAAGGTTCTGGTTCAATTGGCAACATACTAAACTTTAGTAGAACTGGACTGGGTTATAACCAACAATCCTATAAGTTACTACGGATTTAGTAACACGTGAACCTGATAGAGAGAAGAGAGCCTAGTCCTTAACCCACGTAGAATGAGAAGAGAATGACTCAGAATAGAGGGCATAAGGTAAAGGAGTAAAAGAGCCTTACGTTCCCTCCCACAATCAATTCCCCTACATATAACTAAAGCATTTCTAGACTCGACATCGACCAGTTTGGCTTAGCGAACCTACAGGCAGTCCGGCTCTGATGCCAACGCTGTCAGGACCCCGATCCTATGCCACATCGATCCAGCGTGTAACACATCATATCCCTTTGCGGCCTCACGCACGGTACTCCCACGGGTGCCACCTTACCTGGCCCGGGACCGTTTGCGCCTTTTGGCTCACGTATATGATAGTGTCGCTAGCATCCATATGACAGAGAACCCAGGCCGACATGGCTAGTCGTGAACCCAAAGCGGCGCTAGCCTATGAGGACAGACATACATGAATCACATCGAGCATGTCGGTCATCAACGTATTTATTCGGGCTGTAGCACTGGGCTAACAGGACTCCGGTAACCCGGGCTGTAGCAGGCTAGGCAGGACTCCGAATAACAGCGCGTGACATTTCCCCGAAGGGACAGACATAGGAACGACGTGAAACACATGCCGGCCAGTCAAGTGTCCAAGCAGTAGTGCTGGGCTATCAGGACTCTGGTGAACCGGGCTGTAGCGGACTACTATCTCTCAGAAGCACAAGACTTACATTTCCCCATATGAAAGGCTGCCAAGGATAAACAACTAGATAGTCGGATCCCACTCATACCAAGCATTTCAATCATACACACAATATGCCCGATATGAGTAAATACAACATGGCATCACAACAGTACTCTACGACTCAAGTACTTTATTTAGAAGGCTCCGTAGAGCCATACATATCATCCATACAGATAGGGTCACATGACCCAACACTCAAGTCATACAAACATACAAGCACATGCGGAAGCAAAGTAGTCTGAGTACAGACACTAGAAAGAAAGAAGGCTTGACGAAGCCTGTCTATCTACAACGACCCTTCACAAGTCTTGGATCACCACCTGGGTGATAAGTCACTCGTCAACGTCGAGGTCTACATAGAACCCATCAGAGGGGTTGGTGCAGTCGTCTGAAAAACATGATTAAAGCAACATGAGTACGGAGGTACTCAGCAAGTCTTACAACAGGAACCTATCATACATGCACATTCTCAAGAAGGTAGTGGGGTTATTGCAGCAAGCCAGCTTTGACTCTTGGCTAAGCTATCCTACGATAGACACCACTTGTAAATCATTTGTCGCACACGAGTCCACTATCACCATCACAATACTCCACCGTGGATCCTCTCTCGCCATCCTACGAGAGGGCCATCCGCGGTACTCACACTTATCTTGAGATTTTTAGTAGTATCCATTTAACTTATCTATGAACTGTATAGGTGACCAAGTAGTCCTTTACCGCGGACGCGGCTATTCGAATAGATTTATACCCTGCAGGGGTGTACTTCTTCACACACGCTCTCACCACTTATCGCCGTTTACACGACATGTACTCGGCAACCTTCAAGCGGAAGCCCAGCGAGGGTGTCGGCCACGGCCTACCTAAACACTCAAGTCTCTAGTCCAGGTTTATCGCCTATTCGGGTTCCATCCGCAGGGAGTCCGGCCGAGGTTTCCACTAACGGCCCCGAACGATGTGAACAGGGTTCCGAGACACCAAACGGGCGCCCGGTTGACCCGGCCACGTGCCTACCGCAACACAGCCCACCCCGATGGTCAGCGCCGCGTGCGGCCCCCAGCATGCTACAAACACCAGAAACTACTTTGCAACTCCTGGACAGAGAACAAGCGTGATCAAGAAGCCGAGAGGGTCCATTGGTTTCGGGCCCAATGCGTGGTAGTAGCTGAGTCTTAAATCACACACACAGATCTCAGTTCTTAAGAACGGCCTCAATGAAACAACCCACCATGTACTCCTACATGGCCTTCCATCGATTCCTTTACCAAATCGTGTTCAACACTACCACACCATTGACAACGATACAACCTTTCACTCCGGATCATCATCCCGATGAGCCAGACCTGACACAACTCTAAGCATAGCAAGCATAGCATGGTAGGAACACACACACACACATGTATTGGCTCAATCAACTCCTACACATGCTAGTGGGTTTCATCTAGTTACTGTGGCAATGACAGGTCATGCAAAGGAAGTGGGTTCAACTACCGCAACACACAGCAGTTTGAAACGCGTTGTCTTAATGCAGTAAACGAGGGCAGAAGCGAGAACATGGGTTTGTATCGGAATGATCAACGAGTTGCTTGCCTGATGGAGTGGTCGTGGGATACTGCCTTCAGTTGGATACTCGGAGATATCCTCAGAGGCAGAACCTACCACGATGAACACATCGGAACACAATCAATACATGGCGATATGCAACAATATGATGCATGCTATGACATGGCAATATGAATGTGTCCTGTCCTAGTGCAAGTTAAAACAGAAGGGAATGAACCCATTTGAACCAAAGATTCAATGGAAACTCATTTATTAAGATCATATTAGTGTATCATCTTGTAATGCCTAAACAGTGGGTTTAACTTGTTCTGACATGCATGAAACCAGCACCAATGGATAGCTTGGATTTTTCTGATCATTTTTCATATATAGAACTTTGCATTTGGAGTTACAGATAATTTTCTATGAATTTTTGAAGTTTGAACTATTTTCTGGATTTTCCTGTATAAGAATAAATCCAGTAATTAATTAATTGCGTCAGCATGAGGTCAGCGTGACGTCAGGGGTCAACGGGGTCGTCCAGGTCAAACTGACCAGTGGGACCCGCAGGTCAGTAGTTAATTTAACTAATTAATTTAAATTAGAACTAAACCAAAAAGTTAACAGGGGGGGCCCACCTGTCATTGACTCAGGGGAGTCAACGAGGGCCCACCCGTCAACGTTCAAGGGTAAACTCGCCGGCGTCTAGCCGCCGGCGAGGCCAGACGCGGCGGAGCAAGTGGATTTGGCCGTTCCGGCCACCAAATGAGGCGCGGAGGGCATCTACGTGAAGCTGGAGCTGACCCGCAACTCTTGGTGGAGTTGGTTGGGGTCGGGGTGGCCGGAGTTGGCGCCGGCGACGAGTTTGGCGGCGTCGGGGCTCGGGTGAAGGTGTAACCGGGGCTACAGGGCACGGCGAGGCGCGTGGAGTGATGCGTCGGGCCCCTGGGTGTGCGGTGAGGCTAGTGGACAAGGTGGTGCGGCCGTTGGGTGGCCGGAGCCTCGTCGGCGACGAGCTCCGCGGCGGCGCGTGCGGGCGAGCTTCATGCGCTCGTTGTAGGGCACGGGAAGAGGAACGGGGAGGATGGAGAGGTGGCCAGACTCACGGTGAATGCAACGAGCGTCGAGGCGGGCTCGGGGAAGGTCGGAGCTGAGCGGGGCGATGATGGCGATCTCGGCGGCCGGAGTTGGGGAAGACGGGGTCGGGGGCGATTCCAGAGCGGGCGAGCGCTCGGGGCTCGTCTTGCTCGAAGAAGAAGAGGGTGGCGGAGCTCGTGGACACGGTCGTGTGGCGCGGGGACGACGGAGAGCGCGCCTACGGCGTAGGTGCGGCGGCGGTGGCGTCGGCCATGGCGAAGGAAAGCGAGGGAGGCGAGGCAGAGGCGAATGGCGTGTCCAGGGGCTCGGGGCGACGACGTGGAGCGCGTCCAGGGCAGCAGGGCGGCGAGGAGGTGAAGCAGGGCGGCGGGGAGGTGCGTGGCGCTCGCTGGTGCCGACGTCGAGCACCTGCGTGCCTGCCTGGCCGAGCCAAGCAGCTCGCTGGCGCGGCAGCTGGGCTGGGCCGGCAGGTGGGCCGGTTGGCAGGCGCCAGGTAAGCTTTTCCTTTTATTTTTTTCCTTTTCTATTTTTCTGTAGCTTTGTGTACTTATTAAAAATACTAAAACACTTCCAAAATTCACCAAACTGCATCTGGTCCTTAGTTAGAATATTTCCAGCCAGGAACATTTTAGTTTGGAGATATTTGAGCATTTGAACTATTTTATAAATTTTAAATGCCCAAATTCAAATACTAATGCATTAATTCAATGACCTTCTGTTGACCTAGAAAAATATGCACCATTTTTGCCAGAGGTTTCAACCCAAGACAAAGAGGGTGAACATTTTAGAAGGGCATTTCAGGTTCATTGAAAATATTTTTAGTAAACCCTAGTTGATTTCAAGAGGGGTGCTGGGAGTTCTGCATTCCCCATTTCAAATTTCTGTCAAAAGTAAACATGATGCACACTCTAATGCATGAGCTAGGTGGGATGTGACAATGTGCCCGTGAGTAACCCCTATGGTAGGATAGGTCGTGTACCCCTATGCGAAGTCAAGTCCTTGTACTGGTTCATATGAAACCATGTAGTGTTGCGTTTGCTTTTGGTGTGTTTGATGGATGCCGTGCTTTCCTACGGGAACTTTTAAGCGACTACATCACCCATTTGGATTTTAATGAATGTGTTTGGCCTTTTGGCCCTTGCATGAAAACAATTAGTGTCATACCAACCCCCTTACTAGGCATCCCATCTACATTGCTTTCCCCATCTTTCCCAATCATGAGACCTTGATCGCTCCAACAGGATGCCTGTTGTAACCCGTACTGGTACTTCTACCCAGCAGCAAGGAGCCGGAGAAGGAGCCAGTCAGGACCAAACCCAAGGACAAGCTCCGCCACCACCACCACCTCCAAGCATGGATGTGGCTCGGCTTCTCCAAGCTTTCCGAGAGGAACGCCAAGCCAACACTGCAGCCCTCCAGATGATTGCTCAAGCTGGCAACCGCTAGCCGGCGGGAAACGGCAATGGACGTTCCACATTGGTGGAGTTCAAGAAGCATGCACCACCCACCTTCATCGAGACTGCTGAACCCCTGGATGCAGATGACTGGGTCCGCACCATTGAGGATCTGCTGGAACTAGTCGGATGCACTGAGGACCGTGAAAGGGTGGCATATGCTACTCACTGTCTCGGGGGAACTGCCAGAGCTTGGTGGGATGGATTCAAGGCCATGCATGCTGAGAGAAACATCACTTGGAATGACTTCAAGGCAGAATTCCGCAAGGCCCACATTCCTTCCGGAATCATGGCCATCAAGAAGCGTGAGTTCCGAGCCCTGAAGCAAGGTAGTAGCACTGTCAAGGAGTACATGCAGAAGTTCAGTGTTCTCTCAAGGTATGCCCCTGAAGATGTCAGCACTGATGCTGCCAAAAAGGAGAGCTTCATGGAAGGCCTTAACCAGACTCTGCAGTACTCGCTTGTTGTGTGTGACTGCCCGACCTTTCCTGATCTGGTGAACAAGGCACTCATGCTTGAAGACAAGCGACGTGCTTTGGATGATACCCGTAAGCGCAAGATGATCAGCAAGGGTAGCTCCAGCAACCAGAAGCCTCGCCCGTGGCAGTCCGCCCCGGTCAAGCCAACCTATCAGCAGCCAAGAGCTCCTGCACCCCGCACCAACTATCCACCTCAGTAGTATGCCAACCCCAGGCCAGCTTAAAACAACCCCAATAACAATGTCGGCAAGAGCAGCAACCCCAATCAAGTCACTTGCTTTGGATGTGGTCAGCCAGGGCACTACTCCAAGAATTGCCCCAACAAGAAGCCCGACGCCCCGCGCCCCAATGCGCAGAACCCAGGACAAGGCCGTGGAATGCCGCTAAGGAACCAAGCTCCTCGCAACCCGCCCAACAATGCAAGGGTCGTGTGAATCATGTCACTGCAGAAGAAGCCCAGGAAGACCCGTACGACGTGCTGGGTACGTTCCTTGTCAACTCAACACCTGCAACTGTCTTGTTTGATTCTGGAGCCACGCATTCATTTGTCACACAAAAGTTTGCATTAAAAAGTGGCATGACCCCTACACCCCTGAATAACCCTATGGTGGTACAAACCCCCGGAGCAGAGATGAGAGCCAGGATAGGATGTAAGGGAGTCGGGATTATCATCAATGGGGTAGACTTCCAAGCAGACCTTATCATCTTAAGATCACAAGGCTTGGATGTGATCTTAGGAATGGATTGGCTCATCAAGCACCAAGGCTTGTTAGATTGTGCCAACCGGACTGTCACTGTGACCAATGACCAAGGAGTCGAAGTCAAGTTTGCTCCCAACCCCACCTCTGCTCGAGTCAACCAAGTCAACTGTCTGACTGAAGTTGGATTGGAGCAAGTGCCGGCAGTATGCGAATACCCCGATGTCTTTCCTGATGAGCTACCAGGAATGCCTCCTGACCGAGACATCGAGTTCATCATTGATCTCAAGCCCGAAGCAGGACCCATCTATAAGAAGCCTTATAGAATGGGATCAGAAGAGTTGGCAGAGTTGAAGAAGCAACTGGAAGAGCAGTTGAGGAAAGGATTCATCCGCCCTAGTGCCTCCCCTTGGGGATTGCCAGTTCTGTTTGTGGCAAAGAAGGACGGTACTATCCTCTTATGCATTGACTACCGCTCCCTCAATGAAGTTACAATCAAGAACAAGTATGCACTTCCCAAAATTGAAGATCTGTTTGATCAACTCAATGGGGCCAAGGTGTTCTCCAAGATCGACCTCAGATCTGGGTACTACCAGCTGAAAATCAGACCCCAAGATATTCCGAAGACGGCATTTGTAACCAGATATGGCCTGTATGAGTGCACGGTCATGTCCTTTGGATTGACCAATGCCCCAGCTTACTTCATGTATCTCATGAATAAGGTCTTCATGGAATATTTGGACAAGTTTGTTGTTGTCTTCATTGATGACATTCTTGTCTTCTCGAAGACGGAAGAAGAGCACGAGCAACACTTGAGGATGGTCCTAGACAAGCTTCGAGAGCACCAACTGTATGCCAAGTTCAGCAAGTGTGAATTTTGGCTGCATGAGGTTGGATTCTTGGGTCATGTTTTGACTGAAGAAGGATTGTCGGTCGATCCCGCTAAGATTGAAGCCGTGACTGAATGGCAATCCCCAAGCAATGTGAAAGAAGTCAGAAGCTTCCTCGGACTCGCGGGATATTACCGCAAGTTCGTTGAAGGGTTCTCAAGCATTGCCCGACCCATGACTCAGCTCTTGAAGAAGGACAAGAAGTTTGAATGGACGCCGAAGTGTGAAGTGAGCTTCCAGTAGCTGAAGAAGAGATTGACCACCGCCCCAGTTCTGGCCACACCAGATATACACAAGGAGTTTGTGATATACTGTGATGCGTCAAAGACTGGACTAGGAGGTGTTCTGATGCAAGAGGGCAGAGTCGTAGCTTACCTTTCAAGGCAACTACGGCCTCATGAAGAGAACTATGCTACTCATGACCTCGAGTTGGCAGTTGTAGTTCATGCCCTGAAGACATGGCGACATTATCTCCTAGGGAAGCGGTGTGAGATATACACAGATCACAAAAGTCTGAAGTATATTTTCACTCAGAAGGAATTGTACATGAGGCAAAGAAGATGGCTAGAGTTGATCAAGGATTACGATCTCAGTGTTCAATACCACCCTGGAAAGGCTAATGTGGTAGTAGATTCATTAAGCAGAAAGGCTTGTTCCTTGAATGCTATGCTTAAGAAGAGGCTACCCGCCTTGTATGAAGAACTTGAAAGCTTCGGGTTGGAACTGGTTGCACCAGGATTCCTAGCCAACCTTGAAGTCAAGCCTACCCTGATGGCTGATATTAAGGAAGCTCAAAAGGGACACGAGAGTATTGAAGGAATCAAGAGGAAGATCAAGGCAGGCAAGGCCCCCGGATTCTCAGAGGATGAGCAAGGAATCGTGTGGTTTGGGAATCGCATTTGCGTACCCAACAAGATTGAGCTCAAGAATTTGATCTTGCAAGAAGCTCATGACACCCCATATTCCATCCACCCCGGAGGAACCAAGATGTATCAAGACCTAAAGGAAAGATTCTGGTGGCATGGCATGAAGAGAGAGATAGCCACTTGCGTCGCTAAGTGTGACATATGCCAAAGGGTCAAAGCTGAACATCAGCGGCCCGCTGGATTGTTACAACCCCTCAAGGTTCCCGAGTGGAAATGGGATAAAGTCGGAATGGATTTCATCACTGGACTACCTAGGTCAAACAAGGGACATGACTCCATCTGGGTCATAGTCGATCATTTGACTAAGGTAGCACACTTCATTCCTGTGAAGACTACCTATGATGGCAACCAGCTAGCAACTTTATACATCAACAGAATCGTAAGCCTTCATGGTGTTCCCAAGGAGATTGTGTCAGATCGTGGAACCCAGTTTACTTCAAGGTTCTGGAAGAAGTTCCAAGAGGCCATGGGGATCAGGTTGTCCTTCAGCACTGCTTTCCACCCACAGACCGGAGGTCAGACAGAACGGGTGAATCAGATACTCGAAGACATGCTCTGAGCCTGTGTCTTAGCACATGGAGTTAGGTGGGAAGATTGCCTCCCTTTTGCCGAGTTCTCCTACAACAACAGTTATCAGTCTAGCCTCCAGATGGCACCATTTGAGGTGTTGTACGGACGCAAGTGTCGCACGCCCCTCAATTGGTCAGAGACCGGAGAAGGGCTAGTCTTTGGGCCCAATATTCTCCGTGAAGCAGAAGAGCAAGTCCAGCTTGTCAGAGAGCGTTTGAAGACTGCCAAGTCAAGGCAGAAGATCTATGCTGACACTCGTCGCCGACGAGTAGACTTCCAAGTCGGAGACCATGTATACCTGCGAGTAACTCCTCTTAAGGGAACCAAGCGTTTCCACGTTAAGGGAAAGCTCGCACCAAGATTTATCGGCCCCTTCGAGATCACCGCACGACGAGGAGAGGTGGCTTACCAGTTGGAACTGCCACCTGAACTATCCGATGTGCACAACGTATTCCACGTATCACAACTCCGGAAGTGTCTCCAAGTTCTAGACAAGCATGATCTTTACAAGGATGTCAATCATCAAGCCATTGACCTCCAGCCTGATTTGACTTACCGTGAGAGGCCCATCTGCATTTTGGATAAGGCTGAGCAATGCACTCGAAGCCGCACGATCAAGTACTTCAAGGTCAAGTGGAGCAACCACACTGAAGCAGAAGCAACCTGGGAGCGTGAAGACTACCTCAGATCCGAGTTTCCATATCTCTTTAAGGCCTAGTTTAGGAATCTCGGGGACGAGATTCTTGTAAGGGGGGTAGGTCTGTCACACCCTGCATTTTGTAACATATCATTTGCATTAATAAAGCATGAAAATTTGGACCAACAAAAACTTTTGCATTATTTGGCTTTTATTTTGAAGTTGGTTTTCTCTGAGTGGTTTTTCAAGTGCTCTTATTAGTCAACTACTCCACCTTCTATACTTCATCTCCTTGTCACAAACTTCTGCCCAATGATCATGCCATGTGTATAGAGCAATATAGTATTTTCTTACAAAAATAATTTGGCCAAAAAGTATTTTTAAGAATTAGTTTTCCAAAAACCCCTGGATTGAGGATTTCACTGCAAATACTTAATTAAGGGCAGTAAAAATATTTCCAAAGATATATTTGACACCTATTAGATATAGGATACCCAGAAACCACAAAAATATAATTTTGAAAGTTATTTTCCTATTTTATTTAAAGGGTTTTTCTTAAGGCCAGAAATGGCCTTAAATAGGTTAAAATTATTTAAAAGCTTTAAAATATTTGAGAAAAATTAGGGAGACTCAATCGACATATATTTTCCATATATATGAGTTTCAACACATGGTTATGATCAAAATATTGGACAAAACCTTCCAAAACCATTTCTGCCCATTTCAAGGATTTGAGATATTTCTACAGGAAATATTTTCATAAAAATCCAAGGAAAATCCAGCAAGTCACAAATGCATATTGTGATCACCTTGCAAAGCCCCATGTCAACTAGAGTCGTTTTGGTTCACCAAAATGCCCTAAAACCCTCTCTGACCAGAATCAAATTTGATCAAGTTTGTGCTACCAACTTTCTCTCCTTAACCCCAACTTTTGTGAGCATGTTCACATGACCAAATGAGGCCACTACACCAAGTGGTGCATCAAGGAGAAGTGATTTTCTCAACTAGATCTACACAAGTCCATTTCTGCTCATTTCTAGGGTTTACAAAAGTTGCATTGGCAACTTTGCCCAATTAAGCTCCAAATTGGTGGAAGGCCCTAATTATATGTGTCATTTCACCCTGTGGAGTGTCATGGCAATTGGAGATCATTTTCTTGCCCAAACCAATATCAAACACCTTTTGTCATTTTGCAAAAACCACTGTTTGGACCCCTTCCACTATTCTTGGTGAGCTCCACTTTTTACCACAGCTCCCCCTAGACCCCTTTCACCTCCAGTAACAATGGCAAGTCCCCAACTCAATAATTGAGGGGTGAAACCCCCCTCTTTCTCTCTTTGGACAGCCACTTCCCCCCTCTTCCTCACCTCCCTCCTCACTCCAGTGGCCATCCAGGGCATCCAGTGCCCCACTCCTCTTCTTTACTCCCCCCTAGACCTGCTAGACACTAGTGGGCACACCCCTGCCCTTTAAACAATGCCATGGCAGCCAAAGGCGCGCTCTGGAGCACGCTACAGTGCGCTCCCGCACTGTAGCCGCCCTCTGCCCGACGCCCCCGACCACCTCGAGCCTCCCCCGCGCGCCTGCTGTTGTGCCTCGACGTCCGCGACACGCTACGCGGTCGGCCCCCTCCTCTCTCCTCCTCCCCGCGCCTCCGCGCTAACGGACACCGGCCGCCCGAGCACGCCAATGGTGCGGCTCACACGCGCGCTGTCCTATCGCTTCCCTGCTCGCTCTCTTCTTTCCCCTGGACGTAGTCAACCCCCACTAGCACCCTAGACACGGCGCAGCACCCTCCCGAGGCCCGTAGCAACGAGCACGAACCCGCCGGCGCACGAGCCCACGGTGGACCGCCGTTCGCCTATATATAGGCCTCCCCGAGCCCTTCCACCCTCACCACTCGCTCTCTGCACCACCAAAACCTCCCCCTGCACCCCCAGTTCGCCTCCAGAGCCGCCCGAGCTCGAGATCGAGCTCGAGCTCCGCTGCGTCGGCTCGCCGGAGTTCGCGAGGTAGAAGCCTCCCCCGCTCCTCCTTTGGCTCGATCTGGAACCCCTGCACCCCACTGATCATTTCCCCCTTGCTTCCCCTCTCTGTTGCTGCCGAAATCGACCGGAGCCACCTCCACCCGAACGGCGACACGACGCTGAGTCCAGCCGTGCCCTCACCTGACCTCGCCGTGCCCTGCACCGTCGCCGGTGAGCTCGCCGACCCCTCTGGCCTAGGGTTGACGACGACGGTCGTGGGCCCCGTCTGTCAGCCCCTCGCCCTGACGCCTGGGCCCCGCTCGTCAGGTTTAAACCTGGCGCACGCGCGTGCATGGGTGCGCTGGGCCGCCTCTCTGTTGGGCCTGCTGCGCTGCGGCTGTTCTGGCCCAGCAGGCACAGTGCCCTTTTTCTTTTTCTTTTCTGTCTCTTTTTCCAAATATTCCACAGGACAAAATAATAGTCCAAATAAATTAATTCCAATTTCTAAATTCCTAGAATATTGCAACCTATTTAATGGTGCAACTTCCATTCAAATCCAACCAACTTTTTTTTTACTATAAATATTTAAATGTGATTTTAAGCATTTAAATATGCCTTTGAAAATCCATTTCTCCTGTTCCACAACTCCAAATCCAAAAACTAGGAATTTTCCCCTTCTTAGATTTCCACCTAGTATTTTACAAAAATGAGTTGACATTTTTCTGAGCACTTTGATTTTTCTGTTTTATTATTGCCTTATTTTTCTCATTATTATTTTGCGGCGATAGATTGCGTTGCTGACGAAGGAGTTGGACCAGAAGACTTTGAAGACCCAGAAGACCTTGTTGAGCCAGGCAAGCAGCCTTTGACCATGTCTATGAAACCTTTTTATGCATGTCATATAGCACTTTATTAGCGTTGCTTCGGAATCATGATGTGATGGAAACCACTTTGATGGGTTGCCTCTGTTACTTCCTCGTTGATACTTGCATTGTGCATGACCCTACCTCCTTATGAGGGTTATGCCGGTGGGAGTATATAGGATGCTAAAGTAGTGCTACGCAAAAATGGACGGGAATATGCATGGTGATGGAGACAAAGCATTTTCAAAGGACTTTTCGAAAACCCCATCGGGTGCCACTTATGCCCGAGGGAGATGATGAGATGGGTAGCCACTTGATGACGAAGTGGTGTACCGAGGCAAGTGTGTGTGTTGATTTCGAAAACGGATTAGATTTAAGATTTGTCGACTGTCCCAACCTTACATGCGCAACCACTCTACCCTTATATGAGAAAGGGCATTATTGATTACCTAAGTCGATACTAGCTTGGAGCCCGCATTACTAGTGACGAGGGAGAGTTGGTGCTCTCTCTCGGGACGGGGTCGTGCCAGGTAGGGCGGCCATGACTGTTTTCACAGGGCACCGGATACACTGTTGTGTCCCCTCTCGGATGTTACGATCTCGAGCGAGTCTCGTATGATGTACATCGTGAGGATACGGAACAATGAGTGGACTCCTTGTTAGTGTCGTCTAGGGAAAGATAGTGATCGGGTGCTTACCCCGGGTACTTGAGGTACCGCGGGTCGTGGATGACACGGAAGCTCCCCGGATCTTGTGGGTAAAGTGTGAAACCTCTGCAGAGTGTAAAACTATTCGAATAGCCGTGTCCACGGTCAAGGACAGTTGGGCGGTGCTGCTTAAACTATGTCCACTTGTTTACAAACCGGTGTGTGTGGGAAGAATTACTTGGGTCAAGCCAAGGACTTGACATGATTGAGTTGGGTTGGTGCCCACTCTAACTATGTTGATATCTGTAACCTGTCCTCATGATTACTTGAATTCTCCTGATGCATGTCTTACAAGTTGTTGAACATGTCATTGCACTCAAAACTAGCTTTCCGCAAAAATTTACCTATGTCATGCATTGTTGTACCTTGAACCAAAACATGGGTTGCTTGCGAGTACATTCAAAGTACTCATTGGCTTGCCACTGGTTATTTCATTGACCAGGCTTGGAGGAACAGGAGTTCGAGGAAGAATCCTTTAGAGACGAACATGCGAACTAGGATGCTTCCCAGTCAGAATGCCTGTAGGGTTAAGGCAGATGGCATGGGTTCTACTTATCAACGAAGATTTCCGCTGCTTGTGTTTCATTTGATGTTCAGCCCCTAAGGCTTTATCTATCTAAGACTTGACCATAATGGTCATAATTTGTGTAAGACGGTATGTATGGATGTAAGACTCTTGTAATTCAGCTTCTGTGTGTTCAGTGAGCATTGATCTCTGGGATCACTGTACACGTGCATTCGGTGATCACGACTTATGAGTCGGGGTCCCCACATATACATACAAATAGTCTCATCATAATCATCATCCAACACAAAGTGGTATCTCGTCATCATCTCGAAAATAGCGATACAAATCTCGATTACTTGCAACTACATCGTCATCCATCTAAACAATGATATATGCGAGAAGAGCTATCGCTTTGAGTGAGAGCGGAACTATGCAGTACATGAGTTCGTATCCCTCTCTCGGACACCGTGCACGCGTCCATACGACGGTCGAGTATCCACCGGGAGTCATTTCAATATGTTCAACGTCCGGTTGAATGGAGTATCCCACTTGGGCCTTGCCAATGCCTCAGACGGCGAGTCACTTTCGGCCGCAATCCTGTGCTGCTCTCTCTACAAAAGGCACAAGGATCGTTTACAAATATGACTAACGTGCAGTCGAATTGATCAAAAACTAAAACTACCAGCAGTCTAATGAACTCCTCGTGACCGCGTTCGTCTCGAAAACCTTCTTCACTGGGTCCCAACGGTGTCGGGCCCTGAGGACGTCACGCTCCTGCGAGACGGTGAACTCCGCCAAGGGGTCTGGGATGCCCAGACTCGCGGCTTCCGCGTCCTCCTTGGCCCATTTGGACCTCTTCCCGCCGTAACCACGGCTTCCGTGGTGGTGGCTCCCAATGTTCTCCGTTGAAGCCCCTTCATGTACTTAGACTTTTTTTTGGCAGCTTCGGCCTCGCAAGCCGCCTTGAATATTTCAAACTGCTCTTCCATGATTGTCGGATTATCCTTTGCAATCTCAGAGTAGGGTTCCTTCTTGTCGACGATCCTTGCTTTCACCCTTGTTTTCCAGGCGGCCAACGCGTCGCTAAACTTGGTCATGGCGTGTTTGTTTATCTTCTTCATTGCTGGGTCCTTATCTGGATCTTTATAATCCTTTTCATTCTGGCCCGGGAACAAGAATATCTAGTGAAACTTCTTTAGGAGGTAGGTCCTCATATTATCTATCTTCTGTAGTTTCTCATCGTTGATGGTGGCGATTGTCCGTACGATGCAGCCTATTTGATTGCCGTATCACGCGCGCGCTTCCTGGGGCGCTTTTGGCTCAAAATTGTTGTCGTCCACCTCCATGACCACCAGTCTAGTAGTCCTGAGCTTGTTAGGAAGTCGTTGCCTCTTTGCTTTCGGTTCTACACCGGCTCCGCTAGTCTCGGCACCAGTCTCAGTCTGAGCGCCGGTCTAAGTCTCGTCGGCAAGGCTCAAAAATTCGTCTGCCGCCCGGTAGACGTCCTCGCAATCACCAGAACCCTGTCCTTCATCTTTGCTAGCCATGTTTCCTACGATTAAATCTATTCAATTAATTCTAGACCTAATAAAATGAGTAATGACATAAAAAGGCCTATTGTTTTGCAGGAACGTTGACTCCTTCCCGGTGCGGCAAATCCCGGGCACTCGATATGTCCTAGTTTGTAGCACAAGTCATGCTGAAATTCATGAAAAATTTCGGCATGACCTTTGCTAAAAAGTGGACAAATCGAGAACCTAAATTTTGCCGGAACGGAAATTAATCAACATTCCGGCAAACACATAGGCCACTCGGCTTCATTCCCTGGAAACAACAAAAGGCCACTTGGGCACAATCGAACCACTTCAATGTCGATTATGATCAATGAGCAAACACAATTGAGGATTTTTCATATGTCATGACCACTTCAAATTTGCATCTCCTAGTTTTTGACACTTCGAGAAAATCTACACAAATCTCATGCTCTCTGAAACTCAATTCAAAAATGAAATATAGATGGAGGAAGATGTTGCAAGGGAGGGAGGGGCGTCTCTGTCAAAGCCCTAGTTAAGCATATACAATTTTTTCCTACGACAAGGGAGGCAGGGGCGTCTCTGTCAAAGCCCTATCTAAATTCTTTTCCTAACTAAATTAACCTAACTAAATTCTTTTCCTAACTAAATTAACCTATAACTAATTTAGAGAGAGAGAGGAGGGGTGGGGGCTTACAGAGGATGGCTCCGGTGGTGGCGCGGGAGGCAGTGGTGGTGAGGGAGGCAGGGGCATCTCCGGTGACGGTGAGGGAAGCAATTGTGGCGAGGGAGGATCCGGTGGTGTCGACTACGGCTCCGATGGTGTCCACTGTAGCTCCGGTGGCGTTGATGAGGCCGCACGGCTCCGGTGGCGTTGGGGGCGGCTCCGGTGGCGTCGACGGTGCGCGGCTCTGGTGGCTCCAGGGGCGTCGACGTCAGCAGGAGACGGCGGTGAAGTGGGGCGACGGCGAATCGGGCAGACGGCGGCGGGGTGGGTCAAGGGATTTGGGGGAGAAGTGGTGGCCGGGGGGGAAACGGTTTTTTGGTTAAGTCAAACTTAGCGGTAGCGCTTTTCGTGAAACACGCTATAGCTAAGTTAGCTATAGCAATTTTCACGAAACGCCCTACTGCTATAGCTTTTTTATTTCTACAGCGGGGGTCTAGGAAACGCGCCGCAGCTACGTTAGCTATAGCGCCTCTCACGAACAAATGCTACTGCTACGCCTTTCTCCTTTTTTCGCTTTTTAATTTATTTTTCTCTACATTTTATTTTTTTTCCTTTCTCCTTTTTCTATTTCTTTCTTTTTCATTTACTTTTCCATTTGTTTTTCATTTTATTTTATTTCCATTAGCAGTAGCGCTCTTCGCGTGAAATGCGCTGCTACTTATGTCCTAGCTGTAGCGCGCTTCTCTCAAGACCGCTACTTTCACACCCTGATTTTCATGCCACAACACTTAAGCTAATAAATCATGATAAAGTGTGGTTTGACAAAACCTTTTGCATTATTTGGCTTTTATTTGGAGTTGGTTTTCTCTCTGTGTTTTTCAAGTGCTCTTTAAAGTCAACACAACTCCACCTTCTATACTTCATCTCCTTGCCCCAAGCTTGTGCCCAATGATCATGCCATGTGTATAGAGCAATATAGTATTTCCTTAAAAAAATAATTTGGCCAAAAAGTATTTTGTAAAATTAGTTTTCTGAAAAACCCCTGAATTGAGGTTTGCACTGCAAGTACTTGATTTGGGGTGTGAAAAATCTTTCAAGAGGTATATTTGAATCCTATTTTACTTAAAGGCTTTTTATTTAGGCCACAAATGGTCTTTAATAGGTTAAAATTATATAAAAGATTCACAAATATTTGAGAAAAATCAGGGAAACTCAGTGGACATATATTTTCCATATATATGAGTTCCAACACATGGTCATGATCAAAATATTGGACAAAACCACCCAAAACCATTTCTGCCCAATTCAAGAATTTGTAATATTTCTACAGGAAACATTTTCATAAAAATCCAAGGAAAATCTAGCTAGTCTCAAATGCATATTGTGATCTCCTTGCAAAGCCTCATATCAATCAAGGTCATTTTGGTTCACCAAAATGCCCCAAAACCCTCTCTGACCAGAATCAAATTTGAACAGCCTTGTACTACCAACTTTCTCTCCTTGACACCAACTTTTGTGAGAATGTTCACATGACCAAATGAGGCCACTACACCAAGTGGTGCATCAAGGGGAAGTGATTTGCTCAACTAGATCTACACAAGTTCATTTTTGCTAATTTCTAGGGTGTACAAAAGTTGCATTGGAAACTTTACCCAAATAAGCTCCACATTGGTGGAAGGCCCTAATTATATGTGTCAGTTCACCCTGTGGAGTCTCATGGCAAATGGAAATTATATACTTGCCCAAACCATTATCAAACACCTTCTGACACTTTTCCAAAATGCCATTTTTGACCTCTTCCACTAATCTCCATGGGCTCAACTTTGTACCACAGCTTCTCCCGACCCTCTTCTACCCCCAGTAACTTTCCCCTGGCCATTACTCAATGATTGAGGGGGTGAAACACCCCCATTTACCACCCTGGACAGCAGCTTCTCTCTCTCCCACAACCTCCCTCCTCACTCCAGTGGTCACCCAGGGCATCCAAAGCCCCTCCCCCTTTCTTTACTCCCTCCTAGAACTGCTGGACATGCTTGGGGGCGCCCACACTGCTTAGAAAATGGCATGCCAAGCCATTTGGGCGCTTTGGAGCGCGCTACAGTGCGGCCAGGCACTGTAGCCGCCCCCTTCCAACCGCCTCCGGCCACCTCGGGCCTCCCCAGCGCGCCCGATGATGCGCCTCGATGTCTGCGACATGCCACACCTCTCTGCCCCTCCTTCCTCTCTCTCTCTCCTGCCCCTGCTCGCGCGCGCACCTGCCGCCCGAGAGCTCCAGTGAGCAAGCTCACACGTGCGGCGTCTCTGACCCCTCCCCACTCTCTCTCTCTTCTCTCCCCTCTCCCTAGACCAACCCCACAAGCACCCCAGACATGCCCACACGTGCCCCTGTGACCCACAGCAATGGCAACGACCTCGCCGGCACACGAGTCTACGGTGAGCCATGGCTCGCCTACTTAAAGGCCTCCCCGAGCCTCTCCCTCACCACCACTCGCTCCTACCTACTCCAAATCAGCCCCCTATGCCCTCCACTCTCCTCCAGGAGCCGCCCTGAGCTCGAGATCGAGCTCGAGCTCCGCCGCTTCGGCAAGCCGAAGTTCGCGAGGTACAGGCTCTCTCCGCCTCTTCATCTCTCGATCTGGAACCGCCACACCTCCCTGACCATTTCCCCTCTATTCCTCCTCTCTATTGCAGCCGAAATTGACCGGGGCAAGCACCTCCCGAAGCTCTGCCGCCGGCTTCCTCGTTGCTGGCGAACCCCTGCACCCAGGCGACCAACTCCACCTCCAACTAAACGGCGACTCCGTCCTGAGCACGCCGGTGCCCTCAGATCGCCTCGCCGTCGACCACAGCGGCGCCGGTGAGCTCTCCGCCCTCTCTGACTTGAGGTTGATGATGACGGCCATGGGGCCCATCCGTCAGCCTCACGTCCTGATGTATGGGTCCCCCACGTCAGGTTTAAAACACAAGCGCGCGCGCACCGGTTCGCTGCGTCGGCTGGAGGCATATTTCCCAAATACGCCTTCGACATGGCAGCCTCGCGCGGGCTGGATTCCCCCTGGGCCTGCTGCACTGTGGCCGAATAGGCCCAGTTGCACAGTGGCCTTTTTCCTTTTCTTTTTCTGTCACTTTTCCAAAAATTCCACAGGATTAAATATTCATCCAAATGCAATAATTCCAACTCCCATATTTCTCTAAAACTGACACCTATTTAATGGTATAACTTTCATTCATGTCCAATCAACTTTTATGTATTGTTCATATGCAAATTCAAATTTGAATATATTTAAACCCCTCTGAAAATCCATTTCATCTATTCTGCTACTCCAAGTCCAAAACTAGGAATTTGCCCCTTCTTAGTTTTCACCCTAGTATTTAACTAAAATGAGTTAACATTTTTCTCAGCATTTGGTTTTTCTGTTTTATTATTGCCTTATTTTTCTCGTTATTATTTTGCGATGATAGATTGCGTTGCTGACGAAGAAGTTGGACCAGAAGACTTTGAAGACCCAGAAGACTTTGTTGAGCCAGGAAAGCAGCCCTTTGACCATGTCTAAGAAACCCTTTTTATGCATGTCATATGGAACTCTTATTGCTTGCATAGAAGTCATGATAATGTGGTGACCACTTGAGGTGGTTTTCCTCCGCTGCTTTTCTCGTTGGCACTTGCATGATGCATGACCCTACCTTTCTATGATGGTTATGCGAGTGGGTGTAGTTAGGATGCTAAGTAGCTGCTACGCAAATGGGTTGGGTATATGCATGGTGATGGAAGCAAGATTGTTTTCAAAAACTTTTCGAAAACCCCTTCGGGTGCCACTTATGCCCGAGGGAGATAATGAGTTGGGTAACCACTTGGTGACGAAGTGGTGTACTGAGGCAAGTGTGTGTGTTGTTTTCAAAATGGATTGGTTTAAGTTGCGACCGTTATTCCAACCTTACATGTGCAACCACTCTACCCTTATATGGGAAAGGGCATTATTGATTACCTAGGCCGATACTAGCTTGGAGCCCGCATTACTAGTGACGGGAGAGTTGTTGTTGCGCTCTCTTGGGATGGGGTCATGCCAGGTAGGGCGGCCATGACTGTTTTCACAGGGCACCGTACACACCGTTGGTACCCCGTGCTTGTGATGTGAGATGATTATGGAGCGTGGCTCCACGAAAGTGTTATGTGGTAATGTTGGGCACGGGGGTTACTACCAATCGGGTGGACTCTATGTTAGTGTCGTCTAGGGAAAGATAGTGATCGGGTTCTTCCCCAGGTACTTGAGGTACCGCGGGTCATGGATGACACGGAAGTTCCCAGGATCTTGTGGGTAAAGTGTGCAACCTCTGCAGAGTGTAAAACTATTCGAATAGCCGTGTCCACGGTCAAGGACAGTTGGGTAACCGCTCTTGGGCTACGTCCACTTGTTTACAAAACAGTGTGTGTGGGAAGAACTACTTGGGTCAAGTCAAAGGACTTGACATGGATGAGTTGGGTTGGAGCCCACTCCCTTTATGTTGATATCTGTAACCAGTACCTGTGGTTACTTGAATTCATATGATGCATGATTTACCAGTTATTGAACATGTCATAGCACAACAAAATTAGCTTTCTACAAAAATTTACCTATGTCATGCATTGTTGTATCTTGAGCCAAATCATGGGTTTCTTGCGAGTACATTCAAAGTACTCATTGGCTTGCCACTGGTTATCTAATTGGCCAGGCATGGAAGAACAGGAGTTTGAAGAAGAGTTCTTTGGAGACGAACATGCGAACTAGGACGTTTCCCAGTCAGAATGCCTATAGGGTTAAGGCAGATGGCATGGGTTCTACTTATCGACGAAGATTTCCGCTGCTTAAGTTTATTTGGTATTCAGCCCTTGTGGCTTTATCTATGTAAGGCTTGACCATAATGGTCATAATCTGTATATAAGATGATATGTATCGATATAAGACTTGTTATTCAGCTTCTGTGTGTTCAGTGAGCATTGATCTCTGGGATCACTGTACACGTGCATTCGGTGATCACGACTTATGAGTCGGGGTCCCCACAGCTACTGCCATGCGTAGCCTATCGTTTTAGCAATGGGAATATTAGTGGTAGTGCTTTTTCATGTGCACACGCTACTGCTACTGTGGTATCTGTAGAGTGGTTTTCGCACGCGCGCTACTGCTATTTAGCACTAGCGCCCATTTTTGACATGCGGTACTGCTACATTTCTGTGTATAAGGTTTTCCCTAGTAGTGAGACTTGATCTTCGAAGGGTTCGCAGCCTTGACCACTGTCGGTGTACTAAAGTAGGGGTACCTTAGTACCCCAAACTTGTGCACGGGCAGTAGTAGCCTCCCGCGGCAAGGCCTGCCAGGGGAGCGACAAGAGTCTCCACGGCCCTTTCCGGGCCGGACGAAGGCCAAGTGATCGAGCCTAGAAGACCAAGCCCCGGCAAGAGGAGCTTGCCGGGTCGAGAAGGCAAGGTCCGGCAAGAGGAGCTTGCCGGGCCAAGGCGACAAGGCCCCGGCAAGAGGAGCTTGCCGGGACGACTAAGCCGAAGCACCAAGGCCCCGGCGGGAGGAGCTCGCCGGGACGACCAAGCCAAGGCACACCAAGAGAAGCCCGCCGCGGCGCTCCGCGCGCCCCGGCAAGGCCTGGCGAGCGGCAAGCTCCCAGGTGCGGCAAGACAACTACCGCGGCAAGCCACTTGCCGCGGCAAACCACCACATCAGGCCTGCGCTACAGCTCACCCGCCCACGCGTCGCTCTGGGGCTCCCCCGGAGGCACGTGGCGGGACGTCGCGCAACCTGAGACGCGCGGTGGCATGCGACGTTGGCAGAGTCGCCCCCGTGGCAAGCGGAGGCGCTCCTAACGGTCCGCCTCGGCACTGTTCAGGCGATCCAGACGGGCATTTAATGCCTTTGTCTCCCGCCGTCAGAGTTAGGTGCGATAGCACTGTGCGGCCACTGTTTGCACAGCCCCTTGCCATTTTTACCCTCACCTACGTCGCTACCTGTGGGAAACCCCTTAGCATATAAAAGGAGGCCCATGCGCACGTAGAGGAGGGAGGAGGGACCGGGAAAAGGATCCAGACCCCAGTAGACCCTCGTCTACATCCAGCTCCAACTTACTGTAGCTTCTTGCGCTCCAGAGCAAGAACTCCGATCAACCAGACATGCAGCAGTAGGGTTTTACGCATCCGTGCGGCCCGAAGCTGGGTAAAATCGTCGTGTGTGTGTGTCGCCTCGATCTGCTCTTTGTGCATCCTCCGCCCCCGCCGAACCGACAAGGGGCTCCGTCCCCATAGGTGCTCGTGGAGGCAGATATCCCCCGACATCTTTGGCGCGCCAGGTAGGGGGTGCGTCGAGGTTGTGCGAACCAGATTCGGCGACCACAGGCAAGCTCAGGTATGGCCAGGGACCTTTCCGCTCCGATCCGCTGAGCAGAGGCATTCCTCCTCACGAACTCGCGCACGGCCCTCCTCGAGTACCCACTCACGCAGAATCCGGGCAAGAGCAGCTGCTCCTTGAGGAGGACCGCCTTCCGGCCGCTGAGTGAGTTTCTCGCTTCCAGCAAACTCTGCGCCGCTCCCGTAGCCACAGAAGTTAGCGCCGGAAGTTGCGGGAAAGGCGACCTCGTTCTTCGGCGAGCCCAGGCCGCCAAGATCCAAACGAGTCGACGCCGACCGTGGGAGGAACCTTGCCAGCGCGGCGGTCGGAACCCGTCCCATCGGCCATCCTCTCTGTCCAAGTCTTGCCGAAGTTGCATGTAATCCTTGGTACAGAGACGGGCGCAGATCCCGAGCATAGCTTATGTGCCCCGCACATCTTGTCGATTTCGCGCCTCTCCGCTTGGCGCAGGCATCATTCGACACGATTGCACTTCACTCGACTCCGGCAAGCGATGGCGGGCCGCGAAGCCCAGAGCCTTCATTATTCCCTTACCTCGAGAAGGGGGGATGACAGGATAGGCTGGCGCGTCGCCCGAGGAAGCTGCGCCTTGCCGGACGGCAAACGACAGAGAAGCTAAGTTGCCAAAGTTTGAGCAATTAAGCTCCTTTTTATTCTTAAGTTATCTTCCTCGAACGACCGAGCTTCGTATGGGAAACCTGTGCACGGAGGGGCCGGCTCGTGGCTGGTTGCGCCCTTATTTCGTTTCGAGTCCGCTCAACGACTTAAGTGTGCTACATCCCGAGTAGCGTCCTTACTTGTTTCGAGCTCGCTCGGCAGCTTGAGCGTGCCGCGACTGCAGTCGCCACGCCTACCTCGCCCCGAGCCTGCTCAACATTTAAGTGAGTTGCGCCAGCCGCGGCAAGGTTTCTTGCCGGTGGAAGCCCCGTCAGCGGGTTGCTGACGTCCCGCACTCGGCACCCATGGCAAGGCGGAGACTTTCGCCGACAAGTTCCTGTGAGCGTAGGGCGCGAACGTACGAAGCATAAAGTCAAACGAGGGAGATAACAGCGCAATGAACTGCCTAAGATAAAAGTTATATTGCAAAATGACTTGCCGCTGCCCTAATCAGCTGTTTCTATTGCATGCTCAGCAGCGACAAGAGAAGAAAAGAAAGAGGTGGGCGGCCTAATCCGCGTGGTCGCCCTCGACCCGCCTGATCCCCGCCACCCTTTCCACGATGGGGGTGACGAGGGCCCTGATCTCCGTCAGGTCAGCATCTTCCGGCAAGTGCCTGAGGACGTTGGTGAGCCTGATGGTGGGGTTGCGGAAGACGATCTTCACCAACACCCTCTCGAGGGCCCCGGAGACGGCTTACCGCGTCTCCTCGGCCAGCTGTTCTAGGATCGATTCCCGGAGGTGCCGGAGCACCCCCACCAAGCCCTTGAAGAAGGAAGTGAGCTTGGCGCTCGGCGGGACGTCCTCGACGGAGGGGTACTCGTGGCCCTCCATCCCCAGCAGCTTCAGCTCCTGGACGATGGTGGAGGCGATGTCGACGAGGCCTTCCGTCCACCGCTCCACCGTCTCTCGGAAGGCGTTCTGGGTAACGGCGGCGCTCCTCAACAGCTCCTCGTTGCCAGCAACCTCCTTCCGCAAGGTCGCTTCCTGCTCCTTGGCGCTCTCCAGCGCCTTGGCCAGGGTGTCCAGCTTCAGCTCGAGGACAACCTTGGAGTCCTTGGCGGCGTCGAGCTCCTGGATCTTCTCGGCGAAGCGGCCCTGTAGCTCGCCAAGGGAGTGAGCGCCCTTCTCGCGCTCTAGTTTGAGCGCGGCAAGCTCCTCGCCGCTCGCCTTGAGGTCGCTGACGAGCTGCGCCACCCTCGCCTGCAGCTCCCCCTTGGCGACCTCGGCGGCTGCGGCGGCATCCTGCGCTTTCTGCAGGTCCCCTCCAAGCGCCTGCTCGCGCGCGGCAACCTCCTCCTCGTGGCTGGCAAGGCTGGCTCTCTGCTGCACCAGTTCGCTTTCCCGTGCGGATAGCCCCGCAGCGGCAAGCCTCTACTGCTCTTCAGCCTCTGCCTTCTCGAGGAGGAAGGCCGTCCGCGCCTCGTCGAGCAGCCTCCGCTCCTCCGCCAAGGGCCGGAGGGCCTCCTGGTTGAGCTCCCGGAGCTCCCCGGCACGCTTCTCCATGTCCGCGCCGGCCTTCGCGACGAGTGCCTCCTGGCGCTCCACCTTGGCCTGCCGGGCGCGGTAGAGCGACACAAGCTTCCGGAGCAGCCGCTCCTCCTCGGGCTCGCCGCTGCCGGTTCTTGGCGCGTCGACCACTGTCAGCCCGACGGAGGCGAGCACTTCTCCATCCAAGGCCTCCCCCTCGACTGGCGCCCTGGAGCTAGGCTCCCAGGGGAGCCTAATGAAGACGCCATCGCCGGCCTGCAGGTAGGCGCCTGCCGGGGGCTCCTCGAGGCCCGACGTGGTAGCAGCAGTGGGATCGCCGGACTGCGGAGTGCTTGACGCCTCGGCCTCCCCAGGGCCGTCGGCACGGTCGCCGGTCCCCTCGCCGCCTGCTGCCGCGGCGCCCTTGGCGGCTTCGGCCTCCCCGCCGCCTGCGGGGTCGTCAGTGCCTTCCGCCTCCTCGATGACGACGACGTCGTCGGCGTCGCCACGCGCGCCCTCCTCGACGACGACCTCGGTCTCCATCGGGTCCGCGGTGGGCGGGTCTGATGGCCGGAAGAGGGGAGAAGAGTCAGCTGAATAGCCGACAAAGAAGCTCATAAGGAAAGATAGCCAGGGGAAGTTTTCCGTGCAGGGGGGCTTACCGGTGGCAGGGTCCGTGGCCGCGGCCTCCGCTGCCGGGGGATCGCTGGCCGCGTCCCTCGCCGGAGATCCCTCCCATGCCAGAGAGGTCTTCCTTGCCGGGGGTTCCTCCCTTGCCGGGGAGGTCTCCCCTGCCGGGGGCTCCTCCCTTGCCGGAGATTTCTCCCTAGGCGGGGTGGTCGAAGCGGACGGCGCGACAGGAGTGCCCCCCGGGGTCGCCTGCTGGGGCTGCTCTGCTCCTACCCAACGACAACAACAACAGCCACATGTTAGCGAAGAGAAGGGAAGCTCGCGCGCGCGCCAAACGGCAAGAGCTAGCCGTGCCCTTACCCTGGGGGCTGCGCTGTGGGCTGCCCTGCGGGCCCGCTGCCGGGTCCGACAAGGTCGTATCCGGCACCTCCCCAGTTGCCGGAGGAGATTCGCCCTCAAGGACGACCAGCGGGATCTTGGCCCTCTTCGCCCTCCTCTGGGCTAGCGTCCTAAAAAGGGAACGGTTTCGGGGAGGATGAATGGGCTGCGAAACAAGACGAAGCAACAGAAATCAAGAAGATACAAGCTCTACCAGGAACTTACTCTCCGTCCTCCCCTTCGTCGTCGGAGCTGAGCGCAGAATAATCAAAAACCGGCTTGCTCCAGGCGCGAGGAGACAGGGGAGTGGGTTCCCGGGACCGCTTGGCGGGGGCGGTGGAAGACCCCGCCCCCGTTGCCGCCGCGGAACGAGGAGCGGCAGGAGCAGAAGCCATGGCCCGTGAGGACCCCGCTCCCGCTGCTTCAGAGGCGCGCGTCACCCGGGGCTGCGGTTGCTGGTCGGCCTGCCGCACCACCTCTCCGGCCCTGCGGAGACGCCTCCTCGGCTGGGCAGGGGGCTCCGCCTGCGACGAGCTGCCCGGGAGCTACGAGGAGGGCGCGTCCGCCTCCGGCAAGCCACCCGCGTCCTGGGCGGGCTCGCCCGCACCACCGTGCCCGGATGGTTCCTCCGCGCCGGCGAGCTCCATCTGGTCGACGAGGCTCTCCGCCTCCGCCGCGTCTGCCTCGGCCAGGGTGAAGCCAAACTCGCCCGCGGCCGCGGCGGCCGCCGCCTCCTCCATCCTGGAGGCGATGTAGGCCAGCTCCTCGGGGGTGGTGTCCCGCATGAGGCCCCTCTTCTCGTCGGGGTCGACCGGCACCTCCTCCAAGTTGTCGAAGAAGGCCTGCACGACGTCGTCCGCCGGCTCCTGCCAGGTCGTGTCGATCCCGTGCGAGTCGCACAGCGGCATCATCGCAAGGATGCGGCTGAGCGCCGATTTGTTGCACAGGGGGATGACGCCCGGCGGCAACCTGAACCATTCTGGGTGCTCGGAGTCGTGCTTGAACAGCTCCTTCAACACTCCGTCGAGCTCCAGAACGGTGAAGTTGTAGTTAAGGCCCGGGCGCAGCCTCATGATGTCCGCCGCGTTTTGGAATTCCCAAGCCGGTTTCCCCCTCTCCTGCAGGGGGGCGAGACGCCGGCGAAGGAAATCCGCGCCGACGGCGCCGACGGTGAGCCCGGCAAACCTGAGGCGCAGGATGCGGGTGGCGGCAATCTTCAGCTTGGCGTCGTCCGGGGCCAGGTCGCTCCAGTCGCGGCCGCGCACCACTGGAGTTCGCCGCACGGCGGTGAACGGCAGTGGATTCTCCTCGACGATCAGGCACCACTCGGCCCTCCACTCCTCCCATCTGCCACGGAGTTCCCCCTCCAAGTAGGCCCCTTTCTTGCCGTTCCTGGAGACCCAAACGACTCCGCCGGACAGCGGCTCTCCTTTCTCCACCCGGGGAGTAAAGAAGTGCCGGAAGAGGGCTACGTTGGGGCGGACTCCGACAAAGTTCTCGCAAAGGTGTGCGAAAACCACCATTGTCAGAACGGCGTTGGGGGTGAAGTCAAGGAGGTGGAGGTTGTAGGTGTGCATGATGTCGCATAAGAACTCAGAAAAAGGCGGGCAGAGCCCGCAGAGGAAGAACACGGCGAAGAAAGGGTACCCGGTCGGGTACAGCTTCTGGGCGATGGCGGGAAGAACTCGCGTGCGCGGATGCGCTCGCGTCGCCGTCGACCAGAAGAGGAGGTATTCGTTCTTCAGCCTCAGCGCATCAAGCTGGGGGGGGAACGTCGCCGTCTCCTTCCGAAGCGCTTCCAGCCGCAGCGCCTCGGCCGACTTCACAGCCTTCCCCTTCGCCTTGTCGCTCTTCGGGGCCATGGCAGAAACGGGGAGGGGGAGTTGTCGGCGTTGGCGGCGCCGGGGGCTGCGAGAGCGAATCGCTGCTTTCTCTAGCAAGGAGGAGGTGGCGGAGATTTTCGAGGAACAGCAATCGGCGGAATGGCGAGCTGCCCCTGTTCCCCTCCGCTTATAAAGGGGGGAAGGAGCGGGGGCGGACGCTCCGCCTTCCCAGATAAAGGAGTCGTGCCCGACGTGACGCATGCCTGCGGGACTCGGTCCCGCGCACGCCGCCCACGTCACGCACGCCTCGCACGCCTCGCCCCCCCCCCCCCCACAACGCCGCGATAAGCGCGCGCCACTTGGGGAGGGCGCGACGAGCACGGAGTTAAGGAGCAGCGCAACCCAGGCCACGCGTGCCCGTGCACTGTTAGGGCCTGGCCCAACAACGCTCGGCACCGTTTATGGCCCAGACCCGGGGGCTCCTGTCGGTGTACTAAAGTAGGGGTACCTTAGTACCCCGAACTTGTGCACGGGCAGTAGTAGCCTCCCGCGGCAAGGCCTGCCAGGGGAGCGACAAGAGTCTCCACGGCCCTTTCCGGGCCGGACGAAGGCCAAGTGATCGAGCCTAGAAGACCAAGCCCCGGCAAGAGGAGCTTGCCGGGTCGAGAAGGCAAGGTCCGGCAAGAGGAGCTTGCCGGGCCAAGGCGACAAGGCCCCGGCAAGAGGAGCTTGCCGGGACGACTAAGCCGAAGCACCAAGGCCCCGGCGGGAGGAGCTCGCCGGGACAACCAAGCCAAGGCACACCAAGAGAAGCCCGCCGCGGCGCTCCGCGCGCCCCGGCAAGGCCTGGCGAGCAGCAAGCTCCCAGGTGCCGCAAGGCAACTACCGCGGCAAGCCACTTGCCGCGGCAAACCACCACATCAGGCCTGCGCTCCAGCTCACCCGCCCACGCATCGCTCTGGGGCTCCCCCGGAGGCACGTGGCGGGACGCCGCGCAACCTGAGACGCGCGGTGGCATGCGACGTTGGCAGAGTCGCCCCCGTGGCAAGCGGAGGCGCTCCTAACGGTCCGCCTCGGCACTGTTCAGGCGATCCAGACGGGCATTTAATGCCTTTGTCTCCCGCCGTCAGAGTTAGGTGCGATAGCACTGTGCGGCCACTGTTTGCACAGCCCCTTGCCATTTTTACCCTCACCTACGTCGCTACCTGTGGGAAACCCCTTAGCATATAAAAGGAGGCCCATGCGCACGTAGAGGAGGGAGGAGGGACCGGGAAAAGGATCCAGACCCCAGTAGACCCTCGTCTACATCCAGCTCCAACTTATTGTAGCTTCTTGCGCTCCAGAGCAAGAACTCCGATCAACCAGACATGCAGCAGTAGGGTTTTACGCATCCGTGCGGCCCGAAGCTGGGTAAAATCGTCGTGTGTGTGTGTCGCCTCGATCTGCTCTTTGTGCATCCTCCGCCCCCGCCGAACCGACAAGGGGCTCCGTCCCCATAGGTGCTCGTGGAGGCAGATATCCCCCGACAACCACTATCCCTCATCTCCAAGAAGGCAACCCATCGGATCCGTCATCACACGCCGCTCAAAGTGTTGGGGAACGTTGCAGAAAATTAAAAATTTTCCTACGGTTTCACCAAGATCCATCTATGAGTTCATCTAGCAACGAGTCATGGGAGAGAGATTGCATCTACATACCACTTTGTAGATCGCGAGCGGAAGCGTTCAACGAACGGGGATGAGGTAGTCGTACACGATGTGATCCAAATCACCGGAGATCCTAGCACCGAAAGGATGGCACCTCCGCGTTCAACACACGTACGGTCAGCGTAAAGTCTCCTTCTTCTTGATCCAGCAAGGCAAATGAGAGGTTGGGGAAGAAGGCTCCAGCAGCAGCACGACGGCGTGGTGATGGTGGAGCTGCAGTACTCCGACAGGGCTTCGCCGACCTCTACGGAGGAGGAGGAGGTGTTGGAGAGGGAGAGGGAGGCGCCAGGAGCAAGGGTGCGCTGCCCCCTTCCCCTCCCCCCCTTTATATAGCCCCCTAGGGGGGGCGCCGGCCCCAGGAGATGCAATCTCTTAGGGGGGCGGCGGCCAAGGGTGGGGCTTGCCCCCCAAGCAAGGGGGCGCCCCCCCCCCCCCTCTTTAGGGTTTCCCCCCTCTAAGCGCATGGGCCTCTAGGGGCTGGTTCCCCTTGGCCCATGTAGGCCAAGGCGCACCCCTAGAGCCCATGTGGCCCCCCGAGGCAGGTGGCCCCACCTGGTGGACCCCCCGGGACCCTCCGGTGGTCCCGGTACAATACCGATAACCCCGAAACTTGTCCCGATGGCCAAAACAGCACTTTCTATATATAATTGTTTACCTCCGGACCATTCCGAAACTCCCCGTGACGTCCGGGATCTCATCCGGGACTCCGAACAACATTCGGGTTACTGCATATACATATCTTCACAACCCTAGCGTCACCGAACCTTAAGTGTGTAGACCCTACGGGTTCGGGAGACAAGCAGACATGACCGAGACGGCTCTCGGGCAATAACCAACAGCGGGATCTGGATACCCATGTTGGCTCCCACATGCTCCACGATGATCTCATCGGATGAACCACGATGTCGAGGATTCAATTAATCCCGTATACGATTCCCTTTGTCAATCGGTATTTTACTTGCCCGAGATTCGATCGTCGGTATCCCAATACCTCGTTCAATCACGTTACCGGCAAGTCACTTTTCTCGTACCGTAATGCATGATCCCGTGATCAAACACTTTGATCACATTCAGCTCATTATGATGATGCATTACCTAGAGGGCCCGGTGATACCTCTTCGTCAAGCGGAGTGACAAATCCCAGTCTCGTTCCGTGTCAACCCAACAGACACTTTCAGAGATACCGGTAGTATACCTTTATAGTCACCCAGTTACGTTGTGACGTTTGGCACACCCAAAGCACTCCTACGGTGTCCGGGAGTTACACGATCTCATGGTGTAAGGAAAAGATACTTGACATTGGAAAACTCTAGCAAACGAACTACACGATCTTATGCTATGTTTAGGATTGGGTCTCGTCCATCACATCATTCTCCTAATGATGTGATCTCGTTATCAATGACATCCAATGTCCATAGTCAGGAAACCATGACTATCTGTCGATCAACGAGCTAGTCAACCAGAGGCTTACTAGGGACATGTTGTTGTCTGTTATTCACACATGTATTACGATTTCCGGATAACACAATTATAGCACAAATAAAGACAATAATCATGAACAAGGAAATATAATAATAATGCTTTTATTATTGCCTCTAGGGCATATTTCCAACACAAAGGCCAACTACTATCCCTGCCCTGGCCATAGAGCCAGAGTGGGTCACCTCATCCGAAGATAGGATCTTATATCCCGTCGGACCCTCTCGTTCCATGGAGCCCTTTGTGAAAGACCTGGAGGTATGTTCGGTGAGCCTGCTCGCAAGCAGGACCCTCCTTGTCACCAAGGAGTCAAATTCGTCTCTGGATTCCAACCCCGAACTTTTAAGATCTGCGTCTGGTGAACACAACCCAGCAGAATCTGCCATGCCCAGCCCCACAGGTCCTCGGCTCCCCGTCCGGCCCGCACTCTGAAGAGAGGCCCTGGACCTAATGTGATCTCTCTCCATCACGGAGGGATCACCTCCGAATCACGCATAGTCCATACTAGAGGCTGAGTGCGGGGAATTTTACGTCCCACCCACCACCCACTTGATAACCACTGTCGAGGATTTAACCGACATGCTAGACTGCGCCTCCGAAGACATCGACAGTATGAACGACGATGCCGGAGACAAATAAAGCCAAGACCCGCCGTTTACCGGGCGTTGGATAGCCACTTCCTAATACGATATATATATGGTGGATACACCCAAAGAGGATGACAACAAAGGCAGGAAAGATCCGCTTGAGGACAGGCCTGCTGAGGCACCACCAAAGCGCCGACGCCAACGGCGCCGCCCAAAATCACGTCACGACAAAGAAAGCAATACCGGCACCGGAGACAATAACACTCCTGAGAACGCTGACGACCCCAAGCCCCCGTCAAGCCCAAATCCGAACATGACGATTGGGAGGAGGGGCAAGTCGACCCCGATGATCCAGTCGGGAACGAGGACTCAGAAGATAGTAACTATCTACCAATCTCTGAGGATGATATGAGCCTCGGCGATGAAGAATTCATCATGCCAGAGGAACACCTTGAGCAAGAGCACTTTAAGCACGAGCTAATCGCAACAGCGAGAAGCCTAAAAAAGAAGCAACAGGAGCTTCAAGCCGAAGAGGACACGCTCAATGACAGATGGACTAAATCCTAGCAGCCGAAGAATACGGACTCTAACGCCCAACAAAGAGCTACTCGACGCGCAAGCTACTACCACAATTTGACGATGAGGCACTTGAGCCAATACCGCCAAAGTATAAAGCTGCTGACGAACCTGACCGACCACCACGTGGGTGGGACAGAGCGGCTACTTACGCCAAACACTAGCCCGCACCACCCCGCCTTAGAGGCAGGGAGGCAGCAGCTCCAGACTACACCTACGACCTACGCAAGGACCTGGACAATAGAGCTGGTCAAACCAGATCAATCTATGGATCAAGGGTGCGTGCTCCAACACGAGAGGACGGCCACTAGGCCCGGTGCGATGAGCATAACCTCACCCGGGCTAAAAACCAAATACGGATGCCGTCCAAACTCCATTGTGACGTCGCCCGATATGGAGGCGCCGTACACCCCTTATGCTTCACCAATGAAGTAATGGAGCACCAGTTCCCAGAAGGGTTCAAACCCGTTAATAGTGAATCATACGATGGAATGACAGATCCTGCAGTATGGATTGAAGATTTTCTTCTCCATATCCACATGGCTCGCGGTGACGATCTCCATGCCATCAAGTACCTCCCGCTAAAACTAAAGGGACCAGCTCAGCACCGGCTAAACAGCCTCCCAGAAAACTCCATTGGCAGCTGGGAAGATTTGGAGGATGCCTTTCAAGACAACTTCCATGGTACCTATGTTCGGCCTCCGGACGCCGATGACCTAAGTCATATAGTCCAGCAACCCGGAGAGTCAGCCTGCAAACTTTGGACTAGGTTCTTCACTAAAAAGAACCAAATTATCGATTGTACGGACGCCGAAGCCCTCGCGGCCTTTAAACATAGCATCCATGACGAATGGCTGGCCAGACACCTCGGCGAAGAAAAACCGAAATCCATGGCAGTTGTTACCGCATTCATGACCCGCTTCTGCGTGGGAGAAGATAGCTGGCTAGCTCGCGGAAGCAACAATACCAGCGACCCTGGCACCTCCGAAGCCAGAGATGGCAACGGTAGGCCACAATGCAACAAAAACTAGCATCGAAGCAACAATGAAGATAACGAAGATACGACGGTCAATGCCGAATTCAATGGCTCTAAACCCGGTCAGCGGAAGAAGCCATTCAAAGGAAACTGAGACGGTCCATCCAGTTTGGACAGAATACTCGATCGGCCTTGCCAGATTCATGGCACCCCTGACAAGCCTGCCAATCATACCAACATAAATTGTTGGGTCTTTAAACAGCCGGTAAGCTAAACACCAAACATAAGGGGAAAGGTTCGCCCAGCAAGGACGATGATGAGCCTCGCCCAACAAACACAGGTGGCAAAAGAAATTTCCCCCCGAGGTAAAAACAGTAAACATGATCAACGTTACTCATATCCCTAAACAGGAGCGCAAGCGCGCGTAAAGGGACGTCTACGTCATAGAGCCAGTCGCCTTAAAATTTAACCCATGGTCAGCCTGTCCGATCACTTTTGATCGCAGAGACCATCTGACCAGTATCCGTCATGGAGGTTCGGCAGCATTGGTCCTCGATCCAATTATCGACGGATTCCATCTCACGCGAGTCCTTATGGACGGCAGCAGTAGTCTTAACCTACTTTATAAGGACACTGTCCGCAAAATGGGTATTGATCTGTCAAGAATCAAGCCCACGAAAACCACCATTAAAGGAGTACCTGGCGTAGAGGCCTGCTGCATAGGGTCTGTCGGCGTTCTGGAAACGGGGTCCGCTAACTTGCCTACCTGCAGCCCACGGCGTGGCTCGAGTGGGGGCCCAGCGCGGCCCAACTTCATTAGCTCAAGCTCAAGACCCTCACGAGGGGCCAAGCCTTGCGGGGCGGACAACAGGAAGCATCCTCAGGAGCAGCCTCATCAGGCAGGCTCGCGAGGAGGCGGAGATATCAAGGCAGGGGCACCTCGCGAGGAGCCCGTGATGCAAGCCATGACGATCGAGATCAGGCGGGCGCCGGCCTGCGCAGTGTCTTTGTTTCCCCTTTGGTGCAAAGGGAGCAAGCATAGGCCAAAGCATCAGGCAAAGGTTACCATTTCGGTGCAACGAGACCAAGACCAGCCGAGACCAAGCTTGGTAGAGGTGGAGAGAATGAAATGGGGAAAGTGAGTGTCGTAGGTGGCTGTCAAAAATATCTAGCTGCTCCCAGGTTACCAATGGCGCACCACCTAAGAATGCGCCATTCGTAACCAGGGTTACTAATGGCGCACCTGGTGTGTGGTGCGCCATTACTAGTTTTGAAAAAAAAGATAAAAAAAAATTAGCAGTAGCGCACCAGGGGATAGTGCGCCATAACTAGTAATGGCGCACTATCCACTGGTGCGCCACTACTAACATTTTTTTATATTTTTTTCAGAACTAGTAATGGCGCACCAGACACCAGGGGCGCCATTAGTAATGTGGCCAATAATGGCGTACCTATATCTGGTACGCCACTGCTATATAGCAGTGGCGCGCCTCATACATGGTGCGCCATTAATGTCCATATTAGCTATAGTCGTTTTTCTAGTAGTGGAGGATGGGAAGGCTGAGGAAGGAAGAAGGCGTGGGGTGAAAAGAAGGGACCTTTATCCGTTTATATAGCCTGTGAATATCAAGCGCCCCCCTCAAGCCTTAAAACTCGCCCGTTCCCAAGGGGTCGTGCGAATAGCACGGTTGGATTACCCAAACCCGTATTGATGGGAATCCCGTAATAAGGGGACACGATCTCTGCTTTGACAAGACATGCCAATGAAGGCTGCGTCTCGAAACACGAAGCGGGATACCAGAAAACAGTTCAAAATAATAAAGGCCAGGCGTAACATTTCACCAAAAAAGCTGTTAGTGGACATACCTTACTTCGATTGGATATTGTGCCTTTATGGTTGAGGGTTGTAACTATTATACGGTTGATTGGATATTCACTCGTTCGGAAGACTGCTTTGGACTATTCGGAGGAGGAACCCGCCTTGCAATGCCAAAGACAATCTGCGCGCCGGACACATCGTCATTGAAGCCTGGTTCAGGGGCCACTGCGGGAGTCCTAGATGATGGGGTCCCCGGGCATCCGGGCTATGTGACATGGACCGGACTGATGGGCCGTGAAGATACAAGATAGAAGGTCTTCCCCCGTGTCTGGATGGGACTCTCCCTTGCGTCGATGGCAAGCTTGGCATCCGGATGTGTAGTTTCCTTTCTCTGTAAACCGACTCTGTACAACCCTAGGCCCACTACTAGGAAAAGGGCTATAGATGATATGGCCACTAATGGCGCACCAGACATGTGGTGCGCCATTAGTACATACTAATGGCGCACCATGTGTTGGTGCGCCATTAGTGTGCAAATACTAATGGCGCACCACATCCACGGTGCGCCATTAGTAAATTTTTTTTTAATTTTTTCAAAACTACTAATGGCGCACCGTGGGAGTGGTGCGCCATTACTAGTTGAACTAGTAATGGCGCAGCATCCCATGGTGCGCCATTAGTAATTTGGCCCAAACATTCCCCCGAATGCAACCCCCCCCCCCTGGACCGCCTTTTCAGTTTCAAAAAAAATAAAAGAAAATGATAGAAATGTCAAAAAAATAAAAGTAAAATAAGATTCCCATGTGATATGTGGTCTAGTTGTTAGCAAAATTTACAAACATGAATTTTCGACTTTTTTGCAAAATCTCTCGAGAATTTGTAAAAATGGGCATAACTTTTACATACGAACTCGGATGAAAAAGATTTTTATATGAAAAATCATCTACTCGAAAAGTTACATCCGAATTTAACAGGGGGAACCTAACAGAAACCATCCGAATTTAACCGAAAAATCATCTACCCCGTTAAACATTTTCAAAATCCTCAAAAACCTAACAGAAAAAAGATACGGGGCTTTTAAGATCTAGAGAGGCAAAAAAAGTTCAAACTTACTAATGGCGCACCTGCCCATGGTGCGCCATTACTATCTTCCCGCCTTCAAAATTCAAAATAAGTCAAAAAAATAAAACAAAAGTTACTAATGCCGCACCTGCCCATGGTGCGCCATTAGTATCTTCCCGCCTTCAAAATTCAAATAAATGAAAAAAAATAAAAAAAGTTACTAATGGCGCACCTGCCCATGGTGCGCCATTAGTATCTTCCCACCTTCAAAATTCAAAAAAAATAAAAAAAATAAAAAAAAGTTAGTAATGGCGCACCTGCCCGCGGTGCGCCATTACTATGCCGTATATATGGCTGGGCGTGGTCCTCTCCTCCTTACCACTTCATTCTTCTCCTCCACTCCACCTCTCCTCCACTCCATCTCCTCCTCTCTTCCACTCCATCTTCCCTTCTCTCCTCCACCATACTACCCTCCTCCCCTCCGGCGACCTCCTCCTCCTCCCCTGTAGCGACCCGACCCGAATGGGACAAGTCTCTGTGCTTAGGTGTCATCCCTGGATTGGTATGCTCACACACACAGTACTTGAAGGATTTATAACAGAGGTAAATCACATGTATAAAGTAACGTAAATACTATTACCTCAATCCAATATAGCGGAAGCAACAAGGTTGTGGATTCCCATCAACACAAACGGCAAAGTTGAGTGTAGAGATCGTAACCCTAATGTATCACTTACTCGTCGTAAGAAAACCTGCAACATGAGACGTTGCAGCCCGAAACAGGTCAGTACATTGAATGTACTGGCAAATTCACACCATAGAGAAAATGATGAACAATGGCTATTACTACATGCATATATGGCTGGTGGAAAAGCTCTATGGTTATAGGGTTTTTGCGAAAAGCCAATTTTTCCCTACTGCAAAGGAATAATTTTATTTAACTATTATGGTGGTTGTTAAACATTGAGAATGGTTGGCAGCATTCTCAATCCCGATTAAAAGTAATCATTAACACCCAACAAAATTAATTAAAGTAACGTGATGAGATCAACAGGAAAATCCAAGAACTAGATACTCAAGACGTCCATAACCGGGGACACGGCTAACCATGATTAGATTGTACACTCTGCAGAGGTTTGCGCACTTTTCCCCACAAGACTCGATCGTCTCCGTTGGATTTCTCGCACTACATGATGTTTGAGAAACGGATGACCGAGACATAGTCTTTCAGAAGCGCTAGCACCTTACGTTGTGATAGACCGTACCAACCTACATCCCCTACATCTGCTAGTCTACCACTGTAAGAGTTCGCACGACTTAGTCAACTATGCCAGAGCCCATAATGGCTTGTGGCTGCACACGGAAGTTTCTAGTATGAATAATCTCATGATCCCTTTGAGCCTGGGTGGCGGTCCAAAAGAAAAACAGGCAAGTCCTGGAATACCCAGGTGCCTCAATCCACCCAGATGTGTGTTTAAGTTGCCACCTTAAGTAAACCATTAATTAACAATCTCACATCTGTCATGAAATACTCTCAAAACCCAATCCACGTCTATGAGCATAGCATAGCAGTATAAGCATAACGTAGTAGTAACTCCCAAGGTTTGAATGCAGGGCAATAGGTTCCTACCCCATCAACTACTTCCCAATACCCACATGTTATCAATCTTACTCATGCAATGTTTGAGGGTTGAAACTAATGCATAAAACTGTGTATGAAAAGGGATATGATCAAAGTGTGAACTTGCCTGCAATGTTGATGAAGATGATTCACACTCAAAACTCTTGATAGCTCTACTCGTCACTCTCCGGTCAATCTATCGTAATCAAGCAATGGTAACCGCACATAAGCAATCACTCAAAAGATCAGAAAGATCGAAGAAGACGATTCGGAAAACATCAAAACCAAGCAAATAACTCTTGCAACATAAAACAATTTCTAACAGTACCAAAATTATGTGAATTTGGCCTTATCAGAAAGTTTAGGTCAAGAGCTTCGATTAGCAAAAAGAATCAACTAAAACGGAGTTGTAAAACTCAAGTTATGAACAAAAGAAGATTCAAATTCAAATCTGTTTGAAATCATATTTTAAATTTTCAAAAACATGTTTAAGTTGTTTTACTGGATAGAAGAGATCATAACGAAGAAGTGGGCGTTGGTTTCATCTAATTTGGATGAACGAGTAAAAAGTTATGGCTATTTAAAAAATCAGGGCCAAGCTGTTTTACGGAAGAAAAATAGCTACGGCTAAGGTCTAATGTATAAATACGTAGACTAATTATTAATCTAATTATTCTATCGTATTAGTCTACAAAATAATAAACTACGGAGGTAAAAAAAGAAAAAAAAAACAAAGAAATATACCTTTATAAGGCAGAGAAAAAAATGACTTCGGAGAGAAGAGACAATTTCCAGGAGTCGCGCTGGAGAGGAGAAAAATATTTTTCTTAAATAAATCTAGTCAAACCAAAATATTGATTTAACCCGAATTGGATGATTTTTGGAGGCTCTATGGGTCTATATTTATAGGTGAAAAAGAGGTTTAGGGGTTAAAGGTAGGCAATGTGGGACTAAACGTAGAGGAACAAATAAAATAAACGGGAAACCGCATGGGCTAAAAGCACCACGGGCCGGCTGCGCGCGCACGTACACGGCGCTGCAGTTTTTTTTTAACAAAAATCGGCCTAAGTAAAAAAAATAAAAAAGACTGGCTGGGCCTGGCCCATTTAAGAGAGAAAAAAACAATGGGCGCCAGAAGCTACTATACTGCGCATGTAGGCGATAAATAAATATGGGCTGCACATACAGTTTTTTTAAATAGAAACAGAAGGAAAAGCGAACTAACGAAATAATCGTACAATTATATATAGGCATATTATATATCAAAATTTTCATAAAAAGATTTTCTACAACGTCAACATTTTTATAGAGTCAAATAAAATACACGCAAATTCAACTAATTCAAAGAATGCTACTGCCCTACTAAAATCCAATAAAAAACATTTTTTAAATACCAAAATGACTTCAAATTTATTTATCTCCAATTTTCTGTTGTAGGGAATCATGTTACCCTAATTCCCATGTATTTTATTTTTGGACAAAAATAAATTGAATAAAACTCAAATAACTCCAAATTGAAAATAAATTCAAAAGAACTTTGAATTTAATTCTTTGAAACTCCCAACTCATATTTCATATATTTTGAAGAAGTCATATTATCTTCTCTCGTGAAAATCATTGAGTTGCATAAAGTTTCAAATTGGAAATATTTCCAATTGAAATTCAAATATTTTTCAAACACCCTTTTCGTTTATTTAAATGGAAGAAGTCATGTCATCTTCTCTCTAGGGTTTTGTATTTGAAAATAATTTGAATTCACGAAGATCATAAAAGCAAAAATGAAAGTTTGGGAAAGTCCTTTTATTCCCTCTCATTTAACTTTCAAAAAGTTTCGAATTTCACTCACTTTCAGTCAATCAATCAAATAATCAATCAAGTCTATCTATTTATTATAACATTCCAAAATTTAGAATTTTGGGATGTTACAAACCTAAAACCCTTAAAATGAATCTCGTCCTCGAGATCCGGAGAGGCTAGAAAGAAATAGGTTAGGCTTGGGGTCTTCTCAAAATCCATCGATCGTCACCGGGGTGTGGGGTGCTACCACCCTTAGAAGCATGGTTACGGTTCCATCAAAATTCATATACTCCATCCTTATTCTTGACGGGGTCGGTCTTCTCAAATTCTCGAGAAAATTCCTTCTCTCGCTTTTCCGGTAGTGGCATAACCTTTACCGCAATTCTTATGTCCTTTCATTTTGGTAAGGTTATTCCGATATTGGGTCTTCTTAGATGACGGGTCTGGCGCCAATACTAAATAACTATCGATATCTCATGGTGTTCAACAATTTATGGTTTCTCCAGCAGGAAATGGGTCTGGTTGATCCTCACCGTATGACCTACGATTGGCAAAAGCTGCTTTGTACAAGGGGAAAATTGCTATACCAATCTAAGATTCAAACAAGGTTTAATATCGTCATCTCTCTACTATAGGTAAGTCACTCAGATTTACCATCCCACATAGCAAGGCGAATAATAAGAGTAAGTCGGTATGGTGATCAATCCATCCCGCACCCAAATCATTACCTTGTATACGGTTTAGTGAATCTCGTATTCTAACACTCGGTCATCCTCACAAGCATTGCAGAATTTCTCTTGTCGACGAACCAAGTTCGGATAAATCCATAGATTCTGCAAGCCAAACAAACATCTATCGTTCCTTCCCAACCCTCAGGTTTTGCGTAAACTCCTATAAGATCGTCTATCGATAAAATCGTAGCTTCCTCCAGGGTTTTTCCTTCAGCGAGAGTGTGTTTGCTTCTTGGCAGGTCCTGGGGCCTGTGGGTTATGGCCCATCTCATCACTTGTCAACCCTGAACTCATCATCTGGGCAACTGATCATTATTCCATCTTTCAACTTCCAAGTATTCTTAAATCCATCCATTTGTATTGTCTTCCTTCCTTCTATTAGCACCAAACTAGAACATGATTACTCAGACTCATCATGGAATTTCCATTGATCCATATCTCCAACATCATACCTCCTTTATATCCAATAGTACTTCACCTCTTCATCCTCGTGGGATATCCCACATACCGAGATAAAAACTTATACTTATGAAGTCCATACTCCACTTCGTAGAACATCATTATCCTTTCCAGGGTCAAGCGTCCTTACAGGGGAATATTGGCCATCTCTGCATGGTACTTCTTCAACTGGGAAACGTGAAACATAAACTGAACTCCTGACAGTCCTTCAGGTAATTTCAACTTCTAGGCCACTTCTCTCATACGCTCCAAAACTCGGTATGGTCCTACAAATCTCAGGGATAACTTTCCCTTAACTCCAATTCGTTTAACTCCTCACAGAGGGGACACATGAAGACATGCTCTATCTCCAATTCCATAGACTACCTCCTTGCATTTTTTAGTCTGCATAACTCTTCTGTCTGGACTGAGCTACCTTCAGTCTATCTCAAATCAACTTATCATTCTCTTCTAACTCCTTGATCACATTTGGTCCAAACAACTAACGGTCTCCAACTTCATCCCCCACACTCTTTGGGTATCACACATATCGAGACAAAACTAGTAGTCATTTTGTCCGAAATCCACTCAGTGGAGTATCCTTATTTTTTTTTCTAGGGGTCAACGGTTCTTACAGGGTACTACCACCCTTAAAATGCTCCAATATTCCATAGACCATATTTCTCATATCCTCGAAAATGGTCAACATCTTTCCTCATAGAGTGACTCATAAAATCCAAATCAGTACCAACACTGCTAACTTTATTGATTCTCAAATTATTACAATCTCATGTTTTTCCATTACATGCCTCAACTCAATATCTCAACACAGAAGAGATGTTCTCACTACTACTACTACATTTACATTGCTGCTAACTCAACTATTTAGCGCAAGTCTCCTTCTCCTTGGAACAATCCCTGGCAAACTGCCCTGCTTCATTACAACGAAAACATAATACTTCTGACAAGTTTCGAGGTTCCCTCTTGATCACATAGCCTCCTTGGGTCCTTGGCTTCCTTTTTGGGCAAGTGTTGATGTAGTGCCCTGACTCCTTGCACTTGTAACAGGTGACATGACTCAGATCCTTCCCGGAATCCAATCTTCTTCTCTTTCTGGACTTTTCCATTCCAATCAGGGCTTCTATTTCCTGTGGGTCATACTCTACTTCCTCCGTCGGGAATTCTACTAGATTCCCCTTCGTACAATTCTGAGAGATGTGTCCTTCTTCTCCACATGAATAGCAAGGCTTGGTGCAGGGTTTAATTGGTTCCTCTTTGGGTGTGTCCTCCACCTATTCCTTCATCACAGGTTCTTCTAAACTTTCCATAAGGGCTCCTTTCATTGCTTCTTTCTTCTGCTGGATGGTTCTTTGTACCATGGGGTAAATGTGACACTGTGCAGGGTAGTGGGTAGTCCCTTCACACAAGAAACAAGTGATCTGCCTAGTTGGGCATTCTTCAGCTGGATGACTTCCTTCACAATTTGGGCATTCATCCTTGTGTTCTTTATGGTTGTATCCTATTTCTCCACAAACCTTGCATGCACCAGGTTTCTCCATATCATTTCCATAAGGCTTCAACTTCTGGGACACAAACCGAGACATTAGCAAAGTTAACTTAAATTCTCCCAAGTGGTTACTCCTTACCATCCATTGATGGTTTGGTACATCCTCCACCAAGTAGAAGCAACTCTTATAAAGCACTGAAGAGCATGCTGGGCCATATCCTTTCCGACTATAGGGTTGTTCTCCATATGATCCTCCATATTCTGAATCCATCGGTCTGTCTCCAATTGACTTATTGGTCCAGAAAAATACGAGCTCATCTCCATTCATCCTCTATTGGGTCCATGGGTTTTGGGTGGGATAGGAGAGGTCGAGAGGGATGCACACAATACAAACAAAGGTTTTGAAAAGACAGATTTTATTATGGCTGTCGGAAAAAAATATCAAACAAATGACAGCTCACAATCGTCGCATCTAACGCAGGTATAGAACAGGGGGTTGGTCTTCTAAAAGTCAACGTTGCCAAACTCTTCAAGTCTTGTGCATGTCTTCGATGGCTTCTTCCAATCGTGCTTGCCCTTTTTGCCAGATCATCTGTGTTGACGCGAAGTCTCTTGTGGCGTCCTTTAATATTTCTGGAGTTGCGTTCCAAACTTCTGGGTTTCAACATCCTTGGTATGAACCACGGTCCTACTGTCCTTCAGTTCTGACGAATCTCCTGTATCTCGAGGTTTTGCTCCTCCAGCTTAGCTACTCTCAGCTTCTGAGTCCTGAGTTCTTCTCAAAATACTTCCTTGTCAAAATACGGCTTCCTGATGGTTCATCTTAACTTCTTGATGTAACACCCCAGATCCTGGTGATACACCATCTAAAGTTTAAAACTTCCTCTCTTGCTGATAGGTGCTCCATCAGCCTTCTTGTCATCCAATCCTTCCAAAGAAATGCATGCTTAACTTACCACGACGGCAATAGCATAAGTGGGCGATAATATCGTAAATACCCATGTTTCTGCTCTTGTCATTTCCATGAGCTATCTCTCCATAGTTGATATCTCCTGCCTTAGGGTTTTCCTTGACAAAAACTTTGAAGTTCTATAGCTCCATGTTCCGGTCTTTCTTCGATACACCTTGATCTCGGGTATTGACAGCTTCCATAGCCTGCCAAGTTCCATAAAGGTAGCCTTCCTAGGTCATACAAATCTGGAAATTCTTCGGAGTCTTCAACTGTTGTAGTTTCCATTATTCAGATGCACGGTAATGCTCCTTCATTCCATAGTGATCGTGGTTGTACAATATCTTGTACTCCTTGAAGTGGTCTCATCAGTCGAATCTTCGAGTGGTCAAAAGGGAAAGGGGTATAGTCTCACTAAAAGGGAATATTTGAATAAGCTCAGAAGAGAAGAGAGGTAAAAGATCTTTTTTGAAAAAGAAGTAGTAGAGAAAAATCTTTTCTATGGGCTTGCCAGTTTCTAGGGTCACGTCCTACAGTCAACATGTGCTCTGATACCATCTTGTAGCGACCCGACCCGAATGGGACAAGTCTCTATGCTTAGGTGTCATCAATGGATCGGTATGCTAACACACACAGTACTCGAAGGATTTATAACAGAGGTAAATCACATGTATAAAGTAACGTAAATACTATTACCTCAATCCAATATAGCAGAAGCAACAAGGTTGTGGATTCCCATCAACACCAACGGCAAAGTTGAGTGTAGAAATCGTAACCCTAACGTATCACTTACTCGTCGTAAGAAAACCTGCAACATGAGACGTTGCAGCCCGAAACGGGTCAGTACATTAAATATACTGGCAAATTCACACCATAGAGAAAATGATGAACAATGGCTATTACTACATGCATATATGGCTGGTGGAAAAGCTCTATGGTTATAGGGGTTTTGCGAAAAGCCAAATTTTCCCTACTGTAAAGGAATAATTTTATTTAACTATCATGGTGGTTGTTAAACATTGAGAATGGTTGACAACATTCTCAATCCCAATTAAAAGTAATCATTAACACCCAACAAAATTAATTAAAGTAATGTGATGAGATCAACAGGAAAATCCAAGAACTAGATACTCAAGACGTCCATAACCGGGGACACGGCTAACCATGATTAGATTGTACACTCTGCAGAGGTTTGCGCACTTTTCCCCACAAGACTCGACCGCCTCCGTTGGATTTCTCGCACTACATGATGTTTGAGAAAAGGATGACCGAGACATAGTCTTTCAGAAGCGCTAGCACCTTACGTTGGGATGGACCGTACCAACCTACATCCCCTACATCTGCTAGTCTACCACTGTAAGAATTCGCACGACTTAGTCAACTATGCCAGAGCCCATAATGGCTTGTGGCTGCACACGGAAGTTTCTAGTATGAATAATCTCATGATCCCTTTGAGCCCGGGTGGCGGTCCAAAAGAAAAACAGGCAAGTCCTGGAATACCCAGGTGCCTAGACAGGCAAGTCCTGGAATACCCAGGTGCCTCAGTCCACCCAGATGTGTGTTTAAGTTGCCACCTTAAGTAAACCATTAATTGACAATCTCACATCTGTCATGACATACTCTCAAAACTCAATCCACGTCTATGAGCATAGCATAGCAGTATAAGCATAACGTAGTAGTAACTCCCAAGGTTTGAATGCAGGGCAATAGGTTCCTACCCCATCAACTACTTCCCAATACCCACATGTTATCAATCCTACTCATGCAATGTTTGAGGGTTGAAACTAATGCATAAAACTGGGTATGAAAAGGGATATGATCAAAGTGTGAACTTGCCTGCAATGTTGATGAAGATGATTCGCACTCAAAACTCTTGATAGCTCTACTCGTCACACTCCGGTCAATCTATCGTAATCAAGCAATGGTAACCGCACATAAGCAATCACTCAAAAGATCAGAAAGATCGAAGAAGACGATTCGAAAAACATCAAAACCAAGCAAATAACTCTTGCAACACAAAACAATTTCTAACAGTACCAAAATTATGTGAATTTGGCGTTATCAGAAAGTTTAGGTCAAGAGCTTCGATTAGCAAAAAGAATCAACTAAAACGGAGTTGTAAAACTCAAGTTATGAACAAAAAAAGATTCAAATTCAAATCTGTTTGAAATCATATTTTAAATTTTCAAAAACATGTTTAAGTTATTTTACTGGATAGAGGAGATCATAACGAAGAAGTGGGCGTTGGTTTCGTCTAATTTGGATGAACGAGTAAAAAGTTATGGCTATTTGAAAAATCAGGGCCAAGCTGTTTTACGGAAGAAAAATAGCTACGGCTAAGGTCTAATGTATAAATACGTAGACTAATTGATAATCTAATTATTCTATGATATTAGTTTAGAAAATAATAAACTACGGAGGTAAAAAAAGAAAAAAAAAACAAAGAAATATACCTTTATAAGGCAGAGAAAAGATGACTTCGGAGAGAAGAGACAATTTTCAGGAGTCGCTGGAGAGGAGAAAAATATTTTTCTTAAATAAATCTAGTCAAACCAAAATATTGATTTAATCCGAATCGGATGATTTTTGGAGGCACTATGGGTCTATATTTATAGATGGAAAAGAGGTTTAGGGATTAAAGGCTAGGTAATGTGGGACTAAACGTAGACGAACAAATAAAATAAACGGGAACCGCATGGGCTAAAAGCACCACGGGCCGGCTGCGCGCGCACGTACACGGCGCTGCAGGGTTTTTTTTAACAAAAATCGGCCTAAGTAAAAAAAAATAAAACAGACTGGCTGGGCCTGGCCCATTTAAGAGAGAAAAAAACAATGGGCGCCAGAAGCTATTTACTGCGCATGTAGGCGATAAATAAATATGGGCTGCACGTATAGTTTTTTTTTAAATAGAAACAGAAGGAAAAGCAAAATAACGAAATAATCATACATTTATATATTGGCATATTATATATCAAAATTTTCAGAAAAAGATTTTCTACATGGTGAACATTTTTATAGAGTCAAATAGAATCCATGCAAATTCAACTAATTCAAAGAGTGCTACTGCCCTACTAAAATCCAATAAAAAACATTTTTAAAATACCAAAATGACTTCAAATTTATTTATCTCCAATTTTCTGTTGTAGGGAATCATGTTACCCTAATTTCCATGTATTTTATTTTTGGAGAAAAATAAATTGAATAAAACTCAAATAACTCCAAATTGAAAATAAGTTCAAAAGAACTTTGAATTTAATTCTTTGAAACTCCCAACTCATATTTCATATATTTTGAAGAAGTCATATTATCTTCTCTCGTGAAAATCATTGAGTTGCATAAAGTTTCAAATTGGAAATATTTCCAATTGGAATTCAAATATTTTTCAAACACCCTTTTCATTTATTTAAATGGAAGAAGTCATGTCATCTTCTCTCTAGGGTTTTGTATTTGAAAATAATTTGAATTCACGAAGATCATAAATGCAAAAATGAAAGTTTGGGAAAGTCCTTTTATTCCCTCTCATTTAACTTTCAAAAAGTTTTGAATTTCACTCACTTTCAGTCAATCAATCAAATAATCAATCAAGTCTATCTATTTATTATAACATTCCAAAATCTAGAATTTTGGGATGTTACATCCCCTCCGGCGACCTCCTCCTCCTCTCCGGCGACCTCCTCCTCCCTCCTCTCCTCCCCTCCCCTCCCCCACGGTTTCTCCTCCCTCCTCTCCGGTGAGCTCCTCCTCCCTCCTCTCCGGTGAGCTCCTCCTACCTCCTCTCCAGTGAGCTCCTCCTCCCTCCTCTCCGGTGAGCTCCTCATCCCTCCTCTCCTCCCATCCCCTCATGGTTTCTCCTTCCTCCTCTCCGATGCTCCGGTGAACTCCTCTCCGGCGACCTCCTCCTCCTCTCCGGCAATGTAGGCGAGTGCCTCTCCGGTGACCTCCTCCTCCTCCTCTCCGGCAAACTCCTCTCCGGCAAATGAACAAGGCAAAAGAACGTACAAGATCCAAAAACAGGAACAAAATTTAAAATAATATCGTGCCAAAAAATGAGCAAAAAAACGAGCAAAAAATGGGCAAAAAATCATGATCCAGATCCAAATTGAAAATTCAAAAATAGCAATGGCGCACGGTGGGGGTTAGACGGTGCGCCACTACTATTTTCCCGCCTTCAAAATTCAAAAATACTAATGGCGCACTGTGGCCTATACTAATGGCGCACCAGTGGCCTATACTAATGGCGTACCGTGGCCTATACTAATGGCGCACCAGTGGTGCGCCATTAGTATACCAGATACTAATGGCGCACCAGTGGTGCGCCATTAGTAAAAAACACTAGTGGTGTGATACTAACGTCAATCCTTCTTCGAGGAAACATTTGGTTCATAGCCAATTGTGTTATAAAACTGCACCAACGTGAAAGATGACTGCGTCTCCAACGCAACCAGGGTGAACTGACGAAGGATGTCATCTTTGTGGGTAACAAGCAAGGAGCACTGATGGAAGACAGCTTGTTTTTCATCGAAAATTGATCAGCTTCACCAGCCGACGCAACCATGAGGCGCAACCATGAGCATCGATAGGTCATCGTGGTGATGCATCATCCATTTGGCATCAAGTTTGGGCAAGGCACATATGAAGTTCAACAAATCCTCACTATGGTCTGTTTCTTCTCAGTAGTCAAGCTCGAGGAAGGAAGAACCATGTGGTAGAGGACAGTGAGGCGGAACAACAATGGCCATCCAATTTTGTGCAGTTCCACTAAAATTGAGGAAGACATGCTCGGGTATGGAGATACGCATCGTTGTTTCCAAAAATATAAAAAAGGGATATAGTGTTGTTACTTTGTTTTGCAAGATTAACAACGACATCTCAATTGTCAATAAGAATTAAGAAAAGTACACCAACAAACAGAAGCATCATGATTATCTTGATGGGAACTAAACTAGGATACCCGAGAAAAAAAAGCATTTCTTCATTTAACCAGTGATAGTATTAGATTAACAGCAGCAATAGGACCATATGGACAATGACCGCACAACCACCATGTACTTTTTGTTGAAAGAAAATGTATGCCTCCACCGAGGAATAAATCAAGACAACTTTTCGAGTGGCATTTCCTCTATAATAGTAGGTGATGTTGGACCAGCCGATGAACCCTAGCTACTATACATGGGGAGCTGGGGAGTAGTCGCATAGAAGAAAACTCGCATGCAGCGACCTGGGGAGCTGGACCAGTACGAAGAAGTTATACCTCATGTGGGCGAGATGTTGCTTAGGTGGGCGGGCGGGCAGTGAACAAGGGCATGGAGGACCTTCGTCTGCGCCAGCGCCGGCTCCGAGAGGACGGTGCGCATCTGCTTCCTCGATCGCCGACGGCGACAACGTCAACGCTACACCACCTCACCTCCCGCAGCGGATGGGATTCGGCTGGATCTGTGACCACCGGTGAGGAGAGAGATAGTGTGGACGCTGTCATCTTGTTTTGATATGGAGAGGGTGAGAGAGCAAGACACGAGAAACTCTATCAAACAAGAGGCTATAATGGAGTAAAACAATCTCTCCATAGCAGTGGTTTTAAATAGAATACGCGCCTTCCCAGAAAAAAGAAACGAAAACTGGCGAACAATTTTTTAATGTACCAAGAAAGAAAACTCGATCAAAAACATGCCCCCGCTTCGAGGTCGCGAGAGTCGCTGCGCACACACACACATAGACATAGACCTGCATATCCGTGTTTACGTAAAATTCCATTTCCATCTCCAATCATATTTGTCCAACTGGCACATTATTTACGTTGTTAATTATATACCCAGCAATATTAACGTACAACATCTCTTGTTCGCGGGCGTCCGGACCGCTGCCACGGCCGCACCTGACCAACCCGAACCCTCTTCATCACCCGCGCGTGCTTCCCGCCCGAAACGGTCAGCGCCGCATTCATGCCCGGCCAGAGTGGACGCGACCTCTCACTGGCGCCGACATTGAAGCGGTGCGCCAGCCGAGAGAGCATCGCCCGCGCCGCTTCCAGGTGCACGTGACTGCTCTGCTGTAACATCCCAAAATTCAAAATTTTGGAATGTTATATTTAATAAACAATTATGATTGTTTGATTGTTGTGTGATCGATTGTGGAGAAGAAGGCATAAACAGATTTTACTCAAATGCCTGCTATTCATGTGGGGAAGAAGGACATTTTCACTGTATTGCACAAAGCAAAGCGAATAGTATCTGGGAGACTTCTCGACAGAAGAAGTGGAGTTTGATCGACAAGAGATAGAAGAATTGGTCGGAACGAAGAAGTCAAGGAAGAGAAAGAGCATGTGTCCCCGGAACAACCCAATTTTAGCAGAAAAGGACCTAAGTCATATCACTTGTTACAGATGCAAGGATTTAGGTCATTACGCTAGCAAATGCCCAACAAGGGAGCCAAGAACCCAAGGAGCCAAGATAACCACCAGGAAGCCCTTGGATTTGTCTGAAGTCATTTTTTTACGCTGCAAAGGAGTAGGACATTTTGCTAGAGAATGTTCAGACTCGAGGAAAGCTTGGGCTGAGTAGTTGAGATCTTGATATTGGAATAAAGCATGTAATAAATGTGGAACACACTTTTATTTTCGTTGGGGATGTTGAGTTGAGTTATGAAATGGGAATTGTAATAGTTCGTAAAGCAATAAAAGTTGAGGTGTTTGGAATCTCATATGAAATGTTATGAGTTGTTTGTTGGTTGTGAGTGCCTCTCTCACTATGTCACCCAGACGTAAACCTTGAACCCATGGACAAGCTGACCCAAACCTTTCCCGAAAAATAACCACATTTCACCCAAGGAAATACATACGGTATCCGTATTACCCCTTCTATCTTATACCTGCAGATGACAACCGAGTCTTTACTCAAGGGCCCGGAAATGATCATGAACCTGACTAGTGATCAGGATTACCCGAAGATCCTGAAGGACATGATGAAGCATATTCATCTTGAAGGAGATGCAGTCTACAAAGGTTATCCTTTCATGGAGAACGGAGTTGAACTTTGGTACGTGGAGGTACACCTCCACCGTGTGAAGGGAGTTTGCCCAAAGACTATGGGGCAATACTTTTTCATTTCTCGAGTACCACGAGCAACATTCTTCGACTCTGTTCGTGAAGCTGCTATGGAAGCCATACGTCAGATTGGCGAAATACTTGAAGCAAGACTTCGTTATACTCAGGAATACCTGAGGGAGGTGCATGCAGAGATGATGGAGATGAAGCTCATGGCCACCACGATGAAGCAAAACATCGATGATTTGAAAGATCACATCGCACAATTCTAGTTGGATTGAAGCATCTTCAAGAAGGGAAAATGAATAAAGATGGAAGTAATGCTTGACCATACCAAACTATGTGGATGGTAGCTTTTGTAATAGAGCACTTTTGAAATTTGAGTTTTGAGTAGTGGTTAAGGATAAAATAAAGGATTTGATATGAAGAGAATATGAATTATGGATGAACCAGTGCATTTTTCGGCGATACTTGTTTGTGTGAACACTTGACCAATGGAAAAAAATGTATTCCATAGAGTGGAGTTTGGACAAATGAGTTGGAGTTTTGTTTTAGTTATGATGGTTACCCCAAGAGTACGAGGAAATGAAGTACTATTGGATTTAAAGGATATGGAATGTTGGAATAAGGAACAATAGTAATTCAGTAATTCCAAGGATGAGTTAAAGATACACAAGTGTTGAAGTGGGCCATAACCCATAGGACCGGGATTTAAAAAAAGAAGCAAGCACAGCCTTGTTGTAGAAAGAATTCTGGAAGAAGTTGTGATTTCATCAGCAGACGTTCCATAGGAGGTTACGTAAGCCCAAGAGTTGTGAAGAAACGATAGAGGTTTTGTTTGGCTTGCAGAACCAATGGATTACCCAAACCCAATTCGTGGAGAGAGAAGTTCTGTAATGCTTGTGAGGATGCCCAAGTGTTAGAATACGTGATTCACTATCTGCGTATGTGGTAATGATTCAAGTACGGGATGGATTGGCCCCCATACCAGAGACTTCTATCATGAGCTATCATATGTTGATGGAAAATTAGAGAGCCTTAAAAACTTAGAAGAGTGTTGACACGACAAACCAAAAGCCTTAGAATGGCAGGACGATGGAAACCCTATACATGCACCTGTTGCCGATCGTAGGTTATGCGGTGAGGTTCGACCCAGATCCATTCCTGCAGGAGAAACCAAAAAAAATTGTCGACCACCATAAGGTTTTCGATAGTTGTTTAGCATTGGCGATAGCCTGACAGCAAAGAAGACCCACTCTTGGAAGGATCTTATTTTGATGCAAGGACTCCAGGTTTTGAGGAAAAGGGTCATGCCCTATCGGAAGAGCCTCAAAGAAAGAGTTACTCCAGAGAATAAGAGAAGACCGACACCATCAACCTAATGGATGGGTACATGAGCTTTGTTGGAACCATAACCATGTTTCTAAGGGTGGTAGCACCCCATACCTTGTGTTGTTGAATGGATTTTCAAGGAGACCCCCAAACCTAACCTTCTTTCTAGCCTCTCCAAATATCGAGGATGAGATTCATCTTAAGGGTGGTAGTTTGTAACATCCCAAAATTCTAAATTTTGGAGTTATATTAAATAAACAATTATGATTGTTTATTTGATTGTTGTGTGATCGATTGTGTGAAATGAGTGGAATCTGAAACTTTTTGAAAGTCGAATGAGAGTGAATAAAAGGACTTTCCCAAAACTTTCATCTTGCATTTTTGATCTCCATGAATTCAAATTCACTTCATCACCAAAACCTAGAGTGAAGATAATATGACTTCTTCCATTTAAATAACAAAAAGGGATTTGAAAATGATTTGAATTCAATTTGAAATATTTCAAATTTAGAAACTTTAAGCAACTCAATGAGTTCATGAGAGAAGATAAAATGATTTCTTCAAATTTGAAGAAAGAGAGTTGGAAGTTTCAAAGAAATAATTTGGAAGTCACTTTGAAGTTGTTTGAAACTCATTTTCCATTTGAAGTTGTTCGAAATTCCAGACTCAAATCCATTTGGGAGTTATTTGGGTTGATATTCAAATTATTTTTCTCCTAAAAATAAATAAATGGAAATAAGGGTAAAATGATTCCCTTCAATAGAAAATTGGGAGAAAATAAATTTGAAATCATTTTGCTATTTTTAAAATTGATTTTTATTGATTTTAAATGCAACAGTACCACTGTTTGACTTTTATGAATTTTTATGGAATTTAGTTGAACTTGAAAAAAATAGTTCATCATATTCGGGGTATTTTTCTAAACATTTTAGTATATAATATGCCTACGTAATTTTTTAATTTATTTTCTCTCGGTTGGAGTTTTCTTTTTGGAAAAAATTTTTAGAGAAGCACTGCCTGGACCGAAACAATGTTTGGCCCAGGGGTGGACCAGTCGGCCATACGGCCCAAGGCCCAACCCCGCGCCCGCGAAGGCCACCGCTCGCTCGCCCGCTCCTCGCTCGCGTGTCGCGCCCGCTGCCAGATGGGGCCCGCCCCATTGTCCCCGACCTCCCGTTCATCCCGCTCGGGATAGAGCACGAGCCCGCGCCCGCAACCGCTGCACCTCGCATTCGGGGGATAAGGCTTATCCCGCAGCCCCGAGCACCCCTCTCTACGCCTATAAAAGCCTCGGAGGCTCCTCCCTCCATCCTGCCCACTTGCTCGTCGTCTCGCGGCTCCTACCACCCGCAGTTGCCGCTTGGATCTCGTTAGCCGGAGCTACTTCGCCGGTGTTTGCCGTTGTTGGTAAGCCGCCGCGGCCTCCGTCTTCTTCTTCAATCTGTTGCCCGGGTCGAAGCGCATCTCGTTGACATCCTCTTCTTGTCCCTAGGTCGCCAGAGACGCCGCCCTGACGACCTGCGTCCTCATCGGAGCATGGAGCCGCCATCCCCGCGCAACACGACCTCGACGTCCCCGATGCGAGCTGCCTCCACCACCGGATAGCCCTCGACGCGCTGGTCCCGTTCGTCTTCTTCCCCGCCGCCGCGGACCACCGCAGCCGCCACCCCGTCCGCCGCCTAACGCCAGCACCGCCGCCCCTGTTCGCCGTCCTCGCTGGCTGTGAGCCGCCCGCTTCTCCCTGTTCATTTAGTTTTTCTTTTTTTTTTTAGTTTTAGATTGGTTAACTCAGTTTTAGTTAAACCGAACGGTTTTGGTTAAAACCGATTGTTGGTTTTTTTAGTTAGCCACCGCATAGTGTTTTTCTAATTTAGTGGCCGTTCGCCGTATAAGCTTCCGCAGCGAACGCTGCTCGGCCATCCACGGGCTGCCACGTGGCCGAGGACCTGCTCGCGATTATTTTTCTTCTTTGTCTAGTCCCTGTAATTAGCGGATTAGCCCCTAAACTTTAAAGAGCCACAACTTTTTCACCGTAGATCCAAACTCGATGAAACCAGCGGCAAATTCTTCGTCATGTTTAGATCTATCCAGTGGTATATTTTTTGTAAACTTTTGGCCAATTTCAAATTTGAAATTATTCATATTTGAATTCAAACTTCAAATGGCCATATCTCCTAAACCGTAGCTCCGATTGAGTTAATACTTTTTGCACTTTGTCATGGTAGCCAAACCCTATGACTTGGATCAATCTCATTGTATTTTCAGACAAGTAGGATATGTCGATGATAGTTTTATAGCTATGCTATGTATGCACGATAGATCACATCACGGTTACGCACCCTATGACACATGTTGTTTTGCACTTAGAAAATTTTGTGATAGTTGAGTGTGTTGGTTTTCTTTTTGGTTTCTCGTCTTTTTGTTGTGCATGTTATTTTGGTTCTCTGAAATGATTGCTTATGTGAATGTAATGTTTGACTATATATAGATCTACATCGTAGAGTGATGTATAGTTCTATTAAGTAAAATTTCTGAGAGCGATATAATCTTCATCAACTATTATCAGGCAAGTCCACATTTGACCATTCTTCCAATTACCTATGTTTATATTATTCACTTAGTCCTTTTGTGGTAGGATTGCATGGTAGGATTTATTGTTGCCAGATGGATATGTCGTTACGTACCTAGTAGTTCATTTGAGGTATGTCTGATCTATACATCCTTGCCACCATCGTGTAAGTTTATTTTTTCCTCGCTAAATGTAGACGTGGTTTGGGAAGCGAACATGGTGAGACATGAGTGACAAAGTAGTAAGCAGGACCAAGACTTGTAAATGAACTACCTAGGCGGTATTTGGTTTGAATGGTGGCGAAGTATAGTGGGAGCATGCATGGTTAATCCATGGTGGTGCACCACTAGTGGTCGGCCGCCCAGGCTCAAAGAGAGCAATCGTATTCTCATGTCTAGAAGCTTACGTGTGCAGCCACAAGCTAATATGGGCTCTGGCTTAGTTGAGTAGTTAGTGTGACCCCTTTCGAGATGGGCTAGCAGATGTAGAATGAGTAGGTGTACCGGCCTATCCGTCGGTTAAGGGGAAATACTTTCTAAAGACTATGTCTCGGTCATCCTGTTCTCAAACACCAGGCAGTGCGAGAATTTCAAGGGAGGCGATCGAGTCTTGTGGGGAAAAGTGCGCAAACCTCTGCAGAGTGTTAAAACCTAATCGATTAGCCGTGTCCCCGGTTACGGACAACTTGAGCATCTAGTAGTGGAAATGTCGGGAGATCTCATCACTCTTAATTTATATAGTTGGGTTTAAAATGAAACATTGGGAATGGAGTGAGTTGGTTTGCGTACTCATCCTATGCTACTATAGTGGTAGAATAAAATATTTTATTTTAGGGAAAAACTAGCTTTATGCAAAAAACTAAACTTAGAGCTTTCCACCAGCCAAATTGCATGTACAAATAGGTTCATCGTTCTTATTATGTGACTTGCCAATACATTCAATGTACTGACCTACAGGGCTGCAACGTCTTATGTTGCAGGAATTTTCTATGACGGGTAAGAGTTATGCTGTAGGGTTACGGTCTACACTCAACTTGTAGTTGGCGTTGGTGGGACTCCACACCCGTTCGATTATTTCCGCTGAGACCTATGAGGTATATATATATCAGTTTTACGTTATTTATACATGTGATTGCACTTTGATATACACATTGATGTACTGTGTGTGCCAGCATACCGATCCAGGGATGGCACGGATACACAGAGGCTTAACCATTTGAGGTCGGGTCGCTACAGAGATGGTATCAGAGCACATGTTGACTGTAGGACGTGACCCTAGAAACTAAAAATCCCTTAGGAAAGGAACTCTCTAAAACTATATTTTCAAAAAGATCCTTTACCTCTCCTCTTTTCTAAACTTTATCAAATATCCACTCTTACCTCAAATAGTTAGACAATACCCCTTTTCCCTTTGACCACACGGAGGATCAACTGATGAGACCACTCCGAGAAGGACAAGATATGAGACTTCACCGTACACTAGAAGAGTTGAAGGTACAATAGTCGAAGCCTCCGAAGAATCGAAGAATTTGAAGACACTAAAGAATTCCAAGATTTATATGACCTTTAGAAGACCAAACCCTTGTTGTATACTCATGTTAGATGCCATGATTTGTGAGCTGTCATATTTTGTGTGTGTTTTCCGGCACCAGCAAATAAAACTTATTTTCAAAACTATATTGTTTGTATTGTGTGTATCTCTCTATATCCCTCTTATCTCATCCCAAAACCCTTGGACCCAATAGATGATGAATGAAGATGGAATTGTATTCTCTGGACCGATCACTCAGTTGGAGGCAGAGCTATGGATTCAAAACATGGAGTCTCACTTCGGGAGCAATTTGGCTGCAAGGAAGTATGAGGTTCAATACGCTGTTCAGTATTTTACAAAAAGTGCTGCAACCTGGTGGAAAAGGCATCAAGCCATAAAAGGATGTAATGGAGCAAAAACTTGGAAGGAATTGAAGAAGACTCTGTTGGGATCCTGTCTTATCCGGAAGCATGGTGATAACCCGACGAAGAAACCTTGTGCCTGCAAGATATGCGGAGAAATAGGACACACCCATGAAGAACACAAGGATGGATGCCATCATTGTGAAGGAAATCACCAAGCTGAAGAATGCCCAACTAGGCAGGTTACTTGTTTCTTGTGTGAAGAAACTACGCACTGCCCTGTCCAGTGTCATATTTACCCCAATGTACAAGAAATTACCAAGTAGCAGAAGGAAGCAATGAAAGAAGCCCTCGGGGAAAGTTTAAAGGAACATGTGATGAAGGAAGATGTTGACGACCCTAATGGAGAAGGCCTAAACATATTTTACTCAAATGCCTGCTATTCATGTGGGGAAGAAGGACATTTTTCACTGTATTGCACAAAGCAAAGCCAAGAGTATCTGGGAGACTTCCCGACAGAAGAAGTGGAGTTTGATTGACAAGACATAGAAGAATTGGTCGGAACGAAGAAGTCAATGAAGAGAAAGAGCGTGTGTCCCCGGAACAACCCAATTTTAGCAGAAAAGGACCTAAGTCATATCACTTGTTACAGATGCAAGGATTTAGGTCATTACGCTAGCAAATGCCCAGCAAGGGAGCCAAGAACCCAAGGAGCCAAGATAACCACCAGGAAGCCCTTGGATTTGTCTGAAGTCATTTGTTTACGCTGCAAAGGAGTAGGACATTTTGCTAGAGAATGTTCAGACTCGAGGAAAGCTTGGGCTGAGTAGTTGAGATCTTGATATTGGAATAAAGCATGTAATAAATGTGGAACACACTTTTATTTTCGTTGGGGATGTTGAGTTGAGTTATGAAATGGGAATTGTAATAGTTCATAAAGCAATAAAAGTTGAGGTGTTTGAATCACATATGAAATGTTATAAGTTGTTTGTTGATTGTGAGTACCTCTCTCACTATGTCACCCAGACGTAAACCTGGAATCCATGGACAAGCTGACCCAAACCTTTCCCAAAAATAACCACATTTCACCCAAGGAAATACATACAGTATCCTGATTACCCCTTCTATCTTATACCTGCAGATGACAACCCTTTACGAGTCTTTTCTCAAGGGCCCGGAAACGATCATGACGCTGACTAGTGATCAGGATTACCCGAAGATCCTGAAGGACATGATGAAGCATATTCATCTTGAAGGAGATGCAGTCTACAAAGGTTATCCTTTCATGGAGAACGGAGTTGAACTTTGGTATGTGGAGGTACACCTCCACCGTGTGAAGGGAGTTTGCCCAAAGACTATGGGGCAATACTTTCTCATTTCTCGAGTACCACGAGCAACATTCTTCGACTCTGTTCGTGAAGCTGCTATGGAAGACATACGTCAGATTGGCGAAATACTTGAAGCAAGACTTCGTTATACTCAGGAATACCTGAGGGAGATGCATGCAGAGATGATGGAGATGAAGCTCATGGCCACCACTATGAAGCAAAACATCGATGATTCGAAAGATCACATCGCACAATTCTAGTGGGACTGAAGCATCTTCAAGAAGGGCAAATGAATAAAGATGGAAGTAATGCTTGACCATACCAAACTATGTGGATGGCAGCTTTTGTAATAGAGTACTTTTGAAATTTGAGTTTTGAGTAGTGGTTAAGGATATAATAAAGGATTTGATATGAAGAGAATATGAATTATGGATGAACCCGTGCATTTTTCGGCAATACTTGTTTGTGTGAACACTTGACCAATGGAAAAAAATGTATTCCATAGAGTGGAGTTTGGACAAATGAGTTGGAGTTTTGTTTTAGTTATGATGGTTACCCCAAGAGTACGAGGAAATGAAGTACTATTGGATTTAAAGGAGATGGAATGTTGGAATAAGGAACAATAGTAATTCCAAGGATGAGTTAAAGATACACAAGTGTTGAAGTGGGCCATAACCCATAGGACCGGGATTTAAAAAAAGAAGCAAGCACAGCCTTGTTGCAGAAAGAATTCTGGAAGAAGCTATGATTTCATCAGCAGACGTTCCATAGGAGGTTACGTAAGCCCAAGAGTTGTGATGAAACGATAGAGGTTTTGTTTGGCTTGTAGAACCAATGGATTACCCAAACCCAATTCATGGAGAAGAGAAGTTCTGCAATGCTTGTGAGGATGCCAAGTGTTAGAATACGTGATTCACTATCTGCGTATGTGGTAATGATTCAAGTACGCGATGGATTGGCCCCCATACCAGAGACTTCTATCATGAGCTACCATATGTTGATGGAAAATCAGAGAGCCTTAAAAACTTAGAAGAGTGTCGACACGACAAACCAAAAGCCTTAGAATGGCAGGACAATGGAAACCCTGTACAGGCACCTGTTGCCAATCGTAGGTTATGCGGTGAGGTTCGACCCAGATCCATTTCCTGCAGGAGAAACCAGAAACATTGTCGACCACCATGAGGTTTTCGATAGTTGTTTAGCATTGGCGACAACCTGGCAGCAAAGAAGACCCACTCTTGTAAGGATCTTATTTTGATGCAAGGACTCCAGATTTTGAGGAAAAGGGACATGCCCTATCGGAAGAGCGTCAAAGAAAGAGTTACTCCCGAGAATAAGAGAAGACCGACACCATCAACCCAATGGATGGGTACATGAGCTTTGTTGGAACCATAAACATGTTTCTAAGGGTGGTAGCACCCCATACCTTGTGTTGTTGAATGGATTTTCAAGGAGACCCCCAAACCTAACCTTCTTTCTAGCCTCTCTGAATCTCGGGGATGATATTCATTTTAAGGGTGGTAGTTTGTAACATCCCAAAATTCTAAATTTTGGAATGTTATATTAAATAAACAATTATGATTGTTTGTTTGATTGTTGTGTGATCGATTGTGTGAAATTGAGTGGAATCTGAAGCATTTTGAAAGTTGAATGAGAGGGAATAAAAGGACTTTCCCAAAACTTTCATCTTGCATTTTTGATCTCCATGAATTCAAATTCACTTCATCACCAAAACCTAGAGTGAAGATAATATGACTTCTTCAATTTAAAGAAAAAAAGGGATTTGAAAATGATTTGAATTCAATTTGAAATATTTCAAATTTAGAAATTTAAGCAACTCAATGAGTTCATGAGAGAAGATAAAATGACTTCTTAAAATTTGAAGAAAGAGAGTTGGAAGTTTCAAAGAAATAATTTGGAAGTCACTTTGAAGTTATTTGAAACTCATTTTCCATTTGAAATTGTTCGAAATTCCAGACTCAAATCCATTGGGAGTTATTTGGGTTGATATTCAAATTATTTTTCTCCTAAACATAAATAAGTGGAAATAAGGGTAAAATGATCCCCTTCAATAGAAAATTAGGAGAAAATTAGTTTTGAAATCATTTTGCTATTTAAAAAATGATTTTTATTGATTTTAAATACAACAGTAGCACTGTTTGACTTTTATGAATTTTTATGGAATTTAGTTGAACTTGAAAAAAATACTTCATCTTATTCAGGGTATTTTTTTGAACATTTTCGTATATAATATGCCTACGTGATTTTTTTATTTATTTTCTCTCAGTTGGAGTTTTCTTTCTGGAAAAAATTTAGAGAAGCATCGCCTAGACCGAAACAGTGTTCGGCCGAGGGGCGAACTAGTCGGCCATATGGCCCAAGGCCCAACCCCGCGCCCACGAAGGCCACCGCTCGCTCGCCCGCTCCTCGCCCGCATGCCGCGCCCGCTGCCAGATGGGGCCCGCCCCATCGTCCCCGACCTCCCGTTCATCCCGCTCGGGATAGAGCACGAGCCCGCTCCCACAACCGTCGCACCTCGCCTTCGGGGGATAAGGCTTATCTCGCAGCCCCGAGCACCCCTCTCCGCGCCTATAAAAGCCTCGGAGGCTCCTCCCTCCATCCTACCCACTTGCTCGTCGTCTCGCGGCTCGTACCACCCGTAGTTACCGCTTGGATCTCGCTGGTTGGAGCTACTTCGCCGGAGTTTGTCTTTGTCCGTAAGCCGCCACGGCCTCCGTCTTCTTCTTCAATCTGTTGCCCGAGTCGAAGCGCATCTCGTTGACATCCTCTTCTTGTCCCTAGGTCACCAGAGACACCGCCCTGACGACCTGCATCCTCGCCGGAGCACGGAGCCGCCATCCCCGCGCAGCACGACCTTGACGTCCCCGACGCGAGCTGCCTCCACCATCGGATAGCCCTCGACGCGCCGGTCCCATTCGTCTTCATCCCCGCCACAGCGGACCACCGCAGCCGCCACCCCGTCCGCCGCCTCACGCCAGCGCCGCCACCACTGTTCGCCGTCCTCGCTCACTGTGAGCCGCCCGCTTCTCCCCGTTCATTTAGTTTTTCTTTTTTTAGTATTAGATCGTTTACCCGGTTTTAGTTAAACTGAACGGTTTTGGTTAAAACCAATTGTTGGTTTTTTTAGTTAGTCACCGCATAGTGTTTTTCTAATTTAGTGGTCGTTCGCCTTATAAGCTTCCGCAGCTAACGCTGCTCGGCCATCCACGGGCTGCCACGTGGTCGAGGACCTGCTCGCGATTATTTTTCTTCTTTGTCTAGTCCCTGTAATTAGCGGATTAGCCCCTAAACTTAGAATAGCCGCAACTTTTTAACCGTAGATCCAAACTCGATGAATCTAGCGGCAAATTCTCCATCATGTTTAGATCTATCCAGTGGTATCTTTTTCGTAGACTTTTGGCCAATTTAAAATTTGAAATTATTCAGATTTGAGTGCAAACTTCAAATGGCCATATCTCCTAAACCGTAGCTCCGATTGAGTTAATACTTTTTATACTTTGTCATGGTAGCCAAACCCTATGACTTGGATCAATTTCATGGTATTTTCACACAAGTAGGATATGTCAATGATAGTTTTATTGCTATGCTATGTATGCACGATAGATGACATCACGGTTATGCACCCAATGACACATGTTGTTTTGCACTTAGAAAATTTTGTGATAGTTGAGTGTGTTGGTTTTCATTTGGTTTCTCTTAGTCTTTTTGTTGTGCATGTTATTTTTGGTTCTCTGAAATGATTGATTATGTGAATGCAATGTTTGACTATATATAGATCTACATCGGAGAGTGACGAATAGTTCTATTAAGTAAAATTTCTGAGAGCGGTATAATTTTCATCAAGTATTATCAGGCAAGTTCACATTTGACCATTCTTCCAATTACCTATATTTATATTATGCACTTAGTCCTTTTGTGGTAGGATTGCATGGTAGGATTTATTGTTGCCAGATGGATATGCCGTTACCTAGTAGTTCATTTGAGGTAGGTCTGATCTATACATCCTTGTCACCATCATGTAAGTTTATGTTTGCCTCGCTAAATGTAGACGTGGTTTGGGAAGCGAACATGGTGAGACATGAGTGACAAAGTAGTAAGCCCGACCAAGACTTGTAAATGAACTACCTGGGCGGTATTTGATTTGAATGGTGGCGAAGTACAGTGGGAGCATGCATGGTTAATCCATGGTGGTGCACCACTAGTGGTCGACCGCCCAGGCTCAAAGAGATCAATCATATTCTCATGTCTAGAAGCTTACGTGTGCAGCCACAAGCCAATATGGGCTCTGGCTTAGTTGAGTAGTTAGTGTGACCCCTTCCGGGATGGGCTAGCAGATGTAGAATGAGTAGGTGTACCGGCCTATCCGTGGGTTAAGGGGAAATACTTTCGAAAGACTATGTCTCGGTCATCCTGTTCTCAAACACCAGGCAGTGCGAGAATTTCAAGGGAGGCGATCGAGTCTTGTGGGGAAAAGTGCGCAAACCTCTGCAGAGTGTTAAAACCTAATCGATTAGCCGTGTCCCCGGTTACGGAAAACTTGAGCATCTAGTAGTGGAAATGTCGGGAGTTCTCATCACTCTTAATTTAAATAGTTGGGTTTAAAATGAAACATTGGGAATGGAGTGAGTTGGTTTGCCGACTCATCCTATGCTACTATAGTGGTAGAATAAAATATTTTATTTTAGGGAAAAACTAGCTTTATGCAAAAAAACTAAACTTAGAGCTTTCCACTAGCCAAATTGCATGTACAAATAGGTTCATCATTCTTATTATGTGACTTGCCAGTACATTCAATGTACTGACCTACAGGGCCGCAACGTCTTATGTGGCAGGAATTTTCTATGACGGGTAAGAGTTACGTTGTAGGGTTACGGTCTACACTCAACTTGCCGTTGGCGTTGGTGGGACTCCACACCCGTTCGATTATTTCCGCTGAGACTTATGAGGTATATATATCAGTTTTACGTTATTTATACATGTGATTGCACTTTGATATACACATTGATGTACTGTGTGTGCCAGCATACCGATCCAGGGATGGCACGGATACACAGAGGCTTGACCATTTGAGGTCGGGTCGCTACATCTGCGTTCAAAGGTCGCAATAGCCGGCCACAACATGCATGTAAAAAGTTCTTGGGAGTCCGTGCTACAGCTAGCTGTCCTCCCCAACTCGTCAATCTCTTCCAGTAGTACTAGTACTCCATGGCGCGATCCATCGACAAGCAGGCGGGAAAGTTATCGTATACTGGTTTGCGGTGAGTGGCATGCCGAGTGACCGTGTGGTGTCGAGCCATGGAGGAGGGTGAGACACGAACGCGACAGATGTGATTTAAACGTTGGTTTTGCTCGATGGTGCGATCCAACGAAACAAAACTTTGGTTCTCTCTGTTTCCATTTTTTCTCCAAAAAATGGAACCTTTCCACTCCATTTTCATTCCTACTGCAATGTTGCCCCGTTACAACATTCCATCAACACTACAAAAAAATACACTTCCGTGATGATACGTGTTTGTCACAGTAGGTCGCGTTTTTTGTCATGCATGTACATCCATGATGATTTTATGACAGAATCAAGATAGGCATACCTGTGCTGTCGTAGAAGTGTGCCATGACATTACCAAAATTATCCTCACGGAAGTGTCCACTTCCATGACGATAAATCGTGCGTCATAGAAGTGCTTTCGTCAAGGGTGACCGACACGTGGCATCCACCGTAATGGAACGCCGTTAAGCTATCGGGTCGGATTTTGGATCCGATAACCCGTTAACAGCCTTGACCAATGGGAAAATTCCATGTGTAAAATTCTGATTGGCCGAAGGGAACACCTGTCAGCTCGTGAGTGGGCCAGATGTCGCCCGTCCATTGGAGAAGACATGCCTATGATACATCGACACGTGGCTAGGCCCAACAGAGGCCCATATAGGTTAAAAAGGCTGGCCCAGTCAAAGGCCCGTAGAACTTAATCAGGTACTAGTGGGCTAGCCCAATAACGGCCTGCTTAATAAAGGCCCATTTACGGCGTGAAGCCAGATCTGGCCCGTTAATTGTTCACCCAATAATTGGGCCCATTTACGGCCCGAAGCCAGATCGGGCCCGTTAATTGTTCGCCCAATATTTGGGCCCATTTGCAGCCTGAAGACAGATCTGGCCCGTTAATTGTTCGCCGAATATTTGGGCCCAACTACAGCCCAGTGACTTTCGGCCTGTTAGAGGCCTGATGTAGAAATGGGCCCATTTCAGCCGAATGTGACTTTCGGCCTGGGAATGGCCCGTTCTGCCCATGGGCCATATATGGTCCGACGGGACATCGGGCCCACTAACGGCCCATGCTAAAGCTGGCTACAGTTAAGGCCAACGTGACTTTGGGCCTGTTAAAGGCCTGTCGCGTAATTCGGCCTGTTGATGCCTGTGCTAAGCTTTCGGCCTCTTAAAGGCCCATGATATCAATGGGCCAACTAAGGCCCGAGATATGTTTTGGCCTGGTAATGGCCCGTGAGCTAACTGGCCCCAAAAGTCTACATTTCGGCCTGCTGAAGGCCCGTCGACGACTAGTGAAAATTGAGGCCCAACATGCATTTTGGCCTGCTAAAGGCCCACGGTTTCATCTCGGCTGTAATAGGCCAGTACAATATTCAGCCTGTTAATGGCCCAACGCTACCTAGGCCAAACTAAGCGCTGGGTCGACAAAAGGCCCAACTAAAATATAGGTCGGTGTAAGTTTGGGCCTAGCGCAATGTGTGAAGGCCCCAATCATTCGAGCCCAAGAAAGACGCAGGCCGGCATAATTGTGGCCCACTAAAAACCTGGCCCGTTAGAGTCGAATGTTTTGGTCCGGTCGACTACATCTAATTTTTTTTAGATAGGGAATGATGCCAGTAACTAGTAGGAATTAAGAACAAACCTACTCTATACAATAAAGAAATTACAACATAGTAACTAAGAATAAACCTACACTATACAATAAAGGATTTAAGGTATATTACATCCACTAGGCATCGAAGTTCGCCACCAGTGATCATAAAGCGGAACGAAGAAGCAGATTACAAAAACTAGGCACCATTGCAGCGTAACAGAATAATACTAAACCGAGTCCACTTCCAAGACAATTCAAGAAAGGTTAGCCTTGTGGGGGAACTGCTGCGCAAGCTGCTGAGCAAGGCTGTGAGACCGGCCTAGCATGTCGGTCATAGCTTCAAGGTGTAGCTATTTAGCGATGAGGTTCTCATTGGTGTTCTCCGCAATCTTTCTTAGAGATAGGACTTCAAGTCGAAGTTAAGTTGCAGAATGCCTTTCTGCTAGAACTTGAGACTAAAGAAGTCGAACTGATTCAGACAACGAATTCTGTGAGCTTGTCTGACTGTTAGTCTCAAGTAACTTGAACACAGCATCAAGACAAGACTTTCAGGTTGTCTCGTTATCTTCAAGATGTTTTGCCTTCTTTGCTGCAATATATGTTGGGTTTGTCTCACAGCCTTCAGCAGACTTGTGCATGCCATCAGGCATATCGCCCTGAAATAAAGCAGAGAGATGATAGGTTTTGCACGTGTATAAACAAAGATGATAACTGTTCTGTCAATTCTATCCAATTTCAAATTAGAAAATAAAGAGTAAGTTCAAAATATCAATAGCATAATTTGGCATTGTTCTTAATGCGGGGAGCTTCACCACACTACTGGATTACCATGTCAACATAACAAGCATAGATGAAGGGAAAAGAAAATCATTGTATCAATTTTGGATAATGTGCATGGCATGTTGTTCATATCATCAGCCACATCAGTAAGATAAAACAGGAGATGACAAGGTGCAAACGTGGGCTGATTCACCACACACTGGATTATAGATCCACAAAAACAAGCATACATATAGGGAGTATTAAGTAATGTGCATGGTATGAATAAGGAATTTGGTTTTACAAGTAAAACTTAGAACTTACGGTTCTTACGAACATGCATTTTGGTAGAAACAGCAAACTAAACAGCAGTAAACGATAGGGAGTATGAGCAAATTAACAGCAGTTGAGGATAAAGGCTTTAGAAGGACTGACTTACATTAACAGTTAACACCGGCTTTATAATTCCCTTCTCCATGTAAAGGGAATGATAACTCAAGAATTTCAGCACATAATCTTCTTCATAAGCATTGCCTGTACTCTACATTTTGTAGAGAGTAATTATAGCTATGATAATACTAGAAGGGATAGAGGATAATGAAGATAAGATGCAGATTGATGCTACATAATCAACTACCAATCCCTGAAGTACAAGCATTACATGACAAAATGTACTAACAAGAGCAATGGGCTACACTTCTGCACTCGCATTGTCTGTGTATTCTACTTGTTGGTAAGATTAAATATAGATATGATCTTTTTTAGTAAATGGTGGGCAGGGAGATAATATGCAGAATGCTACAAAATGAACCAATCCCTCTTCCCATAATACAAGAGTGTTTTGAACACTGGTGTACTGTACAAAACGTTCTTATATAATGGGACGGAGGGAGTAGCTGTAAATGTAAGTAAAGTGATAGACCACGTTCAGTCCTTACAAGAGGACTGCAGAGCTAAACCTCTTCAAAAGCATTGGGTTGATTCTAAATTTATGTAAGAGTCCATACGGATCTTATAATGTCCACCAAATGGACGATTACGAGGCTAACATGTGCAGTGATGCTACATAATCAAACAGCTATGAAATTAAGTATGGTCATACAGGGCAAGAGGTACTCACAAGAGCAATGCAGTGTGCAGTATAGTTGCGAGATTCTGTGGTCCCTTGAGAACAAATGTTCTTTTGCTAACAGTTTTCGTACAAGTGAGACATTAAGGCAAATGCAGAAATGTTGTTCAAATTGTGATGTGATATCATAGACAGTACCTTACGCTGCAGCCGAGACGAATGTGTAATAAGATTATTCCAGTCACCGTCGGATAAGTGTAGCACCGGAGACTTTACAGAAATTTCGTTAAGAGGCTTGCAATAAAAGTGCACTTGCCTCAGGTAGGAACGATACTTCATCAACGAGTGCTTGAAAAGTGCAACCAACCCTTGCTCGTCATCACAATCCAGTTTGCTCCTCGCCTATTTAAAAGAATGAAATCTTGTGTCTTCTGTCAGCAGAAACATATGCACTAATGACCATGAATAATATTAGTACATTACTTATGAGTAAGTTGCGGAGGAAGACTAGAAATTGTTCTGTGTCGGCGGTATAATCTTTCCATGAAGGAAAGATGCGCACAAAGTTCCTGACAACAACATAAGCTTCGTCTTCTAAACTGGGAAGAAATGGAACAGGGGTCCTATTTGTTGCAATTGGGGCTCTCTCTGGTTCGAAAAGGGATTTGGCAATTGGATTTGGTGTACTCTTTGTTGGAATGGGGGTTTTGCGTCGTACAGCTAGTGCTATGTCAACTGGCATAGTCATACTGTTTGCTGCAGTTGGGGTCTGCTGAGTTGGGGCATCAGAAATGACCAGTGTAGTAGGGCTAGAGTCTGCTAGAGTTGGGGTATTTTGTGGGTCAGGTGATATTGCAACTACACCTAATGGGCTATTTGATTTATCAGGTGGCACTACCTTTTCCAAATACTTTGCTTGTGCTCCTCCATGATCAGCAATCGCCCTCTTCCTTTTGAACGTCTGATACACAAGAACAACTTTTGAATGGATAAATATGGTATGATGAAAGATGGAATATGTACTGAAAATGGATAGGCAGGGCGTATTCACATACACGATGTGTAAACTAAGCTAATGGCAGTTCAACAAAGTAGAAGCAATGCAAAGCATCAGTTGCAAGATATGTGCGACCTATATAACCTTGGAAAGTTAGAGCAAGCACCTTGATGGGTGAATAAGATAGGGCATCTTCCTCTGACTCCTCCACTAGGGAGATACATTGACTTAGGTCTCCCTCTAGCTCAGAATCACTGTTAGGATCATATTCTGAGCATGAATCTGTAGGTGGAGAGAGTTTGCATTGCATTGCATCCAGACTTGGTTTCAGTCCCTTAATGCTAAGTTTGATAGCCATGGCATTGTTCTGCTTTATTCTTTTCATGCACGCAAGCTCCTAATCATTATGATGCTGTTCAGAATCTGAGATTCGTGAAAACATAAAAGGTAGTCAGATTTGAAGGAAATATGCCCTAGAGGCAATAATAAAGTTATTATTTATTTCCTTATATCATGATAAATGTTTATTATTCATGCTAGAATTGTATTAACTGGAAACATAATACATGTGTGAATACATAGACAAACAGAGTGTCACTAGTATGCCTCTACTTGACTAGCTCATTAATCAAAGATGGTTATGTTTCCTAACCATGAACAAAGAGTTGTTATTTGATTAACGAGATCACATCATTAGTTGAATGATCTGATTGACATGACCCATTCCATTAGCATAGCACCCGATCGTTTAGTATGTTGCTATTGCTTTTATCCATGACTTATACATGTTCCTTTAACTATGAGATTATGCAACTCCCGTTTACCGTAGGAACACTTTGTGTGCTACCAAACGTCACAACGTAACTGGGTGATTATAAAGGTGCTCTACAGGTGTCTCCGAAGGTACATATTGGGTTGGCATATTTCGAGATGAGGATTTGTCACTCCGATTGTCGGAGAGGTATCTCAGGGCCTTCTCGGTAATGCACATCACATAAAGCCTTGCAAGCATTGCAACCAATGAGTTAGTTGCGAGATGATGTATTACGGAACGAGTAAAGAGACTTGCCAGTAACGAGATTGAACTAGGTATTGGATACCGATGATCGAATCTCGGGCAAGTAACATACCGATGACAAAGGGAACAACGTATGTTGTTATGCGGTCTGACCGATAAAGATCTTCGTAGAATATGTAGGAGCCAATATGGGCATCCAGGTCCCGCTATTGGTTATTGACCGGAGACGTGTCTCGGTCATGTCTACATTGTTCTCGAACCGTAGGGTCCGCACGCTTAACGTTACCATGACAGTTATTATGAGTTTATACATTTTGATGTACCGAAGGAGTTCGGAATCCCGGATGTGATCACGGACATGACGAGGAGTCTCGAAATGGTCGAGACGTAAAGAATGATATATTGGAAGCCTATGTTTGGACATCGGATGCATTCCAGGTGAAATCAGGATTTTACCGGAATACCGGGAGGGTTACCGGAACCCCCCGGGGGCATAATGGGCCAACATGGGCCTTGGAGGAGAGGTGAGAGGGCTGCCCTCATGGGCTGCGCGCCTCCCCCCTTCCCCTAGTCCTATTAGGACTAGGAGAGGTGGGCACCCCCTCTCTCTCTCTCCCCCTTGGAGAATCCTAGTCCAACTAGGATTGGGGGGGGGGGGAATCCTACTCCCAGAGGGAGTAGGACTCTCTGGCGCGCCAGGCTTGGCCGGCCAGCCCCTCCCCCTTGGCTCCTTTATATACGGGGTCAGGGAGCACCCCGGAGGCACACAATTGATCATTGAGATCTTTCCTTAGCCGTGTGCGGTGCCCCCTTCCACCAAATTCCACCTCGATCATATCGTTGCAGTGCTTAGGCGAAGCCCTGCGCCGGTAACACATCAAGATCGTCACCACGCCGTCGTGGTGACGGAACTCTTCCTCGACGCTTTGCTGGATCGGAGCCCGGGGATCGTGATCGAGCTGAACGTGTGCTAAGAACTCGGAGGTGCCGGAGTAACGGTGCTGTGATCGGTTGGATCGCGAGGAGAACGTACGACTACTTCCTCTACGTTGTGTCAACGCTTCCGCTTCGGTCTACGAGGGTACGTAGACAACACTCTCCCCTCTCGTTGCTATGCATCACCATGATCTTGCGTGTGCGTAGGAATTTTTTTTTTGAAATTACTACGTTCCCCAACAGTGGCATCCGAGCCTAGGTTTTTATGGTTTGATGTTATTTGCACGAGTAGAACACAAGTGAGTTGTGGACGATACAAGTCATACTGCCTACCAGCATGTCATACTTTGGTTCAGCGGTATTGTTGGACGAGACGATCCGGACCAACCTTACGCGTACTCTTACGCGAGACCGGTTCCCTCGACGTGCTTTGCACATAGATGGCTTGCGGAAGACTGTCTCTCCAACTTTAGTTGAACCGAGTGTGGCTACGCCCGGTCCTTGAGAAGGTTAAAACGGAGTCTATTTGACAAACTATCGTTGTGGTTTTGATGCGTAGGTAAGATGAGTTCTTGCTTAAGCCCGTAGCAGCCACGTAAAACTTGCAACAACAAAGTAGAGGACGTCTAACTTGTTTTTGCAGGGCATGTTGTGATGTGATATGGTCAAGACATGATGCTAAATTTTATTGTATGAGATGATCATGTTTTGTAACCGAGTTATCGGCAACTGGCAGGAGCCATATGGTTGTCGCTTTATTGTATGCAATGCAATCGCGATGTAATGCTTTACTTTATTACTAAGCGGTAGTGATAGTCGTGGAAGCATAAGATTGGCGAGACGACAACGATGCTACGATGAAGATCAAGGTGTCGCGCCGGTGACGATGGTGATCATGACGGTGCTTCGAAGATGGAGATCACAAGCACGAGATGATGATGGCCATATCATATCACTTATATTGATTGCATGTGATGTTTATCCTTTTATGCATCTTATCTTGCTTTGATTGACGGTAGCATTATAAGATGATCTCTCACTAAATTATCAAGAAGTGTTCTCCCTGAGTATGCACCGTTGCGAAAGTTCTTCGTGCTGAGACACCACGTGATGATCGGGTGTGATAGGCTCTACGTTCAAATACAACGGGTGCAAAACAGTTGCACACGCGGAATACTCAGGTTTAACTTGACGAGCCTAGCATATAACAGATATGGCCTCGGAACACGGAGACCGAAAGGTCGAGCGTGAATCATATAGTAGATATGATCAACATAGTGATGTTCACCATTGAAACTACTCCATCTCACGTGATGATCGGACATGGTTTAGTTGATTTGGATCACGTGATCACTTAGAGGATTAGAGAGATATCTATCTAAGTGGGAGTTCTTAAGTAATATGATTAATTGAACTTAAATTTATCATGAACATTAGTCCTGGTAGTATTAGCATATCTATGTTGTAGATCAATAGCTCGCGTTGTTGCTTCCCTGTGTTTATTTTGATATGTTCCTAGAGAAAATTGTGTTGAAAAATGTTAGTAGCAATGATGCGGATTGGATCCGTTATCTGAGGTTTATCCTCATTGCTGCACAGAAGAATTTTGTCCTTGATGCACCGCTAGGTGACGGACCTTTTGCAGGAGCAGATGCAGACGTTATGAATGTTTTGCTAGCTCAATATGATGACTACTTGATAGTTTAGTGCACCATGCTTAACTGCTTAGAATCGGGACTTCAAAGACGTTTTGAACGTCATGGAGCATATGAGATGTTCCAGGAGTTGAAGTTAATATTTCAAGTAAATACCCGAGTTGAGAGATATGAAGTCTCCAACAAGTTCTATAGCTAAAAGATGGAGGAGAATCGCTCAACTAGTGAGCATGTGCTTAGATTGTCTGGGTACTACAATCGCTTGAATCAAAGTGGGAGTTAATCTTCCAGATAAGATAGTGATTGACAGAATTCTCTAGTCACCATCACCAAGTTAGTAGAACTTCGTGATGAACTATAATATGCAAGGGATAACGGAAAATATTCCCAAGCTCTTCGCGATGCTAAAATCGGCGAAGGTAGAAATCAAAGAAAAACATCAAGTGTTGATGGTTGACAAGATCACTAGTTTCAAGAAAAGGGCAAAAGGAAAGAAGGGGAACTTCAAGAAGAACGGCAAGCAAGTTGCTGCTCAAGTGAAAAAGCCCAAGTCTGGTCCTAAGCCTGAGACTAAGTGCTTCTACTGCAAAGGGACTGGTCACTGGAAGCGGAACTACCCCAAGTGATTGGCGGATAAGAAGGATGGCAAAGTGAACATAAGTATATTTGATATACATGTTATTGATGTGTATTTTACTAGTGCTCATAGCAACCCCTCAGTATTTGGTACTAGTTCAAGTTGCTAAGATTAGTAACTCGAAACGGGAGTTGCAGAATGAACAAAGACTAGTTAAAGGGCAAGGTGACGATGTGTGTTGGAAGTGGTTCCAAGATTGATATGATCATCATCACACACTCCCTATACTTTCGGGATTAGTGTTGAAACTAAATAAGTGTTATTTGGTGTTTGCGTTGAGCATGAATATGATTTGATCATGTTTATTGCAATACGGCTATTCATTTAAGTAAAGAGAATAAATTGTTGTTCTGTTTACATGAATAAAACCTTCTATGGTCATACACACCAATGAAAATAGTTCATTGGATCTCGATCGCAGTGATACACATATTCATAATATTGAAACCAAAAGATGCGAAGTTAATAATGATAGTGCAACCTATTTGTGGCACTGCCGTTTAGGTCATATTGGTGTAAAGCGCATGAAGAAACTCCATGCTGATGGGATTTTGGAATCACTTGATTATGAATCACTTGATGCTTGCGAACCATGCCTCTTGGGCAAGATGACTAAAACGCCGTTCTCCGGAACAATGGAGCAAGCAACAGATTTGTTGGAAATCATACATACTGATGTATGTGGTCCGATGAATATTAAGGCTCGCGACAAGTATCATTATTTTCAGAACTTCACAGATGATTTAAGCAGATATGGGTATATCTACTTAATAAAACATAAGTCTGAAACGTTTGAAAAGTTCAAAGAATTTCAGAGTGAAGTGGATAATCATCGTAACAAGAAAATAAAAAGTTTCTATGATATGATCGCAGAGGTAAAATATTTGAGTTACGAGTTTTGGCCTTCAGTTAAAACCGTGTGGAATAGTTTCACAAATTCATGCCACCTGGAACACCACAGCATAATGGTGTGTCCGAACGTCATAACCGTACTTTATTGGATATAGTACAATCTATGATGTTTCTTACCGATTTACCAATATCGTTTTGGGATCATGCATTAGAGACAGCTGCATTCACGTTAAAAGGGGCACCATCTAAGTCCGTTGAGACGACACAATATGAACTGTGGTTTAGCAAGAAACCAAAGTTGTCGTTTCTTAAAGTTTGGGGTTGTGATGCTTATATGAAAAAGTTTCATCCTGATAAGCTCAAACCCAAATCGGAGAAATATGTCTTCATAGGATACCCAAAGGAAATTGTTGGGTACACCTTCTATCACAGATCCAAAGGCAAGACATTTGTTGCTAAGAATGGATCCTTTCTAGAGAAGGATTTTCTCTCGAAAGAAGTGAGTGGGAGGAAAGTAGAACTTGATAAGGTAATTGTACCTTCTCCCTTATTGGAAAGTAGTTCATCACAGAAATCTGTTCCTGTGACTACTACACCAATTAGTGAGGAAGCTAATGATGATGATCATGTAACTTCAGATCAAGTTACTACCAAATCTCGTAGGTAAACCAGAGTGAGATCCGCACCATAGTAGTACGGTAATCCTGTTCTGGAAGTCATGTTACTAGACCATGATGAACTTGCGAACTATGAGGAAGCGATGATGAGCCCAGATTCCGCGAAATGGTTAGAGGCCATGAAATCTGAGATTTGATCCATGTATGAGAACAAAGTATGGACTTTGAGGGATTTGCCCGATGATCGGCAAAGCCATAGAAAATAAATGGATCTTCAAGAGGAAGACGGACGCTGATAGTAGTGTTACTATCTACAAAGCTAGAATTGTCGCAAAAGGTTTTCGACAAGTTCAAGGTGTTGACTACGATGAGAGTTTCTCACTCGTATCTATGCTTAAGTCTGTTCGAATCATGTTAGCAATTGCCGCATTTTGTGAAATCTGGCAAATGGAAAACAAAACTGCATTCCTTAATGGATTTATTAAAGAAGAGTTGCATATGATGCAACCAGAAGGTTTTGTCAATCCTAAAGGTGTTAACAAAATATGCAAGCTCCAGCGATCCATCTATGGACTGGTGCAAGCATCTCGGAGTTGGAATATACACTTTGATAAGTTGATCAAAGCATATAGTTTTATACAGACTTGCGGTGAAGCCTGTATTTACAAGAAAGTGAGTGGGAGCACTACAACATTTCTGATAAGTATATGTAAATGACATATTATTGATCGGAAATAATGTAGAATTATTCTGTAAAGCATAAAGGAATGTTTGAAAGGAGTTTTTCAAAGAAAGACTTCAGTGAAGCTGCTTACATATCGAGCATCAAAATCTATAGAGATAGATCGAGACGCTTGATAAGTTTTTTCAATGAGTACATACCTTGACAAGATTTTGAAGTAGTTCAAAATGGAACAGTCAAAGAAAGAGTTCTTGCCTGTGTTACAAGGTGTGAAATTGAGTAAGACTCAAAGCCCGACCACGGCAGAAGATAGAAAGAGAATGAAAGTCATTCCCTATGCTTTGGCCATAGGTTCTATAAAGTATGCCATGCTGTGTACCAGACCTATTGTATACCCTACCCTGAGATTGGCACGGGAGTACAATAGTGATCTAGGAGTAGATCACTGGACGGCGGTCAAAATTATCCTTAGTGGAATAAGGATATGTTTCTCGATTATGGAGGTGACAAAAAGGTTCGTCGCAAAGAGTTACGTCGATGCACGTTTTGACACTGATCCAGATGACTCTAAGTCTCAATCTAGATACATATTGAAAGTGGGAGCAATTAGCTAAAGTAGCTCCGTGCAGAGCATTGTAGACATAGAAAATTGCAAAATACATAACGGATCTGAATGTGGCAGACCCGTTGACTAAACTTCTCTCACAAGCAAAACATGATCACACCGTAGTACTCTTTGGGTGTTAATCACATAGCGACGTGAACTAGATTACTGAATCTAGTAAACCCTTTGGGTGTTGGTCACATATCGATGTGAACTATGGGTGTTAATCACATGGTGATGTGAACTATTGCTGATAAATCACATGGCGATGTGAACTAGATTATTGACTCTAGTGCAAGTGGGAGACTGAAGGAAATATGCCCTAGAGGCAATAATAAAGTTATTATTTATTTCCTTATATCATGATAAATGTTTATTATTCATGCTAGAATTGTATTAACTGGAAACATAATACATGTGTGAATACATAGACAAACAGAGTGTCACTAGTATGCCTCTACTTGACTAGCTCATTAATCAAAGATGGTTATGTTTCCTAACCATGAACAAAGAGTTGTTATTTGATTAACGAGATCACATCATTAGTTGAATGATCTGATTGAAATGACCCATTCCATTAGCATAGCACCCGATCGTTTAGTATGTTGCTATTGCTTTTATCCATGACTTATACATGTTCCTTTAACTATGAGATTATGCAACTCCCGTTTACCGTAGGAACACTTTGTGTGCTACCAAACGTCACAACGTAACTGGGTGATTATAAAGGTGCTCTACAGGTGTCTCCGAAGGTACATATTGGGTTGGCATATTTCGAGATGAGGATTTGTCACTCCGATTGTCGGAGAGGTATCTCAGGGCCTTCTCGGTAATGCACATCACATAAAGCCTTGCAAGCATTGCAACCAATGAGTTAGTTGCGAGATGATGTATTACGGAACGAGTAAAGAGACTTGCCAGTAACGAGATTGAACTAGGTATTGGATACCGACGATCGAATCTCAGGCAAGTAACATACCGATGACAAAGGGAACAACGTATGTTGTTATGCGGTCTGACCGATAAAGATCTTCGTAGAATATGTAGGAGCCAATATGGGCATCCAGGTCCCGCTATTGGTTATTGACCGGAGACGTGTCTCGGTCATGTCTACATTGTTCTCGAACCGTAGGGTCCGCACGCTTAACGTTACGATGACAGTTATTATGAGTTTATACATTTTGATGTACCGAAGGAGTTCGGAGTCCCGGATGTGATCACGGACATGACGAGGAGTTTTGAAATGGTCGAGACGTAAAGAATGATATATTGGAAGCCTATGTTTGGACATCGGATGCATTCCAGGTGAAATCAGGATTTTACCGGAATACCGGGAGGGTTACCGGAACCCCCCGGGGGCATAATGGGCCAACATGGGCCTTGGAGGAGAGGTGAGAGGGCTGCCCTGATGGGCTGCGCGCCTCCCCCCTTCCCCTAGTCCTATTAGGACTAGGAGAGGTGGGCGCCCCCTCTCTCTCTCTCTCCCCCTTGGAGAATCCTAGTCCAACTAGGATTGGGGGGGGGGGGGGAATCCTACTCCCACAGGGAGTAGGACTCTCTGGCGCGCCAGGCTTGGCCGGCCAGCCCCTCCCCCTTGGCTCCTTTATATACGGGGGCAGGGAGCACCCCGGAGGCACACAATTGATCATTGAGATCTTTCCTTAGCCGTGTGCGGTGCCCCCTTCCACCAAATTCCACCTCGATCATATCGTTGCAGTTCTTAGGCGAAGCCCTGCGCCGGTAACACATCAAGATCGTCACCACGCCGTCGTGCTGATGGAACTCTTCCTCGACGCTTTGCTGGATCGGAGCCCGGGGATCGTCATCGAGCTGAACGTGTGCTAAGAACTCGGAGGTGCCGGAGTAACGGTGCTGTGATCGGTTGGATCGCGAGGAGAACGTACGACTACTTCCTCTACGTTGTGTCAACGCTTCCGCTTCGGTCTACGAGGGTACGTAGACAACACTCTCCCCTCTCGTTGCTATGCATCACCATGATCTTGCGTGTGCGTAGGATTTTTTTTTTTGAAATTACTACGTTCCCCAACAAGATTATCTATGGAATGCATTGCGGATCCAATTCGGAGAGTGTCTCCCTATAAACCCGTGCATATGCAAAGTTCACTTCCCCAACCATGCTGACCAGACCACACACAGAAATACAAACCCCTTATGTCTCTATAACAGGCAGGCACACATTTCAAAACTGAAGTAGGAACATTAGAATCATATGAAATTCGTATTTGAACAAATAAACTAAGCAATTATGAGTGGTGTAATGTTTAGCTTCAAGGGTGGAGTGTTGGTAGTGCGACACAAAGCAAGTAGGCAGATTGTATTCCATGTAAAAGATCGAAACCTATGTAAAAGCTGGAAATGACACTTTCTTTCTATACAATGCAGTGTTCGTTACCCACACATGATGGAAGAGATCAGATAGAGAAATACTATTCACTCATGTCTACGGTTCCAGTATTTAGAAACAGGATGGTCCACCCTAAAAGAATATTGACAACAAATATGACAAGGCAAGCATATATGTAGTGAATCAATCATTTACTTGTGAGCTTACTAGGACAAGTATGCAGAATTGTAACTGCAGTAAGAGACCGTCCAAAATCTGAATGAAGAAGTTTGTCTAGCACTTATTGTTTGCAACTAATCGATGTGAATAATTGGATATTATATCGAATGAGTAAGAAAGACAAGTAAAATTGTCAACAAACCTGGCTTGCAGTAGTAATCTGGGTCAATGTCACTACGACTAACAATCCAAAATGACTAGTTTATGTTCCGAGGGCCAGAATTTTGAAAACCTTGTGAACTTTAGAGGTACTAAAGATTACCGAAATACATCTGAACCATTAAGTGTAGGTAGCACTGAGCACAAAACAAACCCTAATGACAGTCCAGCCTAATGAGTAATGAATCAATTAGAAAATGGGTGATGAGGAGTGGCTGCTGAGTGTTGAGGACGTATCTTAGGATAAATCGGGTTGGCTTTGGTGGGTGCTGCACACCTGAGCCCTGAACGGACTGGGAAGGTAGGCACGATGGCGCGCCCGGGCAGCGGTGACGCTGTTGGGAGAGCGCCTCCTGGCCTCCTGTTAGTCCAGCGTCTCCTCCTAGAGTTATGCCGTCCGGGGACGGCAAGTCGCCGGCGAGGCAGGCGGCTGGGGGCGAGTAGAGATCGGAAGCGCGCAGCAGAACATAAGGGAATCGGGGCTTGGGACGACCCAAAATCCCAGGGTGGGTCGGCCCACCGTGGGCATCCTGTAGAGATACACACCCGAGTGGCAAACATGCATTTTCAAAACTAATTTAGGAACATTTGGCTGACCAATTAAACAACTCTGTTTTAATAATATCAGATTCATATTTGAACAACTAAGCTTGTTTAGCTTGATGGGTGGAGCAGTGTTATTATGACACGAAGCACGTATTCTGATCGTATAGTGATCATAAAAGGGGGAAACTCTAAGCATATTTCTTTAGCAAAAGAGGGTTTCCCCTCCGATTTCTATTAAAGAAACCACCACGGAACCAACATGATCAATTAAACCCTAAGCATGATCAATAAAACCGTATTATGGTTGTGCCATGGCAGATTTGAAGCTGCAAACTAGAGAAATGATATTTAGCATCCATTGTTTGCTTCGAACTAAAGAACTAAATTATAAGAGCTGAAAAGAAAGTAGAGTAACCAAGTTAAGATCTATTTTCTGGTTGAGATCAAAAAGTTGAGGAGATATGAAGTACCACCTCTCTTGCGGCGCCGTGTAGGCATAGGGGGTGCGATGGCTGTCGGTGGCATTGAAGCAGATCCGCGACTGTAGACGGGTGCATCGGGGGATAAGTCCCGTTGCGGTGGAAGAGAAGGTCGTGTGAGCGGCCCCGGCAAAGAGGACGGCGATGCCGATGAAGCGAGAGGACATGATGCAAGGCTATTGGTCCGTCGCCGTGGATGAGAAACGTCCATCTCTAGCAGTGGACGACGCGGTCTTGGTAGGCGCTCCGGCATGGTGGAGGACGGTGGCGATCGATGTCGTGGAGGACGGCGGCGATGGATGGGGTGGCGGACGGAGGCTGGTGTGGGGATGGGTTGTTCTAGCGCAGACGGTGTATGAATGGAAAAATGGAGTGAGAGGTATGGGGAACCATGTTTTTTGGAAGCGCCTGTCTGAAATATGGGAAAGTTACGAACTTAGCCGCCGTTTAAAATTTGGACGTCTCGTCGGTTGGGGATAGGACAGTAATCTCGCATCTCGCCAATATTTGCCCAGAGCGATTTTGGGCGAGGAGAGGGTGGTTGGCCCCCATGGTTGGCACCCACGGTGTATGAACGAGGCTGACAGGTAGGGCGGTTGTGTCACATCTGAGTGAAGTTACAAACCTGCCCCTATTGAAAATATTTGCCTACATCGATTTCGGCCGAGTCGAGTTTGTTTTGCCGCCCACCGTGTATGAATGGGGAATGGAGGGAGAAACAGAGGTCTTTCGGACGATCTTGAATCAAATGAGTTTTGCCACCCATGTTTGATGCCCACCGTGTCGGAATGGGCTCAGAGGCGGTCGTGTCATGTCTAATTGAAGTTACTAACCTACCCCTATTTAGAGCAGTGGAAATCGGGCCAATGGATTGTCCGTGTAATGGGTAGACAGTAATTTCCATCTCCCAAATACTTGGCTTCGGGCAGTCGACATGGGAGTGGACATTTTGCTACTTCTTTCGAATTTTGGGACAATAAGCATCCACGTTTACCCTGGCAACTAAATTCATATCCATTTTGTATTCCTATATGAATCTTTATAAATCATTCTATGTGTTTTTATAGATGTTCAAAAGGATGATAAAGATGTATTCCACTGTCATATATGAATATGGTTTACAAATGCCGATACTCAAATTCAGAAACTAGAATCCAGTTTAAGGTAAATTAGAATATTTGGAACACTTCATGTCCAACTCAAATGTCACATGCAGCATAATGTGTACTCCCATTTAGATATGTACACAAGCGATGTATCAAGATCAAATACCGAGTCAATCAACCAAGAATGTACAGAACTAATAGACATATAAACACTTATAGAGTATATGGATCAATAATATCAACTAACATACATAAGCCAAGCCGTTGTACTTTTTTTGGCTACAACAACATCCTTTTTTTAGCCAGCATCTTGGCCCTTTTCGATGAGTGCCATTTATGGTCCATCTATAGTACTACTATTGATAAATGCACATTCAGCCCGATTGGCATAATTGTAGGTCTGGCACAGCAATCCAAATGAAATGTCTCCAAGTCTTATCAATTAATACAGACTTGTGCTCAAATAAAATTACAAACCAAAAAACAAAAAAAAAACAATTACTACATGATCTCTAAAACAAATGGTTTGATTGATTACATGAACAGACAACACAGAGGTTATTCAACTATGGAAAGAACATTTCACCTATGATTTACCAAGTAGGAATTTAATTTCCTTTTTTCTTCAGGACCTTAACAATCTGGTCAGTCTCAGCTTGCTTTGTTTTGAAATCCACCAAATATATAATGGTTGTCTTGAGTACTGCTTGTGATTGTGCTGTTTGCTTCCTCAACATGTCAACTTCATCTCTAAGAAGCAAAATCTCTTTCTACCACGAGTTTAGCCTCTAGAGCATCAGCAGTTGGCAATTCATAATGCATGATTGGGTCGGTGCCGCTGCAGTGGGATGATGCAACGTCCATGGGGACCTCGCTCTTTGATCTTGGGCTAACCTATTTTGCCATTAAAGTTCCGATTGGATTCAGAAAAGTTTAAGTTAGCAAAACATCTCAATTGGGAGTTATAACAGCAAACCAGTTAAGCAAACAAGGAATTAAATAGTTTCAATTGGATGCTGAAAAGTAGTTATTAACATCATTGTGACCCGCTGTTTCAGCAGCAAAGCAGTTAAACAAACAAGTAGATATTTAAGTTAAGGCAAACAGGTAATTCTTAACAGTAAGTATCAAACACATAGATAGGCGCAGTCTACAATATGATTAACAGGCTGTGCCATTATGTAATCAGTAGCAAACTAAATTAAGCCAAGCAACGTAATTGAACAATTTAGCAATAAGTGGCTAACTAAAATTCCGAGAAGCAGGTAACTGAACTTACGCTAGTTCTTTGTACAGACACACTGCAACTTCTTTTTCGCTTACAAGGTTGTACGAAGGAGTCCATGGCATCAATTGCTTGGATACGCAGTCCCAATACTTATTTCTTCCCGCACTGCATGGGTAAGTCGAATGGTTAATCTGGTAAGATGGTGCGTCCTTGATATGTTATATGAGGATGTGTAGTCAGACTGGTCGTAGCCAAACACATCACACTGGCTTTTACTGTATATTTCATGCGATTACTTTTGGCATATCGAGATCTATGCAATCTACAATAGGATGAAAAGACTGGCATCCTTCACATTATTGGCGAACTCAGTTCATAGAAACAAGCAATTCAACCATTCTGTGGGTAAATCAAAAGCGCCACTAGAATATTTTTCACTATCCAATCATACACGCAAAAAGGGGTGACGCCACCATAGGGGCTGGTATGGGCAGCCGCCTTAGGTGGCTGGAAAGTGTGCACCTAGTTTGAGTCGTCCAGGTTGGCCCATGCTTGTTTTGTTCGTCCCAACGCACGAGCAGGCAATGTAAAAAAGGAAGAAAAATGTTTCAATTTGGATGGGCCAATAACATAAGTGCAAGGCAGGCCCTATAGCAGGCTCGCGGCCCAACGAGTGCCTCCCATATCGATCGACAACAGGAAAAATTCCAATTCATTCGCTCCAGCCTCCAGTCTGGTTCGCTCTAGCCGCCGCTGGACAGACCGACACAGCACTTCCTCGCGGCCTCGTTGGAGGGCGGTCGCTGGGCTTCAAGCGAATGGAAGGACAAGAAGATGAAGATCTAACCCTGGGTGTAGCCTGCGTGGGAGGCAGCGGCGGCAGCACGTGCATGGCATCGAGCTTGCGCAAACGGACAGTCGCAGCTTGCAAGAGTAGCATGCGCAACGAGCAGGTACATCACATCCCTAATTATACCTAATTCAACTCTTTAATTTCTGGCCAATAGTTAAACCTGGCGGTGTTGTAAAACTTCTTGTATGTAGGGAATCTATGAGAAAATGAAACCAATTTCTACTTATTTTATAACTCCCCCAATCAATACTGAACTGACTGAATCTGATGTATCTAATCAAGTTTCCGGTGCAAACATACAAGATCATGTTGTTCTTGAGCCTAAAGTGTCTAATGAACAGACTGCTAATGAAGGATTTGATGCAAACATTTTACATGCTCCTGGTGATGAACATATAGTGTCTAATGAGGCATCTAATGCAAGCATTTTGCAAGCTCATTGAAGGATTGAGTGTCTAATGATGATCTACTATGTTGAGAGAGACACAGATTTGCAGGCATTGATGACAAGCAAATTATAGTGCATTTTCATAGCTTGAGGAAATGTCGAGGCCATCTACCAGAAAGTCCCTGTATCATGACAACATAGCATAAATACTTTTCTAATCTGTTGTTTGAAACTATTGGCATACTTGTGCAGGATAGATATATTGATATGCAGTTTGCGCACTGGTTATACGTGCAATTACACTTCGATATTTTCAGCCAGAGAACGAATAATTCAAGCAGGTACAGACCATGTTTGTAGTCCTTGTACACCATGTTGCATTTTGCGTTTTTTGGTGGTTGCATCATTTAGTGTTTATAATCTGAACTACTTTGGATCATTAGCTGGTTTTCAAAGTGCATGTAGCTTCACATTTCTCAAGTTATGTTGATTTCCGGAGTGCAAGTGCCTTCGTATTTTTTTAAGTTAAATGTTCGCCCCTGGTAACTTGAATTCATGGATCAGCCACTGCACACAAATCATACACGAATGCCAGTACGAATTAAATGAAATGTAGGGACTTACGCTAGCTCGTTGTACAGGCTCACTGCAGCTCTGCTTGCGCTTGGGATGTTCCATGTACAAGTCCATGTTACCACTTTCTTGGATGTGCATGCCTTGTGCTCCTTGCATCCCCCTCTGCATTTTTAACATGGCGAATGGTTGATCAAATAAGAGGAATCGACCTTGATGTTGTACCGGAGGACAGATACTTTCAAGGTTATACGGGTGTGCAGGATGTGTACCAGATCCCGTAGCGCCGTCATGCTTCGCTAAAAAATGGATTTGCTTGTTTCAGATGATATCTCTAGAAGAAATAAGAGTTAAAGTCAGAGTTGCATAGGCGTGTAAGCTAAGAGAGCAGTGAAAGGATATCCAAACATCGTCGGAACAGTGCACAAGGGTGTGATGTGTGGATACCTAGTTCGGGCAGGCGTTTGGGCATGCTCGCCTAGCTAGAGTGTGGGTCACTTCAGAGCCGTTAAGGGTGATGCGCTGGCGTTGGCTGGCCGTGCACGGATGCAGATCTTGAGTGGCAGCGGAGCGCTACGATGCGGTGGACGAGACCGTTGGTGAATCCCCAACAGCCTCAGGGGCCGGAGGTGCGATGATGTGCTCGGTGAAGTAGCCCCGGTGAGCTGGGAGACGGCGTCGGTGAAGCGCACCTGATGCGGTGGAACTCGGTGTCTGTGAGGCACGTCGGTTGCGGCGGCCCACGTTGTCGGTGGACCACCCGGTGTGGTGGACGAGGGCGTAGATGAGGTAGCTCCGGTGCGATGGTGAAGCGCGACCGTCGTCTTCGTCGTCGTTGTCCGACACAGAGGTGGGGAACGATGGGGAAAGAGATGAGACGAGGGGCGATTCGAGGGTTGGCGGCGAATTAGGGATTTGAGCAATCTGGGCACGGAAGGGGACGGTGGAGAAGAGAGATTTTGCAGGGCTGGAATTGGGGCCGCCAGATATTTCAATCTGAAACATGGAAGCGTGAACTTATATTGTCGTTGTCCTTTTGGGGGGGGAGGGGGTGGGTGGCTGGGTGCTACGCGTCCGTCCGTCACACGCGACCACCCCGACAGGACTATGCTTCGGTGCCTTAAGGCACCTGCCTTTGTTTCCATGACATGTGGGCCCAACAGGTGGCTGGCCCACATGTCAGTGACCCAAAGGCAGTTGCCTTTAAGGCACCGAAGCAGCGTCCACCCTGACACGACCCTGGTCTGCCTGGTGCGCCTACATTTGAGAATGCAAAAGAATCTTCTTTCATTTGCAAACGAATCTGTATGTATTACCATGCCCATGTTTTCCTTGCAATAATTAGTCATTCGAAACGAGATACTCCATCCGTTCACTTTTGTAAGTCGTTTCAAACAACTTAAAATGAACTGTTTTGCACATTGTCTGAAATGTCTTCAAGGTCTTATAAAAGTGAACAGAGGGAGTACTATAAACTATAATGAGGAGTTATTTGAAAAAAAAATCAAAACGGTACCCACGCTAACGTGGGTTAGAGTATGTGTCACATAATTAGTTATTTGAATTAGAGTGTGTGTCACGTAGTTAGTTATTTGAATTAGAGTGTGTGTCACATAGCGATCTCCAATGCTAACGTGGATTTCGCATTTCACTGTATCCACGCTACTTTTTTAAAACAAATTCATATGTATATGATGAACACCATGGTAGTGAGAAAACTTTTGGATGGATTCAAACATATGACCTACAAAATAGCACAACAAACTGAGTCAATGTCAACTTTTTGAAACTTAGTATGGCACAAATTCGAAATAATTACCCATATGCCTGGTCCTTGGTTCAAATCTTACAATGTACACGAATTGAAACATCAATATTAAGTCTCGTACTATGTACATTCAAATGTTGTTTTTAGCCCCCCCCCCCGCACAAACGCTACATACTTCCTGTATCGGTCAATCTTCCTCTCCTAACCACCTTAGGAAGCTATCGGTTTCCAAAACACATTCATTCTTTATCTCCATGTTTCGATCTCCAAGTCTCTCAACTACACAACCCCTTTTTCCACTCTGTTACCAAATGTATTTACCTCACACACCCGCCATTGCATCCCATGCCGAGCTCTCTCTCTCCCCCCTCTCCCTCTCACCCTCTCGCGCTAAATACATGCATTGCCTATCTAGCCCCCCAACCTCTCGTGCCCACGCACGCACGTTGTATATCTAGGTCACTCCCTCGAGACTGTCTCACTCTTTCTTCCGCACGGCGGGCCACACTCGCTCAATCTTGCTCTCTTTATCTAAGTCTCGTTTAACCTCGTTTTCTTTCACACACAAATGATATATCTCCTTGTTCGGGCCTCGATGGACACACTCTATACTCTCTCACACAGATTGTCTATCTAGGTCAGTCCATCCAAGCTGCCGCCACTCTTTCGACCTCATGGTGGGCCACACTCACTCAATCTCTCTCTCTCTCTCTCTCTCTCTCTCTCTCTCTCTCTCTCTCTCTTCGTATGTCTCGATTGACCTTGCTTTTTCTCGGACAAAAATGATATATCACCATGTTTGATCCCAATTCGACCTATTCACATTGTATACTCTCTCACGCACATCGTCTATCTAGGTCACCCTCTCCAACCCGTCTCACTCTTTCGATCGCATGGCGACCCTATGTGATCGATTAACCTTGCTTCCTCCCACGCACAAGATATATCTACACGTCTGTGACTGGATCATCTCTCAAGCTCTATCTTATAGCCCTCACCCTTGCCAAAAAGCTCAATCGGACAATATCTCTCTAGAGCATATATATTTGTTCAATGAATGTCGGACCACACTCACTTTGTCTCTCTATCTATATGTCTCTCGATTGACCTCGCTTGATCACACCGTATCTTCCACGCGTTGAAGCTACTACCTCTCCATCCCTCGCAAAGCCAGAGCTATTTACATTGCAAGGGGCACTCCAACCTTGGATTAATTTGTGTAGGCATTTATTCCGGTCGGTTTAGATTGTATTTTCGTAGCATTCGGCCCACAACTACTCCAAACACCATTGCAACCCACGCAACTCCCCTAGTTGATTTCCCTCTGCCTCGGTCATCGCTCTCTCGCACGTCCTTTGTCTCCTTCAATGTCGCACCATGGTATTATTGAAAAAACTATGTTGTTCTCTTTAATTATTATAAATAAGCTACAAAACTACACACCCATAGTCCACTTGGAATGGAACAAATTTCGACCCACAAATTAAAGTGCTACAAACTACACACCGAGGGGTCCACATGTCATGAAACAAATTTGGACCCACATACAAATTAAAAAATAAAGGACAAGGATCGAACATGCGACCGGGCCTTCAAGCCGCACGTTAATAGGCAACATACGTAGAATAGCAATGTTTGTTGTACCCCCTTTGTTCACATAGTGTTTTTATATTACCACAGCCTAATTAATGGATAACATGTAATATTATTTTTAGTACTATTCGCCTTCACTTACTGGTGGGTTCCATGTGTGTGCTCTCTCTCTCCTCCCCTTCTGCGTTTAGACGCACGGGCAAACAGGAAGAACTCACGGGCTATGTTGCCGTTGACCATATCTGGACGTGTTCACAAGTCACGGCACCAGTTTTACGTACTAGCAGCACTAGTCAGTGTGTACGTGCAATGCACATTAATTTGGAAGTATATTAAGTGCATTCGGATATTAACTACTAGGATATTATTTGCGTGTTGTCATGTGATTAGCACTATTTTTGGCATGAAATTAACAGCACGCTAAATGTGTTGAGCGCTCGACATTGAAGCAGTCTAGGTCGTTGGATGACAAGGAATACATGTGGATTGATGACGTTTTATATTTAATTTGATACGGCTCTAGCAGAACATTCAATCGATCAAACCATACATTTCGTTCAGTCTGACTCCGACTTTAAATTATACGACGATCGATATAAAATAAACGGAAATGATAAACGTTCGGATTTTAAGCATGGCAATCCGTATGTTTTTCATGGCAAATTTAGATTACGCGGCGGCGGCGGGGGCGTCTCGCGGTAGGAAGCGGCTCCTCTGCCGTGCTCTGTGTGTCGTTGGGCCACTGACCGACGGCGACGGCGGCGTCTTGCGCCATTGTTGGCGTACTCCTGGACGTTGGCCTAGCTTCATAGAAGGCCAAAATGTTCTGGACTTCGGAGCGAGTCAACCGGCGGGAGGAGGTGACTGGCGTTGGTGCAAGAAAGCGGTCGACGGCGGCCATCCATGCCGCTGAGGGGGGCACTGGCACCCGCGCGGGGACAGGCGCTGTCAACGGCGCGGCGGAGACATTCGTGTGCACGGGCACCGGCACGGGCGCGCACGTCAGTGCACGCGCAGGCGCATGCGCTGGCAGGTGCACGGGCACCGGCACGGGCGTGCGCGTCAGGGCACGCGCAGGCGCTTGCGCTGGCAGGTGCACGGGCGCGTGAAAGTCAGCGGGGACCTCGTGGAACCCCGTGGGATGAAGCTCGGCGACAATGTGCGGCTCCTAGCCCATCAATGCCACGGGGATGGGCGCTGGCGCAGTCGGGGCGACGGGAGCCGGAACGGGAGCGGGGACAGGCATGGCGTCTTCCCGCAAGGCCAGTTCAAGCTGGTCCCAAAGCGCCTTATGTTCTTGAGACTCCGGCTAGGTGTCTTCCTCAGGAAACTGGAACACTAAGGCCAGACCATTGTGATGCGGCATGGCGTACGTTTAGGTCAGGCTAGTTGGAGGTAGACGACAGGAGAATCGGAGAGGAAGAGAGAGGATTGTAGCAGTACCGGGTAGTGCGGGGTTGATTTTAAACTGCGGCACCGGCGACAATAAAAGTGGGAGCAGTTGGGATGACGGTGGGCGGCAGAGCCTGGTTAAAGGGCTCGCCTCCCGGTGAGCCTGCACAGCGGTCTGCTCGCACGCCTCCCTGACAGCCGTTGCAGCGGTCTGCTCGCACGCCTCCCGTCGACTCACACGCTTGCTCGGACGGCACCTGCCGATGAGAAGCGGGGACTCATGGCGGCACGTAAACGCCCACGGTTTTAATAGTGAAAGCGTTCGCCTTAACGTGACAGGTCTTTGTTCAAAAATACCTTGGCTCTTCATTTGTGCAACTTGTCATAAGCATCTTGTCTCAAATTGAAGAAAAAACTTACAAAGTAATATTTGTGCCATATCACATGACCATGCTTAGTTTCAAGAATTTATGCTCACTTTTGGATCTTCTGAAATTTAAGATCCAGGATTCGAAACAATATCATAACCTGCATCATGCAATAAATTTTCAAGCCGTACATCTGTCATGTTGTATTTCTTAAGAAAGGATTTGGTCAAACATTTTGCTTAGTTAGACTTCAGACAAGTTATATATGCAGAGTAAAAGGATAATCCCTCCGTACCAGTGCATTGCCTGATATATTAACTCAAGTACTATGCACGAACAAACGGGCTCAATTCTGTGCTCATCCTGGTGTAGTAGTAGTAGTAGTAATAGTACTAGGCAATGTAGTTGACGGGTGACCTTGACGAGCGGCGACCGAGGGAATTGAACCGTGCTCGGCACGGTAGGTAACGTTGTCTAGTTACTAAAGCATACCTCCGTTGTTCATCGATAGTCATTATGGACCGGGGACATGAGGGGAATTTCCTAGGGCTGGAATTCTGGCCGCCAGATATTTCGACTTGAAACGCTGAGGCTCGACTGGTTGGGGTTGGCTAATGTGCGTATCACACACGCCACCAAAGGACATGAGCCCGGTTTTTTTAGGATCAACACGAGCCAAGGTCTGGCTGGTACGCCGTTGGGTCCTACCATTTGAGAATATGAAAGGAACCTTTTAAATTGCCAAACGAATCTATGTGCATTACAATACCTGTATTTTCCTTGCAAATACTAATCTCAACGTGGTAATTGATTTATGACGAGTTGTTGAATTAGAGTGAGTTTGTGATATAGTGATCTCAACGTGGATTTCACATTTCATGGTATCCCTAGTAAGTTTTCCAATGCGAATTCGAATTTAAAAGATGAACAATATGGAGGTGAGAAAACTTTGTATGTATCAAGCATATGACCACACACACACACAGAGACACACATGCACGAACACAACAACAATGCAATAAGTATAGTGCATCTATTTTTCCAAACCATGCATGTATGACACGAATTCAAAAATACTCCTTCTATTCCTAAATATTAGTCTTTTAGAGAGTGCAACAAGTGAATACATACAGAGCAAAATGAGTGAATCTAGACTCTAAAATATGTCTATATACATCCGTATGTGCCAGTCCATTTGAAGCCTCTAAAAAGACTAATATTTAGGAACGAAGGGAGTAAAATGTAAGACATCCATGGTCCTCAGTTCAATATTTAAAATGAACATGAAACTGAAACATGAATATTAAGTCTAGTACTACAGTACATGCAAATGTTGTGTTTAGGCGGAGCTATGATTGTCGGGGGTCAACCCCTCGACCTTAGATAAAATTGTGGAGCTCTGTTTAGGGTTGTTTAGATTATACTTGTCCCCACCCTCCCAAACACCGATTGGTTGTGCACCCCACCCCTCCTCCCCGGGAGAATATCACGTGACCCCATACCTTAGATGCTATATGCCGATACGAGTTGCTTGGAGCTTGTAGATCTGCGATATAACAACTCACATGATGTGTCTTAATATTTTTTGCAGGAAACCTTGATGAGTTTGAGAATTGCACACAATTTTTACAAAAACTACTTAGATGCCCTTTGATCCCATATCCAACGACCTCGAAGCTCGTATCACCATAGCATCTAAGATGAAGGAGGACATCATATTCTGTTGTATGTAAGAATATCATGTGCTACGACACACCTTAGATGCTTTGGTGATACAAGCTCTTCGGAGGCGTTGGATTTGTGACCCAACACCTCCTCGGTGGTTCGAATGGTGAAAAGCCCCAAAAGATTTCGGCCACTGCTTACAAGCACAAAGACTGCTCAGATGCCATTGGATCTCAGATCAAACGACCTCCAAGCTCGTATCACTATAGCATCCAAGCTGCGATAGCACCTTATGTTTTCTCGCACAGGAGAGTATGAGGTGCTCCTGCACCGTAGATTCTATGGTGATACGAGTTCACTAAGATCTAACGGCCCACAGTAGGAGGTTTGAATGTTTTTGCAATATACGGCTGATAGAGTTTGGGAAATGAGCAGAAAGTACAAGTACTACGCATGTGCCATCTGATCACTGATCATATGACCTAGATGATCATATCACCATAGCGGGTAATTAAGCTATGGGGAGCACCCAATATGAGCACCGGGGAGCCGTTGGATCGAAGATGCAGCGGCACACACGAGGCCTGAATGTTTTATTTGCAAAAAAACCTTTGGACAGTTTGGAAATTGCACATAATTACAAAGACTACTCCCAAGCCATTGGATCTCACTTCCAATGGTGTAAAAAGTCGAATCACCATAGTATCTAAGCTGCGGGGTGGATGTAATATTCTATGCTGCTGTCATTTTTGTTCGTAAACTTGCAAAATATGTGTAACTCATGCCGTTACTTGTCTAACCGCGCAAAGTGTTGGTTCAAAAAAACCATCCTACACTGAAATATGGGAACAACGCACGGGGGTCCCACTTGTCATTAATCAAATTTGGACCTAAAACTAACAAATCTGAAAGACGAGATTCGAACTGGCAACCTAGACTACAAAGCATAAGTTGATAGCCTAAAAAACGAACGGTTGTTGGCTTTCTCCCATAACTTGATTTTATACAGTATTTGCGTTGAGTAGAGTAGAGGGAGTGCCTCGTCAACACGTGCATGACCGTTGTCTCACTTACTGGTGGGTCCCAGGTCTGCGATCTCAATCTCTCTTCTCTCCATCGTCTAACCTTTGCACGGGCACACACGAAGAGCGGCGCTAGCTTGCCGTAACTTGGAAAATAGAAGAATCGCCTAGAACAAGAGATGTTGTGGCTGGTCGAGATGGAGCTAACCACATCTATCCTCCGTGCCACGTTTGCATGATGAAGCTGTGTGGCTAGTGGGGTGTTTTCAACCGACTGGCTGGGTCCCGAGGTCGAACCATAGGTACTACGTCTGATACAGTATATTTTTACACGCACATTTTTCCTCCGTGCCGAGACGTGGCACACCCTACCGCGCGATTTCGGGGTCCTCCCGGGTAGTGCACGCATATATTCTTCCTGACGTGGGACGCCCTACCACGCGTTTTCTAGGTCCTCCTCGGTCGTAGTGCCGAAGCAAGTAAATGAGTCGTCAAATCACGAAAGACCACCTTTCCCGCCGAGTACATCAGTGAAGCACGGTGGCTAGCTAGTTGGGCTAGTTTGACCGATTAGCTAGGCTGCCGCCACATTTGTTTTTTCACCCCTTTTTTATCTACTTGCCGGCAGGTAAATTTAAATATCTACCGCGACATTGCTCTGGTGTTTGGGTGCGGCAGAATTTTTAATATTTTGATTGACGGGAGCAGGCGTGGCAGGATTTTTAATTTTTTTCATTGACGGGAGCAGGCGCAGCAGCAATTAGTCATGATGACTCCGCCTGTAAAAACCCACTGCTCCTTGATGTGAGAAGTTGTCGACTGGTGTTTTACCATGGTGAAAACCAAAAGATTCCCCGCTCCTTCCGCCTTCCCGTAGATTGCATTGCCTTTCAGCCGTTTCGCCCCCTTTGCTTCCTCTCCCCATTGCTTCTACCTGGTGCCATGGCGGCGCAGCAGATCACGGAGTCTGAGGTGAGGCGCCAGACACAGGAGCTCCATGCCAAGGATGCGGAGCTCAGGGCCAAGGACATGGAGCTCCGTGAGCTCAAGGAGGAGAGGAGGGCCATGCTCCTCCGTTATGTGTGGGAGATCATGGAACTTCAAAAGCGGCATGCGTCCACCACAAAGATGCTCGAGGCGTCGGCGGCGTTGCTGTAGAAAGCAGGAGATACAATAGGCCGTCAGGGGAGCCAGCTGGAGCGCGAGCGGGCCGATCGTGATGAGTTCTAGGATCACCTCAGCCACTTGGTGAACCAAGTTGCCATGCACGTGTTGCGGCTGTGCGATGCCTACTGTCGTGCCAGCGCGACGATGTCGGCCGTCGGGCTAAACCCGTTCGACCACCCGGTCGACTTCAACGAGCTGCGGCTTCCTGACCTGGTCTCCTTCTTCACCTATATCTCCGAGGAGCTGAGCCGTCTCCGCGCGATGGTGGGGGCTGAGCTGGACAAGGAGGGGTTGCAGGCTGCCGTCGCCGTTGCCGGGCGAATCCTTTCAGGGATCCGTTACCGGAATCCATTTGTGCCATTGGATGCCGTCTTTGACGAGCTGGCTCTCGTCGACTGGGAGAGGGCTCTGCGGGTGGTTGCACCCTGCATTACCAACGTCGTGCGCCTCGAGAAGCAGAGGGAATTCGGTGGTGTTTAGGCGCCCTCTGCATGGGCATGTCCATGTCTTGGTGCAACATGACCGTTGGATCAAACTCGGACGATGCAGATCAGTCACTGTAGCAAAAAGCGTGTGGGTGTGTTTGGTTGCATTCTCATCTCAATATAGTTGTTTCCTCTTCGTGTATTTTTGTCAACCTACTAGTGTGGACTCATGCACCCTTCATGCACTCTGCGAAACACCAAAAAGTGGGTCGAGAAGGGAACTTTTGCTCCCATCCCGTGAACCCTTCATACACCCTGCCTAACACTATTCGTGCTTCATATGGTTCATGTTATGTGGAGTATTGTAGCACCGTACTCTCCGTGCGCTGTGGACCTAGTTCTGTTAACATTGACCTCACCGTTCATTCTCGACCGGATAGTCGAAAAAGCGGTACTATGTTACATATAGGAGTAGTTGACATGCGCACAACATCATTTCTTATCGTCATATCTTACTACACTAGCAACAAGATTGTGTAGTACTGACGTATGAACAACTGCACATGCCTAGTAGTAGGAGCACTGTGTATGTTGAAGTGGCTGCCGAGTTTCGCACTCCTCCGTCGTAAGAGTGGAAATGCTTGCTGTAATCATTTTTTTCTTTAGAAAAACAGTGGACACGCTCTACCGTGCGGATCCTCCTCCAGCCATGCGCTAAATTACTCACTTTCGCCGACGTGTGGGACAACCAACACCTGGGTCCACCAGCCATGCACTAAATTACTCGGTAGTAGAGTGATGGTAGACTACCCCGATCGAACCGCCGCAGTAATGCCCAATGAGCGGCCAAATCACAAAACCCCCTCCTTTCCAGCAGTAAGTTGGACGAACAAAGCAACCATCATTTCACTCTTCTCTCTTAGCTTCCTCTCTTGAAGAAAACTCCCACTCGCTTCGCTTCTCCCTCATCTCATTCCTCCTTTCACTCTTCTCTCTCAGCTTCCTCTCTTGGATGGATGCTGGAGCACCGGCCGACGTGATGTCTATGGCTCTGGCCAAAACCGTCGAGGCTCATGGTACGAAGAAGCACAAGCACCCCACCGAGACTACCGCAGACAAGCTCAAAGCCATCGCCCTGTCCAAGCCCCCCTCTACGGGATCCCTCATTAAGCAAGTCCAGGTAATGTCTCTTGTTGACGATCTTTTTCTCGATCTTGATCATGTTTTCTCATCTAACACGCAGTACTAGTACTGGTAGTACAACTTTCTGGGTGACCTTGCATGTGATTTTAGTGTGCCAAATGACGGTTCTAAATTCCTCTTTTGACCAAAACATGCGAGAGGTTGACACTGATTTCTTATAGATTACTTTCAACTACTCCCTGTGTCCCAAATTTCTTGTCTTAGATTTTTCTAGATACATATGTATGTAATACTAAAATGTGACTTGATACATCCGTATCTAGACAAATCTAAGACAAGAATTTTGGGACGAAGGGAGTACTTTATGAACATCAATGCTACCTTTTAAGAGGGTATATTTGTCTCAGTAACTTGTGTTATGGATATTGCATGTTATCCCTCTGCTCTCATGCCTTTGAAGACATGTTCTAGTGTCTTTGTTCACTCATTTTTGTGCGTATATGTAGTCATATATGGAGTATAATATTGAAAATCATCTTATATTTCTGAACAGAGGTAATAATAAAATATGGTTTCTGTTTGAATTAGAACCAGGTCCGCGGTGGAGATGAAGTTCTCAAAGTCATGCCGTGTGAACTAGAAGACCTGATGATGAGTTCTACTGCTGAACTATCCAGCTGATGTGTCCTTGTTGCCACGTGTCCTGAACTAGTGTTTTCCTATAGCATTGTTGTCAGGCGTGTTCTCGAGGCTGTACTTGACCACAACAATTTCCTGGATGTGCCTTCGATTATGAAGGGTGTGGTTCTTGTAAAGCTTCCCAACAAATCTGATGCGGCCTGTCTTCATCATCATGTTTATGAGTGGAAAAACCACTCTATTAGGTTCTCCAAGGTTGACAAGATGGTGATGGTGCATGTAGACATCTCACACGAAGTCCATGGCCTAGTCAGTTATGCGGGGTTCATCCCGTAGGTCGGTGGCAAGAAATAGTCTGCAGAGTTTAGTTAGTGCAACTTTGCTTGTCTGTAGTAAGTACTATTGTTCAGTACTTGATTTGTGTTTGCGAACCCTGTATTGTTTATTAGTACTGTTGTTTTTGGTGTGTGGTCAGTCCTGAGAATGGTTAATGTTAATGTCTGTCCACTCAATTCAGTCTATATATTTTGAAGTATCCAGATCATATTTTTTGTGAGGACGGTTTATCAATTATGGTTACACTCCAATATCTATATGCATTGCAGGGTTTATCGCACCCACCAGGATTTCCAGTCCCATGGATGTTCGGTCCATACGATTTGTCACGACCTTTGGACTGTCCTGCTTGTGGGAGTAGGCGGGGCCCCTGCATGCCACGCGTAGTTGGACGATCAATCTTCTGTTTAGTACTTCAACATAGTGATTTCCTGGTAAGGATTCACTCGTGTCACATCAAGTAAATCTTATTGATTTACTGTCTAAATCTTATTGATTTAATGTCATGTTTTCTTTCTTTTCCTGCAATTTTACGATGGAGGTTTTGCCATGTGACATTCATCACAGAATAAACCATTTGGTTTTCTCTACGATGGCTATGTTTGCAGGTTTCACTTCTTATGTCGTGTCAGTAACAAAGGCATTGTCCATCACTTATATTACTGGAAAAAATTGGATCAGTCTGTTGTTTGAGTACAAGTTGAATCCCTATGATAAACTGCAGTTTGGTTTAACAAAAATGCCACAATTAGTCCTTCTCGCGTTTAAAGAAATGAAGAAAAAAACTGGATCACGGTCATGGATCCTAGTCAAGTTAGAAAGCTGATCATAGCAGACCAGACACGATCGCCGCTGTCTTGCACAGATCGAGCACCGGCAGTTGCTCTAGCACTGACAGCGGCAGCAGCTCAGTCTAATCTAGCTGAGGATTGGGCACTGACCGCGTCAGCGGATCAGTCTGATCTACCGGAGGATCTGGCATCGACACCGGCACCTGCTCCGACACCGGCACCAGCTCTACTAGGAGCACCATCTCCGGCAGCAGCAACAGCGGCTTCGGCACCTGCACCAACACTTGCACTTGCATCTGCTCCGGCCTGTGTAGTTGCACCGGCAACGGACTAGGCTGCAGTTCGCAGTTCATATACCAAAGTCCTTACAAAAACTGACATGTCCACCTTCTTGGTAAGCATTGACCGCCCAATTGCTTCATTCTTTTTTCTTTCCATGTTGTTTCACATGATTCACTGCATTGATCTAACTGTTTGGGTATGTCTTCTTGTTTGCAAACAAAGAATTCCTAGAGCAACGAGGGAGTCGTTCAACAATCCGGGCGACCACGGCCAAGTTTCTCTTACCATGCGCAACCTTGGTGTGAATGAACCTGCTCAATATACCGTAAGTACAAAGGATGGTCGCATGATGATTGATGCTAAAGGATGGTCAAGGTTCAAATCTAAATCATATCTTGCGGTAGGGGATGATGTCAAAATCGAACTTTCTCGGCAAGGAGAGCTGGTCCAAATCAACTTTGAAATTCTTCAGTAGCAGCACGCAACTGGCGAACTGATCTATCCTCCGAGAGATTTTGATGTAATAATCTGGCATGGTGAAACAAGTGTCCTGTGTATAAGTAGTATGACAGTATTATTTATCGTTGATACAATTGCAAGTCTGATTGCTGGTTAGGAACTGTCGTTTGATTTCATTCCAACAGCTGTCGTGCTTTATTCAATTTTGTGTATTCGCCTTGCGACAGCATCTAAAACCAGCGTCGTACCGATCGCTTGCAATATGAAAAGCGCTGAGGTAGAACACATGGGCCCCCCAAACATGCAGGGTCGGCCTGCGGCCCAAAGTCCAGAACCTTGAGCCTATCTGAGTATTATATTCTCAGCTGAACCCCCATAAAAAAGTTGAACCCCCATAATGCCCGTGCATTGCAGATGGAGTATATTTCTCGGCAAGGTGAGCCTGTGGTATAAAAGATTTGTATATTCTTTATAGAGGGAGTATCTCTCTGTCAAAAAATATATTTATGTGTAACTAGTTACTCTTGTCTTTCTACTTCCTTTCGATGATATGTGGGGCAACCGGCAATGGGGTCCACGTGCCATATGCACAAATTAGAGTGCACAACTTCACGGTAGACACACCCCGGTCGTAGCGCCGCAGTAATGGCCAATGAGCTATCAAATCACAACACCCCTTTCCAGCTTTAGCAGTAAGCTGGACGGATGAAGCGGCAATATTTCGCTGGGCCTGAATCCCCTTCTCCCTCGTCTGCTTGTTCAGACAACCCCCCCCCCCCTCGGCGATTGCATAGGGTTTTCTCATGGAGAACCAGGTACTAATTCTTCATCCATCCCCGATAAATCCAAGTCCCTTGGTCGCAGGTAATCCTAGGATGGCAGCCGCTGCCGTTAATGCATTTTTCTTCCTACTGAATCTAGTGTGTTTCATTTGCAGTGCCCAAAGTACGAGTACCCTACAGGTTTCTGCGCCCTAGGAGAGACAACACACTTGTTCCTTCTCATCCTAACACAGCTTTTTGAAACGCGCACAATATGTTCCTAGAATCCTCTTTTCTATCCGGGAGGGTGGTTTTTTTTTAACATGCTGTGTTCTCATATTATTTTTCCTGCAATGTATTATTTGCTCTGCCAGAACACATGTACTCAAGATGCTCAGCCTTGCCATAACTGAATACACTAGTTTAATGGTCAAAGTGAAGACAAGCCATGGATATAGGTTCCGAGTTGGGTTCATGAACCAAGAAGATCGCTGCTTTTTTTATGGTCCAACTTGGATAAACTTTCTCAAGTGTTACGGTCTGAAAGTTGGCGCACGAATGTTGATGGAAATAGCAGAACCTGGTCTCATGTTCACCGTGATCTTCCACCCCGACGTCGTTCCAATTGTTCATCCATGTTAGTTTTGTATTTGGTTCTTGCTTGATGCCTCGATTACTTCTTAATCCACCTATTCTGTCTAACTAATCACAATTTAACTTTAGAAGTAGCAACGAATCTCTCACGAAGATGCTACTTCTAACTAATATTTTCTTATAATTGGTGGCACGTCTAGGTTTTTTCAGAGTTAAGCAGTCTGCTCATTTGTTACTCTGTAATAACTCAGCTGTTACTAATGGCACTGAAGTTGACTGGATCGACATCCACAAGTTCCTACACTTTATTGATCGTGTTGAGGTCCTTGTGGGGCGTTTCAATGGTGGAAGGCCACGTGGGATATGTGTGCCACTGCTGCACTCGTTGAACAGGTCCAACTGTGTCGAGAAACTTATGGTACGAGCTGTTTTCTGTTATATATGTTGTTCATAAACTATTGCTTATACACAGTTTTACAGCTGTGATCTTCTTGAAACAGGAAATGCCGAGTTCTATTGTTCCTATATAGATGCCTGACCATGGTCGGGTCAGACTTGCGCTTGGTCACAACATGATGTTTATGTCGACCTACTCAATTCCCCTTGGAGGTGAAAAGATACTTATTCATGGGTGGTCTCAAATAATGAAGGCCCGTCCATCTTGGAGAATAGGACAGAAGATTATGTTCATGCTTTTCCATGGCTCTAAAGTGAATATCCTGTTTATTGACCATGTTGTGAGATGAAGCCGCTTTCAAAAGGTTGTGGATGTGCGGGATGGCACCTGGGCCTTGTCCTGGGGATTGGCGGCCTCACCCTTGGTTAACTGTAGGCAAAGTAGCACTGTTCAAGGCGTGCTGTGTACGGTTGAACCTGTATAAGTACTCATACTGCTTTCAGCTTTGGTTGTTAAGTGGCCCTGCTAGTTTCAGTTAAGGTTGTTAAGTACTCCTGCTGCTTTTACAGTTTGTCGTGTTTCTTTAGTCCTATCTTCCTCCAGCCGCCAAAACCAAACCAGCGCCAGCGGGGCCGCCTGCTTCCGCCTCCCACGGCTGGCTGCGCCTCAGCGCACGCATCGCTGCCCCACCGTCTCCTAAATCATTAACGCCGACGTCCTCCGCGCGCTTTGGTGCGCTCGCCGTGGCTCTGCCCTGTCGCATTGTCAACATGGTCAACGAACAACAGGAATCAGCAGAAGTACGTGGAGAGGATGGTAGTAGGGGCCCACCACGTCAGCGTATGGAAAAATAAAATGCTTCCTCCTAGTGTTTTCCTGACATCTGGGACCCACGACATTGTGAGCGTATATAGTCAATAGACAAGAGAACAACACAAGATCGGCTGACACCTGGGTTGTAGCTATCCGAGCAGTATTTTTTTGTTTGGTATTGCTGAGATAGAGCAGGGTTTGAACTGGGTTGTGGCCCGTCTAGCCCAGGCTTATATTTTAGGTTCACCATGTGACCAGCCCAGCTATTTTTTCTTTGTGAAAATGAGCCCAGTTTATTTTTCCTGAAGAATACCCAATCCAGGCCTACTTATTTTTCTACGCCCTGATGGGCTGCAACTCTTTCAAGACGCCTGCAAATCTTGCAAGTAATATGAAATGGGTTGTAAATATAAAAACAGATGACAAATTGGCTATTACTTTATAATTTCTTAATTTTTTCACATTTTCAGATTCCTATTTCACTGGGCATTAACCTAATTTAAATATATCTTCGAAGTAATTTAAATCTGGCTCGACATTTCGGTCTTAAAAATAGTTTGGAACCCACAGAAATATGCGAAATTGGCCCTGGTCAACCAAAAAAAGACTGCAATAAATTGCATAAGAAGTTGCCATGAGCTATATTTAAATTATTAAAAAAAAGAGGGAGTGGCCTGACTTGTGGGCCTATTTAGTTGACGCGCATGCAAGATTTTTTTAGTTATTATATACGTCAACAAACGATTCTAGCAGACGTAACCGTTGGATGTCAATCCAACGGCCGTCGTGTTTCTTCAATCTCTGATCTTCTTGCTCCAGCCGCCAAAGCAGCGCCGGCAGGACCGCCTACTCCCGCCTCCCGTGGCCGGCTGTGCTGCCGCGCAGGCCTCAGCGCCCCCTACTACTCCCACCACTGGCCAGGGCATCCCTCTACTCACCCACATCCCCTGTTATTCTGCGGCGACGGCAGCCTCACACCACAGACGAACCGGTGAACCCTCGTACTCCTCTCCGAGCGGGCTTCCACTGCCGCGTCTTCCCCGGCTCTGCGTCGTCCCCTTCCTAGGCCTCACCGTCGTCCATCGCCGTGGTGCTCTCGGCGCGGCGTAATGTGGTCAACGACCGACTTCCATCGGAAGAGTACTGTATGTGGAGAGGCTGACAACTGGGTCCACGGCAGCCACAAGGAAGTCCCTCCTTATTACGCGGAAAATAATTATTCCTCCACCTGACAGCAGGGACCCACCAGACGGGCCACCAGTATTTCACGAAAAAAAAACATTTCCCCCTGACTGTTGGGACCCATAGGATGGGCCACCGTATTTCGCGAAAAAAACGTTCCCCCGCTGTCAGCTCGGACCCACCGGAAGTGCCTCCTTATTATGCACAAAAAATGAATACCCCTGCTAGCTAGGACCCACCTTGGTGGGAGGCTGACTTGTGGGCCTACTAAGTTGACTGGGACGGAGGCCTTTGTCAACTTTAGTCAATATATGAACGATTCTAGCTCCAGTGACCGTACGGTGTCCATCCAACGGCCATATTGCTTCTTCAACCTCTGGTCTTCTTGCTCCAGCCGCCCAAAGCAGCGTGGCCGTGCCGCCTGCTCCTACCGCCCGTGGCCGGCTGTGATGCCGCGAAGGCCTCACGCCCTCTACTACTCCCACCACTAGCCAGTCCATCCCTCTACGCACCCACACCCCGTGTTATTCTGCGGCGACGGCAGCCTCACACTACAGCCGAACGAGTGAACCCTCATACTCCTCTATGCGTGGGCATCCACTGTCGCGTCTTCCCCTTCCTAGGCCTCGCTGTCGTCCACCGCCCTGGTGCTCTCGGCGCGGCGTGGTCAATGTGGTCAAGGAATTGTACATGGAGAGGCTGACAGCTGGGTCCACGGCCGCAGCAAGGAAGTGCCTCCTTATTACGCGCAAAGTAATTATTCCTCCACCTGACAGCGGGGACCCACCGGACGGGCCACCGTATTTCACGAAAAAACGTTTCCCCCTGACTGTTGGGACCCACCAGCTTCATCTTCGCTTGCAAGGAAGTGCGTCCGAAAAAAAACGATTCGCCCCCTGACTGCTAGGACCCACCAGCTACATCTTCGCATGCAAGGAAGTGCGTCCGGGCAAATAAAACGATTCCCCCCTGACTGCTGGGACCCAGCAGCTACACCTTCGCGCACAAGGAAGTGCGTCCGGGCAAAAAAAAAAACGATTCGCCCCCCTGACTGCTGAGACCCACCAGCTACATCTTCCCAGGCAAGGAAGTGCGTGACAGTCGGTACCCACCTGGTCGAAGCGTACGTAGCGTTGTCATTCTGGTCGCGAACGTGTACGTACATATATACTGGTCGATGTAGAGGCGCGCACATGTCGTAGTAGAGGCGCATACGTGTCGTAGTAGAGGCGCGTACGTTTCGTAGTAGAGGCGCGCACGTAGCATGTACATGTACGTATAGCGGCCAGGGTGCAAGAAAGAAAATACGGCAACGTACATACATACGGTAGGGTCTCGAATGCCTACTCGCACATACGTACTGCCAGGGCTCCTGTACATGGCCGGGTCAGAACGGAGAAACAACGTCGTCGTCGTGTTCATGGGGAGGCAACGGAATGCGTCGTGTTCATGGGGAGGCAATGGAATGCGTCGTGTTCATGGGGAGGCAACGGAATGTGTCATGTTCATCGGGAGGCAACGGAACGCGTGGGAGACAACCGGCTGGGTCGGAACGGAATGCGTGGTCGTGTTCATCGGGAGGGCTTGGACGGAACATGCGATGTAAATGAGGCCTAGCGTACCGCAAAACGGAGGAAACGGCCTTGTGTTCGACCGGCCACGTTCGAAACGGGATCCTGTTCATCGGGAGGGGTCTCGCGTACCGCAAAACGGAGGAAACGGACCTCCTACGATCGAAACGGGGGTCCTGTTGATCGGGAGGGGTGTGGCGTACCGCAAAACGATGGAAACGGACTTGTGTTGGAGAGCTACGGTCTAAACAGGGGTCCTGTTGATTGGGAGGGGTGTGGCGTACCGCAAAACGGGACTCCACAGACACTGTTCATCTCCACTTTTGACCTCATCCAGCCTCCACGGGCCACCGTCGACCTCCTCCAGCCTCCACGGGCTCCTATTCATCCATCCTCCACCGCGCGCTACTTCACCGGCTCCTGTTCAACCACCCCTCCACGGGCACCCCTCCACCGCCTACTATTCATCCAGCCCTCCACACCACGGGGTCCGGTTCAACCACCCTTCCACGGGCACCCCTCCACCGTCTACTGTTCATCCAGCCCTCCACACCACGGGGTCCTGTTCATCCAGAGGCAACGCCACCGCTCACTGTTCATCCAACCCCCCCTCGCAACGCTCACTGTTCATCCAATTGATCGGCTTTAGTTAGCAGCAGTAGCGAAGGAATCGCTCGATCGGGTTCAGTTAACAGCCATCGATCGATCGCTCGGGTTCAGTAGCACGTAGCCTGCAGTGCAATCACTCGGGTTCAATTAGATCCCAACGCCTCGCTCGGGTTCAGTTAGGGCCAACGCCTCGCACACATGTGCGTACTTGTATGAGAGAAACGCGCATCGCTCGGCCCCCGACCTCCCACCGTAACCGGGAACTCGCCAAAATTTTCCCCGCCCTCGCTTCTACCACGGTTTTTTCCGTCATGGACGGCCCAAAGAATGTCATGCAGCTGCGTCTCCGGCCCGCCCAGGACGAAAAGCCCCTTTTCTGTCATGATTTTTGTCATAGAAGTAGGAGCCCACCACATCTATGATGATACCGGGTTTTGTCACAATTATCGCCATAGAAGTGTCATATGTATGACAGAAAAAAAATTCGTTCGGCCCAAAATGTCATGGATGTGTCTTTTTTTGTAGTGCAAATACAAAGGAAAACTAACACACATGCTGATGCATCTCAATGATTCACAGATCATAGCCAATATTCACTTCACAACTAAAGACAAAAGTTGTGAGAGCATGTACGAAAGAAAAACTACTGATGGGGTCACTACGACTTAAACCCTAAACCCTAAACGGGATTTAATTTCCTGGCCAGGTAGAACCTGTCGAAGGAAAGACGGCTAGCACCCTCGGATCATACGATGCTTTTGTGCAGTTCCACTAAAATGGAGCTGAGCATCCCTGATGGCAGAGATATTGAAGAAGTGTGATTAGAATAATAGTACTGGCACTACGTGGGGAGCTGCGACAGTGGAGCAAGCCGGCTCCAAAAGGAAGATGGACTACCTGGGACGTCGGGCTGTAGCTAGAAGGGCGGTTGGGTGATACGTCTCCGACGTATCTATAATTTTTTATTGCTCCATGCTATATTTTCTACTGTTTTACACAATATTGTGCTTTATTATCCACTTTTATATTATCTTTGGGACTAACCTATTAACCGGAGGCCCAGCCCAGATTTGCTGTTTTTGCCTATTTCAGTGTTTCGAAGAAAAGGAATATCAAATGGAGTCGAAACGGAACAAAATCAACTGGAGAAGTTATTTTTTGAAGGAAATCCACCAGATAGACTTGGACTCTATGTCAGGAGATACGGGAGGTGCTCACGAGGGTGGGGGGCGCGCCCCCCTCCCTAGGGCGCGCCCCCCTGCCTCGTGGGGCCCCCGCAGCTCCACCGACGTACCTCCTGCACCCATATATACCTACATATCGTAAAACTTCCAGAACGGAGATTAGATCGGGAGGTCCGCCGCCGCAAGCCTCTGTAGCCACCAAAACCCAATCGGGACCCTGTTCCTGCACCCTGCCGGAGGGGGGACCCTCACCAGTGGCCATCTTCATCATCCCGGCGCTCTCCATGACGAGGAGGGAGTAGTTCGCCGTCGGGGCTGAGGGTATGTACTAGTAGCTATGTGTTTGATCTCTCTCTCTCTCTCTCGTGTTCTTGATTTGGCACGATCTTGATGTATCGTGAGCTTTGCTATTATAGTTGGATCTTATGTTTCTTCTCCCCCTCTTCTCTCTTGTAATGGATTGAGTTTCCCCTTTGAAGTAATCTTATCGGATTGAGTCTTTAAAGATTTGGTTACACTTGATGTATGTCTTGCCGTGCTTATCTGTGGTGACAATGGGGTATCATGTGCCACTTGATGTATGTTTTGGTGATCAACTTGTGGGTTCCGCCCATGAACCTATGCATAGGGGTTGGCACACGTTTTCGTCGTGATTCTCCAATAGAAACTTTGGGCACTCTTTGAAGTACTTTGTGTTGGATTGAATAGATGAATCTGAGATTGTGTGATGCATATCGTATAATCATACCCGCGGATACTTGAGGTGACATGTGAGTATCTAGGTGACATTAGGATTTTGGTTGATTTGTGTCTTAAGGTGTTATTCTAGTACGAACTCTAGGGCTGTTAGTGACACTTATAGGAATAGGCTAACGGATTGATTGGAAAGAATAACTTTGAGGTGGTTTCGTACCCTACCATAATCTCTTCGTTTGTTCTCCGCTATTAGTGGCTTTGGAGTGACTCTTTGTTGCATGTTGAGGGATAGTTATATGATCCAACAATGTTATTATTGTTGAGAGGACTTGCATTAGTGAAAGTATGAACCCTAGGCCTTGTTTCCTACCATTGCAATACCGTTTGTGCTCACTTTTACCGCTTGCTACCTTGCTGTTTTTATATTTTCAGTTTACGAAAACCCATATCTACCATCCATATTGCACTTGTATCACCATCTCTTCGCCGAACTAGTGCACCTATACAATTTACCATTGTATTGGGTGTGTTGGGGACACAAGAGACTCTTTGTTATTTGGTTGCAGGGTTGCTTGAGAGAGACCATCTTCATCCTACGCCTCCTACGAATTGATAAACCTTAGGTCATCCACTTGAGGGAAATTTGCTACTGTCCTACAAACCTCTGCACTTGGAGGCCCAACAACGTCTACAAGAAGAAGGTTGTGTAGTAGACATCAAGCTCTTTTCTGGCGCCATTGCCGGGGAGGTTAGTGCTTGAAGGAATATCTTTAGATCTTGCAATCGAATATTTTTTTTCTTGTTTTAGCACTAGTTAGTTTGTAAAAAGAAAACTACAAAAAATGGAATTGAGTTTACCTCACACGCTTCATCTTTTTTATATCTTTCGTGAGTATGATGGAAAAGAAAATTGTGCCAAAGTGTTAGAAGAAGAATGCATTAAAATGTTTGGCACTAAAACTTTGATCGATGAGCATGATTGCATTGTTGTTAGTATGAATTCTTTGAATATCCATAGTACTAATGATGATTCCACTAGTTATGATGAAAATATCTCCTATAAACATGTAAATTTTTGTGGAGTGCATTGGATTTGTAAGTACACACCAAATAGGGAAGATAGATATTGCAAGAGGCATAAGTACTTAGAAACCAAATGGTTGCAAGAAAGGCTAGATGCATGTGCTGAAAATTTATTTTTTCTTAGCCATACTGATGAACTTTGCAATGAACATGATCATTTTAGTACCCAATGCAAATTTTTTCAAGATCATATCGTGTCCAAAAATTGTGATGACTTGATTTCCCTTGCACATCATAATGAACTTAGGTTATGAAGAAATAAAACGTATAACTAAGGTTATTCCAGAATTTGCCCTTGATAGAGTTCTTCATTTTGATCTAGAAGAAATTTATATGTATTGTGCGGTGAATTGCATTGAAAATCCTTATATTGCCAATTACATAAAGAAAAGAAAACAAATATAGGATGAATATAATACTAATGAAAGGGAATAGACTTCCCAATATCCTCCTATTATTTCTTATGATGAATCAGGTAATGAGGAGGAGCCTTCTAATCAACAAATCTCATTAATAAGGAGCTCCAAAAATAGGATTGAACCCACACATGAGGTGAAGAAGAAGAAAAGAAAAAGGAAGAGAGGTAAAAAGGTATCTCTCCCAAATAAAGTTGCTCCTATTATGGTTGTGCCTTATGAAAATGAATCAAAAATAATTGTGGAAGATGATGCACTTGACGATGATCTAGTTATGCCTATTGCTTGTTGTGATGATTATGATTGGGAAGATAATGATGCTTCTTATGATCTTGAAAATCTTTTTGGCACTTGATTGGAAGAATACAATAATTGCTATACTATCGGTGCTATCTATACTATTAATGATGAGAGTGATTATGCTTATGATATGAAAAGGCCCAAGCTTGGGGAAGCTACGTTTGATGAGGATGACATATTTGAGAATATATTTGCTATAATTAATGTTTGTCCCAAGCTTGGGGATGCTATGTTTAATAATGAAGATATTTTTAGCCTCTCCAGTTTTGATATGCAAAGTTGTTATGATGATAGCATGCCTTCTACCTATGATGAATATATTGATGAAAGTGGGTTTGGAAGAGTGTCAACTTTAGGAAGTAGTGATCCCACAATATTGGAGGACGTTGAATCTTATAATATTTATGAAAGTGGATTTGGAGAGGTCATGACTTTATTTAGTGATGTATCCACTATTTCGGAAGAGGTTTCAATCGATTATGATGAGAACAAAGTTGCTACTTATGATGATTATTGTGATAAAACTTATGCTATAAAGAGTAGTGATGATTATATGTATAAAACATGTCATGATTATGAGTACCCTTTCTCTGAACATTACTCTTTTAATGTGGAAACAATTTTTTGTATTCAAGTCTCTTATGATACTCCCACTATTCCGGATGAGAAGAATTTTGCTTATGTGGAGAGTAATAAAATTTCCATGCAAGTAGATCATGAAAAGAATGCTTTAGGTGCTGGTTATATTGTTGAATTCATTCATGATGCTACTGAAAATTATTATGAGGGAGGAATATATGCTTGTAGGAATTGCAATAATATCAAGTTTCCTCTCTATGTGCTTAAAGTTTTGAAGTTTTGTATGCAAGTTGATTCTTGTTCCCATAAGTTGTTTTCTCACAAAATCCCTATGCATAGGAAGTGGGTTAGACTTAAATGTGCTATTCATATTCTTCATGATGCTCTCTTTATGTTTCAATTCTTATCTTTTATGAGAGCATCATTGAAATCATCATGCCTAGCTAGGGGCGTTAAACGTTAGCGCTTGTTGGGAGGCAACCCAACTTTATTTTAGCTTCTTGCATTTTAGTTCTGTTTAGGAATAAATAATCCATCTAGCTTCTGTTTATATGTGGTTTTGTGTTTTAATTAGTGTTGTGCCAAGTAGAACCTTTGGGAAGAGTCGGGTGAAGTCTTTATGATCATGTTGTAAAAAAACAGAAACTTCAGCGCTCACGATATTAGCTAGAAATTTTTACTGGAGAGTGCTATTTAGTTGATTCTTTTTGCAGATGATTACTAGACAAATTCGTCAGGTCCACCAATTTATTTTAGAATTTTTGAAGTTCCATAAGTTTGTGTTAGTTACAGATTACTACAGACTGTTCTATTTTGATAGATTCTGTTTATCGTGTGTCGTTTGCTTATTTTGATGAATCTATGGCTAGTAAAATAGTTTATAAACCATAGAGAAGTTGGAATGCAGTAGGTTTAACACCAATATAAAAAATAATGAGTTCATTACAGTACCTTGAAGTGGTGTTTTGTTTTCTTTCGCTAACTGAGCTCACGAGTTTTCTGTTAAGTTTTGTGTTGTGAACTTTTCAAGTTTTGGGTAAAGATTCTATGGACTATGGAATAAGGAGTGGCAAGAGCCTAAGCTTGGGGATGCCCCGGAAGGCATCCCCTCTTTCGTCTTCATTCATCGGTAACTTTACTTGGAGCTATATTTTTATTCACCACATGATATGTGTTTTGCTTGGAGCGTCATTTTATTTTGTTTAGCTTTGCTTGCTGTTTGAATAAAGTATCAAGATCTGAAATTCTTAAATGTTAGAGAGTCTTCACATAGTTGCATAATTATCCGACTACTCAGTGATCTTCACTTATATCTTTCGGAGTAGTTTGTCATTTGCTCTATTGCTTCACTTATATCTCTCAGAGCATGGTGGTAGTTTTATTTTGAAGAAATATATGAACTCTCATGCTTCACTTATATTATTTTGAGAGTCTTAAATAGCATGGTAATTTGCTGAATAATCTTTATATGCTAAGCATACAAGATTTGTAAGAATTCTTATGAGTGTGTTGAATACTATGAGAAGTTTGATACTTGATAATTGTTTTTAGATATGAAGATGGTGATATTAGAGTCATGCTAGTTAAGTAGTTGTGAATTTAAAGAATACTTGCGTTAAAGTTTGTGATTCACGTAGCATGCACGTATGGTGAACCGTTATGTGATGAAGTCGGAGCATGATTTATTTATTGATTGTCTTCCTTATGAGTGGCGGTCGGGCCGAGCGATGTTCTTTTCCTACCAATCTACCCCCCTAGGAGCATGAGCGTAATACTTTGCTATGATAACTCCTAGATTTTTGCAATAAGTATATGAGTTCTTTATGACTAATGTTGAGTCCATGCATTATACGCACTTTTCCCATCCTTCCACCATTGCTAGCCTCTCTAATACTGTGCACTTTTCGCCGGTATCATACACCCACCATATACCTTCCTCAAAACAGCCACCATACTTACCTATCATGGCATTTCCATAGCCATTCTGAGATATATTGCCATGCAACTTTCCACCGTTTCGTTTATTATGACACGCTCCATCATTGTCATATTGCTAGCATGATCATGTAGTTGACATCGTATTTGTGGCAAAGCCACCATTCATAGTTCTTTCATACATATCACTCTTGATTCATTGCACATCCCTGTACACTGCCGGAGACATTCATATAGAGTCATAATTTGTTCTAAGTATTGAGTTGTAATTTTTGAGATGTAAGAAAATAAAAGTGTGATGATCATCATTTTTATAGCATTGTCCCAGTGAGGAAAGGATGATGGAGACTATGATTCCCCCACAAGTTGGGATGAGACTCCGGACGAAAAATAAAAAAATAAAAAAAAGAGGCCATAAAAAAGAGGAGAAAAGTCCCAAATAAAAATATAAAAATAAAAAAATAATGAGAGAAAAAGAGAGAAGGGATAGTGCTACTATCCTTTTACCACACTTGTGCTTCAAAGTAGCACCATGATCTTCATGATAGAGAGTCTATCATTTTGTCACTTTCATATACTAGTGGGAATTTTCATTATAGAACTTGGCTTGTATATTACAATGATGGGCTTCCTCAAAATGCCCTAGGTCTTCGTGAGCAAGCAAGTTGGATGCACACCCACTTAGTTTATTTTGATGAGCTTTCATATACTTATAGCTCTAGTGCATCCGCTGCTTGGCAATCCCTACTCACTCACATTGATATCTATTGATGGGCATCTCCATAGCCCGTTGATATGCCTAGTTGATGTGAGACTATCATCTCCCTTTTTGTCTTCTCCACAACCACCATTCTATTCCACATATAGTGCTATATCCATGGCTCACGCTCATGTATTGCGTGAAGATTGAATAAGTTTTGAGAATGTCAAAAGTATGAAACAATTGCTAGGCTTGTCATCGGGGTTGTGCATGATTTAAATACTTTGTGTGGTGAAGATAGAGCATAGCCAGACTATATGATTTTGTAGGGATAAACCTCTTTGGCCATGTTATTTTGAGAAGACATGATTGCTTTGTTAGTATGCTTGAAGTAGGAGCCCACCACATCTATGATGATATCGGGTTTTGTCACAATTATCGCCATAGAAGTGTCATATGTATGACAAAAAAAAATTCGTTCAGCCCAAAATGTCACGGATGTGTCTTTTTTGTAGTGCAAATACAAAGGAAAACTAACACGCATGCTGATGCATCTCAATGATTCACAGATCATAGCCAATATTTACTTCACAACTAAAGACAAAAGTTGTGAGAGCGTGTACGAAAGAAAAACTACTGATGGGGTCACTACGACTTAAACCCTAAACCCTAAACATGATACAATGCTTTTGTGCAGTTCCACTAAAATCGAGCTGAGCATCCCTGATGGCAAAGATATTGAAGAAGTGTGATTAGAATAATAGTACTGGCACTAGTTCATGAGACATAAACTCATCACAAGTAGAAGTCGGTAGAAGTAGAGAAAGATCGACATGGAGATGGAGCTACGTGGGGAGCTGCGACAGTGGAGCAAGCTGGCTCCAAAAGGAAGATGGACTACCTGGGACATCAGGCTATAGCTAGAAGGGCGGTTGGGTGATACGTCTCCAACGTATCTATAATTTTTGATTGCTCCATGCTATATTTTCTACTGTTTTAGACAATATTGGGCTTTATTATCCACTTTTATATTATTTTTGGGACTAACCTATTAACCGGAGGCCTAGCCCAGATTTGCTGTTTTTGCCTATTTCAGTGTTTCGAAGAAAAGGAATATCAAACGGAGTCGAAACGGAACGAAATCAACTGGATAAGCTATTTTTGGAAGGAAAGCCAACAGATAGACTTGGACTCTACGTCAGGAGATACGAGAGGTGCTCACGAGGGTGGGGGCGCGCCCCCCTCCCTAGGGCGCCCCCGCCTCGTGGGGCCCCCGCAGCTCCACCGACGTACCTCCTGCACCCATATATACCTACGTATCGTAAAACTTCCAGAACGGAGATTAGATCGGGAGTTCCGCCGCCGCAAGCCTCTGTAGCCACCAAAACCCAATCGGGACCCTGTTCCGGCACCCTGACGGAGGGGGGAACCCTTACCGGTGGCCATCTTCATCATCCCGGGGCTCTCCTTGTCGAGGAGGGAGTAGTTCACCCTCGGGGCTGAGGGTATGTACTAGTAGCTATGTGTTTGATCTCTCTCTCTCTCTCTCTCTCTCTCTCTCTCTCTCTCTCGTTCTTGATTTGGCACGAATTGATGTATCACGAGCTTTGTTATTATAGTTGGATCTTATGATTCTTCTCCCCCTCTTCTCTCTTGTAATGGATTGAGTTTCCCCTTTGAAGTAATCTTATCCGATTGAGTCTTCAAAGATTTGAGAACACTTGATGTATGTCTTGCCGTGCTTATCTGTGGTGACAATGGGGTATCACGTGCCACTTGATGTATGTTTTGGTGATCAACTTGCGGGTTTCGCCCATGAACCTATGCATAGGGGTTGGCACACGTTTTCGTCGTTATTCTCCGGTAGAAACTTTGGGCACTCTTTGAAGTACTTTGTGTTGGATTGAATAGATGAATCTGAGATTGTGTGATGCATATCGTATAATCATACCCACGGATACTTGAGGTGACATTGGAGTATCTAGGTGACATTAGGGTTTTGGTTGATTTGTGTCTTAAGGTGTTATTCTAGTACGAACTCTATGTGACACTTATAGGAATAGCCCAACGGATTGATTGGAAAGAATAACTTTGAGGTGGTTTCATACCCTACCGTAATCTCTTCGTTTGTTCTCCGCTATTAGTGGCTTTGGAGTGACTCTTTGTTGCATATTGAGGGATAGTTATATGATCCAACTATGTTATTATTGTTGAGAGGACTTGCATTAGTGAAAGTATGAACACTAGGCCTTGTTTCCTACCATTGCAATACCGTTTGTGCTCACTTTTACCGCTTGCTACCTTGCTGTTTTTATATTTTCAGTTTACAAAAACCCATATCTACCATCCATATTGCACTTGTATCACCATCTCTTCGCCGAACTAGTGCACCTATACAATTTACCATTGTATTGGGTGTGTTGGGGACACAAGAGACTCTTTGTTATTTGGTTGCAGGGTTGCTTGAGAGAGACCATCTTCATCCTACGCCTCCTACAGATTGATAAACCTTAGGTCATCCACTTGAGGGAAATTTGCTACTGTCCTACAAACCTCTGCACTTGGAGGCCCAACAACATCTACAAGGAGAAGGTTGTGTAGTAGACATCATTGGGATGCGGCATCGGGCCCATACCGCGGTGACCCCCGATTGGGACGCACCGACTGTGCATTTTCTCCCTCGCCGATGTCGACCGTGTCTACGCAGAACATTGTTCCCTTCCCCCAGCTGCGGGATCAGGCCGGATATGTGACCAACGGTGTGGCCACCATCGTTCTATGCTTGTGAAGAGAGCAACCCAAGCAAGCAGGCTTGTAGCTTAGGCTCCTGCTAGTGTATATATAGTGGTTTTCTTTTTCTCTCCATATCAACCATTTTACATTATGTACGTGTCATTGAAGAGTGAAATGATGGTTGCTTCTTCAGACTAACTTACTGTGTGATTTGACTGCTCCTTTAGTGGCCCCTACATGTACTCCCCCTACGTGTATGCAACATCGACACGTACACATGGACGCAAAAACTCGTGCGACGCCCTAATGCATGCATGTCCGAGCACACGACGGAACACACATGGTCACACTCAAGTGCTCAACCTACACGTGCATGCACACATATACTCAGCTAGGGTGAGCTAGTGACCGTATAAACACCGGAAAATGTATATATTGAGCGCAATGAGCATATTATGAAGTCCATTGACCGTATTTTTACAAATATACAGTGACAGACATTGTATTTATCTCTTTTGAAATTAGGCCATATTAACCGGAGAGGAGGCAATATGGACTAGCCTTACTTTGCTGAGTCCCGTTAGCTTGCTGAACAAGGAGGAGTTTGCAGGACGGGAGAAGCTTGCGCACGGTGGCTCACAGGACAAGGAGAAACTTTTGACTAATGCAAGCTGTCCTTTGCTCAGGCGGTGGACGTGCAACACTTAATTCGGTGTCAGATTGCCAGAAGCATACACTATACTAGTACTATTATCGTTGCACTTCTCGAAGAGGCGAACAGTCAAGCGCAAAGTTTACTAGTACTACTACTATAGTCTATAGAGGTACTATACTAGTACTAGGAACCGGATGGAGGAGCGTCTGCACTCTTATTATATTTTTAAAATGTGATAAAGCAATCTTCAACACATTTGGTTCTCTTCGAGGGTTCTTGCATGTGATAATGGAAGTTGGTTGCATGGAACACTCGCTAGAATTCTCGCTTAATTCTGGCTCATATCCAGTTACAAATAGGAGCGCTCGGTAATATTTCCTCTCTTTTTTGTTATTCAGCATGTAAACATGTCAGAAAACCTTGCGGCGCATCTTTGTGCGAACCGTGCTTGCTGGACTTTGAATGTGGCCGAGAGTTGGCTTGATGAAACACCTCGCTTCCTACTTCTTCTTTTGTGGGGTACCTCGCTTCCTAGTGACCAGTGTCTTGGCTGATTGTCCTAAGAATGCTTATATATGAATAAATCTCTCTCATTTACCCGCAAAAAAGATTAAGCCATATTAACCGGAAAGGATGGAGTATGGACTAGCACTACTTGTTGGTGTGTCCCGTCAACTCGCAAAACGAGGAGAAGCTTGCAGGACAAGGTGAAGCTCGCTTACGCCTTTTGACTAATGCAACGTACCGTCACCCAGGCGGTGGACATGCATCAGTTCATTCGGTGTCAGATTGCCAGAGGCATACACTGTAGTACCGAACATGCGGAGTACCATCATTGTTCGACTTCACGAAGAGGCGAAGAGCCAAGAGCAAGGATTAGTAGTACGAGTAGTACTACTACTAGAACTGCATGGTGGAGCCTCTGACCTCTGTACTCTTATTTTTCTTAATCTTTGATAAAGTACACATTTATTCCAGAGAAGAGCGGAAAACGGCAGCCCAACATGTAATAATGATATCGATCAACCATGCTCGAATATACCTTGGCCTCCGTGCGAGCCCGTTTGTGTGTTCTCGCTCCTCGTCTCTCTCAAGGAATGGCGGGTTGGCCATTTTGCCGTCAATTGAGATCGGTTTGCTGACACTCTGGTCCCACATGTCAGTGATATGCCAAGAGGAGGTGCGTTGACCGACTGGCCAGACGCGTACTTGGTTTTGCACCTTCATACTCCTCCTCCCTCCGTCACAGTTTATAGGGCGCGCTTCATTATGATGCGTTTCTCTCAATGCATTTCCACCACCAGAGAGACTTTAGACGCGTTTGGTTTAATGCTCAATTAATTAGGGCGTGGTAACCGCAATTTTCTCTCGATGTAGTACTACAGAGTGGAGTAAGTGCATGCATGTGTCTACCCGGGGTGGAAGCACTGCATGCATGTGTGTACGCATTATTTCCTCTAATAATAGATGCCGTGCTATAACTACCAATGCTATTTTTCAGGCCGATCGCTAGTCGCCTAGGTCCTAGAGATTTTCTCTTTTTCTAAAGCGCGCTCTATAAACAGTGACCGATGGAGTAGTATGAGTGGATTCAAAGAAGAGCATATTGATGGTTTCTTCTTCCAAGCAACTTACAGTGGGAAAGGTGGGTGTCTGTGTCAAAACCGGCGGATCTCGGGTAGGGGGTCCCGAATTGTGCGTCTAAGGTGGATGGTAACAAGAGGCGGGGGACACAATGTTTACCCAGGTTCGGGCACTCTCGATGGAGGAAATACCCTACTTCCTGCTTGATTGATCTTGATGATATGAGTATTACAAGAGTTGATCTATGACAAGATCGTAGAGGCTAAACCCTAGAAGCTAGCCTATGGTATGATTGTTATTGTCCTATGGACTAAACCCTCCGGTTTATATAGACACCGGAGGGGGCTAGGGTTACACAAAGCTGGTTACAAGGAAGGAGTTCTACATATCCGTATTGCCAAGCTTGCCTTCCACGCCAAGGAGAGTCCCATCCGGACACGAGACGAAGTCTTCAATCTTGTATCTTCATAGTCCAACAGTACGGCCAAAGGATATAGTCTGGCTGTCCGGATACCCCCTAATCCAGGACTCCCTCAGTAGCCCCTGAACCAGGCTTCAATGACGATGAGTCCGGCGTGCAGATTTGTCTTCCGCATTGCAAGGCAGGTTCCTCCTCCGAATACTCCATAGAAGATTTTGAACACAAGGATAGTGTCCGGCTCTGCAAAACAAATTCCACATACACCATAGAGAGAACAATATTTCCACACATCTAATCTGCTGACACATTTTGTGGCATGACATCACACCACGGCCCGATCATTATTCGAACCGTTTCTCTCAACCCACCTCGGCGCATATTGCGAGGCGGTTTTCATAGCACATCTTGTCGAAGCAGAGATCGTGTCCCCTTATCACTGGATTCTTATCAATACGGACATGGGTAACCCAACCGTGCCATCAATTACGGCGCTTGGGGAATAAGCAAGTTTACTAGGCTGGTGGGGGCGCATAGTTTCGTTTGCCCTTATAAAGGGATAAGGGTTCACCTTTTTGTGTCTTTCTCCTCAAACCGTTTCGAGCATGTCCAGAGCGGGAGGCAAGTGGATGAAATCCTCCGTCATGGAGGAGGACATCAAAAAGCTGCGGGCAGCCGGATACTTGGCCGCGGATATCGCGCATCGGCTGCCCAACACGCGACAGATCGTCCCTACACTGGAGTCTCATCAGAGGGTAGTTTTCCTCACCCACTTCGTCCGTGGGCTGGGATTTCCCCTCCACCCGTTCATCCACGGCCTCATGTTCTACTACGGGCTGGACTTCCATGATCTGGCCCCGAACTTCATCCTCAACATCTCGGCGTTTATCATCGTGTGCGAGGCCTTCCTCTGCGTCCGCCCCCACTTCGGTCTTTGGCTGAAGACCTTCAATGTTAAATCGAAGGTGGTGGGTGGCCAGCAAGCGGAATGCGAAGGCGCCATGGTGGAAAAAATGCCCAACGTCACATGGCTCGAGGGTTCCTATGTGGAGACCATAAAGGGGTGGCAATCGGGTGGTTCTACATCACCGAGCCGCGCGACACCAACTGGGTGGCGGCCCCCGAGTTCCGGTCCGAAATCCCCATGTGGCTCACCTCCTGGAAAGAGAAGGGCATGTCCTGGGGTTCACCGGTGGAGCTGATCGGACTGCAGAAATGCATCTGGAACATGATAGGCAAGAAACTCAAGCTTGTCAACGTGGTCCAGGTCATGCTCTTCCACCGGATCCTCCCGTGTCAACAACGGGCATTCAATTTGTGGTAGTTCGACCCGGCCGAGCACCAGATGCTGCGAGAGCTCTTTAACATGACGCACAAGGACGTCTGGAAGGTGCTGTTCAAGGGCGCCAAGGTTCCTCCTTCCCTTACCGAGGACCGCGGTCTTAGCGCGAAGCGCCCTGCGAATCCGGTAAGTCTTTTATAAGATGTTTATTTTCCCCCATTTGATCATGTGCGAGATCTAAGCTTCCATGCCTTTAACAGGACTGGGTGGAGACAGCGGAGCAGATTGATTGTCCAGCCCCCCTGCCCGAAGATCCAACATATGCTCTCTTAACAGAGATGCTAGTTCCGACACCTTATGAGGTGCCGGAGAAGAAGACCAAGAAGACCATGGGGACCCGAAAGGGTCTCCGGCGCGCGGTCGTGTCGGACTCGTCGTCCGAACACTCTGAGGCGCACTCCTCCCACGAAAACGATGAGGAGGAGGAGGAAAGTTCTCCCCCCTGACAAGAAAAGGAAGGCCGCCCCAACCGGGGAGGCTGGAGGGTCCAAGAAGGGAAGGACCCTCCCTCCGGACTGCTCCATGACCGCCGCCTATAGCGACGACGAGTGGTTGCCAAGGGACAAGCACCTAGAGAAGTCGTAATTATCCGGATACCATAGTGATTCGATATGTTTCTATTGCACTGCTTCACCTTATGCCGAACATGATTATGCTGTCCGTCCCGAGCCTGTATCGATGTATCTTTGTCGGATGGTTCTTTGGACCCGTCGGATATGAGCAGCGGCTCTCTTCCGACCGCCTCCACCCCTCGCCCCATGGACAACATTGAGGTGTTGTCTCGGAAGGCACCAAGCCGAGGGGAGGTAGTCCTGGAGGCGCCTCGAGGCGACCTTCCGGACCCCGGGCGCAAAGGGAGTAAGATTCCCATGGGCTCCAAGTTCGGCCCTCAGCCGAACAGTGCGCCGGAACCTCCTGTGGTTCTGGACTCCGGCAAGCTACCCCCTACTAAGAGGGGCAAGCCGCCCGTGCCGGTGACCTCTATCCATCCAGAGGCACCGGCAACTTGCTGGAAGCGCTTCAAGGCGCTTCCATCGACGAAGAGCACCACACTATCATGAGTGCGGTGATCGAGAAGGTTCAGTCCGCCAAAAGCGGGCTGACTGAAGCTTGTGCCAGCTTCCTAACAGGCTTTCAGGTATGTAATAGAAATATGGTAAAATATAACCGTATAGGCAGTAGCACCTGATCCTCTATTTGGCGTTCGTGAAGAAAAGCCGAATATAGGATTGAATAATAATCACAGGAGTCTAATTATGATATGTCTATGTGAATATGCAGGCTTCACTGCTGGCCGCTGCCGCACGTACTGCGGAGGTCGCTGCACTGAAGCAGCACCTTGAGCGGTCCGGGGGAGAGCTCGGCCTTGCCAAGAGGCAGCTCAAGGAGAACAAAGGTAAGCAATACCTTGTCTATATGAAAAAAGATTTGGTTGCGGCGTAATAGGATCATCATGAATTTTGCCAGGGGCCATGACTGAAGTGGCGACCCTGAAGAAGGCGTTGTCCGAGGCTGAGAACAAAGCGGCCCGGGAGCACACCGATCGAGAAAAACAAGAGGCCCGAGTAGGCGAGGTACAGCAAGAGCTCCAGGCTCTCGTCAAGAAGCACGAGGCCCTGGAGCTTGACTCGAAGACGCGAGAGTCCGAGCTTGCCAAGGCGCTCGACAGCGCGAAACATGCCAAGGCCGAAGCCCAAAAGGCCCTCCAGGAAATTGAGGCGGTTAAGAAGATAGCGGCGGGTAACGCATTCAATATGCAAAGCAAGCATGTGAAAGAAAATTTATTTTTACTTACCCGAGTTCGGAACTCTCCAGGAGCGTTCGCAGATCTGCCCCACAGTGTGTCTGATGCCGTGGAGTTCTACCGGGCCGAGGAGGGGAGCTCGACGGAGAAGTTGTTCTGGTCCCAGTATACTGAGACCGAACACCCGATGCCCTTGAGCGACCAGCTAAAGCAATTTGTTGAGCTTCGCAATGCCGCCGAACAAGCCATGAAGGGTCTCATAGTCAGGCTTTGGCCTGGCGAGCCCCTGCCGAACAACTACTTCAGCCTGGTGAGGCGGCTTGTGGATTCCTGCCCACGGCTGGAAGACATAAAGCGGTTCGTCTGCATCGAAAGCGCCCGCAGGGCTTTTGCTCATGCGAAAGTGCACTGGGCGAAGATGGATGCAGGGAAGCTGGTGAAGGAGGGGCCGCCGCAGTGCAAGGAGCATCGCCACCCCAAAATGTATTATGACGGTGTTTTGAAGGGTGCCCGCCTTGTGGCGGAGGAGTGTACCAAAGATGTAATGTTTGAATGAACTTGCTCATGTGATCCTGTAATATGAAAACTATTTCATTTGGGCTATGCAACGCTTTTTGAATTTAAATTATTACCTTGTGTGCGGTCGTTTATAAAATCTGAGAGTTGGCCAGGCGTCGGCTTCTGCCCCCATGCAGCTACTGCTGGGGTGTTTGGGATAAATCTAAGCACTCTTTTTCCCATTTTTGGGTCCTTCGAGGGAGGTGCTCAGCACAACGAACCAGGCAATCGGACTATAATGCTTTATCACTCTCACTTAGCCATAGAAGTCTACAATTTTAAATTTTGGCGAAGCCCCTAGTATTCGAAAGGCCGAATTTGGGGCGCTATATACGCCTAAGACAGACAAGGTCGACTCCTCGCCCGAAGCGAAAAAAGTCTTTAAGGACTTGAGACCTCTCGAACAGCGACCAACTCTTGCCTCATCATGACAGTCAATTTTGGCTTTCTCTACTGAGGTGTTCGTCCGGAAGAACCTAGACACAATTGCAGTAGTTCTCCTAGTGCTACCTTTGCCGATATAGCGGAACCTAAGGTACCAAAACATGGGAGCCGGGCAAACCCAACTATTGACCCAAGACATGATTCGGAGCTGATGCATATAATGCTGTAAGTTCGGGGTGCCACACTGTCAAAAGTGTTCGGACTTCTCATGCCGTATTGTGGGCTATACAAAAGCCCCTGGCGTACCGGCCATACCAGAATGTACTGACTGTTGTAAATAAACATATATAGAAAAGAATAGATAATGCACTAATAGACTAATGTTGTGCTTTCTTATTTAAAGAATACGTTGAAACATACTGATACAAGTAGTGCAATAAGCAAAAATAGGACTATTTGACATCTCCTATCCAAGGTTCAGCTGTGGATTGGTATTTAAAGCAGGTATTTCGCTCGTTATCAGAGACCACCTGGGGATTCCATTCTACGACATAGCTTCCTGCCTCCTTGGTTGTTGTATTATGTGTCCGGCAATCGCACTGCCGGATAGGGCTTCCAGAGAGTAAGGTCCTGAAAGAAAGAAAATGATAAAGGTATTCAGCCCCTAGGGCGGTTGAGCCGCACTGTGGGACATGCCATGGTCGTGCCCCCGCCTATGCCCATGGTATTTTCAATGCGTAATTATGTACGCGCGGCACAGATTTCGCCGTTTGACTGGGAATGGGGCGGGGGCCGAATTGCTAGGCGAGCTCTGCACATGCCAGGCGATCCTGTTGCGGGTTACTCCGGACTCGCATGACGGTGTCCGGGGGATTTATCACCCAATTGCTTGATTGCCTCAAGAGGCTACTTTGTGCTTCTGTTGCGAGGGCCGCCGTGTGCTCCTCCGTGCGGAGCGAGCGCTCTGTGTTTCCATTGACTGTTATGACCCCTGGGTCCTGGCATCTTGAGCTTGAGGTATGCGTAGTGCGGTACCGCATTGAATCTTGCAAATGCGGTTCGCCCGAGCAGTGCATGGTAGCCACTGCGGAACGGGATGATATCGAAGATTAACTCCTCGCTTCAGAAGTTGTCCGGAGATCCGATGACCACTTCCAGTGTGATTTGAGCCCGTGCAATGGGCCTCTACACCTGGGATGACACCTTTAAAGGTCGTTTTTGTGGGTTTGATCCTCGAGGGGTCTATACCCATTTTGCGCACTGTATCCTGATAGAGCAGGTTCAGGCTGCTGCCGCCGTCCATAAGGACTCGAGTGAGATGAAATCTGTCAATGATGGGGTCTAAGACCAATGCGGCAGATCCGCCATGACGGATACTAGTGGGGTGGTCCCTGCGATCGAAGGTGATCGGGCAAGAGGACCATGGGTTGAACTTTGGGGAGACGGGCTCCATCGCGTAGACGTCCCTTAGTGCACGCTTCCATTCCCTCTTGGGGATGTGGGTTGTGTATATCATGTTCACCATCCTTACTTGTGGGGGAAACCTCTTCTGTCCTCCCGTGTTCTGCAACCGGGGCTCCTCCTCGTTGTCACTATGCAACCCCTTGTCCTTGTCTTCGACATTTAACTTGCTGGCCTGTTTGAACACCCAGCATTCTCTGTTGGTGTGATTGGCTGGCTTATCGAGGGTGCCGTGTATTTGACACGAGCGATCGAGTATGCGATCCAAACTGGGCGGGCCCAGAGCACTTATTTTGAATGGCCTTTTCCACTGGCCGGATTTAGAGCCACTGAATCCGGCATTGACTATCGCATCCTCAGCGTTATCGTCGTTGTTGCGGTGCTTGTGTCTGCTACGACGTGGTCTGCCGTTAATATCCTTGGTATGCGAAGTTCTAAGGTTTCTTGATATGTTGTTGCTGTGAGTCGGCTAGCTATCCTCTCCCGTGCAAAAGCGGGTCATGAGTGTCGTGAGGGCTGCCATAGACTTCGGCTTCTCCTGGCCGAGGTGCCGGGCGAGCCACTCGTCATGGATGTTATTCTTGAATGCCGCTAAGGCCTCTCCATCCGGACAATCAACAATTTGATTTTTCTTGGTTAGGAACCATGTCCAGAATTGCCTGGCTGATTATCCCAGATGCTGAGTTATATGGCCAAGTCATCGGCATCTGATGGTCGCACATAGTGCCCTGGAAGTTGTCAAGGAATGCATCTTCCAGATCCTCTCAACAGCTAATGGAGTCTGCTGGCAAGCTATTGAGCCAATGCCGAGCTGGTCCTTTGAGTTTTAGCAGGAGATACTTCATGGCATGTAGATCATCACCACGGGCCATGTGGATGTGGAGGAGGAAATCCTTGATCCATATCGCGGGATCTGTTATTACCATCATATGATTCGATATTTACGGGTTTAAAACCCTCTGCAAATTCATGATCCATTACTTCGTCAGTGAAGCAAAGGGAGTGTGCGGCGCCTCTGCGCTGGGCTATATCACGATGCAGTTCGTATGAGTCATATATGCTATGTTCGGCCCGGCCGGATTTACTTTTACTGTATCCGGCGTGACGGTCGTCGTCCCGTGTAGGTGCGCGCCCCCGTGATCCGTAGATCGATCTTGCGTGTTTTGCCCTATTTTCCAATACATCTCGCCGGTCTAGCGTGTTGCCCCGGGCCTTGGTATTTTTGTTTAACGGGCGGCGGGGTGCAGGCTGAGCTTCAGGCTGAACCTCTCTGTCTCGGCCACGAGGTGGCCGGTCAGCCACATCGTACGGTGGTGATGTAGGTTTTAATGCTTCCTCCTCCAGTCAGGGTAGCAACCTGCGCTTTGGGTAACCCTTGGAGGGGCATTCGAGTTCATATTCCTCGGCCGCAAGGACTTCTGTCCATCTGTCAGCTAGCAAATCTTGATCAGCTCGAAGCTACTGTTGCTTTCTCTTAAGGCTATTTGCCGTGGCTATAAGCCGACGCTTGAAGCACTCTTGCTCGACGGGATCCTAAGGCACAATAAATTCTTCGTTGCCGGGATCACCTCGTCTTCGGAGAGAGGCATGTAATTGTCATCCTCTGCTTCTCCGTCTGTGGCCCGCTCAGGAGGGCTGGCTTGGTCATCCTCCCGCTCTAATTCTTGCTGGAGGGGATTGTCATCGTCTTCGGCACTGTCCGAGTGTTATTATCTCTTGTGCCGGTATCACTACCTTTGCTATGGCGAGACTTAGAGCGGCGCCGCTGACGTTGGCGCTTGGGTTGCTTCTTGGAGGGGTCATCCTCCGCTATTTTATCGCCATTGCTTTCTTTGGGTGTATCCACCATGTATATATCATATGATGAGGTGGCGGTCCAGTGCCTTGTGGGCAGTTGTTCCTGTTCGTCTCCTGCATCTTCGTCCATACCATCGATGTCTTCGGAGTCGAAGTCGAGCATGTCGGTTAAATCGTCGATAGTGGCTACTAAGTGGGTGGTGGGTGGGGAGCGAATTTCTTTGTCGTCCGCATCCCATCCTAGCCGAACATAGTTCGGCCAAGGTTATCCTAACAGGGAGAGAGAACTTAACGAGTTTAGCATATCGCCGAAGGGCGAGTGCTAAAAGATGTTCGCGGAGGTAAACTCCATGATCGGTGCCCAATCGGATTTGATAGGCATAGGCGTAGCTGGCTCGGAGTCCGTGGTCGGAGATGAATCAAGTGGTTCGACATCACGGTTCTCGTGAGGGGTAAGGTTAGTATCTAGCTCTATCGTCGCTGAGAGTACAGCCTTCATGGCAGGATCTATCCACCCGTCCTCGGATGGCACAATTTGCTCCAGATTAAAGGCCGGAGTAGTTGCTGGTGCGATCTCCCGGACACTGTCCGACGACAGAACTATATCATGCTCGTCGTTATCGTGTGACGCACCTATCAAGGGCTCGAATCCATCGAAGATCAAGTCTCTGCGGATATCGACGGTGTAGTTCAAGTTTCCAAACCTGATCTGATGGCTAGAGGCGTAGCTCTCGATCTGCTCCAGATGGCCAAGCGAGTTGGCCCGCGGTGCGAAGCCGCCGAATACAAAAATATGTCCGGGGAGGAAGACCTCACCCTGGACTGCATCGTTACCGTTGGTCGAAGGAGCCATCAAGCCTTATGGTGACGCAACAGTGGAACTCTAAATGAAAGCACCAATGTCGGTGTCAAAACCAGCGGATCTCGGGTAGGGGGTCCCGAACTGTGTGTCTAAGGCGGATGGTAATAGGAGGTGGGGGACATAATGTTTACCCAGGTTCGGGCCCTCTCGATGGAGGTAATACCCTACTTCCTTCTTGATTGATCTTGATGATATGAGTATTACACGAGTTGATCTACCACGAGATCGTAGAGGCTAAACCCTAGAAGCTAGCCTATGGTATAATTGTTATCGTCCTACGGACTAAACCATCCGGTTTATATAGACACCGGAGGGGGCTAGGGTTACACAGAGCCGGTTACAAGGAAGGAGATCTACATATCCGTATTGCCAAGCTTGCCTTCCACGCCAAGGAGAGTCCCATCCGGACACGAGACGAAGTCTTCAATATTTTATCTTCATAGTCCAACAGTCCGGCAAAAGGATATAGTTCGGCTGTCCGGATACCCCCTAATCCAGGACTCCCTCAGTGGGGCTTATGATTTGACTTCTCATTACTCACTATTAATGCGGCACAACGACCGGTCTGAGTCTCCCATGCGACTGTGCACTACCCCCTCGGTTCTAAAATATACTCCGGAGTATTTGTCTTTCTAGAGATTTCAACGAGTGACTACTCAAATATTTTTCTTTTTAGAGATTCAAATGGACTACTACATACGAATGTATATAGACATATTTTAGAGTGTAGATTCACTCATTTTGCTTTGTATGTAGTCACTTGTTGAAATCTCTAGAAAGACAAATATTTAGGAATGGAGGGAGTACACATACGAAGCAAAATGAGTGAATCTACACTCTAAAATATGCCCATTTGAAATTTGTAAAAAGACAAATATTTAGGAACGAAGGAGTATAATTTTGTGCATGGCACATGGACCCGGATGCCGAAGAGGCTTCTGGCAATGCTATCAAGCTTCAAGCATTTGTTTACATAATTGACGTACTATGCAAATAATGTTCTAGCAACATGAAATTGTATAATGGTGTGAGCTTTCAGCTTTTGTTTCGTGTGTCTTGCCATCGATGCTCTTTCGGAAACAATAAAAAACTAACTTCCTTGCTAAGCAGAGCTAATATTTACATCACAAATGAAGACAAAGTTGTTACAAGGTGTTAAATTAAAATTGATCCATGCTTTCATTGGCAGCAACGTCCTCCCAGCTCTATCTAAATCAACAAGGCATGTTGGGGAAAAAAGTAGTTGTCTGGAGCATGCAACATTCCGATCATTTTGTGCAGTTCCACTAAAATAGAGATGAACGTCCCTGTTCCAAAGATATTAAGTGTGATTATGATAATAGAGGACTGCTGATGAAACAATAAACAGACAAATAGAAGCCGGTCACCTTTGCAGTCTCTCTTAAGACTAACTAGTTGGAGAAGATTAGGCTCGGAGTTGGATGAGGAGGATAGAGCAAAACCAATCTCCCTTTGTGTAGTCGCAATGAAATGTAGAGACGTTGCCTGTGTGATTTTTTGTAGAAATGCACAAAACAGTCTTAAGAAAAAAGTGATTTGTGCAGTTCACCAAAAGGTCGCAATAACAACAAGGTGAAATAGATAGCCTTGTTTGCAAAAAAGAGGTAGAAAGGAAACATTTACTGGCCAATAACAGTTGATGGCTGTAGGACCTTGAACAGGTGTGTCTAGAGGGGGGGTGATTAGACACTTGGTGCTAAAGTTGCAGTTTTAAGCTTTTTCAGTTTAAGTGGAGTTTTAGGCACAATTTCAACATACACAATACATATCAAGCAAGCATGCAAAGAGTAAATGAGCAGCGGAAAGTAAAGCATGCATCTTGCAAGAATGTAAAGGTAAGGGTTTGGAGAATTCAAACGCAATTGGAGACAAGGATGTTTTTGTCGTGGTTCGGATAGGTGGTGCTATCCTTCATCCACGTTGATGGAGACTTCAACCCACGGAGGGTAACGGTTGCGCGAGTCCACGGAGGGCTCCACCCACGAAGGGTCCACGAAGAAGCAACCTTGTCTATCCCATCATGGCCATCGCCCACGAAGGACTTGCCTCACTAGCGGTAGATCTTCACGAAGTAGGCGATCTCCTTGCCCTTACAAACTCCTTGGTTCAACTCCACAATCTTGTCGGAGGCTCCCAAGTGACACCTAGCCAATCTAGGAGACACCACTCTCCAAGAAGTAACAAATGGTGTGTTGATGATGAACTCCTTGCTCTTGTGCTTCAAGTGATAGTCTCCCCAACACTCAACTCTCTCTCTCTCACACAGGATTTGGATTTGGTGGAAAGAAGATTTGAGTGGAAAGCAACTTGGGGAAGGCTAGAGATCAAGATTCATATGGTAGGAATGGAATATCTTGGCCTCAACACAAGGTTAGGTGGTTCTCTCTCAGAACATATGAGTTGGAAGTGTAGATGTGTTCTGATGGCTCTCTCCACGAGTGAAGAGGAGGTGGAGGGGTATATATAGCCTCCACACAAAATCCAACCGTTACACACAATTTACCAATCTCGGTGGGATGGAATCAACAAACTCGGTTGGACCGAAATAATAAACCTAGTGACCGTTAGAGATTTTTGGTGGGACTAATATGCAACTTGGTAGGACCGATATGGTTAGGGTTAGGGCATAACGTAATCTCGGTGAGACCGATTACTCAAACTCGGTGGGACCGATTTTGGTAATTAGCTAACTAGAGAGTTGGTCAGGCAAACTCGGTGGGACTGATTACTAAACTCGGTTGGACCGATTTTGGTAATAAGTTAACCAAAGAGTTTGCATTGTAATCTCGGTAGCACCGATTACCTAAACTCGGTGAGACCGATTTTGGTATTGGACATACACAGTGAGATTACAATCCCATCTCGGTGAGACCGAGATCCCTATCGGTGAAACCGATTTGCTAGGGTTTGGCAGTGGCTATGACAAGTGCAACTCGGTGGCGCCGGATAGAAAGAATCGGTAGGTCCGAGTTTGGCTTTGGTTTTAGGTCATATGTGGAAGTGGGAAAGTAGCTGAGGGTTTTGGAGCATATCATTAAGCACACCAAGCAAAAGGCTCATTAAGCAACACCTCATCCCTCCTTGATAGTATTGGCTTTTCCTATGGACTCAATGTGATCTTGGATCACTAAATTGTAAAATGAAGAGTCTTGAGCTTGAAGCTTTAGCCAATCCTTTGTCCTTAGCATCTTGAAGGAGTTCCCACATCCTTTAGTCCATGCCACTCCATTGTTGAACTTATCTGAAACATGCTAGATAGAAACGTTAGTCCAACAAGAGATATGTTGACATTAATTACCAAAACCACCCGGGGAGCACTTGTGCTTTCAATCTCCCCCTTTTTGGTAATTGATGGCAACATACATCAAAGCTTTAGTAAAGATATAAAGAATAGCAGGTAAAGCTTTGGAAGAACATGTAACAAACATAGGCTCCCCCTACATGTATGCAATCATGTGAATATAAAATATAGAAGCATGTGAGAGCATAATCATGACAGAGTAGGCAATGTGTTACATGTATATTGGCCATATGCATCAGAGCAAAAGATCATTAAGGAAAATACCTTCATGCTCATGAGTCCTTCTTGCAAACAGTATGTACATAAGCAAGAATTCCTCATCCTCATGATTCTGATGCATATACTTACCTTGTAGTCTTGAGTTGGCTTAGGGTGGAATGAACCTGCACAAACAAGGGTAGATAACACAGGTACATCCACTAGCCAGAGCAAACCAAAAGAAACCACAAGAATACCAAGACTGGGATGACATGTAGAAAGTGAGTACAAGGTACCACATTGGATTAGACATGTCCCCAAGAGTAAAGATATGCAATGAATTTGAGTGATTTCTTTCCCTTAGATGTCCTGCTCCCCCTGAATCTGACATGGGATATTGGGAGAAGATAGGGAACAAAAAATCAGATATGAAAGATATAAATGGATAGAACTTAATGCAAAGAAGCACATATGAACATGTCTTTCCCCCCAAAAAGACATGTGGCATCTCTCCTCTTGAACATCAAGCATCTGGGATCCTTGAGTACTCTTTCTCCCCCTTAATACTTTCTCCTTTGTAGGTGATAAGCTTTGATGTGATCTCTCTCTCCCCCTTTGACATCAATTTCCAAGAAGGGCTTTCTGGAATCTGTCGAATGGGTTTGGTCCTTGAGACTCAGCACAAAGCAATGGATAAAACTATGATGCTTGTAGAGGACAAGATTCATTGAGTGGAGATGGATCAGAAGAAATATGGAACAAGTAGCAAACTGTTTTTCCTGTTGTGAAATCGGTGGCACCGAGTGGCATGTTTTGGTGGTACCGAAAGGATTCGGTTGGACCGAAAACTACAACTTGGTGAAGCCGAGTTCATCACAGAGAAAAACATTTGTCACCTCAGCTCACTAGTCAAATAAGATCTCACAAAGATTTGCAATGAATTAACTGAAGGATTTGCAAGGAATTAGATGCAAAAATATGCAGAACAAGAAGCAAAAAGAAAAGAATGAAGGTTCTAGATGAAGTTTGTTTTTTTTAAAAGAGGGAAACAAATATGCAAGGGACAAATGCAATAACGCAGGGAAGAACACAAGAGAACTTCATCTAGTGTTGGGCGGTGACATAGTCACCTATATTAGAGTATATTTACTTAGGAGTCAAGTTAGAACACTTGATCATAGGTCATACTCATCGTTTAAGCTCAGCATGGGGTTACCATTTTTCGTTTAAGCATCTTGATGTATTCACATCTTGTTGAGTTGCTTTGACTCATGACTTGGAGTAAAGCTTCTCTAAGATGGAATATCATACCTTGGGTGGTGGTGTGGGTCTTGCTCATGTAGTTGAACTTGTGTGGGTGCTCAAGGTTGATGTAGCTTATCAAGAATTTGGAGCACCACTTGGAACTTAAGTCCATTCTACCTACATGGGTTAGTTCTTGCAAGGAAGAGCACTTGTGTATCCAAGAATGACAATCATGAAGTTCAACATAGAATTTGTCAAAGGATATGTTTGAATGGTTTTGTGCTTCCTTGTCGTCAACCACCGTTGTGTAGAGACTTGGTGATGTAGAGACTGCTCAAGATGTGAGTTAGTTGCAATCTCATAGAATTAGATCCAACCAAGTACCTACATGAGTTAGATAACATGCAAGATGCAAATTTGTCCAAGACATAAGATAATCATCATCATGGATTAGTCATAAGCTCATGTCTTGCATGTATCCAATGGAGTGTCTACTCCAAGTTCGAAGCATCAATGATGTTCAATTCACCTCTCAACCTGCAAAACACTTTCTCATCAAGTGGTTTAGTGAATATATCCGCTAATTGCTTATCGGTGCGAACATGCTTAAGATCAATGTCACCCTTAGCAACATGATCTCGAATGAAATGATGACGAACTTCAATGTGCTTAGTTCGAGAATGTTGTATAGGATTATGACGAATTTTTATAGCACTTTCATTGTCACAAAGCAATGGAACATGTTTCACATAGATCCCATTATCTTTAAGAGTTTGGGTCATCCAAAGTAATTGAGCACAACATGAACCAGCGGCAATGTACTCCACTTTGGCGGTGGATAAGGATACCGAGTTTTGTTTCTTGGAGGACCAAGACATAAGAGATCTACCAAGAAATTGACAAGTACCCGAAGTGGACTTTCTATCAACCTTGTCTCCGGCATAATCCGAGTCGGAATAACCAACAAGATCAAAAGAGGACCTCTTAGGATACCAAATGCCAAAATTTGGTTTATGGATTAAGTATCTCACTATCCTTTTCACAGCCTTAAGATGGCATTCTTTAGGAGTAGCTTGATATCGTGCACACATGCACACACTTAGCATAATATCGGGACGTGAAGCACATAGGTATAACAATGAACCAATCATAGAGCGATAAACCTTTTGATCAACGGGTTCACCATCTTTGGTCAAATCATTATGTCCACTAGTAGGCATGGGTGTAGGCATACCTTTGCATTCTTGCATATTGAACTTCTTGAATAAGTCCTTGGTGTACTTTGTTTGAGATACAAATGTACCTTCCTTAGTTTGCTTGATTTGCAATCCGAGAAAGAATTTGATTTCACTCATCATAGACATCTCAAACTTCTTCGACATTAGCTTTCCAAACTTTTCACTAAAAAGAGGGTTAGTTGAACCAAATATGATATCATCAACATAAATTTGGCATACAAATAGTTCTCCATTAACTCTTTTAGTAAAAAGTGTGGAATCAATTTTTTCAATTTCAAAACCACTTGCAATAAGGAACTTGGTCAAGCATTTATACCATGCTCTAGGAGCTTGTTTAAGACCATAAAGGGCTTTATGAAGTTTGTAAACATGATTTGGTTTCTTAGGATTGACAAAGCCAGGAGGTTGTTTGACATAAACTTCCTCCTCTATTTCATCATTTAGAAAAGCACTTTTAATGTCCATTTGGTACAAGGTGATATTATGGTGATTAGCATAGGCAAGTAAGATGCGAATGGAATCAAGTCTAGCAACGGGAGCATATGTCTCACCATAGTCCATACCTTCGACTTGTGTGTACCCTTGGGCGACGAGACGTGCTTTGTTGCGAACCACTTGTCCATCTTCATCTTGCTTGTTGCGAAACACTCATTTGGTACCAATGATGTTGTGGTTGTTGTCGGGCTTCTCAACCAATGTCCAAACTTGGTTTCTCTCAAAGTTGTGTAGCTCTTCATGCATAGCGTTTATCTAATCTGGATCTTCCAATGCTTCTTCAACCTTCATAGGTTCAATGCTAGAAATGAATGAATAGTTTTCACAAAAGTTAGCTAAACGAGTTTTTGAGCGAGTGATTCTCCCGGTTTGAATATCATTGTAGATTTACTCGACGGGATGATGTTTGGCAATTCTTGCTCGAACTCGTGAGAGCTTTTGCTTGGGTCTTCGTTGAACATCTTCTTCATCTTGTTCTTCTTCTTGGCCTTCTTCATTGTTGACGTTGTCGTTCTCTTGTCGTGGTGGAGAAGGAGGTTGTTGATGTTCGTCTTGATGCATTTCCTCGTCTTCTTCTTGGTGTGTCCCACTTGTGGATGCTTCCGTATCAATTCTTGGTTCACCTTGTCGTGAAGTAGAAGCTTCCACTTGGATGGACGAAGTACTCTCCTTCACCTCCGTTGGATGAACTTTGCCAATGGACAAGTCTTGGATTGCTTCTGAAGGGTCTTTGTCTCCTACATCAATTGGCAATTGCTCTACTTGCGAGCCGTTAGATTCATCAAACTTCACATCTACCGTCTCTTCAACCTTTCGGGTGAAGTTGTTGTAGACATGGTAAGTGTGAGAGTTTGAGCCATAACCAAGTAGGTAACCTTCATGATATTTAGGAGCAAACTTTGAACGACGATGCTTATCAAGAATGTAGCACTTTGAGCCAAATACTCGAAAGTATCCAACGTGGGGTTTGTTATCGGTGAGGAGCTCGTATGCCGTCTTGCCGAGTAGCTTGTGAAGATACAAGCGATTTGTTGCATGACAAGCTGTCTCAACCGCTTCTGCCCAAAAGTGCTTCGGCGTCTTGTACTCATCAAGCATCGTTCTCGCCATTTTGATGAGCGTTCGGTTCTTCCTCTCAACAACTCCATTTTGTTGAGGTGTGTACGTAGCCAAGAACTCGTGTGAAATCCCTTCTTCGTCAAGAAAGGTGTCCACATTTGCGTTCTTGAACTCCGTTCCGTTGTCACTCTGAACCTTCTTGATCTTCACGTCAAACTGATTTTGGGCCTTCCTAGCAAAGTTTTTGAAGATCTTTTGAACCTGCGATTTATCATCAAGAAAGAACACCCACGTAAATCTTGAAAAATCATCAACTATAACTAGACCAAAAGAATTTCCACCGAGACTCTTGTAGGCGTTGGGACCAAAAAGATCCATATGAAGTAGCTCGAGTGGCCTCCTTGTGGTCATGATGTTCTTCACGGGATGCCTTCCTCCAACCTGTTTACCTGCTTGACAAGCACTGCAAAGTCTATCCTTATCAAATATGACATCGTTAGCTCGAAGGATATGATTTCCTTTAATAAGCTTATCAAGGTTTCTCATGCCAACATGACCTAGTCGTCTATGCCACAACCAACCTTTTGAGGATTTAGCAATAAAGCAAGTTTTAGGTTGTGCCTTTTTAGAGAAATCGACAATGTAAAGATCACCTCTACATATACCGGTAAAGACCATTTTATGATTGTCCCGACGAAACACTTGGCAATCTACCTCAGTAAATAGGACATTCAAATTGAAATCAGCAAGTCTAGATACTGAAAGTAAGTTGTAGCCGAGAGATTCAACGAGCATGACATTTTGAATGGAGCTATTGTGTGAGATGGCCACCTTACTAAGGCCAACCACCTTACCCTTTGAATTATCACCAAAGGTGACATATTTTCGAGGGCCGTCATTTTCAGCAAGCTCACGGAACATCTCTTCATCTCCGGTCATATGGTCAGTACATCCACTATCGAGAACCCATTCCTTTCCTCCTGACACGTATCCCCGAAGATTTTCCATGAGACCAAAATGTCTCATTGCATCATCAAGATTGAAGTCACTATCATCGTCCTCATCGTAGTATCCATGTTCAACATGATCTTGTGACTCATCATTTCCTAGAGAGAGTGATTCATTAGATAAATGATCATCAAAGTGGTCACTTTTATGAATTCTTATAGCTTCGGATATAATATCACTAATGATTCCAACATTTCCTTTAGCGTGCATGAGATTAGTAAGCTCAAATAGACAATCACCAAAACTAGGATCACTAGAGTTCATCTTACTCAAGGCAATAGATTTATGGAGAATTTCATCTAGATGTTTCAAGGAATAATCGGGAAATCGTTCCTCAAGAAATTTCCATATAGTATAGGCACAATTAAGAGTAGGTAAACTAGCAATCAAGTTTTTGGGCAATCCTCTAATGATGAGCTCAACGGTTCTAAGATTGCGAATCATGTCAATATCTTCATCTAGGGTGGCATGCATAGGATCAACATGAGGTGCACAAGGACTAGCAATATACTTGTTCAAATGATATTGATTGAAAATTACAAGCATCTCATTTTTCCACTCATGAAAATACTCTCCATCAAGAATAGGCACTCTATGTCTAATACTCCCTAAAGTAGACACATCCATCTTCCTGCAATGGTGATTAAACCAAGGCAATGGAGACCAAAGCTCTGATACCACTTGTAGGACCTTGAAGAGGTGTGTCTAGAGGGGGGGGGGGTGATTAGACACTTAGTGCTAAAGTTGCAGTTTTTAAGCTTTTTCAGCTTAAGTGGAGTTTTAGGCACAATTCCAACATACACAATACATATCAAGCAAGCATGCAAAGAGTAAATGAGCAGCGGAAAGTAAAGCATGCATCTTGCAAGAATGTAAAGGGAAGGGTTTGGAGAATTCAAACGCAATTGGAGACAAGGATGTTTTTGTCGTGGTTCGGATAGGTGGTGCTATCCTACATCCACGTTGATGGAGACTTCAACCCACGGAGGGTAACGGTTGCGCGAGTCCACGGAGGGCTCCACCCACGAAGGGTCCATGAAGAAGCAACCTTGTCTATCCCATCATGGCCATCGCCCACGAAGGACTTGCCTCACTAGCGGTAGATCTTCACGAAGTAGGCGATCTCCTTGCCCTTAAAAACTCCTTGGTTCAACTCCACAATCTTGTCGGAGGCTCCTAAGTGACACCTAGCCAATATAGGAGACACCACTCTCCAAGAAGTAACAAATGGTGTGTTGATGATGAACTCCTTGCTCTTGTTCTTCAAGTGATAGTCTCCCCAACACTCAAATCTCTCTCATAGGATTTGGATTTGGTGGAAAGAAGATTTGAGTGGAAAGCAACTTGGGGAAGGCTAGAGATCAAGATTCATATGGTAGGAATGGAATATCTTGGCCTCAACACAAGGGTAGGTGGTTCTCTCTCAGAACATATGAGTTGGAAGTGTAGATGTGTTCTGATGGCTCTCTCCACGAGTGAAGAGGAGGTGGAGGGGTATATATAGCCTCCACACAAAATCCAACCGTTACACACAATTTACCACTCTCGGTGGGACCGAATCAACAAACTCGGTCGGACCGAAATAGTAAACCTAGTGACCGTTAGAGATTTTTGGTGGGACTGATATGCAAATCGGTAGGACCGATATGGTTAGGGTTAGGGCATAACGTAATCTCGGTGAGACCGATTACTCAAACTCGGTGAGTCCGATTTTGGTAATTAGCTAACTAGAGAGTTGGTCAGGCAAACTCGGTGGGACCGATTACTAAACTCGGTTGGACCGATTTTGGTAATAAGTTAACCAGAGAGTTTGCATTGTAATCTCGGTAGCACCGATTACCTAAACTCGATGAGATTACAATCCCATCTCGGTGAGACCGAGATCCCTATCAGTGAAACCGATTTGCTAGGGTTTGGCAGTGGCTATGACAAGTGCAACTCGGTGGCGCCGGATAGAAAGAATCGGTAGGTCCGAGTTTGGCTTTGGTTTTAGGTCATATGTGGAAGTGGGAAAGTAGCTGAGGGTTTTGGAGCATATCATTAAGCACACCAAGCAAAAGGCTCATTAAGCAACACCTCATCCGTCCTTGATAGTATTGGCTTTTCCTATGGACTCAATGTGATCTTGGATCACTAAAATGTAAAATGAAGAGTTTTGAGCTTGAAGCTTTAGTCAATCCTTTGTCCTTAGCATCTTGAAGGAGTTCCCACATCCTTTAGTCCATGCCACTCCATTGTTGAACTTATCTGAAACATGCTAGATAGAAACGTTAGTCCAACAAGAGATATGTTGACATTAATTACCAAAACCACCTGGGGAGCACTTGTGCTTTCAATCCCCCCCTTTTTGGTAATTGATGGCAACATACATCAAAGCTTTAGGTAAAGATATAAAGAATAGCAAGTAAAGCTTTGGAAGAACATGTAACAAACATAGGCTCCCCCTACATGTATGCAATCATGTGAATATAAAATATAGAAGCATGTGAGAGCATAATCATGACAGAGTAGGCAATGTGTTACATGTATCTTGGCCATATGCATCAGAGCAAAAGATCATTAAGGAAAATACCTTCATGCTCATGAGTCCTTCTTGCTAACAGTATGTACATAAGCAAGAATTCCTCATCCCCATGATTCTGATGCATATACTTACCTTGTAGTCTTGAGTTGGCTTAGGGTGGAATGAACCTGCACAAACAAGGTTAGATAACACAGGTACATCTACTAGCCAGAGCAAACCAAAAGAAACCACAAGAATACCAAGACTGGGATGACATGTAGAAAGTGAGTACAAGGTACCACATTGGATTAGACATGTCCCCAAGAGTAAAGATATGCAATGAATTTGAGTGATTTCTTTCCCTTAGATGTCTTGCTCCCCCTGAATCTGACATGGGATATTGGGAGAAGATAGGGAACAGAAAATCAGAGATGAAAGATATAAATGGATAGAACTTAATGCAAATAAGCACATATGAACATGTCTTTCCCCCCAAAAAGACATGTGGCATCTCTCCTCTTGAACATCAAGCATCTGGGATCCTTGAGTACTCTTTCTCCCCCTTAATACTTTCTCCTTTGTAGGTGATAAGATTTGATGTGATCTCTCTCTCCCCCTTTGACATAAATTTCCAAGAAGGGCTTTCTGCAATCTGTCGAATGGGTTTGGTCCTTGAGACTCAGCACAAAGCAATGGATAAAATTGTGATGCTTGTAGAGGATAAGATTCATTGAGTGGAGCTGGATCAGAAGAAATATGGAACTAGTAGCAAACTGTTTTTCCTGTTGTGAAATCGGTGGCACCGAGTGGCATGTTTCGGTGGTACCGAAAGGATTCGGTTGGACCGAAAACTACAACTCAGTGAAGCCGAGTTCATCACAAAGAAAAACACTTGTCACCTCAGCTCACTAGTCAAATAAGATCTCACAAAGATTTGCAATGAATTATCTGAAGGATTTGCAAGGAATTAGATGCAGAAATATGCAGAACAAGAAGCAAAAAGAAAAGAATGAAGGTTCTAGATGAAGTTTGTTTTTTTAAAAGAGGGAAACAAATATGCAAGGGACAAATGCAATAACACAGGCAAGAACACAAGAGAACTTCATCTAGAGTTGGGCGGTGACATAGTCACCTATGTTAGAGTATATTTACTTAGGAGTCAACTAAGAACACTTGATCATAGGTCATACTCATCGTTTAAGCTCAAAATGGGGTTACCATTTTTCATTTAAGCATCTTGATGTATTCACGTCTTGTTGAGTTGCTTTGACTCATGACTTGGAGTAAAGCTTCTCTAAGATGGAATATCATACCTTGGGTGGTGGTGTGGGTCTTGCTCATGTAGTTGAACTTGTGTGGGTGCTCAAGGTTGATGTAGCTTATCAAGAATTTGGAGCACCACTTGGAACTTAAGTCCATTCTACCTACATGGGTTAGTTGTTGCAAGGAAGAGCACTTGTGTATCCAAGAATGACAATCATGAATTTCAACATAGAATTTGTCAAAGGATATGTTTGAATGGTTTTGTGCTTCCTTGTCGTCAACCACCGTTGTGTAGAGACTTGGTGATGTAGAGACTGCTCAAGATGTGAGTTAGTTGCAATCTCATAGAATTAGATCCAACCAAGTACCTACATGAGTTAGATAACATGCAAGATGCACGTCCTCTCTTTCCGCCGGCGGACGGGGTGCGGCCGGATCAGTGACCAATGGTGAGAGAGAGAGAGAGGTCACCGCAGCCTTGTGTGAGATACTCTGAAGAGAGACAAACCAGGCAGGCAGGCACCACTGTATATAGTGGAGCAGACTACCTTTTTCTCCATAAAAATGGTTTTATATTCTGTGTACGTGCTATTGAGTGATATAACTTTATTTAAAAATAATGCGCCAATGCATCAAGTCGAACTTTGTTTTCGTGCACGCGTGGTACACGACCTCCGTAGGTAAACAACCGCTACACATGTTCAAATTAGCACGCGGGCTACCATTTCGTACAGAGATGAGCTCCCCCGTGTACCCACGCGGGTGTGGCTGGGCACGAAGCGTGAGTACGTGCACGGTGCACCTATTCTCTTCTTATATACGTACACCACCTATGTGGGGTTGTGTGAGAGAGATACAAATGTAGAGAGATATAGTGTGTGGGTTCGTGAGAGTTTTTTCTTAGGGGGGGGGGGGTCAATCAAAAAATGTAACATATGCAATGTGTGTGATATAGAGTCCTGGATATATCATATACATAGAGGGGGCGATCCACGAGAAGAGAGTGGAGGTATCATCGGCTTGAGGTGTCCATAGAATCGAAGAGAGGGATGATGTGTGTGTTTGTGCGCGCCCGGTCGATAAAGAGTGCCATAGAATTTTTGTGTGCCCACGTCAAATATATAGAGTGGCTGGCCTACTGGAACGTGAGAGGGGACATGTGCAGTTTTATATTGGGGGGGAGGGAGGCCTAATTAACTATAGAGGTACAATGGCTGGTATATGTGTGGAGGAGGAGAGAGGCCTACCTCATGTATTAAGGGAGATGGATCTACCTCATGTATTAAGGAAGATCGATCGGCATCCATGCATATGTGTAGGAGAGGAATAAGGTTGGGAGAGAGATAGAGCTAGAGTGTTGGAGGTGGTGGTAGTGGAGTTGCTTCTAACAAATGGTGGGATAGGCTTGCTAGACAACCGGAGGGCACGCCTGCAATATCAATAAGAGAGGGGATGGCTGCCTGTCTGTGCACGTGCGTGTGAGAGACGGGTCAGGAGGCATGCAAAAATGATGAGGTGGGGCGATATGGATGTGGTAAGCAGACATAACTACATAGGAAGATCAATCGTCCTTTGTCAGAGAAAGGAGAGACATACCTTGTGAGGTGCGTCGATCGATGGGGGGAATAGTTAAAGTCGACATAGGTATATGTTGGGAGACCGATCGGTATACATGCATGTGTGTGTTAGAAGCAAATGAGGCACGGGGAGAAGGATAAAGAGAGAGGGATGCATCTAGGAGGTGGTGCGAGAGTCATACTATATCGAGGGGGAGATGTGTGCGAGTACGAGATTGATGTAAAGGGTGGTAGGAGTAAGGCATGGACGGTGATAAGAGAAGAGGGGAAGCTTGTGTTTTGTGCTAGGCACACCTGGCTAGAGAGGCATATCAATCGATTTGTGCCGTAAAGAAGGAGTTGGGGGGCCTACACACCGTGGGTGAACGACCTAAAGTGAAAAGATGAATTTGGGCGATGGAGCTAGAGAATGCTGAGGCACGATTAGAGGGATGCGGGTGTCTGCATGCATGAGAGAAAGTTAGCGCTAGCTAGCTACAAAGATAAGAGGATTGTGTGGGTGTAAAAGACGAATAGAGATCATGCTTCATTATAAAAAGTGAATTCAGATATTTGAAGAATTTATCATAGTGTTTTAAACCAACGCATGTGTGAATATATATAACGGTGATACACATGGTGTGGTTATGAACATGTTATACTAGATATAATATATTTTATCTCTACTCTTATAGAAAACGGAGTTGTTGACGATGGTGCCATCCTGCAATATAGGCCATCTGATTTATATCTGACGGATAGGAAGGAAACTATGGCAATTTTGAAAAAAGATACTCACACCCCTCTCCATATTTGCAAATTAGGCCTCCCCCTGATCATGTTGATGTTCTATGGAACGCATGGGCATCTTGCTAGTACTACGTATAACATATAGAACATTAATCATAATTTGGGCTAATGTGTGGCTTTTGCAGCTCAGGTCTAAATACTTGTCATAATGTAGGGGGCGGGGCACTATACTATGTGTGATAAACATGGTGTACACGTATGGAACATGGTTTAGATTATGAATATATAGTTAGTACATCAAATGTACTATTATTTGGAATCAACATCGAGTGTATTCAAAAAATAGAATTCAAGTTCATGTGGTACACATAGTTCATATCTATCTCTATAGTAATCATGTGGTGTGTTATTAAGGTAATGCATGAATGATGGTTGAAGTTGGCAACAATCATGATTGTAGATTTGTTATTGAAATAGAGAAATGAATTCAAATTCAGTTCGAATTGCAGCGGTAGTACAGACATTTGGAATGCACTAAAATGTTGGTATGAGTAGGTTACATGCATTATACAACAAGCAAAAAAATTTAATTGGACATAACATGGATTCATACTACCGAATAGCATTTAATTGCACTAAATTCTTGGTATGAGTAGCTTTAAATAGCATTTTTATAGTAAAACGGGGCAAGACTCTCTCTTTGTGTGGTGTGAATAGTTTTATTTTTTTCGTTTTCTTTATGGTTGAGGGAAGTGCAAATTGATTTGGTACGTACAAGTACAATATTACATGTTAGGCTTGTCCCTAAAATTCAACCCGCGCCTTGTTATATCCCAAAATTTTAGATATCGTGCTCCCAAAGCTGGTGCCTTCACAACCCGCGCCTTGCTATTCCGAAATTACAACGCGCGCGAAAACTCCCTCCAGCTGTCAAATCCCGACACGTGAAATCCCCCTTCTAACCCTGAGCCGAAAGCGCCGCTAGTTCAAATCGGTGCGGGGTACTTTTGTAACACACCCTACATTTTGGACAAGCGCGTCCCTAAGTCATGGTTCACCCCCTCCCATCGCCTCCTTTTTGCCATTCGAAATCCCAGGCCGCCATAACCTCTCCGCTCCAGCCGCGAAACCCCACCCTCCTTCGTCCGCCACCTCACCGCTGCCCAGCCGGAGCCTCTTCCCCGATGACGTCGTCCACCGCAACAGCTCGAGCACCTCCCCGGATGAGGATCCGTCATCCATCTCGTCGTCCCGCCGGTTCAGCCGCCCCGTCCTCCACCTCCAAGGAGCTGCTCCGACGATCGCCTCATCTATCGCGGCTGCTCCATCCTCACAACGTTGCCTTAACCTGCTCCACCGGAACCGCAACATCCTCACCGACTCCTCGGACGAAGCCGAGGCCTACTCGGCGCCACCAAAGAGGTTGTACACTCATCGCATCGCACCTTCTCCTTAGCTCGACCTCCCGGCGCTGACGGTGCTCCATCCTGCACCCCTATGGAGCGGCTACCTTGAAGCCGGCGCCGCGGGCGACATCTCCACGGCGGCTCTCCCCAGTGCGAGGCCCATTCGGCGGCGGCGGCCATACTAGCTGGATCTGCTGCTGCTGCTCCGGCTCTTGCTCACTCGCTGGTGCTGCTGCTGCTACTGCTCCAGCTCTCGCTCGATCGCTCGCTCGCCCAGCCGCTGCTGCTCCGGCTCTCGCTCGCTCGCGCTGCTGCTGCTGCTGCTCCGGCTCTCGCTCGATCGCTCACTCATCCAGCTGCTGCTCCAGCTCTCACTTGCACGCGCTGCTGCTACTGCTCTGGCTCTTGCTCGATCGCTCGCTCGCCCAGCTGCTACTGCTCCGGCTCTCGCTCGCGCTGCTGCTACTGCTCTCCCTCTCGCTCGTGCTGCTGCTCTGCTCCGATTTAGCTACACTTTAGTCGGCTGAATCGACTTTTGGGTCAGTCGATTTTCAGGGGGTGGGGGGCTTGCCGGAGTTAAGGATGAACCACTCGCAGCGGGCACGGGGGCTCTCCGGAGAGGTACCCCACTATCTATCTTAGGGTTCAGGGTGGGGGCTGGGGGCCTATAGGGCGGGTCGGGGCCGCGGCGGACCGGCGGTGGGGATTTGTTTCGGGGCGGCGAGGCGGCGCTGGGGCCGGCGGTTCGGCCGGTGGTGGCTGGCGGCTCAGGGCGGTGCAAGTTGAAGATGAACTGCAGGCCCTCCCTAAACTACATGTCAAGTGCCTCTCTGCTACCATTGCGTTCAGTTTCGACAGTAACATTCAGATTCCACAGTAAATTTTAGTTTCGACAGTTAACTTCAGAGTCAATAGTTTTTACCTTATCTGTTGTAGTCAGGTGGTTTTTGGTGATGTAAATTTTACATCTATTTTACATCATCAATTGGAGATGCTATTAGAATTCCACTTGAGATTGACGATGTATGTGCTGTGCTGCTACAGGCTTGACATCTTACGGCTCACCGGGGCTGCTCCAACGACATAACGATCCATCACAACAGAGCAGTGCCCTGGACGCCGTCTACAGATTCCTCAGATCTTCCTCCACACCTCCGATAGCCACCTCTGCCTCAACTGCTTCAGCGACCAACCCAATGATGCTGAGGTCGCCACGGCTACCGCAAAGAGGTTGTACACTTTTTTCATCACTTATTACTATACATTCATGTTGATCCATTAGGGCTATTTTGGTTCGACGGAAAAACATAGCAACAGGGAATTTTCCAATGGCACTCTACTATTCAATTATTCATGCATTTTGTTGAAATGAATGAAGCAAAAGATCCACCTGGACCTAATTTTCAAAATCCTATGCATGAAAACAAGACCAAGTGCATTAGTGGCAGAATAATATTCTAACTGTACACGCTTTCATATGGTTTCACTTTATTTTGGCCATGTTTCTTTGCATTCCTCTGCTCTTCCAATTCCTTTAAACCAAACACTCAAGTTGACAAAAATATTGTGTTTACAAATGCTCTGTTTACCATGTGCATTCCTATCCTATTCTGGTGTTTTTCCTATCCCTGCGTTTTTAGAATCATGCAAGCCAAATGAGCCCTTACAGAATTACTTTAGTTACAGGTAGGTGTCGAAGGGAACTTTGTGTGGTTTGTCCTGCTCCTGCCGCGACGTAGTCCACCTCAAATGAGTTGCTCCGTCGAGACAAACGTCCACCAAACCAGACATCACGACTCCTGACCGTCTTTCGCCGCCTCAGATCACCTTCCTTGCCTCCGGCACCCACCACAACGGCATCACCATCATCGACTTAGCAGATGAACCTGAGGAGTACACAGGTCCACAAGAGAGGTCGCACTATGTGTTATGCATTGCTTAAAATTACCTGCTACTTTATCGTCCTGTTCACCTCTTGGACTCCAAGTCAGGTCCAAATTAATGTTCAAACTTGAGTTATAAATTAGTTGTAGGGCACATATCGAGGAAGCAATGAATAGTATCTCTGTCTAATTTCTGGTTCACCTAGGGTATGCCTATGTTGTTCATCTTGGGTGAGAAACAAATAGTAAAGCAATCATCATTTGTCTTTTTATTAAATTAAAGCAATCGTCAGCCTGCTATCATTATATTTGGATCCATCCACTGGTTGTTACCATCACTCTAAATTTCTGCATGCTCTCCTTACATAAGCTCACCATATTTTTTCGTATGCATGTCAGATATTGTACACAGTCATGCTGAACATGTAGAGAAAAGGAGAAGAGTTCTGCAGCAATACAGTGTCATGCAGACATCGCTCTATGGTAGGTTCAATGGCAAACCTCCCCACCCCTCTCCAGCTTGTAATCCAGAGGAAGATATCTATTCTGAGGCGGATTCAGACGCCGCTGACCACTCCTATTTACCCCCAAGGTGTTTGCTCTACCTTGGCATGATGATGTTAGTCATATCATGCATATGTTGCCTTGCAGTGCCTACTTTTGACATCATATATGTCATCTTCTTAGTTTAGACATGTTCTGTAATGCCACCTGTTTAGTTTCTATATCATATATGGGAATTGTGCAGTCTCATGTCTTTTAGCCAGCCATAATATGCGCGAAATGTGCAATGCCATCCTATTTAACCAGGCATCATATATTTGAATGATATCTTGTCCATCATTTTCTTCATTACATTTCCATTTGTCGACAATGTTTGTGCATTAAACTACTCTTCCTATGAATCAGCCATTTGGGTGGGAGATTGAAAAATCTGGAGTGAAAAGAAGGCCTTCAGCACAGAAAGTGCTACCTGTCGAAGCAGATCTCTTGTTGGGTCCCGATAGCTCCTCAGAGATGGATTCAGAGACAGATGACCAGTCCTATTCCCCCACCGAGGTGTATGCTCTAACTTGGCATGGTTATACTGCTCATATCATGCATATGGTGTCTTGCATTGCATAGATTAGACATCATATACACAATATTCAACACCATGTTCTTAGTTCAAACATCATATCTAATGCCCTCTGTTTAGCATATAAATCACATATGTGAACTAAATGATGCGATCTTGATTAATTAGATAACATGTAGGTGAATTTTGTCATGCGATCATGTTTAGTTATTCATCATATCTTTGAATTATGTTATGCTATGTTATCCAGTTTTGATAGACATCATATATGTGAAATTATGTCATGCTATCCATTTTAGTTAAACAATATACATGTCAACTATTTCATGCCCTCTTTTTTCCACACTATCTATTGCATCTGTCTCTCATACAATGAGTGTACATTCAACTATGTTTCCTATTTATCATCCATTTGAATTGGAGCGGGTGATGCCCGCATCTAGCGGACTAAAAACACGGTCTTCAAATAAAATAGTGCTACCTCTTGGTGGAGATAGCACCCCAGTTGTACATGCACGAGAACCCTCCCTACCACACATAACCCAAACTCTCGCAGATTGTACCCCTACTACGATGGACAGAGAACCAGCTTCACCCAACCTAACCCCAACCCCAGCAGATAGTAACCCAGTTCCTGTTGACACAGCACCATCTCCACCACAGAGCTCCCAAACAAGAGCAGTTAGTAAGGCAGCTCCAGTGCCCAAAGGGCCAGTACTACCACGGTGAACCCCAACTCCACCAGTTAGTACGCCTATTCCTGTGGAGGAAGCACAACCAGCTAGTCATAGTTTAGCATCTATCGCATTTGATGTTGTTAAATCGTATGTGCGTATCTTCCCATCTTGGAAATATTATACTAAAGATGAAGGAAAATACTAGTTGCAGGTGTTTGTCCAGGAGTTATGTGTAAGTAATGTTATTCATGGCAATTACTTTGCTTTGTCCCATACATCCTACCTCCATGATGGTTATAATACAGCAAATTTTCCCATTTTTCTCTATAGAGAAGGACCGATTTGGAAACTCGGGATGAGGTAACCTATGCTAATACCTCTGCTATCTTCAAGAATGCTTGGTGGCAGTATCGGAATTACCTGAAGAAAACGTACTTCACCGGCAAAGAAACTCATCAAATTCCCTTACGTTCTCCTGAGACACATTTACTGGACTATGACTGGGAACGCCTTGTTCTGTACTGGTCTCGAACCAAGAATGTGGTAAGGTCTATGAGCTCATTTTCTATTTTAAGTACTATATTCTTGCGTCTTACTGTACTTTGTTCATGTAGAACAAGTGCCTAAACCTGAAGAATAACTGTTCTAATTTAAGATTCCATTGTTATAATAGTTCAAAAAGCGCTAGGTGTTAATTATGCGTTTTTCCACCGCCTTGCGCTTTACTGGCCAAAGCGCATGCTTATGCGCAGTTATGCATAGATTAAGCGTGGTTATGCGCAATGTGTTTCGCCAACGCCTAGAGCCTAGGCGCGCTTAAGCGCTAGCTTAGACACACCTTTTTTCAACTATGATTGCTATCGTGCATACTGCTTTGCTTTTGTATCACTATTTACTCATACAAACTTATTTTTAAATTGAAGGATCCAATCGAAACTTCAATGGCACAGCAGGTATGTTCACGCATGTTTTCTTTAACAGGCTTGCTCTTATCGATAGCTCTGTTGATTTCAATTTCAATTGTGTATACAGTTGACTTCTCATATCATGCACATTACTAGCATCACAATAGAGTCAATAGTGTTGTTGTACATGTAGACCCGTGGTACCCATCTGAAATCTTGTTGTGCCGTGTAGTTTCCCACGCTTTGTATTCTTTCACTTCTGCTTTGTCTTGAACTGATATGATTTTAACTATGTCTCTATTTTGATTTGGCAAGACAACGAAGTGACCATAGGACATAGATATATGTTTGTTTGATGCTTTTATTATGTACTAGTACTTGGCAATAGAAGACTTTGTAGTTTAATCCTGTCCACCTTACTAATGAACTGGTTCACCGAAATGAGTTTCATATACTAGTACATGCTAAACTGTTATGTGTCTACTTGTTTCTTCTTTTAGAATGCTGACAGAATATTGGGGAAGAGTGCCTTATTAAGCAATGGTAAAGGAAGTAATGCAGATAAGGTTCAGAATAGTAACACATCCTTGTTGGTCTCCAACAAAGCTGATAAAACAGCTAAGGAAGACTATCTCGAAGACATTGAGACAACCCCAAAGTCCTGTCTTGGTTTAGTGTTGGAGTTACTGGCCACCACCGCTTGCACAAGCTATTCAAACTCACTGTCTGAATCAGTTTGGTTTCTTGAGTCTCAACTACAAGCTGAAAGACATCGATTAGCTGTGATGCGACAAGAAGCGGAAGGACTACGGAAGTCCCTGGAGCATTCAGATGCATACTTTCTGATGCAACAGCAAGCGTTGGAGGATTTTAGCGCCAAACAGGACAAAGCTAATAAGCTTTCTAATCTTATTGCCAGCATGGTGGATACCACGTTTCTTGAGCTCTTCTGAAGTTGTTTCAGTTATGCTCTTGTTTTGCTACCCTGTTTATTTGCACGGGTGGCCAATTTTGACGGCCAGTGTATGTAATATGCTGCTTTGTTCCCTATATTTGCACTAGTGGCGAACTTTGACGCCCAGTGGATGTAATATGTGTAATAGCAGTAATAGGCTAGCGTTCATTGCTTGCTTATTTATTTCCTTATTGTCTTTTTTAGTTGTTTGCTTGTAGTCACTGCAGTTCTTTTTCTGTGTTTTTCTAGTGGCCACAATAACCTATTTTTGGAAACTAGGCCAAAATAATCATGGCACCACATGGACTGTTGTAACCATGGGCTTCCTGCGGGCCGTATGATCCATGGGCCTTCTATGGGCTGTAGGATCCATTGGCCTTCTATACGGGCCGTAGGATCCATGGGCCTTTTACAGGCCGTACAATCCATGGGCCTACTACGGGGCGTATCGTCATTTCGCCAATCATGGGCCGTACTATTCATGGACAATAACGGGCCATTTATTGGCCGTATTTGATAACTCTATGAAAGCATCACAATGGGTTTTTTCGACATGAAAACGGCCCAACGTATTAACGGGCCACAAACGGGCCGACTGTAACCACGGGCTGAATTTGGCCCACAAGCAGAAAATGACAGTAACGAGCCGTAAGTAACCAAATGCTGGAAATGAGCCCAAGAATAAATGGGCCATGAGAAGGCCGAGAGATATCATGGGCTGGAAACGGCTCAACGGAATAATGGGCCGTTAATGGGTATAAAGTGATACACTATTCATTACGGGTCAGTTTTACCACGGGCCGGTAAGGGGCCGAGGGTTACTAAGGGCCTCATATGGGCTGAAGGACGTCATGGGCGATACATGGTCCGGTAGTTAAAACGGGCTGGAATTATATTGGACGGCCGAGATGACGCTACTGGGCCTAATTCGGATAGGCCGTAAACGGGCCCTGGGATAGCGGGCTGTAAATGGGCTATATGCGAATAGGCCGTTAACAGGCTTGCCATGGGCCGGCCCGCAACCTTTTGACCAAGTCAAATGGGCCGACCTTTTCAAAGGAATGGGCCTCTGTTGGGCTGTGCCACGTGTTGGCGTATCATAGGCGCTTTGGGTCCAATGAGTGGATGACATCTGTCCCATCGGTGAGCCAACACATGATTCCTCCAGCCAATGAAGATCTTACACGTGGAAAATCCCAATTGGTCGGGGCTGGTAATAGGTTATCGGATCCAAAACTGGACCCGATAGCTTAACGGAGTTCCATTACGGTGGATGCCACGTGTCGGTCACCCTTGACGAAAGCACTTCTGTGACGCGCGATTTATCGTCATGGAAGTGGACACTTCCATGATGATAATTTTGGTAATGTCGTGGAACACTTCTACGACAACACAGGTATGACTATCTTGATTCTTACATAAATTTGTCATGGATGTACATGCATGACAGAAAACGTGACCTACTGTGACAAACATGTATCATCATGGAAGTGTATTTTTTTGCAGTGTAGCAAACTGCGGAAAAAGAAATGCACTAACTACAAGCAGACAAATAAGCAGGACAACAAGTAAATAAATAAGCAAGCAACTTATGCTAGGCTATCACGGCTATTACACATATTACATCCACTGGGCGTGAAAATGTTCGCCACCAGTGCAAATATAGGGAACAAAGCAGCATATCACATACACTGGTTGTCAAAGTTGGCGACCAGTGCAAATAAATGCCGCAGCAAAACAAGTCCAGAACTGAAACCACTTCAGAAGAGCTCAAGAAACAATATCCTGGGTACCCATAATACTGGCAAGATGCTTAGCAAGCTTATTAACTTTCTCTTATTCGGCGCTTAAATCCTCCAACGCTTGTTGTTGCACCAGAAAGTATACATCTGAATTCTGCAGGGACTTCCTCAGACCTTCGTCTTCGTGTCGCGGCACATCTAATCGATGTATTTCAACGTGAAGTTGAGACTCAAGAAGATGAACTAATTTAGTCAGCGAGTTCGAAGAGCTTGTGCCAGCAGTAGTGGCCAGTAACTCGAACACTACATCAACACAGGACTTTTGGGTTGCCTCACTGTCGTCAAGATAGTTTTTAGCAGCTTTCTTGGAGACCAACAGGGATTTCTCACTATCTTGAACCTTATCTACATTACTTCCTTTACCATTGCATAACTGGGTACTGTTCTCCAATATTTTGTCCGCATTCTAAAAGAGAAACAAGCAGACACATCACAGGTTTACCATGTTGTATATGAAACTCATTTTCGTAAATCAGTTCTGTAGTAAAGTGGACAGGATAACAGCATGAAACAAACATATATCTATGTACCATGGTCACCTTATGGTCTATATCATTCTAGTTTTTGTTTCCAAATCAAGGTAGAGACACAGTTCAAATAAGACAAAGGAGAATAGACAGAATATAAGTGTGGGAAACTACAGAGCAATAATGTCGGATCACGGGTTCCGGCAAAACCCTCAAGGTTCGAACACTGGGGTGCACGCGAAGATTTCCTCCCTACCGATCCACGTCCTAACTAGCTAAGATCTCAAGAACGAACTCGACGAACTCACAACACAAGGGACACAAGATTTATACTGGTTCGGGCCACCATTGTGGTGTAATACCCTACTCCAGTGTGGTGGTGGTTGATTGCCTCTCGGGCTGATGATGAACATTACAGGGGGGAAGAACAACCTCCTGAGGTTGAGGTGTTCTTATCCTTGGCGAACTGGTGTGGGTGAGGATTCGATGCCTCTGAATCCGTTGCCTCCTACTTGGTGGCTAGCCCTATTTATAGAGGCCCTGGTCCTCTCCCCAAATATTGAGCGGGAAGGGAGCCAACAACGGCCAATTTGAAAGGGGACAACTAGTACGGCTTATCCTGACAAAAGTAGTCTTCACCTACAAAAGGCGCTGGGGGTGACGCCGTCTTGGGCTCCATGGTAACCTCCGTCTTGCCGTCCTGCTGGTCTTGGTCCTGTTGCACCGATATGGAAACCTTTGCTTGATGCCTCAGTACTCCGCGCCTGCGCTTGCCCCTTTAGCACCAAAGAGGAAACGAGGACGCTGCGCGCGCTGGCGCCCGCCTGGTCTCGATCGTCATGGCTCACACCACGAGAACCTCGCGAGGTTTGCCTTGCCTTGATCTCTCCGCCGCTCGTGAGCCTGCCTGGCGAGGCCGCTCCCAAGGAGGTCTTGCGTCGTCCACCTCGTGAGGCTTGGCCCCTCGCGAGGGTCTTGAATGCCTTGTCGATGAAGATGGGTCGTACAGGCCTACTAGCACATCCATGGCGTGGGCTGCAGGCAGGCAATTCTGGGGACCCCCGTTCCCACAACACCGACAGTAGCCCCCGGGCCCAAGGCGCGCTCGGGCTTGGCTTCTAGGCGAAGCCAAAGGTCAGGTGTGGAGCGCTGTGGACCCCAAAAGTCTGCGGCCTCGGTTGACGCGTGGCGGTTGATTTGACGTGGCGTCTCCACTTCCGCACGCTGCCTCGGCAACTGCCCGACTTGACAAAAGGCTGCCGCGGACAACACTTGCCTTCACTGTTCCCCGTCGCCTTGCTCCAGATTCCCTTTCTCGCTCCTTGCTGTCGAAACCTCCAGATCTGCTCCAACCTTGCTCCGCGTCTGCGTCCAATGGCGCCGCGCAAGGCCAAGCCCTCCTCGGCACCGGCTTGGTACACGCCCGCTCTTGATGCACCCAACGTCTCGGAGAAGAGCCTCGCCTCCACGTGCTTGCTGGCGGCGGGGGAGAGCAATGTATGGGGGAAGACGGAGCTTCAGCTTGCCTCCGATGAGCCGGAGCCCGAGGGGAGCATGTTCTTCCCCTTCTTCATGAGCAGTATTGCCACCGGGTTGGTTCCTCCCTTCTCTGATTTCTTCTATGAGGTCCTCGACCACTACGGGTTGCAGGCACTGCATCTCCTTCCCAATTCCATCCTTCTATTGTCCATCTTTGCCTACTATTGCGAGGCGTATCTGGGCGTGATGCCGTCCATGGCTCTCCTGCGCCACCTCTTCTTCCTTCGCATTAGCGATGGTCATATCTCCGGGCGCGCCAATTTTATCGCATCCGGCCAGGCCAACTCGATATCGAACACCGGGAAGAGGGTCGACAACCTCAGGGCCAAATGGGTCATGATGAGTGCCAAGTGTGTCCATCCACGCCTGGAACTACCGACGGAGGCGCCCCAATCTGACAAGGGGTGGTCCCGTGCAGAGCTCACTGACGAGCGGGCGTTGCCGGTGTTGGAGCAGATGATGACTATCTTGAAGCCGGGCAACACGAAGGCGGCCAAAGTGACAGGGCCATGCTCTTGAGGGAATTCTTGATGCTGCGCGTTGCTCCACTTCAGGCGCGTGCACACCCTTTGTGGAGGCTTGGAGATGAAGGAGACAAGGTTCTCCTAAGGCCAAAGGCCCTTCCTGACGATGAGCGCCTTCATTCCTTTGTTCCTTTGTTCCACCGCAAGGACTGCTGTCCTGCGCCTCTTGGTTGGGGACAACCAGGAGTACCCACCGAGCGCCTTCATTCCTTTGTTCCACTGCAAGGACTGGGAGCCAATTGTGGCCTCCAGTCGACCTTTGACAAGCGCGGGCTGGTGCCGCCCACGCCCTCTGGAGGCCCTGCGGCGCCGAAGCCGGTGGAGTTGTCTTCCGACGAGTCCCGTGGGGAGGAAGAAGAGGAGGAAGACTCGGAGGTGACCCACGAGGAGATGGGAGAAACCCCTCCCTTGAGCAAGGCTAACATCCTCCGCGCCCTTCCTGACGACGCCGAGGTCGACACCGCCGGGGGGAGGGAGAGCTGCCCGCTATCCAAATGAATGGCAGGTCATCGCTGATTTCTCGAGGTGCTGCCTCCGCCTTGACACCGCCTAGAGCCAGCTCCGGCCCTTCTACTACGCCGTCTTCTTCTTCCGGGGCCCGTGTGCCCACTCCTCAGGCCCCGACGCTTTCAGGTTTCAGGCTCCCCAAGTGGAAGGTGGACTATGTAGCGGTGGACCAGTAAGTGCTTTGAGCTTCATCTTGTTCCTGCCTGTGCTTGCCATTTTATGACGTTCACCTTTGGTTGATCAGGCTGACGCCTTTGGTGAAGAATAGGAAGGAGGATGCAGTGGCCGCACCCCCTTCTGTGGAGAAAGGAGGCGACAACACTCACACCTCCCCAGACCGGTCGCCCTCACAAGGGCAAGAGGAGCCTCGTTGGGAAGAGTCAGCCCCCGTGGCCCCGCTGGCTCCGAAAGTGCCGGTGCCTGGCTCGGCTGATGAGGTCCCAAAGGCTCAGGAGCCTCGATCTTCCACGCTCTGGTAACGACGCCGCCTCCTCCTGCTGCTGCGCCTCTGTCCCAAATTCTTCTGCTTCCTCCATCGTGTTGGAGTGTGTCCTTTCGAAGATGGCCAAGCTGCGGGAAGACCTCCTGGGTGCGGACCCGCGTCTAGTAGCTGGGTGCCTCGAGTTGGCCTTTGGCTGGCTTCACTCCGACTCGGCAGTTCGAGCGTCGCTCAGCCAGGCTACGACGGCCTCCGAGAAGGAGAAGCAGGCCGTCGCCAGAGCTGCGGCCGATCGCCAGGCGGCGCTGAAGGACGCGGAGGCCGCCCGCGACCGCTGCCATGAGATGGAGGGTGAGCTAAAGAGCCTGCGCAACGAGTGCGCAAAAGAAGCATGTGGCTGCGAAGCGAAGGAGGAGGAGATGAAGGCTCAGGAGGACACCATCAAGGGCCGCGATGCCGAGCTAGGGGAGCTGGCGAAGGCGCAGGCCGCGAAGCGCAACCGACTGGAGGAGCTGGAACAGAAGGCTAAGGCGAGGGAAGCCGATCTCGACGCCAAGGCGAAGGTCCTGGCCGAAGACCGCGTGGCCTTCTCGCTTCTTGAGAAGAGGTCCAGCGTGGCGCTAAAGTCACTGTACGAGAAGGGCCTGGAGAAGCTACTGACCACCAACGAGGATGGCCCTGCTAAGCTGCTTCCCCACTTGGTGAAGGCTCTTGAGAAAGTCGTGGAGGGCATCGGTCCCATGGCTGAGGCAGAGGCTCGCGTCCTTTCTTCAGCTGCGCTGACGCATGTCTTCAGCCATCTGTACCTTCACGACCCCAATGCTCGTCTCGACGAGTTGCTGGAGCCTGTAGCTGATGAACATTGTGCAGCTGCCACCGCAGCCAAGAAAGGTCAGGTGGAAGCCCTGCTGAAGAAGTTCCGTGGCTTCATTCTCGCGCCCTCGGCCGGCGATGCCACCGATCCTGCGGCTGGCGGTGCAGGTGAAGGCGATGCTACCAAGGTAGGAGCACCTTCTGGGGCGATGGCGGTGTCTAGGGGTGACTTGCTTGCGGATGCGTCCCTGTTTTATCCCTGCAACATGTATCATGCCTCGTGGAGGCGTTTAAGCTCGTGCTTGGTATTTGGTGGAACAATATGGCCTGTAATATTTGCTTTGAGCTTTTGTGATTTTCTTCCTATTTGCTTTGTGTTCTGCGTCGGCAGAGCCCAGCCCCGCGCATACCTCCACCGACGTTGGGCCGACCGGGGACCAGGACGGACCAGGGAGTGAGGGGCTACGTGACCAGTTAGGCTCCTGAGTCGCGATGCTCAAGAGTCCCCCTTGACGTGCGAACAGCTTACAGGAAGGGTACGCGAGAATAGGTTAATGTTCTACGTTGGCAGGGCCCGACCCCGCGCATACCTCAACCATCGTTGGGCCAACCGGAGACCAGGACAGACCAAGGAGTGAGGGGCTAGGTGACTAGTTCAGCTCCTGAGTCGCGATGCTCAGGAGTCCCTCTTGACGTGCAAACAATCTCCATACCTTTGCCCTCGCTGAGGCCCGGCTCGGGAGGGGCGCGCGACGACCAGGTCCGGGAGACCTGGTTTGGTGGCGTATGCTTGGGCGTGACCCGAGCGCAGCCCCCTCGTGCGGCTCTCCTGAGGGGAGGCATTGCGGTGAGGCCGGACACTGAGCTCTAGGGCTCCCTGAGGTTGGTACAGTCGTGAGGCCGCCCTTAGTTATTTACCACCAGCGCAGAGCATAGTGCTTCTGCTTGTGCACGGGCATAGCCACTCCTCGGCAGTGTCGACGGCCAGCGTGGAGCATGGTGCTTCCACTTGTGCGTGGGAGGGCGCTCCTCTACGGAGAGCCCCCGGGGCGTGTACAGCCCCGCCCTGACACGTGGCTTGCACGGCGGGGCTAGACGAGGTGTATCTAGGCACTTGTGAGCTAGCGCGGGACTCACGAGGCTCTACCTCAAGGCGGGTTGCGCCTGGTCTCGGTTCTTGTTTGCTGTGTTATCCCTGCGAGGTGGTCAGACAACCTGCGCCGAACGAATCTCCTGAGGTTATCGCGTGAGAGGGTCAAGCACCAACGGCCCCAGGAAGTGACATGAACTGGGCCGGCCCACTAGACAGAGCTCAGCCACTGGATTTATCGTCGCTACAGGGACGGGCCTGAGCACAGACACCGTGCTTAACTTACTCACACGACGGGTCCTGAAGAAAGGCGATCGGCGCGCGGCTCCCATGGCGGGTGGCGATCAAGTAGGTAATAGCCATAGATAGGTTTAGCACGAAAGCAGCAGGCTTAAGTGAACGCAAGGGAGATACATGCCACTGGGCCAGGCCCGAGCGGCTTGGGGATGATGCATCCCGAGGGGCGCCCCCAACAAGGTAAGCTAAAGACATAAAAGGGATACATGCCACAGGGACGGACCCATGCGGCCTGGGAATGATGTAGCCCTGCGGCCGCTCCTAGCTAAATAAACTTGGAAAATGTCACATGGTTCTATTGATGAAGGAGAGATGGGGCAGATGAAGGTACGCGGCGAAGGGATTGCTCTTCACGAGCCACTGGGGCCCTGAGCCTCAGGAGGCTCTGGGGGCTCAGGTGATTCCTTGAGGACTGTCTCCATCTCTACCAACACTGCATGGTGCCTGGCCTCCTGAGCCGCCAGGATGCTCCGCAGGTTGCGCTGATAGGCGGTCGCCACGCTCAGTAGGCCAAAAGGCATGCGAACGTAGCTGTGAGGTGGGCCCTCGCAGCATCCTACGCGCGAAAGCCAGAAAGGCTCCTGAGAAGCGGCCCTGTTGAGCCTTGGAACGTCGATGCAGACGCGCAGCCCGACATCCTCGACTGGATGGGGAGTTGCGCCCAGCGAGCGGCGGCTGCCGCACATGGCCCTTGTGTCTTGTAGCTCCTATGTGGTCTTGGTGATGAACTCCTGAACGGTGGGCGCTCCTTGCCTCGTGTCCTCCTGAGGAAAACGTGTCGTGAAGCACGCCTCCATGTGGTGTTCGAGCGCCTCCCTCGTGATGTTGGCAAGGTCTGAGACCCTCCAGAAGAAAGCCCCCGAGCCCTGCCCGAGAGGGGTGCTGGGCGTGCTTTCCTATGCGATGGAGAGAGGCACCCTAGGTGAGGGCGCCGATCCTGACGAGGCACCGCTCGCCTGAGACCCCGCGTGGTGCAGCTGCTTCTTCTTCTTGGAGTTGGCCTCAGGAGGGCACTCGCCCTTGCTGTCGGGGTCGTCGATTGCTGCAGCTTGGAAGGCACGCTCGAGGGAGCACACCGCATCACTTTCCTCGCATGGGACTGTGATGATTCGCCGCTTCCTGGCATCTTGAGGACATTGTAGCCGTGATGGGTCACCGCCATGAACTTGGCCAGGGCTGGGTACCCGAGGATGGCATTGTACGGCAGACGGATGTGCACGACGTCGAAGTCGATGATCTCGGTGCGGTAGTTCTTGCATTCTCCGAAGGTGACAGGGAGGCGGACCTGCCCTATCGGTGTGGTAGAACCGTCGGTCACTCTTGAGAAAGGCTTGGTAGGGTGAAGCTGATCATATGGCACTTGGAGGTTGTCGAACATGTCGACGGACAAGACATTGAGCCCTGCGCCGCCGTCGATGAGGGTCTTGGTAACTTGCGCGTTGCTGATGACTGGTCAACAAAGCATCGGGAGGGCGCCAGCGGTAGCTGCGCACTTGAGCTGATCTGTCGAATTGAACGTGATGGGGCATTGGGACCATCTGAGCGGGCGTGTGGCCTCGAGCTTGGGGAGGACTACATTCACTTCATGAGCAAATTGTTTGAAGATACGCTATGAGGCTGGGTCTTGAGCTCCACCAAAGATGCAGGCGATAGCACGTGGCTCCTGGAAGCCCCCAGCCCCCTCGTCTTGATGGTGGTTGAGGGATCCCTGGATTAGGGGGTATCCGGACAGCCGGACTGTTGGACTATGAAGATACAAGATTGAAGACTTCGCCCCGTGTCCATATGGGACTTTCCTTGGCGTGGAAGGCAAGTTTGGAAGTACGGATATGTAGATCTCCTTCCTTGCAATTAACCGACTCTGTGTAACCCTCTAGCCCCCTCCGGTGTCTATATAAACCGGAGGGTTTAGTCCATAGGACATAACAACAACAATCATACCATAGGATAGCTTCTAGGGTTTAGCCTCTCTGATCTTGTGGTAGATTTACTCTTGTACTACCCATATCATCAATATTAATCAAGAAGGAGTAGGGTTTTACCTCCATCGAGAGGGCCCGAACCTGGGTAAAAACATTGTGTCCCTCGCCTTCTGTTACCATCCTCCTAGACGCACAGTTCGGGACCCCCTACCCGAGATCCGCCGGTTTTGACACCGACATTGGTGCTTTCATTGAGAGTTCCTCTGTGTTGTCATCTTTAGGCTTGATGGCTCCTCTGATCATCAACAACGATGCAGTCCAGGGTGAGACTTTTCTCCCCAGACAGACCTTCGTGTTCGGCGGCTTCGCACTGCGGGCCAACTCGCTTGGCCATCTGGAGCAGATCAAGAGTTACGCCCCTGGCCATCAGGTCAGGTTTGGTAGCTTAAACTACACGGCCGACATCCGCGGAGACTTGATCTTCGGCGGATTCGAGCCCTGACCGAGTGCGCCACACTGTCACGATGGGCATGATTTAGCTCTGCCGCCGAACAGTACCCTGGAGACCGCACATGCAACCACTCCGACCTTCAATTCGGAGCCAACTGCGCCATCCGTGGGCAGGTGGTTAGACCCCGCCACGGAGGCAGCAACCTCAACGGCGATCGAGCCGAACACCAACCGTACCCTTCGCGAGGCCCGTGACTCCACATTGCCGGACGCTCCTCCGGACTCCAAACCACCCGGGCCCCTGCCAATCGAAGCCGATTGGGCGCCGATCATAGAGTTCACCGCCGCGGATATCTTTCAGCACTCGCCCTTCTCCGACATACTGAATTCACTAAGGTCTCTCTCCTTGTCAGGAGAGTCCTGGCCGGATTATCACCGGCGGGATTGGGATGCGGACGACGAAGAAATTCGACGCCCACCCATGACCCACTTCATAGCCACTGTCGATGATTTGACCGACATGCTAGACTTCGACTCCATAGACATCGACGGTATGGACGACGATGCAGGAGACGAACAGGAACCACTGCCCACAGGGCACTGGACAGCCACCTCATCCCACGATGTATACATGGTGGACACACCCAAAGGAAACGATGACCAAGAGCGGAAGGACTCCGCGAAGAATCGTTCCCTCGAGAAGCAGGCAAAGCGATGGCGCAAGCGCCGCTCCAAACCCCGCCTCGACGGAAAAAACGGTCATAAAGACCCAGCGATAGAGCAGGGTGAGCCGGCGGACGATGAACATGGCATCGTACAACCGTCCGACCAGGGCAACACGAATAATCAAACCAAACAACCCGTCTCCGGCGAAGATAATAGTCCGGATGACCTTACGCCGGACAAGCTCCTGGAGCAGAAGAACCTCCATAAAAGGCTCGTCGCCACTGTGCGTAGCCTAAAAAAGCAGAAGCAGAAGATCAAGACTGCGGAAGATGCACTTAGAATCAGATGGAGCAGAGTACTCAACACCACAGACAAATATGGCGACAGTCGCCACACAAAGAGCTACCCGAAGCGAAAGCTATCGCCTGAATTTGATGAGGAGGCCTTAGAGCCCCCACAATCAAAAAACAAAGCAGCTATCCAGTCGGATAGACGACCTCATGACCAACATAGAGCGGCAAAAAATGCCGCACACAAGCCAGCACGCGATCCACATGAGGACTCACATCGCAAAGATGGCCCAACCAGATCTATTTACGGGCCAAGAAAGCACGCTCCAGCAAGAAATACAATACAACAAAAATCCGAACACCACGGTACACCCAAATACAGGGGTTCTGCACATCCCCTATGTTTCACCGATGAGGTGCTGGACCATGAATTTCCAGAGGGATTCAAACCCGTAAACATAGAGCCATACGACAGAACGACAGACCCTAGGGTCTGGATTGAGGATTATATACTCCATATCCACATGGCTAGAGGAGACGACCTCCACGCCATAAAGTACCTACCCCTCAAGCTCAAAGGGACAGCCCGACATTGGCTTAAAGGCCTTCCCAAAAACACAATTGGAAGTTGGGAAGAGCTCGAGGATGCTTTTCGAGCAAATTTTCAAGGGACCTATGTCCGACCACAGGATGCAGACGATTTAAATCATATAAGTCAACAGCCCAGAGAGTCAGCCCGAAAGCTTTGGACCAGATTTCTTACTAAAAAGAACCAAATAGTCGACTGTCCGGACGCCGAAGCCATAGCAGCTTTCAAACATAGCGTTCGAGACGAATGGCCCGCCAGACATCTCGGCCAAGAAAAGCCAAGAACAATGGCAGCATTAACAAGCCTCATGACCCGCTTTTGCGCGGGCGAGGACAGCTGGTTGGCAAGATGCAGCACCAGCGACCCAAGTACATCCGTAGTCAGGGATGGGAATGGGAAGCCACGACGCAACAAAAACCAGCGCCGGAATAAGGAAAACAACCCGAAGAGCACGACAGTAAACACCGGATTGAAAAGCTCTCGGCGGGGTCAGCAAAAGCTACCTCTCAAAGATAACAGGGATGAACTGTCCAGCCTAAACAAAATCCTTGACAAGATATGTCAAATCCACAGCCCCTGGTAAGCCTGCAAACCATACCCACAGAAAATGTTGGGTCTTCAAGCAATCCGGCAAACTCAACGCCGAACACAAGGGGATGGATACACCAAGCGAAGACGATGACGAACCCCATAAACAAAGCACTGGGGAACAGAAGAAATTCCCACCAGAAGTCAAAACAGTAAATGTATTACACATGACAAAGGGGAGAAACAAAGTGGCGCCCATAGAGATGCGTTCCCTACGGCCTATCACAACGGAGTTCCACCATTGGTAGTCCAGACCGTTCACCTTCGACCATCGGGATTACTCTACAAGTATCCGACACGCAGGATGGGCTGCCTTGGTATTAGACCCGATAATTGACGGATACCACTTTACATGAGTCATGATGGACGGCGCCAGTAGTTTAAACCTGATATATCATGACACAGTCCGCAAAATGGGGATAGACCCAACAAAAATTAGCCATAGCAATACTTCCTTTCAAGGAGTAACGCCAGGCCCAGAGGCCCATTACACGGGCTCCCTCCTACTAAAAGTTATGTCCGGCTCCCCCGATAACTTCCGTAGCGAAAAGCTAACCTTCCACATCGCTCCGTTTAAAAGTGGTTATCAAGCACTATTGGGACGTGAAGCTTTCGCTCGCTTTAACGCAATACCTCATTATGCGTCTCTCGCGCTTAAGATGCCCGTTCCACGAGGCATCATTTCATTAAAGGGAAATATTGAGCGCTCCTCGCACGCGGAAGACTGTGCGGCTGCCTCGGCGGCCACACACTAAAACGGCCTCACCAACTAGAGCATCTAACAGGTCGTTAAGACCACGGACATGGCTAGACGAGTCCATCGTAACCATATAATTGATAAAAATTTGATTGCTATATACCTCTATGTCGGTGCACAAAAAGAGGGGTACACTTTTTGTACCCCTATAACTGTTCACGGGCAGTCTAAGCCACGGGCACCACCGCACTGGGCAAGGCAAAGGAGGTGAGCCAAGGTAAGGCCGAAGCACGAGAGAAGCAGAACGACGCCAAGACCAAGGCCACAAAGAGCGAAGGGGACGAGGCAGGCCCCCCCGGCAAGATCCTTGCCGGGAGGCGGTTTTAGCAAACCCGGCAAAAACCCTTGCCGTGGCAGCCCGCCCCACACCTATGGAGCGGGTCACCCTTGAGTCCACTACCCCCATGGGGTAAGGACTCGGGAGGCATCCCCGTGGTGGTACACATATCTTTGTGAAGACATTCAAGATCAGATGCGCACTTTAGAAGATGATGACCCTTGGCGGGATCCCAGCCAAGGAGGACCACAAGGCCCACGGCAAGAGCCTTGCCGGGGATGACAGCAGGCGCCACGGCAAGACCCTTGCCGGGGCCGCGGCAAGGCTCTTGCCATAAATACCCGCGGGGCCACCATCAGGCCCACGCCAGTCGCACCTCCACCACCGTTCGCATGCAGCTGCCGACCCAAGCAGCTGGGCAGGCACCTGCATGGCGGCATGCAGATCTTCGTGGAGACCCACCGCTGCGCCACCTCAGCTGCCTGCCTGCCTACATGGCATCACGGGCACCGCTGGCCAGGGCGCGTGTCGACGCAAGAGGGAGCGGCGACGGATGAGACAAGGCTCTCCCCCGTCCCCGATAAAGCAAGGACACCTAAGCAAGGCGCATTAAATGCGCCTTGTCATATAATGCGAGGGATAACCTCGCATTACTGTACCCTTTCCACCTCCTGTGTGCCACTGTGGCAACCCCTTTCCTATAAAAGGAGGCCCGAGGCAACCGGGAAGAGGATTCGGCTTTTTGGAGCTCTCGACGCCCCATAGCTAGCTCAGGAACACAGATATACAATCCACCAAAGCAGGAGTAGGGTTTTACGCATCCTTGCGGCCCGAACCTGGGTAAAGGAACCGTGTGCTATCTGTTTGATCCGCTCTTTTCACAACCCCGCGCCCCGCAACCGTAGTAGGGATTCTTGTGATCCCATAGGTGTCGTTTCCCTCCGACATCTTTGGCGCGCCAGGTAGGGGGCGCAGTTGTGAGAATCGGCTTTAGCAGTTAGTTCGACGCTTCTTCATCGTCATGGCGCCCAAGAAGAAGACGACGGTGGCGGTTGGCCCATCGGAAGCCGGGCATCCCGTCCCAACGCGGGCGAACAGCGGACCGGTCGCAGAAAGGACCCGGGGCGCTGTTCGCGAACACCAACACCGTCCCAGCAGCCGGAGTTTCGGAGGCGGCGATGTCCGTGGTCCTGGTAACGGGCCGCACGCCGCCAAATCCAAGGACGGAGCCGGCCCCTCCGCAGGTGGCGCGGGGCCTTCCAGGATCGCTGTCGCCCCGCCCGAGGGTGACGCGAGGGCCTCCAAGACTCCCACGCCGGAGCCGACGGTGCGCTCCTCTCAAGCGGCGCGCGACAAACGGCGTAATCACACCGAAGACCCCGGGCGTCGCTGCGGGAAGAGCCCTGACCGCCACTCCCGGGATGTAGAAGACCTGCCCGCTCGCCGAGGCGCTAGCTACTGAAGATGGCGTGCGACCGCGCGGTCGTGATAGAGCTCCTTCTGACATGGTCAGAAGTAGAGACGCGTCGCGATCCGTGCAGGTTTCGCTGCCACCGACGCCAGTAGAAGCCTTGGCGCGCGCGCAGTTGCTCCTTGATTTTCCCCCCACTACGGGGAAACTCGACGAATGGAGAGCCACCATTCGAAGCCTTGTTGCGGTGGCCAGCAAAGATGAACCAATTCCGGCGGAGCCCCCGGGTCGACGCTCCGACGGATTCCCGCGTACCAGTGGCAGGAAAGCCTGCGGCGCCGCGACCACGGTGCACTCGCCTCCTCCTCGCCCGGTACCGCGGACGCCTGCCCGTCGCGACGTTACGGGCGACGAAATCTCCATAACGTCGTCCGACCCGCGGACCCACTGTGACCAGCACCAGGTCCTTCGGGATCGAGAGCATGAAGACGCTCGAACCACTATCGAGCGCCGGCGCAGAGCGCGTCACCAGTCAGACAGGCGAGCAGGGCCTGCTGTGAACCCCCCGGCACCGAAGAGCCCTGGAGGCCTGCCTTACGAGGTAGGCTGCCCGGCTTTTACCCGTGAGTTGCGGCTGTTCCAGTGGCCCACTCACCGCACCTTCAAACCTGACGTGGGCGAGAAGTACGGCAGGAAGACCCACCCGTCCGAGTTCCTCAGCACCTACACCATCGCGATGCAGGCTGCCGGAGCCCGCGACGATAAGGTCCTTGCGAATTACTGTCCGTTGGCTCTTAAACCCAACGCCATGTCATGGTTGATGCACTTGCCGGTGGACTCCATTTCCTCCTGGTCGGATTTGTGCCATGAGTTCGTGGGCGCCATCACTGGCGGTCACCAAGCTCATGGCCAAGCAAGCGATCTGCACGTCATCCCCCAGAAGGGAGGCGAGAGTCTCCGCAAGTATATACAGAGGTTCAGCTAGATACAGTACAACATCCCTGATGTTCATCCCGCCGCCATCATCAGCGCGTTCCATCAGAACGTGCGTAACCGCAAGATGCGCGAAGAGCTGGCAATGAGCAAGGTGAAAGATGTGGCAGAACTCTATGTTCTTGCTGACAGATGTGCCCAAGCTAAAGAGGGAAGGAAATACCCCGGCGAGGATGCCGGCGTGGAAACCGACTCCTCAGATGAGGATACTGCCGCTCCGGCGAAGAAAGGCCGGCGCCGCAACAGGAAGCACAAATGGAAAGCCGTGCTTGCCGTCGAGGGATCTAATGACACCGGCTCCACCAAGAAAACCAAGGCAGATGACCCCGGCAAGGAAATTGCCGGATGTGTTGCCTGCCGGGCCTTGGCGGCTGCCGAGAAGTCAGGAAACTCCGACAAGCGATACTGCAAGATCCATCGCACCAAGGGCCATGCTCTCCAGGACTGCCGACAGGTTGAGCTCCTCGCTGAGAAGCAGAGGACTGAATATGAGAGGCGGGACAAGGAGAAGGGCCAAGACGATGCTGAAGGGTCCGGCAAGAAGCGTGACGGCCAGGCGGGCCGTCGCGGCAAGGATGAGCAACAAGAGAGGCCTCCCCGGGGCCGTGACAGGAAGCCAGAAGACGACGATCACGAAGAGGACGACAAGTCCGGTGACCAAGAGTTTCAGAAAGCTATAGAGGCCATGTGCGTCGACGGCGGCGCCTCGCTGCATACTTCTCACCACCGGCTTAAACAGTGGGCGTGAGAGATTACAGCGGCAGAGCCGTCGTTTGATGCCCAAAGGCCGCTGAAGTGGTCCAGCACACCTATCATTTTTGACACCGAGGACCACCCTGATCACACTACTGCGGTCGGGTGCTTGCCATTGTTGGTTTCACCAACAATACGCAACCTCCAGGTGACGAAGATGCTAGTCGATGGCGTGGCCGGTCTGAACTTGATCTCGCCTGCCATGATCGAGAAACGGCAGATTCCTGATGGAGACCTCGAAGAGACGGGCATGTTTCAGGGGGTCAACCCGGGAAGAAGCCAACCCAAGGGAAAGGTCACGCTGCCCGTGACTTTTGGAAGTGATCTAAACTACAGGACGGAGAGGATCGTGTTTGATGTTGCCAAGATCCCCTTGCCCTACAACGGGATCCTTGGCCGCCCATCACTGGCCAAGTTCATGGCGGCGTCACACTACGCCTACAACACCCTGAAGATGCCAGGACTTGTGACGATCATCACAATTCCCTCCGATAAGAAAGATGCGCTGATTTGCGCTGATCAACTATACTAGCAAGCAGTTGCAGCAGCTACCGCCACTAGGGCACTTGCTCCTGCCGCGGGGACCCCGAGAGGGAAGAAGAAGAAGAAGGCCGGTGAGACCTCGAACACCCACTCCGGCAAGCGCACCTCTTCGGAGTGTAGCGCTGCCGACGAGGACGTGCCAGAGAGCTCCACTGGCGGTAACAAGAAGCCCAGGGCCATTCCGCCGGGAACCAAGAAGGTTTCTGTCAATGAGGACGGCAGGGAGGGGCTTTCGCCATAAGCTCCACCCTTGACGACAAATAGGAAGACGCGCTCGTCACCTTCCTGCGGGCGAATGTCGATGTGTTTGCCTGGCAAGCTTCCGACATCCCCGGCGTTCCCAGGGAGATGATTGAGCACCACCTTGCTGTCTGTCCTCATGCGTGGCCCGTCAAGCAGAAGGTTAGAAACAAGCTTTGGAACGACAAGAGTTTATCACAGAAGAAATCCAGAAACTGGAGGCAGCGGGTTTGGTAAGAGGAGTACTCCATCCAACGTGGTTAGCCAATCCGGTCGTAGTGCGCAAGGCAAATGGGAAGTGGAGGCTGTGCATTGATTACACAGATATAAATAAGGCTTGTCCTAAAGACCCCTTCCCGTTGCCGTGCTTCGACCAGATTGTTGACTCCATGGCTGGGTGTGATCTGTTGTCATTCCTCGATGCCTACTCCGGCTACCACCAGATCTTCATGACAAGAGAAGACGAAGAGAAAACAGCATTCATCACCCCATGTTGTACGTATTGTTTCATACAGATGCCTTTCGGGTTGAAGAGTGCTGGTTCGACGTTTGCAAGGGTGGTCCGGATTATTTTTGAACCCCAGCTCCATAGAAATATGGAAGCTTATATGGACGACATAGTGGTCAAAACCAAGGAGAGGGCAACCCTCCTCACAGATTTGCAAGAAACATTTGCAAATCTGCGCAAGATCAATCTCAAGATGAACCCTGAGAAGTGCGTCTTTGGCGTCCCGTCCGGCAAGCTTCTCGGGTTCTTTGTGTCACAGCATGGGATAGAGGCCAATCCGGACAAGATTAGAGCCATAGAGCGGATTGAAGCACCCAAGCGAATCAAGGATGTGTGTCGGCTTGCTGGTTGTGTTGCCGCCATGGGCAGGTTCATTTCCAAGTCTGCCGAGCGCGCCCTTCCCTTTTTCAAGATCCTGGAAAAGCGGGCCCGGTGGAGTGGACGCCAGAAGCCGAAGCAGCATTGCAAGATTTGAAGAAGTACCTCTCGTCCGCGCCAACACTAGTTGCGCCTATGCCCCAGGAGCCGTTGCTGCTATACCTGGCGGCAACGAACCAGGTGGTCAGCGCCGCACTAGTGGCGCAGAGAGAGGTTGACGACGAGGTAATGGCAGCGACAGAGCCCGGCAACACTAATGCAGAGACGACACGGCCAGTTGAAGTGTTGCCGAAGAAGAAAATGATGCAGCACCCGGTCTACTTTGTTAGTTCCCTCCTGCAGGGGGCTAGATCAAGGTACTCCGGCGTGCAGAAACTGCTCTTCGGCCTTCTTATGGCCTCGAGGAAGCTGCGTCACTACTTCCAGGCACACGAGATCACTCTCGTCACTCGCCTCCCTCTGCAACGGATATTGCACAATCCGGATGCAATGGGAAGGATTGTGGAATGGGCATTGGAGCTGTCCAGCTTTGGCCTCAAGTTTGAAAGTACTTCGACGATTCAGAGCCGAGACCTGGCGGAGTTCATTGTCGAATGGACCGCAACACCTGACGAAGGAGCCCAAGAGACTGCTCTCCCCGGCAAGGAGGCAAGTTGCAATTGGATCATGTACTTTGATGGAGCTTTCTCCTTACAAGGCGCCGGGGCTGGCGTACTGCTTGTCACGCCCACTAGAGAGCACCTCAAGTACGTGATCCAAATGCACTTCCCCAAGGAGGTGTCTACAAACAATACGGCAGAGTACGAGGGGCTGCTTGCCTGTCTTAGGATCGCGGCGGACCTCGGAATCAAGAAACTCATCGTCAGGGGTGACTCGCAGCTTGTCGTCAAGCAAGTCAACAAGGATTACCAGAGCCCATTGATGAAGGCCTACGTTGATGAAGTGAGAAAGCTGGAAGAGCGTTTCGACGGTATACAGGCTGAACACGTTCCCCGAGCGGAGAACGATATCGCCAATTACCTATCAAAACGTGCTGCCCTCAAGCTACCTGTGGAACCAGGTACCTTTGTGCTTCAGCTAACTCAGCCGTCCGTTGATTCATCAACAGAGCAGAACAAGAGGAGGAAATCAGGACCCGGCAAGTACTTTCCCGCCGAGCTCCCCGGAGCCGCCGGCAACGATGCTGCTGGGGACACTGAGCCCGCCACGGAACGACTAGCTCCGGTGGAGCGTCAAGCTCTCGCCGTCGAGATAGCCGCTCCCATCATGGAGGAAATGCCTTTAGTCCTCGTCGTCGAGCCCCAGGCTCCAGCGTGGGCACAACACACCGTCCAGTTCCTCCAAACAGGGGAACTTCCTCAGGAGCAGGAAGAAGTGGAGAAAGTAGCCCGTCGCTTTGCCATGTCCCAGTTCGTCGATGATGTCCTGTACAGGAAGAGGCCGAACGGTGTGAAATTTAAGTGTATCCCTCGAGAGGAAGGACTGGAGCTGTTGGCGGAGATACACGGAGGCATATGTGGATCCCACATTGGGTCAAGGGCCCTTGCCGGCAAGGCATTTCGGCAAGGCTTCTTCTGGCCCACCGCCCTCCAGGATGCGACGACACTAGTCACCAGGTGTGAAGCGTGTCAGTTCCATTCAAAGAAGCTTCATCAGCCAGCTCAAGCCCTTCAAACCATTCCTCTCTCTTGGCCCTTCTCGGTCTGGGGGCTCGACATACTGGGCCCTTTCCCCCGCGCTAACGGGGGCCATGAGTACTTGTACGTTGCAATCGACAAGTTCACAAAGTGGCCGAAGGTGGAGGCAGTGAGGAAGGTCACAGCTCAGTCAGCCGTCAAGTTCTTCAAGGGACTAGTATGCCGTTTTGGTGTACCCAACAGGGTCATCACCGACAACGGCACACAGTTCACAAGCCACACCTTCATGCAATATACCCAAGACCTCGGCAGCAAATTCTGTTTCGCTTCCGTTGCTCACCCGCGAAGCAATGGTCAAGCTGAGAGGGCAAATGCTGAAGTGCTGCGAGGACTACGGACCAAGACCTTTGACAGGCTGCACAAGAGCGGAAGACGCTGGACTGATGAGTTGCCGGCGGTTCTTTGGTCGATCAGGACAACGCCAAATCGAGCCACCGGCCAGACACCCTTTTCCCTGATATACGGGGCAGAAGCAGTTCTCCCCACTGAACTCATATACGGGTCACCTCGAGTGCTCGCTTATGATGAGCTTGAGCAAGAGCAACTGCGGCAAGATGACGCAATGCTCCTTGAGGAAGATCGTCTTCGGGCGGCTGTGAGAGCAGCACGCTACCAGCAAGCCTTGCGCCGCTACCATAGCCGCAAGGTCCATGCCCGAAGCCTTGAGGAAGGCGACCTTGTTCTTCGGCGCGTTCAATTGGCCAAGAATTCCAACAAGTTTACGCCAAAGTGGGAAGGCCCTTATCGGGTAATACGAGTCACCAGACCCGGCGCAGTCCGCCTGGAGACCGAAGATGCCGTTCTGGTGAGTAACTCTTGGAACATTGAGCATCTTCGCAAGTTTTACCTGTAAGGCGCGGCTTGCTGGGCCCCCCGGCAAGCCACGTTTTGTACAAGCATTGCCGATTATGCATGTAACCCTTTGTACAAAGCCAGGCGCAGACCCTGAGCATAAATAAATGATGCGCTGGCGCCCCAAGTTATAGCATGCATGTTAGGTCAAGTCTCGTCCTTGGTTAGGGTTGATACTGCTTGGCAGCGACTAACCCCTAGCTTAGAGGTCGAGTGTGCGTCTCTTTGCCGTTCTTTTGTCTTCATTGGTTCGCAGGACTCACAGATATCCTCGCCGGATCACTTGGGGACGAAGAGGAGAAGAGGGACAAATCAGCATCTAGACCCCGGCAAGCCAGTACTACCGGGGGGCTCCAAGAGCAAAGGTTCACCCACGGCAAACCAAAGTTGCCGAGGGCTACAACTTCAGATAAGTTCTTCATCCCTTATCATGCATTCCTTTACGGACTGAGGTATGTGAAACCTCGTTTCTTCCTAAGGCTACCGTGCTCCCCTAACTCTAGGCCCCACGGCTCGTTCCTGGGGCCAGGTTTGGTCATAGTCACGGCAGAGAAAGGGTGAAACGAGGAGCCTGAACCCACCTCATCCCTGCCTCCGCGGAAAGCGTGAGAAAGGTCGAGCGACGTGGGAAGACGGCAAGGCCTGCTACCAGGCAAGGAAATGTTTATCTTAGAGGTATCAAGGATTTACTCCTTGACGTGGGTTCTACCCGTGAACAAATGACCCGGCAAGCATCCCTTTTTCATCAAAAACATTCCACTCAGGTACAGTCCATAGGGAATGAAAAACATGAATGATGGGATTACAAGTTTTAAATTCAGCTAAGGCTCGAAGGCTTACAAACTAAAAACAGATAAGGTGCCCGTAATCCCTTTCTTGTCCCTCTCCTCAGGAGGTAGGTCAAGGAGGCGAAAATGGCAAAAGGGGCGCCTAGGCGAGCTACGGGTGGCAGAAGACACCAAGAGAACATCTCGGTGGTTGTCCGAAGGCTGGATGGTGATGGCGGCGCCGGAAGCAGAGCTCGAAGACGAGGCGGCAGGACGTCAGCACGCGTCGAAGGTGTCGGTGCCCGCGTACTCCGAGTTGACGGCCTTGCCTCCCGCCCTCTTCCTCTTCCGCAGCCTCCCAACGCCAGCCGCCCAAGGAGATGACCCCGAGATGTTCGGGGAGCCAGCGACACGGATGATGGGGTCGCCGGTGCCGCACGAAGCGGCGCGCGACACCTAGTCGGACCCATCATCCTGCCGCCTGCTGCCCTCGTCGTCGCTGCCGCTATCCTCCTCGTCACTCCCGCTCGAGGAGGAGTCTTCGCTATCAGAAGAGCTCTCCACGCAACACCTTGCACGGGTCCCGAAGCATCCGAAGACCTTGACGGAGAGGAGGCCTCCCTCCATCAGCTTGAAAAGGAGAGTGAGCCCCTCCGTCAAGCGGTGGATACGAGCAAATGTCTTCCATCCCCGACGAAGATACATCACGTGAGGGGCTGGGAAGTCAACGCGAACCCGCGTGCCGCTGATCCCACAGCCCCTAATGTGCAACCGCAATGATTCCGGCGGATCCAGCTCCATCTCCCGCGCGAATGGAGTCGGGAGACGAAGGCGATGGCGAGGCGGCCGGCGCAGCCTGACGAAGAACTCGCATGGGTCATCTCCTACGTGGCCCTCCATGGCGGGAGGAACTGCTGGCGGGGGCGAGGCCGGCGCGCCGCCTCGTCCTCCTCTTCCCCGAGCGCTTCGGCCTCGCCCACGGCCTCGCCCACTCCCCCTTCCCCTCGCGGCTGGCTCTGCCACCGCAGGTGTAGGAGAAGGAAGGATGCATTGTCGAGCGGCGACCCTTGCCGCCACCGTTGAAGGACCAGGATTCCCTCTCTCCATGGCGAATGGAAGGGGGAGCAGAAGCTGAAGGAAGGAGGAGATGAAAGAATGCGGGACGCCATCCCCCCTCCCACTCTTTATAAAGGAACGGGGTGGGGGCTCGGCCGCCCCGCTCGGCCAATCAAGACACGGAAGGCGCAGGGAACTGGGATCGACCCGCCGCCCTGGCCCGGGGCAGCCCGGTTTCCCGCCTCCACCGTTCGCCACCCCAAGCGCATGAAAGCCGCATGGCGGGTGTGCAGGACCGAGACGACGGGTGAGGCGACCTCTCCCCACCCCGTGATCGTGGGGTGTGGACGCCTTGAAGACCATGCCTCGGCCCCGTTCAGTAAATGGGTCGCGCCTCCACGCCTCCCTCCGTTTATGGGGAAGGCGCGAACAGCCCCCTTTACCACGACGTGACGCATGCGCGCAGAGCTCAGCCCCATGCATGCCACCCACGTCACGCACGCCTCCCCACGCCACGCTAGCGCGCGAAGGAACTTACCGCGATACCGCCTGCCCGCGCACCGTTTTCGGGCCTAGCCCAATGACGCGATTGCACTTACGTGTGGCCCAGGCCTGGGGGCTCCTGTCGGTGTACAAAAAGAGGGGTACACTTTTTGTACCCCTATAACTGTGCATGGGCAGTCTGAGCCACGGGCACCACCGCACTGGGCAAGGAAAAGGAGGTGAGCCAAGGTAAGGCCGAAGCACGAGAGAAGCAGACGCCAAGACCAAGGCCACAGAGAGCAAAGGGGACGAAGCAGCCCCCCCCCCCAGCAAGATCCTTGCCGGGAGGCGGTTTTAGCAAACCCGGCAAAAACCCTTGCCGTGGCAGCCCGCCCACGCCTACGGAGCGGGTCACCCTTGATTCCACTACCCCCATGGGCCAAGGACTCGGGAGGAATCCCCGTGGTGGTACGCAGATCTTTTTGAAGACATTCAAGATCAGATGTGCACTTTAGAAGATGATGACCCTTGGCGGGATCCCAGCCAAGGAGGACCACAAGGCCCCCGACAAGAGCCTTGCCGGGGATGACAGCAGGCGCCACGGCAAGACCCTTGCCGGGACCCCAGCAAGACCCTTGCCGGGGCCGCGGCAAGGCTCTTGCCATAAACACCCGCGGGGCCACCATCAGGCCCACGCCAGTCGCACCTCCACCACCGTTCGCATGCAGCTGCCGCCCCAACCAGCTGGGCAGGCACCTGCGTGGCGGCATGCAGATCTTCATGGAGACCCACCGCTGCGCCACCTCAGCTGCCTGCCTGCCTACATGGCATCACGGGCACCGCTGACCAGGGCGCGTGTCGACGCAAGAGGGAGCAGCGACGGACGAGACGAGGCTCTCCCCCGTCCCCGATAAAGCAAGGACACCTAAGCAAGGCGCATTAAATGCGCCTTATCATGTAATGCGAGGGATAACCTCGCATTACTATACCCTTTCCACCTCCTGTGTGCCACTGTGGCAACCCCTTTCCTATAAAAGGAGGCCCGAGGCGACCAGGAAGAGGATTCAGCTTTTTGGAGCTCTCGACGCCCCATAGCTAGCTCAGGAACACAGATATACAATCCACCAAAGCAGGAGTAGGGTTTTACGCATCCTTGGGGCTCAAACCTGGGTAAAGGAACCGTGTGCTATCTGTTTGATCCGCTCTTTTCACAACCCCGCGCCCCGCAACCGTAGTAGGTATTCTTGTGATCCCATAGGTGTCGTTTCCCACCGACACCCTATACAAGGGGCTCCGCGCATATAAACAGGCGACAATGAGGCTCAATTTTGCCCATCTTGAATTATACTTTGTTTATTTAGTATAACACACATTTTGCACGACTGCTTTTTCAACTAAGTACCTCTCTTTTACAGATAACCATCGTGCTACACCTGTCCAGGATACGGCACAACGGAGACACAGGCGCAGACATGCAGCAGGGACCCGTTCCAAGGATTCTTTTTAGATTAAGACCCTGCATAAACCTTTTTTTACTGCCTCTTGTTGATACACATCCCCCGGATTCTCAGTACAATCGAGAAGGAGGCTGGCGTCTTGGCATGTGGCCACGTTAGAGTATTGCACGTACCTGGACACCAGGGGCTTATTACAAAGGGCACTGTTCAGCCCGTTTAAAATCTCAAAGACCGAATACCTTAGGGAGTGTTCGGCGTCGCGAGTTTGGCCTTATATGCATCAGCTCCGAATCATGTCTTAGGTCAAATGTTGGGTTTGCCCGGCTCCTGTGTTTTGCTGCCTTACGTTCCGCTCTATCAGCTAAGGCGGCACCAGGAGAACTACTGCAATTGTGCCTCGGTTCAGCCAGGCGAGCACCTCAGTAGAGAAAGCCGAAAACTGACTGTCGTGATATAGCGTGATATTGGTCAACCACTCGATGACCTAGCGGAATCTTCGAGATTCCTCCACCTGGACAAAGGGCCATTTCCCGGCTAGGCACACAGGTGCCCCGTATTCGGGTGAGCGCGGCGCCACCAGGGTCTATATAGTAGCCCCACTGTCAAACTCCTATGGCTAAGTGAAAGTGATAAAGCATTATAGTCCGATTGCCTAGTTCGTTGCGCTATCACCTCCTTAATGGACCAAGATGTTGGATCAAGTGTGACAATGTGTCTTCTGCGAACACCCTCGCATTATATGCGTGGGGGCTGAAGCCGACGAGTGCCACCTTTCAGGTTATATACGTATATAAATTAACGGCCGCATAGGATGTATTATAATTCTTGCAGGCACAAGTATAAAAAAGCTTTTACATTTCAGCAATATATTGTTTTCAATAAGAATACAAGTTATTCGAACATAATATCCTTCGAGCACTGCGTCTCGATCGAACGAGCGCCCTCCAGAACTTCTTGAAAGTAGTGCTCGGCAGGTACTCGGCTTTCGTCCGAATCTTGGGCTGCAACGGCGGTGGCCTCCATCTCTGCCCAGTATGTCTTGACATGGGCAAGGGCCATCCGCGTACCCTCCACACATGCTGACCTCTTCATCACGTTGATATGTGGCACCGCACCAAGGAACTGCTGAACAAAACTAAAATAACTATTCGGTTTTGGCCTCTCCGACCACAGATGATCCACGACATACCTCATGGCAAGTCCGGACAATCTATTCAGCTCGGCCCATTCGGCCAACCGATCAGTCAATGGAAGCGGACGCTCTGGATTGTTGAATTGTGACCAGAAAAACTTTTCCACTTCACGGTCCTTTTGATCTTTGAAGTGTTCGGCCGCATCAGCAGCACTTGCCTCTAAATCCAGATATGCGTCCACAGAACTCCACATCCGGTCCAAAGGAGCATATTTAGGATCTCCGAACTTCATCCGCAGCATAAAGGGCTTCCCAGCCGCGATATCTCCGGCTTGACACAGATCCTCCCTCATCGCTCTCATTGCAGAATGAGTATCCTTGGCCGCCGTCGTGGCCTTCTCCAGGTCTGTCCGCTTTGCCTGGTCTTCCTTTCCAAGAAGCCTGCAACGGTCAGCAGCATTCTTCAACTTCACAACCATCTCGGCCATCTCCTCCTTGCTTCGGCAGTGAGCAGCCTGTTCGGCTTTTAGCTCCTCAACCGCCTTTAGGGCAGCCGCATTGCTTTTTCTGGCTTGTTCTTTGACTTGCGCAAGCTCTGCCCGAATTTTCTCCATCGCTGCAGCTCCATCTGCATTAAGCACACACATTATAAGATATTTGCATCATGCTCCTTTACCAGGTGTCTCCGGAGAAATTATATACCTTGTGCCTCATCAAGCCACTTGTTGACAAGAACGATGTCGGCATCTGCCACGTCAAGTTGCCGCTTTAACTCAGCAAATTCATCAGTCCGGCTTGCCACCGGACACTTCGCCACCTACAAATGAAGGCGGCAAAATTATACCTGGGACTATGATTCTCTGCGTGCCGTCATCTTCGACAGCACCCAGAGTCTCAGGGGCTACTATCTACACAGGGCGCATCTTAAAGTATGCGGTACTATCAAAAGGTACATCATTTCACGTACCTCAAAACCTGTCAGTAAACTCCTGACAGCTTCATGCAACCCGCTTTCCGCGGACGAAATCCTTTTGATTACCGCACCCATCAACGCAAGGTGCTCTTCTGAGATAGATGCCCGCCCTAGCAGATCCTTCAGTACCTCCGACCGCGCACCAGACGGTGCCGGACTACTTCGATGGCTCTTTTCAAAAGTCGGACACTGAGGGCTTCGGGTGGCCATAGGATTACCTTCTGGCCTTGCCGGATCGGGAGAAACCCTCCGCGACGACTGTTGGAAATATGCCCTAGAGGCAATAATAAAAGCATTATTATTATATTTCCTTATTCATGATAATTGTCTTTATTCGTGCTATAATTGTGTTATCCGGAAATCGTAATACATGTGTGAATAACAGACAACAACGTGTCCCTAGTAAGCCTCTAGTTGACTAGCTCGTTGATCAATAGATAGTCATGGTTTCCTGACTATGGGCATTGGATGTCAATGATAATGAGATCACATCATTAGGAGAATGATGTGATGGACGAGACCCAATCCTAAACATAGCATAAGATCGCATAGTTCGTTTGCTAGAGTTTTTCGATGTCAAGTATCCTTTCCTTAGACCATGAGATCGTGTAACTCCCGGATACCGTAGGAGTGCTTTGGGTGTGCCAAACGTCACAACGTAACTGGGTGACTATAAAGGTATACTACGGGTATCTCCGAAAGTGTCTGTTGGGTTGCCACGGATCGAGACTGGGATTTGTCACTCCGCTTGACGGAGAGGTATCACCGGGCCCACTCAGTAATGCATCATCATAATGAGCTCAATTTGATCAAAGTGTTTGATCACGGGATCATGCATTACGGTAAGAGTAAAGTGACTTGCCGGTAATGAGATTGAACGAGGTATTGGGATACCGACGATCGAATCTCGGGCAAGTAAAATACTGATTGACAAAGGGAATCGTATACGGGATTAATTGAATCCTCGACATCGTGGTTCATCCGATGAGATCATCGTGGAGCATGTGGGAGCCAACATGGGTATCCAGATCCCGCTGTTGGTTATTGCCCGAGAGCTGTCTCGGTCATGTCTGCATGTCTCCCGAACCCGTAGGGTCTACACACTTAAGGTTCGGTGACGCTAGGGTTGTGAAGATATGTATATGCAGTAACCCGAATGTTGTTCGGAGTCCCGGATGAGATCCCGGACGTCACGAGGAGTTTCGGAATGGTCCGGGGGTAAAGAATTATATATAGGAAGTGCTGCTTTGGCCATCGGGACAAGTTTCGGGGTTATCGGTATTGTACTGGGACCACCGGAGGGTCCCGGGGGGGTCCATCGGGTGGGGCCACCTGCCTCGGAGGGCCCCATGGGCTGAAGTAGGAAAGGATCCAGCCCAAAGTGGGCTGGGGCGCCACTTCCCCAGGGCCCATGCGCGCCTAGGGTGGGGGAAACCCTAAAGGGGGGCGCCCCCTTGCTTGGGGGGCAAGCCCCCCACCCCTTGGCCGCCGCCCCCCCTAGGAGATTGCATCTCCTAGGGCCGGCGCCCCCCCTAGGGGGCTATATATATGAGGGGAGGGAAGGGGGCATCCGCACCCTTGCTCTTGGCGCCTCCCTCTCCCTCTCCAACACCTCCTCCTCCTCCGTAGAGCTCGGCGAAGCCCTGCAGGAGTACTGCAGCTCCACCATCACCACGCCGTCGTGCTGCTGCTGGAGCCATCTTCCCCAACCTCTCCTTTGCCTTGCTGGATCAAGAAGAAGGACACGTTACGCTGACCGTACGTGTGTTGAACGCGGAGGTGCCGTCCGTTCGGTGCTGGGATCTCCGGTGATTTGGATCACGTCGTGTACGACTACCTCATCCCCGTTCGTTGAACGCTTCCGCTCGCGATCTACAAAGTGGTATGTAGATGCAATCTCTCTCCCATGACTCGTTGCTTAGATGAACTCATAGATGGATCTTGGTGAAACCGTAGGAAAAATTTTAATTTTCTGCAACGTTCCCCAACAGTGGTATCAGAGCCAGGTTTATGCGTAGTTCTCTATTGCACGAGTAGAACACAATTTGTTGTGGGCGTAGATGTTGTCAACTTTCTTGCCGCTACTAGTCTTATCTTGCTTCAGCGGTATTGTGGGATGAAGTGGCCCGGACCAACCTTACACGTACGCTTACGTGAGACCGGTTTCACCGACTAACATGCACTAGTTGCATAAGGTGGCTGGCGGGTGTCTTTCTCTCCCACTTTAGTTGGAGCGGATTCGATGAAAAGGGTCCTTATGAAGGGTAAATAGAAGTTGACAAATCACGTTGTGGCTTTCACGTAGGTAAGAAAACGTTCTTGCTAGAACCCTAATTCAGCCACGTAAAACTTGCAACAACAATTAGAGGACGTCTAACTTGTTTTGCAGCAAGTGCTTTGTGATATGATATGGCCAAAGTTGTGATGAATGATGAATGATCTATATGTGATGTATGAGATGTTCATGCTATTGTAATAGGAATCACGACTTGCATGTCGATGAGTATGACAACCGGCAGGAGCCATAGGAGTTGTCTTTATTTTTGTATGACCTGCGTGTCATTGAGAAACGCCATGTAAATTACTTTACTTTATTGCTAAACGCGTTAGCCATAGTAGTAGAAGTAATAGTTGGCGAGCAACTTCATGGAGACATGATGATGGAGATCATGATGATGGAGATCATGGTGTCAAGCCGGTGACAAGATGATCATGGAGCCCCACGATGGAGATCAAAGGAGCTATGTGATATTGGCCATATCATCTCACGTTTATTATTTGATTGCATGTGATGTTTATCATGTTTTGCATCTTGTTTACTTAGAACGACGTTAGTAAATAAGATGATCCCTCATAATAATTTCAAGAAGTGTTTCCCCTAACTGTGCACCATTGCGACAGTTCGTTGTTTCGAAGCACCACGTGATGATCGGGTGTGATAGATTCTAACGTTCACATACAACGGGTGTAAGACAGATTTACACATGCAAACACTTAGGTTGACTTGACGAGCCTAGCATGTACAGACATGGCCTCGGAACACAGAAGACCGAAAGGTCGAGCATGAGTCGTATAGAAGATACGATCAACATGAAGATGTTCACCGATGTTGACTAGTCCGTCTCACGTGATGATCGGACACGGCCTAGTTGACTCGGATCATGTTATACTTAGATGACTAGAAGAGGGATGTCCATCTAAGTGGGAGTTCATTAAATAATTTGATTAAAATGAACTTTATTATCATGAACTTAGTCTAAAATATTTACAATATGTCTTGTAGATCAAATGGCCAACGTAGTCCTCAACTTCAACGCGTTCCTAGAGAAAACCAAGCTGAAAGACGATGGCAGCAACTATACGGACTGGGTCCGGAACCTGAGGATCATCCTCATAGCTGCCAAGAAAGATTATGTCCTACGAGCACCGCTGGGTGACGCACCTGTTCTCCCTGCAGAACAAGACGTTATGAATGCTTGGCAGTCACGCTCCGATGATTACTCCCTCGTTCAGTGCGGCATGCTTTACAGCTTAGAGCCGGGGCTCCAAAAGCGTTTTGAGAGACATGGAGCATATGAGATGTTCGAAGAGCTGAAAATGGTTTTCCAAGCTCATGCCCGGGTCGAGAGATATAAAGTCTCCGACAAATTCTTTAGCTGTAAGATGGAGGAAAATAGCTCTGTCAGTGAACACATACTCAAGATGTCTGGGTTGCACAACCGCTTGACTCAACTGGAAGTTAATCTCCCGGATGAAGCGGTCATTGACAGAATCCTCTAGTCGCTTCCACCTAGCTACAAGAGCTTTGTGATGAACTACAACATGCAGGAGATGGTAAAGACCATTCCTGAGGTATATGCTATGCTGAAATCAGCAGAGGTAGAAATCAAGAAGGAACATCAAGTGTTGATGGTGAATAAAACCACTAAGTTCAAGAAGGGCAAGGGTAAAAAGAACTTCAAGAAGGACGGCAAGGAAGTTGCCGCGCCCGGTAAGCAAGTTGCTGGGAAGAAGCCAAAGAATGGACCCAAGCCCGAGACTGAGTGCTTTTATTGCAAGGGAAGTGGTCACTGGAAGCGGAACTGCCCCAAATACTTAGCGGACAAGAAGGCCGGCAAAACAAAAGGTATATGTGATATACATGTAATTGATGTGTACCTTACCAGTACTCGTAGTAGCTCTTGGGTATTTGATACCGGTGCAGTTGCTCACATTTGTAACTCAAAGCAGGAGCTGCGTAATAAACGGAGACTGGCGAAGGATGAGGTGACGATGCGCGTCGGGAATGGTTCCAAGGTCGATGTGATCGCCGTCGGCACGCTACCTCTACATTTACCTATGGGATTAGTTTTAAACCTCAATAATTGTTATTTAGTGCCAAGTTTGAGCATGAACATTGTGTCTGGATCTCGTTTAATTCGAGATGGCTACTCATTTAAGTCCGAGAATAATGGTTGTTCTATTTATATGAGAGATATGTTTTATGGTCATGCTCCGATGGTTAATGGTTTATTCTTAATGAATCTCGTACGTGATGATACACATATTCATAGTGTGAATACCAAAAGAGTTAAAGTTGATAACAGTAGTCCCACATATTTGTGGCACTGCCGCCTTAGTCACATAGGTGTCAAACGCATGAAGAAGCTCCATGCAGATGGACTTTTAGAGTCTCTTGATTATGAATCATTTGACATGTGTGAACCATGCCTCATGGGTAAAATGACCAAGACTCCGTTCTCAGGAACAATGGAGCGAGCAACCAACTTATTGGAAATCATACATACTGATGTGTGCGGTCCAATGAGTGTTGAGGCTCGCGGTGGCTATCGTTATGTTCTCTCCCTCACTGATGACTTGAGTAGATATGGGTATATCTACTTAATGAAACACAAGTCTGAGACCTTTGAAAAGTTCAAGGAATTTCAGAGTGAGGTTGAAAATCAACGTGATAGAAAGATCAAGTTTCTACGATCAGATCGTGGAGGAGAATACTTGAGTCACGAATTTGGCACACACTTAAGGAAATGTGGAATAGTTTCACAACTCACGCCGCCTGGAACACCTCAGCGTAATGGTGTGTCCGAACGTCATAATCGCACTCTATTAGATATGGTACGATCTATGATGTCTCTTAACGATTTACCGCTATCTTTTTGGGGCTATGCTTTAGAGACTGCCGCATTCACTTTAAATAGGGCTCCGTCGAAATCCGTTGAGACGACACCGTATGAATTATGGTTTTGGAAGAAACCTAAGCTGTCGTTTCTAAAAGTTTGGGGATGCGATGCTTATGTCAAGAAACTTCAACCTGAAAAGCTCGAACCCAAGTCGGAAAAATGCGTCTTCATAGGATACCCTAAAGAAACTATTGGGTATACCTTCTACCTCAGATCTGAAGGCAAGATCTTTGTTGCCAAGAATTGATCCTTTCTAGAGAAGGAGTTTCTCTCGAAAGAAGTAAGTGGGAGGAAAGTAGAACTTGATGAAGTGTTACCTCTTGAACCGGAAAATGGCGCAACTCAAGGAAACGTTTCTGAGGTGCCTGCACCGACTAGAGAGGAAATTAATGATGATGATGATCAAGATGCTTCTGATCAAGCTCCTACTGAAATTCGTAGGTCCACAAGGACACGTTCTGCACCAGAGTGGTACGGCAACCCTGTCTTGGAAATCATGTTGTTAGACAACGGTGAACCTTCGAACTATGAAGAAGCGATGGCGGGCCCGGATTCCGACAAATGGCTGGAAGCCATGAAATCCGAGATAGGATCCATGTATGAAAAGGAAGTATGGACTTTGAATGACTTGCCCGTTGAACGGCGAGCCATAGAAAATAAATGGATCTTCAAGAAGAAGACAGACGCGGATGGTAATGTGACCGTCTATAAAGCTCGGCTTGTCGCTAAGGGTTATCGACAAGTTCAAGGGGTTGACTACGATGAGACTTTCTCACCGGTAGCGAAGCTGAAGTCCGTCCGAATCATGTTAGCAATTGCCGCATTCTACGATTATGAAATATGGCAAATGGACGTCAAAACGGCATTCCTTAATGGTTTCCTTAAGGAAGAATTGTATATGATGCAGCCAGAAGGTTTTGTCGATCCTAAGAATGCTGACAAGGTGTGCAAGCTCCAACGCTCGATTTATGGGCTGGTGCAAGCATCTCGGAGTTGGAACATTCACTTTGATGAGATGATCAAAGCATTTGGGTTTACGCAGACTTATGGAGAAGCCTGCGTTTACAAGAAAGTGAGTGGGAGCTCTGTAGCATTTCTCATACTATATGTAGATGACATACTTTTGATGGGAAATGATATAGAACCCTTGGACAACATTAAGGCCTACTTGAATAAGAGTTTTTCAATGAAGGACCTTGGAGAAGCTGCTTATATATTAGGCATCAAGATCTATAGAGATAGATCAAGACGCCTCATAGGTCTTTCACAAAGCACATACCTTGATAAGATATTGAAGAAGTTCAATATGGATCAATCTAAGAAGGGGTGCTTACCTGTGTTACAAGGTGTGAAATTGAGCTCAGCTCAATGTCCGACCACGGCAGAAGATATAGAAGAGATGAGTGTCATCCCCTATGCCTCAGCCATAGGTTCTATTATGTATGCCATGCTGTGTACCAGACCTGATCTAAACCTTGCCGTAAGTTTGGTAGGAAGGTACCAAAGTAATCTCGGCAAGGAACACTGGACAGCGGTCAAGAATATCCTGAAGTACCTGAAAAGGACTAAGGAAATGTTTCTCGTTTATGGAGGTGACGAAGAGCTCGTCATAAAGGGTTACGTCGACGCTAGCTTCGACACAGATCTGGATGACTCTAAGTCACAAACCGGATACGTGTATATTTTGAATGGTGGGGCAGTAAGCTGGTGCAGTTGCAAGCAAAGCGTCATGGCGGGATCTACATGTGAAGCGGAGTACATGGCAGCCTCGGAGGCAGCACATGAAGCAATTTTGGTGAAGGAGTTCATCACCGACCTTGGAGTCATACCCAATGCGTCGGGGCCAATCAAACTCTTCTGTGACAACACTGGAGCTATTGCACTTGCCAAGGAGCCCAGGTTTCACAAGAAGACCAGGCACATCAAGCGTCGCTTCAACTCCATTCGTGAAAATGTTCAAGATGGAGACATAGAAATTTGTAAAGATCACACGGATCTGAATGTCGCAGATCCGTTGACTAAACCTCTCCCTAAGGCAAAACATGATCAGCACCAGAAATCTATGGGTGTTTGATTCATCACAATGTAACTAGATTATTGACCCTAGTGCAAGTGGGAGACTGTTGGAAATATGCCCTACAGGCAATAATAAAAGCATTATTATTATATTTCCTTATTCATGATAATTGTCTTTATTCGTGCTATAATTGTGTTATCCGGAAATCGTAATACATGTGTGAATAACAGACAACAACGTGTCCCTAGTAAGCCTCTAGTTGACTAGCTCGTTGATCAATAGATAGTCATGGTTTCCTGACTATGGGCATTGGATGTCAATGATAACGAGATCACATCATTAGGAGAATGATGTGATGGACGAGACCCAATCCTAAACATAGCATAAGATCGCATAGTTCGTTTGCTAGAGTTTTCCAATGTCAAGTATCCTTTCCTTAGACCATGAGATCGTGTAACTCCCGGATACCGTAGGAATGCTTTGGGTGTGCCAAACGTCACAACGTAACTGGGTGACTATAAAGGTATACTACGTGTATCTCCGAAAGTGTCTGTTGGGTTGACACGGATCGAGAATGGGATTTGTCACTCCGCTTGACGGAGAGGTATCACCGGGCCCACTCAGTAATGCATCATCATAATGAGCTCAATGTGATCAAAGTTTTTGATCACGGGATCATGCATTACGGTAAGAGTAAAGTGACTTGCCGGTGACGATCGAATCTCGGGCAAGTAAAATACCGATTGACAAAGGGAATCGTATATGGGATTAATTGAATCCTCGACATCGTGGTTCATCCGATGAGATCATTGTGGAGCATGTGGGAGCCAACATGGGTATCCAGATCCCACTGTTGGTTATTGACCGAGAGCCGTCTCGGTCATGTCTGCATGTCTCCCGAACCCATAGGGTCTACACACTTAAGGTTCGGTGACGCTAGGGTTGTGAAGATATGTATATGCAGTAACGCGAATGTTGTTCGGAGTCCCGGATGAGATCCCGGACGTCACGAGGAGTTTCGGAATGGTCCGAAGGTAAAGAATTATATATAGGAAGTGCTGTTTTGGCCATCGGGACAAGTTTCGGGGTTATCGGTATTGTAGCGGGACCACCGGAGGGTCCCGGGGGGTCCACCTGCCCCGGAGGGCCCCATGGGCTGAAGTAGGAAAGGATCCAGCCCAAAGTGGGCTGGGGCGCCACTTCCCCAGGGCCCATGCGCGCCTAGGGTGGGGGAAACCCTAAAGGGGGCGCCCCCTTGCTTGGGGGGCAAGCCCCCACCCCTTGGCCGCCGCCCCCCTAGGAGATTGCATCTCCTAGGGCCGGCGCCCCCCCTAGGGGGCTATATATATGAGGGGAGGGGAGGGGGCAGCCGCATCCTTGCTCTTGGCGCCTCCCTCTCCCTCTCCAACACCTCCTCCTCCTCCGTAGAGCTCGGCGAAGCCCTGCCGGAGTACTGCAGCTCCACCATCACCACGCCGTCATGCTGCTGCTGGAGCCATCTTCCCCAACCTCTCCTTTGCCTTGCTAGATCAAGAAGAAGGAGACGTTACTCTGACCGTACGTGTGTTGAACGCGGAGGTGCCGTCTGTTCGGTGCTAGGATCTCCGGTGATTTGGATCATGTCGTGTACGACTACCTCATCCCTGTTCGTTGAACGCTTCCGCTCACGATCTACAAAGTGGTATGTAGATGCAATCTCTCTCCCATGACTCGTTGCTTAGATGAACTCATAGATGGATCTTGGTGAAACCGTAGGAAAAAATTTAATTTTCTGCAACGTTCAACCATCTCGGCCATCTCCTCCTTGCTTCGGAAGTGAGCAGCCTGTTCGGCTTTTAGCTCCTCAACCGCCTTTAGGGCAGCCGCATTGCTTTTTCTGGCTTGTTCTTTGACTTGGGCAAGCTCTGCCCGAATTTTCTCCATCGCTCCAGCTCCATCTGCATTAAGCACACACGTTATAAGATATTTGCATCATGCTCCTCTTACCAGGTGTCTCCGGAGAAATTATATACCTTGTGCCTCATCAAGCCACATGTTGACAAGAACGATGTCGGCATCTGCCACGTCAAGTTGCCGCTTTAACTCAGCAAATTCATCAGTCCGACTTGCCACCGGACACTTCGCCACCTACAAATGAAGGCGGCAAAATTATACCTGGGACTATGATTCTCTGCGTGCCGTCGTCTTCGACAGCACCCAGAGTCTCAGGGGCTACTATCTACACAGGGCGCATCTTAAAGTATGCGGTACTATCAAAAGGTACATCATTTCACGTACCTCAAAACCTGTCAGTAAACTCCTGACAGCTTCATGCAACCCGCTTTCCGCGGATGAAATCCTTTTGATTACCGCACCCATCAACGCAAGGTGCTCTTCTAAGATAGATGCCCGCCCTAGCAGATCCTTTAGTACCTCCGACTGCGCACCAGACGGTGCCGGACTACTTCGATGGCTCTTTTCAAAAGTCGGACACTGAGGGCTTCGGGTGGCCATAGGATTACCTTCTGGCCATGCCGGATCGGGAGAAACCCTCCGCGACGACACCTCAGGGTCGCCCGCCTCTTGAGGCGGTATGGCAGGGGGAGGCGTTCCGCTCTCCATCATCTCTGGAAGAAGATCCCCCGAATACGAGCTCTGCTGAGAGGAGCTAAGATCTGAAGTGCAAGATAAATGCTTCGGTTACTTTCCTCAGAAGTAAAGCAAGGATTTCTCTCATTATTAAACACCCTTTTACTTACGGCTCGGTGGAGGGCTGATCCCCTTGAGGGTATAGTATGGCCGGGGTATCCCCTGGTGCAGGACCCTCTGGCGAAGATTTCTTCCCCTGCTTTTAGACCATTGTCTCCGGGTCTTCCGAGGCGGTCCTCTTCTTCCCCTGAGGAAAGGAATTTTTGATTCCTCCCTTCCGGACGACCTCCTCTACGGAGGCGGTAGCTTCCTTGTCCCCCCCCCCCTTCATCTTCTTCCAAAGGCGCGATCTCCAGCATCCGGGTTAACACAGGATCTGGCGAGGTCTCAGGAAGAGGGGCCGGACACCTGATCAACTTTGCCTTTGCTATCCACTCCTAGTTGAAGAACAGCTCTTGTAAGGGCGATGTTGCGATAAATAAACGAATGGCGTGTTCGGAAACAGGGCTACTTACTTGGGTATCCGGACGATTGTAGCTCAGGCATGCGTCCTCGGTAGGGTCCGGACACATCATCTGTGGTTCGAAGAACAATTTGTACATCTCCGCAGGCGTCATGCCAAGGAAATGTTGAATAGCTCGCGGTCCCTTTGGATTGAACTCCCACAGGCGGAGCGGACGACATTTGTAGGGCAGAACTCGGCGAATTAACATGACCTGTGTCACCGTGACCAGACTGACATCTCTCTCTAGGAGATCTCGGATGCGGCTCTGCAATAGGGGCACATCCTTTACTGGCCCCCAGCCTAGCCCCTTGTTGACCCATGACATTAGTTGTGGCGGGGGACCCGAGCGAAAAGCAGGCGGAGCCACCCACTTGGTACCCCTGGGAGCTGTCATATAAAACCACTCTTGTTGCCATAAGCTGGACTCCTCTTGGAAAGAGCCCTCGGGCCATAGGGCGTTAGCATTTTTTCTTATTACAACGCCTCCGCACTCCGCGTGCCGTCCCTCGACCATCTTCGGCTCCACTTTGAAGGTCTTGAGCCACAGTCCGAAGTGAGGGGTGATACGGAGGAAGGCTTCACACACGACGATGAACGATGATATGTGGAGGATAGACTCCGGAGCTAAGTCGTGGAAGTCCAGCCCATAATAGAACATGAGACCCCTCACAAAGGGATCCGGCACGAAGCTTAGCCCTTGGAGGAAGTGAGATACGAACACGATGCTCTCACCAGGCTTAGGAGTGGGAATAACCTGCCCTTGAGCAGGCAGCCTATGCGGGATTTCGGCGGTCAAGTACCTGGCCTCCCTTAGCTTTAGTACGTCTTCCTCTGTGATGGAGGAAGGCATCCATCGGCCTTTAAGGTTGCATCCGGACATCATCGAAGGTCCGAAGCGCCTAAATCTGAAGCTTTGGGTGCTAGAACTCGAGGCGGGAGGCGGATTCGATTGAGATCGAAAGAAAAGAGTAAGGCCTTGGTCTCTTCATGAAGAGGTTTAATACCAAGAGCCTTCCCCGTGACCGGTTGGGACTTACCTTTCATCGAGGGGACATACCAACGGGCACGATTGGGTTACCCACGTCTATGTTGATAAGAATCCAGTAAATAAGGGGACACGATCTCTGCTTCGACAAGACGTGCCAAGGAAACCGCCTCGCGAAACGCGTTGAGGTGGGGGTAAAAATGATTCGAATAAAGGCTTGGCTGTGGTGTGATGTCACGCTACGGAATACGTCAGCATGATAGATTTGTGGAAATATAATTCTCTCCACGGTGGTACGTGGAACTTGTTTTGCAGAGCCGGACATGATCCTCGTGTTCAAAATCTTCTATGAAATATTTGGAGGAGGAACCCGCTTGCAATGCCAAAGACAATCTGCGCGCCGGACTCATCGTCATTGAAGCCTGGTTCAGGGGCTACTGAGGGAGTCATGGATTAGGGGGTATCCGGACAGCTGGACTATAACCTTTGGCCGGACTGTTGGACTATGAAGATACAAGATTGAAGACTTTGTCCCATGTCCGGATGGGACTTTCCTTGGCGTGGAAGGCAAGCTTGGAAGTACGGATATGTAGATCTCCTTCCTTGTAACCGACTCTGTGTAATCCTAGCCCCCTCCGGTGTCTATATAAACTGGAGGGTTTAGTCCGCAGGACATAACAACAACAATCATACCATAGGCTCGCTTCTAGGGTTTAGCCTCTCTGATCTCATGGTAGATCTACTCTGGTACTACCCATATCATTAATATTAATCAAGCAGGAGTAGGGTTTTACCTCTTACCTCCATTGAGAGGGCCCGAACCTGGGTAAAAACATTGTATCCCTCGCCTCCTGTTACCATCCGCCTAGACGCACAGTTCGGGACCCCCTACCCGAGATCCGCCGGTTTTGACACAGACAGTGGTTGTCATTCCTTCTTGGCGGTGGCGGTGGTGTAGGCAGTCCGGCGTTGCCTAGAGGACGATCCTCACGAGGTTGATCCCTCTAGGCGCCCTTGCGAGGCTGATCCTGCCAGCGGTCCTCACGAGGCCGGTCGCGCCACTCCTGGCACAGGCCGCGGTCGTCCCAGTGTCCGCCACCACGTCCTCCTCCTCGGTCGTAGCCCCGATCGCTGCGCTCGAGGCATCGACCGAAGCGTCCTTCGCGAATGGCTTTGAGCTCTTGACAGCCGCTGGTGTTGTGGGTATTCAGGTTGTGGAAGGCGCAAAATGTTCGGTTTCTCTTGGATGACTCGGGCTGGTCTCTGCCGCGCTTGGTGTCCGGTTCCGCCACGAGCATGATTGCTCCCTTGTGCTTCACATCCTTGGACTTGGCTTTCTTCTCCTCCGGGTATGCGGCCGGGAGCTGAAGGAGGGAGAGGCACCCCTCCTCAGCTCTTGCGCACTTGGTCGCCAGCTTGAACAACTCCAGAGACATGCACAACTCCTCGTGGATAGCGAGCTCTTCCTTCATCTTGATGTCGCCGATGCCATCAGAGAACGCGGAGATGATTGCCTCCTCCGTCACCTTGGGGATCTTGAGGCGGACGTTGTCGAAGCGCTAGATGTACTTCTGGAGGGTCTCTCCTGGTTGTTGCTTGACGCAGCACAGGTCACCCGCGGCTCGCAGGCGGTCGCGAGTGCCCTAGAAGTTGGTGACGAGGCGGTTGCGCATCTCGTCCCAGGAGGAGATTGAGCCTGGGGGCAGTTTCAGGAGCCAGGAGCGGGCGCCATCCTTGAGAGCCCTAGGAAACCAGTTCGCCATGACTTTCTCGTCACCGTTGGCCGCCTCGATGCTCAGCTCGCAGAGCTGCAAGAACTCCATAGGGTCGGGGGTGCCGTCGTAGCAAGGAGGCAAATCTAGCTTGAACTTGCCCGGCCAGGCGACGCTACGCAGCTCAGGGGTGAAGGCGCGGCAGCCGGCCGTGGTCACCGGGGCCCGCCTTGGAGGTGGAGCTTGGTCTTGGTGGGGTCCGCCCACTGCTGCCACAGGCGGTGTGCGGCCTTGCCGTGGTGGCGCAGGGAGTGCAGGGGCGTTTTCTTGCGGCGAAGGGACTTTCTGACAGCTCCTCTCTTCACGCGCCGGCGCTGGACGCGGTGGGTCGCGTCGTGGAGCCGCGCGCCTTAACGCCAGGGCACCGTCTTGATGCAGAGGTGGTGGAGGTGCTCCATGAGCCACATCGCCCGTGGCTGGTGGAGGGCGAGGCAGAGAGAGGGACGGAGCCGGGGAGCCCCCTGCGGCACGGACGAGCTCGGCGATACGGTCGAGCCAGTCCACGTAGAGGTCGTCGACTGGGCAGTAGCGCAGGAGCTCGTGCGCCATGAGGAGCGCGGCACGCGCGTCCATGGGAGCACGACATGCATGGGATGAAGAACCCGGCCAGGGTCAGCGATGGGGTGGCGGTGCGGCCATCCCGCCGCATCAAGGGGTGTAGCGAGGATGCTTGCTGCTCGTTCCCTGCCGGGCCGGTGGCGGCGTTGGCGGCAGGTGACATGGAACGACGAGGTGGCCCACCGATGGGAGCCGTCTAAGTGACACGGGCAGCGAGGGCAGCCTAGCGCTCAACACGAGCGCGGCGAGCGTCCGCCATAGAGGCGATGGAGCAACGGTGCGCGGAGCGACGGAAGGAAGATTCAGCGCACCCCTAGCTACCTGGCGCGCCAAATGTCGGATCACGGGTTCTGGCAAAATCCTCAAGGTTTGAACACTGGGGTGCGCACGAAGATTTCCTCCTGACAGGTCCCCGTCCTAACTAGCTAAGATCTCAAGAACGAATTCGATGAACTCACAACACAAGGGACACAAGATTTATACTGGTTCGGGCCACCGTTGTGGTGTAATACCCTACTCAAGTGTGGTGGTGGTTGATTGCCTCTCGGGCTGATGATGAACAGTACAGGAGGGAAGAACAGCCTCCCGAGGTTGAGGTGTTCTTATCCTTGGCGAACTGGTGTGGGTGACGATTCGGTGCTTCTGAATCCGTTGCCTCCTACTTGGTGGCTAGCCCTATTTATAGAGGCCCTGGTCCTCTCCCCAAATACTGAGCGGGAAGGGAGCCAACAACGGCCAATTTGAAAGGGGACAGCTAGTACAGCTTATCCTGACAAAAGTAGTCTTCGCCTGCAAAAAGGCGCTGGTGGTGACGCTGTCTTGGGCTCCATGGTGACCTATGTCTTGCCGTCCTGCTGGTCTTGGTCCTGTTGCACCGATATGGAAACCTATGCTTGATGCCTTGGTACTCCGCGCCTGCGCTTGCCCCTTTAGCACCAAAGAGGAAACGAGGACGCTGCGCATGCTGGAGCCCGCCTGGCGCCCGCCTGGTCTCGGTCGCCTGGTGCTCACGAGGTTTGCCTTGCCTTGATCTCTCCGCCCCTCGTGAGCCTGCCTGGCGAGGCCGCTCCTGAGGAGGTCTTGTGTTGTCCGCCTCGCGAGGGTCTTGAATGCCTTGTCGATGAAGATGGGACATACAGGCCTGCTAGCACAGCCACGCCGTGGGCCGCAGGCAGGCAAGTCTGGGTACCCCCGTTCCCAGAACGCCGACAAATAACAACACTTGTAATGTGCATGACATGAGAACATAACTGTTTATTCAATTGAAACTGAAATCGACATAGAGCAAGTCACAACCGCAAACCAGTTAAAGAAATAGGTTTAAAACATACCTGTTGCGCCATTGGAGTTTCAATTCCATCCTTCAAATTTGAAAATAGTTGGTATGAGTAAATACAGTGATGCAAGAGCAAAGGAGGACGAACCATAGCTACAGAACCTAACCTAGGAACAATTCTTCTTCTCCTTTAAGCGTTGAGTTGGGATTCGAAGTGGCGGTCCTCATGCTTTGGGCACTGTAGTTCCCTTACTAATAACTGCTCGTATTTGGGTGCTCTGTGGTGGACACAATGCTGTATCAACTGGAACTAGGTTACTATCTGCTGGGGCTGGGGTTAGAAGGGGTGTAGCTGGTTCTCTGTCCAACTGGGTAGCGGTACAATCTACGAGAGTCTGGGTTATGTGTGGTGGGGCTGGTTCTTGGGCAAGTACAACCGTGGTTTTATCTGCATCAGCTGGTAGCACTATCTTTTCTGAAGACCGTGTTGTTACTCCCTTAGATACTTCCATCACACTCTCCAATTCAAATGGCTGATAAACAAGAAAAGTAATTGAATGTACAGACATTGTATGATAGACAGGTGCAATGGATAGTGGGGAATAAAAGAGGGCATGAAATAATTCACATTTATGTTGTCTAACCAAACAGGATAGCACGACACAATTTCACATATATGATGGCTAACTAAACAGGATAGCATGACACAATTTCACATATATGATGGCTAACTAAAAAAGATGGAAAGACAGAGTTCAAAATGTGATGACTATGTAAAAAGGATGACATGATATAACTATATAATGTGTTTATTAAATAGGCTGGCATGCCATAATTCACATACATGCCGCCTGTGGAAACATGATAGCATGATATAATTCACGGATAGAATGACATAATTCAAAATATGATGAATGTAAACACTAAACAGGATGAGATGATATAACTATATGATGTCTTTATTAAATGGGTTGGCATGCCATAATTCAGATAGATGTTGTCTATGTAAACATGATGGCATGATATAATTCAGATATATGATTTATATAGTAAGCAAGTAAGCAGATGGCAATCACATATATGATGTAAAAACTAAGCAATGCAAGACAACATGCATGACATGAGTAATATAACCCTGCCAAGTTTGAGCATAGACCTCAGGTGGAAAATAGGTCCGGTCATCAGTCTCTGAGCCCTCCTCTGAGGAGCTATCTATAACCAGCAAGATGTCTGCTTCAGCAGGTAGCATTGTCTGCTCTGAATACCTTGTTTTCACTACAGATACTTCCATCACCGCTTCAAATGGCTGATGCATAGGAAGAGTAGTTGAATATACAAACGTTGTCGACAAATGGAACACGTAATACAAAAAAAGGATAGCATGATATAATTCACATATATGATGATTGGCTAAACAGCATGGCATTGCATAATTCACATATATAATGCCTTGCAACAAGATAGCATTGCATATTTCCCATATATAATATCTTGCAACAAGATGGCATTGCATAATTCACATATATGGTAATTAGACACTAAACAGGTGGCATTCACACAAAGCATGTCTAAACTAATCAAATGACATAGCAATGCAAGACACCATACGCACAATATGAGAAACATAACACTGCCAAGTTAGAGCATACACCTCGGGGGGGATAGGACTGGTCATCTGTCTCTGAATCCTCCTCTTAGGAGCTATCCGTAACCAGCGAGATATGCGCTTCGTCAGATAGCATAGTCTACTCTGAAGACCTTGTTTTCACTCCAAAATTTTCCATCACCGTGTCAAATGGCTGATGCACAAGAAGAGTAGTTGAATGTACTAACATTGTTGACAAATGTAATACGTAATTAAAAAAAGGATGGCCTGTTATAATTCACATATAAGATGACTGGCTAAGCAGGATGGCATTGCAAAATTCACAGATATGATGCCCGGCTAAACAAGATGGTGTTACATAATTCACATATACGATGAAGAAACTAAACAGATGGCATTCACACAAAGCATGTCTAAACTAAGAAGATGACATATTTGATGTATAAAGTAAGCAATGCAAGGCACCATATGCATGATATTACCAACATCAGCATGTGAAGTTAGAGCGAAGACCTCAGGGGTTAAATAGGAGTGGTCTTCTCCTTCTGAATCCCCCTCAGAACAGTTATCTTCCTCTTGATTACATCCGAAATGGGTGGAGGGGGCTGCCTTTGCGCCTACCATGGAGCGACGTCTGCATGAAATTTTATTGCCACACAAGGCTCGTCTCTTTTGCTCTACATGTTCAGTTCCATTGTGTACAATAACTCACATGCATAGGAATAAAACGTAGTGAGTTTATGTAAGGAGTGCATGCAGAAATCCAGAGTGATGGTAGCAACCTATGGATAGACCCAAAACAAGTGATAGCAGGCAGATAATGGCTTCAGTTAAAAAAAAATATAATGGCTTCTTTACTGTTTGTTTCCCACCCAACATGAAACTCATAGTAGACACCAGAGATTAACCAGATAGTAGATAGATACTATGGATTGCGGCCCTGATACGTACCACACAACCATTTAAAAACTCAAGTTTGACCATTAGTTTGAAGCTGACTTAGAGTCTAATCAGTGAACATGACGATAAAGTAGCATGTAATATTAAGTGATGCATAACGTAAGCAGACATGAAAGAGTGTGACCTCTCTTGCGGACTCGGTTGATGATGGTAATGTAATTGTCGTGGCTGCCGGCGGCGGGGAAGAAGATCTGAGGTGGCGAAAGACAGTCAAGATGTCGGATCCCTGTTGTGTTGTACCCTTCCGTCGTTGGAGCAGTTGAGCTAGGGTGGACGACGACGTAGCAGGAGCGGGACAAACCACACAATGTTTTCTTTGACAACTATCTGTAAGAGAAGTAATTTTGTAAGGGCTCGTTTGAATTGGAGGATTCTAACAACGCGCGTATAGGAAATACACATCAATAGGATAGGAATGCACGTGCAAAACAGAGAATTTAAAAGCATAGGATTTCTACCAATCTGGGTGTTTGGTTCACAAGAATTGGAAGATCACAGATGCAAAGAAGCATGGTGAGATTAAGTCAAACCACAAGAAAATGTACGGTTATAATGCTATTATGCTACTATCTCTTAGTCTTGTGCTTCATGAATAGGAATTTGAAAAGGAGGACAAGTGGATATTAAAATTGGTACGGTTTTTCTTTCAAGGAGACACTAAAGGAACAAATCCTACAGTTTTCCTTTGCTCCATTCCTTTGACCAAATGCATGAATAGCAGTACCATAGGAAACTTTCCAATCCCTATGTTTTCCCTTTAGTTTTCCTTTCAAGCACTGGCGATTCTAGTAGGCAGGCATGAGTAGGGACAAGCCTACACTCAGAAAATGTTTCTGTGCTACTTCTACTACTTTGGACCCAGGCCACTGCCCTACTAGCTTAACTCCCAGGCCCATCTACAAATGCACATCTCAAATGCGCATAGATAAATAATGAAGGAGTTCAAGAGAGTCCATCACGGAGAGCTAAGTTGCCTGGTACCTCACTGTTTGTCATATAGTAGGAGAAACTAATCGTATTTCACGTTACTACTTGTGCTCAGTGGACAATATATATATATACATACATATATATATATATATATATATATATATATATATATATATATATATAACATGTAGAGTAAAAAAGTGATGCAACAAGTGTACAACCTCTTTGGCGAAGCCATGTCAATCTCAGCGTGATTTGGTTGGTCGGTGAGGATGCTCCGGCTGATTTGGTTGTCGGAGGACGGGAAGAAGATCATAGGCATCTGGAGATGGAGCCCGAGGTACTGCTTCGCTGCGATGGAGGGTTTAGTCATTGGAGCAGCTCCGGTGAGTTGTACGACGGAGAGGCTGAAGAAGGACAAGAGAGACAACGTTAACCTGATTGGAATTCTAATAGCATCTCCAATGGATGACGTAAAATACATAACCACAAAGTGCTAGGTGTAAAATACATCAGCCCCTCATCTCTGAACTTAACTGTCAAAACTGAATTTAACTGTCGAAACTGAATATAACTGTCAAAACTGAATTTTGCTGTCGAAACTGAATTTTGCTATCGAAACTGAATTTTACTATCGAAACTGAACGCATTTGTAGCAGAAAAGTAGTAGAAACAACAACGCATCTGAGAGACGGGGCAGCTGGTCGTGTCGCAACATCTCGGGTAGCAGCTGCAGGGGCTCGAGGGAGAGCAGGATCTGCTGCTCATGCAGTAGCACCGCGCGCAAGAGTAGAGCAGCAGCGCAAGCAAGAGCAAGAGAGAGAGAGTAGCAGCGCAAGCAAGAGAAAGAGCGAGAGCAGCAGCAAGACCAAGAGCAAGAGCAAGAGCAGACCAGGCAGGGGATCGAGAGCAAGAGCAGAGCAGCAGTGCGAGCGAGAGTGAAAGCACCAGCAGCTCTTACTAATGTAGACGTCTCCGTCGAGGGAGCGACGCCATGGAGGAAGTGGTCGGCGATGCCGCCGTGGATGGAGCCGCGCCATGTCGGTTCAGGACCGAGCGCCGGTAGCATCGTAAGATCGAATCAAGAAGAAAATGCGGCGATTAGTGTACAACCTCTTTGGTGGCGCCGATTAGGCCTCAGCTTCATCCGAGGAAACGGTGATGATGATGCTCTTCCGGTGGTGTAGGTGAAGAAGGCGGTGTGGGAATGGAGGTGGCGTGAAAGACGAGGGGAATGTTGGGGCAGCTCCTTGGAGGTGGAGGACGGGGTGGCTGAACCGGTGGGCGACGAGGTCGACGATGGATCCTCATCCGGTACAGTGGATGAGGGATGTCGAGGTGTTGCTGTGGATGACGTCGTCGTGGAAGAGGCACCGGCTGGGTGGTGAACGGAGGAGGGTGTGGGGCTTCACGGGTTTTTGCGGCCTTGGTGTACGAATGGGTGGGCGGATGGGATGGGAGGGGGAACCATGGCTTAGGGACGCTCTGGTCCGAAATGTGGGGTAAGTTACGAAAGTATACCCCCACCGATTTGATCTAGGCGGTTCTTTCGGTTCAGGGGTATCACGGCATTTCGCATGTCGAGATTTCGCAGGAGGTGGGACTTTTCGCACGCGTTGTAATTTTGGGATAGCAAGGCGCGGGTTGAGATGGAGGGAGTTTCGGAGCACAACGAGACAAATATTTTGTCGGCGTTCTGGGAACGGGGGTCCCCAGACTTGCCTACCTGCGGCCTGCGGCGTGGCTCAAAGGAGGCCCGGCATGGCCCAACTTCATCAACACAAGACCCAAGACCCTCGCGCGGGGCCAAGCCTCGCAAGGCGGACGACACGGTGCTTCCTCGGGCACGGCCTCGTTAGGCTGGCTCATGAGGAGGCGGAGAGATCAAGGCAGGGTACCTCACGAGGTGCCCATGACGCAAGCCATGACGACCAAGGGCGCCGGGCGGGCGCCAGCCCGCGCAGTGTCCTCCCTTTCCTCTTTGGTGCAAAGGGGGCAAGCGCAGGTGAGAGGATCAAGCAAAGGCATCCATTTCGGTGCAACAAGACCAAGACCAGTCCAACGGTGGGGAGGAGGTCATCGTGGAGCCCAGGACGGCGTCACCACAGGGCCTTTGGCAGGCGAGGACCAACTTTAGCCAGGATAAGAGTACTGTATGTTCCCCTTCGAATTGGCCAATTGTGGGCGCCCTTCCCGCTCAATATTTGGGACGAGGCCCAGGGCCTTTGCCTATAAATAGGACTAGCCACCCCCAGGGTAGAGGAATCATCATCGAGGTCCCAAGATTAGAGCAAAGAAAGAGAGAGAGAGAGAGAGAGAGAGAGAGAGAGAGAGAGAGAGCGAGAGAGAGAGAGAGAGAGAAGGGCGGCTGAACTCCCCTAGCAGTTCATCATCCCAGCTAGAACACGCCCTCGCGAGGCTGTTCTCCCTTGTACTGTTCATCATCATCAGCCCAAGAGGCAATCCACCCACCACAAACTAGAGTAGGGTATTACACCACAATGGTGGCCCAAACTAGTATAAACTCTGCGTCCCTTGCGTTGTTCCTTCAGTAGTTAGATCCTTGCGAGACGGAGAGGTAGAGGGCACAATCTCCGCGCGCACCCCAGAGTTCGAACCATAAGGGTCTGCCGGAACCCGAAATCCGACATTTGGTGCACCAGGTAGGGGTGCGCCGGAGTCCACCCTCTACCGCTACGCATCCCATCGCACCGTCATCACCCTGTCCGGCGACCAGGCGGGCGACCTAGATCCATGGGCGGCATGGCCCGCCCGCGCGGAACCGCCCGCCTCGGGCGACCCCGTGCCCCAGGCAGCTCGTGGTCCGCAGGGCGCTGCGGGCCGCGGGCGGCGCGGACAGGCTTCAGCAACCCTTACGCCGTGGCAAGCACGGTCGGCAGCAAGGGCCTCCAATCATGCCGCGGCCACGACACCATACACCCGTCGGGAGCAAGCGAACTCGAGGGCCGCACTCATGGTGGCCCGAGAGCTGCTGCAGTGTAGGCTGCTGGAAGGCGGTCGCGACATGCTGCTAGAGCGGGTCCGCCAAACTCCTGGGCTTTGCCGCTTCGGGGGCTCACCCCTTCTGCATCCAGCTTCCGCCTCAAGCCTAGGGCGGCTCCCGCGGGGGCCCCACGCGCTCCCGCGGACCTCTGGGCTACCCCAACACCAGCGAATCCGTCGGCGCCGGATTGGCAGTGGCGCTACCCACGCCCCTGGCGCGTGAGGGAGAAGGACCCGGTACAGCCCACGGCGCCGGCGAGCAGCCGCGCTACCACACCACGGTGGGCACGTCAAGCAGCGCCGCATGGCGCATGGAGCACTACAGCACATCCTTCGGGGTAGCGGCGCCAGAAGAATACGTGCCACACATGATGGACCAAGGGCATGCTCACGAGGGCGAACAAGGCTCGCTTCTCAGCCCAAGCTGGGGAGACGAGGCACCAGAAGCCGAGCTCTTCCAGGAGCCCCGGGGCGGCTCCGCCGGCCACGCTGGAGGCGACACTTATCGGGTACCACTAATCCCTCAGGGGCAGGCATACGCTAATCATGGATCGCAGGAGGTGCAGGTCACCGCAGCAAGTATCTGCCCTGCTCCCGCGGTCTCCTACCCCTCGGGAGGAGGGCGCAGGCGGCTGCAGGAAAGGGGCAGGGACCCCACATCACCACCGTGGCATTCGGAGCAAGGCGTTCTCAAGAGGTAGGCCCTCCGCTCGGGAGGCGCCTGAGGGCCTGCCCCTGGCGGAGGACCCGTGGTTGTCGGGGGAACCGCTGGCGACCGCTCTACCCCACCGGCGGCGACTGGTTTCCGGTCGTTGTTGGTGGCACTAGAGTGTGGCGATATGAAGCAAGGCCGGTACCTGTGAAGAAAGGCCCAGTGCCTGTGAAGCTCGCCGCCCCGTGACACTCTCACGTAATAATGAGTGGGGCTGTACATGCCCCGGAGTCTCAGGGGTGCCGGCCTCAGGCCCTGGGGCTCCCTCTCACGCCCAGTGGACAGCACTTAGCTCCGCGCTGGTGAGAAGAAGTCCAAGACTAGATTAGGTGCCGGACGCGGCCTTTTGTCTGCTTTTATTGCCTTCTTCTTTTGGTTGGAACTTTTCCCTGCTGGATTTAAGTTGGATTCTAATTTGAGATTTGCGTGCATTCGGGGAAGGGGTGCTTAGTCTCGTTCGAGCTATTTCTTGCGCTCTGGTTACCGCTTCACCACAGCCGCCTCCCCTCGCGAGCCCCTCACGAGTCGGGCCGGGCCAGGCTCGTGCGCAGCCCAGACTGCCGTTATCTCTCCTCGGGAGGACTTTCTGGTACCTGCGGAGGATGTCCCATTGGGAAAAAGGCCTAGAGCCTGTGAAGAAGGCGAATGCCTATGAAGCTATCGCGTTTATGAAAAGGCCCGGAGCCTGTGAAGAAGGCGAATGCCTGTGAAGCTATCACGTTTATGAAAAGGCCCGGAGCCTGTGAAGAAGGCGAATGCCTATGAAGCTATCGTGTTTATGGAAAGGCTCGGAGCCTGTGAAGAAGGCGAATGCCTGTGAAGCTATCGCGTTTATGAAAAGGCCCGGAGCCTGTGAAGAAGGCGAATGCCTGTGAAGCTATCGCGTTTATGAAAAGGCCCGGAGCCTGTGAGGAAGGCGAATGCCTGTGAAGCTATAGCGTTTATGAAATGGCCCGGAGCCTGTGAAGAGGGCCAACGCCTGTGAAGCCCCTCGCTGGCAGCACTTGCGTGTCCTACGATTTCAACTGGAGAACACTCAGGACACCACGTCTTCCCACGAGCTGCCTCGGGGCCTGCGCGAAACAAAGGTAAACCAACCGGCCGCCAGGCGCGGATGCTCGCACAATATAATAGCTTCTAATACGATCTACCGAAGTTTTACATGAGGAGCTTCCCCTCCCAAAATGCTCTCACGACCATCAGGCCAAACACCTGAGTTCTATCCATGCAGGGCGAAAAGACAGGAGCAACACACAGTCAGTCTGACAAATCCCCCAAGGCATCCTCGGGAGCACCTCTTGAGCCGCCGCTGGTGTTGCTGGATTCGCCACCGCTACCTGCATCGTCGCCAGCGGCGTCGGGACCATCCACCACACCGCCTTCCTCAGCAGCCACGATCACATCGTCCTTATCTGAAGCGAAGGCCTTCACAAGAGCGTCCACGTTGTTTTCCACCCAGTCCGCCAGGTCGCCTCGGACGGCCTGGGGGACTGGGGCGATGACGGCGTCGAAGTCAAAGTGGGGATCCATGTCCTGAAGATGGCTGAAGACACGGGAAAAGGTGCGCCCGAGTAGGGCGCGACTCCTCTCCTCCACCAACCTGTCGGCCCTGGCCGACCGCGCCTCCAGCTGCGTCACTACGGCGGTGAAGAACTGCAGGTTGCCAGCATAGTTGATCGTGTGCGGCTCGCCGACAGCTACCTCGCAGACATTGCCCAAGGCTGCGTTGGCCCTCTCCCTGAGCGTAGCCAGCATAGGGCCGTGCACGTGCTCCAGGACCTGCCGTTGGCATATCTCGTCAGCGTTCCGACGCTTGACGGCCTTGGCTTCTTCCACCCATTGACGAAGACGGAGCACCTCGGCCTAGAGAGCAGTCGACTCCTTTTGCGTTGCCTCAAGGGCGGCCCGCGAGGCGTCGGCTCGCCGCGTCGCTTCATCCCGTTGGGCCCTCAGGGCTGCAGTTCTCCCCTCGGCCTCAACCTGGATCAACTCCAGATTCCTCTTGAACTCGCGCTCGAGGCCTTGGCGCGCTGTTGCCACCCGACGACCAACCTCCTCCAGGACACGTGCCTCCCGTACAGCGACTTCATCTTCCGCCTGCGTCACCAGGCGCTCCCTCGTCTCCAGCCGCTCGTACTCGCGGGTACGTTCAGCGGCTTCCAGCGTCAACGCCTCCTCACGTCTCTGGAGCTCAGCTGGGTCGCCAGAGGCCACCCTCATCGACGCAAGGGCCGCCTCGCGCAGTTCCACTTGCTCCTCTAACGAGTGGCATCGGGCCAGGAGCTCCCGAGCCCACTCCTCCGCAGCTTCTCGCCGTTGGTCGGCCCCAGGGCCTCCTCAGCGGCCTGGGATCGGGCCGCCCGAGAGGCCTCCAGCGCCGCCTTCGCCTCTTCACCATCAAGGTCACGCTGATGGCGCGCGAGGGCAACGGCAACTTCTAGCTCGCGTCGCCCAGCGGCCAGGCGCAGGCCCTCGGCCTCCAGACGCGCGTCTTCGCCAGCGAGCTCCTCCCCAAGCAGGTCCACTGCATCGGTTGCCCTTCGAAAGAACTCTTGGCGACGAGCACGGCGCTCCCGAGCACGCTTGAGCACATCTTCCGCAACATCGTCCTCCCCAAACTAGCGCCGGAAGCCGCAAATCATCGCTCCCCCTCCGGGCAGGGGGTTGGGGGCTGGCGCCCTCATGACGGCCGGGCGCGCCATGCCAGAAGCCCGGCCTAAGGCCGGCACGTCTTCAAAAGAAGGGCGAAGGGGGCGCCTCAGCCAATCGCAGCCCGCGGCCAGGTGGGGTGCCCATGGCAGGCTGGTTGTGTCAAGTGAGGGCCCGTGAAGGAAGATTGCAGGAAGAGAAGGGCTGCAGGGCGCCTCGGGACGGCTCCCCCTTCGTTCGTCCTCACCACAAGAGTTGTGCTGCTCGGAACGTTTTGGGGCAGCGGGGAAGGTGAAGCCAAAGGAGGCGGCACCTCAGCGGCTCCCACGACCTCGGCAGGAAGAGGCCTGCAGAGCAAGGATCAGTAGACGCAACAAGGGGATCAAGAGCCAGGAAAGAAGAAGGCTTACTCGTCGGTGGCAAAGTACTTCCGGCGCTTCAACAAGCGACAAGAGAAGTCATCACCCAGGGCCTCCCTTTTCCTTCGGAGGGCCTCGAAATCCACACGGAAGCGGCCCAGGAGAAGAGCGCAAGGATCAACCTGCGACGAAGACGGAGCGGTAGAGCGGACCGCGTCAGGAGTGTCTGCCTGACGCGTACTACCAATCACCTCGTCAGAAGACACGGCCGGGGCCTCGGGAGCCTCGGCCCCAGGCGCTGGAAGTAGCTGCTTGCCTCCCACATCTTCAGCAGCACGGACCTCGGGAGACGTTCCCTCGAGGGCATCGCCGGGCGTCGTCACCTCCTCGGGGGCCTTCTCGGCCTCCGCCACCTCATGCCTCCCTGCTCCGCCACTCGAGGAGGATCCGGCTTGACCAACCAGAAGGGGGGTCACCACCACAGGGTTCTCGCGATGCCCTTGGAAGCCAGCGGGGCGCAGCCCCCATTCGTCAAAGGAGGGCATCTGCTTCACGAAGTCGTCCCTTTTCTGGCAAAGGTACAGCAGGGCCCCTCCCCTCTGGATGCTGCCCGGGTTGGGGTCACCAGTCAGGGCCAGGAGCACTGTCCTTAGCGCCCCAGGCGCTAGGTCTTCTTCCTGGAGCCTCATGCGGTCGCCGTGCCCGATGAAGGCCCACATTCGGCGGGAATGGCGCTGGAGAGGGGCAATGCGGCGAAACAGGAACTCCTTCACCACCTTGGGCGCCGTCACGCCTAGTGATCTCAAGAACATGAAGCGGCACCAGATGAAGGCGAGCCGGGGGCTCACGAGCGTCTCCTGGACCCAGCCCGAGTTGGGTACAGCCGGCGAGGTCGGCTTTGCCAGCAGAGGGCCGGGCACCCCGACATCAATGTACAACCACCGTTTGCGGAACCCCGCAGGAGGCGAAGGGAGCTTGAAGTCGATCCCCGAGGCCGCAGTCTCGGACGCGGCTACGAAGCTCACGCACACTGAGCATTGAGCGGGGTCAGCAAGGCGCAAAGAGAAGATGTGGCGCAGCAAGGCAACGGAAGGAGGGATGCCCATCATCGCCTCACAGACAAAGGCGAAGACCGAAAGGAGGGTGATGGATTCAGGACCCAGATGCATCATATGGATCTGATAATGGGATAGGACGGCCTTGAAGAAATCAAAAAAGGGGGGAACCAGACCCGCCCACAAGGCATCAGCGAAATAATGGACCTCAGTGATTATCCTGTCAGTGGGGAAGTGAGACATAGACCAGGCCGTCGTTCTCCCACACTCGTTGAAGGTGGTGGCCAGAGCCGGGCTGAGCTTATCAAGGCACTCTCGATTGAGTATGATCGATCTGCCGACGGCGGGGTTCACCGATGGCGGCGAGCGGGATGGAGTCATGGGCTTCTTCCCCTTCTCCTTCTTCGTCGGAGCCATGGCGGTGGGAAGGAGGGGGGAGATGTGAGATGTGATTGGAGACAAGAGTCGGAGTCCAAAGGGAGGAAGGACAGAAGACGGTCAAGCAGCAAGAAGGGGAGCGGCTGTGTACAACTGCAAGTCCACTTAGCAAGGCGCAAAATAAGGAAGCGTGGGGGAACAGTGCTGCCCACATCCAATCAAACCGCCACGCGGCACCCAAGGCCGCAGGCTGTTAGGGCCCGCGGCGCTTCGCCCTTGCCCTTTCGCCTCTCGGCACGGCCAAGTCCGGGCGCACCTTGGGCCCGGGGGCTACTGTCGGCGTTCTAGGAACGGGGGTCCCTAGACTTGCCTGCCTGCGGCCTGCGGTGTGGCTCAAAGGAGGCCCGGCACGGCCCAACTTCATCAACACAAGACCCAAGACCCTCGCGAGGGGCTAAGCCTCGCGAGGCGGACGACACGGTGCTTCCTCGGGCGCGGCCTCGTCAGGCTGGCTCATGAGGAGGCGGAGAGATCAAGGCAGGGTACCTCACGAGGTGCCCATGACGCAAGCCATGACGACCAAGGGCGCCGGGCGGGCGCCAGCCCGCGCAGTGTCGTCCCTTTCCTCTTTGGTGCAAAGGGGCAAGAGCAAGCGAGAGGATCAAGCAAAGGCATCCACTTCGGTGCAACAAGACAAAGACCAGTCCAATGGTGGGGAGGAGGTCATCGTGGAGACTAGGACGGCATCACCACAGGGCCTTTGGCAGGCCAGGACCAACTTTAGCCAGGATAAGAGTACTGTATGTTCCCCTTCGAATTGGCCAATTGTTGGCGCCCTTCCCACTCAATATTTGGGACGAGGCCCAGGGCCTTTGCCTATAAATAGGACTAGCCACCCCCAGGGTAGAGGAATCATCATCGAGGACCCAAGATCAGAGCAAAGAAAGAGAGAGAGAGAGAAGGGCGGATGAACTCCCCTAGCAGTTCATCGTCCCAGCTAGAGCACGCCCTCGCGAGGCTGTTCTCCCTTGTACTGTTCATCATCATCAGCCCAAGAGGCAATCCACCCACCACAAACTAGAGTAGGGTATTACACCACAACGGTGGCCCGAACTAGTATAAACTCTACGTCCCTTGCGTTGTTCCTTCAGTAGTTAGACCCTTGCGAGACGGAGAGGTAGAGGGCAGAATCTCCGCGCGCACCCAAGAGTTCGAACCTTAAGGGTCTGCCGGAAACCAAAATCCGACATATTTATCTTAAATATTTCGGGGTAACAAGGCGCGGGTTGAAATTTCCAGACAAGCCTAACGTGTACTTGATAACCCACAAGTATAGGGGATCGTTTGTAGCCTCCTTTGATAAATAAGAGTGTCAAACCCAACGAGGAGCTAAAGGTAGAACAAATATTCCCTCAAGTTCTATCGACCACTGATACAACTCTACGCACACTTGACGTCTGCTTTACCGAAAACAAGTATGAAACTACTTTGTAGGAGTGATAGGATAGGTTTGCAAGATAATAAAGAGCACGTAAATAAAATCTAGGGGCTGTTTAGATAAAGACACAACTAAGTTAGTTTTAGTAGAGAGCTTTTGTCAACAAGAAAGTCATTTGTCCCTAGGCAATCGATAACAAGTACCGGTAATCATTCTTGTAATTTTATATGAGGGAGAGGCATGAGCTAACATACTTTTTCTACTTGGATTATATGCACTTATGATTGGAACTCTAGCAAGCATCCGCAACTACTAAAGATCATTAAGGTCGTGAAACCCAACCATAGCATTAAGTATCAAGTCCTCTTTACTCCCATACTCCATAGCCCACCTACTCGGGTTTAAGCTTCGGTCACTCTCACAGCCCACCATAAGCAAACTATGAACATATTGCAACACCCTACAGCAGGGGCCCCTCACGTTTGTGCGAGAACGGAGGGCACCGTAGGATAGCACCATAAATAAAATATACAATCATACCAACCAAGATCATGATTAACCCACAGGACAAAACGGATCTACTCAAAGATCATAGGATAGCCAAATATCATTGGGAAATAATATATGGAGTTGGGCACCATGTTTACGTAGAAATTACATCGGGGGGAAGAGGTGTTACACCGCTGCATTGAGGGGGGCAGAGTTGGTGTTGACGGTAGCAAGATTGTTGATGTAGATCGATGTCCCAATCGTTGCCCCGGCGGCACTCTGGCGCCACCAGAAGCGAGGGGGAGAGAGAACCCCTACTTATTCTTCTTCCTTGGCCTCCCCCCTAGATGGGGAGGAGAATTCCCCCTCTGGTCCATGGTCTCCTATGGAGGTGGAGGGGCGGGAGCCCCTCCAAGATTGAATCTCCCTCTCTGTTCTCTTTTGTTTCGCATTCTCAAATCTGGCCGAAAACCATTTCTTATATACCCGGAGATCCGTAACTCTGATTGCGCTGAGCTTTTAACACGATTTTTTTCTGGATATAAGCTTCCTTGCGCCCGAAGTAGAGCTCCAACCTACGTTCGAGGAGGGCACAACCCACCACGCAACGCCTGGCTCCGGGACTGCTCCCTGGTGGGTTGTGCCTACCACGGTCCTCCATTTGAAGTGATTCCAACTCCCAAAAATAACATATATATTCCAAAATAATTCTCCATGAAACTTTATTGCATTTGGACTTTGTTTGATATGGATTTTCTGCGATACAAAAAACAAGAACTGGCACTAGGCACTGGATCAATAGGTTAGTCCAATAAATCATATAAATTGTTGCCAAAAACATGTGAAAGTTGTATAATATTGGCATGAAACAATCAAAAATTATAGATACGACGGAGACGTATCAGCATCCCCAAGCTTAGTTCATGCTCGTCCTCGAGCATGTAAATGATAAAAAAGATAATTTTTGATGTGGAATGCTACCTAGCATAAACTTGATCATATATCTAATCATGGCATGAATATTAAAACATAAGTGATTCAAAGCAATAGTCTATAATTTGACATACAGACATCAATACTCAGGCATCCCAACAAGCAATCGTGTCTATCAAAATATCAACGCTAAAGAAATTTATCCCTACAAAATCATATAGTATTGTCATGCTCTGTCTTCTTAACACAAAGTATTTATCATGCACAACCCCGATGACAAGCCGAGTAATTGGTTCATACTTTTTAACACGCTTCAGCTTTGTCAACCCTCACACAATACATGAGAGCAAGCCATGGATATAGCACTACGGGTGGAATAGAGTATGATGATAGGGGTAAACATAAAGAAGACAAAAAAGTAAGAAAGTCTCACATCGACGCGGCTAACCAACGGGCTATGGAGATGCCCATCAATTGATATCAACGTGAGGAGTAGGGATTGCCATGCAACAAATGCACTAAGAGCTATAAGTGTATGAAAGCTCAACATGAAACTAAGTGGGTGTGCATCTAATCCTATAATGAAAAATTCCCACTAGTATATGAAAGTGACAAAATAGGAGACTCTCCATATGAAAACATGGTGCTACTTTGAAGCACAAATGTGGTAAAGGATACTAACAATGCCCCTTCTCTCTTTGTTTATTTTTTCTTTTTCTTTTTTCTTTTTTTATTTTCTTTCTTTTTATTTTTTTTATTTTTTTATTTTTCCTTTTTTTCTCTCATTGTCCGGAGTCTCATCCCGACTTGTGGGGGAATCATAGTCTCCATCATCCTTTCCTCACTGAGGCACTACTCCAAAAATGAATAATAATGATCATCACACTTCTATTTACTTATAACTCAAAAGAAATAAAAATTGCAACTCGATACCTATGCCAAAGTATGACTCTATATGAATGCCTCTGGCAATGTACCAGGATGTGCAATGATCTAGCATAACATGTATGAAAAATGATAAATGGCGGCTGAGCCACAACTATTATGTCAGCTATATGATCATGCAAAGCAATATCGCAATGAATGCTCAAGTCATCAAACAGAAGCGGTGGAAGTTGCATGGCAATATATCTCGGAATGGCCATGGAAAAGCCATAATAGGTAGGTATGGTGGCTGTTTTGAGGAAGATATAATAAGGCTTATGTGTGATAGAGCGTATCATATCACGGAGTTTGGATGCACCTGCGAAGTTTGCACTGGCTCTTGAGGTGAGAAAGGGCAATGGATGGTACCGTAGAGGCTAGCAAATTGCGAAAAGGTAAGAGTGCGTATAATACATGGACTCACATTAGTCATAAAGAACTCATATACTTATTGCAAAAGTTTATTGGCCCTTGAAGCAAAGTACTACTAGGCATGCCCCTAGGGGGATATATTGGTAGGAAAAGACCATCGCTCATCCCCGACCGCCACTCATAAGGAAGAAAATCAATAATAAATTATGCTCCAACTTCATGGCATAACGAGAGACTATACGCGCATGCTTCGGGAATCACAAGCCTTAACACCAATATTCTTACTAACCACAACCGTTTACTAGTACCTCCCACATATTATCATCTCTATATCGCAAAACTATTTCAAGGAATCAAACATATCATATTCAGTTATCCATAAGTTTTATGTAGGATTTTATGACTAACCATGCAATTGACCAATTCCTTTTGACTCTCTAAATATATATCAATGAAGCATGAGATTTTAACTCTTTCTACAAAATACCATGCTCTAATATATATAAGTGAAGAGGATGAGCATTCTACAAACAACGGTTTTCTATATGAAGAGAAACAGGCAATCCAAACTTCAAATGATATAAGTGAAGAACATGAAGCATTCTATAAAGCCATACTCAAAAGATATAAGTGAAGTGCAATGAGCATTGTATAAATAAACCATGGACTATATCATACCAGCATGGTGCATAAAATAAAAATGAAAACCAAAAGCAAAAGACGCTCCAAGATTTGCACATATCACATGAACGAAACGAAACTGAAAACATATTGATACTTGTTGAAGAAAGATGGGATGCCTTCAGGGGCATCCCCAAGCTTAGACGCTTGAGTATCCTTGAATATTTACTTGGGGTGCCTTGGGAATCCCCAAGCTTAAGGTCTTGCCTCTCCTCCTTCTCCTCATATCGAGACCTCCTCGATCTTTGATCACTTCATCCACACAAAACTCAACAGAAACTTTTAGTGGCGGGGTTAGTGAATATGGTAGTCAAATCCCATCATGTACTACTATAACATTATTGTATAATTATAAACAAACATTACACACTGTATGCCATCACAATTCTATGGCCCCAAGTCAAGGAGGCTTCAACAAGAATTCAAACATACGCAAATAATGAAGTTATAACAGCAATCTGTGAACATAGGACAGTCTGTAAAGATTCGAACATTCACCATACTTATGTAACTCTAAAAATTCTGAAACAATTAGGAAAAATAAACATTTTGTATAGAAAGACAGTGCAAAACGTTTCGGAACCGTTTGACGTTCTAGTAAAAAAAGTAAAATCACGCACTACAACCAAAGTTTCTGTTTTGCACCGCACAAACCAACAAGCAATCCAATCATCCTAAAGGCAAATCTTGGCACATTATTTTTATAATACAATGGAATTGTACAAGGGGATAATTATTTTTGTGAGAATCTTCATAAAAAGTTCTACATTGTTTCCATGAGCATGAACACAAGTGTTCAAGGTCGACCCTCACTTCTCCAATGCATAACTTCCAATCGCTTCTCTTTTGTGGAAAAAAATTAAGTTCCCCTCTATATTTTTTCTTTTTAAAATTTATAAAAGAACTCAAAAGAAATAAATGTCTCTCTGAAACTTCCGGGATGTCTCCCTGGCAGCGCTTTCTTTAAATCCAATAAGCTAGGCATAAAGTGCTCAAGTAATGGATCCACCCAGATCCCAACGTATATCAAAGCCAATTTGAATCAACAATGATTTAGCATTTAGTAGTGAGCACAAAGCAACATATATCAAGAAATGACAAAGTCTAACTCTCTTCCTATGCATCGGCATGTCATACAAGAACAATTCATGCACTTGCAATTTTATCGTGTTGGTAAAATAGAGAGGTGGAGATATAGTTCCTCTCTCATAATAATTGCAAGTAGGAGCAGAAATAATATGCATATTATATTCATAAAAATCATCATGTGCAACGGTAAAAGGCAACCCTTCAATATAATCCTTAACAAGAGCAAACTTCTTCGATATAGTGTAGTTGGGAGAATTCAAAAAGATAATAGGACTATCATGTGTGGGTGCAATAGCAACAATGTCATTCTTAACATAAGGAACTATAGGAAGTTCATCTCCATAAGCATAATTCTTATTGGCATCTTGGCCACAAGCATAACAAGCATCAAGTTCATCAAAAAGGGATATTTCAAATGAATCAACAGGATCATAGCAATTAGCATAGCATTCATCCTTCGGTAAGAACGAAGGGGCATTAAATAATGTAAGAGTTGAAGAGTTACTCTTAATATAAGGTGGGCATGGGTAGCTAATCCGCTCTTCCTCCGTTTTTTCTTCGCTCTCCTCATCATCTTTTTCATCCAATGAGCTCGCAGTTTCATCAATTTCTTCTTCCATAGACTCCTGCAAAATATTAGTCTCTTCTCGGACAGCGGAGAAGTCCTCAATATATGGTTTAATATAAGCATTATAAGAATAATTTTCATAGCAATATTTAAGTATGGCAAAATTTCCAGATTTGTAAAGTGTAGCGTCATACTTTTCAATCAAAGAAGCAATTTCATAAGCACCCTTAAAAGCAACAAATTCTTCAATTTGTTCAATACCAAAGTAATTATAAACACCTTTGGCATAAGAAGATACGATTCCATTATCAATAAACTCACATTGGTAGGGAAGGTGTTTCTTAAGGTCTTCAGAACAACAAGTAAAATCATACAATTCACCTAAATTCCAAGCATAGAATTGCATAGTATTAATTTGATGTTGTAAAAGTTTCCCTTTTTGAGATAAGCGGTGTCGCACAAAACAAGCATGCTCATCTAATGATTTTCCCTCAACTAAGCTAGTTGGGTTTTTAGCATGAGCACAAATGGATCGAAGATGATCCAAGTAGAAAGCTTCAGTAGTATGATAGATTTTGGGTGGTTCTTCAACCATTGGTTTAGTAGGTACAATTTTTTTTGGTAATTTGCGTTTCCTACCCATAACTAAAGATAGAAAACAAGAGCACAAAATAAAATTTACTTAGTGATAAAGAAAACAAGCAGACACGAGAATATTCACCCCACGCTATTGCTCCCAGGCAACAACGCCAGAAAAAGGTCTTGATAACCCACAAGTATAGGGGATCGTTTGTAGCCTTCTTTGATAAATAAGAGTGTCGAACCCAACGAGGAGCTAAAGGTAGAACAAATATTCCCTCAAGTTCTATCGACCACCGATACAACTCTACGCACACTTGACGTCTGCTTTACCGAAAACAAGTATGAAACTAGTTTGTAGGAGTGATGGATAGGTTTGCAAGATAATAAAGAGCACGTAAATAAAATCTAGGGGCTGTTTAAATAAATACACAACTAAGTTAGTTTTAGTAGAGAGCTTTTGTCAACAAGAAAGTCATTTGTCCCTAGGCAATCGATAACAAGTATCGGTAATCATTCTTGTAATTTTATGAGGGAGAGGCATGAGCTAACATACTTTCTCTACTTGGATCATATGCACTTATGATTGGAACTCTAGCAAGCATCTGCAACTACTAAAGATCATTAAGGTCGTGAAACCCAACCATAGCATTAAGTATCAAGTCCGCTTTACTCCCATACACCATAGCCCACCTACTCGGGTTTAAGGTTCTGTCACTCTCGCAACCCACCATAAGCAAACCATGAACATATTGCAACACCCTACAGCGGGGGACCCTCACGTTTGCGCGAGAACGGAGGGCACCGTAGGACAACACCATAAATAAAATATACAATCATACCAACCCAGCTCATGATTAACCCACAGGACAAAACGGATCTACTCAAACATCATAGGATAGCCAAATATCATCGGGAAATAATATATGGAGTTGAGCACCATGTTTAAGTAGAGATTACAGCGGGGGGAAGAGGTGTTACACCACTGCATAAATGGGGAGAGAGTTGGTGTTGACGGTAGCAAGATTGTTGATGTAGATCACCGTCCCAATCGTTGCCCCGGCGGCACTCCGGCGCCAGCAGAAGCGAGGGGGAGAGAGCCCCCCTACTTCTTCTTATTCCTTGGCCTCACCCCTAGATGGGGAGGAGAATTCCCCCTCTGGTCCATGGTCTCCTATGGCAGCGGAGGGGCGGGAGCCCCTCCGTGATTGGATCTCCCTCTCTGTTCTCTTCTGTTTTGCGTTCTCAGATCTGGCCGAAAACCGTTTCTTATATTCCCAGAAATCCGTAACTCCGATTGCGCTAAGATTTTAACATGATTTTTTTTCCGGATATAAGCTTCCTTGCGCCCAAAGTAGAGCTTGAACCGACGTTCGAGGAGGGCACAACCCACCACGCCACGCCTGGCTCCGAGACCGCGCCTTGGTGGGTTGTGCCCACCACGGGCCTCCATTTGTGGTTATTGCAACTCCCAAAAATCACATATATTCCAAAATAATTCTCCGTGAAATTTTATTGCATTTGGACTTTGTTTGATATGGATTTTCTGCGATATAAAAACATGCCAAAAATAGGAATTGGCACTGGGCAGTGGATCAATAGGTTAGTCCAATAAATCATATAAATCGTTGCCAAAAACATGTGAAAGTTGTATAATATTGGCATGAAACAATAAAATATTATAGATACGGCGAAAATGTATCAGTACTGTACCAAATCAATTCGCACTTCCGTCGACGAAAAACCAAAAAGATATCAATTCGCACCACACAAGAGAGTTTAGTCTCGTGTATTGTACCAAATCAATTCGCACTACAAATGCCATTCAAAACTTTGAATTCATGTTATGTTCAATTAAAACAGTTCGCACGTGTATAATGCATGCAACCTGCTACTTAGATGAACATTTTAGTGCATTCCAAACGTATATACTACCGCTTCAATATGAACTAAATTTGAATTTGTTTCTCTATTTGAATAAGATCTACAATCATGATTGTTGTGAAGTTAAACCATTTGAATTCGTTTCTCTATTTTAATAAGATCTACAATCATCATTATTGCCAAGTTAAACCATTGTTTGTGTATTATCTTCACAGCACACCACATGATTACTGGCGAGTTAGATATGAACTATGTGTACTATATGAACTCAAACTTGATTTTTTAAATCCACTTTATGTTGATTTGAAATCACAGTACATTTCAAACTCTAGCTAGATCTTCATAATCTAAAGTTTTAAACCATGTCTCATATGTATAATGTGTTTATCACATAATGTATGGTGCTCCTCCCCCTACACCTACAAGTATTTAGATGTGAGTTGCAAACGTCACACATTACCACAAATTCAAATAAAATGTCAGATTGTTCGATATATAGTATGGTTTAGATTGTTCGATATTTAGTTGTGAGCTGCAAACGCCACACATTATCACAAATTCAAATAAAATCTGAGATTGTTTGATGTATAGTATGGTTTAGATTGTTCGATATTTAGTTGTGAGTTGCAAACACCACGCATTATCACACTATGGTATAACATGTCCAAAACCACACCACGCGTATCACCGCTATATTCATGCATGCATGTGTTTATAACACTATGATCTCCTATTCAAATATATGAATCCACTTTCATATCGAATTATGATATTTGTTAGTCTCTTACACCCACACAATCCTCTAACCTTTGTAGCTAGCACTAACTTTCTCTCGTGCATGCACACGCCTTCCTCGCCCTCCCCCTCCCTCAGCATTCTATCCATCGCGCACATTCATTTTTTAATTAGGTCCTTTTTCCACGGTCTCCACAACTCCTTTCTGACACACACCGATCGATAAACCTCTTCAGCGATGTCTACCTACAACATACACACGCACCTTCCATCTACTCCTTTCTGTGTCCATGCCTCATGTCTGTCATACGGTCCCACACACGTGTAAACTCTCGCCCCTCTTTTCATCGATCTCACAATCGCACACTCCTCCTCCTATCTAGCTAGTAGGCCTCTCACACCACCTCCTAGCTCTATTCTCTCTGTCTATCCATCTCGCTGGGCCTTATTTGCCTCTAACAAATGGATGTACACCAACTGATCTCCCGCTATACATATAGCTAGCTAGGTCGTAGCGTCAATCGATCTACCTCATTAGTTATGTCTCTCCCTTCCCCCGACAAACAACAATTGATCTACCGATCTCGTTAGGTCTGCTTACCAAACACATGGCCCCCCTTCATCATCCATGCATGTGTCCCGACACATCTATCATGCACACCCACACACAAAAACACATCCCCACTCTTAAAGATAATATTGCAGTTCTACCCTCAGTTTGTCTAGTAGGCCTCTCCCACCATCTTCGAGAAGCAACTCCATCATCCATCCAGCACTCTACCCCTCTCCCTTTCTCTCTCTCTCTCTCTCTCTCTCTCTCTCTCTCTCTCCTTTCTCTCTCTCTCTGTCCCAACCTATTTCCCGTCCTTCAATTATGTATGGATGTCGACCGATCTCTCTCAAGACATAGCTGGGTCTCTCCTTCTCAACACATATACGAGTCGATCTACCTCTCTAGTTAGGTCTCTACCCCCCCCCCCACACACACACACTGATACATCGAGCGCTCTAGTCATGTCTCCCTGCCACACACAAACTTGCCCTGTGCCCTCTGACGTTCTGGTTGGTCAGTCGCCCTATATCTTTGACTTGCACACACACAATTTCGATGGCTCTCTTCATCGATCTCGCACCCACCCACTTGATCCTCTCTTCGACTCTATCGATATCTATGACCCCTCCCTCTCTTCTCGTGGATCGCCCCCTCTATATATGATATAGATAGGCCTCTATTTCACACACATTGCATGTGTCAATTTTTCGTTTGAGATATCATCGACACATATTCCCACAAATACATTCACGAAATCACATCCCCCCAACAAAAAACACACACGAACGCACACACCATCTGTCTAGGTTTGTATCTCTCTCTCACACACACCCACGTAGGTGGGGGACGTGCACGAAGAGAAGAGGTGCACGCACGGCGCAGGTACTCCCGTCTCTTTCCCAACCGCACCCGCGCAGGTACACGATGGAGCTCATTTCTGTATGAAAAGGCAGCCCACGTGATAATTTGACACGTGTACTAGTTGTCCACTTGATGGAGGATCGTGTACCACGGGTGAACAAACAAAATGCGACTTGACCCATTTGTTAAAAAAAGAGGCAAACCATGTGCGGGCCTAACTTAGAGGCAAGGCTCTATACACTGGAGATGCTCTGTACATATTACTTTTGATGTGTATTGTCAACTCGCAGAACGAGGAGAAGCTTGCTTAGTACGTCGTCTCCCCTGCCCACGGGTGTGGTGGCTCGCAAGACGAGGTGAAGCTTGCTTACTACGCCTTTGGCCCGCTCCCTCGCCCACGCGCGCGGTGGCTCGCGGGACGAGGAGAAAATTTTACTACTCCCTCTGTTTACTCCTCGTCCCTACCTTGGTTAGAGAGATTATCATATTGTTTGAAATATATGTCTTTTAGTAGATTTCAATATTAACTACTAGTACATACTCCAAACACTGATGTATATAGATGTATTTTAGAGTGTAGATTCACTCATTTTGCTCTGTATGTAGTCCATATTGAAACGGACGTAACAGTATGCACTCTCCCTCGCCCCTCGCCCCTCGACCCTTGCTCGAGCCTCGCCCACATGGTGGACATGCAACAATTAATTCAGTCTCAGATAGCCAGAACGATATATACTGCAGTACCATTATTGCTTGACTTCCCGAAGAGGCGAAGAGCCAAGTGCAAGGTTAATATTTTGGAGATGCCAAGCGCAAGGTTTATAGGAGAACGAGTAGTAGTAGTACTAGTAGTACGTACCAGTGGTATGTACTGTATGAGGAAGAAGGCAACAAGATGTATGTTTTGCCTGACAGTCTCTTCTTGAAGGTCGTGCTAGACCTAGTGGACCTCATTGTTGCAATGGGAGTACTCCCAATCATAGATGGCATGGTTCACAGTGGTGGGCAGCGGGCATAATTCGGAGCTGCTTAGTCTTAAATCCCATGAAGAAGTCCCATCGAAAGGAATATCCATCCTCTACATGTGCTCCTATGTAAAATGAGTAAATGAGACAAAAAGAGAAAGAGACAAAGTAGAAAAAATCACCAGCCTTAGAGCCAGCCCTGTTGTATCAGTGAATGATATTTCTATGTCGTGATTGACATGGCTAATATTATTAACCATGCTACGGAGGTAGAAGCGGATTTTTATTTATTTGCGGAGGTAGCAACGGATGAATATTCAACAAGGAGTGAAAGGATGGCTGCTTCCTCGGTGAAACATAGAGAAAGGTGGGCCTTGTGATTTGACGGCTTATTAGTCATTATTACTGCCTATACTCTTTGCCCATATATAATAACCGCATGGTACGGTAGTGGGCTATACTTTTAATAACCATGCTCGAAGAGAAGAGGTGCACGCACCCATGGTTGCATTCTTGTCCTAGCATAGTTGTTCCCTCTTCATGCATGCTCATCTCACCACCCCTCTTCTTGCATGCTCTCCTCATGCATGCTCCTAGTGAATTTGTGTTGAGCTAGTGTGGACTCATGCACCCTTCATACACTCTACCAAACACCCAAAAGTGGGTCGAGAAGGGAACTTTTGCTCTCATGCACCCTTCATACACCCTACCAAACACACCCGTAGTACTAGTAGCATCTTTGCGTCTGCCCCAACAACACACGTGACACGGTGGAGCTCATTTCTATAAGATGATGCAGCCCGCGTGATAATTTGACGCGTCTAGTAGTAGTTACTCACTTATAAATAACGGAGGGTCGGGAACCATGCATGAATAGTGTCACGTCATTTATAAATATATTTTTTCTTCAGTGGCACGTATGCAATATAAATAGGTTCATATGGAGAGAAATGGAAACCGCTCCACTATATACATAGCCAGGATGAGCCTACACGGTTGCTTGCTGGGGTTGCTCTCTTCACACTCTCTCGCACAAAACGACTGTAGCCATATCTCTAACATCTGGGCAGATCACGTCCGCTAGGGGAAGAGGTGGATGCTTTGTGTAGTTGTGGTTGCCGTTGCCGACGGCGAAACCCCACTGTCAGCACGTCCCTATCAGGGGTTCCCGCCGTTCTCTCTCGCAAAGCCGGTGAGGTTGCCTTCGTCCCTTCCTCACTGCCGCGATGTGGGTAGTTGCCACCTCCCGCCGCCCTCCTCTAGGTTGAGCTACGTCCCGACATCCCTCAGGTACAACTTCCTTATAGCCGGCTTGCACTACTACCCCAGCTACCCACATCGCTCCATGTGGATATTTTTCTACTTCTTTTCCCCGCACATACCTCTACTGGCTTCTAATGTATTTGTGATGAGTTTATGTCTCATCAACTAGTCCCAGTAATCTTATTATAATCACGCTTCTTCAATTTCTTTTCCACAGGGATGCTCATGTCGATTTTAGTGGAACTGCACAAAATGATTCGATGGTCAAAGGATTGCAAACTTCATTTCTTCGGAAGCTACAACATTGCCAGCAAATTAAAGCCTGGCTAGGGTTTAGGGTTCAAGGGCTAGCGACTGCATGTATCGTTTTTTTCTTTAGTTGTCGATGTTCCAAAATAAGTGTCAACTTTAGAAGTAGTACAACTTTGTACTAAAGTTTGCATAAAGTTGAGACACTTATTTTGGAACGGAGGGAGTACATATTAGCTATGATCTATCAATCATTGAGATGCAATAGCATGCATGTTAGTCTCCTTTGTATTTGATGAAATCTTACAACGGGGTAACCTTGGACACAAGATACATGAAACAGAAGTTGGAAGCTTCATAGCATTGTACAAATTTATCTCACCGAGAAATTATAGTACGTACTATACTACTATGTAAAGAGTTAGGTGTCGCACGGTGTCCAGAAAATATGGTGATAGTGTCATTTGGGCCATGTAATCAGTGAGCCTACTTGTTTTCACTGCTTTCGCACACCTCTGCTATAAGAATGGAGAAAATTGTAATCTAGTACCTCCTTTCGCCGAGACGTGGGACATCCAGCAGTCGTACCACCTTAGTAATAATGACCAATGAGCCATAAAATCACATAGACCCAGCAGTAAGTTGGACAGACTAAGCAACCATCACTCTTGAATCCGCTTCTCCCTTCAACGCATGCGTGTCACACCCTGATTTTGATGCCACAACACATAAGCTAATAAATCATGATAAAATGTGGTTTGACAAAAACTTTTGAGTGTTTGTCTTTGCTTTGATTGAATGTTTGACTATTGTTTGCAAGTGCTCTAAAAATCAAATAAATCCTCCAACTCTTATACTCCTTCTCCTTGATCCAAAACCTTTTCCCAAAGATCTTGCCATGTGTATAGTACAATATAGTATTTTCTTACAAAAATAAATTGGCCAAAAAGTATTTTCAAAAAATTAGTTTTCCAAAAACCCCTTGATTGAGGTTTGCACTGCAAGTACTTAATTAAGGGCAGTAAAAATCTCTCCAAAAATATGTTTGACTCCTATTAGATATAGGATACCCACAAACCACAAAAATATGATTTTAAAAGTTATTTTCCTATTTTATTTAAAGGATTTTTTAAGGCCAAAAATGGTCTTTAATAGGTTAAAATTATTTTAAAGCTTTAAAAATATTTGAGAAAAATTAGGGAGACTCAATGGACATATATTTTCCATATATATATGAGTTTCAACATATGGTCATGATCAAAATATTGGACAAAACCTCCCAAAACCATTTCTGCCCATTTCAAGGATTTGAAATCTTTCTACAGGAAATATTTTCAAATAAATCCAGGAAAATTCTAGCATGTCACATATGACATTTTTGATGATCTTGCCAAGTACCATGTCATGGAGAATAGTATAACCCCATGAAACCCTCTCAAAACCACTTCTGTCCTTTTTCAAGTTTGAACATTTTTGCATTGTCAAACATGTCCAAATGCTCTCAAACTTGGTGCACATGCTCAAATGGTGTAATAATGCACCTAGACCAAATGGCACAAGTTGGAGAGAATGTTATCTTGGTCAAAGTGCCCCAAAACCCTCTCTGACCAGAATCAAATTTGAACAAGTTTGTACTACCAACTTCCTCTCCTTGGCCCCAACTTTTGTGAGCATGTTCAAATCCTCAAATGATGACACTACACAAAGTGGTGCATCAAGGAGAATAGATTTTCATGACTAAATCTTGGTAAAGCCATTTCTGCTGATTTCTAGGGTTTACAAAAGTTACATTGGCTACTTTGTCCAAATGAGCTCAAACTTGGTGGAAGACACTATTTCTAAGTGCCATTCCATCCTGTTAATTCTCATGCCAAATGGAATCCTTTTCCTTGACCAAACAAGCAACAAACACCTTTTGCAAAATTTCCAAAACCACCTTTTTGACCACTTCCACTAATCTCCGTGACCCTATCTTTTTACCACAGCCCCTCCTAGACCTCCTCTACCTCCAGTAACAATGGCTGCATTTCAGCTCAATTATTTGGGTGTGAAACCCTCACTTTCTCTCTCTAGACAGTCTCTTTCTCTCTCTCAATCAACCTCTCTCCTCTCCTAGTAGCTCTACAAGGCATCCAATGCTTCCTCCCCTTTGTTTACTCCTCCCCAAACAATCTAGACACAAGTGGCCACGCCCTACAAGCCAAAGGCATGCCCTGGCATGCAATTGTCGTGCTCCAGAGCGCGCTACAGTGCACACCCGCACTGTAGCCGCCCCCTTCCAACTGCCTCCGACCACCTAGGGCCTCCCCCTTGCGCCAGTCGAGGTGCCTCGACGTCCGCAACACGCCACCACCTTGTCCCCCTCCTCTCTCTTCCTCCTTATGCCTCCTCTCGCACGCGCACCGGCCGCCCGAGGGCTCCAATGGGCAGCCTCACACGCGCGATGTCTCTGACCCGTCCCCGCTCCCCCTTTCCTTCTCCCCTGACTTGGACCATGCCCACGAGCGCCGCAGACAACCCCGAGCCTCCTCCCGTGGCCACCGCGGCCATTTCCGCTGGTGCCCGTAGGCCACATCCACGGTGAGCCATGCCCTCACCATTTAAGGGCTCCCAAGGCCTCCCTCTGGATCTCCTTTGCTCCCTCTCTCTCTCGTGCACCCCCTAGACCAATCCGCACCTCCTCCCGTGCCCTCCATCCACCACCATGGCCGGAGCCTTGTCATCGGCCTCGGCTTAAATTCGCGCCATCCGAGCCCCCTCCTCCTCGCCTCGTCATTCCATGGCATCACCAGGACCATCGTGGAACTCTACCCTACTAATATCCCTCCTTCCCGTGGCCATGCGGTCGAGCTCCATCTTCACGGCCGGCCCCGCCCGCCACGGCCGACGAAGCGCCCACATCCGACCACCCGTGCGGTCGTAGAGCACCTTGGCGGATGTGGTGCTGTATCCTGGACCCGCTGGTCTCCTGGGCGTCGCCGGAGATGGCCGGTGTCACCGGGGAGAGCGCCGGCACCGTCCGGCCTCGCCTCCTCTGTCTCCCGACGCGCCCGCGTGGGAGGTTGGTGATGAACCTGACTAGTGGGCCTCGCCCTGCCCAGTTAAGTGGAGACGGGATCTGCCTACCACCGCCTTCGCTCAGGGAAGGCGTACTCCCTCGATGCGCCTCCTGCGTCGACAGCCCGCGCGCGGCCGAGCAGCTGGGTCAGCCCGCTGCCTATCTCTCGCCTTGCGCGCTTGATAAGGGTAAAGCCCTTTCCCTTTTCTTTTTCTTTTTCCAGTGAACTTCAAAAATCCATAAACAATTCAAATTAACTCTAAATTTGATTATTCAAATTTCTAGTAGTTTCTAAATTCATTCCCTATCACATGGTGCTATTTGCACATTTTTCCAGAAACTTTCTATTCACAAATATTTATCAAAACCCCATTTTTCATATCTGTGATGAACTTTAGAAAATCACAGAGAGCTCAAATTTGATCCAAACGCCATGATTCAAATTTCCAGATGCTTCTAAGTTCATAACTTAGCTTATGAACATTTTTATTAATACTTTCTGTCCCACATAAAATAATGATCCATTTCTTCATATTTGTCAACTTTGCAAATTCATAGGAAATCCATTTGAACTCCAAATCCAGTGAAACCAATTCCTAGATGCTTCTAAAATCATCCTTTCTTAAATGGGTGCCTTTGCTCATTTTTCAAAAATATGTTTTTGTACACTTCTTGCAAATCCATAAACCCCTTGATTCCGTCATATCAAAATGTTTAGAAATATCCATTGATCCACTTCCAATGAAATCACTTTGGTCATTCCTCATATGATGAGGGGTATCCAATAAAAGTCAACTTCATATTTTTAGAGCACTTTTATTTTCTGTCTTGTTGTGTTGCTTATTATGGATGCTTTCGACGATAGTTGACGAAGTAGACGGAATGCTTGGAGTTGGACCAGAGATATTGGAAGACCTCGAAGACTTCGTTAAAACAGGCAAGCAGCCCTTTGACCATGATGAACCATTTTACATCATGATTGCATTTTCGTTGCTTCACTGAGTGCATGATATACCATGAATGGCAACCTTGCTAGGCTTGCCTCCGTTGCATACTCCATTGATACTTGCATTGTTCATGACTCTACCCTTGCTTAGAGTTGTGTTGGTGGGTTGTAGAAATATGCTATAGTAAATGGCTACGCAAAGTGGGTTAGGGTTATGCATGGAAAGAAACAAGTGTGGTTTGACATACTTGCAAACAGCCCAGTGGGTGCCACTAATGCCCCTGGGAGATGATGATGAACTAGGTCACTACTTGGCGGAGAGGTAGTGTACCGAGGCTCGATAAAAGTGTTGTTTACAGAGACGAATTAGATTTAAGATTTGTCGACTGTCCCAACCTTACATGCGCAACCACTCTACCCTTGTATGGGAAAGAGCATTATTGATTATCTAGGCCGATACTAGCCTGGACCCCGCATTACTAGTAATAGGGAAGAGTTGGTGCTCTCTCTCGGGACGGGGTCGTGCCAGGTAGGGCGGCCATGACTGTTTTTACAGGGCACCGGATACACCGTTGTGTCCCCTCTCGGATGTTACGATCTCGAGAGAGTCTCGTATGGTGTACATCGTGAGGATACGGAACAACGAGTGGACTCTTTGTTAGTGTTGTCTAGGGAAAGATAGTGATCGGGTGCTTACCCCGGGTACTTGAGGTACCGCGGGTCGTGGATGACACGGAAGTTCCCCGGATCTTGTGGGTAAAGTGTGCAACCTCTGCAGAGTGTAAAACTATTCAAATAGCCGTGTCCACGGTCAAGGACAGTTGGGTGGTGCTGCTTAGACTACGTCCATATGTTTCTGACAAACAACATGGTTTGGTAAATCTGTTGACGTGATTTGGGAGGAAGTCACGATGAGCTTGAGTATGAGTTGTTCACAACTCTATCCCGATGTTGGTGTCTGTAACCTCCTGATACTTGTTGCAGACGCATTCATATCCTTGATAAATTTTGATCATACTTGCATGAGAAAAACTAGCGTTCCGCAAAAATGCCAAATTAGCAGTAGTGCCTTGCATAATTATTCTGTTATCACCCTTGGGTTGCTTGCGAGTACATTCAAAGTACTCATTGGCTTGCCACTTGTTATTTTATTGGCCAGGCATGAAAGAACATGATATGAAGAAGAATACTGTGGTGATGAACATGCGAGCTAGGACGCTTCCCAGTCAGAATGCCTGTAGGGTTAAGGCAGATGGCGTGGGTCCAAGTTATCAACAAAGATTTTTGCTGCAATGTTATACTCAAGGCTTGACCATAATGGTCCTACTTGTGTAATACGGTATGTATGGATGTAAGACTTTTGTTATTCAGCTTCTGTGTGTTCAGTGAGCATTGATCTCTAGGATCACTATACACGTGCATTCGGTGATCACGACTTATGAGTCGGGGTCCCCACAATGCGCTAGTGAGAGGTTGCGTCCACTCTGCCCGGGCAGGAATGCGGCACCGATTCTTTGGAGCGGCGCTGACCGTTTCGGGCGGGAAGCGCGCGGGGGCGATGGAGGGGCTTTGGGTGGGCCAGGCTGGCCAGGAGCAGGCGTGGCAGCTGTCCCGGCCGGACGCCCGATAACGAGAGGATGCATCGACTCTTGCGGCTAAATCGTACTCTACACACCATCTCTCTGTAGGAGTAGGTCGATGTGTCACTCTCTCTAACGCACACACGCTGTTAAACACACACACACACACACACACACACACACACACGCACGCACACACACATGAGTTCATAGAATATGAATATCGTGCGAGTGCGAAGCCACAACAAGTGAGATACAAATGGAGTATATACAAGAAGAGAAGAGGTGACGAATATTCCATCAAACCTGGACTGAGGAGTTATACTGCCTCTATCTAGGTGTTAAGTCATCTTACGAAAATCAGATATTCCCAAAATGTTTAGGCCTCGTACATTAACTTCGCATCTCAATCCCCTCCTAGACTCATTGCTAGCGAGCGTTGTTACTTACTCTGCCTTGTTATCTCCCAAGGAAACCCAATGCATGGAGCGCAACTACACATTGATCAATCAAGAAATCAAAGTCGGCTTGCATGCGAGTTAATACGTGGCCCTGCATGGTAGCTAAAATGGCATCTCTTAATTGTTGTGATTAATTATTGCATTTAGAGACAGAAATCAGGGCTTTGATTGGAGGAAGGACCGGTCAAGTTTCTCCTTCTCCTCCAATCTGCTTGCACCTTGGTACGGTTGCACCTTCTAACGTGACTTACACCTAGACGGAGGGAGTAGTACGGGATACGGTGGTACACTGACTTAGGTCAAATACAAGTGCCCAAAATTATTGGAAGAGAGCAAAGTGTACAAACTAAATAATTAAAATTGAATGTCTCATTTATTTTTTCTGAAAAGGAGGCAAAAGATTTGCCTCATCCACTAAATAAGAGGATAATAGAGTTTCACAATTTGCAAGTGACCCTCCAAATAAACACCATGGAAATTACTCTCAATATGCCCTAATTTCTTAGCACTCGCTATAACCCTTAGTACATACAGTGGCACACTGACTTAGGCCGAATACAAGTGCCCAAAATATTTAAAATTATAGGATGGTGCAGCCCACCTTTCCGATATTTTGACCGTGTGTGGTTCAGTTGTTGTTCACTTCGGAGGGTCGTGTACCACACGTGAATGTTAGTAAGAGCGACCGGGAGGCGTGCAACTTTAATTGCGAGTTGACTCCTTTGAGCGTTAAATTTTCTACACATATTAGCATTTCCCCTAGTTTTTTTATTCACTTTGTTAACTAAAGAGTTCGGTTTCGTGCACAATTTAAAACGATTTTTATGGAGAGAAAAAGAAAACCGCTCCATCTATATACGTTGCAGCCTCGGCGCTTGTTTTCTAGGGTTTGCACTCTTCACACTCTCTCTCCACTATATATATATACATGTTGGAGCCTCAGCGGTTGTAGTTGCTCTCTTCACACTCTCTCACCCTCTCCAAATCTAAACAAGACTTCGTTGGCCTCTCTCTCTCTCCCCTCACTGCTGGTCAAAGAGCCCACGGGATCCGTCCGCCAGGAAGGGAAGGAGGCTTAACGATGTCGCCGTCGGCGAGGGAGGGAATCCACTACCGGTGCAGTTGTTCTCTTTCAACCAACGGTGGCGCAGGAGGGCCTCCAGCCACTTCTTCCTTGTTTTCGTACATAGTGTGGGCAGATCATCCTTCGGCCGCCCACTGAGCCACACCCCGAGAACCTTAAGCTATAATTTACTTATTCCACATGCATTGCTCTAGCTGCATGTGGGCTTTTTCCGCTTCTGCACTCGAATCCATGTGTTGGATCAAACAGGAAAGTAGTGGGGAAAGTTGTATAGCACGAATCTAGGATGTGGTTCAAAGAGGAAAGGAAGGGGGAAAGTAGTGGAGAAAGTTGTATAGCATGAATCTAGGACGTGGTTCAAAGAGGAAAGGAAGGGAAAGTAGTACAGACTGGCTATCCAGCACCTACGTTGGTCGAAAAGGGAAAACAATGACAAACGCAGTATGCGCATTTGCAATGAACTGATCTTTTTTTTGGGGGGGACAAGGCTATAGAGTTTGAGTAGGACTAGATTTGCTGCCCTCACATAGGGAAAGGTGTCTCAAGATAGCAAAACTGGGACCAACACAATGTGCTCCTTGGTTGTTTGTTATTTGTTGCAACAGACTGTGCATCACCCCTTTATACATCGGTAGACGCACATGGTCTTGGTGCGTCCACTGTCCCGTGCAACTCTTTAGCTGTTGTTAATCTAAAGCCCTATTTGGTTAAAAAGTCCTGGGACTTTTTTTAGTCCCAAATAAAAAGTCCCTAGTCTCTACCTACTTGGTTCCAGGGACTAAACATGGACTAGAGGTTATTAAATGACATGCTAAAAACCATGTTACCCCTAGTAATGAACTAATAGAGATAAGGCGCGATGCGGGGGAGGGGCAACTGTTGGAAAAAGTCCCAAAAGACTCTCCCTCAGGGTCTTCTTTCTTTAGTCCCAAATGCCCACTTTTAGTCCCTAAAAGTCCCTCCTGGTTGGTTTAGATGGGAACAAAAGGGACTTTTGTTAGTCCCTACACCAAAAAGTCCCTGTAAATAAACACCCTCTAATAATGCCGCTGGAAAATTGAAGCAATGCCACAATTAAAAGCAAATTACATGTTTAACAAATTTTACTGTTAATATAATCTCTCTATTAATATGAATCAATGCCACCGTTTGATAAATGCTACTGTCTTGCTTTCTTTCCCATTTAGGTAAGTTAGATGCTTCTTTTTGTTGGCTTCTGTGTCATCCACCGATATAGACCACTAGTTGTTTCCTTTGCACCTCTGTGTAAACATGGTTATCTACTTCACCTCGTTGCTATTGTGACCTTTTGTTGCACTGCACAAAAAACTTTTGTTTTAAGAGTGTTTTATGCAGTTCAACCAAAATGTCACACCGACAATGTTGCTTGATTGTTTGATCTTAGTGGAACTGCACAAGAGGAGATCTGACTTCCTATCCGTGTTGACAAATTTGTTTCAGATCTTCTTCTTGTGAGTTGTTTGAATTCCATGTCATGAGAGGTCAGTACTAGCCTTCTTTCACATGACTGTGTAGTGTGCTTTCATATGTTGTGCTACTTATACGGTAATGTTTCTTGGTTTTAGTGAACTGCACAAATGGAGACAAGGCGTCCTATCTGTATGTGCACCGTAATATCCCATTGAGGTAAGATAAGGATATTTCACAACTGTTGGCCTGTATTTTGCCACTTTCATCAGAAAATTAATGACGTTGTTTAGTGTTATACTTGTGCTCCCTAATTGACATGCCAAATCTTACATTAAAGGCGAAACTTGTCTGTTATTGAACCAAGTGATGAAGGGGAAGAACAAGCGGAAGAAGAAAAAAAAATCAACTCCAGGTGTTGTAATGAAGCACTGGAACCGTGATGACTGATGACCCACAAGAATAGGGGATCAATTGTAGCTCTTTTTGATAAGTAAGAGTGTCGAACCCAACGAGGAGCAGAAGGAAATGACAAGTAGTTTCCAGTAAGGTAATGTCTGCAAGTGCTGAAATTGTAAGTAGCAGAGTAGTTTGATAGCAAGATAATTTGTAACGAGCGAGTAACAATAGTAGTAACAAATATGCAGCAAGGTAGCCCAATCAGTTTGAGGCAAAGGACAAGCCAAAATGGTCTCTTATGATAAGCAAACCATTCTTGAGGGTACACGGGAATTTCATCTAGTCACTTTCATCATGTTGGTTTAATTGGTGTTCGCTACTTTGATAATTTGATATGTGGGTGGACCGGTGCTTAGGTGTTGTTCTTACTTGAACAAACCTCCTACTTATGATTAACCCTCCTGCAAGCTGCAACTACAAGAAAAATATTAAGAATAAATTCTAACCATAGCATTAAACCCCAGTTTATGCGCTATTCATCATCTAATAACCACAACTGGGGTTTAAAGTTTCTGTCACTCTCGCAACCTGTCGGGGGATATCGGCCTCCACGAGCACCTATGGGGACGGAGCCCCTTGTCGGTTCGGCGGGGAGCGGAGGTTGCACAAAGAGCAGATCGAGGCGACACACACACACAAAGATTTTACCCAGCTTCGGGCCGCATGGATGCGTAAAACCCTACTGCTGCTTGTCTGGTTGATTCGAGTTCTTGCTCTGGAGCGCAAGAAGCTACAGTAAGTTGGAGCTGGACATAGACGAGGGTCTACTGGGCGTCCTTCTTCGGGTCTGGATCCCTCTCCTCCTCTAGGGTTCGATCCCCTCCCTACATACGCATGGGCCTCCTTTTATATGCTAAGGGGTTTCCCACAGGTAGCGACGCAGGTGAGGGTAAAAATGGCAAGGAACTGTGCGAACAGTGTCCGCACAGTGCTATCACACCTAACTCTGACGGCGGGGGACAAAGGCATTAAATGCCCGTCTGGATCGCCTGAACAGTGCCGAGGCGGACCGTTAGGAGCGCCTCCGCTTGCCACGGGGGCGACCCTGCCATCGTCGCATGCCACCGCGCGTCTCAGGTTGCGCGGCGCCCCGCCACGTGCCTCCGGGGAAGCCCTAGAGCGACGCGTGGGCAGGCGAGCTGGAGCGCAGGCCTGAGGTGGTGGTTTGCCGCGGCAAGTGGCTTGTCGCGGTAGTTGCCTTGCCGCACCTGAGAGCTTGCCACTCGTCAGGCCTTGCCGGGGCGCGCGGCGCGCCGCGGCGGGCTTCTCTTGGGGTGCCTTGGCTTGGCCGTCCCGGCGAGCTCCTCCCGTCGGGGCCTTGGTGCTTCGGCTCAGTCGTCCCGGCAAGCTCCTCTTGCCGGGGCCTTGTCGCTTTGGCCCGGCAAGCTCCTCTTGCCGGACCTCGCCTTCTCGGCCCGGCAAGCTCCTCTTGCCGGGGCCTGGTCTTCTAGGATCGATCACTTGGCCTTCGTCCGGCCCAAAAAGGGCCGTAGAGACTCTTGTCTCTCCCCTGGCAGGCCTTGCCGCGGGACGCTACTACTGCCCGTGCACAAGTTCGGGGTACTAAGGTACCCCTACTTTAGTACACCGACAGGAGCCCCCGGGTCTGGGCCATACACGGTGCCGAGCATTGTTGGGCCAGGCCCTAACAGTGCACGGGCACGCGTGGCCTGGGTTGCGCTGCTCCTTAACTCCGTGCTCGTCGCGCCCTCCTAAGTGGCGCGCGCTTATCGCGGCGTCGTGGGGGGCGAGGCGTGCGAGGCGTGCGTGACGTGGGTGGCGTGCGTGGGGCTAAGGCCCGCAGGCATGCGTCACGTCGGGCACGACTCCTTTATTTGGAAAGGCGAAGCGCCCGCCCCCATTTTCAAATGGGGGAGGGGGCGTGGAGGCGCGGCTTGGTGAATGAATGGGGTCGAGGCGCGGCTTTCGGTACGCCCGTCCCCATGATCACGGGTGGGGAGAGGTCGCCTCATCCGTCGCCTCGGCCCTGCTCGCCTGCCATGCGTCCTCCATGCACTTGGGGTCGCGGTGGTGGAGGCGGAAAACCGGGCTGACGCGGGTTGATGTAGAGGGTCGGCCCCGTCGCCAGCCCTTCCTCTGCTTTGATTGGTTGGGCGGGGCGGCCGAGCCCCCACTCCACCCCTTTATAAGGAGCGGAAGGGGGCGATGAGGGTCCGCACTCCTCCCTTCTTTCTTCTCTTACATCCCTGGTCCCCTCTCCCCAACTGTCATGGAGAAAGGGAACCCTACTCCCTCTTCGGTGGCGGCAAGGGTTGCCGCCAGGCAGCGAGCGCCTCCTCCCCTTGCACCCGCGGCGGCGGAGCCAACCGTAAGGGGAAGGGGGAGGGGGCGAGGTCGTGGACGAGGCCATGGACGGGGCCGAGGCGCTCGAGGCGGGCAGGACGGCGCGCCGGCCTCGCCTCCGCCGGCGGCTCCGTTTCCCTCGGCGGTTCATCTCGGGGACGACCCCTGCGAGTTCATCATCAGGCTGCGCCGGGCGCCTCGCCGTCGCCTCCGCCTCCCGGCCCCCTTCGCGGACGTCTTGGAGGCGGAACAACACGAGACGCTGAGACTGCGCATGAGGGGCTGCGGGATCAGTGGTACGCGAGTCCACGTCGAATCCCGAGCCCCCGGCGTGATGTGTCTTGGCCGAGGGTGGAAGTCGTTCGCCCGGATCCACAGCTTGACGGCGGGGTTCACCCTCCATTTCAAGCTGATGGAGGGCGATCTCCTCTCCGTCAAGATCTTCGGGGACCTCGGCACCAGGGCCCGGTGCTGCGTGGATAGCTCCTCCGACAGCGAAGGCTCCTCCTCGAGCGAGAGTGACGAGGAGGGGAGCGACAGCAACGACGAGGGCGGGCGGTCGCCGGGGTGACGGGCACGACTAGGCGCTAGTCGCAGCTCCGCGTGGCACCGGCGCCCCCACCATCCGCGTTGCTGGCTCCGTGAACTCCCCGGGGTCGCCTCCTTGGGCGGCTGGCGTAGGGAGGCTGCGGAAGAGGAAGAGGGCGGGCGGCGAGGCTGCTGCCTCGTCTCCCAGCTTCCCCCCAGACGCTGTCACCACCCCTGCTCGCGGTGACGACCACCGGGGTCTTCTCTCCGGCCCGGCAAGCTCCTCTTGCCGGGGCTTCATCTTCTCGGGCGGCCGGAGTGGCGAGGCTGCGGAAGGGGAAGAGGCCGGCGGCAAGGCCGTCAACTCGGAGTACGAGGGCTAGATTCCCTCGACAGCGTGCTGACGTCCCGCCGCCTCCTTTTCGAGCTCCGCTTCCGGCGTCGCCGTCTCCATCCAGCCTCCGGAGCCCCCCGGGCGGAGCCCCGGATGCTCTCTTGGCGTCTTCTGCCACCCGTAGCTCGTCTAGGCGCCCCTTTTGCCCTTCTCGCCTCCTTGCCCTACCTCCTGAGGAGAGAGATAAGAAAGGGATTACGGGCACCTTATCTCTTTTTATCTTGTAAGCCCTCGGGCCTTAGTTGTATTTAAATCTTTTAATCCCATCCTTCATGTTTTTCATTCTCTCTGAACTATACCTGAGTGGAATGTTTTTAATGAAAAGGGGATGTTTGCCGGATCATTTGTCTCGCGGGTACATCCCGCGGCAAGGGGCGGACCCTTTGCACCGTTAAGATAGACACTTCCCCGCCCGGCAATGGACCCTGCCGTCCCCCCGCGCCCCTTGGCCCTCCTCACGCTCTTGGCGGAGGCAGGGAGGAGGCGGGTTCTGGCCCCTCGCTTCCTCCCCTTGCCGCCACGGCTACTATCCGAAGCGGGCCCCGGGAACGCGCTCCGGGGTTTGCCGCTTAAGAGAGCACGGCAGCTTTTTAGGAGGAAGCAAGGTTTTCACATTCTGCAGCTCACGAGAGAATGCATGATAAGGGATGTAAAGACTTATCTGAGGTTGCAGCCCCCGGCAACTCTGGCTTGCCGGGAGGCGGGTGCTGGTTCGTCCTTCTCCCCTTCTTCATCCTTGAGTGGCTCGGCAAGGGTATGAAATTCCTGCGAGCCAAAGGGAAAGGACGGGAAAAAGACGCGGACTCGACCTCTAAGTTAGGGGTTAGCGACTGTTAGGCACTATCAACCCTAACCAAGGACGAGACTCGACTCAGCATGCATGCTAAAACTTGGGGGGGGGGGGGCAGCGCTTCATTGCGGCCAGGGTCTGCGCCTGGCTTTGTACAAAGGATTACATGCAACTGCGGCAAGACTTTTGTACAAAGAGTTGGTTGCCGGACGGGGTCCGACAACCGCGCCTTACGGGTAAAACTTGCGAAGATGCTCAATGTTCCAGGAATTGCTCACCGGAGTACCATCTTTGGTCTCGAGGCGGACGGCGCCGGGCCTCGTGACTCGTTTCACCCAGTAAGGGCCTTCCCACTTTGGCGTCAACTTGTTGTGTATCTTGGCCGACTAAACGCGTCGAAGAACAAGGTCGCCTTCCTCGAGGCTCCTGGCTTTAACTTTGCGGCTATGATAGCGACGCAGAGCTTGCTGGTAGCGAGCGGATCGCACAGCAGCCTAGAGACGATCCTCCTCGAGGAGCAGTGCGTCATCTTCACGCGACCACTCTTGCTCAAGCTCAACATAAGAGAGCACTCGAGGTGACCCGTATATGAGTTCCGTGGGGGTAACTGCTTCTGCTCCATAGACTAGAGCAAATGGTGTCTGGCCGGTGGCTCGATTTGGCGTCGTTCTGACCGACCAAAGAACCGCCGGCAGCTCCTCGATCCAGTTCCGTCCGCGCTTGAGCAGCTTGTCAAAACTTCTGGTCTTGAGCCCGCGCAGTACCTCGGCGTTGGCCCTTTCCGCTTGACCGTTGCTCCGGGGATGAGCAACAGAAGCGAAGCAGACCTTGGTGCCGAGGTTTTGGGTGTACTGCATGAAAGCGTGGCTTGTGAACTGCGTACCGTTGTCGGTGATGATCCTGTTGGGGATCCCGAAGCGGCAAACAATCGACTTGAAGAATTTGATCGCGGACTAGGCGGTCACCTTCCTCACCGGTTCCACTTCTGGCCACTTTGTGAACTTGTCGATGGCAACGAACAAGTACTCAAAGCCCCCGACGGATCGGGGGAAGGGGCCGAGGATATCGAGCCCCTAGACCGAGAAGGGCCAGGACAAAGGGATCGTCTGGAGAGCTTGAGCTGGCTGGTGTATCTTCTTGGAATGGAACTGGCACGCTTCACACTTGGTTACTTGTGCAGTTGCATCCTGGAGGGCTGTTGGCCAGAAGGAACCTTGCCGGAACGCTTTGCCGGCAAGTGCTCTGGCGCCAATGTGGTGTCCACATATGCCTCCGTGTATCTCCGCCAACAGCTTCTGTCCGTCTTCCCGGTGAATGCACTTCAACTTCACCCCATTGCGTCCTCTTCTGTACAGTGCGCTGTCAACGAACTGGTACATACTGGACTGCCGGGCTACTCTTTCAGCTTCTTCTTATTCTTCGGGAAGTTCTCCTGTCTGGAGGAAACGGACGATCTGCTGTGCCCACGTCGGAGCCTGTGGCTCGACGACGAGGACTAAAGGCATGTTGGCGGCTGCGGAAACATCAGCTTCTACGGCGAGGACTTGGGGCTCAGCCGGAGCTTGACGTTCCCCGGCAAGCTTGCCGGGCGTGGCTTGCCGGGAGCGCCTGCTTCGTCGGGACAAACCCTGGGGCTTGCCGGAGCGGGCAGCTCCTCAGCACTCTTGGCGTCGATCTTGGGGACTCTCTTGGCGGCGGCTTCGGGAAGCTCTGCCGGGAGATAGTCACCAGAGACCGATCTTCTCTTCTTGCTTGGCCCAGTCGATGGTGTCACGGATGGCTGAGTCAGCTTGAGCACAAAAGTCCCTGGTTCCACAGGTAGCTTTAGTGCGACGCATTTTGACAGGCCGTCGGCGATATCGTTCTCTGCTCTTGGAACGTATTCCATTTGCAGGCCGTCAAAGCGCTCTTCCAGCTTCCTCACTTCATCAACGTAAGCCTCCATCAACGGGCACTGGTAATCCTTGTTCACTTGGCGGACGACGAGCTGCGAGTCACCCCTGACAATGAGCTTCTTGATCCCAAGTTCCGCCGCGATCCTGAGACCGGCGAGCAAACCTTCATACTCTGTCGTATTGTTGGTTGCTTGCTCCTTGGGAAAGTGCATCTGGACGACGTACTTGAGGTGCTCTCTGGTGGGCGCGATGAGCAGCGCGCCGGCACCGGCGCCTTCCAGCGAAAAGGCACCATCAAAGTACATCAACCACTCTTTGGTTGCTTCCTTGCCGGGGATGCTCGTCTCTGGAATTTCTTCGTCCGGTGTCGGCGTCCACTCTGCTATGAACTCTGCCAAGGCTCTGCTCTGGATGGTCGATGTGCTCTCGAACCTGAGGCCAAAGCTTGACAGTTCTAGTGCCCACTCGACAATCCTGCCTGTTGCTTCGGGATTCTGTAGTATCCTCTTAAGCGGAAAGCGAGTGACCACTGTGATCTCGTGTGCTTGGAAGTAATGGCGCAGCTTCCTCGAGGCCATGAGGAGGCCGAAGAGCAATTTCTGCACACCAGAGTACCTCGACCTAGCCCCCTGCAGGAGGGAACTGACGAAGTAAACTGGGCACTGCACCATCCTCTTCCTCTGCACTTCCCCTTGCGCTTGCGCGGATCCGCCTTTGCCGGGGCCAGAGCTTGTCGAGGAAGCCCCCTGCTTGCCGTCGAACGCGCTTGCCGTGGTTGCGGGCTCGTCATCAGCTTCCCTCTCCGCTACTAGCGCAGCACTAACCACTTGATTGGTTGCCGCTAGGTAGAGCAGCAACTTCTCTTGCGGTCTAGGCGCGACAAGTATAGGAGCGGAGGACAGGTATTTCTTCAAGTCTTGCAGCGCAGCCTCCGCTTCCGGAGTCCATTTTACTGGACCTGCCTTTTTCAAGATTTTGAAAAATGGCAGGGCGCGTTCCGCAGACCTGGAAATAAACCTGCTGAGAGCCGCCACGCAGTCGGCAAGTCTTCGCACGTCCTTGACACGCGTTGGTGCTTCAATCTGCTCGATGGCCTTGATCTTGTCGGGGTTGGCTTCGATCCCACGCTGAGACACGAAGAACCCGAGAAGCTTGCCGGAGGGAACTCCGAACACGCACTTCTCGGGGTTGAGCTTGAGGCTGATCTTGCGCAAGTTCGCAAAGGTCTCTTCCAAGTCTTGAACCAAGGTTGCCTTGTCTCTGCTCTTGACCACAACGTCGTCCATGTAGGCCTCCACATTTCTGTGGATCTGTGGCTCGAAAGCTGTGTGGACAACCCTCGCAAACGTCGAGCCTGCGTTCTTCAGTCCAAAAGGCATCTGCACAAAACAGTACGTGCCGCATGGAGTGATGAACGCAGTCTTCTCTTCGTCTTCTTCAGCCATGAAGACCTGGTGGTACCCGGAGTAGGCGTCAAGGAAGGAAAGCAGGTCGCATCCGGCCGCGGAGTCAACAATCTGGTCGATGCGCGGCAAGGGAAATGGATCTTTAGGGCAAGCTCTGTTGACATCGGTGAAATCGATGCAAAGCCTCCACTTCCCATTTGCCTTGCGCACGACAACAGGATTGGCCAACCACGTCGGATGGAGCACGCCCCTGACGAGGCTTGCCGCTTCCAACTTCCTGATCTCCTCCGCGATAAACTCTTGGCGCTCCACCGCTTGTTTCCTGACCTTTTGCTTGATGGGCCGCGCATGAGGACAGACGGCAAGGTGGTGCTCAATCACTTCCCTGGGAACGCCGGGGATGTCAGATGGTTGCCAGGCAAACACATCGACATTCGCCCGCAGGAAAGCAACGAGCGCGCCTTCCTATTTGGGGTCGAGAGTGGCACTGATGGTGAAGGTACCACCAGTGCCGTCCTCCTTGGTGGGCACCTTCTTGGTCGCTGGTGGAGCAGCCGTCGTCTCCTTGTGTTTACCGGCGGGGCTCGATGGTGCATCCTCAACAACAGCGCAGCACTCCGAAGAGGCGCGCTTGCCGGAGTGGGCACCAGAGCATTCGCCGGCCTTGGCCTTCTTGCCGGTGGGGCTCGATGGCACGTCCTCGACGGCAGCCCAGCACTCCGAAGAGGCGCGCTTGCCGGAGTGGGCGCCAGAGCATTCGCCGTACTTGGTCTTCTTGCCGGCGGGGCTCGATGGCACGTCCTCGATGGCAGCGCAACACTCCGGAGAGGCGCGCTTGCCGGAGTGGGCGCCAAAGTACTTGCCGGACTTCTTCTTTCCCCCGGAAGCTCCAGCGGCAAGCGGGCCGCGGGCCGTTGCTGCTGTTGCGTCCCGGTATATTTGGTCGGCGCAGATAAGGGCATCCTTCTTGTCGCTGGGGACAGAAATGACGCTTATCGGGCCAGGCATCTTGAGCATGTTATACGCGTAGTGGGAGGCCGCCATGAACTTGGCGAGCGCTGGTCCGCCGAGGATCCCGTTGTAAGGCAACGGAAAGTCGGCGACGTCAAAGGTGACCTTCTCAGTCCTGAAATTCAGCTCGCTGCCAAATGTCACCGGCAGCGTGATCTTTCCCTTCGGCTTGCTCCTTCCCGGGTTGATTCCTTGGAATGTGCCGGTTTCTTCGAGCTCGCTGTCGGGAACTTGGAGTCTCCGGAGGACAGCAGAGGAGATCAGATTCAAGCCGGCCCCGCCGTCAACTAGCATCTTGGTGACCTTGAGGTTGCGGATCGTTGGGGAAACCAACATCGGCAAGCACCCGACCGCGGTTGTGCGATCAGGGTGGTCCTCAATGTCGAAGATGATAGGCGTGCTGGACCATCTCAGGGGTCTGCGTGACTCGACGGGTGGCTCTGCTGCATTGACCTCCCGCACCCACCGTTTAAGCTGGTGGTGGGAAGTGTGCAGGGAGGCACCGCCGTCCACACACAAGACCTCAGTGGCTTTCTGAAACTCCTGCTCGCTGGTCTCGGGGTCTTCCATGTCTTCATCGTCGTCATCGTCTTCGCCCTTGTCGCGCCCCCGGGGAGGTCTGTCTGCTTGCCGCTGCTTGTCCTTGCCGCGACGCTCCCCCGGGCCAGGGCGCTTCGTGCCGGATCCCCCGCCACCTGCTTGGGCTCTCTCCTTGTCGCGTCGTGCGTACTCGGCCTTCTGCAGGTCGACGAGACGCTCGACTTGCTTGCAACTCTGGAGGTCGTGGCCCCTGGTACGGTGGATCTTGTAGTACTTCTTGTCGGTACCGTCTCGCTTATCAGCAGCGGCCACCGCCCGGTAGTTGGCGCACCCGACAATCTCCTTGCCGGGGCCTCCCGCCTGGGCTTTCTTGGCGGAGCCCTCGCTGCCAGACTTCTCGACAACCAGTACCTCTGGGTTTTTCTTCTTTTTGCCGTTCCGCCGCCGGCCTCTCCTTGCCGGGGCGGTACCTTCACTGTCGGAGTCTCCTTCTCCAACACTTTCTCCGGGGAGCCTCCTCCCCTCCTCAGCGCGTGCACACTTGTCGGCCAGGGCGTAAAGCTCGCTGACCTCCTTGATTTTGCACATCGCCATCTCCTCCCGCATCCTGCGGTTACGCACGTTCTGGTGGAACGCGCTGATCACCGCGGCGGGGTGGACGTCTGGGATGTTGTAGTGCACACGGCTGAACCTCTGGATGAACTTGCGCAAAGGCTCCCCCTCCTTCTGAACAAGCAGATGAAGGTCGCTCGCCTGGCCATGGGGTTTGTGGCCGCCCGTGAAGGCGCCAACGAGTTGATGGCATAGGTCTGGCCAGGAGGAGATGGAGCCGTCCGGCAAGTGCATGAGCCAGGATCGGACGTTGGGCTTGAGTACCAGCGGGAAGTAGTTGGCAAGGATCTTATCGTCCCGTCCCCCGGCAACCTACACCGCAATGGTGTAGATGCTGAGGAACTCAGACGGATGCGACTTGCCGTCGTACTTCTCGGGCACGTCGGGCTTGAAGTTCTTTGTGCTGGGCCACTGGACTTGCCGCAGCTCGCGGGTGAACGCGGGGCAGCCTACCGAATACGGCAGTTTGCCTGGTTCCCCCGGTGCGTGCATGTCTCCAGAGGGCCCAACGCGCTGGTCTGATTGACGCCGCGCCTCTCTTCTGCGCTCGATGCGGGTTCGAGCGTCTTCTTCTCTTCGTTCGTGAAGGACTTGGCGTTGGTCGCGGCGAGTTCGTGGGTTCGACGATGCGGTGGAGTCGTCGTCGAGGTGAGCCCGGCGAGTCGGCGACTGTGTCTTCTGGGGCGGGGAGTGCACGGTGGTCGCGCCCCCGCCATTCTTGGCGCCATCGGTTCTCGCCTGGGTGACTGGCCGCGGCTGCGACGCGCTGTGCTGCCGTGGAGTGTCATCGTTGGCGAAACCGATGAGGCTCTGGATGGTTGCCCTCCAGCCGTCGAGCTTGTCCGCCGCCGGAGGGTAGTCTAGGAGTAGCTGAGCTCGCACGAGAGCTTCCGCTGGGGTGGCGGGCAGAGGCGGCGAACGGCGCGAGGAGCGGGATGTGCTCGAACTCCTAACTATGTTAGAAGGAGCAGTACCCGGTCCAGGCAGCCGCGCGACGCTCGTCCCGGCACGCTGGATCGCATGCTGGTCCTGAGCGCCCTAGGACCCACCAGCGTGGCCTGGGTCCAGCGAGCGTATGGTACCATGGGTACCATGACGCTGCTGGTTTCGCGCCTCCTGAGAGGGGCGTGGGGCGAGCTCGGACGTCGCGGGACCAAGAACTGGTTCGACCGCGCCCGTTCTTCCGCCGGCGTCCTCCCCACCACCCGTCTGCTCCATGGGCGGTGGGTTCGACGCGGACGGACCGGTCGCCTCCGGAGCTTTCTTCTTCGGCGCCATGCTGGCGCAAACGATGAGAGTCTGGCTCGCGCGGACGCCGGATCTGATTCGCACAACCTCGACGCACCCCTACCTGGCGCGCCAAAGATGTCGGGGGATATCGGCCTCCACGAGCACCTATGGGGACGGAGCCCCTTGTCGGTTCGGCGGGGGGAGGAGGTTGCACAAAGAGCAGATCGAGGCGACACACACACACAAAGATTTTACCCAACTTCGGGCCGCATGGATGCGTAAAACCCTACTGCTGCTTGTCTGGTTGATTCGAGTTCTTGCTCTGGAGCGCAAGAAGCTACAGTAAATTGGAGCTGGACGTAGACGAGGGTCTACTGGGCGTCATTCTTCGGGTCTGGATCCCTCTCCTCCTCTAGGGTTCGATCCCCTCCCTACGTACGCATGGGCCTCCTTTTATATGCTAAGGGGTTTCCCACAGGTAGCGACGCAGGTGAGGGTAAAAATGGCAAGGAACTGTGCGAACAGTGGCCGCACAATGCTATCGCACCTAACTCTGATGGCGGGGGACAAAGGCATTAAATGCCCGTCTGGATCGCCTGAACAGTGCCGAGGCGGACCGTTAGGAGCGCCTCCGCTTGCCACGGGGGCGACCCTGCCATCGTCGCATGCCACCGCGCGTCTCAGGTTGCGCGGCGCCCCGCCACGTGCCTCCGGGGAAGCCCCAGAGCAACGCGTGGGCAGGCGAGCTGGAGCGCAGGCCTAAGGTGGTGGTTTGCCGCGGCAAGTGGCTTGCCGCGGTAGTTGCCTTGCCGCACCTGAGAGCTTGCCGCTCGTCAGGCCTTGCCGGGGCGCGCGGCGCGCCGCGGCGGGCTTCTCTTGGGGTGCCTTGGCTTGGCCGTCCCGGCGAGCTCCTCCCGCCGGGGCCTTGGTGCTTCGGCTCAGTCGTCCCGGCAAGCTCCTCTTGCCGGGGCCTTGTCGCTTTGGCCCGGCAAGCTCCTCTTGCCGGACCTCGCCTTCTCGGCCCGGCAAGCTCCTCTTGCCGGGGCCTGGTCTTCTAGGCTCGATCACTTGGCCTTCGTACGGCCCAGAAAGGGCCGTAGAGACTCTTGTCGCTCCCCTGGCAGGCCTTGCCGCGGGACGCTACTACTGCCCGTGCACAAGTTCGGGGTACTAAGGTACCCCTACTTTAGTACACCGACACAACCCATCATCTAATTGCTACTCAAGAATGCATTCCCTTAGGCCCAAATATGGTGAAGTGTCATGTAGTCGACGTGCACATGACACCACGAAGGGAATAACAACATACATACTATCAAAATTTCGAACACATATCAAATTCACATGATTACTTGCAACATGATTTCTCCCGTGACCTCAAGAACAAAAGTAACTACTCAAAAATGATAATCATGCTCATGATCAGAGGAGTATTAAATAGCATAATGAATCTGAACATATAATCTTCCACCAAATAAACCATATAGTAATCAACTACAAGATGTAATCAACACTACTAGTCACCCACTGTCGGTGTCAAAACCGGCGGATCTCGGGTAGGGGGTCCCAAACTGTGCGTCTAAGGTCGATGGTAACAGGAGACAGGGGACACGATGTTTACCCAGGTTCGGGCCCTCTCTATGGAGGTAATACCCTACTTCCTGCTTGATTGAACTTGATGGATATGAGTATTACAAGAGTTGATCTACCATGAGATCGTAATAGCTAAACCCTAGAAGTCTAGCCTGTATGACTATGGTAATGAGTCTCTCTCCTTTTCCGGACTAAGTCCTCCGGTTTATATAGACACCGGGAGGGTTAATCAAGGTCGGTTACAAAGAAAGGAATCTACATATTCGGTCGCCAAGCTTGCCTTCCATGCCAAGGAGAGTCCTATCCAGACACGGGTGCAGTCTTCGGTCTTCGTATCTTTGCAGCCCATCAGTTCGGCCCATGGCTAACAGGCCGAACGCTCGAGGACCCCTTAGTCCAGGACTCCCTCAGTAGCCCCTGAACCTGACTTCAATGACAAGGTATTCGGCGCGTAGATCTGTCTTCGGCATTGCAAGGCGGGTTCCCTTCTTTCCGGATACTTCACATTGGTCTTCGAACGATCAAGTTCGGCCTGACAGCACGAGTAGCATATATTTCCACAGAGGGCATAATAATTTATAAGTCCAATCCCCTGGCAACTTTTGACAACATGACATTATGTTAGTCCGGTCATTATTTTGAACTGTTGTTTCGCCTATGGCCCCACGTTCCGACACGTGGTTGTCATTGACACGTCTTATCCAAGTAGAGATCGTGTCCCCTTATTAAGGGATTCTGTTATTGATACAAACATGGGTAACCCAACCGTCCTTAGGGTACAACTCCTTGGGAATAGGCAAAGTTTAAGGCCCGGGAGGAGGCGTTCGATATTCTCGGCCTTTATAAAGGGGCACAGACCCACATTTCTTCTCCACGAATGCTTATTCCTTGACTCTTACTACCTCGAGTTCCAACACCCAGGTCTCACCCTCCGTAAGCCTAAGTCATGTCCAGATCCAACCGTCAAGGCCGATGGGTGCCTTCTTCTGTCACAGAGGAGGATATCGCGAAGCTTCGGGCGGCCAGATACCTGACCGCAGAAATCCTCCACCGGATTCCCACGGAGAGGCAGGTTATCCCTACCTACAGATCCGGCGAGAGGGTCGTGTTCGTTTCCCACTTCCTCCAAGGATTGGGGTTCGCCCTCAATCCCTTCGTCCGGGGGCTCATGTTCTATTACGGGTTAGATTTTCACGATCTCACCCCAAACTCGGTTCTTCTCATCTCGGAGTTTATCGTCATGTGCGAAGCCTTCCTCCGAACTCCTCCACACTTTGGCCTGTGGCTCAAGACCTTCAACGTGAAACCGCAAATGGCAGAGGGGGAGTAGGCGGAGTGCGGTGGTGCCTCAGTGAGCAAGCTCACCAGCGTTATCTGGCTAACTGGATCTTTCAAAGAATCTTCCGACTTATGGCAGCAGGAGTGGTTCTATATCACCGAGCCCCGCGGTCCCGAGTGGGCAGTTGCGCCTGTGTTTTGATCCAACCCCCCAATTTAGCTTGCATCGTGGATTAATAAGGGGTTAGACTGGGGATCAATTGACGAGGTGCGGACTCTGCAAAGTCGCATCTGAAGCCTCGTTGAGAAGGATATCAATATTTTCAATGTTATTCAAGTAATGCTAGTCCACCGGACCCTGCCGTGCCAGCGACGGCCTCTCCGCCTATGGGAGTTTTACCCAGAAGGGCCACGGACTCTTCAACACTTCTTCGGCAATATACACGAAGGAATGTGGAAACTATTCTTCGGGAGACGAAAACAATGGCCGGACATGACCGAATATACCGGCCTAGACTATAACCATCCGGACACCCCGGTAAGTACTTATCCGTCGAACACCTCATAATCACATATCTTGTGGTAAGATACTGAACAAAACATCCTTTTCCAGGGCTGGATAAAGAAAGCGGAATGGATTAGGTGTCCGGCCCCTCTTCCCGAAGACTCAGCAGACCCTTGTTAACAAGGATGATGGCACCGGCACCGTACCAGGTGCCGGCTGGGGAGGGCAAGGTGGAGAGTGAGAAGACCCGGGATTACCTTCGCTCCGGAGGTAAATCAGATACTGAGTCCAGAGAAATTGACATTTCCTCACCTAAAGACAAAGGCGAAAGAGAAGCGAGTATCCCTTCTCCATTCAGGAGGAAAAGGGTCGCCTCCGAAGGCTGGGAGGGGCGGTCTCCTAAGAGGGGCAAGATGCCACCGTCGAGCGGCACGGGATTGGAAGGTGGCGCCGCTGAACAGCTCCATCTTGAGGACAAGCCCTCAACCAGACCGTAAGTGAATCCGGGGTGCTTTGATAGCGTCCCGCTCCTTTCTTGTTACCGTAACATGCATGTGTATTTTTACAGTTCGGCACAGAGTTTTTCTGGGCAATCCTCTTCTTCGGGAGAGCTCCTCCCAGAGATGATGGAAAGCAAGACGCCTCCCCCGACCACCTTGCCCAATAAGGCGAACGGCTCTGAAGTGTCCTCTCGGAGGGTTTTTCTTGATCAACAAGCTGTGCAGGGGACAAAAGAGGCAGTACCCGAAGGTGGACCTCCGATCGTCCGGGATTCGGGGGACAATAATGAAGGCCCCAGACTGTCCGGTTTTCATCCAACGATGATTCTGGAGATGGGTGAACGGGTTCCTTCAAAGGATGGTCGTGCTCCCAAAGCGGCTTCCGGAGACCCGGCGGCGCCGGATATATTGCGGGATATGCTGCGAAAAGCATCTGTCTCGGAGGACCATCGTACCTTGATGGGTACAGTTGTTGAGAAGATTCTGTCCGCGAAGAGCGGATTGAGTGAAGCCTTCATGAGCCTCCTAAAAGGCTTCGAGGTTTGTGATGTAATGTTTTCAGCTATATTTTATCTGCAAAGATGCACATGTGTATAGGTAGTAGCCCCTCAGACATGATTCGGAGCTGATGCATATAAGGCCAAACTCGCGACGGCGAAGTACGCTGTAAAACTGTTTGGACTTTGTTGGCAACTCATTTGTTCCCATACCGAGCCCCTGGCATGTTATGCCAAGGTATATCTGTGAAACAACCCATAGGAGCCACATTCATTTGCGGAAAAATGCGAATGATTAATTCGGATAATTTTTACTAGGACCTGAGCGGTATGCCAATGGTTACTTTATATATATAAAGACCTCAACCCTGGCTATTTGACATGCCCGGGGTCGAAGGCGGTGGAAAAGGCATATTACAGGCTCGAAATAAAGAGTGTGGTCTACAAAAAGTTTATTTTGGACCTCCCGTCGCACATCTGCGCCGCTTGTCCTCGGCGAGGGGAATCCTTGATGGAAGTAGCCCCTTAGGTGAGTGTACGGATCCGAACTCCGATGGAGTCGATTTAGATGTTTGTCCTTTGCGTCACCTGTTTTTAAGAAATAATGAAGAAAGAAAAAATTAAAGGAGATAAAAAAAGGTTACGGGGATGCTTGCCAGCTTGTTCGTATTGTGCTTCTGCCAATGCCCATGGTATCTTAAGTGCGTAGTGTGTGCAAATTTTGCGGGTACATGAGGTGGGCGGTGGAAGCCGAACTGCTACTTTCGCTCTGGGGTTGACCGATCCTCGGGGGGAAATTGCTTCTGACCCCCGGTGTTTGGTTGGTGAACCTCTCCGTCGCCCCTATCACCTGGCGGCCTCCTCCCCTTGTGTTCGGCGTTGAGCTTGCCGGCCTGCTTGAAGACCCGACAGTTTTTGTTGGTATGATTAGCTGGTTTATCGGGGTGGCCGTGAATCTGGCAGGGTCGGTCCAATATCCTGTCTAGGTTGGATGGTCCATCTCGGTTTGCCTTGAGTGGCTTTTTCTGTTGACCGGGTTTGGGATTGCTGAATCCAGCGTTGACCGCTGTGTGTGATCTTTCATTATCATCGCGACTATTGTGTTTGCTTCGTTGTGGTTTGCCATTGCTGTCTCAGACTTCGGAAGTGACCGAGTCACTGGCGTTGTTGCTTCTACGAGCGAGCCAGCTGTCTTCTCCCGCGCAAAAGTGAGTCATTAGAGCGGTAAGGGCTGTCATGGATTTAGGTCCTTCTTGACCGAGGTGGCGTGCAAGCCATTCATCCCGGACGATGTGTTTGAAGGTCGCGAGGGCTTCCGCGTCCGGGCAGTCGACGATTTGGTTCTTTTTTACTAAGAATCTAGTCCATAGCTTCCTGGCTGACTCTCCGGGTTGTTGGACAATGTGACTTAATTCATCGGTGTCTGGTGGCCGGACATATGTTCCTCGGAAGTTGTCATGAAAGGCATCTTCCAAATCTTCCCAGCTTCCAATAGAATTCTCAGGCAGACTGTTTAACCAGTACCCAGCTGGTCCTTTGAGTTTTAGTGGTAGGTCTTTGATGGCATAAAGGTCATCTCCGCGGGCCATGTGGATATGGAGGAGGAAGTCCTCGATCCATACCGCGGGATCCGTTGTTCCGTCGTATGATTCGATATTCATGGGTTTGAACCCGTCAGGGAATTCATGCTCCATTACTTCGTCTATGAAGAAAAGAGGGTGTGCGGTGCCTCTATGTTGGGCCACACTGCGACGTACCTCCGATGGAGTCCATTTGCGGTTTTCGGCCCGGGCGTGGCTAGGTTTGTCACGTCCGAATAGGTAGCTGTCGTCGCGTGTCGAGGCATGTCCTCGCGATCCGTAGATCGATCTTGTGTGTCCTGCTCTACTATCCAAGTCCTGTTGAAGGTCGTATGTACATCCCCAAGCTGTTTTATTCTTGCCTTTATGGCGAGGTGGGGCGGTCTGGTGTTCAACTTGAGTTGCCGCTTTATCCAAACCGACTTGTGGTCGACCTGCCGCATTGTGCGATGATGGTACCGGCTCCAATGCCTTGTCATCGCACTGAGGTAGCGATCTACGCTTCGGGTAGCTTTTGGCTGGGCCACTAAGGCCGTATTATTCGGCGGCGAGGACTTTGGTCCATCTATCATTGAGCAGATCTTGGTCTGCTTGAAGCTGAAGCTGCTTCTTTCTCAAGCTTCTTGTAGTGGCTATTAGCCAGCGTTTGAAGCGCTCCTGCTCGAGAGGTTCCTCAGGCACGGTGAAATCCTCGTTGCCGAGGGTCTCCTCTTCCTTGGAGAGTGGAAGATAATTATTGTCCTTTGAGTCTCCGTGTATGGCCGGTTCATCTGGGCTATCTTGCCCGATTTCCCGTTTCCCCTGTTCGGAGGTTACCTGACGGGGTCTTCATTATTTTCGGCATTGTCCGGAGTATTATTTTTTTCGGTGCCCGTACTGCAGTCTTTGGAATTCGTGACTTAGACCGGCGTCGAGGAAGTCTGCGCTTGGGCTATCTCTCAGGAGGTTTATCCTCAACTGGATCCTCTTTGTCATCATTGTTAGTTTTTTCAGGCGTGTCCACCATGTATGCATCGTAGGAAGAAGTCGCCATCAGTCGTCCAGTGAATGGCGGGTTTTGGCCTTGTTCCTTGTCGGCATCATCGTCCGTACTGGTGATGTCTTCGGAGCCATAGTCAAGCATGTCGATTAAATCCACGACAGTGGCTATGAAGTGGGTGGCGGGTGGGAAGCAAAATTCTCGATCATCAGCCCCTAGTCTGAACCGGACAGACTTTGGCTGTGGGTCCTCCGCCAAGGACATGCTCTTTAATGAGTTTAGCACATCGTCCAAGTGCGAGTGCTGGAAGATGTCTACGACGCTGAACTCGAAGATCGATAAATGCTCAAGTTCGGTATCCGCGCACTCGCATGGTTTGGAACTCACACCCAGAGAAGAGTCCGGAGTTCCGGTGACACGAGCAATGCATGGGATTAAGTCCATGTGCGGCTCCAACGCCGGAGAATCTGTGGTCTCCATGGTGGGGTTGAACCTCCATTTTTTGGATCCGCAGTGTGCTATGGATCTAAGGCCGGAGTGGTCAAGGGAGATATCTCCTGGATGCGGTTTGACGACAGAATTAGGTCATGTTCATCAAGGTGACCGAGAGAGGTCGCCGCGGCCTCGAATCCGTCAAAGATCAAATGTCCACAGATGTCCGCAACGTAGTTCAAACTCCCAAATCTGACCTGATGGCCAGGGGTGTAGCTATCGATCTGCTCCAAGTGGCCAAACGAGTTGGCCCGCAGTGCGAAGCTGCCGAATACGAAGATATGTCCCGGGAGGAAGGTTTCTCCTTGGACAGCGTCACTATCGACGATTGAAGGGGCCATCGAACCTTTCGTTGATGGCACAGTGGAACTCTCAATGAAAGCACCGATGTCGGTGTCAAAACCGGCGGATCTCGGGTAGGGGGTCCCGAGCTGTGCATCTAAGGTCGATGGTAACAGGAGACAGGGGACACGATGTTTACCCAGGTTCGGGCCCTCTCTATGGAGGTAATACCCTACTTCCTGCTTGATTGATCTTGATGGATATGAGTATTACAAGAGTTTATCTACCACGAGATCGTAATAGCTAAACCCTAGAAGTCAAGCCTGTATGACTATGGTAATGAGTCTCTCCCCTTTTCCGGAATAAGTCCTCCGGTTTATATAGACACCGGGAGGATCTAGGGTTACACAAGGTCGGTTACAAAGAAAGGAATCTACATATTCGGTCGCCAAGCTTGCCTTACACGCCAAGGAGAGTCCTATCCGGACACAGGTGCAGTCTTCGATCTTCGTATCTTTGCAGCCCATCAGTTCGGCCCATGGCTAACAGGTCGGACGCCCGAGGACCCCTTAGTCCAGGACTCCCTCACGCAAAAGCACCAATCTATAGTTCCTGTAACAAGATTGAACACAAGAAATGAACTAGGGTTTGAGATGAGATGGTGTTGTTGAAGATGTTGATGAGATTGCCCTCCCCAAGATGGGAGAGTTGTTGGTGATGATGATGACGATGATTTCCCCCTCTGGGAGGGAAGTTTCCCTGGCGGGATCGCTCCACTGGAGGGCAAAACGCCCCGAGACCAACGCTCCAGAAGCCTTCCATGTATTTCGTTGCCGTCATGTGTTTTATTGTTTGTTGCATTTCATCATGGCTTCATGTGCATTGCATCTGCAAGTTTTCATAAAGATTGCATCCGTTCGTAGGTGACGTGTCCCCCTTCCTCCTTTGGCTGTTCTAAGACCAACTGTGTTTTTCGAGTCCCTCTTGTCTGACTGCATAACCTCTCTGCACATTGCACACACCCACTCGCGTGCGTCGTCGTGCCCATTGACCGGTCCCACTGCTGCGTCTTCTTTTCGAGGGAGACGAGCACCACGACCTCAAGCCCGCGCCCCTGTCTCGCGTTGACCGTGGCTTTGATCCAAGCCAGCATGGACTGATGTCTACTACACAACCTTCTACTTGTAGACGTTGTTGGGCCTCCAAGTGCAGAGGTTTGTAGGACAGTAGAAAATTTCCCTCTAGTGGATGACCTAAGGTTTATCAATCCGTGGGAGGCGTAGGATGAAGATGGTCTCTCTCAAACAACCCTGCAACCAAATAACAAAGAGTCTCGTGTGTCCCCAACACACCCAATACAATGGTAAATTCTATAGGTGCACTAGTTCGGCGAAGAGATGGTGATACAAGTGCAATATGGATGGTAGATATGGGTATTTGTAATCTGAAATTATAAAAACAGCAAGGTAGCAAGTGGTAAAAGTGAGCATAAACGGTATTGCAATGCTAGGAAACAAGGCCTAGGGTTCATACTTTCACTAGTGCAAGTTCTCTCAACAATAATAACATAATTGGATCATATAACTACCCCACAACATGCAACAAAGAGTCACTCCAAAGTCACTAATAGCGAAGAACAAATGAAGAGATTATTGTAGTGTACGAAACCACCTCAATGTTATCATTTCTGATTGATCTATTCAAGAGTCCGTAGTAATATAACATGAAGCTATTCTTTCCGTTCGATCTATTATAGAGTTCGTACTAGAATAACACCTTAAGACACAAATCAACCAAAACCCTAATATCACCTAGATACTCACCTCAAGTATTCGCGGGTATGATTATGCGATATGCATCACACAATCTCAGATTCATCTATTCAACCAACAAAAAGAACTTCAAAGAGTGCCCGAAAGTTTCTACCGGAGAGTCAAGACGAAAACGTGTGCCAACCCCTATGCATATATTCCCGAGGTCACGGAACCCGCAAGTTGATCACCAAAACATACATCAAGTGAATCAATAGAATACCCCATTGTCACCACGGGTATCCCACGCAAGACATAAATCAAGTGTTCTCAAATCCTTAAAGACTCAATCCGATAAGATAACTTCAAAGGGATAACTCAATCCATTACAAGAGAGCAGAGGAAGAGAAACATCATAAGATCCAACTATAATAGCAAAGCTCGCGATACATCAAGATCCTGACAAATCAAGAACACGAGAGAGAGAGAGAGAGAGAGAGAGAGATCAAACACATAGCTACTGGTACATACCCTCAGCCCCGAGGGTGAACTACTCCCTCCTCGTCATGGAGAGCACCGGGATGATGAAGATGGCCACCGGTGAGGGACCCCCCCTCCGGCAGGGTACCGGAATAGGGTCCCAATTGGTTTTTGATGGTTATAGAGGCTTGCAGTGGCGGAACTCCCGATCTAGGTTATGTTCTGGAAGTTTGGGTATATATAAGAGGTTTTGGCATCGGGAAAAGTCCGGGGGATCTCCGAGGCGTCCACGAGGTAGGGGGCGCGCCCCCCACCCTCGTGGGTGCCTCGGGACTCTTCTGGCCCATCTCCGATACTCTGTGGGCTTCTTCTGGTCCAAAAACAATCTCCGTGAAATTTCAGGTCAATTGGACTCCGTTTGGTTTTCCTTTTCTGCGATACTCAAAAACAAGGAAAAAACAGAAATTGGCAATGGGCTATTGGTTAATAGGTTAGTCCCAAAAATCATATAAAATAGCATATAGATGCATATAAAACATCCTAGATGGATAATATAATAGCCTGAAACAATAAAAAATTATAGATACGTTGAAGACGTATCAAGCATCCCCAAGCTTAATTCTTGCTCGTCCTCGAGTAGGTAAATGATAAAAACAGAATTTATGATGTGGAATGCTACCTAGCATAATTTTCAATGTAGTTTTCTTTATTGTGGCATGAATGTTCAGATCTGAAAGATCCAACACAAAAGATTAATATTGACATAAAAATAATAATACTTCAAGCATACTAACCAAGCAATTATGTCTTCTCAAAATAACATAGCCAAAGAAAGCTCATCCCTACAAAATCATATAGTTTGGCCATGCTTCATTTTCGTCACACAAAATGCTCTCATGATGCACAACCCCGATGACAAACCAAACAACTGTTTCATACTTTAGTATTCTCAAACTTTTTCAACTTTCACGCAATACATGAGCGTGAGCCATGGACATAGCACTATGGGTAGACTAGAATATGATGATGGAGGTTTTGTGGAGAAGACCAAAAAGGAGAAAGTCTCACATTGACGCGGCTAATCAACGGGCTAGGGAGATGCCCATCAATTGATGTCAATGCAAGGAGTAGGGATTGCCATGCAACGGATGCACTAGAGCTATAAATGTATGAAAGCTCAACAAAGGAAACTAAGTGGGTGTGCATCCAACTTGCTTGCTCACGAAGACCTAGGGCATTTGAGGAAGCCCATTGTTGGAATATACAAGCCAAGTTACATAATTAAAAATTCCCACTAGCATATGAAAGTGACAAAATAAGAGACTCTCTATCATGAAGATCATGGTGCTACTTTGAAGCACAAGTGTGGAAAAGGATAGTAGCATTGTCCCTTCTCTTTTTTGGGCCTTCCCTTTTTTTATTTGGCCTTTCTCCTTTTTTTATTTGGCCTTTATTCATGGGATAATGCTCTAATAATGATGATCATCACACTTCTATTTATTTACAACTCAATGATTACAACTCGATACTAGAACAAAATATGACTCTATATCAATGCCTCCGGCGGTGTACCGGCATGGGCAATGAATCAAGAGTGACATGTATGAAATTATGCATGGTGACCTTGCCACAAATACGATGTGAACTACATGATCATGTAAGGCAATATGATAATGATGAAGCGTGTCATAATAAACGGAACGGTGGAAAGTTGCATGGCAATATATCTCGGAATGGCTATGCAAATGCCATAATAGGTAGGTATTGTGGCTGTTTTGAGGAAGATATAAGGAGGTTTGTGTGTGATAGAGTGTATCGTATCATGGGGTTTGGATGCACCGGCGAAGTTTGCACCAACTCTCAAGGTGAGAAAGGGCAATGAACAGTACCGAAGAGGCTAGCAATGATGGAAGGGTGAGAGTGCGTATAATCCATGGACTCAACATTATTCATAAAGAACTCACATACTTATTGCAAAAATCTACAAGTCATCAAAACCAAGCACTACGCGCATGCTCCTAGGGGGTAAATTGGTAGGAAAAGACCATCGCTCGTCCTCGACCGCCACTCATAAGGAAGGCAATCAAAGAACACCTCATGCTTCAAATTTGTCACACACGGTTACCATACGTGCATGCCACTGGACTTGCAAACTTCAACACAAGTATTTCTAAATTTCACAATTACTCAACTAGCACGACTCTAATATCACCATCTTCATATCTCAAAACAATCATCAAGTATCAAACTTCTCATAGTATTCAATGCACTTTATATGAAAGATTCTATTATACCCATCTTGGATGCCCATCATATTAGGACTAATTTTATAGCCAAAGCAAATTACCATGATGTTATAAAAGACTCTCAAAATAATATAAGTGAAGCATGAGATTTCAACTATTTCTTCAAAATAAAACCACCGCCGTGCTCTAAAAGGATATAAGTGAAGCACTAGAGCAAATGACAAACTACTCCGAAAGATATAAGTGAAGATCAATGAGTAGTTGAATAATTATGTAACTATGTGAAGACTCTCTAACATTTAAGAATTTCAGATCTTGGTATTTTATTCAAACAGAAAAAAACAAAATAAAATAAAATGACGCTCCAAGCAAAACACATATCATGTGGTGAATAAAAATATAGCTCCAAGTAAAGTTACCGATGAACGAAGACGAAAGAGGGGATGCCATCCGGGGCATCCCCAAGCTCAGGCTCTTGGTTGTCCTTGAATATTACCTTGGGGTGCCTTGGGCATCCCCAAGCTTAGGCTCTTGCCACTCCTTATTCCATAGTCCATTTAATCTTTACCCAAAACTTGAAAACTTCACAACACAAAACTTAACAGAAAACTTGTAAGCTCCGTTAGTATAAGAAAATAAATCACCACTTAGGTACTGTTGTGAACTCATTATAAATTCATATTGGTTTAATATCTACTGTATTACAACTTCTCTATGGTTCATACCCTCCGATACTACTCATAGATTCATCAAAATAAGCCAACAACACAATGAAAACAGAATCTGTCAAAAACAGAACAGTCTGTAGTAATCTTTATAATTCGAATACTTCTGTAACTCCAAAAATTCTGAAATAAATTTTTGGACCTGAGGAATTTGTCTATTAATCATCTTAAAAAATAATAAACCTAAAATCACTCTCCTGTAAAACATGGCAGCTAATCTCGTGAGCGCAAAAGTTTCTGTTTTTTACAGCAAGATCGCATAGACTTCACCCAAGTCTTCCCAAAGGTTCTACTTGGCACAAACACTAATTAAAACATAAAACCACATCTAAACAGAGGCTAGATGAATTATTTATTAATAAACAGGAGCAAAAGCAAAGGTCAAAAGTAAAATTGGGTTGCCTCCCAACAAGCGCTAACGTTTAACGCCCCTAGCTAGGCATGATGATTTCAATGATGCTCACATAAAAGATAAGAATTGAAACATAATGGGAGCATCATGAAGAATATGACTAGCACATTTAAATCTAAACCACTTCCTATGCATAGGGATTTTGTGATCAAACAACTTATGGGAACATGAAACAACTAGCATAGGAACGTAAAACAAGCAAATCTTCAAGATTTTCAACACATAGAGAGGAAACTTGATATTATTGTAATATGTAGAAGCATATGATCCTCTCTCATAATAATTTTCAGTAGCATCATGAATGAATTCAACCATATAACCAGCACATAAAGCATTCTTTTCATGATCTACTTGCATAGAAATTTTACTACTATCCACATAAGCAAATTTCTTCTCATTAGGAATAGTGGGAGCAAAGTCAACAAAATAAGTATCATGTGAAGCATAATACAATTGAAAATTAAAATCATGATAACAAGTTTCATGGTTATATTTATTCTTTATAGCATACGTTTCATCACAATAATCATCATAAATAGGAGGCATGCTGTCATCATAATAAATTTGCTCATCAAAACTTGGGGGACTAAACATATCATCTTCATCAAACATAGCATCTCCAAGCTTGTGGCTTTGCTTATCATTAGCATCATGGATATTCAAAGAATTCATACTAACAACATTGCAATCATGCTCATCATTCACATATTTTATGCCAAGTATTCTATGTAATTCTTCTTCTAGTACTTGAGCACAATTTTCCATCCCATCATTTTCACGAAAGACATTAAAAAATGAAGCATATGAGGCACCCTTAATTCCATTTTTTTGTAGTTTTCTTTTATAGACTAAACAAGTGATAAAACACGAAACTAAAAGAT